>OV743716.1:156870568-159270568 GCA_928272305.1 Volucella inflata
ATCCCGATATAGTCCCCAGAAGGGACCTTGCGAGTGTCATGCATTCCTCGTGCATGCTGTTCCACATTTCTTGCGGGCTAAGTCAGTCTGCGATACCGTTTATATTTTGAAGTACTTCTTTAGCCAGTGCGATAAATCTTGCGCTTCGTTCCTGCGATAGATTACCCCACCGGATTTTTGGCTTTCCAAACGATGCCCGTGTTTTCAGTGGTTAAGCAGTGAAAAATTCTGTAATGAGCAGACGGTGTTGGCTTACTAGCGATTCTCCAAGTATTACCTTACAGTCCTTAACACGGTTTCTCATCGACATTTTGCAGAGGTGATAATCTATTTGCGTTTCGTGGCATCCGCTGCTATAGGTGATAAGATGTCGTTGATGTTTAATAAACATAGTATTTAAGACGGTTAAGCCGTGAGCTCCACACGCCACAAGGATGTCTTCGCCAGCTGAATCCCAAACCTTTACCGCCGCGACAGTCCTCACAACCAACATTTGTTTTATCAACGTGACCGTTTAAATCTCCGCCTACAAAGAGCATCTCATCGATAGGTATATTTCTAAGCAATTTACCGAACTCTGACCAAAATGTATCTTTTTCCGGTGGCTCGCATCCATTTTGTGGGGCGTACGCGCTACCAATGTTCCACGTTTCATTGTGTATGACGAGTTGCACACTCATTAAGCGGTCGCTTATTTTCAAAATACCAAAGATATTGCTAAGAAGATCCGCTGCAACAACGATAGCAAAACCGTTTTGTCCATTGACCGTTGGTTTGGTTTTTAGGTTTTTAAATCACGAAAACTCACTCTATTTCCAGTATTACACCACTTTGTTTCCTGAACGCGCATTTTTGAAAAAATGCTCCCTCTAGTGATGATTTGCGAATTTCGCACACTTTTCTCATTTTATTTTGACATTGACAGCGCTCCTACGCGCTCAAAAAATTGACAGTACTATATTTTTGTGGTGCAAATAGATCGATTTACGCTTGAACAATATTTGGAAATATCGTAAATTTACCTCCAAAATTGAAGCTGTTGCCGAAAAAGTGCAATAAACGTTGTAGTTAATAAAGAGCGCTACAGAGGCACGATGATAATTTTTTTATGGCCAAAAATTGAGGATTTGGATTTAAGGGAGCTATGTATACAGCAATATGGTCACAAAAGCCACCCAATAATAGATTTATTGCGCACTAAGTTCAATAATCATGTAATCGTTTTGACGATGCTGATTGGCCTCCATGGAGCTGAAAATTACTATAAATAACTCGAAGTTTGTTTTGTTGCGAGCCGTTAAAGATCGGTGCTATGCGAACAATTCAGAGATGATTAATTCGACGCCTTTCTAAACAGCTTGGCTTGTATAGAAGAACTTGACACATTTTTCATGAGAAACTTGACTTAAAAGTAACAAAGTTCGATTCATCGCAAAAAAAATCGCCTCCGATTCAGTTGTTGGATTCTTAAAAGCTTCAAGAAGATCCCCTTTTATCGACCAATATTTTGTTTAGGTATAAAGCCCATTTCTGGGTTGATGGCAACGTCTATAGGCAACATATCCATATTTGAGGATCGGAGTAACCGGAAGAGTGGACCTCTGCCATTACATTCAGATAAAACAAAGGCTTATGGTTTGGTAGAATTTTCGGTCGCTATTTCTTTAGAGCAGACGCCGGCTGGGACGTAACTGTAAATGGCACCCGTTATCGCGTCATTATGACGAACTATTTGCTGCCTGAAATTGAAGCCCGTGGGCTTGACGATATTTAGTTCCAACAAACTGACGCCACTTGCCACGTGTAGGCCAACATTACTTAAACACCACTATTGGACATCATACCACCTACCTGTAAGTGTAGAGTGCGTACAAAGGAAAATGTTGCAGCTGTATCTGCCAGTGTTACTGAGACCTTGATTCGTCCATTCATCGCCGTTGGCTGCAGTTGAAATTGTGTTACTCGACTACGTAGAAGGTTTAACGTAAAGATCTTGGTCCATACCCATACAATACACAGCTCCTGCAATAACTGCAGCTCATGCAATAACGACATGCCACAGTGTCCAAATTTCGGTAAGTGGGTCTTAGAAAAGCCGGAGAGAGATTCGCTTTTTTATCGAAAAATTGTCTTCAGAGACGAAGCTCATTTCTGGTTCAACTGCCGTATTTTGTCCGATGAGCAACCTCAGGTAATACAAGAGCTGCCAATGCATTGTAGAATCTATGGCTTCCGCTTTCGTTCAATGATTTCGAACTTTTTTGTAACCAAAATGCACGAGATGAACTTGGTCGATGCTCACCCATTTCTGTCAAAATATAACCGCAGCTGAGTCATTTAAACGGGCCGCGTCAGATAGCCTCAAATGCTATCTGCGAGTTTTACTATGGAAAAAAGTCATAAGGAAGCAGTTTGTGAAATATTATGTTTGGAACGCAATATCTTGTTCGGAAGAGTTGAAAATGTTGAAGTAGGCGAGAATAAGAGTATTTGAGCAGTACAGAAGGTTTATAGAGTGATGTGAAGGTGTTGACAACTTGTCTAATCTGAAAGTGCAGCGTCTTGCATGTCTGGAGATTTTTGGACCCTTTCGGACCTGTCCCACAGCTGCTATAGAAGGCATAATAGGACTAACGCCCCAATACTTATTTATCAGTAAAGTTGCTTTAGGTAGCTCAGCAAAAACGGTACCAGCCAAAGAACTAAATCTTTGCGACCACGCGGACCTAAAAATCTTGCTCTCTAAAATCCCAGAATTTGACATGTTCTACTTGCTACCAGACCGCCTTCAAAAAACATTATGCTTCGCAAAGGATTCTCCACGGAAATTTGCAGCACAGAAGCATTAGCTAGCAAAAAACAATCAAACAGCCAAAACGGCATAAAGTGGCATACAGATGATTCTAAAATGGAATTGGGAGTGGGAACTGGCATACATGGGAAAAAGTCTTTGTGTATTCCAAACTGAACTACACGCCATTCAAGAATGCGTCAGTCTTATCTACAATTCCGGTATCAATGCCGCAAACATCCGTATATTCACGGATCGTCAAGCAGCTATAAATCTCCTTATCTCGTAGATCCTTGACTCCAAATGAGTCATGTACTGCTTCAAGATCCTCCAAAAACTAAGCAACAAGACCAAACTATGGTGGGTTCTCCGGCATGAGGGTATTGAGGGTAATGAAAAGGCCGACGAATTGGCCAGAAAGTATTCAGAAACTGCGCTTAATTGATCTGAACTCTTTTGCTGCATCCCCAAAAGTGCAGTCAATCTAGATATAAATGTCTGTGAGCATTCGAAATGCATCTCATACTGTGATGATACTCCAGGTCTTAAACTGATAGATGTCTAAATTTAAGTCGGCACGATATCAGATACCTGGCAGGTAACCTAACAGGATATAATGGTAAAATATACTCGTACCACCTCAATAAAATAGGACTAGTCGACTTTTGAAGAAGACGAAACAAATGAACACCTCAAAGGGATTGCCCCGCTGGTAGAGTTGCTAACTTCATTTGGAAGGTAGAAAACCTTCCTTCCTTTAGGTGGCGCTACAGTCCTGGGTGGACCTGGGCCTCAGTCAAAAAGCTTCTCCAGCCAGCTCGATCCCTGGCTAGCTGTCTCCAGTCTCGCACGCTAAGTTGGCTGAGGTCCTCTTCCACTTGCGTGCGCCACCTGAGTCTTGGCCTTCCTCTACTGCGCTGTCCCTTCCTCTACACCCTCATCCATTTTTGATAATGTCCATGCCTCTGCGCCATAGAGCAGGACCGGGATTATTAAGGTCTTATAAAGGGTTCGAGAGAGGGCTTTGCTACGCAATTGCCTTCTTAGCCCAAAGAAACAGCGGTTGGCAAGAGTTATTCTTCTCTTGATCTCAGCGCGGTGTCGTTGTCTGTATTTATAGCGGAGCCTAGGTAGACAAAGTCCTTAACTACCTCAAAATTATATCTGTCGAAAGTGACGTTCTGTCCGAGACGTCGGTGTTGGTTGTCCTTTTTGCTTGACAGCATATACTTGGTCTTGCCCTCATTGACCGCTAAACCCATTTTCGCCGCTTCCGTCTCATTACTCGCGAAAGCGCCACTGACATCACGCTGCTTTCTACCGATTATGTCAATATCGTCGGCGTATGCGAGTAGTTGGACGGACTTTTGAAAGATAGTGCCTCTTGCGTTTGCTCGTGAGTTTTGCACTATTCTTTCAAGTACGATGTTGAAAAAATCGCATGACAGCGCATCGCCTTGTCTATATCCTTTCTGGACATCAAAGGTCTCGGTGAGATCTTTACCGACCTTGAAGGAGCAGCGTGCATTCTCCATCGTCATCCTGCACAGACGGACGAGTTTGGCAGGGATGCCAAAACTAGGCATTGCTCTGTATAGCTCGTCTCTATAGATGCTGTCATACGCGGCCTTAAAATCGATGAATAGGTGGTGTGTATCGATCTGGAGCCCATTGGTCTTCTCCAAGATCTGCCATAGTGTGAATATCTGTTCGATGGTGGACTTTCCTGGCCTGAAGCCACATTGATATGGACCTATCAGGTTCTTGACGACCGGCTTCAGGCGTTCACACAATACAGCAGATATGATCTTGTACGCGATGTTAAGGAGATTGATGCCTCTGTAGTTGGCGCAATTCAGAGGGTCTCCTTTCTTGAGAATCGGACAAACAATGCTGAGGTTCTATTCATCGGGCATACTTTGGTCCGACCATATTTTACAGATGAGTTGGTGTATGCTCCTTACCAAGTCATAGCCTGCCGCTTTGAACAGCTCGGCAGTCAGGCCATCTGCTCCAGCAGCTTTGTTGGACTTAAGCTTCGATATAGCTATCTTCACTTCATCCAGGTCGGGTGGACGGAATTGTTGGTCATCATCGTCCAGGTTGAAAGGTTGATTCGGTTGATACTACCTGACAGGTGTATTTGGTCCGTCATCGCCGTTATACAGTCTGCAGAAATGTTCTTTCCAAATTCTCAGCATCAACTTCGATTCTGCTACTATGTTCCCTTGTTCATCTCTACAGGCTTCGGTTCGGGGTTTGTTTCCGCGGCATGTTATTTTTACTTTTTGGTAAAACTTCCGAACCTCATTCCTGGAGTAGCATCTCTCAATTTCCTCGATCGCGCGCTTCTCATGCTCTTTCTTCTTCCTCCTGAGAAGCCGGTGCTCGTCTCTCCTCTTCCGCTCATAGAGCTCATGAGCAGCTCTGGTCTTTCTAAGCAGCGCCGCGTTATATGCATCTTGCTTTGCTGTATGTGCTTGCCGGCATTCATCATCGAACCAAGGGTTTCGTTGTGGTGGACGAGTGAAACCCAGTACATCAGAGGCGGCATCTCTGATGGCGTTTTGGCAGTTTTTCCAATGGTCTTCGATGCTTGATGCTGGCGGTATTGGACCTCTTAAAAGATTAAGAGACACTCGATCGGAAAAGGACTTGGCGATTGTAGCCGTCTGACATCGAATTTCCTCACAGCATAAGCTTGTCTTGGCGTACTTTGGGATATTCGCAATCGTACCTTGGCTACAAACAACGAGGTAATGGTCCGAGTCGATGTTGGCTCCTCGGAACCTGCGTTCATCCATAATACTGAAGGAGTGTCTTGTATCGATCGCAATGTGATCAATCTGGTTGACTGTTGATTGATCAGGAGTTCTCCAAGTCCCCTTGTGTATGTCGATATGTGGGAATGGAGTGCTAGCCACGGCAATGTTTCGCCCCGCCGCAAAGTCGATTAGCCTGAATCCGTTATCGGAGGTGGTGTTATGCAGGCTATATTTTCCGATTGTTCCACCAAAGATACCCTCTTCTCCTAGCTTTGCATTAAAATCACCGAGGGCAATTTTAATGTCATAGCTAGGGCATTGCTCGTAGGTCTTGTTAAGGAGCTCAAAGAAGGCGTCCTTGGTGTCGTCATCTTTCTCCTCTGTGGGGGCATGTGCGCATATAAGGCTAATGTTGGCGAATTTAGCCTTGATGCGGGTTGCTAGGAGGCGCTCGCTCACATGCCGGAAGCGCAGGACTTCTTGTCTTAGTCTGCCTCCGACAACAAATCCTCATCCAAATAAACGCTGCTTTTGCAGTCGATAACAATCGCCGTAGTAGATATCGCAGTTTTTCATCTTCTTTTTGTCCGGCTCATCCCATCGCATTTCTAGGATGGCGGTTATGTCTGCTTTGCAGCAGTCTAGGGCCTCCGCTAGTTGCTCGGCTGCACGTCGTCTATTAAGGGATCTAACATTCCACGTGCATATCCGAAGCTCATTGTCTTTAAATCGTTTGCGTGGGTTGTCAACAGTAGATCCGTCCATGTCCGAGGCTTGTTCATGCTTCGTAACTTATGCTTTCTTAAATGGCCGGGCAGTTACCCCGGCGGCACAACCCCCAACCTGGAGGATCAGTTCAATTTGGGTGCCCCTAGCGTAGCCTACTAGCCTAAATATAGATCTTTCAAACCGGGACAAAAGATCTTCTAGGCGAAGTGCCTTAACAAACGGTTTTCACTGTTTGTTTTTGGATAGTCGTGCTTCATCAGACAGTGAATAAACAATTTTATTTAGGTATTTAAGCGTTTAAAGGAGAATGTCCACCGAAAAGA
Organism: Volucella inflata; assembly: GCA_928272305.1. NCBI lineage: Eukaryota > Metazoa > Arthropoda > Insecta > Diptera > Syrphidae > Volucella > Volucella inflata. The sequence goes on from OV743716.1 coordinate 156,877,177, forward strand.
CTGAAATTTTGGCAGAACAACCCTTAGATTTTGCATCACGATATGCATCAACTCACAAATTCCACCAAAAACGCTAACAATATGATGGAGTAAACACATTGTGGCACACGCTTTGAATGAATAATTGGTATGAGTGCTTTAGTTGCGAAGCATCCATAGAGTGTGATCATGTTATTGTCCCAGTCGCTGGGATCCCCTTCCATTTACTTGACTTGAATCATTATTGCTGGTGATGGACATGAATTGTGATAGCTTCTCGCAGAACCTTATTCTACTGGCTTCAGCCAGTTCTTCTACTACATAGTTGCTGGTTTAGGCTTGTATTCATGCAAAATGTCATTTTACAAGCTGGTTATTGTGACGTTCTGTTAAATGTGTCTTTCTTTCATCATTGTTGAAATGGTCAATGATGACTCGAATGACAATGTAGAAAAGTTGGACATACGGATGGCATGACGTTTCGTATACCACTTCCAGATTAAGGCCAACATTCTAACGTGTGGTTTCACAAATTGTTAGTCAGACAAAACCCTATTCGATTGATCGACATGACAGACCTTTGGTATTCAAATAAACCACTTGAAGCTCTGTTGCGAGCACCAACAAATCGGCCTTTTCAAACAAAGCTGCTGAAAATAGAAACAATAAAGCACTTGATGAGACCTTAGCCCTTTACCTGGATAATAATAATCTTAATACACAATGCATCTTTTAACTCCCAAAGTTATCCAACAACTTCATTATTTATAAACGTAATCCAACCAAGTTACAAACAATTAAATAAAATATACCAGAGTGCGGAATCATTCGAGAGCGCTTAATTGTCCCTGAAAATTTTTTCAACTGGGGTAAATCCCGGGCAAGTGGAAATTCAAACTTAATCCTCTGCCATCGTTTGTGCCAGAAGTGGAAGTTTCGCTGCATTCCAATTATAATAAACCGACGACCTTGTCTTCGCAACCCCATAATAATTAATTTTCGAATTGCACTAATTTCCCAAAAAATCCCTTCTTTCGATCCAACAACAGCATCCGTATTCCACTTCGAATATTATTCTGCCTTTCTGACAACTTTTTCTGAACCTTATGACAAACGTTACCATCATTAACATGACTGAAAATAATACTGTCGACATCATCACAAGGATTCACAATATTGTGTCGGATGCATGGTGCACCGTGCATTTCGAATGACCACTTAATAGTTCTGCATATTTTCGATGAAAGAAATACCGAATTGGTCCTGTATTGCATGGTTGCACCTCTGAAAATGCGTGAATCGAATGCTACATCGTTCGGACAGACAGAGTTTCAATTCAATTCTTCACATTGAGTGATGAAATTTATCCGTAAATCGACTAATGGGCGCACTTTTGAAATGAAACCGTTGAGTGATTTCAATTGGAAAATATTATATCCATGTTGCCATCCATGTTATTGATATAATGTCCGCCGCCACTGATATTGATGTCCACATTTGGCATTCTGTCAGCGTCGAATTGGTTATTTCGAATTTGTTGTGTGAGATGAGATGAGTGTTGAATAAATTTTTATTCAAAATGTTGAAGGTTTGCTTAAAAGAGGTGCTAGTATGTACTAGGATATAATGACACACTCTACGCAAATTCGATGTATCTGTATGCTGAAGCATACATTATCCGAATGCATAGAGGAAATTCAAATGAAACTCGTGGGCACTAAAAGCCATTAACATAAATTGATTGTGATGTTTTCGTATTCCAATTAGCTTTTGAACTTTAAAAATGAAATTGAAAGCCTATTACGGGTCGTTTCCTATTTACCTTTTGGTTTTTACATATTTTCGAAACACTCTGCTACAGGGTAAAATAAGCGAATTGAATGGAGTGGAATAAATACTATACACGTATATATATACACCCTTTAACAATCTTATAGTTACCGTCTTGACTGTCCTCTTGTTGGCGAATTTGAAAAGACCACAGATGAGACATCAACTAAGTTTTTCGCAATGTGAAGAATAAAATATATGGACTTATCTACTCCAAGATGTTTGGCGACAATCAGCCAGGCCATCGATTCTAGAGGCAGCACCAAGTGGCAAGAACCCTGGCAATATAAATATTTTTCAAAATTTAATTTTCTTTCAATGGTTACAATTTGTAGAACAATCTATTCGAAACGACCCCTATTTGCTTTCCAACAAACACATCATGCATTGGAAAGGTCTCACTTCAAAAACTCGATACTTGGATGTCAAAAAATTTAAGCCATAGTCTCCAGAATGGACCATGGTTTGTAGTCAAATGGAGGTCTAGCTACCAGATGGCCAGCAATGACCTCGGAATGCTGTTTTGAGACATGTTTGTGTCGTTTTTGACTTATGAGCTGAGGAAAATGTTTGTTGAAAAGTCCGCGGTTCATTTGCGAATAGTGTTGGTTAGGGAGGCATCATAAAAAAAAACAAAAAAACACTTTGGCGCTGGCCACACCTAGCTCTTGACACTCATTTGTGTTGCTCATGTTTTCATTTTAGTCACATCTGAGCGGCACCTACGGTTTATCGCCGAGTCCGAACACAGCAATCCTAAGAAGCTTTTTCGTGGGCAATTTTATTTTTGGGTGTTTGGCATTGCCCGCCGAAAGGGTGATGACGATTTGAAAAATTGTTGGTGACCCAGCCAGGAATCGAACCTAGACTCTCTGCGTGATAGTCCAATGAGCTAACTATCGCGCCATCGCCATTGCTTCATAGCATTCTTAAAAAATGTCAGCTTAATACATTTTTACCGAGATTTTGTAGCTCAGTGACTTAAGGTGTTAAAAAGCACAGGTACGACGGCTAAATGATGAACCATTTTCTGATGATAATTAAACACGGCGATGGTGTTCTGTTTACACAATATTTTATCTAAGCCTTTCGATTGTAGTTTAAGACAAGAAATTCGATAACTATGGAATGGCTGGCATCATCTCAAAAGAAATTAACAAGCAATCGGTGATTCCTGTAAATAATAAGTATGGGGTTCCACAGGATTCAAATCTTGGTCCTCTGTTTTTTGCATGCAAGACATTTGATAACGAAGTCACAACATCTACCTACGGGATTCCTGCAAGTACGAACTGCTGAAATGATTTCTGCTTGCGTTGGCCTACCTCCAAAACCAATCTACGGTTTTTGTACAAAAGCAAGTGTACCATACGGTCATAAAATAAAAACTTAGATATGGCGTACTGGCTTAAGTATGCGCGACGAAAATGATGTAACGTTCACATTTGAAAAGTCGCTAAATTTCGCCATTACTATCTGTAAACTTTGAATCGTGTCATAGGAGTGTGTCGACTTATTTTCTAATAAGCTGCATACCATGTAGTTTAATAATATTCTGTTGTCAACTGACTAGAAGTCGTTCGAAAATATTCATAATGCTTGCGGTATCAGTTAAGCCGATCAGTAGTTTCTTCAGTTTCTAGCATCGCGTTTAGCGAAGTCTTCCACTCTCGAACTAACTTGGAAGTCGCTAGGCCGTGGCTTCAGATGCAAATGTTTTGTTTTTCATAATATAGCTCTTTGCCATCGGGATTGCGTATATCCCGATTAACTGTAGGTGGCTTGAGAATGAAGCCAATTATTTAATTGTCAAGAAGTGAGAGATACGTCTAGAGCGTAGCCTCGAGTTTTGTGTCTGGAAAAAGCAGCTATGACGTATTTTCGTGAGAGCTAATTTCATCAGACATCCGACTCAAAGGGTGTACCTGGCTTTATCATAGTCGTGTAAGTCCGACAGGCACCATGACTTACCGACAGTTCCTATGCAGTAGACAGTAGGCCGACAGCACCAAACAGGCTTTCGGGTTAGGGTATCTTGCCTAAGAAAATGACATCCAAATATTTGGCTTCTTTGTAGAGTTGAATGATGATATCGTCATGCAGTAGATGAGCCAGAAGACATAGAGCTTCCTCCTTTTTGTAAACAGAACGACATAACATTTGAGAGGATTGACTGAAAACCAGTTTCTAGTGCACAAACCGTTGTGCACGTCTGCGCTTTAGAGCGCTGTCAGGCTAGCTGTAGCAATTTTTTTCAGAGTACAGCTGGTATATACCATTCGGTACATAATTGTATATGTTATCGGTGCCCCACGACTTAAAGCCATCAAAGCAACAGCATGTTTACTGGCTTCATCCGTCACCATAACCACAAGCGACAAGATATACCAGCTACAGTGTCTGAGTTGAATACCAGATTAGCGAGTGACCCATTTTAAAGTTTTTTGGTTTCGTTGGAAGGTCGGTACAGATCTGAATCCCAACAAGAACCATTCGATCTAAATGATTACTTTCAAGCTGAGCTTATCAGTTAAAAACAGTTAGCGAGGGTGCCGATTCTGGACAGATTCCTCTTAAATTTAGAGGACCACTGTTGGACTTACATAGCTACGCCTTAAACCGTGCGGAGTTGGTTTTCTGCGGACTCCTCTTCTTCAACGAGGTCGAGACCTAGCATCCGATTCTATGTAAATTCGATGTACCTATGTTCTAACTTGAGGACCACCGACAGTCCTTTTCAGAAGGTAATCTTCTTAGATAAAGTTAAGTCGACACTATGAAACCCAGCAGATTAGTGCCTCTTACCTTTCATTTGCTTCTGCTTTAGAAGGGGTAAGAGATGCTGACATCGCAGCATATAATAATCTCATCTTCTTGTCTGCGGCTACTAACTTCGGTGGTCGCAATGACAAAGTTGTGCCATTATCCATTCGGATAGTAGCTTATGTGTGCAGCAGCTAAATTTTAATGTCATATGGACATAAAGGCGGTCTCTCTGATCGCACGTGTATAGCTAAAGCATCCGAAACCACAGATGCCTTTATGCCTTACACCCATGTATCCTGTTTACATATTATGTAAGGTTTTGTATTCAGCACGAAAGGCACCTAAATAGAATGCAGTAGCAGACTTTAAAGTGTAGTACATAACATAAATAATTACTGAATAGCAGCAGATGGGTACTTTCTTAAAAACCTCCTGAAAGTCATACTTTTTGGCTGTAAGAGTTTCGGTGCAGAACTGTTCAAAAATTCCTCCTCCTCATCAAATTCCATCAGTTCAGTGTTTGCACTCAGTTTCGATCAGACTATTGTTGTTGCGGAAGAGAAATTAGAGTTGCATTCGTACAGGTGCGCCAGTCTCATCCCCTTTGACGTTTTGGGATTTTTGTGGAGCTGAATTTTCCAAGTTTCGTTCACCCGCAACTTTACTGATTGCAGCACCGATTTCAGCCGGATTTTTTGTCCAGAGAAAGCCACCTTTAAAGTTGTGTCTTAGCAGGGAATTAATCGGTATAACCTACTTCTATTGATAAGAGCTATAACCTTTGCTGGTTGTAGCACCTGCTTTATCTTGAGACAGTGTACTGGTTAAACCACTGATCGTATTGTTTTACCTATGGGTTAAAGATGAGATTTCCGTCCACTGGAACTTCAGCCCTTAGTGGCTGCAGTAGCGGCATAATGCACAAGATGATCAATTGACAGGGGAGTGGCGAAGAACTGTGTCGAAGGCAACAAGCTGGACCCTTGCTATGAGTCGAGGTAGACCTTAAACCTCCCGCCGTTCTTAGGGTATCGCCCCCAGTACTACAATAAATGCAACTCTATATCGGCTTGAAGCCGACTGGAAAATCGTTCCTACTATTTTCGGTTCCCGCTTGGGAACGTGCCTCTCTCAAGTAAGTCCTCCAACGGTACCATGTTTTAAGTCCAGGTGTGGTCTTGACTCCCAGAGAGACCTTTGACGTGCAGTAACTGGCTAAATCGTGAAGTAATTCTGAAAATTTGTACGGCCAGCCCAGTAATTACTCTGCCCCCGTTGCCTTGATTTGATTTTTGATTTTATTTTTTCTGGGGCCACTTCCTGTGTTCGAAGGTGTTATGTTACCGGTATTTGACGTAGGTACATGCCGTGAAGGCTCAATCCTATGTCTATGTCCTTGTGCGAGACATCTAAACATCCGGTTGATTAGCGCCGTTCGAGCCAGAGCACCAGATTCTGATGCCGTGTATAAAGCTCGAGCTTCCCATTTGTTGAACGATCAGATGTCGAACCTACAGTCGGTCTATCTTCTAGGCGGTCTTGGGATTAACCTACAGCCATCCCCAAACACTCACAAGCACCTAGGTCAGGATGGAACAGAAGTTCCACGTTCGCTGGACTTTCCGTGGTACCAGAATTTAGCTTCCGGTTGAGCTTCATAATCTTGTAGTCGCTTTCAGTTACTCAATTCACAGCCCAGGACATGCGGCCTTGTGTCAAACTACAAACTAAACTATATATGCCACCAGATATCTACCAATGCCGTCGAATTCTCTCGAATTTCTCTCTGTTAGCAAATTCACCGCTTATTTGGCAGGCTACACTACCCTGTTCGAGATAGAAAAATATGGCACAGTTTCAGTTCTGAGAGGTTGGTCGTTTCAGTTTGTGTCACTTCCAGTTATCAACCACCGCTTCGTATTGGAACTTGCCCGTAACAGGCAGAGCCTCTGCTGTTTTCTTTCCATCATTTTTTCGAATTTGTCTTAGAAAGACCCACAGAAGATATTTGTATTTGATCAACGCCTTATTCAGCTGGCTTCTATTTTGTGTGCTATTTGGTTCCTCTCGAATTTATGTTTCGACTAAAGTTGACAAAACCACGGTCGGATTGTCGCTTTTGCGAGCACCGTCTAGCTAGAGCATTGTATCTTGGGTTGGGACGTATTTGGCGCTTAGTTTGACGTCTCATCTAGGGAACCATAGGGTTTTTAACTCTAAAGCCTTACTACCACGGCAAAGCAGATAAAAAAGAGTAAGGTTTTATAGGTTTGGTATATTTTTTCTTTTTTAAAACTTTTCCTTCATAATAGTCTTCGTATTTGTGGATTGTGCTCGCTTAAATCTGCACGGATGAAAAGCATTTCTTTCCTTGATATTTCAATAAATAACATCAAAGTTGCGCCAAATCATAAATTCTTCTGACCGTTCACCGCGGCGGCGTTTAGTTTTATTGCCATTAATCGGAAGCTAATTTTTGATGCACTAACAACTGTTTTCTGGGGATATAGCTATTAAGATGATAGTCATTGCGTTTTGTAGAATTTTGCATCCTTAAGTGGCGGTCCTGGGTCCGAAATTTCGACACTTTGCATTTGATTGTAAGAATGCAAACTTACTTATATACCGACTTTGAGAAGCGGTTGAGGTCTAATGCGGATATTTCAATTCATAACAGTCTCATGTGCCGAACAAGTGCTCGGCGGGGTAGTGCAAGATATTCACTTCCATGAACCGTACTTTCGAAATATTTACTTTTTACGTGTCCGGCGCTGGTATACGTGGCTATCCGACTTTTCTTTTGCACCATTGACAGTCCACAGGCGAAGGATCCTGATCATGTATATCTACTGGCCTTGGGAAGTTTCGTAAGATGTTGATGTCCTAATGTAGACTCATGCACTCATCGAATAGTTTCTAAGGCCGTATGGCACATGGCACCATCCTGTTGAAACCACATATTGCCCATATCTATGTATCGCATTAAACACAAAAGCTGGATTATCATGTTGCGATAGCAAGCCCCATTAACTCTTATTTACTGAATGCTGCAATGATGCCTCTAGGTCGAAATCCGCACCGAAGAGTAACCCGTTGTGGATGGATTAGTGAATCAACAATTACTCGAGGGTTTTCTGAACTCCGAATTCAACAGTTTTGAAGATTTGTGCGAGCTGCAGTTGCCGAACTTTCCTACTTTTTTAATATTTGGCAAAAATGGAACCAAGTTGTTCCCTAGTGCAGCGTTCCATTATTGAGAAACCCTGTCATATTGTCTCTTTTTATGCTTCAATTCAAATCTATGAGTGCGGCACCTTTTACAACAAATTGGGAAGAACAACACGTCAGTAGGAGCAAATGAAGTCAATTTAAGGAGACATTGCCGGCAAAAAAATCAGTTCTCAGTGGGCATTCTGCTGTTGTTGAAAATTCCAAGGACTCTCCACCGAGCAACCTGCTATATCGGTGCGATTTGGAGACATCTAATTCAAGTCGTCTTATCTTATCTTCCACCAGATGATGCCAATTCGAACCCATCTACTCCCCCCCAACTCCATGTCTTTAGAAGACACAATCACATCCGTTAAATACAAGAACACAACTATCGCAATGCACAACGTACGACTACTGTTGCAATTTTTTTTTCCAGAATTTTGTACATCGAAAAACATCAACAGCGACAAGCTACGACTACAAGAATGACAAAACTTAGATTTTTCCAATCTTTATGTTGCTTTCGTTCTTTTGAATTCTTCTCATTTTTTTTTTAAGAATGACTACAATCGAAATCAATTTTTATTATGTTGAGTGCCTTCGGGTTGAGGTTCTATTGTACAAGCTGTCGAATTGAGAAGCATATAAGCCTTTTGGCTTAGTGCAGCAACAACGACATAACAAGCTCTTGAGATGGCTATAAATCCGCCATTGTATGTGTACGTACATACGAGTACCATGTTTTTTCTTCCTATTTTTCTATTTTTCTGTTTATTTCGTGTTCCAGTTTTGATAATTCCTATACATGTGGAGGGATGCATTATCTGTCGGGAGTTTTCAAGATACAAGAATTTTCCTTTAAAAACTATGGGCTGTGGGATGTTGGCACAAATACTCGTAGTCGTTCCTACCTCATTCGGTGTGGCTTTCCAACACAGAAAGGACATTCAATTTTCTTCAATGAAATGGAATATATTTTGATTGCCCTTCCGTTTTACGGATTGGTACGTACCTAGAGGGGGTTGAAGGATGTTGATGGAATATGCCTAGATTTGATTGGTTTCATCTTTTTTTCAGTCTTTATTTCATCTACTCTTTCCAATTTCGCTTTCACAAGCAGGAAATGAAAAGAATGTTGGTGACCTGGAACAGAAAAGCATCCATAAAATGTTTAATGTATCTATGAAGCTGTGAAAAGTTGTTACCATCGCCGAATGTATTAGCTGGGACAAACAGCATTTCCACAGCACTGTGGTAATAAATGGAAACCTAGGATACGATAAAAATCGAAGGCAGATGCTCAGAAAAAAAAAAGAAATACACGAAATGGACTTCCTTTAAAGTGGTGAGATCTTGGCTGACATTAAAAAAAAAAAAAAAAAAAAAAAAAAACCAAAACAGAAAAAAGAACGCAATTTCGCTGGTTATAATGAAAATAGTAGTCGATGGTCCTTGCAGATAAGAACGACAAAATAAATGTTATGTCGGCTGTAAATTGTATTCCATTATTTTTCTTTATGCCTCTCTTAAAAGGCATCAAGACGACAGAGGTCTTGCATCGAACTTAATGATACATGAATGCTTTACGATATTTCAGATTAATGGTCTAGATAAATGATGTTGGCTGTGCTTCAAGGACAAAGGCAGTCGTGAAAAATGAATTGCCTACTTCAATATTTTCAGTTTTTATTTGACAATATCGACGGAGAAGAAAAGATTTCTTTTGAACAAACAAAATAATGCAAAAAAATAAAATCCTCGTTTTTTTTTTAGTGAAAGTGATCCTGAGATTGATAAACCATTTAACAGTGGACGAGAAGGTAGGTTTTGAGTCCATTGAGAACCGGAATTCATTCCTGTTTTATCGATAGAAGACACTTATGCAAAAAGGTATCCATTTCGAAGTGAATTTTCAAATCTGTGATTTCAATTACTTTCCTGCTGTAAGTTATGTCTTGGTAATCTTGGTGAATCTTTACTACTCCAAAAGTAATCTTCACTTATTTACGGCTAAAGTTGTGAAGCGCAGTAATCAGAAAAACTTATTTTCCAGAGGCCGTGTGCCAAATGTTCTTAATGAAGTATCAGATCGTATTATAGTTTGTGCGAAAGATTCCCTTTGAATATTTACACAAATACCCCTAAGAATTGAACATAGTTTCGACTCCTATGTAAAATATCAGTGCCTTCCATCTCAAAGGCACAGATAGCAATGTGATTAGCCCGGCTGTTAATCCAGTTCCCTGGATACAAACTGAAAAAAGATGCCAATTTGTCGATCTCCAAATCAATTTACATCAATTCGTCAATAGTAAACTGATGTTATTGTTAACGCCATCTATGCGTATGCAGATGCTCAAAGGCTCTTGCGTTTCCAGCTTTATACTTTTGAAGTTATTATAGGTTGAAGGTTCGCCTTCTCTTTTTCAATAGCGTGCTTCTATTACTTTTATAATACTTTTTCTTTCTCTTTTGTAAATTCGCTTCAGAAGCATAATACACTATTTCAAGCTCCTTATTATATTGCCTTTTAATCCACTTTGAAGAATGTGAAGTACTGCCTTTGATTATAGAATTTCTTTATAAACAATGTTTGCGGCTGACTTTTGGTTACACAGTACGAACAAATTATGTTGTGTGAATCACGAAAGAGCTACGTGTAGCTGTGCATAAGAAAAGCACACAACGCTTAGGTCTAAGCCGGCAACGTTGAATGTCTGAAGTTGTGATTTGTTAATAGTAATTGAAAATGACAGTTTTATTGGAAACTGCAACCTTTTGGATTGGAATGGAAGATCCGTAGGTATGAATAGAATCCGGGGAATAAACACTGTTTCTCCAGTTCCACATCCGGTCAGAATTGTGCACTCTATAATAAAAGTTTTTAGATGTTTAACCTAGAGACGTGTACCATTGCACAATTTGGGTGCACTCTTGCCGTAGTCATTCAGTATATCTTCGACCATATTTTGTTGATACTTGTTCCAGAGAGATACAATATCGGTCATTTGACAAAACGCTATAATAATGGCAATCAAATACCTTAATGACCTTGATGAACTGCAAATAGTAGCTTCCGTTAATGTGTTTTCCAATCAAGAGTCCTCTTCCAAGAGACCCACCGCTTTGCATGCTGCTTTATAGGTATTATGAGTTACTCCCTGTATAATGGGCCCTTTTCAACGTGAAGTAGCATTCTCAAGTGAAAACATTCACTGTTGTTAGGATGAACTACATAGACCCTCCCAAGAGCATCAGTTTTCTTTTCAACTCCAGGAAAACCTTCAACTGGAGTTCCTTGTTTCCTCCGCTAAAAGGTTTTGATCCGGCCTAATTTTGTTCGCTAACCATACCGGCAGATGTGGCAACCCACGTTTCTGCCACTCTACAGTGTACATGTGGCAACGTTGTACAACCCCAACTGACCCTACTGTAAAGCGCCTACAAACGGGCCGATTTCAGACACATTTTTGTAAATTAGGCACTCAAAACTGGGTTATCATGTCACAATAACGAACATTATTAATTATTACTGCCTGACCAACCGCATTCTCGAAGAAGAATGGTTCGATAATGCCTCCAGCCCAAAATCCGCACCAAAAAGTCGCGCATTGTGGGTGCATTTATTTCCATCCTATGAAATATCGCTCCTCACGATAAATTGATTGATATACATATATATTGTTGAGGTATCGTTACGTATCTACTCTCTACTCGCGGACAAATAGGAAATGTGTTCTCTTTTATAGATGTAGAGAAGAAGAGAAGATTAATGTGTACCAGGTAAAAATCTGAAAAAAAATAATTGTAATCAATTGTCCGAAGTAATGGAAAATATATTTTAAAATAATTAAGCCACCTATAAAGGGCAAACGTGTTTTCATTTGGGCTCAAAAAACTTGGCGCAACAGTCATGTTTAGGCATAAAAAAAAAACACTGTCACATCTGAGCGGTGCCTACGGTTTATCGCCGAGTCCGAACGGCACTCCTTGGAAGCTTTTACGTAGGCAATTTTACTTTTGGGAGTTTGCCATTGCCCGCCGAAAGGGTGATGGGGATTTGAAAAATTGTTGGTGACCCAGCCAGGAATCGAACTCAGACTCCCTGCGTGATAGTCCAATGAGCTTACTATCGCGCCATCGCCATCGCCATCGCCATCACCGCATAAGCTTCCCTTTTTGTGAAACGTCTGCCAATTTAAGGGTCTGCCAACGACAGTCAAACAACAGCAATCATGAAGCTTTCACAAGTTGGCCCACCTCCATCAAATCATGCAAGAATGAAAGTTTCCAGAGCTTCTCATTTTCATAAAGGCAGAAAATAAGCTTTGACCAGGTCACGAGTAACAGTCGGGAAAGGCAAAATACTACCTATTGATGCTAGTTAAACGCATTGTAAGTCAATTGAAAATTCTATACTTAATAGCTTAGCCAAGAAGTTGCCATTGGAAGTATTTATAATCTGCCGATATAATCTGATAGTTCAATTGTTTCAATATTCCGATTTGTAGCCAATACTGATTCTGGCTACTAGTGCAATCAAAAGCCCCCTTAAAATGTTAACGAGTCCATACATTTCATTAGCAAGTTTTAATGTAGATATTGCGCAGTATAGGATTGGAAACAATGTCAAGAGGGTGGAAAACGTGTAGTTACCGATATTTTTTGCTTATTTGCGAACCAATAACCCAATAATGAAATATTGACAGATTCAACTCCAACAAAAAAGGACGCAAAAAATCTTGCCAAAGGAAAGAATCTGCCACAGAAAACTGATCAACGAGTCGCTCTTATTGTTCATAAAGTCAAAAATAAGACTTTTAGACGACAACACAATGAAGTTGAGCAACTGCTTGTGAGACAATACAAAACGGGCGTAAGCATTCGACGTATTTGCCTTTTTCAGGCCCGAATAAATACGCTGAAGGCCATCTACCCAATAATATTGTTCTTTAATTCATTGAGAGGAAATTCTTAGGACACCAGAAATAGCTGGCGAAATTGACCCATGTCTGGACAGAATGGAATGTCACTAATCTTTTTGATGGACACGCATCAAAAGCATGCAGCTTATTATTCTTTTTGTTATGTTATAAACGAGTACGCTCTAAAATAGCTTTGTTTGATCATAGACACTTTCAATTTCGTTCAACAAGGGTATCGATGTACATAGGTTTTGAATGTTTGCAGGCTATAATAGCTTTGAGGTAAAGAGTTTTAAAGGGTATTCCATGACCGAGTTGTACGGCGGCATCCAAAAGTGAATTGAAGTGGGTACTGATTGGCGAGACAGATGTTACGATCGAAGGTTTGAACATATTAGTGGAACATTGTAATGATGGTATTCCTCTTTTTCGGAAGAAATTAGGTTTCCTCCAACATGCATCTCAAATTTTGTGCAAATTGCGCCATTCAGTTTTTTTTATGTTAGCCATTAAAAAAAGTCAATTTGAAAAAGCCAATTTTGTCAAATTTCGTGTCTGTAATTGTTCAATTGCAATCCAGACGACAGACCCCAGCGCAGTTCTATTCTCTGGGCTATCGGACGAATACGACGTGAATCTAACAATGAAGCTTTCGTAGTCTACAGCTGAAGATTTTCAGTTAAGCTTGACACAGTGGAATGTGGCGCCTCAGTTAATTTTATAGGGCTTTTATTTACTTCTCTGTTTTGTTCGGCTGTAGCGGAGTTTGGATTAGTTTTAAGTATCAACGTAATTCAAAATTTAACGTTGGCAGGACATGCATCTGATGCTTATTATCTCAAAAACTTATCGACGGCTTTGAATATTTTTTTTTAACGATTTTTCTATTGTTCCTTTGAAGCTTGGTCTTGTGGTAATACTAGGGCATAGAAACGAATTCGTTGCAACGTAGGAACGACTGTAACTTTATTGATAATTATTTTTGTCAGGGTGAACAGCTTTCATTCCTCGATTACATATTCTCAGTCATTTTTTCTGCCAAGCCAATCTAATCTGAAGACTGGGTATCAACAAAGAAGCATCTGCATCCCGTTTGATAAATAACTAGCTGAATTGAGTTTCATACGCCAATATGGTTTAAGTCCTTTTCCATTTCCGTCATCGTAAGCGGTGTTATTGGACTATTTTGACTAGACAAGTACCTCGTTACAGATCAACCATTTGGAATGGTTGCAGTGAGTGATTCTCTTAGAGGTACCTTTTCAAAAATTTAAAGCAATCAAGAAATTCAATTTTATCGGGTAATCTATTCTATCGTACAAAAAAACCGTTATTTTTATTTACTTTCTTTAAAAATTATTTCCTCAAATAGCCCGCATCATTGTTCAGTCTTAGCCGGCTTATCCATGTAAACTTTGCACTTTACTTGGCCCAAAGGAAAAAGTACTCGTAGAGGTGTGATGCCACATGATCTAGTTGGCCAATTGAATGGTCGAAGGCCGGATGTTATCACAATTATTGGATAAAAATGTATGGCTCGTCTTGTTGGAACCAAATGTCGTCAAGACTATGGGTTTCAATTTCAGACTGAAAATAGTCCACTACCATTGCGGGATAACATTCGCCCTTCACAGTTACGTGCCGGCCGAACTTTCTTTCAAATACATGTGGAATGATGATTCCACTAGCTTCTAAATCATGGCTCGTGAACTTTTCAAACAGCCCTTGTACATTGCTCATTGACGTAGCCATTAGGGTAAGACTGGGGGAACAAAAGTTTAATCGAAAACAGTTTATCTTCTCAAAGCTTTTCAACAGCCCAAGAACTGAAATGGAGACACAATGTCCTCAAGTAAAATACGCCAAGTTGTTGAGTGTGTCCGAATGTCAGGCCTCTGACATTTTCTGGGAAGTCATCAATCATTGATAAGAGAGGTGCCGAACATTTGCCAAATCGTTCCTCATATTTCGGGGTAGATCGGGGATTTTTCCCTTGGTAAATTTTGAAATTAACATATAACTAGAGGGCGTACATAGCGACCAGGCTTCAAAACTAAATCTTATTGATTTACCTTTAAAAAATTGTTTGCAGCCATGTCTTCCATTGTAAGCTACGAGTATCATGCTTTCATCATAAGACAATTAATGTGCGTAATGGAAATTTTTAAGCATGTTTGCCTTTAAATGGTCTTTCATTGGACGCAACCTCCTCAGCTTGTTCTCATTTCCATGTGGTGCAGCCAAGTTTGATCCAAAATGTAAGCAACTAAGAATTTCTTCAAAACGCCCTCGCCGCATTGGCTTGTAAATTAATTCGTTCCGTAGATCGTCAGAGCTATTCTAATAGGCCTAATAACTATAAATCGAATTGTACCCAGTCACCATCAGAATGCCTTGAACGTCCGGATTTCACGAATGGATTTCCTTCTCTTTTTATGGCATACCGTGCTGAGCAATGGCTGATATATTCTAGTTACTCATCGTCAAATAACTGTTCAAATAGTTCATGCGACTGCACATCACTAAAGTCATCGAAACTTGCTTCAGGAAACATTGGTATTCCAGCATTTGTATCACCATTTGACCATATGAAAGTTGTTCCTTGTTGAAAGCACGCTAGAGAGGATGAGATTTTTTTTCTGAGTCGAGGGGCAATCGGCAACATCAAATTTGCACCTGTTTCCTCTTCAATTGCTTCATCTGCACTTGAAGCATATATTTGCTCCTGTTGATTGTCTTGGGTAGGTTGGTCAACTGATAAGTTGACTTGCGACTCATCTAAGATGTCACTGAGAACGTCCTCCACGTTCTCGATTGAAATAGACTGCTGTCCGAGCTGAATTGTGTCATTTCAAAAAAACCAATTCACAACCTGCTCCCAATGGATTCCCGTTCAGAGCATTAAATGTCCCGCCTTTGACATCGTCCCCTCCCCTCTAGCCCAGAAATAATTTAAAAGAAAATACAATATTTGAATTAAGTTCGAAATAAGCCGAGAATTTAGTTGAAGTTGACATAACAGCCCCGAGGATTTCTTTGAAACAAACAACACTGTCCAATCCAGACACATCATGTCCTGAAGATTATTTTAGACTTTCTATACTTATGCCCAGTGTAGATTCTCTAATACAAAATCTTACTGACAGATTTATGGTCATCGAGGATGTTCTACCATCGTTTTCAGTTCTGCTTCCAGGTTTTGCTGCCGTTAATCGAGAAAATTAAATGGAAAAGCTAACTCTTTACATCGGTAGCGCAATACTCGTATCTTTGTAAGTTGTTAAAACGGAGTACACACCCAGGTGTGAAAAAATTTCATCGATTGATCTCTCTGCCAATGTTCTAAAACTGCTAGATATATGTGACAAGACCATACTCCTGAATATAAGCTATTTGCTTACAATTTTGGCCAAACTACCTGTTACAACAGCTAGCTTTGAAAGATTTTTGATCCAACGATGAAAAGGATCAAAACAGTATCCCGAAGCGTCATGGGCCATCCAAGACTTAGCGCCCTTGCAATGTTGTCTGGTCACTCAGGTATTCATGTGGATCCAGAAGAATTGATCGATTATATGTCTAAATAAAAGACAAGGCGTTTATTGCTAAAAAAAAAACAATGTTAAAAGAATTATTATATTAAATTTATTTTTAAAAAAAAAGCAGACAAAAATAAAATATTTATGAAGTTTTTAAATTTTTGTATACAGAATTACTTCATGGAAACTAAACAAGCCCCCCGAAACCAAATCCTGGCTAAGGGCCTGGTGTGACCATACGATCACGCTGGTACAGTTCGGGTTAGTGCATTCAAAAAGCAGCCAGCAAAATGTCCCCCTGGTCATGGACAACCACATGAATCAGCTTTCTTAAGTGTAATGGTAGTTCAGGATTGCCTCCGTCATAGTGCAGATACCCACATACGACGTAGGTTTTTCATAATCAGTCCTTCCGAAAAGTCATCTGTGTTGTACAAGGTGGCGAAAAATTAATCATCCAATATTGTTTTTGAATTACTTCTTTACTAAATATTTGGACCCTTACAAGTTTTTTTTTGTTAAGTGGAAAAGATGATATCCGCCAAATGGCTGCCGCCAGTGTTGATACACATTGGTGCCAGTTTTATCGCATTTTCCATGACTGCCCGCAAGATTTCCGGTGATAACTGTTTACATTCCTATCGAATATTGTCTTTAAGGGCTGCGATTGTCTAAGGCTTGTTGGCATAAGCCCGCCAACAAGTAGCCCCAAAGAAATAAGTCTGGGATGGTTAAAACGTGTGATCTTGTTGGCCACGCCAAATCGCCAAAACGGGAGAATACGCGAACAGGAAACGCTTTCATCAAAATATCCGTTGTGGCTCGTGCTGTGTGTGCGGTTGCACCATCTTGTTGAAACCACATGTTCACCAAGCACCGCTTATCCAATTCCGTCAGTAAGAAGTCGTTTATCATGGCCCTGTGGCGTTCGCCAGTAACAGTGCCCACATTGACGATGGCGGCCTAAAAAAAATACGGCTCAATCATTCCTCCGGTGTGAACGCCGCGCCACACAGTGGCTTTGAGTGGATGTAATGCCATCACACGCTGATTTTTAGTGCCCCAGAAACGAAGATTTTGCTTATTGACGTAACCGCTAAAGTGGAAATGCGCCTCGTCGCTCATGATGATTTTCGGCACAAAATCGTCGTCTTCGTTGTTGAGATTGAGGATGGCTTGATAGCGGAGTATAGTGCTCCATTTGCAGCTATCTAGTTCACAAACGTCATTTACAGAAATTATAACATCTTTCGATAGGATGATTAATTTTGCGCCACCTTGTACTAAAAGAAGTGTTCCTTCTTTTTCTTGCTGGTAAAGCAAATGTTGTACTTTGGTGCCCTTACCTCAAGGTAAGGTTCCTGAATAAGAGTGAAGTGATCACCGCTCTCGTTGAAGCGGGTGATGATGTTTGAGACAGCGAGTGTAACCTTATGCAGGTGAATCTATTAAAATTTTAGCTGAATGGAGGATATGGATGGTCGAGTTTCCTTTATCAGATAGTACTATCCAGATGTTCTGTAGATGATTAGTCTATCATCGTAGCCTTGGTTTGTGTGATGTTTGGCAAAGGGGTTTGTAATTTTTGGAGGGTTGATGCGGGAATTTTTCTGGAAGATGGGTAAGCCACGCGATCCTGCCTTTCTCGACAGGAAGAAAAGGAATAGATTCGTTGTTAAGTAGCAAGACGATGTAACTCGAAATTTCTCTGGAAAATATAGAGCAGACACTGATAGAGTCACTAGGGCCAGTGCTTGTCCTGGTGGTGACAGAGGAATGTAACTAGAGCATCACAATGCCTTAGAAGCTGTAGAATATTAGACCGTTTAAAGATTTCCTCAACTGTCACAAAAAAAATTTTAAACTCGTGTTCATCCTCCGCCTTTTGCCTAAGAGCCTCGTTTAGTTTGCAATAATTAACATCTCCCGACTTAATATTTAAGCGAAAGCAGTTATGTACTTTTTTAATTTAATTTCTCTGCCTTTTTTCACTGTAGAACTTCTTCATATTCCACCAAAAACTACACACAAACGAACAAAGTGCAGAAAAAGAAGAAAACCAAAACGAAAAAGAAAAAAACACATTTTCATCAGTGCTGAAATCATCTAAGCAGGAAAAGTTTTCCTCAAACTGTACAAGTTTAACAATTTTGCAAACTTCCAGCAAAGTCCTGTAACCGTTTTCTGCAAGAGAGTTAAAATTAGCAAAACTCCCCTCAAAAGCTAAAACAACAATTTGTCGTCCGTTTTGAGTTAAAATAAATATTTCACGATTTGGTTGATTTTCATATTTAGTTGCCATAAAGAAATGACAATAATAAACACAAAAAAATAATATCTAAATTAAACTAAAGATATGAAAATGAATTTTATACTTTTCCTAGAATCTTTAATTTTTCAATTTGCAGTAGTAAAGAACTATATAAACCAGATCGAAGGTGGCTGGTTTTATTGAATTTATCTCAGCATGAGTCAATAGACACACTGTTGTCTATCTGGGTTTAACGCCCACTTAACTTACTTTAGGTGGCGCTTCAGTCCGGGGTGGACCTGGGCCTCAGTCAACAAGCTTCTCCAGCTAGCTCGATCCCTGGCTAGCTGCCTCCAGTTTCGCACGCTAAGTTGGCTGAGGTCCTCTTCCACTTGCGTGTGCCACCTGATTCTTGGCCTTCCTCTACTGCGCTGTCCCTCGGGGGCGGATTCGAAGACTTTTCGGACCGGAGCATTGGTGTCCATGCGCTCTACATGACCCAGCCATCTCAGTCTTTGGATCTTCACTCTTCTGGCTAGGTCCATGTCTCTGTACAGTCCATACATTTCGTCGTTGTATCTCCTCCTCCACTCACCGTCAATGCAGATGGGACCGAAGATCGCCCGAAGAATTTTTCTCTCGAAGCAACCAAGAACACCCTCATCCATTTTTGATAATGTCCATGCCTCTGCGCCATAGAGCAGGACCGGGATTATTAAAGTCTTATAAAGGGTGACTTTTGTTGTCCGAGAGAGGGCTTTGCTACTCAGTTGCCTTCTTAACCCAAAGAAACAGCGGTTGGCAAGAGTTATTCTTCGCTTGATCTCTGCGCTGGTGCCGTTGTCTGTATTTATAGCGAAGCCTAGGTAGACAAAGTCCTTAACTACCTCAAAGTTATATCTGTCGAGGGTGACGTTCTGTCCGAGACGTCGGTGGTGGTTGTCCTTTTTGCTTGACAGCATATACTTGGTCTTGCCCTCATTGACCGCTAAACCCATTTTCGCCGCTTCCGTCTCAATACTCGCGAAAACGCCACTGACATCAAGCTGCTTTCTCCCGATTATGTCAATATCGTCGGCGTATACGAGTAGTTGGACGGACTTTTGAAAGATAGTACCTCTTGTGTTTGCGCGTAAGTTTTGCACTATTCTTTCAAGTACGATGTTGAAAAAATCGCATGACAGCGCATCGCCCTATCTAAATCCTTTCTGGACATCAAAGGTCTCGGTGAGATCTTTACCGACCTTGATGGAGCAGCGTGCATTCTCCATCGTCATCCTGCACAGACGGACGAGTTTGGCTGGGATGCCGAAACTAGACATTTGCATAGCTCGTCTCTAAAGTAGCTGTCATAGGCGGCCTTAAAGTCGGTGAATAGGTGGTGTGTATCGATCTGAAGCTCATGGGTCTTCTCCAAGATCTGCCGTAGTGTGAATATCTGGTCGATGGTGGACTTTCCTGGCCTGAAGCCACACTGATATGGACCTAACAGGTTGTTGACGAACGGCTTCAGGCGTTCACACAATACGGCAGATAAGATATTATATGCGATGTTAAGGAGACTGATCTGTAGTTGGAGCAGTTCAGAGGGTCTCCTTTCTTGAGAATTGGACAAACAATGCTGAGGTTCCATTCATCGGGCATACTTTCATCCAACCATATTTTACAGATGAGTTGGTGTATGCTCCTTACCAAGTCATCGCCTGCCGCTTTGAAGAGCTCGGCAGTCAGGCCATCAGCTCCAGCAGCTATGTTGGACTCAAGCTTCGATATGGCTATCTTCACTTCATCCAGGTCGGGTGGACGGAATTGTTGGTCATCATCGTCCAGGTTGAAAGGTTGATTCTGCCTGACAGCGGTTCATCTCTACAGGCTTCGGTTCGGGGTTTGTTTCCGCGGCATGTTATTTTTACCTTTTGGTAAATCTTTCGAACCTCATTCCTGGAGTAGCATCTCTCAATTTCCTCGATCGCGCGCTTCTCATGCTCTTTCTTCTTCCTCCTGAGAAGCCGTTGTTCGTCTCTCCTCTTCCATTCATAGAGCTCATGAACAGCTCTGGTATTTTTTTTGCAGTGCCGCATTGCGTGCCTTTTGATTAGCTGCATGTGCTTGCCGGCATTCATCATCGAACCAGGGGTTTCGTTGTGGTGGACGAGTGAAACCCAGTACATCAGAGGCGGCATCTCTGATGGCGTTTTGGCTGTGTTTCCAATGGTCTTCGATGCTTGATGCTGGCGGCATTGGACCTCTTAAGAGATTAAGAGACACTCGATCGGAAAAGGACTTGGCGATCTCTTGCGATTGTAGCCGTCTGACGTCGAATTTTCTCACAGCATTCGCTTGTCTTGGCGTAGTTTGGGATATCCGCAACCGTACCTTGGCTATAACAAGGTAATGGTCCGAGTCGATGTTGGCTCCTCGGAGCGTACGGACATCCATAATGCTGGAGGAGTGTCTTGCGTCGATCGCAATGTGATCAATCTGGTTGACTGTTGATTGATCAGGAGTTCTCCAAGTCCCCTTGTGTATGTCGAGATGTGGGAGCCGCGTGCTAGCCACGACAATGTTTCGCCTCGCCGCAAAGTCGATTAGCCTGAATCCGTTATCGGAGGTGGTGTTGTGCAGGCTATATTTTCCGATTGTTCCACCAAAGATACCCTCTCTTCCTAGCTTTGCATTAAAATCACCGAGGACAATTTTAATGTCATAGCTAGGGCATTGCTCGTAGGTCTTGTTAAGGAGCTCGTAGAAGGCATCCTTGGTGTCGTCATATTTCTCCTCTGTAGGGGCATGCGCGCATACATATAAAGCTAATGTTGACGAATTTAGCCTTGATGCGGATTGCTACGAGGCGCTTGCTCACATGCCTGTCTTTGTCTGCCTCCGACAACAAATCCGCATCCAAATAAGCGCTGCTTTTGCCGTCGATAGCAATTGCCGTAGTAGATGTCGCAGTTTTTCATCTTCTTTTTGTCCGGCCCATCCCATCGCATTTCTTGGATGGCGGTTATGTCTGCTTTGCAGCAGTCTAGGGCCTCCGCTAGTTGCTCGGCTGCACGTGGTCTATTAAGGGATCTAAAATTCCACGTGCATATCCGAAGCTCATTGTCCTTAAATCGTTTGCGTGGGTTGTCAACAGTAGATCCGTCCATATCTGAGGCTTGTTGATGCTTCGTAACTTAATTTTTTTTTAAATGGCCGGGCAGTTACCCCGGCGGCAAAACCCCCAACCTGGAGGACCAGTTCCATTTTGAGTGCCCCTAGGACGAGGGGTCGGTTACACCGAAGCCAGTAACCCGTTCCGGGATGTGAGCGCTGCCGTTGGCCCTTATACGGCTCGTCCATCACCATCTCTTTTCCAAGACCCTGACTAAGTCCTGGAAATCCTTTCCGGCCTGAGCTCCAAATATGTCGGAGTAGCCCGGATAAGGTCTTGTCTTGTTTTTCCGACACTAATCCTGGTTAATGGCGCAGGAAACTCGCCATTTGCCCTCTTCACTTCGCAACCTCTAGTGAGATTCCCAGATGTCGCCACGGGGAGGCGTGAAGTAGGACTTATTAGCAGAGCTGCAAGATGTTCGGCTGCAGAGGCTCATTCTCGTCATTGAAGGAACCAGCACCTGTCGGAAGATGCTACTTCTACGAGGCCTTATACTAATCGTTGCCATCGAACTTAATTATTACATATAAAGTTGCGTAATTGTATCCTCAGTGAGAGTCTCCAATATCCGATATTCAAATCTCATCTCAGACAGGATGGGTTTAATGTTCACGACTCCAGCAAATATTCCACGGACAACGAATTTTGGTTTGTAGGCCTGATTTACGGAAATGACATTCTATGAATATACTAAATTCAGTTCAGATAGCTGAGTGTACGATCTACGCCCGTACTAGAAGATCTAAACGCAAGACTTTGGTTCTCAACCACCATAAACGGACTTTACAGCAAAACAATAAGCAGAAAAACACGAAAAGCGCAATCAAAAAAATAAGGAGATGTTACTGAAGGAATGACCTTTGAATTTTTCATCAGAGAAAACAAATTAAATTATCATGCCAGGGCTATACAACCAGAATGAAAGCTTGAAAATATGAACATTGCCAACTAATACTTGAGACACAAACCGTCCTCAAAATATGGAAACACAACTTTTGCAATTCTTTAGCGGAAATGAGGATCAAAATTCTGCAGTTAGTCAAAATGGACTTTGGATGACAAAGAATTCTATCCCCTGAACTTGAAGGACTTATGGTGGTAATATCGAAGCTAAAGCCTAAAAAAGCAACTGGAGAAGATGAACTGCCTGTTGAGCTTTTTAGAATAGCTAAAGATGATTTCGTTGGAAACATACATCAGCTCATCTGTAAGATTTAAATCTACGCCCTTATAGAGTAACAAGTCTTCTTAAAATCTCCCATGTAATAGTTTCGTCTTTTATTTGAGCATCTGAAACCATTCATAAACTAGACCATCTGCTTGAACTCAAATGTTCACACTTAGGCAAATCTTGGGAAAAACCTAAAATTTCAGAAAAAATATCAGGATATTAGGCCCATTCAACGCCATGTATAGTTTTATATCCCTGCAGACTCGTCAGCTTGTCGAAGATAAGAATGAAGAACTCACCCTACTACATCAAGGTTTGTGATGACCTGACCAAACTCTTAGAAGTCAAAACAGGTTTAAGGCGAAACGATGCGCTGTCATATGACTTCTTTAGCATCGTCCTGGTGAGAGCTGTGCGAAACTCACTGGCCAACAAAATATCACGATCTTTTAATTCCGCAAGGTTATTTGCATCGCGGATAGGACATTGAATGAATGCAGCGGGCCATCGACAAAGATTTCATGAGAATTAAGGTGAAATGGCCAAAATGGGACCGATAACAAATAAGGGCTGAACTAAGAACATGCTGACATGAGAAAAGTACGTAGACCACCGAAAACTTGGCGCGTTCATCGGCTTTGGAAATTCTGGTCACTCCCTATTTTTTTCTAGGCCTCGTCGTCTAAAGAAAGATATTGCGAGTAATTTTTAGCTGTAAGCTGACATCTTTAGTCAACAGTCAATGATTCCAAGGTCTAAGTTCGCTGGGACATGCTAAGTGAATAGACGCCACAACTCTGATCCAAAAACTCTTCGACCTGAGACTCGGGTCCTCCCCGAACTGTAGCGAAGACGCTTCCTTACCTATAGTGACTCCGAATTTTAACACTTTCAGTTACATAGTCGGTGCTGAGAATATGGAAAGACTCAAATTATTTTCAGCCGGTGCTACATATTTATAAATAACCCCATCAAAGAGGTGAAAATAATATCGAATCAAATAACCAACCAAAAATCAAATCTACAAAAAATAAGTAATTAAGTAATACAACAACAAAGTAAAGTAATATTATATTTTGAGTGTAAAAGAGAAAGGAAAATAGAAAGTGAAGCATCAGTTCAAACGAAATAACTGTAAGTGAAAGTGCAAGAATACGGGAGAGGAAGCGTGGCTTCTGTTCTGACCCAGCAACTGAGCAACGATAAATAGTTTGTGTAACTGTTAGTATAAGGCACAGCCACCAGTGCAGCGAAAGCGACAGACAAGAAGAACCAGCTGTGTGTTGGAAGCTGACATCTGAGCTTAAAATTGTTTTATTGTAAATACTCGTATTTCTTAGTCTCTTTACATTATTTATCTGATTCAAACAAATATTTCATTTTAATAATTCCTAGTATAAGATACGAGTAGTAAATAGTTTTTTTTCTAAGCGAGCATTAGAACATTTAAGTTAATTTAGTATTAAGACATATTGTATCATTGAATTTTGATTCCTTTTGTAATTCATTCAATTGTAAAATTACTGATTTGATGGACACGGAACAATTAAGTGCGGTCATTACCGTAGCAGTTCAGGCTGCAACCATACAAACTCGACAAGCGTTCGAAGTGACGATCGAACAACTTACAACTCGACTAAATGCGCTAGAAGCTCCTACATCCGTGGAGGAGTATAAGCCGGTAGCAATCATTCCAAATGTTGGTTGTGACGAGTCTCTTGACTTGATGAAGTCTTTACCTGAATTCAGTGGGGTACAGGTTCGCTATATTTCATGGCGGCAAGCGGCATTCACTGCTTACAAACTGTTCGAGCCGTATGAAGGTAGCTCTCGACACTATCAAGCTGTTGCTATTCTTAGGAACAAAATTGTTGGCTCTGCTGATCAAGTTTTAGCGTCATTTAATACCGTCCTTAACTTCAAAGCGATTATAGCAAGACTTGATTTTACGTATGTAGACAAAAGACCTATTTACCTGATAAAACAGGAGATGTCTACTTTACGACAAGGTAAACTGTCCATTGCCCAATTCTATGATGAGGTGGAAAAGAAACTAACGTTGATAACTAATAAAATATTGATGCAACATGAAGGTAATAAATCTTTGATTGATTCGCTTAGTCATAAATATCACCAAGATGCTCTAAGGGTTTTCATTTCTGGCTTAAGGAAACCAATGGGCGATATCATATTTTCATCTCGTCCTGCTGATATGCCGAGTGCTTTAGCTCTTGCTCAAGAACTAGAGCCTAATCACGAAAAGTTCGCATTTGCAAATTTGTTTTCTCATAGAAATGAAAATATAAGAGAAAATTACGTTGCACCAAGACAGTCGCCGAACTATTATCAAAACCATGCTTATCATTCACCTCATTATAAACCTATGTTTCCCAATTAGTTACCCCAAAGACAGAACCCAATGGAAGTTGATCCATCCTTCTCTCAACTGAGAAAACCAACTCAATTTCAAAACCCTATTCAAAATTCAAATTTTCAGGAACCTTCTCGTAATTCAGGACGTAATTCTTACGCACAAAATCACAATAATTTTCAGAACCAAAATGATAGAAATTTCAAACGACAAAATGAATCTGGATTAGACAAACCCATCCCAAATTCCAAAGAATAAACCACCTTACCCCTCAAACTGATTTGAGTAATGACAATCATATTTGATCGAGTTCTGATGAATACTTATACAGCAAGCATCAAAATTTTAATAGTTTCACCTGTTCACCTGATGAAAAATATTTTTCAAACGTAGAAACCTATGAGCCAGAGTACTATACCACCAAGTACAATGACATTTCAGAAATATACGATAATATTAATTTTTTAGGGTCAAAGTCTCTCCTGCCCTACGTCAGCCGAACACTGGCAGGAGAGGAAATAAAACTTCTCATTGATACAGGTGCTGTAAAAAATTATATTAAAAACTTTAGTACACTTAAGGCCATTGAGTTTATTAAAGAACCTTTTTCCGTTAAATCCATTCATGGTACCAGCCAGATTACATCAAGACAGCACATCAATGCTCTTAGCCAAATTTCAGACTTAGTTTCCACAGTACATAGTGAAGAATCCCTCACTCGAACAATAATAACTGTTCAAAATCCAGTCAACTCCTTCAAGAATCAATTAATCATAGAAGAAGGAATCGTTTTGAAAAAGACAACTAAAATCATTTTTCAAAATAGAATAAGACACAATATTGTATTCGATAATTTCAAAAATCTCTTTCAGATGTTTTAAGAAACTGTTAACTCTGATGTTGTCAACGCGATTTATTGTGATCTTCAAATCCTAAGCAAAATTCAAAATCAGCTTATAGCGTTATTTCGTTCAGTAAAATTTCGCCATACCACCAAAATGGTAATAGACATTTTCAACCCAACCGACCAACTCCAAATTCTTACAACTGAGCATAATCGCGCCCATAGGTCTGCTCGGGAAAATAGGGAACAAATTTTAAAAAACTATTTCTTTCCAAATATAGATAAAAGTCTAAAACAAATGTTATCAAACTGCAAGATTTGCCATGAAGCAAAATATCAGAGACACCCACCAGTCCAAAACTCCTATTCCTCAACACCCAGGAGAAATACTTCACTTGGACATTTATACAACTGCTCAATCACATTTCCTCACTTGCATAGACAAATTTTCGAAATTTGCTGTAGTCAAACCCATTAAATCTCGAGCAATAGTAGATGTAAAAGAACCTATTTTGGAGTTACTTAACTTATTTAAAAATACTAAAACCATAGTGTGCGATAATGAGAAGTCCCTTAATTCAGAAACCATTAAATCTCTTCCCAAAAACCATTTTTCTGTAAGCATTTTTTCTACCCCACCTTTTCATAGCACCACAAATGGACAAGTGGAAAGATTCCACAGCACCCTTTCAGAAATAGCAAGATGTACAAAATTAGAACAGAACATAACCGACACCGGTGAGCTCCTTTTACTTGCAACAGTTAAGTACAACAAGACGATTCATTCGGTTACAAAATACAAACCAATTGACATCATTCACAGAACTAAGGGATGAAATCAAAAATAAAATTGAAAAAGCTCAAGATGCAAACTTAGAGTACCACAACCAAAAAAGACGGACACAGACATATAAGCCGGGTGACAAAGTTTTCGTTCAAACAAATAGACGAATTGGAAACAAGTTCACAAAGTTATTTGTCGAGAAGGTTATCCAAAAAAACTTAGGAACTACTGTTCTTATAGAGAAAAAAAAAATTCACAAAAATAATCTTAGGTGACATAAAAAACATTTCATTCAAATAGCGAAATCAAATCAGTAATTCTTTAAATTTACATTTGAATAAAAAACATGAATTGTGAAAAAATTTTTTATTTAAGTTCAAGTAAGGTACGAATCTTTTTAAAGAAAACAGTATTTCTATATTATATTATTTTCCTTCGATGATTAAACTATACGAAGTCGGGGACGACTTCATTTGAAAGGGGGGATAGTTACGAGTATGAAGCCTGGCAATACCTTTGTCAAAAGCAATGTCAAACCACAGCTAATTACAACAAGTGTTGTCTTAACCAACGCTTCGCTTGGTGTTTGGCAGTTGCTTCTTAAAATTCATATATGTCGGACGGCTTCCTCATAGAGGAATAAATAAAGATAATAAATTTAAAGATATTCTGTTTTACCTAAGTGACAAATAAAATTAATGAATTAAACAAACCAAGTTAGTTTATCTTGTTTTCATTTACATCAACTCATTTTCCAGATCTGGTAAAAAGAGTGAATACCTGATGAACAGAATTTCAGTATCGTTGGCCCGGAGACCCCCACAACTGGGTCAACTATAGACCTATTGTGTGGACATCTGAAACCATTCGTCAACCTGATTAGGGGAAAAACACACAATAAACAAAATCTGTAAACTCCGTCAGAGTCAATAAAAAGGTTGCATATTGCAGCATATTTAAAGAAACAAGCTCGATGAATTGGACACAAGGTCAAAGTCGACAGCTACAATTTGGAGGTAATAAGAGACTTCGTCTGCCTCTGCTATGCTATCAGTTCCGAAGGCGTCAGTAGAAATAGCACACGATGAATCATTCTTGCCATTCCCTGTTTCTCTTGGCTAAAAAGCCAAATAAATAGTGAGGCCCGACCCCAAACAACCAAGCCTTTAATCAAACTATAGAACGATTAAATGATTTCCATATACTATACGATCTATTCTAAGTCTAAGACTTTTGTCTATGGTCCAGCATCACTTCTGTACAGGAAAATTATATATATATATTGAGCGGATCCCTTTGGATTGGCAATTAAACTCTATAAAACTGATCTTGTCCTATTTTTTAGGAAACACGAAATTCTGATCATAGACCCTCTCTTGAATATGTATATGATGGATGGCCTAAGACAAAACAGTCAACTGCATGAAACTAAGAAAGAATGTCAGATCTGGACATAAGCGGAGCCTTACGGCCAAGTTCCTCTTCTGCACTGGATGTTCTGTATCACTTGACACCACTTGATATTTTTACCAGACAAAGAGCTGCTAAGTAGCGAAATAAACAGATAAACTTTCTTGCCACGCCAATATTGTTAACATACTACGAATCCTATCAGAAAACATCTAATAACATAAAAACAACACCATGACCCAACCTTCGAGATTTCTTCGGGAGGAAGATGCCTTATGATCGACGAATCAATCGACTTTTACACGAATAGATCAAAAACTAACAGCGGGGTTGATGGCGGTGTTTTGAAAGGCAAGCTCAACCTGAGCCTCTCCTTCTGCTTTCTCAACCACTGTATCATATTCGGAAATACTGGCAAATAAGGAAGACGCCTCCTGGCTGAACAAAAATGTAATATTTGCAATAGATATCAGCATCTTTTCTGGCAGTCATTGAGATGGCTGAGGAGTTCAACCTTCACCTTTGCTGGTCGCAGAGGCATGGAGATATTCCAGGGAACTGTATTGGAACCAGAATATCCATTCCATCAGCGTCGCTACGTGCAAATAGAAACTAAAGCTGGATGCTAATAGAAATATGGCCAAAGGTGGATCTCAGAGCTACCATATCCAGCTATCACCAGATACTGTCTTTAGGTCAACATGCAAGAAGGCTTGGCATATTTACAAACGACTTGTGTAGAAGAAGAAGGAGACAAACCCGCACCTTTTTTGTACATGTTAAGAGTCTTTTAAGCTTCTTCAAAAGCTCAAATTGGTAAGAGGTTCACAAATCCACGTAGCATCACAACGGGCCAATAGGTCTCAGTGTTTTGGTCTTTCTCCAACAGACATTCTGGTCTACCTATATTGGCCAATAGCTTGGATTTTATCGAAGGCGTATGACGCAGTTTTGAAAGAAGAAAATATTTGGTCCCATGCTTTAAGGAAGATTATAGAATGACGAACCATACGAGTGACATTGTCTTAGTTAGGTAATTGTGCTTAAGAAGCTAGTGCATGTAGACCGAATGGACATGAATGAGTCTTCGTATCAAATCTGAAAGGATTACCCAATAGACAGACCCCTCGCTTTAGATGGCATGCTTGAGTGGAAGGCGACAGCAACGGACTTGAAGTGTGGAACTGGATGCAGCTACCTGAAAACCAGGCTTACTGAAGTGGCTTATTTATTGAAGGTCAGGTTTATCCCGAACAGAGCCACCTAAATATTTAAGTAATTGCACTTGGTTAGGGGTTAGAGAGCATTGAGATACAAACACAGTTTTTACCATTCAACAATGCGAACCCAGGATCTTAAATAGTGCTTCCTTCTCATAGAAGAATATATTGATGCTGGCAGCTTTAATGTCAGGCGTTGATAAGCAAACAATTTACCGTGGAAAACTCGTCGACTCATCCATAGTGTCCTTGTCCACACTAGTTTTGAATCCCAGATAGCAGCACCAACGTCAGACTTTACTACGAAGCAGTCAACAACTCAAATGACCAATTTGTCTTTTCCATTTCGCGTGTTCTTATTAGATTGTCAATAAGCTATCATTCTTAATGACTCGCGATATATTGTCCAATGAATAGGGGAAGGTTTCGGTAATAAGCGTCACTACAGAAGGATACTGTTAGGTTTGTGCATCACTGTAGAGGTTCCTCACCTTTTAAGAATCCAGAAGTTGAACCAACTAGCTCGATCTCGTGCTAACTGCCTCCAGTTTCACGCGCAAAGTTGGCTGAGGTCCCCTTCCACTTGCGTGCGCCACCTGAGTTTCGGTCTTCCCCTACTTTGCTGTCACTCGTGGGCAGATTCGAAGAGTTTTCGGCTAGGTCGATGTCGCTGTACAGTCCATACAGGTCGTCGTTGTATCTCCTCCTCCACTCACCGGCAATGCAGACGGGATCGAAAATCATTCGAACAATTTTCTTCTTGAAGCAGCCAAGAGCACTCTCATCCATTTTTGATAATGTCCATGCGTCTGCGCCATAGAGAAGGACCGGGATTATTAAAGTCTTATAAAGGGTGACTTTAGTTGTTCGAGAGAGGGCTTTGCTACTCAATTGCCTTCTTAACCCAAAGAAGCAGCGGTTGGCAAGAGTTATTCTTCGCTTGATCTCAGCGTTGGTGTCGTTATCTGTATTTATAGCGGAGCCTAGGTAGACAAAGTCCTTAACTACCTCAAAGTTATATCTGTCAAGGGTGACGTTCTGTCCGAGACGTGTTGGTGTTGGTTGTCCTTTTTGCTTGACAGCATATCAATTTCGACGCTTCCGTCTTAATACCAGTGAAAGCGCCACTGACACCACGCTGCTGTCATCCGATTATGTCAATATGGTCGGCGTATGGTGTGTATCGATCTGACGCTTATGAGTCGTCTCCGAGATCTGCCGTAGTGTGAATATTTGGTCGATGGTGGACTTTCCTGGTCTGAAAGTCCATTGATATGGACCCATCATGTTGTTGACGAAGGGATGGCAGATAAGATCTTGTATGCGATGTAAAAAAGACTGCCAACGTGCAGTTCAGAGGATTTCCTTTCTCCAGGATCGGACAAACAATGCTGAACTTTCATTCATGTGAAGTATGCCCCTTTCATTCGACCACATTTCAGAAACTTCGCCTGTCATTTTGAAGAGCATACAGGTCGAGCTTTCATGCATCTTGCTTAGCTACATCTGCTTACCGGCATTCATCGTCAAACCAGGGGATTCGTTGTGGTGGTCGAATGAAACTCATTACTTCAAAAGTGGCCGGCATCTCTTCACATTGTTGCCACTAGTCTTCGATACGTGATGCTGGCGACAGTAGACCTCGTAAGCGATTAAGTGAGACTCGATAGGAACAGGATTTGACGATCTCTTGGTATTAACGCCATCTACCGTTGAACTTCGGCACATTATTAGTTTCCTTTTGCGCTAATAATAGTAATGGTTCGAGCCGATTTCAGCTCCTTGGAACATTCGGACATCCATAATACTGGAGGGGTATCTTGCGTCGATCGCAATGTGGTAAATCTCTTCGAAGGCTGATTGATCAGCAGTTCTCCAATTCCCATTGTAAATATTGAGATGTGCGTGCTAGCTACGACAACGTTTCCTCCAGACGCAAAGTCGATTATTCTGATTCCGTTTTCGGAGGTGGTGTCGTGCAGGCTATATCTACCCACAGTTCTACCAAAGATGCCTTCTCTTCCTAGCTTTGCACTAAAATCACCGTGAAAAGTTTTAATGTCATAGCTAAAGCATTGCTTGTAGGTCTTGTTCAAGACCTCATTGAAGTTATATTTGGGGTCGTCATCTTTCTTCTGTGTGGGGCATGCGCGCATATCAGGCAAATGTTGGCAAACTTTGCCTTGATGCAGATTGCTACGCAAGACTTCTTACCTAAGTCTGCTTCCAACAACAAATCCGCATCCAGATAGTCGCTGCTTTTCCCGTCGATAACAAACGCCCAAGTAGATCGACATCTACTACAGTTTTGTATATTTTTTTGTCTGGCCCATCCCATCGCATTTCTTGCATGGCGGAAAAGTCTTCCTTGTAGCAGTCTAATGCCTCCGCTTTTTTTTCCATGGACCGGGCAGTTACTCCGGCGAGGTAGTCAAAAAAACAGAAGCCTTGTAGATACATCAAATGGACATTACATCTTTCACAGACAAATTTTATAATCAGCAGAACGTTTTCAGTTATTTGGTTGATTGCAGTCTCTGCACGGGCAAGTTGCTGCAAGTCATACAATAGATACTTTTAGATCTGCTATAGTACGGGTATATTAGTGCTGAATTGTTTAAGTAAAAATAAAATTACCTAAAAGATTTGCAACAAAATTAAGTTGTTATTCAAAAATCTTCAGACAAACTCAAAAGTAATTCAAAAATCTGAGTGAGAAGAGGAATAGTTTTTCGCATTTTTACCAAAACAAGAAATACCAACAAACTATAAGTCAATTCAAAGTCTTTCATCTCACAAAAATGTCTGAGTTAAAAACTTCATTCAAGGCAGCACCTCTTTGCCAGAGTTAATGAAGTTTATACATTACATTACGCACTGTTCCATATAAATGTCTTGAAAGAGCTCAGAACTTTCAGCAAAGTCTTTTTCCCCCCAAAACAAAGTTCCATTTACAGTCGTTGATTTCGCAAAGGGTACTCGTACTATACGCTCATGTACGGCAATTCCCAACACCTACTTACATTGCAAGGACGAATGTTGAGCCTTTCACGCCAGTCGTATCCTATAACTTAATATAACGTAAACGAATCCGACAACGAGAACATATTACAGCTCCAAATCTGCTCGCAGCACAAATAACCTCTTTCACTATATGGACTACAGTTCCCATCAATTGTACCAGTACTCGTCCCGAAAATTTTTATATGGTTGGGAGCTTGTACTAGTATGTGTTTTTGATTTTTTTTTTTTTTTTTTCGTGAACAAAAACTAGGATACGAAGTGGGTCCCAATGTAAACCTTGATTTCTGAACTTATCGCATCTGATGGAGAAGTAAGCGCCAGCCAACATGTATTCGTATTCGTATTCATATTCGTAACAAGCGTGCTACATGCAAATTTTCCATCTTGTTTGAAATAGCATATCTGTTGGAAGAGAAGCTTTACACTTCCTCCTTAATACCCCATCCGTTTCATCTGTCCCGTCCATGCTGACATCCGTTTCGTTCCATATCCCTCTCATATTTCATGCAAACATCATAATTTTTTTTTTTTGTTTTTTCCATGCGAATTCACATTCTCGCGTATCCCCGAAGACGTACAAGGATTTCATGCATGCTAAAATCCATTTATGAGTAACATTTTCCCTTCAACAAAATAAAATTGGAAAAGATTTCCTCCCTATTCCTGCATATACATGGATGTGTTGTAAGTGTGTTGGTTGATGTTTTTCTTTTTGGTTTTGTTTTTGAGTGTTCCTTCCTTGCTCAGCAAGAGGAATGGAAAAGGAAAGTAAAGATCCCGACTTTTAGAACAACAACTGGCTGTGTTACACGTTTTCGTACATGTCCTAGTCCTAGTCCTTTCTGCTGTTGCACAGAACTTTTACCGCTGGTGCTTTGGTTTAAAGATTCTTTTTTTGTTATTTCTTCTCCATTTTCCATTTTCCATTTCCCTGTTGAATTTGTTAATTTTTTCCTTCGCCAAAAGGGAGTCACTTCCATGAAATACACCACTCATACGAGAGAATTTGGAGATGAAGCCGTGGCGGAAGCTGGAACTCCCTGGTTAGGATACTCCTTCCCAAATGTTTTACGTAATTTTAAGTAAAATATTTTATTTAAACGTAAACCTGACTAAAAGTGTTGCCGGGCTTTAGAAAGGACCCAAACCCTACGAATATACGCAGTGATTTGAGAAATTCACTAAAATTAAAAATTCATATTTTGCGATGACTTATGGATGGTGGCATACAATATGCTTTCATAGGGATGAGGGTGTTGTTGTTTAACTATGATGCTTTGACTCTTAACCAAAGGTTGACGCAATCAACCAAAGGTGATCTTGTATTCATTGACTAACCGGTCGACGATACAGAATCTCAAAATATCTAGAATTAAGGTATTCGAGGGGCGTATAAATTGAAGAGTTCCAAGAGACGATTGTAATCCTTAAGAGCTCACTATAATGAGAAAATTTTGTAGATGCTTTGATTTTGAAACTCACGTTACTAATCGTTACCTGACGCTATGGTTGAGACGACCAAGTAAGCGAAGCTATCAGGGTCTGCTTGTCGTTGTTAGGTGAACACAGAGAAGGACTCTGCATCACGCAGCCCAGCTGAAAAACATTCAACGCGGCCCATTTTACATAGCCCAGAACCTGCAGAATAATCAGGCGATAAGATTGTGCTTCGCAATCTGAATTATTTCAGCAAAAAGGCGGAAATCTTGGAGCATTGAAAAGTTCGATTTTGTTGAACATTCTCAATAAGCTAAGAGAATTGCTCACGGTACTTATTCGTACCGTGCCGTAATTGATTCATTGGAGGCTTGTTTCCAGCTCATTTTTCGTTGTTGTACAAAATCCACTTCATCATCATCGTCATCAATTACGACTCGATCTTTAAAAGCAGAGACATGGCCATAGGGACGGTGTCCAGCTTATTTTTTTTCTGTCAAACAATCCGGCACCCATGTGTCCTTAAATGGCAAAATACTCCGATGCCCAGGAATCTCCTTAGTGGAAAATTTTCGAGTTATTTTTTATTAAGACTCACACAATGTTTCATGAAAGGGGTTGTTAGTCCAAAGTCGTATCATGTTGGAGGTTAAACTGAGTCAAATTTTAACTGATGTTTTGGGTACCAAAACTCAACGACGAGACACCAAAGTCCGTCAATAAAGACTCGCCAAGAAGGAAGCATAGACTTCGGAGTGTCTCTTGCGTCATGAATGCATGTTTGTTTCGGTGGAAATATTAAAATATTAATGGCGATGGCGCGATAGTTAGCTCATTGGACTATCATGCAGAGAATCTGGGTTCGATTCCTGGCTGGGTCACCAACAATTTTTCAAATCGCCATCACCCTTTCGGCGGGCAATGGCAAACTCCCGAAATTAAAATTGCCTACGAAAAAGCTTCTAAGGAGTGCCGTTCTGACTCGGCCATAAGCCGTAGGCCCCGCTCAGATGTGACAACAATGACAACATAAGCAACACAAATGGAGTGTCAAGAAGCTAGGCCATGGCCCATACCGGGCTGCCAGAGCCATAGTGTTTTTTTGTTTGTTGTTTTGATTTTTTAGGCGTTTGGCTTTTAATGGTAAAAAAACACAGGAAAATTCCAAAAGTGGATACAATTTTCATTTAAGTTAATAAATCAGTGCTTGGCAATTACTTCTTAAAGATAACTTCATGTAAAAATTGACGACGACTACGTTTGACCACTTACAATACGGCGAGTTCAATTTTGAGTCACTTTTTCGAGCAAATTGCCTGACATCTCGCTAGTGACTTGTGAAATGTTGTCTTCCAAGTTTGCAATTGATGCTGGTTTATCGACATAGACGAGTGATTTGCCGTATCCCCATAGAAAAAATACTCTTGAAGCGTAAATTCGGACGATTTAGCCGGCAAATAGGTCCATCGATTCGACCAGGTCCAGCGCTGCAGATCCGCTTACAGTGCGTCTTGTTTAGCTGGCTGTGCTTCCGGCATTCTACATCAAATCAGGGATTTTATGGTGATAGCCGGGTGAATCTCTATACATCAGGTATGCCATATATGATGGAACAATTGACAATTGGTAGATTGGTACAATTGGCAATGCTGTAATTGTGGAGTAATTGTGTCGGATTTTTTTTACCAATAATCCGTCAGTGGTTTTAGTGCAGCGGGAATTACGACGTCGATTTCCTAACCGTGTTGCGTCAACTGGGCAAACATTTCGGTGCTTATCTACTCGACTCGAAGAGACTGGAACCACAGGAGACCATGCATGGCGTGGTCGCCACCGGACTGGTCGTTCGGCCGAGAATATCGCGGCTATGGCTGACGATGTCGCTGAGAACGAAGAAACATCAACCAGACGACGGGCCAAGCCATTGGGCATCACCTAGCGAATTTCAGCGAAAGACTTACACATTTGCCCGTACAAAGTGCAAACAGTGCATCAGTTAATGCTTCCTTACCGTTAGTCGCATGTGAATTACTGTCAAGCCATCCTCAATCTCAACAACGAAGACGACGATTTTGTGTCGAAAATCATCATAACGACGAGGCGCATCTCAACTTAAGCGGTTACGTCAATAAGCAAAATCTTCGTTTCTGAGGCACTGAAAATCTGCGTGTGATGCACGAAGAGCCATTACATCCACCCAAAGCCACTATGTGGGTCGGCGTTCACGCCGGAGGAGTGATTTAGCCGCATCGGTAATGCGGTCACTGTTACTGGCGAACGCTACAGGGCCATGATAAACGACTTCTTACTACCGGAATTGGATGAGCGGGGCCTGGTAATCAGTTGGTTTCAACAAAACGGTGCAACCGCACACACAGCACGAGCCACAATGGATATTATGAAGGAAGCGTTTCCTGGTCGTGTGATCTCTCGTTTTGATGGTTGACATGGGCAGCAAGATCGCCCGATCTAACCAACCCAGACTTCTTTCTTTGGGGCTACTTTAAGTCGCGGGCTTATGCCAACAAGCCTCAGACGATCGCAGCCCTTAAGGAGAATATTCGACAGGAATGTGAACAGTTGTCACCGGAAAGTCATAAAAAATGTGATAAAATGGGTACAAATGTGTATCAACACTGGCGGCAGCCACTTGGCAGCTCTATTGAAAGAATGAAACTTATATTTTATTTATATGAAAAATGTATTTCATAAATGGCAGGTCAATGCAACGCTTTGTGGTAAACAACGTTTTTTGTTTTTTTGTCCGGTGCATAAACAAAAGATGGAGACACGAAAACACGCCACGTACACGGAAATTCGAGATTGCGAATTGTTGATTGTCATGGCGAATGCAAGTCGAACGGGAAACTGAATGTGCTTAATATCAACCGGCAAGACGGTCGGTATCATCGGGATTCTTGGAATGGGAACTTCATCGCCTTCGAACTTGCATTTGGTTATGGTGGCTTGGATGACGTTGTTCATGAGTTTCTTTACTGTCAACCGGGCTCTATTGTACAGTTTCGGTTGGTTTAGATTACTTAGCATTATGATGAAAGAACCGACCGGTTGGTAGATCGGGCACATTTAACGAATTGAAAAACGCAATTGGATAGTGTATTGCTTCCTCATCATTTATTAAGCAATCAACCGATTTCAACGAATGCAGTGCGGCTGCGACAAGATTTTGAATTATGAGATTGAGATCATCGACGTACTATACATACTTAATCTGGGCAGCCTTTATCGCTTGTTCTCTCAGCTAATTGTGATTCAAATAATTGCGACCGTTGTTCGAGAATACTGTGCTCCTACATAACCCGACGAGTTTGGCAGGAATGTCGAAACTAAGCATGGAATTATACAGCTTGTGGCTGTGCACGATGTCATAAGCGGCTTCAAAGTCAACAAACAGGTGGTGGGTGTCAATCTGGAATGCAAGGTCTTTTCCAAGATCTGCCGAAGTGTGAATACTTGATCAATGTTAGACATTCTTGGCCTGAAACAACCCTAATATGAACCTAGCAGGCTGTTCGTGATCGGTTTCAGGCGATTAGACAATACGGCAGAGACGATTTTGTAGGCTATGTTCAGGAGACTGATTCATTTATATTTGGCGAAGTCGAAGGGATCTCCTGTTTTGTGGATTGGGCAAACGATGCTGAGATTCGATTTATTGGACATGCTTTCTTTTAACCATATTTTGCACACGAGTTGGTGCATATTCCTAGCCAGGTCACCTAAAAGCTGCTTTGTTCAACTTTAGTCTCGATATTGTTATCTCAACTTCATCTAGGCTAGGTGGACGGAATTCTGTTATATCACCATCTCTCTATCAGAGGAACTTTATTTGATTACATGGAGCAAGTTATGCAATCGATTTATTCAACTCCGTCCTCTATTTGAGATCCATCCATCCATCCTTTCAAGGAATTCTTTTACAATGAATTTTAAAGAAAGGAGGAGGTAATTATTTGGTTCTATTTTCATTGAAACCGTCTTGCATATACAGGCCAATGTTTGCAATTTACTGAGAGCGATCTATATAGACCTTTGTTTCGTTTTATACCACAAAATGGATGCGGCATGGGCAATTAAAGGCCTAGAAATTGCTGTCTATTTTGGTTGAGGCTTCTTATTTTCCCTAGCAATTTCTTAATCATTACCCTTGAAACTGAAGTTACTTTGTAAACTGTGGAGCTTCGCTAAAAGGGGTTGATTTTTTTTGTCCTCCCAGTTTTGCTTTTTATAGGTTAAGGTCTTCTTGTTTGCTGGAATACAGAACTCGTTGTATGTTAATTTTACTTAGGCATCCTTTTACCGGTAGTTGAATAAACATTTGAATGTAAAATTTCTTCAGCACCGAGTACTTCCGGCCTGATGCGAGGCAACCCATAGCCGCTCGTGGGGCCTAAACAGAACTCTGTAATTTCAGCCTTCCTACTGTGACTGGGGAATCCCTACATTTTTTAATTAGGTTCAGTCATAAAGCTTTAATTAGCTTACACCCACTTCAAAATTCTCTAATAACCCCTTGGCATACTCCTTTTCTACACTCGCAGCACACGACTTCAATGAGGCAAAAATTAGATGAATTCAGATATTTTGAATTTCGCATGAACATGCAATATCATTCAGGCTAAGCAACCGAATCACCTTCAACACATACAAGAAGGTCTTAGTGGGATCTACCACCCAAAACACATGTGCTTTGTCAACCCCATAAGCTGCTTTGCGGTTCAATCTCCAGGTTAAAGCCTATTCCAAATCAAATTGATTTTCTACCGCGCATCTCATTATGTGATGTACATACCCTCTTGGGTTCTGGGCTACTCGGACACACGTACTCGAACTGCATCTCTAAAGACTTGACCAGAATATCTAGGAAAAAATAATAGTCATTTTCGAAACGTCATATATTCTACGTGAAACAAATGACATCTCAAACGACCTCCTACACTAGCCATGGATGGATTCATCGATAACATCGAGATACCTGTAGATTTTTAGACTTGCGAGCTCGACTTGGACCTAAATGGTCAAGAAAGCTGATCAACCTCGGAAGAAGACATATCTTCAAAATCAGAAATAACTTTAGTGGAAGGGGTGAAGTTATGGCTATCGACAACTATGCCTTTGGGTTCGATTCCTAGATAACACACCGAAAAACAGATTTTTATTTTTTTTTTCGTTTTTATACAATCGGCGGTGTGCACCTTGTATAATATAATATAACTTATAAGTTTTCCGAAAAAACTGGGATTTACATCCAAATCAATAGAATCTGTGAAAAGCTTTAACATCCAATAAGGCGAAGTGTCCCAACACGCCTTCAACAAATAGAGAAGATTAAGGACACCAAAATCGACCAGAAGTTAGTCAAACAAGAATCCGCAAGATTTCACACGACAGCTTCAAAGAAATGCCTGAATGTCCCCTAAGCCAAAGAATACGGTGGAGTATCAATCAATCTATTAGGAAAAGAGGAAGAAACCTCTGCAACAGACCTTTTTAAGAAATAGAGGGGAGTTGCTACTAGTCCTATACAGAGATAAAGTACGTTTCGCATTGGACGGGAAAAAAAGATGAAAACCCTCTGCCCACGGGTAGATACTACTCGTACAACGACATCATGGATCGGATTGCACATCCTAATAAACTTTCATAAATTCAAAGTGGTGAAGCATACGAGTATCACTAACAAATGCCGAGCTGTTCCCAAAGTAATACTCCATTCGTCCTCGCTTTGGTTTTAGAGTTTACGAGTTCTTGATATGTCGGGTATTTAACGGCTCTGGTGCTGATAAGATGAATTGAGGACATGAGATGCTATGGGAAATAGAATACCATTTCATCGATGACAATCGAAAGTGCAACCTGTTGTAATCACTACTAGATGTAGTTGACTTAGATTTAAATGGTTGGGGGAGCTTTCCGAATGATGCCTCTGTTTACCATTTGATATCTACGTACCATAGCTAACATTGTCAAATTATTTGGAATCAATTGAGGCTAACCAGTCTTCCCTCATAGACGAGCAAAAAAATTATGCAAAAATGACATAAAACATCCAAAAACAACCCCCAAAATTCCCATCTTCGAATGGCACACAACCAAAACACATTTCTGGTCGTCGATCTACCCAACCTCCCGGTCTCCGCTTTGTCGTCCTCGCTCCTAACCATGTGCCTTCTGTTTTATTCAATTCGGTGCTTGCAAAGTTCTTTTTCGTATTTTTTTTTCCTCTTTCACATCTTAAGAAGGAATCAAACGATTTTTCTCAGCGTTATTCGTACAAACGAAACCCGCTGGCAATCTAACCAGAGTCCTTATTTAATGCAAAAATGCTACTCCCCTTCTTGTGTCCTACTTTCACAGAGAAGAGCAGTATGGTTGGGGGCCTGTCTGGATGGGTTTGGGTATTTATTTCGATCTAATCAGGGAGCAATTCGAAATTGATGATTGCTGTATAATTCAATATTAATGAGGTAGTCCCTCGTCCTGTGATCTCGGGTATTGGGGATATGGATGATGGCTATGGCTACAGATCCGGAAACGGCTGATGTTCGCAAATACTCGTATGGGCTTCAGTTTGATTATGGTGGTAGGGTCTTTGGAACATCGGTACTCCTGTTCATACTCGCTCATTTGAACATTTGAACATTTGAACATTTGAACAGACGTACATATGTACGAGTACATTCGGATATTTGGTCTGAAGTTGTGTAAACAAACATTTGAAATGATTTAAATTGATAATGAAGCATGTTGTTTGCTATGTTCGATTGGATACGTACGTAGGTAGGAGATGGTGATTAAGGGTAACATTGACATTTAGGCGTTGAAGTGACTGTTTGTAATACCGATTGCCAGATAGATGTGGTAGGTGGCAAGTGAAATGCTTTTATTTAGTCTGTAACAATGGTGTTTAAGAATGGGGACACCTTGGTCAACAGAAGAAACATAGACTTAAGCTATTCGCTGTTGTCTAACATAGACTCAATTCATGTAATTTTAATAGCATAAAAATAGCATAAACGACGCTTTAGGCTAATCTCCTTCGTCTAAGCGAATGGGTTTAAGACATGTTAATGTGATCCTTAGATATGCGACCCAAGAACTGTCTGCTGGTTCGAATTGTATAACAACTCTATTGAATTTGCATTGTATTTGGTAGTCACTTCGCCTAAAATTGAGGCATACTATATTTAAAATGTTGACACATTACTTGGTTCTCCCCTCTTACGTTTAGGCTAGGCGCTGATCATACAGCGATGTTTAGTGGTGTAAATATACCTATAGAGGTACAGAGGTACCTGTAGAGGTGATAAGTTTATGTCAGATACGACTGAATGTCAGAGAAAGACGTACAGCAGATACGAACTAAATCAATGGCAACATCAACAGTCACCACAACAAAAATCTTTTATGTGATACTTTTACGAACGGTCTAAAATAAAACCACCAAAATATAAGATGAAAATCGGAACTCACTTAATTGAAGAAGTTTAGGCTTATGGCTATGTGCACAACATTCAATAAGGTCATTGCCAAATTCAATCTTCCAAAATATGAATTCATTATTCTAAATAGCTACTTTAAGGTTCGTTTTAGTTCGGGGTGAACCTAGGCTTCCACTAACAAATCTTTTTGCGGTAAGGTCTACTACAACAAGCTGGACTCATTTTCCTTTAAACCTTCGCCTTCACCCCTTCGAACAGTTGGTCTTCTAAAATCCTGAGATAGTGTTGGGTAGCTATGGGCGCATCAGCCATCCGTGCACTTTCTCAGTGTCTTGGAAGGAAAATGTAAATAGGTATGACGGATGGTCAAAAGCGTGTTGACTTATTGTTTTGTCTCCCCTTAATTAAAGCTAAGGCATCCGCTCCATCCCCCAGCTCCTTACTAGCTCACTTTTTGTCCCACCTTGTCGGTTATATTTGTTGTCGCTTTGGATGAACGTATACGTGGAAGGGACCATACAAATTGCCTAGAGCTAGGCGGACTGGCTGCAACACTCTGCAACAGAACACACCCACAAAGCCACAGGCGCAAACAAATCACAAGACAGAAACCAATACAAATTTTAAAACAAACAAACAAATTTAGCAATGTACTCGTAAAGAATGGCACGCTATCTTATATTCCCCTACCAACCAAATATGCACGAAAGTCCACCGGGCCCACAAATACGATTGAGAAAAGCTGCCTTCATGCTTCGTCGCCAAGGCTAATTATTTGTAGAAAAGTCTAAGCACGAGACTCCTAGATCCTAACTTGCTTTTCCTTTCCTGGCCTCAAGTGAAAATCAGCTGTCTTTGGCACTTTGACTTTTTTAAAGGGATCAATTCAAATGGTTTGAAACCGAGATAAATCAGGGGAAGTGTTCACCCAGGTCAAAAGAAATTCCTCCCAGAACTCGAAAATTTCCCCGAGAATCTGGATAGTAAAAGTGAAAGGCATGATTACACGCTCCAGCAAAGAAGGGGAGCATTGTACACTTCCACAAGACATTAAGCACCCTAGAACCGTTTGAATGAGACTTGTGAATATATG
Source organism: Volucella inflata (assembly GCA_928272305.1). NCBI lineage: Eukaryota > Metazoa > Arthropoda > Insecta > Diptera > Syrphidae > Volucella > Volucella inflata. The sequence goes on from OV743716.1 coordinate 156,919,657, forward strand.
TGTGGATGGTCAAAACAAAAAAAAAGAAAGAAAGTAACGGCGGAACGAAACGCAGCTCGCCCTGAAAAAATAGCATGGCATCCAACTGACGAGATAGAACTACGAGTATTTGCCTGGACTAGTATGCTGTTGTTCTCCGGCACGTTCCATTGCAACAATATGGTAGCAAAGGATTTGTGGGCATCTGGGCACTTTGATATTTAGCTACAATGCCTTTGAAACGGTTTAATGTACTCCAATGATTTCGACGTTTTGATCCAGGTAATATTCGTGCTGCCCGCCAGTAGGGGCGCCGCCCAATTATCAAGGTTTCTTCCATCAACGACGTTGTCTAATAAAAAGCGGGGGTAGAGCGGTCTTATCATAAACATCTTCAGACCTTTCGCCACTGCTGGTTGCTATGATTTGTCCAGTTACAAGCTGCCGGTCATAGGTTTTGTTGAGTGGCAAGACCACCAGTAGTTCACACCAGGGCTTAAAACACGGTATCGTGGGAGTTAGGAGCCCCCCAGACTTCGGTCCGGGCCTAACTTGTTGAAGTAGGCCCCCTTGTGGGAGCGTGACGGTGGCTGTGGTGTAAACTTAAAACGCAGGGAGGGTGGCTCAATACCGGTTGTGGAGTTGCTGAAAATGCTGAGTACTAAGACCCTAAAATCAGTAAGAGGTTTTAGGTAGGTCTCGACTGTGCCCCCAACACAATTCCGGATTATTCTTATGTAGCGAATAAGCGATTGCAAGGCGTATCCTTGCCCCCATGGACGTATGGGCATCCCGTGAACTTAAGTCTCCACGACAGGCGTTCACGTTAAATGCCAGACACATCTGTACACGCAAATATATTATTTGTCCCGAGTTTGCGGACTATGGCATCAGTGTCCATTTACTCAAAATGTTATAAATACCTGATATGACGGCGGGGTGTTGAACTTTTGACCTGGACTGCTTCGCAGAAATAGTTTTCCATATTCTCAGCACCGACAGCGATTCCACAATGTTTCCTTCTTCATCTCTACAGTACGAATCTTCTATTCGGGAAACACTCCTTTTACCTGTTGGCAAAACTTCCTCGAGTACTACATCTCAATATCTTCTATCACACGCTCCTCTTTTTTCTTCTTCGGGAGAAGCCGTTGTTGTCCCAATCTCTTTCCCCTGTAGAGCTTAAAAGCGGCTCTCATCTTTCTGCAGCCCCATTATATGCTCTTCTGACTTAGTTCCATGTGAATTTCTTGATGATGGTCGAATGAATCCTAGAAAGTTAGTTGCAGTGGCATAGGAGATGTTGAGTTTTCAACATTCGCGTTTGACGAAGACTTTCGATGGAGCTTCCTCGCTGACCTTCTATGGATCAGCGGAGGTCTCTTACCGCTAAGATAGTTTACGCCTCATCCGGCACATATTGGTCAAGAAGTACCAATAAAATGACTGTCTTCCAAATTGGGGGTTATGCAACAACTCTGCAAACGAATAGAGGGAAACGACGCTCAGATCTGCAAATGAATTGTTCGGGATTGGAACTTATCTTATGCAACCGCGAAAGTCCTAGACTACTATAAGGCAGATATGGCAGACCTGGATGGCGGTGATACGAGATGTGCACTGTGATGGGATTGTAAAAAAGGAGAAAACCAAATTGAGACGCATTTTCAAATAGAGAAGCGTGTCTAATTGGGTGCCAATTTTTTGTAAGCCGAATTGGGCAAGTAGGGTGTAACCAGCAATGGGCTCAATTCGCTAACATCAGCCTAAAAGCTGAAAACCATTTGGTAACGATCTGATAGGTCCTGGGGGAGCCTCAATTAGTCCACGATTGGACTTCTTCTCTCTTTATTGATTGGGAATACCCGCTGCTTAGTAAAGGTCTAAAGAAATCTCACCATTTGTGGCTTTTTTGAACTCATACTCGAGAAAATTGTACGAAAGCCCAAAGCATTAACAAGATTCACAAATCCGCAACAGCAAATATAACTACGTGCTAACTCTGAGGACACTGACAGCTTGGCCAAAATACACCGATCTGTCACTGGTACGTCTAACTAATGATCTGAATGAACTGATCTACTGAACCACGATCGATGCAAGCATTTTGGATGGCCCAACCAATCATCTAATAAACACCCAGTTGATTTAGGAGCTGACCACTTTGTTGCTAGAGTTTGCCCCCTCCGATGGTTCTCGGTACTCTATTTATGACCCGCTCGGTAGATTGGGCCGAAACGATGAATAGAGTTGGTTGAAGGCTAAATTCATTACGGTTAGACACTACTGAAAGGGAACTAGAACAGGGAAGGAGATACAAGACAACTCCACTTCCCAGAAAGACGTTACTTGTCTGACATAAAAAACTCGCTGCGGGTTTGCCTGAACACAATTTTAGAATGAAACTGGCTGTACAATCACTAATTTGTAGTTCTTGTAGGTGGAATTCGGTTGACACTGTTATATACACGCTACATAGCAACCCTGGTAGTGCCTTTCCTTGTGGTAGTTGTCTTGAAGCGGCTCTGTAAGGAAAACCAACAACTACTAAATAATTTACACAAGACTTGGAGGATAACTAAAACCTTTAGAGATCGAAACGACAATTGAAATATGAAAGGCTTATTTGGTTTCGAAGAGTGGCGGTAATATTAAAAGGTTTGTCGAACACAGAACATAAGATCTGCTGGTGCAGTTATGGCAGGCAGAGACTCTCTTTCTTACGTTTTAGATTTACTTCCTAGGAAACTTGATTAAAACCAGCTCAAAACTAACTCACATTACTAAAGATGTAGCAGCACAACTCACCATGGCTGTTATTTATAATATCTTGAAGTCAAGAATGAGACCAACAAATATCCTACTGCATCACTTGATGCATTCAAGTCGTCTGGCACTAATAGTATCTAACCAAAACAGCAGCATCAGGGAACCGAAATTCGAAGGAAATAACATTAGGCTCTCCAAGATAAAGTTTTTTTTTAAGTTAACGTTTGGGCTTCATGTGTGCACAGTAACTATGCGAATAAATCACTTGTTCCAGATGCCATGTGCCCATAACGCAGAAGATTCTGCAAGATTGCGTTTCAAGGTTCTGTAGGAAGAGTTAAATGTATACTTGAAAAGCTGGAGTATATGATGGGAATTCATATCTGGGGAGCTTTCCACAATGCATCATTTATCGGCATGAATAACTTTGCCTGATAGCTCGGCTTGGATAAATCACTAATTTCGTGGTTAAGAGCAAGGGTGGTGAATAGCAACCCTGATTGTAGATCCGACTGCGCCCAATGTACTGTCTATTTGAACGTACCTAACGACTGTCTACGATAAAGCACAGATAGACTTACAGGTGATTCCTGATTGGTAAACTAGAAATGGGCTTTTAGTCAATATTCTTAGAATTGAGGTTGTTCACCATACGAAGGGAAAGCTGACTGGCCTGACTCATCTAGGGGTGAACAGATTCAAAATCCGCGTCTTCAAAGAGTCTCAAGTATTTGAGTGCGATCCGGGGCAACATACTTCCTTGAAGCATGTCATTTAAAAGGCCCTGTCGGACCAGTCACTGTGTAAGGGATCTTTTAGCAAGACATGGGACTTGTGACTGAGACAGGTCCTTCGGATCTAGATGGCTGTTATCAGACCATATAAATACTAATGCCTCACTCCTGCTTTAATCGGGCTACAAATCTTACAAACATGATGTCTGATGCAATGAACCAGAACTATTGCAGCGAGAGTATGAAATTGTGTTACAGACTTATCAATTGTATCAGCGATTTCAGTTTTACAAAAATATTTCAACATGAAAATCCTATCAAACCGAATACAATCCAAACGAGTTCTTGTGTAACCGTGGACGAAATATGGACTCAACACAACACACCATAGGCTAAGGAACAGTAGAGACAGTGGAATTGTCCTGGTGAATTGAAGCTGAAGAAGGATAATGTTCGTCTATCACCCAATAAGGCCGTGGTGGCAGATTTTTAGGATGCACGCGGCGTCTTTCACATCGACTTCCTTGAAAAGGATAAAGCGAAAGCTTATGCAAAGCTCTTGGACTGATTCAAGAGAATAGAACACGGGCGCACAAATCCGCAGCCGAAATGGCATAATTAGATTACTCTTTCATCTAGCACATTCTCCAGACTTAGCCTTTTGCGACTATATCTTGTTTAATGAAGGAATGACCCGCCGCCGGTGAGAGATTTGAGTCGAATGAAGAGGTTATCAATGAAAAAAATGCCTATTTTGAGGACTTCTAGAAATCGTGTCATTTGTTGAATGAACTGTATCTATCTGAAAGGAGATTATGTTCCAAAATTAAACGTGAAAAGAATATTCCTTGTTCAAATTTTTAGGGAATTCTTGACCCACCCTATTACTAATGCTAGTCAAATGCTTTACAACACACCCAAATCCCCAGAGATTTCCAGCTATCTCCGGAAACGTGTGACTAACAATCTGATAGCCTTGACCCCAATGGAATAGAAGTTCAATGAATATGAAATTTAAAACTCATTTGGCACTTACTTTGTGAAATCGGAATCCAAAACTCCAACGTAATGTTCGCTGTTAAAAAATTTCGTTAAATTCCTTATTACCAAGCATAAAAAGGAATCGATCAAAGTTATTCATGTTAAGTCATACATCACCCTCTTAACAGTCTTAACACATCCATCGAAGCTCATCGATATTGGTCACTTGTGCTATAAAAAGCCGCCAGAGAAGTACTTTCAACATTATTCCAAACATTGAATGATACCCTAGAAATTCTTCTTCTAAGCTAAGATCCATTACAATGTTGTTGAAAAGGACATTTCATTTGTATCTGTTACTTTGTTTGCATAGAATTATGTTTTCCTCGGATTAGAAGAAGCAAATATTTTGGAGGTCTTCGTTAGCGTTTTCTCTGTGTTACAAACTGCGGGACAAACTGTGCTTACCCTCCACGAAGGACTGAATAGAAAAGCATCTTTCAAATCACATTTCAAGTGGAAATGACTTTTTCACATGTCATAACATCTTGATTACTTGTCATTAAAAGTTGCTATCAACAGACAGATGGTGACGTCTAGGGTTGGCAGTTCTGCTTTCGACACTCCAAAGAAAGAAAAAAAAAATAATTCTCTTTCTTGATAGCCTTGAATGGGTAATATTTATTTTTTCCTTCGTTTTATTACACACTCGTGCATTTGGAGACGCTAATCCAAAAGGCTGATAGAATGAATGTGATGTCCGTATGCCATTCACATTTGTATGGGGCCATTCATGCCAATTTAATTTTTTTTATTGGGTTTTGCTGCAGTAATTCGGTGGGTAAGGATATTCAAGGATTTTTTATAACTTGGGAATAAATTTATTTTTTTTTCGTTACGAAGAGCGAGATGCCTTCAATTAAATTTTGATGTAGTAGATTGGCTTTAACTGGAGCACCCTAAGCTTCTGTCAAAGGGGCTGTCAGAGGTGTATTCAGTGGAGATTTCACTATGTCTTAGGATTCTTCGACATTTAGCTAGAAAACTTAAAAGAGATGATTTCGGAAGAAATTCTTGGCGAATAGCAGTGGTTTTATCCAGATACTGGAAAAAATGGCACCATTCACTGAAAACTCTACTCCTTGGGCCAGTTTCGAGATAATTGCATGAATACGTCAAGCGTTCCTCGTCGGATATAAACGGTTCTACTGCTGATGACCACCAACATGCAAAACGTATAACGATTACGACTATGCATATAGAATGGGTAACTTGAAGAAATTGGAAAGCAGATATGGTGAAAGAGCAAATAAAGCGCTCCAATTGATGCAGATTTATCTTAAGAATAAGACCAAATCCAGAAGTCTTGAACGTTATGCATTATGCCTACTGATGTGATTAATGACACTCTCTGTTTAACCTAGCCTAACCTATGCATATAAGCAAAAATTGATTCCAATCACCTTTAAGGACACAATTCGCAGTCGACAGCCTAATATGACCCTACGCCCAGACAGAAAGGAAGTTTAAAAAAATAATGAGTAACGAAATGATTCATAGAACATGTCCAGCCCTGTCATCATGACGTTAATTAGGCAAACGAGCTTACCGAATTCGCGGCGGACCAAAATTTCATCTAGCACCTAAAAGTCTCCTGATCAGATAGTTATAAGCACGGTACAACACATTCTGGATGGCAACGATTAGTATAAGGCCTCGTCGAAGTAGCATCTTCCGACAGGTGCTAGTTCTTTAAATAACAATAATGAGCCTCTGCAGCCGAATATCTTGCAGCTCTGCTAATAAGCCCTACCCTACGCCTCCCCGTGGGTCCATCTGGGAATCTCACTGAAGATTGCGAAGTGAAGCGGAAGAGTTTCCTGCGCCATAAATCAGGATTAGTGTCGGAAAAACAAAACAACATCCGGACTACTCCGACATATTTAAAGCTCAGGCCGGTAAGGATTTCCAGGACTTAGTCAGGGTCTTGGAAAAGCGATGGTGGCGGACGAGCCCTATATGGGTCAACGGCAGCGCTCACATCCCAGAACGGGTTACTGGCTTCGGTGTAACCGACCCCTCGTCCTAGGGGCATTAAAAATTTAACTGGTCCTTCAGGTTGGGGGTTGTGCCGCCGGGGTAACTGCCCGGCCATTTAAAAAAAACAAGAAGTTACGAAGCATAAACAAGCCTCTAATATGGACGGATCTACTGCTGACAACCCACGCAAACGATTTAAGGACAATGAACCTCGGATATGCACGTCGAATGTTAAATCCCTTAATAGACCACGTGCAGCCGAGCAACTAGCGGGGGCCCTAGACTGCTTTAAAGCAGACATAACCGCCATTCAAGAAATGCGATGAGATGGGCCGGACAAAAAGAAGATGAAAAACTGCGATATCTACTACGGCAATTGCTATTGCAAAAGCAGCGCTTATGCAATTATGCGCATTTGTTGTCGGAGGCAGACTAAGACAAGAAGCAACCTGCATCAAGGCTAAATTCGCCAACATTAGCCTTATATTCGCGCATACCCCACAGAGGAGAAAGATGACGACACCAAGGACGCCTTCTTTGAGCTCCTTAACAAGACCTACGAGCAATGCCCTAGCTATGACATTAAAATTGCCATCGGTGATTTTAATGCAAAGCTAGGAGAAGAGGGTATCTTTGGTGGAACAATCGGAAAATATAGCCTGCACAACATCACCTCCGATAACGGATTCAGGCTAATCGACTTTGCGGCGGGGCGAAACATTGCCGTGGCTAGCACGCCGTTCCCACATATCGACATACACAAGGGGACTTGGAGAACTCCTGATCAATCAACAGTCAACCAGATTGATCACATTGCGATCGACGCAAGGCACTCCTCCAGTATTATGGATGAACGCACGTTCCGAGGAGCCAACATCGACTCGGACCATTACCTCGTTGTTTGTAGCCAAGGTACGATTGCGAATATCCCAAATTACGCCAAGACAAGCTTATGCTGTGAAAAAATTCGATGTCAGACGGCTACAATCGCCAAGTCCTTTTCCGATCAAGTGTCTCTTAATCTCTTAAGAGGTCCAATACCGCCAGCATCAAGCATCGAAGACTATTGGAAACACTGCCAAAACGCCATCAGAGATGCCGCTTCTGATGTGCTGGGTTTCACTCGTCCACCACAACGAAACCCCTGGTTCGATGATGAATGACGGCAAGTACATGCAGCTTAGCAAGATGCATATAAAGCGGCGCTGCTTAGAAGGACCAGAGCTGCTGATGAGCTCTATGAGCGGAAGAGGAGAGACGAACAACGGCTTCTCAGGAGAAAGAAGAAAGAGCATGAGAAGTGCGCGATCGTGGAAATTGAGAGATGCTACTCCAGGAATGAGGTTCGGAAGTTTTACCAAAAGCTAAAAATAACATGCTACGGAAACAAATCCCGAACCGAAGTCTGTAGAGATGAACAAGGGAACATCGTAGTAGAATCGCAGTTGATGCTGAGAATTTAGAAAGAACATTTCTGCAGACTGTATAACGGCGATGACGGACCAAATACACCTGTCAGGTAAAATCAACCGAATCAACCTTTTAACCTGGACGATAATGACCAACAATTCCGTCCACCTGACCTGGATGAAGTGAAGATAGCTATATCGAAGCTTAAGTCCAACAAAGCTGCTGGAGCAGATGGCCTGACTGCCGAGCTGTTCAAAGCGGCAGGCGATGACTTGGTAAGGAGCATACACCAACTCATCTGTAAAATATGGTCGGACGGAAGTATGCCCGATGAATGGAACCTCAGCATTGAGTGTCCGATTCTCAAGAAAAGAGACCCTCTGAACTGCGCCAACTACAGAGGCATCAGTCTCCTTAACATCTCATATAAGACCTTATCCGCCGTATTGAGACGGAAATGGCCACAATGGGTTTAGCGGTCATCGAGGGCAAGTCCAAGTATATGCTGTCAAGTGAAATGGACACTCAATACCGACATCTCGGACAGAACGTCACCTTCGGTAGATATAACTTTGAGGTAGTTAAGCACTTTATCTACCTATGCTCCGCAATTAACTCAGAAAACGACACCAGCGCTGAGATCGAACAGGGAATAACTCTTGCCAACCGATGTTTCATTAGGCTACGAAGTAAATTAGGTAATAAGGTTCTACCCCGAAACACTAAGGAGACTCTTTATAAGACCTTTATCATCCCAGTCCAACTTTATGGCGCTGGAGCATGGACTTTATCGAAAACGAATAAAGATGTCCTCGTGGATCCGATAGAAAAATTATTCGAAAATACTCAGCCCTTTTGCGTTGAAGATTCAACGACGAACTATATAAGCTGTTCAGAAAACTGTGCATCAGGAGCCTTAAAATACCTACGACATAGGATCCTCCTTATCAGATGGGACAACACAGAAGGACAAGGCCTCACATTATGTAGTGCGCACAAGTCGAAGGGGACCATTACCGACTTGGAGAGCGTAACTGGAGGCAGTTGGCCAAAGACTGGAGAGGCTTGTTTGTTGGAGCCCAGTTTCAGCTCAAAGTAGAGTGCTACCTAAATAGTTAACTTATGCCCAAACTGTTATAGGAACTATCGGCGCTAATTAGACAAATCTGGAACTTCCGACACGCACATAACCTTGATGTTTTGTATGTACACTTTGCGTTAAGTGGAGTGCAGATAACATGAAGCAGCTATAAACTTGGGGAGGGGGATAGGTAGTGCCTTAAGCCTCCTATGACTCGGGAAACAAAGGTTGTCAATGGTAAATAAGAAGAAAACTCTGGAAAAGGCATAGTGTCAATGAATCATCCTTAAACCATGAAAAATTATACCTTCCGGTCACGAAAATCTACCTGATTGACTAGTTTGAAAATTTTTGATTAGAATGTGGTCTCTGCTCAAAGTCTTTATAGAAACGTTTACCATTGCAGCAGTTGCAATAGCCATGATAAGCTTTGTATGGTAAGGATGGGTCATATTTGGCAGATAAGATTTTAACTTTCCATATTTAAAGGAGACAGCTCCAATTTAATAGCTACTGACAAGATCCACAGTAAAAAAAAACATTTGATTCGCATAAATGATTGAAACGTGTTCGAAAATGAATACAAATTCATTGTGTACATACACTCATGTTCGAGTTATTGCAATTGTCTAAAACATTAACCAAATCGTTGACAACAGTGTCACTTTTAACTTCTTCTACTTACCGTTGATGTCAAAATAAATTTTTAAACAAAGCATTTTCGCCGCCTTATCCAGTTCGTTCCTACAAATAAAGTCGTCTTTAATGCATTGAGATGCTTGCTTCAATAAAAAGAAAGAAGAAAACTATGTACCTATAGTCATGTGAATAAGTAAAATTAAATCAATCGTTGCGATAACCCAACCGATATCTACTCGTACAACCTAAAAAGGACACACCATGACAATTATTCGAGAATTGCACGTTCAAGTCGTTGAAATCTACAAGACAATTTCAATAAATGCGAATAACTCCACCTTCGAATCCGAGCCCAGCATCTCAATCGACACTAACTGTTTTTCCATTATATGGTATGGTTTGACCTCTTGGGCTAGCTCTTTGATCTTTTGTCGCAGGGTGACACATAGATCACATTTTTGGTTGTGGTAATAGATACATAGTTGTTATCGTTGTCTAGTTTGATTGCTTTGTAGATTTACAACTACATGGCTTGTATTCGCCGTATTCAAGATTATAGGGTGTTCAAAAAAAAAAAGATTTCAGAACAATAATACTTTTATATTTTTAAAATGTTATTCAAATATACGGAATATACGAGGGCTGTTCGATAGGGGAGTAACTTTGATGCCAGATGACGCTCGGATCGCATAGAATTTTTTTTTCTGACATCTTTGTTTCTTTCTCGGCAAAGACAAAATTAATCAAACAGATCTGTCAAACACTTCTTTTAATAGTGATCCAAAGAACTTTGGCTTGTGAGATCTGGCCGGAATGGAAAAAAAGTTCTAATGACATTACAAAGGAAGAAATGATCAGAAAACTCAACGATATTGTGTTTGACGATCGCCTGGTCAAGGTTTGTGTGATAATTGAGATTGTAGCAATTCCAAATGATACCGTCTTTCAAATCCTGCATGACCATTTGGGCAAGAAAAAATTATCAGCAAGATGCCGCGTTTGAGCAAAAACGGATTTGGTTGAAGGCTTCCAAATAGTTAGAATTAAGAACTCTTCAAGGGCAATTTAAGTGAATTTATACGGCGTTTTGCAACAGTAGATGAATTTTGGATAAAATGTAGGACCAATCAAAACAGTGAACTTTTGCAGGGGAACGTGCCCCAAAAAATCGTTACGAATTCATATTTTGTAGAGTTTCAGAAATCATATGTTTTCGAAGTTCAAAAAGTTGGAATATTTTTGGAAAGTGTAGGTATCGCGCTACGATACAGAGACCACGTTGAAAGCTAAAATAAATTTTGAGAAAAAAAAACAAGTATTTCATTACAAAATTACATGAGAATACTTGCACATCGCAGGGTATGGGCATTCAAGGATTCATTTGCAATCTTTTTCTCATTTCTAGCATGGGTTGTCAATAGCAGATGCCTCCGAATCCATGGCCGGGCAGTTACCCCGGTGGCACAACCCCCAACCAGGAGGGCCAGTAACATTTTTGATATCCTTAGGACGATTACCATCTCTTTTTCAAAACCCTAACTTAGTCTCGGAAATCCTTACCAGCCTGAGCTCCAACTATGTCAGAGTAGCCCGGAGAAGGTGTCATTTGTTCTAGGATTTCTTCCACCGTTGTTGGTTTCATCTGGGGAATTTATCCGCTGTCCCATTTAAAGTGCTGCTATTTTTGTCTGCTGGTGAGCACTCGCACTTATAAGTTAAGCAGGTCCCGTCCGGATGGACATTGACCATTCAGCCGGCGGTAGCCAAGTGGCAAAGCCCTCTCTCGAACAACAAAAGTTACCCTATATAACGCTAATAATCCCATTCCTGCTCTATGGTGCAGAGGCATGGACATTATCAAAAATAGATGAGGGTGCTCTTGGCTGCTTCGAGAGCGTAAGTGGAAGGGGACCTCAGCCAACTTAGCGTGCAAAACTGGAGCCAGCTACCAAAGGATCGATCTAGCTTGAGGCGCTTGTTGACTGAGGCCCAGGTCCACCCCAGATAGTAGCCCAACTCGAACTCTGTAGCAATATCATAACAAGATCTAAACATTTATCTAGGACTTTAGTATATAGTATATCAGGTAAACATCTATCTCCTCCACCCAACACGGCACTTAAGCGAATATGTTACTTTGTTTGGAGGAGTTTCTGTCTTCTTGGATTAAAAAGTCTTGATGTTGGCTTACCTTATTGTATAGCAGAATGGGGCCATATCTATTTCAAAGTAAAGGCTGTTTTAAGCACGATTTACTTATACCAATTTCTCTACATTATCACTCTACACGTTGGAGAAATTAGTAATTCACAACTCCTTTACTCGTCCACAATACTATCACCATAACCTATTTGGAGTGTAGTTTGGCCAAGATAAGGCTCCCTGGAGGCTCACCTGCTCACAACCATTCTCCTGACTTCCTTTAGTTTATAATCAAACAGGGTAGTCTGGTCCTAAAAGGTATCCACACCAACGTATCTCTTGGTCAAAGGTATTACAACCTTCAAACATCGTTGCATAACGTACTCTCTAGTATAAAGAGATGTAGTGTCAATCTTTCTTGAATGTAATCAAATTTTAAAGAATATTACTAAAGTAAGTTCTCATAATTTACAAACTAGACTACCGTGTACATCGCACATGATACCAACCTAACGTATGTCAATATAGGGGACGCAGAGAAGAAACTGTATCTGATTTGAGCTAGAGTGTGCTGAAAAAACCGACGTCGATTGCAACAGTTTTGCCCTAAGCCAACCACTATGCGATAAATCTTGTGAAAAGATCTCGACTTACATCTGTTAAGCATCCAGCTACTACAGGAACTATGGTTTCGAGACTGCGGCTCAGGATTTTTTAGAGTGTGCTTTTGAGCAGCTTGATGACTTTTGACGAATTGGGTTTGTGAAAAAAATAAGGTTATATCGTGAAATGGGACAATAAAAATGCCACCGAGATCATATGAATCGTTACGATTTGATTATCTCTTGTAAGTTTTGGATTAGTGCTGAGTATCTGTAAGCGGTTCATGTTTTGAAAGCCAACATTAATATCAATATCAAATCCTTGAAAGGCGGGGCCCAACATTTTTCACTTTTAGTCTTCTGAAAAGATCAGTGATCTTTTGGCTTTTAAAGCATCTTCTTGTAAATGCTTATTCCAATTCACCTTAGCAATTTGTTTCTGTTGAATGATATCTCCTGTTATTTAGTATGCCCTAAATGTTACACAATTGCGTCTTTCCTGTTCTTGTTCTTAAGATATCACAGCGATTTTGTTTGATGTATTGTCGAATTCAATTTGAATACGACGAATGAAACTAAGTTAACAAGTTGAGTTGGACCTAAAAAAAAAGATTCCTTTAAAAAAATCTTTTTTCTTAAGCCCTTACATTGTATGGTTTTCAGCAAAACCTGTCGAGTTCACCATTTACATCAAACGTTCGATGGTTGCTGTCTATGCTTTGACACAGCTGTCAATGTCAAACTGTGTTGACATTTCTGTTCAGTAAGGTTTGACAATTCATCATGAATCGTTTAACGCCAGAACAATGCTTAAAAATTGTGGAAATTTACTTTGAAAAAAATAAATCTGTTCGTGAGGTTCATAGAGCATAGAGCGTCAATTTTACGGTCAACATAATCAGCCTAATGAGCAAGCAATTCGTGAAGTTATTGATCGTTTTCGCTCTAATTTGACTCTTCAAAACCATCAACAAGACAAAGAAATGTGCGTACCGAAGAGAATATTGCCGCTGTAGCGCGAAGTGTTTAAGAAAACGCCAAAATGTCGATTCGTCGCCGTTCTCAACTTGTTGGCCATTGTCGTTCGACTACGTGGAAAATTTTACGTAAGAAAAAATACAGCTCGTGCAAGAATTAAAGCCATATGATGATCGTTCAGGTCCCGTATTTGCTGATTGGGCTAATTTGAAACTGACCGAATATGAGCATTTTTATCGAAGAATTGTGTTTAGTTATGAAGCTCATTTCTGGTTAAATGGCTTCGTCAACAAGCAAAATTGAAATATATGGAGTGAAGGCAATCCTCAAGCTGTTCACGAATCACCATTACATCCATTAAAATTGACTTTTTGGTGTGGTTTACACGCTGGCGGTATATATATGGCGGTCCTTATTTCTTTCGAAATGAGTAAGGAGGTGCCGTTACGATGAATGCGAGCGCTATCGAGCCGTGTTGACAGATTTCTTGTTTCCAAAAATCAGCTAAACATCGACTACATTTGGTTCCAACAAGACGGCTCAACTTATCATACAGCGCGATTAACTATCAATTTATTGCAAAATCAATTTGGTGTCAACTTTATTACCAGAAATGGTACTGTTTATGGGGCTATGTTAAGCTATGTCGGCTTATGCCGACAAACCAGCAACTCTTGAAGTATTGGAAGCCAATATTGAAGCCACCATTGATGCCATACGGCCAGGTTTATTGGAAAAAGTAGTGAGAAATTGGACTGGTCGAATGGAGCATGTAACTCGTAGCAGCGGCGGACATATGCCAAAAATCATATTTAAAAAATAAATAAACGAAATTATCTACCAGACTATAATAATAAAAAGTTCATTTCAATAACATTTCTGTCTTGTATTATTATTTAAAGTACTCAAGCTCTTAAAAAAAACACACTTTATATGCAAGTCTGATAACATTAAATAACAATATTTTTGAGAGAACCAGTTACATGCACTCGAGCCCTTACTCGGCTCTACGAGTATTATAATACTTCTTGCTAAGACTTCACTCGCAAGACTTCACTCGCAAGACTTCACTGAGAGCAGACGTATGGACACACGTTAAATCAGATCGCCGATAAACTTGCTAGGCAAGGCTTAGAAAAGAGTTAAAGCTGCCTGTATTCCATTTTAAGCTTTAGCTTTCTGTTAAAGTCGAGTTTCTTGTAAAAATAACTGCTGCAGATAGTAAGACTCCTCCGATGTCTTCAACAGGTCAGCGAATTTCTCGCTGCTGCTCCGTAGGAAAGACTGTAGCTGCTTAATGGCACTACAACGCGGCACTTTGCTGAGTATCGAAATATTCTAAACACAGGTCACATAATTTCCTTGTTGTGGGAGTGATTATTATAACGCTCTTCCCTACCACTGAGAGTATCTGACCTCCGATTCTAAAAGATCAAGAAGTGATCTTTATCTGAGTGCTCCGTTCCAACGGAAGCAAAAACATATGTGTCTGCCACGATTCGTAGAATTAGTGCTGAGTAATCTGCGGAAGTCATTACTTTGACGCGTCTAATTTCAGCATACTCGTAGTATTTTGAATATGCATAATTTTAGATCAATGATCCAATAAAAAATGAAAGAAATTGTAGTTTTCCTAAACAGAACGAATTTTGGATCTTTCGTCAAGAAGTTCCGCAAGAAGTAATCTGGTGGCCGATTTACTAGTCAATTTTGTACAGAAAGTGTATGTAGTGCGAAATCTTTGCAGAATATCACGAAAACCGATCTCAGTTGATTGGTTATGAGGATAGTCTTGATGAAGTGATCAAAATAATTTAAAAAGTCACATTCTTCTCGTGTATAACAATAAATTTTAAGGATGCAAGGTTGGTTGGTTCAAAGTTACTTCGAAGAACTCTCAGCACAAAGAAACACCCTTTATACTGGATTAAGCCATGACTAAATATTCATTGGCTTATTCGCAACAAAGAAGCTGCATGGGGTGGGTATTACAGTGTTAACAACGTTTCATCTGTTGCATAGGCGAATTTCAAAACCAGGTTGTTTTCACAAGTCATTCCATTAGTCCAAGAATTGTTGGGTAGGGATGCAGAACAATGCCTGCGATATAAAAATTGATTCACAATGCTATCCAGGTCGTTTTTATTTAAGTAAACCGATCTGCCGAATTTGGGGTACAGAATATCCAAGGGCGTTGCAACAGCGCAAATTATGTATATCTTCTTAGTTGCATTAGTGCAACCACGTCAAATAGGGTTATCAGTTCATGCTGTTTTAGAAAATGATGATGAATATCCCATAACCATCGCTGGAATCGTAAACCGAACCATGAAACAGAATTTTTCAGGTCCAGATATTCAGATTAATCTCATAACACGATTTCAGTTTCCTCACCGTCAAGTTCGGACGTGTTTCTATTTCGCTTCGCATTATTTGTGAGCATTTTGTCTTTCTGTATTCTTTTTGTTTTAAGTTTGACCCCATTTTAACGTCATTACTTGTTCCCAATCATTGGCGCTAAAACTTTTCATTACCAAACTTAAAGATGATTTTTCGTCCGGCCCTGATGGACTTCCGGCTATTGTAATAAAAAAGTGTCTAAGCCATCTGGGTCCGCCCCTCGCTGCTTTATTTAACTTGTCTGTTTCAACAGGTACTTTTCTTTTCCTATGGAAGGAATCTTATATCATCTCTGTTCATAAAAAAGGAAGCAAGGCCGAAGTCGATAATTATAGGCCCATAGCAAAACTCTCTTCCATATCCAAACCCTTCGAGAAGATAATCTATCAAAAATTGCTTCGTATTGTTGGCCATCTATATGCACAAATCAACACGGTTTTATGAAAGGTAAATCAAGCCCCACTAACTTATCTCGGTAGGACGCTTTTTGCTTTAGAAGACGGTGATGAAGTCGATTCAATTTCTACAGATTTTAGCAAGGCATTCGATGGAATTTCTCACTAACTAAGCTCTTTCAAACAAAAAAACTTGGGTTTTCCCCTCCTTCTGTGGCATGGCTCAAATCCTATTTAGAGGACGGAGAATACAGAGTCAGTTTCATACCTTCAATATCCGACCCTATTAAAGTAACATCTGGAGTCCCTCAGGGTAGTCACCTTGGAGCAATCATCTTTATCCAAACGATTAACGATATAAATCACGTTTTAACGAACTCTGATCTTTCTGTTTTCGCTGACGACATGAGAATTTCCAAAGTCATTTCAATGCCTTCTGACTCCCATTGCTTGCAAGATGACTTAAATAAGTTTTCGGAATGGTGCAAGCAAAATTTTGGGGCTTATATCAGCAAATACCAAGCGATAATCTATTCCCGCAAAAGTCTTACTCCGCCTCCAAGAAACTACTTAATCTGCGTGAGCCTATTCCCTCCACCACAGAAGTAAGGGATCTAGGAATAATATGTGACAGGGAATTGAATTTCGACTCACATATTGACAGCATTATAAAAAGAGCTAACTCTGCACACACCAACTCATCTATAAAATCTGTTACATACGGTCGGACGAAAGTATGCCCGATGAATGGAACCTCAGCATTGTTTGTCCGATTCTCAAGAAAGGAGACCCTCTGAACTGCGCCAACTACAGAGGCATCAGTCTCCTTAACATCGCATATAAGATCTTATCTGCCGTATTGTGTGAACGCCTGAAGCCGTTTATCAAAAACCTGATAGGTCCATATCAGTGTGGCTTCAGGCCAGGAAAGTCCACCATCGACCAAATATTCACACTACGGCAGATCTTGGAGAAGACCCATGAGCTTCAGATCGATACACACCACCTATTCACCGACTTTAAGGCCGCCTATGACAGCTACTTTAGAGACGAGCTATGCAAATGTCTAGTTTCGGCATCCCAGCCAAACTCGTCCGTCTGTGCAGGATGACGATGGAGAATGCACGCTGCTCCATCAAGGTCGGTAAAGATCTCACCGAGACCTTTGATGTCCAGAAAGGATTTAGATAGGGCGATGCGCTGTCATGCGATTTTTTCAACATCATACTTGAAAGAATAGTGCAAAACTTACGCGCAAACACAAGAGGTACTATCTTTCAAAAGTCCGTCCAACTACTCGCATACGCCGACGATATTGACATAATCGGGAGAAAGCAGCTTGATGTCAGTGGCGTTTTCGCGAGTATTGAGACGGAAGCGGCGAAAATGGGTTTAGCGGTCAATGACGGCAAGACCAAGTATACGAGTATGCTGTCAAGCAAAAAGGACAACGAACACCGACGTCACGGGCAGAACGTCACCCTCGACAGATATAACTTTGAATTAGTTAAATACTTTGTCTACATAGGCTCTGCTATAAATACAGACAACGATTCCAGGGCTGAGATTAAGCGAAGAATAACTCTTGCCAACCGCTGTTTTTTTGGGTTAAGAAGGCAATTGAGTAGCAAAGCCCTCTCTCGGACAACAAAAGTCACCCTTTATAAAACCTTAATAGTCCCGGTCCTGTTCAACGGTGCAGCGGCATTATCAAAAATGGAAGAACACCCTGATTGTTTCGAGTAAAAAAATTTTGCGGGCGATCTTCGGTCCCGTCTGCATTATCGGTAAGTGGAGGAGAAAATACAACGGCCAACTGTATGGACTGTACAGCGACATCGACCTAGCCAGAAGAGTGAAGATCCAAAGACTGAGATGGCTGGGTCATGTAGAGCGCATGGACACCAATGCTCCGGTCCGAAAAGTCTTCGAATCCGCTCCCGAGGGACAGCGCAATAGAGGAAGGCCAAGACTCAGGTGGCGCACGCAAGTGGAAGATGACCTCAGCCAACTTAGCGTGCGAAACTGGAGGCAGCTAGCCAGGGATCGAGCTAGCTGGAGGAGCTTGTTGACTGAGGCCAAGGTCCACCCCGGACTGTAGCGCCAGAGCTGTAAAAGAATGCAATCTTTTAGTACTGCATTCATTGAAATCCCAATCAATATTTCACATTTTTAATAAGTTAAATTACTTCACCCTTGTACTTCAACTGCAAAAATGCAAAAATAATTCAATTTTGAAGTCTTGAATGAAAGCAATAAATTTGTCCAATCAAAAGACTGGAAGTCAATTGAATGGAAGTCTATTTGATTGCCCTAATTCTTTGAAGTCTTTTTGAAGTCGTTTAAAGCCTTTCTGAAGTAGTTTAACTACATTGAAGTATTTTGACTTCAGGGAAGTCTATTAACTTTTGACTGAATTGAAGTCTTTTGAGTGCAATAAGATCTGTGCGCTTTGGGACTTTAGTAGTTTTATTTATCTCTTAAAATTTTATAAATATAATTTAAAATTCAAAGACTTTCGGGGTATTTTGACTTAATTGTTTTTTATCTTTTTGAAACGAAAAATAAAAAACTTACAACTACATAATTGATTGATTTCAATTAAAAAAAAGGAAAGTTACGATCAGTTTACAACGAATCGTCATCGCTTTTTATCACCAATCGTGTGTAAATGATGCCTTGTTCGTAACAATGCGAACTCTGCTATTACTGATATATGTATGTAAGTATGCATGCATGCATGTATTTGTATGTTGATACATCCTTGCAAAAAATTAAATGTTACGAAGCTGCTTTATTATTTTGAAAAATTTACCGCAGGAAACAATGTTTGAAATTGGTTTTTATTCCGATTATTTTTGGTTCGATAATTTAGAGTAGCTTGTAATTGGCACTGACTTTAAGTTAAAGTGCTTTAGTTGTACAGGCTTCATTCAAGGTCAAGCAATGCCTTTCAGATTTGTTGACGTTAGATTGCCCATCCAAATAAGTGAGATCAGCATCACAGTCATCTGACGAAAAGTCCATATTTAATTTATAGTTCATTTTAGTTTTATTCGTTGGTATGTACTCGTAGCTTTTAGTTGGTGAATTGGAACGTTCTTAAATCTGGCGCTTGCTGTGATTTCGTTTGATGATAGCTTGGTGAGTAAATTAGCTTCTTGATTAAGGTGCGGGCGCAGAGGTGATTTTAATACGTGGGATGAGTAGCGTAGAATTCGTCCAATATGAATTTGATCATACAGGTGTGATGTATGCGACGTGTTACAATTGTGATATTTCTCGTGGTTAGCATTTAAAATAATAGCATATGTGGTTAGTAATAATGGTGAGTGATAGAAATGTGATTCCTTTAATTAGGATTTACGCTTAATTTTTGAGATGTCTCACGATAACTAGCAACACGTGTCTTGCTTGAAACTAGATTTTTTTTTAATTCGGTTTAATTTTAATTTTGATGAACTTATCTTTCTTTTTGTCGATATTAACGAACAATATTGCAACGGAAATTTGTGATTTTATTTTTCACCATAAAAGATATACTACTAGACTACTCTGCGCACCACGCACCTTGAAGAGAGCTATCACAAAAATGGCATTCTATTCGACTGGTAGAAAGGCGGAAAGGAAGCATGGATACTGCTTAGCAACTGAGCGCGAATTTTGAGCGAAATATCGCTCACCAGGTTTTACAGCGGCTCATAAAGGATGTGACGTTGTCGTTGCATTTTAAGTTTGTTGTGGAGAGATTTTCGAAGATAGAGAATGTTGGTAAAACACAAGGAATCGCCACAAGTTGTAAGTTTTTTATTTTCCATTTCAAAAAGATAAAAAACAATTATTTAAATTATATTTATAAAATTTTAAGAGATAAATAAAACTACTAAAGTCCCAAAGCGCACAGATCTTATTGCACTCAAAAGACTTCAATTCAGTCAGTAATAGACTTCCCTGAAGTCAAAATACCTCAATGTAGTTAAACTACTTCAAAAAGGCTTTAATAGACTTCAAAAAGACTTCAAAGAATTAGGGCAATCAAATAGACTTCCATTCAATTGACTTCCAGTCTTTTGATTGGACAAATTTATTGCTTTCATTCAAGACTTCAAAAATGAATTATTATTGCATTTTTAAAGTAGAAGCCTTTGATGAAAGCCCTGAATTCCCAAATTCCAGCCTTGAATTCAATTGAATGAAATTCTGAAAAGAATGCATTCTTTCACAACTCTGCTCCGCACTTGGCTTTATCAAATGCTGGTCAAAAGAATTTTCCAACCTCAACGTTACAAGGTCTCTGTACATACTTTTGTAAGGCCTCTTCTGGAATATTGCAGCCAAGTTTATACGATTTGCACTTCGTGGTCTACCTTGGGCCGATCCATATGGATTGAACCTTCTGTTCCAGAAACCAATTTAAGCTTTTGACGAATTATATGAGACTTTCAATATTTACAAAAAATGTGGAAGATTGTCTTTTCCTCCTTCTCGTCTATGCAGCTTTTGTAGAGGTCGTTTATAAATATGTCAAGCGTTCTGGAAAACACCTTAGTTTTACTCTTGTGTTGGCACCAAACTTTAAAATTTGCTTGTACATAGCGATTGGCATACCCATGATACCTTTTTTTAGATAGGAAGGGTAAGTAAGTTAGTCGGACCTATAGTTTCATTGAATATCTCTATGTCCCGGCCACTCAACATAGTGATTTAGAAAACGGAAATAGAGCCTAAGGTTATCTGTGAAAATCAACCACCAACCCCGCTATCAGTCTTGGATGCATCCGCATAGAAATAAACTGACTTGTTGTCCTCCCAAAAAGATGTAGAGGGGATACTTATAAGAAAGCCTTTGTCAAACCAATGTTGGGGCGTAGTTCGGTCGATGTTTTCTGGAAGGGTTCATAGTGTGTTAAAAATATTTGCATGACCAAATAGTTTATTTGTTCACTGGCTAGTCTGTCTGTTTCAAGTCGAATAGGCGTTAGGAGCTACGAGTACTTCCCTGTTAAAAATATCAAGAAGTGTCAAGTGATGCAGAATATTTAGTGCTGCGAAGAGAGACCTATGAAATCTAATTACAGCAGCTCTGATTCGGATTCTTTATTTTTTAATCAAGTCGGACTGATCTTGGCGTTGATAGTGCTTGGAGGAAGAGATTTAACGACGAAGTCTACAAGCTGTATAGTGACGCACACCAGGTCAGAAAATGAGACATCAGTCGCCGAAGGTGACTAGGAGGTCTAGAAACAACAGCCATCAACGCTCCAGGGCAAAGAGTCCGTTATTTTGATACTTGGGAACAATGCAGGAGTCTTAATTGTTTACTAGAACTCCTGGCTCGATAGACTTAATTTCACGGGATCACCCAACATCTTTGGGAGCAAGGATATGCCTTTTAACCGCTCTTCCTCAATTCCTCTAATCCCAATTCGGAACCCGTATTGAGGACACAGGTCCCGCCCTTGGTGTGAGTCTAATCTGATCCTAAACCTCTTACTGATTCTTGGGTGGCCTAAGTGGTAGTAAACTGGCTTCCACAAATTTTGAGAGGCCACGGGAAGAAGACGAAGTTGTTAATGGGAGAAGCTTTGATAATTGGGCGGAGGCCCACAATGCACAAGAGGAACACTTCGCTTTGGGTTGCTTGAACATTTAGAAAGAGCCATCATCTGACTTGGAATACGTACCTGAAAGCCAAGGCATTTGCAGGGACATCGATTTGAAAAACAGGCGAGGGGAATCCCTACACATCGAACCACCTTTCCTTGCTTAGGTTTGTCATACCTGAATTTAAAAAAAAACCTACTGTAGAAGCCAACAGATGTAACGTATGTCGGGCTACGATAGCTAAGAGTCGTCAGCAACGGGACTGCTCGTATGCCCATGCAGGAGATGACTGAATATTTGGTAGCAAATTTATCTAAAGGACAACCTAGCCTCATCTGTTTCGTGGCAAAGAGTGCCTGCTAATCAGCCCTTAAAGTTTCAAAAAAAATTACTACTTACCACCTCAAAACGACGTCGAAATTAGATGAACTTTGACTGAGAGTACTTGCTCCTAGAAAGCCGCTGCTGTTAGTTTATCAACTTGAAAAGTGTAGATGTGATGCCGATTTCTGTTGCCGCCAAATTTGTGTCGCAATTTATCATTGGCTTTCTCGATTTAATTTTTTTCAAAAACCACTCAACCACCCTGTAAGTACAGACCATTGAATATGTTTAGAATTTGTATTCAAATGTGTAGTACCCCTAACTCAAATAGTGTATGTAGTTGGAAACGATTTCTTTTCCACAACTTCCCCAGAACAAATGCAAATTAAATTGTTGTCCGGTCTTTCTTGTGTTGCTTTTCGTTTTTTTTTTTTAGTTTTTTTTAAGTTTTTCAGTTGTGTCCTTTCGGTGTGTTCTTTCAGACGAATAAAATTTTCATGAGATTATCTTCCCACTAAATGTCCAAATAAGTTTTGTAACATATACAACGCAACGGTCTTATCGTGCTTTTGTGGGGGGTTCCTTTGGTGTTTTTTTTTTTTTTTTTTGTATACTTCTTGCTGGTGTCCCTTCCTAATGGTGTCCATCCTTTACAAAGTCCTCTTCTCTTTTTTTTTGGCAATTTTTCTGTGCATGAATTATTTAAACTCCAATATGGTAAGTTTTGCCACGAAGAGAATAGTTTTTTTTGTTGTTGTTTGTCTTAAGTTACGACGACGACACCATAAAAAGTTTTAGCGATATAATCGAAATAACGATGATGCAATGGCTTGTGAAATGCCGTTACATTAAAACTGAATACATTTCAAGGAATTTGAATTGTTTTTTCCTTTTCTCGAATTGACAATTTTATTTCTTGAAATTGGGTTTTCTTTTCAGTGGTCTTTTGCTCAGGGATACGTTTTGTTTTTGAAATATTTTTTCTTTAAGTTAAGTGAAGAAATCGTTAGCCTTTTTTGTTAGAAAGTCCTTTGCCTAATAATTTGGAATTGTTTTGGGATAACAAGGACGATAAATTGGAAACATACCACAAAAGAAAATGGTAGATTTATCTCGAAGTAGAAACCCGTGGCGGACTACCAACTCTTCCCAAACATGCTCTCAGAGATGATGTAAGCGAAGCACAACTCTGAATTCTCTTACCGTGATATTGATGAGACCACAAAATACAACTTCATCGACTCATCTAGACAGTTAACGATTTTTATTTTCAGATCAATGATACTCGTATTACTTAGTTTGACTTGGACATAAGCCAAAAGCGTCAGTAATTACTGAAATCTTTATCCAACAGCCTCCAGTTTCACAGTTTACGTTGATTGGGGTCCTTTTGCACAGATCGAATAATCTCCTACCAATTTTATTTCAACCTGCAAGAATGCCGTCACTTTAAGAACTCATCAGGTTTGGCAGTTACAGTACACAATTTTCGTACAAAATATGGTCAACTGTGAAGAGATTAATTACAAAATTCTGAAAGACTGGATTAGTTAGTGATTTCAGGCACTCTTGCCATCCTTCAACAAGTCGTTCAACACAAGGCATTGCAGTTTGTTTAGAGTAATGTTAAGAATTCAGAAACATAAATTCGGCACCACGGTTAATTAAGAAGTATGCATCCTTCTGTATGCATGAAGTGCAATTGACACAAGAACCTAAACCTACTGGTGTTAGACCACCATTCAGACAGAGATTGGTGTAAAATTAAGAAAACATAGCCACCGTAGCAGACAGTTTAGAAGAAGAAATGTCGATTCGGCGCCGATCAGCTGAATTGGGCATAGCCAGAAAGTTAACCCGGTTTATTTTGTAGTTGCGTTTGAGCCTACATCTGTGTCAACATGAAAAATTGCTATTATTAGAGCGAATATAATCCACAAGTGTTTGAAATAGCATCAATGCATCCACGTAGATTGACTGTTTGGTGCGGTTTATGGCTTGGCATCATCGTACCCTATTTCTTTCGAAATGCAGAGGAAGGCACTGTTACCAGCAATGGTCTTAGGTACAGAGCGGAGTTAACC
This sequence comes from Volucella inflata, assembly GCA_928272305.1. Classification (NCBI taxonomy): domain Eukaryota; kingdom Metazoa; phylum Arthropoda; class Insecta; order Diptera; family Syrphidae; genus Volucella; species Volucella inflata. Next base: position 156,943,819 of record OV743716.1, read on the forward strand.
GAATTTCTGTCGTCGGAGATCGAAAACATCGATATATCCCAGACGATGCAACGCTCGAAGTTTTAAAAGAGAAATTTGGCGATTGGGTAATCTCATGGCTGGCGTTCTTCAATTGGCCGTCGCGATCATGCGATTTGACACTAACAAGCCAAACCCTTTGGAACTCGAGGTCAACGCCGGAATAACGCCTTTCATTTTGGACCGAATCATCGAAAATTGGACTGATCGCTTTAAGCGCTTACCGCCAAGGCGGCATGAATGTTTTAGTGATTACAATTGATCGCGCAGATCATGCAACTTAAGGCCGTAAGACTTTTTTTGGTTTATTATTGAAGTCCAAGACTTTCGCGAATAATCCCATCAAATCCAGTGAAATCTGTCGAAACTGATTAACCACGACCTAGATTGTTTTAAATAAGTTTTAGCTTAAAAAATATTCGCGTTGAACAAGTACCTTTTCAGCAAAAGCCCATGCTAAGCCCCAACAATAAATGCGGCTGATCCTTATTGTGCTAAACGGAACGGTTTCGTTTCCAAACATACGATTTAAGTATTGAATTTTTCTAATTTCATAGCTTTTGGTTGACATTTAACAATTATAAAAATTATTATTCCTGAACATCTTTTTACTTGATGTTGAAATCTTAATATAGAAGAAATAACGGTCATAAAATTCCACGCAAAACTGGCATAAAATGAACCAGAAGCATACACATTGATGCAACAAGTGTACCGTGATGTTTGTTTGAGTAGAACAGCTGTTTTTAAGTGGGATAAACAAGGATGACAAATACACAGGAAGGGCAATTTCAGATTGGACGCCTGAAATGATACAAAAAGAATTAGTTGCAACTGGTAAAAGGGTTATTGCCGCACATTATCTTGAAGGTTTGAAACGTTTGATGGGCAGAATCCATTGTATTCGACCAGAATATTGCAATCCAAAAAGATAGTCTCTGTTGCACGATAATGAGACAAGTCACACAGCACTTCCTGTTCGTCAATTTTTGGCTCCAAATTAAGTATGTGTGTTAAATCATCCCCCTATTCACCGGATTAAGCACCGTGCGACTTCTCTTTGTTCTCGAAATTGAAATTGAAGTTAAAAGGGTGTTCTTTGACGACATTCCGACCAATCAAGCCGCTTCGCCTCCAATTCTTTGTTTTAATTCTGTTTTCTAGAGCCAGTCCGATATATTATTTGCCACACTGTGTATGCCCTTGTGGATATCACCATGGGGCATTTATTATGACGCATAGCACCTTGTTTTGTAAAGATTATAAGATATCTCTTAGTACAAACCCAAAATTATATACTATACGTCCAAACAGGTTAAAACACTTGCTAGTGTCTTTTCTAGATACTTTGACTCGTTTGCATACAGTATTAGAAACGAGTTAATGAAAATGGGTAAGTTGTTAATTTTTTTGCAATTGATTTGGTTTCATTGTAGGCAATACGGCAAATTCACTCGTAAATTTTGTCCCAAGCTCGTTGGAACTTTACAGTTGCTAGCTCCACTGATTTATCTGTTGTTAATATAGCTGTTTCGTCCGTGAACGTAGCTATAAAAGCATTTTCTTCTTGCAGTATATGTCGGGTGTAGAGGAAGAACAAAATCGGACTAAGAGCGCTTCCTTGTGGTACTCCTGCAGCGATTTCCTTAAATTCGGAGTATTTCGATCAGTGTTTAATAGGGAAAAGTCTTTTTACAATTTAATATCTCATACAATTTCTTCAGAAGAACCAGTCTTAGACTTCAGGCCTTCATACCTTACCTTACCTTAGGCCTTAGAGACGTCTAGAAAAGCGCTGGCATATATTTTTATGATTTCCTTTCTTCTAAGGGGAGTTTTATCAACCAAAAGACGTTTGATGTGGTTTATGGGCTACTGAGTTCGAGCGGAAGATATCTGTGAATATAGTCTGTTATCGCGCCATGATAACAGGTTAATTGTTCTTTGAAATTAAAGCTCATGGCCTTGACAATATTTTATTCTTACAAGACTGTGACTTGCAGCAGAGCCGATAAATTCATGGCTTCATTGTGAGAACGATTCAGTGAACAGGTAAGTCATGCTTTGGTGGACCGGTTAATTGGGCACCGAGATCGTGTGACACTACACCCCTACACTTTTAGCCCCTTTCGGGCTCATGACAGTCCACCTAGATAAGTCGACTAAGAGCTAGTGAACGAAGAGTATGCCACTCGCTTCAAGTATTCTTGACTCTGCGCCCATTTATTATCCTCCGTGATAGTTAATATCTATTTATTTAAAAAGTGGATTTATAAATTGTTTGCACTAATTTCAGATTTCAAGGCAGACTTTACGAAGCCAACATGCAATTTTATGTTGAGTTCTTATCTACTGCAAATCTGACATATTGGCCCAAATTCAGACCTCCAAAACTGTAAACTAAAGATTTTACAGCTTTGATCTCACCTGAGATTATACGCGAGTAATCTTGACAGTAAGGTGCCGTCTAATGGATAAGAAGTAACCCATTAACTACGAACTACCTAGTCAAGTCATAAATACTGGTACACGGAAAAATCAGAGCCAAATGGAAACGAATTAATATTTAAACAATTTTTTGTTGTTATTGGGTAATCCAATGGCTACAAATCTTAGAACAACATATTCGAAATGACTTCCATTTGCCTTCCAGCACGACTTAAGACGATGTGGCCACTGATCGATTACGAGACGCACTTCATTCATGGGGAAATTGTCCACTACATGGACAAGGGCTCGCTTCAACGACTCAATATTTGAGTGTCGAGTAGAGCAAGCCATGCCCTCTAATACGGACCAAAACTTGTAATCCAACGGGTTGAGGTCTGGACTACCAGCTGGCCAATCATCCGTTGATATGAAGTCCGGAACGATATTTTTGAGCCACAGTTGAGTCGTTTTTGCTTTGTGAGCTGGAGCAGTCTTGCTGGAAAGTCCATGGCTTGTTGTTGAATATTGATTGGTTGGGAGACTTCACAATGGAGAGACTATACTTTGGCCGATATTTTCACTCCTTTCTCACAAAAATGGAGCTTGGTAACGCCATCGTAGTACACTCCTCACCATACCATTACAGACGCGGGATGGTGGCCTCTTTGAACTCTCGGGATGAGTTGGGATGCTTCTCTGGATGATCGAGCATACACACGATCGTTCTGCTTTTTCTCGTCAATAAACAGAATTTGTCTGTGAGCGTTCTTCGCGTACCGGCTGAGAAACGCTTTCGATCTTCGCTTGCGTTTTCCCCTCAATGGAGCCGTGAGCAGGTGTCCAGTGTGTCGCTTGTACGCGCTGAGTCCTAAATCTTCTTTGATAATGCGAGACATGGACTTTTAAGAAATTTGCATTTCCCGCGACAAGATTTTCTGTTTTCGCAGCGGTTTTTCGGTCGATTCGTTTCTTCACAGGTGGACAGGTTTTACTAGCCCGTAAGCCACAACAAACGTCTTTTGGTTGATCTGCATCCAAATTATGCCTATTTTGCTTTATAACGGAGCTATTAAGCCAGAAATGGGCTGAATGAAATTTTGCTCGAAATCAATGGATTTTCTTAAAGCTTATCAAGAGCCCAATAACTTAAACGGCTTCGCTCGAAAAAGTATCACCAAAAGGATCACCCGCTACATCTTAATGTTAATCGTACCGCTAAATGAAGTTACATGCTGAGACTGATTCTTTCCACTGATTTTGTTTGCTGGAATTGATGCCCCCAAACTCAATAAGTTGCACTGCGTCACAAAACATGCACTGTATACTATTTTGGTAGGATCAGATCGCTAATTAGCATGGTGCCTATACATTCATGTTTCCGGCTGTTACCTTATTTGGTTAAAAGAGATAAACAGATTCTTTGTTTACCCGGTCTATTCTTTGTTAACTTGTATCCTTCACAGGAAAACAATGAACATTTTATCAGAAGCTGCGAAATATTCTAATCAACCATGGACTATATACTGAGCTTTTGGTATGTATTTAAGCTCTATGAGGAGGTGGCGATTGCTTTTTTGACTTCGTATGCGCTCGTCAAAGAAAGTGTTTTCAAAGAAGCCTCTGCTACGGCTAGCTTAGTTCAGTATATACAATATGCAGGTATCTCACGGTACTCTAAAGAAATATGACAAAGAAGTCCTAAAAGAACATCTAACAAATTTCCTATACCCGTCACAAAGTAGGTGCACTAAGAAGGAGTGTATCTACCGTAAGCCCTGTAATGAAATTTATTAATTACGAACCTACGGGCCGAGTCAAATAAAAACTCATTTCATTCCACTTGACCGAGTGGTTTGTATCATACCCGTACAACAGAGAGAAGGGAAAAATGTTACTTTCGACGATTACCAGCTTAATACACCGAAATTAACTTTTCAACATCTTTCAACGACTACTCTCCATCCTCTGACTTTCTATTTTCTCCTCTTTTTTTTTTAATTTTCTTTTTCTTTTCAATCCCATCACTCTTTCTGGTACCGTAGTCATAGAACTACTATCCCAACCTAATGTAGTGCATACATAATGGCACCGAAAAAAAAAAATTCACGAAGGATCCTTAAGGAAAGAAGAAAATATAGATCTCTAAGAGAAGAAATAAAAAAGAAAAAAAAGGGACAACCGAAGGAGATGTGAACCTACATAGAGATAGAGTAGGAGAGACCAACGTAATGATACGAAAGTTTGGTATGCGAAAAGAGTTTCCATCCTGCTAAGTTGCAAATTTTGTTTAGATGACCTTAAACTATTCTGTCATGAATAATAAAGCACACAAATCACGTCTCGGTTCAGATAATGTTTGCTTAATGGATTGAATTCGACAGATAGAGACTTAGCATTGTACGATAGTAGCAAGCAGTATCAGAGCCAGCCAAATGAGTTTCAGAACTAGACTAAGTAGTACTCGTATGCTATCTCCGTAACGTGATGAAATTTGCAGGCCAATTTAGAGTTACGAGTAGTTTGTTTTCTCCTATTGGTATTTTGGTGAAGCTGATTCTGATGGACGCCAATTTATGGAGCTTCCAATACTTTTGAGCAGGTAGAGTGTAGATGAACGACGAATTGTCTTTAAGGCTTTAAATTGAGATACACAGAGTAACTATAGAAGGAATTGGGAGGAGGAGAATGTAAGATCTAATCATCTTTAGCTTTGATTAGGAGAAAAATAGAAAGCCAGCCAAAATGCCAGCGCTCAAGTCCCCGATTGGGTTACTGACTTCAGTTTTACCGACCCCTCGTCCTAGGGGTATCAGATATGGAACTGACCCTCCGTCGAGGTAACTGCCCGGCTATGGCAAAAAGATGAATGTTCAGAGCCAAAAGGTGCCTCTGATACAGACGGATCTACTGTTCACAACCAATGCAAACGAACTAAGGACATCGAGCTTGGGATATGCACGTGTAATGTTATGTTAGGTTCTTTCATAGGCCACGTGTAGCCGAACAACTAGCGGAGGCCCTAGACTACTGCAAAGCAGACATAACCGCCATCCAAGAATCGCGGTGGGATGGGCTGGACAAAAAGAGGATAAATAGCAGCGACATCTATTTAGGCGATTGATGTCGATGGCAAAAGCAACGCCTATTTAAGAGGGTTCTCCCGTGCGATGGGTTAAAAAAATTAATTTTGTTTTTTTTTTGCATAAATTGATTCGTTAACATGTGTAGAACACGCTGGTAAAATGTTTTATTTCCTTAAATTTGAAGTCGTTGTAAAGATACAGCACTTAGAAGAAGCAGATGTTCAGCAGCAATGCCCAAACTATGATATCAAATTTGTGCTCGACGACGTAAATGCAAAGCTAGAAACAGAGAGGATATTTGGTAGCACTGGTAGTACGCGGTTCCCACATCTCGGTATACATAAAGGGATTCTTGATCTAGAACTAGATTGACCACATTGCGATCAACGTAAGACAATGGATGTCCCAACGTTCCGAGGAGCCAACATCGACTGGAACCATTACTTTGTTGTAGCCTAGGTACGGTTGCGAATATCCCGAACAACGCCAAGACAAGCTTATATTGTGAGGAATTTCGACGTCAGACGGCTGCAATCGCAAGAGATCGTCAAGTCCTTTTCCAATCGAGTCTCCCTCCCACTGGAAGACCAGTGGCAACACTGCCAAAATGCCATTAGAGATGCCGTTTCTGATGTGCTGGGTATCACTCGAACACCACAACGAAACCCCTGGTTTGATGACGAGTGCTGGCAAACACACGTAGCTGAGCAAAACGCACGCAATGCGGCTCTGCACAGGAGGAGTAGAGTTGCTTCCGAGCTCTAAGAGCAGAAGAAGAGAGACGAACAGCGGCTTCTCATAATAAAAAAGAAAGAGCATGAGAAGCGCGTGGTCCAGGAAATCGAGAGATACTACTTCAGGAATGAAATTCGGAAGTTTTGCCAAAAGGTAAAAAAAAACATGCCACGGACTGAAAACTGCACCGAAGCCCGTAGATACGAACAAGGGAATATCTTAGTAATGTCGCAGTCGATGCTAAGAATATTGAAAGATTATTTCTATAGATCATATAGCGGCAGTGATGAAACAAATACCGCTGTCAGGCAGAATGAACCGTTCAAGTTGAGTGATATAGACCAACAATTTCATCCACCCGATCTGGATAAAGTGAAGATGGCAATATCTTAGCTGAAATCCAACAAAGCTGCAGGCGATTGCTAAGGAGCATACCCCAACTCATCTGTATAATATGGTCGGACGAAAGTATGCCAGATGAATGGAACCTCAGCATTGTTTGTCCGATCCTCAAGAAAGTAGACCTCCTGAACTGAGCCAACTACAAACTGATTGATCCTATTGTGTGAACGCCTGAAGCATTTCGTCAACAACTTGATAGATCCATATCACTGTGGCTTTAGGCCAGGAAAGTCCACCATCGACCAGATATTCACACTACGGCAGTTCTTGGAGAAGACCCATAAGCTTCAGATCGATACACACCACCTATTTATAGATTTTAAGACCGCGTACGACAGCATATACAGAGCTCTTTTTAGTTTTGGCATCCTTGCCAAACTCGTCCGTCTCTGCATAATAACGATGGAGGATGCACGCTGCTTCAACAATGTCGGTAAAGCTCCCACTGAGACCTATGACAAAAAAGGACGATGCGCTGTCATGCGATTTCTTTAACATCGTACTTGAAAGAATAGTGCAATACCCAAGCGCAAACACAAGATCCATAATCTTTCAAAAGTCTGTCCAATTACTCGCATGCGCCGGCGATATTGACATAATCGGGAGAAAGCAGCGTGATGTCAGTGGCGCTTTCGCGAGTATTGAGACGGAAATGGCGAAAATGGGTTAAGCATGTCAAATAGGGCAAGACCAAGTATATGCTGTCAAGCAAAAAGGACAACCAACACCGACGTCTTCGACAGAACGTCAGATTCGACAGATATAACCTTGAAATAGTTAAGGACTTTGTCTACCTAGGCTGCGCTATAAACTTAGACAATGCTGAGATCAAACGAAGAATAAATATTGTCAATCGCTGCTTCTTTGGACTAAAAAGGCAATTGACTAGTAAAGTCCTCCCTCGAACAACAAAAGTTACCCTATATAAAAACCAGTCCTGCTGTTTGGCGGAGATGGAAGGACATTATCAAAAATGGATGAAGGTGGTCTTGGCTGCTCCGAGAGGAAAATTCTTCGAGTGATATCTGGTCCCGTCTGCATTATCGGTAAGTGGAGGAGAAAATACAACGGCGAACTGTATGGACTGTACAGCGACATCGACCTAGCCAGAAGAGTAAAGATCAAATGACTAAAATGGCTGGGTCGTGTAGAGTGGACGAACACCAGTGATCCGGTCAGAAAGATCTTCGAATTCGCCCCTGAGGGACAGCGCAATAGATGAAGACCGAGACCCAAGTGGCGCACGCAAGTGGAAGGGGACCTCAGCTAACTTAGCGTGCGAGACTGGAGGCAGTTAGCCAAAGATCGAGCTAGCTGGAGGCGCTAGTTGATTGAGGCCCAGGTCCACCCCGGACTGCAGCTCCACCTAAAGTAAGAAAGTATGAGGTGAACGTTTAAGCTTGCACGAAAGCTTAGAATGGGCACTAAAAAGAGATGCAGAGTTATCAAGTGATTTCCTTTCTGTAAGTCCGCAGATATGAGCTTTATACCCATTCTCGAAGTTAGCTGTACATTCAGCCTCGAGTCTTTCACTAACCACAAATTTGAATCAATAAGACTCATAAGAATATAGATATCGAGCTGAAGCTTATCCCAGGTGTAGTTTTCATGTCGTTAATGCACTACCGCGAGCACATTTGTACTGATCATTTACTTGGAGCCACGTTTTTCAGCCCTCTTCCACACACACAGGCCGACTTAATCCACACTAAGCGGAATAATCGTGTAATCAGTCGCAATAAGGCAAGAATCGCTTATAAAGAACAAGACTTTGTAAAGATTGGGCGTTCGATGTTTGCTTGTGAGTTCTGCTTTATTCGTAAACTTGTAGATATGATGTTAAAGAAGTAAATCACATCGAGTCACCTTGTTTTAAATTTTTTTGACATTAGAGATCTCGGTTGAGTCGTTACCGACTTTGATTGAGCAACTACGAGTAGCATTCTCAATCGTAATTTTGCAATGACAGACGAGTTTGTCAGGGATGCCAACATTAGACATGGGTCCATTCTTATGGCTCACTTCCAAATATGCCTTAACTTTTCTCTACAGGATTGTGAAGATTTGGGCAATTGTGGACTTTCCTGGTGTGAAACCGCACTGATAGGCAACCAAGCAGGTTTTTGATGAAAGGTTTGAGAAATTCACACAACATAACGAGTACGACCCTTTATGCAATGTTGGGGAGACTTATATCTCTAAAGTGAGTACAGTTGAGGGGTCTCCTTTATTGTAGATCAGACACACGATGTTCAAATTCCATTCGTCAGATATATACTTTTTTGCTCATGTCTGTTGAATGAGATGGTGCATGCTCTACAAAAACCAGGGAATCCCAGCACATCACTTACGGCATCGCTGATAGCAAGTTTGTAACATTTCCGCTGGTCGTCGGTGCGTGATGCTGTTTACAAAGGGGTTGTTGGAGATGTTTGGTTGCTTTGGAGAAAATTCTGGCGTTCTTTTGTGATTAAAGGTTCTCTATCTTACCTATATATCGTCTCACGGAGCAGGTATGTATTAACTTAATTCTCGCGATTGTTCCTCTGGATGGATTCCGATATCGTTTGATGAATTTTTTTCATTTTAGCTTGTTTTAATAATGACATTGATAAATAGTGCGGAGTTATGTTTACTTCGGCGCGCATTTCTAACGAAACAGCAGTCATAATTGTTCCAAAAAGCAACTTTGGTGAGTTTATGGGTGTCCTACATTAAAGAATTTGATTATAAACCCCTGGACTGGTCTCAAGCTTCATTACATTGACAAAAAGTCGCCAGCTTCCCAGAGGTTTTAGTACAACTGGTTAGCTATCAGAGATGACACCTAGACTCTCAGTTTAGATGTGAATGCGGATATCGATGCTGTTTACTAATATAAGTCAACCCAATCACAGTTCTCCATCCCTTGAACAGAACAATCAGAGTTTGAAACGATCGACTGAGAGCCCATTTATGGAACTCCAATAGTCAGTTATGTTTAGAGCTGCCTGCGTTAGCTCGCTAGACATGAGCTAACAGACGATATATCGTCATCACTTGTTTACGCTTAGGCGTGTGCGTAGAAAATTTGGAATGACAGACAGTTGAGATTTGCAAAGCCATTTGCTTAACCAATTCACACATGCTCCATAGAGACTAGGTAGTTACACTATTCGGTCTTAAGTTGAGCACGTTTCAGATAAGAACAATTGCTTCCAGTTTGCCTGGTTTATCGATGGTCGCGGTTAATTTCGTATAACTTTCATTGTTGCATCCATTTGAAAGTTGAAACAATCGTATTTGCTTCTTGAGCGTAGTATTGGAGCTGTCTTTGTATATTTTTGGGAAAGATATTGATTAACGAACTAGCGAGATACTGTTCACAAGGAAATACAGAAAAACGTTGAATCAATGGGCCGAAGACGAGTTGCCCTTGATATTCTTTTTCGTTGCGAAATTTTGTCATAAAATTGAATTGCATTATTGTGGAAGGACTGTTTAAATAAGACGGCCCACACACCATATAGTGCACGCCATATAGAATATATTGAAGTATGTTTAAAAATCCCATAATTTTGCGTAACAGTCTTGCGAATTAACCTCTCCTTGTGATTTAACACTTTTAGTATATTTTGTGTTGTCCTTTGTGAATTCGCTCCTATACGCCGATAGACCAGCGACGAAGAACGATTTGGAAGCCAAAATTCGCCGTGTGAATGCTGATGTAGGGCACCATTTGATCAAATAAATATTTGAGAATTGGACTTCTAGATAGAGATTTTATCTAGCCAAGGGGACAGTCCATATGCCTAAAATAACATTTAAGCACTAACAATCCTAAGTTATGATCACAATACACTGTTTCAGCAAAACTGAAGAAAATTCAAATTTGAGGTGTTTTTCAGATTTCAAGGTACTGCAGATGTTGGAAATCTTTTATTCAAATTATAAAATGCTGCAGTGAGTTCCTCAACTTAAGATTCCTCTGCTGATCTTAGAAGAGCAAATATTCTAATTACTTTGGACAAAAGACGAGTCATAGAAGATGACCTCTACTCGCCCATATTTGGCCAATATTTCAGGGATTGGTCAAGTTTTGATTGCTTTTAAGTTTGCCAACCTGTATAGTCAATTAACTTACAACTTTTCTTGACGCAATCAAGAGTTTTCTCTCATAATTCCATTCTAATGTTTGCTTTTAAAACCTTACAAGATCATTGGCCTTCATCGTATGAAGACGTTGTCTGTAGTCGTAATTTATACAACCTTTTGGTTTCCATACACAATATATAGTATGTATAAACAAGCTTGTATGAAATTTGCCTTTCAAATGACATTTGCACATTAATTAATCTAAAGTAGGAACAAAGGTAAAAGGCAAAAACCAACAATCAAACAGTACCAAGAGCAATGCAAACTCTTTCACATGTAGTCGTAGGAAACCTAATACTTCAGTCTCATCCTGGAGAAACACACATGAGTTCGAACCTTCACTGGTTGCCGCATTAAAATGTCCCTTAAAGTGTTTTGCCAAAATTTCTCTAACAAAAATAAACGTAAGCATTCCCAAAAAACCACCATCGCCCCCTTGTTGATGTTCTTCAATGCTGCTGAGCCCAAATTCTACATCATCAGGCAGGAGACAAGTTACAATAGCAGTAGAAATGTTAGTAGAAGTAGCAGCATGCGGTAGACCAACGTAAAGGGTAATGAAAATTCAGGAACTTTCCTGATTGGTGGCATATGTGTTAACATGTTTGTCAACCTGTGCATGTGAAACCAAGACCATTGGAGTGAGTCGAAGGTTCGGATCCGGCTCCGACTTCTCCGACTCCTTACATACTAAATACGTTGACACATTGTTGGCATGTCAAAGGGACAGACAGTTTGTTGTAATTGAGTGTCATGTTGCTATTGTTATTTTTGTGTACCGCTGCATGACAGCCGTCTTCCTGTCACACCTTTGACTAATGAAGTCAAAGCAGTATACAGAGCATTTGTATTTGTATATCCCCCCACCCCCGCCACCGGAATGCACAAATTCCCAAGGCATTTAGTATACCTACTACGAGTATGTAGATGCCACAGCTCTTGCCATTGTCATTGCCATGACTGAGTTTGCTGACTTTCAACTGCCAACTACCGACTACTGACTGCCTGCCTGCCTGCCTGCCTGCCTGCCTGCCTGCCTCCCGAATATCCAGCCTGTGCCGACATCATGTGGTTACATCAGTTTATCGAAGGTCTCCTGAGACAGCTACATTGTTGTAGTAATGGCATTTGGTAGTTGACACTAGGCAAGTACCAATACAAGTTCATAGTCCTAAAGTCCATTGACTTTCAAAGGACTCCACTCTGATACTTCCTCTGCTTTTCCACATTTGCTTCAGGGAGGACATTCGACTTTTGAGGCTTTTGGAATGCATTTTGTGACATTCACAGTATCGTGGATGAGACTTTCTGAATAATCACTCACAGAGCGGTTATACTCGTAACTTCAAAGGGAATCTACGGAATCTGACTTATAAATAAATTGAGGAACGATTCAAAGCTACCGGGGGCAGAAATTCTGACGAAAATCTTGTGGACACTCATTGAAATTCCAAAGGAGTACCAGGGGAGAATATCTTTAATATTGCCTTGTGGAAAAAGCCATTTCTAGGATTAATCTTCAGTGCGATTGGGATAAATTTGAGTAGAAATTGGGTCGATTGTGGACGGTGAAGGTATTTGACAAATACTCGTATAGACAATGAATTTGAAAGGAACCTCGAGGGTTGTGGGTCGATGGTTCTTAATTGACTTTTGATGAAACACACAGTATGTCTGGAAGTTGAGAGATGCATTTTAAATACTCCTGGAACCTCTTTAGCGCATTAATAACCAAAAACAGCAACAAAAATTTATCTGTCTATAGAGAGCTTCTTTTTGTTTATCAATTTTGTTTTTGAAGCCCAAAGATGGGTCGGTATTTTATCAAGTATTCGAGGTTTCGTTCATTATATAGAATATAGAACCAGTCGTTTTAATTTCTGTAACTGTTTTCATAATATGTATATCGCATCTTGGAAGTAAGGGGTACTTTATTATCAAGCGAAATTGTGCCTTTCCTCAGTTAGGTTGTTCTTCATAATAAATTGAAGGCTATCAAGAAGGATAATGTACCACTGCGATCGGTGATTGGCGAATTAGCTTTTTTCTAATTGCAAATATAGGCCCCATACGTTCATACGAATATGAACACTCATTCAGTCTTCTCAAATTATACGCTTATCCAAGGACTGTAGGGCACTTTTTGGGTATATCAGCCATGTATCAATTTCAGATCCACAAGACCGCGAAGTAGCCTAATAAACAATCTGGACTAAAATGTAGGGAGAAACCCAACAAGTACTATGCAGGGTAAACCATCAAAGTGAAAGTATCTGTAAATGTTGATCGATAACTCACTTAACATCCGAAAGGATTAAAAGCATGAGAGGGCCTCTCGTGTGGCAGCAACACTTACCGGCATTGGGAGAACTATAAAAAACAGAGAGTATTGTCATCATCGAAGGACCATATTAGATTAGAAGTAGCAGTCAAGAGACGAAAATTAAAAAGAGTGTTGGAGACAGAACGGAACCCTGTAGCACACCAGGATTAATTTTATGAATATCAGACTTGAAACCATCCAAGACAACTTGAATTGAATGTTCCCAAAGGTAATTTATTTCGTCGATTCCAAATGCACGCATTTTCGACAAAAGAGCCTGCTACCAAACTCTGTCAAATGCCTTGAGGTGCGAGCAAGACGGTCATCCAATTTTGTCATCCGGATGAAATTCTGACGTTACCATGACGTAGAATTTGTTCTTAAGTGGTCATCCCGTGTGATCGTCTGTCATCCGGCATGTCATTGAACGTGTCAACCGGATGACATACGAGTTGACACGATTTCTATGTCATCCAGATGACTGATTTGATTGGCTGTGTGATCGCTTGTCATCGCTATTGGGAATTGATGAACAAATTTTTTTGACAGTGTGTCATCCGAATGACAAGGTCCCATGATTGACATTACTTGATTTTCCACATTGTCATCTAACATCGGATGACACGTTTTGCATAGTTGAGAAAGTTAAAAGTTAATTTTCGTTTTATTTCTGTGTTATAAAATGACTGACAACGACGGTGAAGATTTATGTGGGGGCAATCCAGAAGGCTGCAAGCAATTAACAATTCTGTTGGGAAATGTAAAGCCTCTTCCTGGCCCAGCATGGTGTCTACACAGAAGTACGAGTATGTCTGCATCTGTGTATTAATTTTAGAGAAAATCAAGTCGTTCACTTTACCTACTTGATCATTAGTAGGTTAGAAGATAGCTCTCTCTCTCTATTTATGACACGATGCTTTTTCATTGTAAACCTATTGTTTCCCAAAACCAGCACGGATTTCTCAAAGGTAGATCTACGACTACCAACTTAACGGAATTCGTATCAAGCACTTTATGTGCACTGGAATCTGGAAATGAAGTTGATGTGATTACCACCGATTTCAGCAAAGCCTTTGATAGGATTTCACATGATATAATCGTTCTGAAATTAAAAGCTCTTGGTTTCCAAATAAACTTTATAACATGGGTTCGATCATATTTAAATGAAAGACAGTACTATGTTTTATTCAAGTCCATGATTTCTGACCCAATTAAAGCCTCCTCTGGTGTCCCTCAAGGCAGCCACCTTGGCCCCTTACTATTCATTCTGGCCATTAATGATGTTGATTGCATCATAAAAAAATCATACATATCTGTTTACGCAGACGATATGAAAATCTTTAGATATATATCTTCTTCCTCAGACAGCCTACCACTGCAGGAAGATCTTGACAGATTTTGTACTTGGTGTCAGAAGAATTTTCTTGAGCTTAACGTCAATAAGTGTCAGGCTATAACGTATTCCCGTAAGCGGCCCCCGACTTCACCTCACTGCTATCTAATCATTAATCTTCCTGTTCCCTTAGTGAATGAGTTGCGGGATTTAGGTGTTATCTGTGATAAGGAACTCAATTTCCGTTCTCACATTGATAATATAATAAAGAAAGCCAACTCTGCCCTCGGCTTCATCAAGCGCTGGTCTAAGGAGTTTTCCAATCTTTATGTTACTAAATCTCTTTACATAACCTTTGTTAGGCCTCTTCTTGAATATGCAAGCCAGGTGTGGTCACCCTACTACAGAACACACATTCTCCGAATAGAAGCTGTTCAACGCAGGTTTTTACGATTCGCTTTACGTGGTCTTCCCTGGGATGATAGCCAAAACTTACCACCTTATACTGATCGGCTGAAACTTATAAATTTACAACCCCTTTCTATACGTCGAAAAATTGCCGACATTCTCTTTATTCATCAAATTTTAGTTGGTAATATCGATTGTCCTTCCTTACCTCGACTTATTTCTTTTAATACAAACCCTCGCAATCTTAGGTCTGTGCCACTTTTCCGGCTAAATCTTCACCGAACGAATTACGGACACTTGGAGCCAATGTCTAGAATGCTTCGTGAAGTTAACGATATTCTGCCTCTCTTCGACTACCATCTCACCAAACTCTCTCTTAAAAACACTCTTATTTCCACCTATGCCTCACATCCTAACTTTTTTTTAACCGCTCCCACCCTTTAGTTTTTATCTTTAGTTTTAAGTGAAAATTGTTAGTTCTAAGAATTAGCTTGCAATAAGCATTAATAAATCTGTCCGGGTTTGACCCGGGCCGCAAATAATACTCTAAATAAATAATACTCTCTCTTTGAACCAAGTTATAGTCTTAGAACTTATATTATTAATTCTGGATAAAAGTTTTTGACTAATTATTGAAGATCATTTACTAAGATGCTAAGGTTTTGATAACCTAGATTAATCCTCCTATCTTTTGTGACATCGTTTTCGTGTGCTGACAACGTTATTCTCATATTTGTTTTGAGTTCTTACCTATTCACACACGGCCAGAGAAAAGATCTATTCAGCACGTGTCCCTCTTGCTACCACTGACAAGACTTGCCAAAAGTCACCAGACAAAAATATCTTGCATCCTGTAGCGTGATCCCTATTCAGATTCCTTTTGAATCACGTCTTCTTTAATCCCAGAATTATAATTTCGTAATGCCTAATAGTTGGTTCAAACACCACAGACACGAACCCGATGATTAAGCGTGAACTCGACCTTTATACCAATTGGCATGTTGAAATTTTAAACCGATTCAATTTGGCTTAAAATTATTGAGACACACCGAAGTATATAAGGCAGTGGGATATCTCCTTGTTTCTTTCTTTCATCCAACCTGCTGCACATGGCTTAGACAGTCGGTGTAAGTTTTTGTAAAACACGTTTTTTTGTGAGATCTTCTATTCTTTTTTTGGTATCTCGTTTAGACCTTGGGTTCATTTTCTTTAATTTTTTTTAATAATTCCCTCGAGAGACACATATCGATGCCAGGCATAGAACATATGTATACACGCATATATATGTACATGTCCATGTGCACATATATATCATTGCTCTGAGAAGGTAATTATTTTCATAAAGTGAATACCAAATGTATATTAATAAAAACCCACATTTTCAGAAATCTTTAGTGGACCTTAGCGGACAACGTTTAGGGTTCACTAAGGTCCACTTAACTATTTTAAGTAAAGGGTAGTGAATTCCATCTTGTACGTATGTACGTACTACAATAGAACGCACCCTCCAAAAAAAAAAGAAAAAAAAAAGAGGAAACAAGTTTCACGCTGGTTTTCATATGGCCAACATAACCTTACACCAAATGATAACACGCTTAATCAAAGAAATCATGCAGAACATTTGCTCTTCAATCAAGTCATCTATCTCATCGACATATCTACATATATATATATGCGCATATTGCATTAGTGCATCGACATCGACTTTTTTTTTATGGTAGGAATTTCAATCCTAGTTTTTTTTGTGTCTAAACCTAATGTACATACATATATCAATACTCATAACAATCTATTGGTCTTTTCTTAACGAGTAAAATAGTGCTAAATGTAAAAAAAAAATTGAACAGTTAACAAAATAAGAGCTAACATAATTAAATTAAAGTCCTATAAGTGTAAATCTTTTCTTGAAAATATTGTGAAAGCCACAGAAAACTAATATTTTACACATACACACCTAATACATTTTGCAAGAAGGAATTCAACGGCTGAAATTTGTGCACAAACTTCAACTGGATTTTCGTTTAAAACTGTAAGTACTCGTACCAATCAAATATTTTCTTTGGCTTATTTTATAACCTTTGTTTAACTTAAAATATAACGTGAACATAAATACATTCTACATACTTTGCCTAACTAAATTTTATGCATCCATTCGTATCATATATACATATACACCTACATACCATTCTTATGCATATTTATTCATACTTAACTACATATATACCTATTATGATAACTAATTATAACATATGAACTTAATCTACATAACCTACGTTTGAATTTAGCACATACAATAACTCGTATACAAACTATTTTAAATCTAAATTACATTAACTTGTCTTATACCTATACACTATTACCTTAGTTATACCTAAATATCGTTGTTATCAACATAATTATATATGTATATCAATATTCATACATCCTAACGCTTATAGTATGTCTATAGATACGTACATATTGAATTACAATAAATTCGTCTTTGGATATACTACTTATCCAAATGGACAAAATGCGATCGGAGCGACGATATCGAAAAAGCTCGACTGGCTCTTGAATACGAGCGCCTTAAAAAGATCGCAAAGAAAGTCCTGGCTCGAACTCGAGCGGCAGAAGCGGAAAACCTGTACCAGGAGTTGGAACAAATGTCCTCACGATCGGCCGATAGAAGACAAGCTATCCAAGAAGTTCAAACGTCGTACAGTACTAAAATGCCAAATATTTTTAAGCTCGCTGCACAGAGGAGAAAAAATTCGATGGAAATAACCTCGCCGAAATACTCGTACATCAAAAACGCAGACGGTCGCTTACCAACAAATGAAAAGGAAATTTGTGACCGGTGGCTTGAATACTGCAAGGAGTTGCTTAACAAACAGTTTCCACGTGATATCGTGCCGACAGCTGGTCTATTCGAGGAGGAAGTTTCGGAATTTTCAATCGAAGAAATAAGTATAGCAATTGGAAATATGAAGCGGGGGAAAGCGGCGGGACCAGACAGCATTCCATCAGAGTTTTGGTCGAAGATGGTGGGAATTGGCAGCGAATGGCTATCGAAACTTTTAAATAAATTAAAATGTGGACAACCTATGCCGCATCAATGGAGAAGTAGCTTCTTGGTTCCATTATTCAAAGGAAAAGGCGACACTCGAGAATGCAACAACTACCGTTCAATCAAGCTTATGTCACACACAATGAAAATCATCGAAAGAGTCTTAAACGAACGTCTTCGGCAAAAATAAAGCTCGATAATAGCCAGTGTGGATTTGTTGAAGGAAGATCGACGGTGGACGCTATCCAAGGCCTACGACTGATAATGGAAATGCAACGAGATTCATCTAAGGATTTACACATGGTATTTATCCACCTCAAGAAAGCATTCGATCGAGTGCCTAGGGATCTCATGTGGGCCGCTCTGAGGTCTCAAAACGAACCGGAAACGTATGTTAGAATAATACAAGACATGTACGGAAACGTGAAAACTGCGGTTAAAAGCTCTGCTGGACTAACGTGAGAATTTCCAGTTAATGTCGGAGTGCATCAAGGAAGCGTACTTAGCCCTTTTCTCTTTAACGTTGTATTCGACTATCTTTTAAAAGACTGCATGCGCGAAGCAAATGTAACGCCAATTCTCTTCGCTTACGACGCAGTTATACGAGTACTTAGCGATAACGTCGAAGATTTACAGAACGCCATAGATTCATGGAGAAATGCGCTAGAAAGAAACGGGTTTAAAATAAGTCGTTCAAAAACGGAGCATTTGACGTGCCCATTTGCACATCCGTTGCGACCTGTTCCGGATATAATGTTAGACGGAATAGTTCTTCCGAAAAGCACTATCTTTAAGTACTTAGGATCAATCGTTAACATGGAAGCGAAATGTGAAGACGACGTAAACTACAGAGTGAGTGTGGGATGGATGAAATGGCGGGAAAATTCGGGAATCTTTTGCGACCGAAAATTTCCACTTAAATTAAAGGGGAAACTCTACACCACGGTTGTTAGACCAGCTCTTATATACGGTTCACAGTGCTGGACAATGTACGAAGCGTTTAAAAACAAATGACGGCAGCGGAAATGAAAATGTTAAGGATGTCTAGTGGAGTCACTAAACGCGATTGCATTAGATCTACGCGTATAAGAGGAAGTCTACATATAAAGAATTCGGTAACCGAACAACTTGAGGCGAATAGAATAAGCTGGTATTGCCACGTTCAAAGAAAATCTGCGAAAAATCCGGAAAAAGAATTCCTGGAGTTCTCAGATGGCAAATGCGCAACAACGCCTGGGGCTTACCACTGAAGCGATCCAGGACCGAGCATTATGTAGACACGTTCTGCGGTCTGTGACATTAGCCAACCCCATAACGGAGCAGTAAAAATGGGAAACTCGTTAAGCATAAGTTCGTATAGCGAGGAAAGGGTTAATAAAAGGATAAAAAGAAGAAGGATATACTACTTATTAAACTGTTTGAAAATTCTTCCCCTTTCTCCATGTATCAAAGCACCATGAAGTGTTAGAGTTATTCGCGATCGTTGAAACAGTCGGTTAGAAAAGTTTTCGAAAACAATAGTTAGAGACTATTCTAACAAAATTTTGAGAAGGAATAGTCATGGCGCAAATGGCTTCGCCAGTTGCAGAGGGCGGGTCCCATCAGGTGTCGTTTCAACTAAGACTCCATAGTAAGTTTTAATGTGCTCATACAACTCTTTTCCATCCTTCCAATAGTCTAAGACCTTAAGTCACAAGCTTTCCTATTTCTTTTATACTATTTCTTTCTATCGGCACGATAAATCAGTGAGAATCAGGATAAGCAGCAAGATCCCACCCCACCGACGAGATAACGCCGTGCAACAGCAAGCGTGCCACCTGCTGCTAATAAACAAGTGCTTAATCCACCAAGGAAACACTCTGATTATCTTACAATCCACCCATGGGTGAATCCGTACTGAGAAAATTGAAAACTTATTCGACATGGTAGCTTCTTCCCAAATTATTAATGAGCAGTCAGGTATTAATTTTCCAGTATAACTTTGTTTTGAAATGCTACAAACAGTGCTAGTATCCTCAGTAGCAATTGTTAGCGAAAGTTTGAACGTTGCATGAGCGATATGAAAGTATAGCTGCAATTCAGGATGATGCTACAGCTAATGCAATTTTGTGAGTAGATCTTACTTTTCCAAGGATCAAGTTAATAAGAAATGTTTTTCCTGTACCTCCAGGAGCCCCAAGAAAATATGACTTTCCCTCGTTTCTGTCAATTGATGTTAATATTATGTATGATTATGCGATGTTCATCTCGAGCTATAATTCATTTAAGCAGTTTAAATTGATCGTAGGAAGCTTCTCTTACCTATTTGGTGTTAGTTAATTAAGGATTCGTTATATTTGTAGGCATCGGCAGTCCAAAATCTGAAATGGATTTACCCGAAAGTTCTTCTTCTACCTTATTCATCTCTTACAACCTTTCGTCAAAAATATTTTGATCAAATTAGACATAATCTGACATTAGCACTCGCTGTCGTCGATTCAGTATATCTTTGGCCATATTTTGCCTATAATTGTTCCAGAAAGATACAATATCGGTCACTTGACAAAACGCTTTACTAATGGCAAACAAATGCCTTAATGACCTCGATGAACTGCAAATAGTAGCTTAAGTTAATGTGTTGTCCCATTGAGAGTCGTCATGCAAGAGACCCATCGTTTTGCATGCTGCTTTATAGATATTATTAGTTTACTCCTTGAATAATAGGCCTTTTACAATGTGAAGAAGCATTCTCAAGAGAAAACATACACTATTGTTGGGATGGACTACATAGACCCTCCCAAGAGCATCGGTTTCTTTTTAACTCAAGGGAAACCTTCAACTGGAGTCCCTTGTTTCCTCCGCTAAAAGGTTTTGATCCGGCCTAATTTTGTTCGCTAACCATACCGGCAGATGTGGCAACCCACGTTTCTGCCACTCAACAGTGTATATGTGGCAACGACTGTGTAATATTAATCTATAAGTTTAATTTTGTATAAGTTTTGTATAGGTTTGTATAAGTTTAATTTTAAGTTTTGAATCCATCTAGTAGGTGCAAAGAAGTCTTAGAAGCACATGACCAGATGTGAGCATTGTACTCCAGTCACTGTACTCGTACTATTATGGTAAATTGCGCATAATTCAAATTTTGCGTGAATTATGGGACACCCTTTATAAGACAAAAAATAACATAAGAAACCTACAATAGTCCAAAGAAAGAAGAGAGAAGAAAAAAAAGTTTGTTTGATAGGCATAAATATGCGCGCACTCTACTGGTGGGCTCTTGATTGCGATGACCTTCGCATATCGGTGATTTATGTAAATCTCAAATAAATACATTTTTGCTTATTACTTCCGTTATAGGAATCACAAAATAATGATTGATACATCAATCTCTTCACCAGGAAATGTACCAATGAAGAATGAAACCATATTCAAATCTGTTCAGCTATTTTGTATAGGTAGTAATATGTGCGTAAAGGATAAAAAATGCGTGTTTTCAGTTAAAAAATCATATAAACGGCCTAATACCGGACTTATGATACTAAAAACCATCCTATATAATACCGCTACTCACGACAAATCGATTGATATATGAGGCCATCAGCGCAAAAGTGGTGTAACCCACAATTTTTGTTGGTTGCTGTTCTGTCCGAATGGATGACACTGTGTGATCGGGTGTCATCTAGCGGATGACACGCTCGCAGATGACATGCAGATGACAACCGAATTACAAAAGTTCTCTGGCGTCAGCATATCATCCGGATGACAAGTTCGGATGACCGTCTGATCGTACCTTTAGAAATATCAGGTGCCACTATTTTGCTTTCCCTAGATTGATGTATAATTTGCCTCCACTTTTCGGTGAAAACCACCATTGGACCTCTTCCTATGAAAACAGAACTTCCTGTCATTAAGAAGTTTTCCTGTTTCGGGATATTTAATGATAGGACGGCTTATCAGCGTTTCCATGACCTTGCATTGAAGGTGCGTAAGTTCAATGGGTCTGCAAGAAGAGAGAGAAAAAGATTCGCCTTTTTTAGGAACAAGCCGGACAAAAGCTATTTTATACCTGCTCGAAAGAGCACGACCAAAGATTTTTACTACCTTTGAAACCTTATGATATTTTTTAACTCAGTTTTTGGTCGTATTATTTTGGCTTAAGAAAGTGCTTGCAGTCATTCCTAGCTCGTTTTAACTTTTTTCGATTTTCATCTGTCGGATAGGTCTTGTAAGACCGAAAAAAACTTCTCTAAATCTGACAGTCCCTTAGAGCTCGAGTCATACCACGCATTTTGGTCTGAGGTGAGGGATGAAACATTTCATTCCAAAAAGAATAGTGTCTGTGACGATATTATCAACGCCATTCACGTTGTCGTCGAGGAAACAAAATGACCAGCTTAAGTTCCTAAAGATGGTGTTTAGTCCACTCTTCTCGTATTGCCATACATTTTTTTTAGAAAAGTTTTCTATGTGCTGTAAGACTTTTTTCTTCTATGGACGGATACAACGAGTTTTGACCGGCGGCGGCGTAAAACTTTCAGCTCTAAAATTTGTTTAACAAGGGGTACCTCAGTGATCAATATCTGCAAACTGACTAAATAATTTATAAAGGGCGGGCCATTTGTTGGTAGTTTTTTTAAAAAGTATTTATGTGGGATTTTATTTTGTTTATTTCTTAAATATAACGAGTACAAAAGCTAACTTAATATTACGGCCGCCCTCAAAAGCGCTATCTTTCTACTTCAGCCATCAGACCGACTCTAACTATGGGTCCCAGTTGTCTTCTTTTCGTCACCTAGCCTCGCTTATCGTCGGCATATAATGTCTCATATTCTGACAGTATCCAAGAGCCTATACCTGCTCCACATTTTGTATAAAAATAATGACCTAGTCGCCAAAATGCCTATTGTCAGCAGTACTGTCTTCCACTGCAACATTGTCACCGTTGTTTTGATTACGACATCGGCCAGAGCATTGGTTTTTATGCAGGGCGACTAAATTAGTGAAGCAAAGCTTCTTGACACTTATTTGTGTTACTCATGTTGTCATCGTTGTCACATCTAAGCGGGGCCTACGGCTTATGGCCGAGTCAGAACGGCACTCCTTAGAAGCTTTTTCGTAGGCAATTTTACTTTCGGGAGTTTGCCATTGCCCGCCGAAAGGGTGATGGCGATTTGAAAAATTGTTGGTGACCCAGCCAGGAATCGAACCCAAGCTCTATGTGTAATAATCTAATGAGCTAACTATCGCGCCATCGCCATCATAAGCACTAAGTGAATTTGAGAAAATGACCTACATAGGCTGGAATCAATGGTTAGTGGAACAATGATTTGTTTCTTTACCAATATCGTTCTTGGGTGCCTCAATCATCTTTAAGTTATTCACATTGCATAAATAATTAATGGCAATACACAAAAAACAGTCCAAATGCGTCAAATCGCAGTTCCTTGGCTGTAGCGCTAACCATTGACTGTAAGTTTTCTTCCATTTTCTTGGAAAAAAAAAAATACTGCCACACTAAACAGTCACATGTTGAGGATTCATTATCCTTTCTATGATTACACTTGGATTTGGCGAGCCCAAAATATGGCGATTTTGCTTCTGAAGGCCAAACATACGTATTGGGTTGTACCACATGAATGCGATTTTTGCTCAGTCGGAAGTTCTCGAGTCAACATCTGCGCCAGAACATTGAATTTTCTTTTTTTATAAAATAAAGTGGTAAGTGTGCTTGACATGTGATGATTTTAGGGTTCGTTACAAGTATCATAATTGTATTTCGAGGAATTATTTACCGTGCTGTCGGCAGTTCAAATTCGAACGCTCTTCCTTTATGAATTTAAAATGGGACAAAGTGCGTCATTGGCAAAAAAAAACGTGGGAAGCCGGAAACGTTAGTTGACGACGATGTTTTAAGAGCAGCGGTGTATGCGGACCCAACAAAATTGGTGCGGAAGATTTCACAAAGCATGGGAGTATCCCCAGTGACAATAAGTCGACACCTTTCTCTCATAGGAGAGGTAAAGAAAATTGATAAAAGGGTACCCCATAAACTGAACCAATCCCAAAAACTACGGCGCCTGGATATCTGTTCATCGCTTACATTAAGAAACCAAACTGAACCGCTTTCGCTTCGGATAGTCACCTGTAATAAAAAGTGGATACTGTATGATAATCGTAAAAATCTGGGTAGATGCAGCTAAAAAACCAAAACATACCCTCAAGCTCGATTTCCACCCAAAAAAGGTTATGGTGACAATTTGGTGGACATCGAAAGTACCAATCCACTATTAATTTCTTCAACCAGGAGACACGATAAACGCTATCAAATATTGTGAATAAATCAACATATTGCATGCCAAATTGGCTAAAAGCAACAGACGTTGGTCCATAGGCGCGGTCCGATCCTTTTGCATGACAATGCTTGACCCCATACCACATAAGTAGCTGTGCAAGAAATGTTGCAGTTGGGATTTGAAATTCTTCCGCATCCACCGTACTCTCCTGATATTTCCCCAACAGATTACCATCTTTTCCGCAATCTGGATTCATTTTGCCGGCAGAAGGTCTTCCGGAATCAAGCAGGTCAAAGATTTCTTTCGTATTGATTGCGGTTTGACATTTGATACTTATGCTTCATTGTGACGTAAAAAGTTTTTGACATTAATTGCTTACAATCATGGAATGGGGCGATATCGAAAATCTTATTGTTGTAGTTGGCCTACTTAAGTGCAACACTGAAAAAGGCGATATCTTTAAGACGTTGCGACCCCTTGGAATCACTCGCAATTTTGTGTATCGTGCTGTGAAGTTGTTTGATGATACTGGTGGTGTTCGAGACCGTCAAAGATCCGTCCGTGGTCGCACTGTGAGAACTCCGAAAGCGATCAAAGCCGTGAAAAAAACGAATTGACCGAAAACCGCTGCGAAAACAGAAAATCTTGTCGCGGGAAATGCAAATTTCGCAAAAATCCATGTCTCGCATTATCAAAGAAGATTTAGGACTCAGCGCGTACAAGCGACACACTGAAGAAAAAACGCAAGCGAAGATCGAAAGTGTTACTCAACCGGAACGCTCACAGAAAAATTCTGTTCACTGACAAGAAAATCTTCACCGTAGAAGAATCGTTCAATAAGCAGAACGATCGTGTGTATGCTCGGTCATCCCAAGGGTTCAAAGAGGCCACCATCCCGCGTCTGTAATGGTATGGTGGGGAATGTGCTACGATGGCGTTACCAAGCTCCATTTTTGCGAAAAAGGAGTGAAAATATCGGCCAAAGTATAGTCTTTCCATTGTGAAGTCTCTCAACCAATCAATATTCAACAACAAGCCATGGACTTTCCAGCAAGACTCTACTCCAGCTCACAAAGCAAAAACGACTCAACTGTGGCTCAAAAACAACGTTCCGGACGTCATATCAACGGATGGACAAGTTTTGGTCCTTATTTGAGGGCATGGCTTGCTCTACTCGACACTCAAATATTGAGTCGTTGAAGCGAGCCCTTGTCCGTGCAGTGGACAATTTCCCCATCCATGTAGTGCATCTCCCGATCGATGAGTAGCCACATCGTCTTAAGTCGCGCAAAGTAAACAAAGCTTCAGTGCATTTTGTGCCGAAGACCACCTTTTTAAAAGTAAGATAGCTTTGTGAGTATATTCTTCAAGGAGAGGGAGATCAGTCACCAATATTTGCTTAAAAGCCTCACTTCATGTCGAAGGCTCCTGCCAGAAGGCCTACTGAGTTTTTGAGGGCCGCGATGCGACATGCTGAGCCCAAAAAAATGACTAGCCATTTATAACCCAAATACTTAGAATATATGCCATAGGTGCCAGTCGACTTAGAGCCATAATATGACGCAACAGCATGTATGATGGGCTCTGCAGCCAGATTTTAGATGACAATAATAGATACCACTTACGGCGTCTTGCCTTATTCAGCCTACTTGGAGCTTCGGTAATAAGAGCTGGTTCTGAACTGGTTTTGATTCGATTACCTGGAATGGAGGTCTTCAGCATCAGGCAGAGGGTCTTTGTCTTCGCTTCGGTACATGTGCCATGCGATTTTTCTTCAGGTTCTAGACAGTTTCCTCTAGCTTTCGTTTGTTTTAATTTTCGGAGGAGCTCAAACAGACTAACCGATCTACTCATTAAAGTGTTCCCAGTCGGTTTTCCGCGGGCGCACCAATTCTGTGGGCGCGTTTGTTTTTTTAAATTCTCTATCCTTAGTGTGTGAATGGTTTTTCAGGTTTCAGTGTGAATCCGCGCTTCTTGCTATGAAGACGCATCAGCACATCATTTGTTCCCATCATTTGCCCCCAAAAAGAAAGCGCGTTTTTTGTTTAAGTGGCAGTTGGTAGTTTTCAGGTGTGGAACACACTTTAATAGTCCTATTCCCAATAGCACATCCCTCTGCATTCCCTACTTAAGCTGATCAGCACAGTGTTTTCAATCTGCGTCGTTTAAACGGGTTGTCGTAGCCAGCCTTTCTAATTCAAAGCGTCAAAGGCCTGAAATGGCATCTTTCGAGACACGCCGGTATAGTATACCTTGAAGGTTGGTTTGCCGGCGTTACCTAAGCACCATTAACAAAGAACTGGAAATTTTCTACCGATTCGGCTGTATCTTATGCGTGTGGAAGGCCATCGCCATATCTCTTTCTTAGTGTCGATTCAAAACAACAATCGATTTTCGTCCGATCATAATTGCAACCTCTGCTGGTTGTAACACAGGCCTTATCGAGGCATCTTACTTACATTTTCTTTAGGTGGCGCTACAGGCCCGGGGGGGGACCTGAGTCTTGGCCTTCCTCTACTGCGCTGTCCCTCGGGGGGCGGATTCGAAGACTTTTCGGACCGGAGCATTGGTGTCCATGCGCGCTACATGACCTAGTCATCTCAGTCCTTTGGATCTTCACTCTTATGGCTAGAGCTATGTCGCTGTACAGTCCATACAGTTCGTCCGTTGTATCTCCTCTCCACTCACCGTCAATGCAGACGGGGACCGAAGATCGTCCGAAGGATTTTTCTCTCGAAGCAAACCAAGAACACCCTCATCTATTTTTGATAATGTCCATGCCTCTGCGCCATAGAGCAGGTCCGGGATTATTAAAGTCTTATAAAGGGTGACTTTTGTTGTCCGAGAGAAGGGCTTTGCTAGTCAATTGCTTTCTTAACCCAAAGAAACAGCGGTTGGCAAGAGTTATTTTTCGCTTGATCTCAGCCCTGGAGTCGTTGTCTGTATTTATAGCAGAGCCTAGGTAGACAAAGTATTTAACTACCTCAAAGTTATATCTGTCGAGGGTGACGTTCTACCCGAGACGTCGGTGTTGGTTGTTCTCTTTGCTTGACAGCGACTTCCGTCGCAATACTCGCGAAAGCGCCACTGACATCACGCTGCTTTCTCCCGATTATGTCAATATCGTCGGCGTATGCGAGTAGTTGGACGGATTTTTGAAAGATAGTGCCTCTTGTGTTTGCTCGTGAGTTTTGCACTATTCTTTCAAGTACGATGTTGAAAAAATCGTATAACAGCGCATCGCCTTGTCTAAATCCTTTCTGGACATCAAAGGTCTCGGTGAGATCTTTACCGACCTTGATGGAGCAGCGTGCATTCTCCATCGTCATCCTGCACAGACGGACGAGTTTGGCAGGGATGCCAAAACTAGACATTGCTCTATATAGCTCGTCTCTATAGATGCTGTCATACGCGGCCTTAAAATCGATGAATAGGTGGTGGGTATCGATCTGAAGCTCATGGGTCTTCTCCAAGATCTGCCGTAGTGTGAATATCTGGTCGATGGTGGACTTTCGTGGCCTGAAGTCACACTGATATGGACCTATCAGGTTGTTGACGAATGGCTTCAGGCGTTCACACAATACGGCGGATAAGATCTTATATGCGATGCTAAGGAGACTGATGCCTCTGTAGTTGGCGCAGTTCAGAGGGTCTCCTTTCTTGAGAATTGAACAAACAATGCTGAGGTTCCATTCATCGGGCATATTTCCGTCCGACCATATTTTACAGATGAGTTGGTGTATGCTCCTTACCAAATCATCGCCTACCGCTTTAAGAACCTCGGCAGTCAGGCTCCAGCAGCTTTGTTGGACATCAGATTTACATATTGCTATCTTCACTTCATCCATTTCGTGTGGACGGAATTCTCGGTCATCATCGTTCAGGTTGAGAGGTTCATTCTGCCTGACAGCGGTATTTGGTCCGTCATCGCCGTTATACAGTCTGCAGAAATGATCTTTCTAGATTCTCAGCATCGACTGCGACTCTACTAGGATGTTCCTTTGCTCATCTCTATAGGCTTCGGTTCGGGGTTTGTTTCCGTAGCATGTTATTTTTAGCTTTTGGTAGAACCTCCGCTGACGACGCAGTCATACTTAGCGATAACGTCGAAGATTTACAGAACGCCTTAGATTCATGGAAAAATGCGCTAGAGAGAAACGGGTTTAAAATAAGTCGTTCAAAGACGGAGCATTTGCGCATCCGTTGCGACCTGTTCCGGATATAATGTTAGACGGAATAGTTCTTCCGAAAAGCACTATCTTTAAGTACTTAGGATCAATCGTTAACATGGAAGCGAAATGTGACGACGACGTAAACCACAGAGTGAGTGTGGGATGGATGAAATGGCGGGAAAATTCGGGAATCTTTTGCGACCGAAAATTTCCACTTAAATTGAGGGGGAAACTCTACACCAGCTCTTATGTACGGATCACAGTGCTGGACAATCTAAACAAAATGACGACAGCGGAAAAGAAAATGTTAAGGATGTCTAGTGGAGTCACTAAACGCGATTGCATTAGATCTACGCGTATAAGAGGAAGTCTACATATAAAGAATTCGGTAACCGAACAGCTTAAGGCGTAAGGCGTGGTATTGCCACGATCAAAGAAGATCTGCGGAAAATCCGGTTAAAAAGGCACTATCAACTACGGTCACTCCAACTGTAAGAAAATGAGGTCGGAAAAAGAATTCCTGGATTTCTCAGATGGCAAATGCGCAACAACGCCTGGGGCTAACCACTGAAGCGAGCCCGGACCGAGCATTAAGTGAACGCGGAGCAGCAGTGATGCAGTAAAAATTGGAAACTCGTTCCGCATAAGTTCGTATAACGAGGAAATGGATAATAAAAGGATAGGAAGAAGAAGGTAGAACTTCCGAACCTCATTCCTGGAGTAGCATCTCTCAATTCCCACTATCACGCGCTTCTCATACTCTTTCTGCTTCCTCCTGAGAAGCCGGTGCTTGTCTCTCCTCCTCCGCTCAAAGAGCTCATAAGCAGCTCTGGTCTTTCTAAGCAGCGCCGCTTTATATACATCTTGCCTAGCTGCATGTGCTTGCCGGCATTCATCGTCGAACCATGGGTTTCGTTGTGGTGGGCGAGTGAAACCCAGCACATCAGAAGCGGCATCTCTGATGGCGTTTTGGCAGTGTTTTCAATGGTCTTCGATGCTTGATGCTGGCGGCATTGGACCTCTTAAGAGATTAAGAGATACTCGATCGGAAAAGAACTTGGCGATCTCTTGCGATTGTAGCCGTCTGACGTCGAATTTTCTCACAGCATTTGTTTGTCTTGGCGTAGTTTGGGATATCCGCAACCGTACCTTGGCTACAACAAGGTAATGGTCCGAGTCGATGTCTGCTCCTCTGAACGTACGGACATCCATAATACTGGAGGAGTGTCTTGCGTCGATCGCAATGTGATCAATCTGGTTGACTGTTGACTGATCAGGAGTTCTCCAAGTCCCCTTGTGTATGTCGAGATGTGGGAACCGCGTGCTAGCCACGACAATGTTTCGCCCCGCCGCAAAGTCGATTAGCCTGAATCCGTTATCGGAGGTGGTGTTGTGCAGGCTATATTTTCCGATTGTTCCACCAAAGATACCCACTCTTTCTAGCTTTGCATTAAAATCACCGAGGACAATTTTAATGTCATAGCTAGGGCATTGCTCGTAGGTCTTGTTGAGGAGCTCGTAGAAGGCATCCTTGGTGTCGTCATCTTTCTCCTCTGTATATAAGGCCAATGCTGGCGAACTTAGCCTTGATGCGGATTGCTACGAGGCGCTCGCTCACATGCCGGAAGCTCAGGACTTCTTGTCTTAGTCTGCCTCCGACAACAAATCCGCATCCAAATAAGTGCCGCTTTTGCCGTCGATAGCAATTGCCGTAGTAGATATCGCAGTTTTTCATCATCTTTTTGTCCGGCCCATCCTATCGCATTTCTTTAATGGCGGTTATGTCTGCTTTGCAGCAGTCTAGGGCCTCCGCTAGTTGCTCAGCTGCAGTTGGTCTATTAAGGGATCTAACATTCCACGTGCATATCCGAAGCTCATTGTCCTTAAATCGTTTGCGTGGGTTGTCAACAGTAGATCCGCCCATATCCGAGGCTTGTTGATGCTTCGTAACTTATGCTTAAATGGCCGGGCAGTTACCCCGGCGGCACAACCCCCAACCTGGAGGACCAGTTCCATTTTGAGTGCCCCTAGGACGAGGGGTCGGTTACACCGAAGCCAGTAACCCGTTCCGGGATGTGAGCGCTGCCGTTGGCCCTTATAGGGCTCTTCCGCCACCATCTCTTTTCCAAGACCCTGACTTAGTCCTGGAAAACCCTACCGACCTGAGCTCCAAATATGTCGGAGTAGCCCGGATAAGGTCTTGTTTTGTTTTTCCGACACTAATCCTGGTTAATGGCGCAGGAAACTCGCCATTTGCCCCCTTCAATTCGCAACCTCTAGTGAGATTCCCAGATGGCGACACGGGGAGGCGTGAAGTAGGATTTATTAGCAGAGCTGCAAGATGTTCGGCTGCAGAGGCTCATTCTCGTCATTTAAGGAACCATCACCTGTCGGAAGATGCTACTTCTACGATGCCTTATACTAATCGTTGCCATCGAGCATCGTGAGTGGATAAAGTTACAATCGTCTCTTTTGATTACCCTCCAGTATAACAACAGCTTTTGTTGTAGGTTTCCTTCCGGCATTATGCGCTGAAAATATCCATCGATAAAGGGAGCACAAGAAATTTTTTTCTTCTTACAATGTTGGGAAAGTGGCTAAATTGATTCTCACATTATCAGTTTTCAATCTTATTTGCTATTAGCCTAAATCTTAAACTCAATTGCCCTCGGATTGTTGGACTAATAGAAGGAATGCAAATTCCGGCCAACCGCACAATTTGATGAGCATGCATGGTATGTAACCAATTAAGAAAAATCCAATAAAATGAGTTCACAGTCCAGCAGATATTAAAATTAACCGCTCACTCAGAGTTCTCCCAAGTACGAGTACGAGTACGAGTACGAATACGAATGCGAGTGCGAGTATCTCTCTTCCTTTGCCACATCATCAACGTTTTCTGCTGGTGGCTTTGCTCCAACAAATATGTACTCACATTCTCTTACCAGGATTCACGTCCACCTTCAAACCGCCAGCATTACCGCTACCACCCTCCAGAACCAGAAACCGAACCCAAACCCAAACCCGAACCCAAACCAGAACCAGAGCACAGTGACTGCGGTAAAAATACACCCAATTGGTAATTTTTGCATGGAAAATTACATTCAACCCTTAATGAGTTTTTAATACGATTTTCGTGTAACTAGAGCGTACTTTAGAGCGAGATGGCCCGGAGGACTGCTGTCTTTCCTTGTTTCGGGATTTTCCATTTTTTTTTCCATGTTTTCCACTTTTTTTTTTTGTTTTTTTTTTGCGTTTGTATCACGTCCTGTGTTTTCTGTTTCCGTTCTTACCATTGTATGTGGAAACTCGACAAGTTAATTTGGTTTAATTGCTGTTGGCAGCACTGGAGGCAGGCCACAATACGCGACAGTTGTTGCGGGAGGCTGTATGTCTCATCGTGCCTCTGCCATTGTCACTGGTACTACCATTGCCACAGCCTTTGCAATTGCCTCTAGATTCGCAGTCGATTTAATTCGAATCGGAGAAGTGAATTTGCCTAAATTGGCAAATGTTTCAGTGCAATGGCTTGTGGAATTGTAAATTTCATTTTGTTTTGTTTGTCATTTTTACCGTTACATAAATGGGAGAATTTAAGTGTCAAGGAAATATTGTTATTTGAACAGACCACTCGAGAGTAATGAAAATATGTTTGGCGCACTTGGATAGGATTTTGATAGGGCAAAGTTTATAGCAGTTTATAGTAGAGCAGTTCAGTGAGATGGAATAGTTCTTCTAAGATTGATAGCCCAAATGTATAATAGTCTGAGTTTCTAAACGAAATCATCTATCAATTATTCAATAAAAAAGGTTATTGTCTTATCTGAAGAGCATTTTCAGTTAACCTGTTTCAGAGTAAACTGCCTGTGAGCATCTGCTGGGCTTGACTGTACTCCGATCACACCCAAAACAAATTTGTTGACACCAGTGATAGATTTTATATACTACCACTGGAAGTGATCGATCTAACCATATAGGTCCACAGGCTCAGGAACAGATGGAATCTTCTGTATGACGCCAGCAAAAGTGGTGTCAGTCTTTCAAAGAATGGCTTCATTGACTTTGGGGAGAAGAAATTATTCTGCTAAGAGGAGGCTATCAAGATCTCAGAGCCCCATATCTGAAACATCTAGGTTCGGAATAAAAAAGACCAACAGGACCGTATGTATCGGGATTCGATCAACGAACTCGGCGAAAACTTAAAGCTCCAGTGAAGAAATATCGAGCTCTGTGAACAACAAAGAAAAAGGCTAAGGGACGACACTATGAAGGATAGGGCTTATATGTAGTGAAACTGACTGGATCTTAGAGAAATGACCGGGCTATACTTGAGAAACTCGAAGAGCCAGGTTAACAAACAAATTTTTGAAATATTAATTCAGATCGAAAATTGAGGTAATCCGCATACTTAGTGAACAACCTCAATACGAATCAATTGCTCAAAATACTAATATGGAATGCTAAAGCCACTCAATTGTCCCTTCTTCTACTATTGACGGATTAGATTTAAACATTTTGCAGCATGGAGCGCTGTGCCCATTCACTCTACACGATCTAGCCATCTCAAGTGACTGATGCGAAGTTAACTGATACGGCCGATGTCACTTTATACTGTACAGCTCGTATAGTTCCTAGTGGAAACTTCCCAACCAAACCCAAACGGGACTGAATATTTTTCATAGGGTTTTTCTAGCGAAACGACTGAGGATATTCGGAGTCGGTGACTGCAACTTTAAGAGCGTTAATTCCAATTTTCGGTCGTAATTCTCGCCCTAGTAGACACGCAAGTACAAGTTTAGTGCAAAAATTTGACTCGACATATTCGTTGTGTGATGTTGCCGTGTCAGTGAGACAACGGGTTGGTCGAAGTGTCGAAAATATCGCTGCCGTTCAGGCGTCCGTAGTAAACGATCCAAATCAGTCAATTCCACGGCGTTTTCAAGAATTGGGCATCGCTCAGACCCCATTATGGCATATTTTGCGTAAGGATCTTGGTTTACACCCATACAAGATTAAGCTGACTCAAGAATTGAAGCCGATGGACCATTTGAAGTGACGTACGTTCCCCGATTGGGTTCTGGAGAAGATGCGCCAAAATGCTGAATGTCATCGCCTCGTTCGTGCGATTTAACGCAGCTTGACTATTTTCTGTGGGGCTATATTAAGTCTTTGGTTTATGCCAACAAGCCGACCACGTTGGAAGAGCTCAGAGCCAATATTGAACGTGAAATAGCGGCCGTTTCGGCCGAAATGTGTGGCCGAGTAGTTGAAAATTGAGTCCAACGAATCGACCGCTGCAAACGTGCTCGCGGTGGCCATATGAACGAAGTCGAGTTCCATTCATAAATGTTTTGATTGTACTTCAAGCCGATAATAAAGTTTTTGAAATATCTCAAATAGTTTGTGTTTTATTTAAAAAAAATTTGTCAAGTCCTTATTGGAAAACCCATTAGAAGGTATTGTATTGTAGACAAAGTCCTTTACTACCACGAAATTGCAACATTCTGCCCAATTCATCAATATTGTGTGTCGCTTTTTGTTGACAGCATATTATTGGTTCTGCCGTCTAAACCGCTTAGCACTGTCAGGTACTGTCATCCCATTTATCGAGCAAACATTCTTCTCAGATCTGAGACATAATGCTCTCCACAAACACATTTCCAGCAGATTTGAATACCTCAGCCGTTACGCTTTCGAGTCCAGTTGCTTTGTTTGATTTAAAGTTCAGCTAAGATTGCTATCCTGACTTCATTCTGGTCAGGTGGATAGAAGTTTCGGCTATCACCGTCTAAGTTGAACTATCATTTTGGCTGCCCGAAGCGGCCATAATACTGGATGCATGCCTTACGTCTTTGGCATTGTGATCAATTAAAATTAAGCGTTTCCCGATCTCGATACTATATTTGTGTATATTTAGATGAGAAAACCATGTGCTTGCTATAGTGACAGTTTGTCCCGCCCCAAGGTGGACAAATTTAAGTCCGTCACCAGATATGGTGTCGTGTAAGCTATGTTTTCCAAAGATGTCCCCCTTTCATGTTCCGACGTTAAATTCGCCTAGTTTCTTTGGGCATTGCTTATGTGACTTGTCGAGGAACTCGTATTTACATACTTTAGTGGTGACGTCCCTGTTTTACGTAGCATAATAGGCTTATGTTAGCGAATTCATTCTTGAAGCTTACTAGACACAAAGCCATTTCGTCCGAACTGGAACCAATGCAATTCATAGCAGAGTCAAAAATTTCCATGCAAGTACACACGTCTTTGGTCCTATACGTGTGAACCCTGTATTTGCTTCGAAAATTTTCATGTTCTGTCATTGAGCTTACTGATGCGATAATTTTATCTTGCTATAGACACTACTTATAGGTTTTTTCTACGAATTTACCCTAGGAACAGTTTCCATTAGCACATTCGCGCATATAAAGCTGATGTTGTTCGGCCATGACTAGACTCTCGCTAATAGAGTCCTCTGTAGACTCTTTCCTTTAGTCTGCATCCAAAAATAAATCTGCCAAAGTAGATATCAGAATTATGATCGCCTTATTCACCGGTCGGTCGATCGCAAGCCTGCAGTTTCAATGAATGCTTCTCGTGGTCAACGACCTGCTGTCCGCTAGCAGGAAAACAGTAGGTACACTGTAGACTGGCGTATTTATCATATCTTTGCTTAGCGACTAAGTGTGCTAAGCATAAGTGACACAACACCCTGCTTAACTTGTTTAAGAGTGATGAAGACACTGTAAAATAGATACTCTGTAAATGTCCGGTCTATGATCGGATTATTCTGCAGATTGTCAGGCCCGATAGGTAATTTTTCAGTGAAGCCTTTACAAATGCTATTTTTTTAATTGTCTTAGAGCTAAGTCAACTTCAAACCTTAACTTGAACTCATCTCCAGTAATCATTATTTAAGAGCAAGATTTGCTTAACGGTGGCACACAAGGCATGCAATAACCCAGAAAGCTGACAATACTCGAAATAGGCATTGATCGTGTGGCAGATTTTATAAAAGAGTTGCGAGGTCTTAAGATATTGTAGTTGTTCCTCAACCAAACTCTTCCTATTTCTATGGTCATGTCACAGAGGAAAAGGAAAACAGTTAAACAAGACCTACGCACATACGAGTTGATTTTTTTGTTGTATTGCAACTAATGATCGGCCGTGAGTACTGCAAGTGACAAGTTTGGAAAAGTTGCATTACGGCAATCGGTTGTTATTACAATGTATTAAGATGGGGACCGGTTCTTTGAAAAGTTTCCAATGAAATTGCTACATCCAGCCATGTCACATGACTAGGTGTAGCCCTGTTATTTTGCAAAACATGCCTTAAGGGAAATCGACATGTTTAGCGAACTCAAACTTATTTTGTACATTCACTGGGAAACAAGTGTTTTAAGTTAGTTGAACACCGTTCATAGTTTCTATAAAAACCGATGAAATTCAAACAAAACTTTACTCACAGATTGAACTCTCTTCAACGAATAACTTTCTTCAAACCTAAAAATATGGCATTCAAGGTACGTGTGTATATGGACTGAAATAAAATTAAACAACAATTAGGAAACAAAATATATTTTCAGTTAATTGCTGTTCTCGCACTTACAACAATCGTTAGCGGAGGATTCGTTGGTCATGATCCTCATTTAGTCTACAGTGGTGAGCACTTCCTACCTCGTTTCGAACCTTTCAATCCACACCCACAATACACTTTCACCTACGGAGTCCACGATACCATTACTGGAGATTCAAAGGGACAAATTGAGACTCGTGATGGTGATGTTGTTCGGGGAGAATACTCCGTCGTAGATCCTGATGGTTTCAAGAGAACTGTGAAATACACTGCTGATGCTGTCAAAGGGTTTGAGGCTATGGTCGATCGCACACCACTGCCGAAGGAGCAAATCATTGCTCCATTAGAAGTCAAAACTCACTTTGCGACTCCAATTTCTACTCCGATTGCTGCTCCAATTGCCGCTCCAATCGCTACCCCAATCACTACTCCATTATCCTTCAGAAATATCGCTCCTCTTCGATATGCTGCTCCACATGTGTACTCCGCTACACATTTAATTGGAGGAGCACCACTCGCCTATCCCGGATCACCTCTTATAAAATCTCTGCCCTACAATACTCACTCTCTTTACAATCCATCCTTGGCCTACACCGCTGGAACACCAATCATTCGATCAGTTCCTCTTGCATACGGCAATGTTGATCCAACCCTCATCAATGAGGCGCACATCGTTCCCCGTCCACTCATCCTTGGTGATATTAAACAACTGAAATCAGTTCAAAAATTGTAAAGATCTAGTTTCCATTTATGGACGACTGAATAAATAGCTCACTGATGCTTTACTTAATTTGTTTCGTGTTTGTTGATGTTTTTCAATTTTCTGTTCAGATTAAGTTGTGCGCTGAATTGTAGTGCGGGACTTGTAAGTTCATTTTGGTACCACGGAGAAAACGTGGGAGGCAATCTCTTATTCCTGGAACCAGTTTGCCAAAATCACAGTGGTCATTTGGCGCGTACCTTTTAATGAAATATTATTCCAAGCTCCGAGATTGAGATTTGTTTGACATACGTGGAGTGACCATATTAAGTTGACTACTACATGTTCCTAACGACCCAAGTAAAGCAAGTTTATCACCGACATACTCGTAGTTCCCTAAGACATCAATTTGTCTCTAGATAAGCAATAGAAAATGATCTTGGCGATCTAATCATTCCTTAGAAGAAAAAAAACGCCCTCTTCAAGACAAGCGTTTAACATTAAGTCCGGTCGGGTTTTAGTAGGGATCTTTAAGGCTTTATTTGGAAATCCATTCAGTCCCGTTGATGTTTTTGTTGCACACATCTGTACATGCTTTAAGTATTTATTCTAATTTGATTAACCAGTACCGTACATTCCTGGCTAAGAAACATTGTCATACATGCAGGCGATTTCATAAGAAGGCCTTTTAGCCTCAATGATTCAGTTTGATAACCTTCGCCCAACCTTAAGCAAAAGCTAGACTTCTCGCTATACATTGCGTGCACATAGTACCTGCTGGTCGTCAGCATTCCGAAATCGGGAACTGTGATAAGTTCTCCCTTTCGATTCACCAGTATTCAGGTGGTTGGTGGTGTCACAATTCTAGCCGCAATACCTAGGTATCGAAATCCTCTGCCTAAATCATCGGCTCACTAATGACGTATCTTAGATGGTTAATATTTCCTTTAGGCCATTCGTTTGTTTTCCGCTTAATGCCGCCGTCCAACTTTATTGCATTATGATCATTATGCATATAACTATCACTCACACACCAGTTACTGTCTCTCAGCAGATCGCTGCGTACAAGCATGATATGAATGCTAGAAACTGATCTTACTGTCCTCAGAACTGCGCCATTCTGAGGTCTATACTGCGAATACGAGTATGATTCGACTCTTGTCAATACGGCCGGCAACAGGTCTATCCGAAATCATTTCAAATCATAGACCTAATTTTTGCGTAATTGAGTCAGTGATATCCAGTTAGGTTTCTGTATCGCTCGCAGGGAATCACTTTGTCGATTTCAAAATACTTCATTTTAGGATGTCTTTAGCTGCTTCGCTAATGATTTAGATTGATGTCAGTTATATGATCAGATTCGATACTCTGGGAATCAGCGTTTTGACACAAGTTCTTAAGTTTTCGACTATAACCTCAGCCAACCTGCACATTTCTGATTTTAAACAACATCTTCCTCGGGAGGGCTTATAGAAGCTGTTTGCTTTCCACCATATGCGTTTCTGACATTTTTAAATGAAGTGGTTTTGAATTCATAGTCCACTTGATTCGGGTTTCCTCGTGAGGGGTCACTTCATCGACGACTTTACATTTTAGCAAGACTCTTTGCTCAAACATTGTTGTTGGATTCCCCGATTTGTTAAGCGAGAGTAAGAGACATTTGCCCACAGGTTTTGGCATTTAGCTCTAGCAAGATCCGCCTTTATTTTCCAAAGCATGCCAACATATGATAAAGCTCCGTTGCCTATTTTTTCTGGTTGTTTCCGCAGGAAGACATGTTTCCGCATGTTTTCCTCAGCGAAGTTATTCGCTGAAGCAGGCTACCTAGATGAATGCTCCTTAGTCTGATGTCAGTATCTCTATTTGTTTTAACAGATCTACTAGATGGTGTGTTCTTATCGATCATCTATATATATCTGTACAGGGCCGGAGGATGATTTTTCAATGATTTGCGAGAGCTATAGTAGCGCAGTCTTTGTCGAATTACCGATTCGCTAAACATGCGGACAATTTTGCCATCTTTTGTGATTAAGACTAAGGATCGGGGATTTTCTCGACGCTCTTAAGCAAAGCAGATGGGTTGAGGAGCTTCAAGAACAAATGACAGATGTTACCTCCATTTCCAATGACATTTCCAAAGCATTCTGTGTTTTGTTGAGGAGTCAACAAGGCATCATTCAAGCGCTCAAGCACTCTTAAAATAAGTAGTGTTTTGGTTCAATATATCGTAGTCTCATGCGGCAGAAAAGGTATTAAGCCTTCCCCACTTTTTGTTTTTTTGAACTTTAAGAGCCCTTAGTTAAGCGCTGGAATCGCTTGTGCACGACTTCGGTACTTAGCCTTTGTCCTCCTTATTGTTCGACAGGATGAGGTTAAGGCAAAGTTTGGAACAGAAATGAGTTTATTGTAGAATTCGTTAAGCATTAGCTCGGATATTAAAAAGATATTTCCGTAATAACCAGTATGGAATATTTTTGTGTTTGCCCCAATTCGTCTAATGACGGCGGCAGACAATTACATGTTCGATAGACTAGACCGCCAGTTTCCTTTGCCCCAAGATTGTCACGAATGAACTTTTATACGTTAAGGAGGCATTACTTCTCTACCCTTTCCGCAAAACGGCCTTCTTATATAGATAGTGGCAAACACGTCATATTTTTCCCTTCTCTAAGTTACATACCTCAATTCTGCAACTGTATGCAGAAGAATGATTTGATAGCGTGCCATCGCATTTCATCAGTTTGTACACCGTGCCTCAAGATCTACTACTGGGAGTTAAGAGCAAGTGCCTTCGCTCCAAATTTTTGTTTTAAAAAGGTTTTTAGGGAGAAAAGTCATGAAAGAAACTGAAGCTGAATACCTACTCTGGTATTTTCGTTACCAGTTTTGGCCACCAGTTACTATGAATATCAAAGGGCCAATACTAAAGTGATATATTTGTGTGTAATAAACTTCATGAGGATATGCAGACATTTTAAACCTCCACGCTGACTTTTAGTTAAAACCCTTGGGATCTTTTACGGCTGCTTGTCTATCTGTGCCTTACTTACAGTCTTCTTCTGCTGCACTCAAGCTTGCTCAGCATTTGCATCTTCTTAGAAAAAGAAGATACAGGGAGAAGCCTTTAATAGTGGGGAAAGCGAATATCTGCTAGCAGTGTAGCAATTGAATTGCAATTGCAACTAGCAGGGTTTGGGAATGTTTCCAGGAAAAACGATTGTGGGAGACCTTCTTTAATGGGTGATTGAGAATAGTTTATCTCAACACTGAGCATTTTGTAAAGGGGCTAAGTGGGAAGTTGTTACGATTGATCCCCGGCAACAAACGCAGTTGCCCCGAATCAAAAATAACTTTCTGGAATCCGCACTAATTCCAGATGTGGGTTCCCGAAACCTCCAGGTAGCACTTTGATGGCAGCTAGACCTAGGCAACAAAATCACAAGAAAACCGAAGTTGAGCGCCACGTGATTTTTTTCCTTGGAATCACGAAACCACAACGAAAGAAAGGCAAAAAAACCGAACGGAAAAACAAAGAAATGTGACAAAAAAAAAAGAACAAAAAGGCAATGGTTTAAAACGTTATAACGGCTCCGTCGGAGCACGACGATTTATTGAAAACAAGGAGAAATTAACGGCACACTCGTGATAGAGTGACCCGCTATTTCAACGTCCCGAACGCACAAAGAGGGAAAATTTAACGGGTCGCGTGTCTCGTCTTTTCCCGAGATATTGCGCACGCGCGGCCCACCGGAGTCTCAAGTTTTACACCAACAAAAACGCTTCTGCACTGCACTACTCTACACTACACAATACTTAGCTTTTTTGTGTTCCTGGCGGTTCTGCCCCCTTTCTGGCACAGTATTCCTCCTTATCCCGCTACTCCTGTCACTCTATCCTTCTTTTCTCGTCCTTTCCTTTCTCCTTCTATTCCTATATCACCCGCCAAGAAAACAAACTCAAGACTCTACTTTAAAAAATCCACTTTACTTTTTTTTTTCTGAAAAAAAAAATTGCTTTTGCAATTTCCCACAAAAAAAATCTCGATGAGCCTGGCTTAATGCTGGTCGTCACAAAAGTGTCTTCCAGTTCTTTTTTTTCTTTCAACAAACTCCCGCCAGACTCTCACACGCATTCTCACACCCACTCACACACACATTCATTTAGCTCTAGTGGACCCAGCAACGGAGTTTCCAGCTACGCGACTAGCAAACTTTGCTAGTGTGTTCTCCCGTGTCCGACTAGGCCTATCATACATTCCAATTGTTTCTAATTGTACACTCTCATACTAAACTCCTCCCGCTTTCAGTGATAACTGGGCACTCCACTGAGCGAATTTATGAGAGTTTGTGGATCCTAGCTATGCCTAGCTATTTCCCTAGACAATGGAATTAAATGTAAAATTGCGAGAAGCAATGTTCCTCTCATTGCTGCTCCCCGGTTAATTTTCCCCCATCGCACTACACAAAATTGAAAATCAAAACAAACGCGAAGGAAAAAGAAAGTATGTCGATGGAGTGAGTGTTGGGACGAAGGAGGAAGGTTATATGGGTATAATCCTAACCTGATTATACCCCGGTCTAGCCATTCTCTAAACCGCCGCCCCGAACAAAGCTAAGTATACGTGTCTCAGTGCTAATTTACCCCGGGTCCCTACTTACTCCGGTGGATCGGCGTTCAGATTTGTAGGGAATGGGGGGACTGACCAATAGCGGGTCATTCCTTACAATTATCTATTTTTGACTTTGTTTTTGTTTCGATTGTTTGTTATAGGTGCATTTGATTGGCAGGTCAGTAACCAGCACAGTAAAATTTAACATTACAAACAACAAAAATTCGAATGCTGGCGATAAATAAGCCAGCATTCATTGCTGCCGATAAAGTTTTAAAAATTGAAATTTAGATGGCACAATGTATGCTATAAGAAATTATTTTGTTTTATGAAGGATGCGTTCGTTAATAATGTGTTTATTTTTACACGAACTAAAAAATAATAGAGAGAAAAATACTTTTCATCTTAAATTTGTACGTGTTTAAGTTTAACTTTTTTGTGAAATTTAAACAAATTTCTTGCTTTTGTTAATTTATTGTTAAGTTTCAGCATAAAAAGAATTTCGCGCATGCCTTTTACGAAGTGAATTCTATTTGCTCAGGCCTATAAACCAAATGCGATTTAAAAAAAAACTTTCGCAACTTTGCGAACCCATTCGCAAGCTTATTCACCAAGTGAAATGGCGATTGGAGTGAGTTAAATTGTTTTATTGGCATTGAATGCTGAGCTGGCTACTGACCTGCCAATAAAACGCGGCTTATGTTGCGAGCTTTTCTACCCGCCTGGTATGTTAGTTTGCTTTTTGTTATCGTTGTTGTTTATTGTTAATAATTATTGTTATTTATTGTATTGATGTTATTGTTATTTTTATTAATGTTTTTATGTTCCCACGTTGGAGGCTGTCTTGTAACTTGGCCGTCCGCCTACAGCCTCTGCTGCTCCCTTGGTGCTCCATCGATGGGGTGCTGGCTTGAAAGAGGTCAACGTCCCTTTACCCATCAAACCTGACTTTTACAGCTGGTGCGTCATTGGGATGTGTTCGATTATGCTGGCTGTCCGCCAACACACCACCGTCGCTCCTCCGTAGCTCCCTCGTTGGGGGTGTTGCTATAAAAGAGATCGTCATCTTTTCCCCCTTAAACATTTTCTGCATCCACATCGATTTCGAGATGCGATGCCGTTTGTCTCCACCTCGATTGTGGGATGTGGAACTCCTGGAGCCTTCGTGTCTAAGGCTGTCGTTGGGGTATAAGCTCCAGGGATCGTCCTCCCCCACCCATCATCATCGTGTTGGGGTGTCTGGCTTACAAGGACCGTCCGTCCCCACCCGTCGATGACTTTCAGACGCCCTGTCTGATGCAGCCCGTTGCGAGTCTCCCGTCTAGTCTACGGGCTCCGACAACGGTGATCTTGGTGGACCTCCTGTCGCACCCTGGGCTCCTGGTTCATCGTGAGTCTCCCTACCGTCATTTGGGCTTCACCGACCGAACCACCTCGTCCTCCTCTGAGGATAACCGCCCGTGAACCTATGTGGGTCCTTTCTGTAGTCGGTGGGCCAATGGCTGCCCTCCATCTCCGCCAGAGCTCGGTCTTCCCACTCAACGAAAAGAGGGAACGAAGGGACAAGAACAGGGAAGAGGGTAAACCTTGTTGTGGGAAAATTTACCGCAACAAAGTAACTTTTGTGAGACACACTTTTAGAGAGCGATGCTAAGAAAAACACCCTTAACCCAGTATGTAGAGTATCGAACCTTAGAGTTCAATATATGCCAACATGTTCAGAAGATGCGAATTTGGTTTCACCTATCCTACCCAAGTGTGAAGATCTTCCAATCGTAAAAGAAGCAGGCAGCCATAATTATTAGGCGCTTTCAAGAGATATAAAACAGATCAAACCTTCAAAGATATCTTGACGAATTTATTTATTCTACAATATTTGGTTTAGTCATTTCTTAGTCACCTTTATAAGAGGACCGAAATTCTAGTTTCGATCACGGGCACGTGAATCAGGTACTGCATATAAAATATCTAAACACGATCAAAATATTCGATTTTTTACTTTTATTCAGGGCAATTCTTCAACTAGTTATGGAGAGAGAGATAATTATGTTGACACTCGTTTGAAAATGGGAAAATTTCCGACGACAGCATAGGTATAACCAGCCCATCCCCTCTGGTGGAAAACCAGAAATTGCAATTCTCTAAATGTGCAATAAGAAATTATGCTGCATATAAAGAGCAATCGGTGTACCTCAAAATCGCATTCATTTCTTAAATCTGATTCTGTACACACACGGCTCTAACAGTAGAAGAAAAATGGCATTTCAAGTGAGCTGTTTTCATATCAAATCAATAAAGTATCTACGAATAACAATAAAATCATTTTCAGGTTATTTCTGCACTGGCACTTGTTGCTGCTGTCAGCGGAAGTTTGGTTGGTCATGATCCTCATTTAGTCTACAGTGGTGAGCACTTCCTACCTCGTTTCGAACCTTTCAATCCA
This sequence comes from Volucella inflata, assembly GCA_928272305.1. Taxonomy (NCBI): domain Eukaryota; kingdom Metazoa; phylum Arthropoda; class Insecta; order Diptera; family Syrphidae; genus Volucella; species Volucella inflata. Next base: position 156,987,506 of record OV743716.1, read on the forward strand.
CACCCACAATACACTTACACCTACGGAGTCCACGATACCATTACTGGGGATTCAAAAGGACAAATTGAGACTCGTGATGGTGATGTTGTTCGGGGAGAATACTCCGTCGTAGATCCTGATGGTTTCAAGAGAACTGTGAAATACACTGCTGATGCCGTCAAAGGGTTTGAGGCTATGGTCGATCGCACACCACTGCCGAAGGAGCAAATCATTGCTCCATTAGAAGTCAAAACTCACTTTGCGGCTCCAATTTCTACTCCGATTGCTGCTCCAATTGCCGCTCCAATCGCTACCCCAATCACTACTCCATTATCCTTCAGAAATATCGCTCCTCTTCGGTATGCTGCTCCACATGTGTACTCCGCCCCACATTTGATTGGAGGAGCACCACTCGCCTATCCTGGATCACCTCTTATAAAATCTCTGCCCTACAATACTCACTCTCTTTACAATCCATCCTTGGCCTACACCGCTGGAACACCAATCATTCGATCAGTTCCTCTTGCATACGGCAATGTTGATCCAACCCTCATCAAGGATGCCCACATTGTTCCCCGTCCGCTCATCCTTGGTGATGTTAAACAACTGAAATCAGTTCAAAAATTGTAAAGATCTTGTTTCCATTTGTGATAGACTTAATAAACCGTTCACGGATGCTTTACTTAATTTTAAATATTTGTGTTGTCTTTGTTTATGTTCTTCAGATTTTTGTAACAAAATGTCAATTTGTATGTCAAGCTGCCACACCTACCTACCTACCTACCTACCTACAGTCTTCCAAATGCAATGTCGCCTCAGACCGACGTCCATACCTTTGTTAGGGTACTTTCCTCCACTTTTGTATGTATATAACAAGGACGAAACTTAAACCAGAAATCAACAGAAGGACCATCAATATATCTTGATGTGGCTAACTGAAAAGAAAAGAGCTTGTGGCGCCCTTCACCTTTGCCACTACTGCCTGATAACCGTGCTAACCTCGTTTTAAGTTAAGATCTTGGGCAAAGCTGGACGGAATCAATTCCGTATTCATCCTTCAAGCATCGAATTAATTCGATTTGACGCATTGCGAGCTTGGCACCCCAGCACATTGTTTTGGTCAGAGGTGGTTTGGTTTAGAAATCAGGCTCCAAAGTTAGGTTTGAATGGTATGATCTTCGCTGGAGGTGCACCACAGGCAGTTGTACATCCATTCTGATGCCACCAAAGAAGGAGTAAGATGCTCTAGCTCTTACAATAATAGAAACAATTAAGACCACAAAAAGTGCATCACAAGTGGTTGTAGACAAATAGAGAATTAGTTCACAGCAAGCAGTGGAGCGACATACACCTGATAAACGCGAAATAATCGCTTCTGCTTGTTTGACCGATTTCCAGTCTATTTCAGGCAGCTTGAATTTCGATGTCTTTTTCCTCGCCGTATTTTTCAAAGAATTAAGTCTTAAGTACAAACTGGGTCGATAAGAGATGCCATATGAAGTGGCTCGTGCGATCTAGAATATCTCTGCTATGACCGAGGACGAGGAGGAAGATCACTATGGAGATCTTAACGATTTGAACTGACCGGCCAGATCGAAAGTTCTGACGGAGTCCTACTTCTTTCTTTGGAGCTTTTCAAATCTTACCATAGCATAGAATTCTTGAAAGCCAACATTGAAGAAGAAATCGACAATTTTTAGCCAGATGTTTTGCGAGCAACAATTTAAAATACATTAAAACGAGCATCGACAGAAATTTGCATACACTCAGGCCCTGCCATATCAGCTTATTTGCATTATGATATTACTTTTGCCAGACCTTGTATCATTTGTTGCTAAGGAACAACGTTCGGCTATTTCATAATAGTGACGCACTTCATTGGGAGTTCCGAGGGCCAAAGAACGTAACGAGTATGATCTTGTATTTTTTATCCATCTAGTTGAAGGATGTGCGTCCAAAAACGGAAAGCTCGTAATATAGCTGAGACCTTGGGCGGGAAGGCGGTACAGTATATGATTTACATATTCAAATCCCTCCTCAGAACCTCAAAACCTCCTAAGAAGAGGGAGAGACTTCTGGCTTAATGAGAGAGACTTCTCAATGTTTCTTTTCGCTACCTTCTAGAATCCCGAGATTGAGGTCAACTTTTAACTCGCTTTTAGTTCGATGAAGGTCGATTGATTGGAACTAGCATGACAAACAAATCTTTAAATAGCAAATGGAGCAAACTGCTATGCCATAAGTGGGAATTGGTCTTACTATTGTGGTCTAGTACTTGTGCTTGACTTTGGGCCCTACCTTGATCCCATAGCCATTTTGAACCTGTTGTTGGCTTCTTAAGTTATTTTCGTACACCTCAGTTTGTTTTGCAGGATGAGGCCTAGCAACTCAGAGAGATGTCACTTAGATTATTTTGGATGATGCAGATTGTTCTGATTTTTAAGAGGATCAGTTCGGTTTTGGTAAGTGGAGCGTATGCCTAAGGCATGTTGACATTGCACGACATGAGGAGTGAAGCAGAGTTCCTCTCTGCCTTGTTAAAGAACAGCGAAAGAGCTTACATTTATGGTTCTACTGTCGAGAATAAATTGAAGCAAGCTTCAAATGGAATAATAATTTGAAAACAGAACAAAAAAAAAAACACTGTGGCGCTGGCAGCCCGGTATGGGCCATGGCCTAGCGCTTTATTGACACTTATTGGTGTTGCTCATGTTGTCATTTTTATCACATCTGATTGGGGCCTACGGTTTATCGCCGAATCCGAACGGCAATCCTTGGAAGCTTTTTCATAGGCAATTTTACTTTCAGGAGCTTGTCATTGCCCGTCAAAAGGGCGATGGCGATTTGAAAAATTGTTGGTGTTGCCGGGGATCGAACCACGGACCCTCTGCGTGATAGTCCAATGACCTAACCATCGCGCCATCACAACCAATAATAATTTATGACAGCAAAAAAGCCTGAGAGCATCTCTCTTCCTTTTACGGCTGCCTCAAAACAGGAACTGGCTGCTATATTATGGAGTTAACAGAGGATTTTTGAGTTGTACCATCTATAAAGTTCACAATTGGTATTTTCTTACTTATACTTTTCTCGCAGATTACACATGAGGTGAGTAAAGCTTAGGTAAGAGCCTAGTTTCTGAAGTTCAGTTAGGTAGGTAATTATTCGTAAGCACCTCTACGGATTTTTCCTTGGATTCAACCTAGGTAAAATCCGATTGCTTAAGGGCATTCGAAGTTCGTACTTGTCATAGTCCTAAAGGTTCGCCTGATGATCCTTAAACATTAAGTATCTATACACAGTATCTATGGCTACAGTCTTCATTACATTTATATGCAGAGGTTTTAAGGTCAACGAAAATTTGCTGTGTTGCTTACGTTCAAGTTCCAATTGCACCCGTAACACCCCGGCAGAATAGTCATTGCACTCCTTCGAAGTGCTAAGTAGGTGTAGGTAGGTGCTTAGTTTGCCTTTTTCAAACATACAAGCGATGTATATCCATATTGGGGTAGTGACAGTACCCGCATTCAATTCAGAAATAGCGCTTGAACACAATTTTTATTTTACTTTTTCATGTGTCTGTCATGTCTTTAACTGGATTAACCTTCAAGGTATTTGGGTACTGTTAAGCACAAAGGACGAGTATATCGATATGGTAGTCTGTGAGTCGATTTCTTTTCTTTGGCTATTGTCAAAGCCTCTAGAGATGACCAGTAAGGTGCGGAGCTCTCTTTCTTGATGAAGATTTGATGTTACAGACGATTTGACTGGTAAATATCCATAACTTAAGGAGTGTTTCATTCTGAATTGAGACTAATAGGCCCACATGCTTTGGGTTTTGAAGGAGATCTGCACGAATTTTTTTGATATCTCAACCATGCTGTCGAAAAGTAGTAAGATTCATAGCTGGATCTGAAGTACACACGGAATGAAATGAAATGACGATGAAAATATCAAAGCCATGTTGCATGACGGCGGGAAGATTATACCGCCACCAGAACAGGTCGTAGAGACTGCACAGTGCACATCATAGTCGGGAGAAAAGATTTTCTTGGATATGCTCCTTATAAGCATTTGAAAGCTTCTCTATGGCTCAGTCTAAGAATCGTGTTAGATTTTTGTACGAGACCAATTCCATTACTATGAGTTTTTGACAGAGCCCCGGAGGGAACTCTTACAAAACCAGCTTCATCAGAAATTTTTCGCCTTTCCAGCTTGCAAGATCTACCTTATATCTTTTTGTGGAATCGGAACACGCATTGCAAAACAGCATTTTACCGATTCTATGTAAGATTTTGAGCTCATTTGCTTGCAAAGGTACACAGAAAATGATGACATTGTTTTTGACTTAATATGCCAACGTTAATTAAAAGCTTACCCATGAGGATTTTTCTTCACAAAAATTCTCTGCTAAAATTTACACATTTGAGTCTACGGACCCAAACTTGATATGCACGTGATCGCCCATCGAGAATTAGTAATTAGGTGGCCACAACTATGGACTTCTGATGCGACGGTTTTTCAGTGAGCGATATTTCTCTTATTAAAGTCCCGCCATTCGAACTAGACACAAGTTTAGACTTCAGCTAGGCGCCCCCTAAGAGATCATGTCAGAGACAAGGTATTTCACGCCAACTTGAGTGGTTGTTGGAATCCTTTTCATAAAAAGCAAACGATTATGCTTCGAAATGTGTGAAATGCACGCTTAAATATCCGCATTGACGTTGTCAAGATGATTTTATGCAGAACTTTGTCCTTAAAAATGGATACCGGAAAGCAATTTAGCAGCCAAATTAACTATAAAACTGTTTCCCCATTTTGGCGCGTAGTGATGTGTTTTATAATACACCCTGTTTAACCTTACCTAATTCTAGTTCTACTGCCCGGTGGTGCCAAACCTCTCCTACCCTTAGCATTTGCAATAGAAGTAAGAACTTCTGCTCTGGTTTCCCCTAATTATCTTTAAAACGATTTTTTTTATAAAAGACTCTTTCGTAATATGCCTTGCAGTAAGTAGATAAACCAAAATTCCAGTTTCAACCATGAACACGTACTGCAGAAAAACACGTTTTGAATACTCGATATGTTTGCTTCTCTTTAGTGCAATTATTTATTATAGTCGTTCGGCAGTAGGAAAATTTTTGTCGAGAGAGAAATTTGCAAATAAAATTCTTTATAAAGAGCCATCCGAGTACATCCATATTACATTCGTTCCCGAACCTTCTACCTGAAGACATACGTTACTAAAACAAGAAAACATGGCATTTAAGGTGAGCTGTTTTCATATCAAATCAATAAAGTATCTACGAATAACAATAAAATCATTTTCAGGTTATTTCTGCACTGGCACTTGTTGCTGTTGTCAGCGGAGGTTTGGTTGGTCATGATCCTCATTTAGTCTACAGTGGTGAGCACTTCCTACCTCGTTTCGAACCTTTCAATCCACACCCACAATACACTTACACCTACGGAGTCCACGATACCATTACTGGGGATTCAAAAGGACAAATTGAGACTCGTGATGGTGATGTTGTTCGGGGAGAATACTCCGTCGTAGACCCTGATGGTTTCAAGAGAACTGTGAAATACACTGCTGATGCCGTGAAAGGGTTTGAGGCTATGGTCGATCGCACACCACTGCCGAAAGAGGAAATCGTTGCTCCATTAGAAGTCAAAACCCACTTTGCGGCTCCAATTTCTACTCCGATTGCTGCTCCAATTGCCGCTCCAATCGCTACCCCAATCACTACTCCATTATCCTTCAGAAATATCGCTCCTCTTCGGTATGCTGCTCCACATGTGTACTCCGCCCCACATTTGATTGGAAGAGCACCACTCGCCTACGCTGGATCACCTCTGATCAAATCCCTGCCCTTCAATACTCACTCTCTTTACAATCCATCCTTGGCCTACACCGCTGGAACACCAATCATTCGATCAGTTCCTTTGGCATACGGCAATGTTGATCCAACCCTCATCAAGGATACCCAAATTGTTCCCCGTCCGCTCATCCTTGGTGATGTTAAACAACTGAAATCAGTTCAAAACTTGTAAAGACCTTTTGTTCAATTATCTATGAATTAATAAATTGTTTAAGGAAATATTTATCTGTCGTTATTTTCGTTTTTTTATTATTGTACTTTGCTCTAAAGTATGTAGACGTAATAACTACTTAAGACAACGAGCTAGGTAAGTTCTTTTCAATGTTGAAAGCATACTTAAATTGAATAAACCCTCCTCAACCACTTTTCATCAAATTTATAGCTGCTAAAGAATAGCTTTTGCATTCCCTCAACCACCTACGTAATTGTATCCACAAATCTAGTCTCGGAAGTGAAAGAAAAACTCTGTTGGCAGCAACCTTACAGAGATGTCCACCCGTCTTTACCGGCATATCAGCACAGATGCCGATGTTGTTACTATCAAAACGATAGACATTCGTCCGCGTACCACTACTACGCTAATTGCGTCCTCTGATCTTGTGGGCAGGCTGTAAAACTCTGAATGATGCTCCCTTCTATTAGACTATATACTTATTACTAAAGATACTCGTACATACTGGTATATCAAGTTAATTTGCTTAAAACGAAATATTTAACATTTTTTGCGTTTGTGCCTTTGATCCTTGTACCTAATGTCTTAAATCTTTAACTGCCTAATTGCTCGTGCGGACTTGCGACTACATATGACATGGATCTCTGTTTTGTGACAGTTCCAAACCTGATAGCGGAGCCATGCCTTCATACTTTAGTTGTGTGATTGCAGAATCGTACCACCTCCTCTATTCGCCTGGCAACAACTACAACTGTGATGTCATCTGTATACTCGATGATGGCCACTCTTCTTAGTATGTACATTACCAGTTCTCCATCACACAAAAGATTTTACAGTAGTGGACCTAGGACTGATCCTTGAGGAACTCCTTTTGTACTTTTTATTTGTTTCAGCCTTCATCGTGGAAGACGATTCTATTTATTACGTAATGATATTTTCGTGGATCAAGTAAGGCGTCCCAAAATTATTATAAGGCAATGGTCGATCAAGGGGCTACCCACCCTTTGGTATGAATACAAATCTCTGCTTTGGACTTTTAATGAGGCAAAGCTGTATATCTCAATAATATTTCTCATAAAATACATCTATTGCATGAAGGCTAGTTTCATAAGAAAAGATGCACAAAAATAAAGACCAAGTCTGGAAGAGTTCGTGTGCAACTTTATCGAAAATATTGAGTTTTTTTGAAGAAAAATTTTGGTTGCATTTGTAAAAAGAAAAACATTAAAACTAAAACCAACATATTCTTTGTTTTCTCTCATCGTTCGTAAGCCTGGCAAGCTTATATGAAAGTCTGAAGCTAATTCAGAATGAGAATCATCCAACGGCTGAAGATCTTGGCAAACAAGGCAATAAAAGCCAAACTGAGATACAAAAAAAAAAAAGGCCCAGTATGGGCCATGGCCTAACTTCTTGACACTCATTTGTGTTGCTCATGTTGTCATTTTTGTCACATCTGAGCGGGGCCTTCGGTTTATCGCCGAGTCCGAACGGCACTCCTTAGAAGCTCTTTCGTAGGCAATTTTACTTTCGGGAGTTTGCCATTGCCCGCCGAAAGGGTGATGGCGATTTGAAATATTGTTGGTGACTCAGCCAGGAATCGAACCCAGACTGTCTGCGTGATAGTCCAATGAGCTAATCATCGCGCCATCGCCAAAACTGAGATACAGTGCTCAAAAAAAAAGAACAACAACGAACAGTATCGATTGCGAAAGAATAAGCCAACAGCGTTTGTGCAATTGGACACAGTTATAGTAGAAGCAGAGCTTTAAAGATTATTTCCACAAACTCCTTGAGAAGACACAAGAGCGATGATCTCAATACGCCGGGCATCCTTTTTTGTGCTAGGCAAAATGATACCAAAGTTAATACGGCATTTTAGAATCTAAAGGAGAGATGAATAGGTCTCCATATGAATCCACACAATGTTTCATAGGATTTGAGGAGAGGACAATGTATATCTGAGTGAGACACAATTGTAACCACTAAAAGCATTTAAAGAATTTCACGTTGGAGAGATTGTAGCAAGGGAACACTAGAAATTTTCAAAGCATCACAATACCACTCGAAAGATCGTCAGAAACATTATGCTGGATGTGTTTGGTTTATATACAATATTTGAAAATATCTTTTCGTATTCGAGTGTCATTTACGGGCGAAAGCTACAAAGCTCACGTACTAATGGATTTGGGATCCAAGGAACAAAAAAACGCCTGTATGTAACTAAACATGTATTCTTTCAAATCTCTTGTACCTATAGATACTCGTATTTCTACTAAAATTTTACTATTTTCTTCAATTTTCAATTTATATATTGTATCAGGTGTGTCTTTCGGTATTGATGTCTCTGAGGCTGAATTGGCATTATGCTGCTCGGAATGTTAAGACGTCTTCTGTTTAAGATTTACGCATTTCATTTGTATATCTGAATGTCGCTGTTACTCTTAATCTTGCGCCCTCGTCGATACCGAATCCACCAATAACTTCCGAAATGTCCCTAGTAAGCATTGTTGTAGAAGTCACATGGCAGTGCACCATCTTGTCTTAAGCCTTTTGTGATATCAAAGGAGCAGCGAGCATTTTCATATTGAGAAAATTTATGCATTTAAGCGTCATTGGACCGGGGAAACAATACTGGGATTCCACTCATCCAGCACACACTTTTCTGACCAGATTTTATAAATGAGTCTAAAAAGTCAATTCCAGCAGCGTTGAATACCTCAGCTGGTTAGTCGTTAATGCCAGCTGCTTGGTTACATTTTAGCTTTGTATCTTGGTATTATTTTTCATATCAAGATCAAAGTTGAACGATATGTTCTGCCTCACGGCAAGATATTGGGTTTATTCGCTCTGAAAAAGTTTTCCATATTTTAAGCACCACCGACTCTGATTTTACTATAAAGTTTCGTTCTTCTTACCTTGACACGATTTTTACCCTTCAACATCTTCGAGCGCGCCCTTCTTGTGAACTTCATCCTTCTTCTGGAGAAACCGAGATTCTTCGAGTCTCCTCAGCTCATAGAACTCGCGAGCACGCCGCCTTGTATGCTTTTTATTTAGCTGCATACGTTTGCCGGCATCCTTCATCAAACCAAAGATTTTTTGCTAGAAGTCGGGTGAAACCTAGCACATCAGTTGCAACATCTCTGATGGCATTGCATGAGTTGGTAAGGATTATAAGAGTTGTTGAGAGAATTGGAGATATGCGTTTGGCGAAGATTCTTGCGATCTCTTGCGACTGCAGGTGTTCTTTGCTCTGGCGCTTGAATAATCCTAGGTTGCAATAAGGTCGTAATACGGATCAATTTTGGCTGCCCAAAAATTCGGATGACCAGAATACTGAGGGCAAGCCGTAAGCCTATAGCAACGAGATCTATTTGATTAAGCGTTTCATGATCCGAAGTCCACCACGTTCCCTTTGGTATATTTAGAAAAGGAAACCATGTACATAAAAGCTTCTTTCCGATGCCAGATGTGGTGTCGTGTAGGCTATGCTTACCAACTGCCCTACAAAATGTGCCTTGCTTTCCTATAACAATGTTAGCGTTATACTTTTCAGTCATTGCTCATTTAATTTATTTTAAGGACGTTGTCTTTAAGGGCCCTAAAGGGTTGCTGTCCACTAACCGTTAGCAAGAGTTATCCACATTGAATATAGTTATAACCGAGACCATTAGTTTGTTCGTTACATTAATAGGTCTCTTCGGTGTAGAGCTGTAAGCACTATGAGCTACTGGCCAAGCGCGACCTTGTCATTCTAGCATGCATGAGTAAGAGCTAACTTTTGCAGTTACTAAGACATACCACAGGGAGATAATGTAAGGCAACCACTTCGCCACAAATTGATTCTTGCGCTAATTAGCAAAAGGACAGTTAACTGCTTCCCAATAAATCGCGCGTCAAATTCTAAACCTTTAAACCACAAAAAGTTGGGTCAAATCACTGCCAAAATAGAAGAAATCATTATTTTGTGGAATTATGTGCCTTGAGCTGAATGATTAATATCCAAAAATCATTTTGTTTCCAAAAAACAATAATCAAAATACTATGACTCAGATACAGGGAACATATCTAGAATGTTTACTTCTCAGTCATTTTGTCGTACATCAGCTGAAAGAAAATGTTCGCACTAGATATAGCCGTAGGTAATAGTTCAAGTACTCGTTTTAGAATGGCAGATTCGTTTTGATGGTAAAACAGGTAGAGTCGGTAATCCCTCCCAGTCTTGTATTTACTGGAATTAAAATGTGCAAGCTTTTGGAAACCTTTTTACCTCTCTATAAAAGGCGATCCAATTCCACCAAAATAGCATTCAATTCTGAAGTTTTCTTCAATACACAATCCACAGTCGTACCCAATAAAAAAAATGGCATTCAAGGTTGTTTATACTTAAAATCGTTTGAAACTAAAGATACAAATAATAAAATTGTATTATCTTCCAGTTAATTGCTGCTCTCGCACTTATCGCTGTTGTCAGTGGAGGTTTAGTTGGTCATGATTCTCATTTGGTCTACGGTGGCGAGAATTTCCTTCCCCGTTTTGAACCTTTCAATCCACACCCACAATACACTTACAGCTATGGAGTTCATGATGCCCTTTCTGGAGATTCAAAGGGTTTAGTTGAGACTCGTGATGGTGATGTTGTTCGTGGAGAATACACCGTCGTAGATGCCGATGGTTTCAAGAGGACCGTGAAATACACCGCCGATGACATCAATGGATTTATGGCTATGGTAGATCGCACACCACTGCCAAAGGAGGAAGTCATTGCTCCATTAGAAGTCAAAACCCACTATGCGGCCCCAATTTCTGCTCCGATTGTCGCTCCAATTGCTGCCCCGATTGCCGCTCCCATCGCTACCCCAATCGCTACTCCATTACCCTTCAGAAATATCGCTCCTCTTCGGTATGCTGCTCCACATGTGTACTCTGCTACACATTTGATTGGAGGAGCACCACTCGCCTATCCCCGATCGCCTCTTATCAATTCCCTGCCCTACGATACTCACTCTCTTTACAATCCATCCTTAGCCTACAGTGCTGGAGCACCAATCATTCGATCAGTTCCTTTGGCATACGGCAACGTTGATCCAACCCTCATCAAGGATGCTCATATTGTTCCCCGTCCGCTCATCGTTGGTGATGTTACAAAACTCAAATTAGAACAGAAATTGTAAAAACGTTGTTGTTTGAAGTTTTTGAATAAATAAATTCTATGAAAGTTCAAAAATATATTTATTTTATTATAACCAAATAGGGTCTCTTGGGTTTTATAAAAGATCTCGTGGGACATCGTAAGCAATCGTGATTGTCCTAGGTTCAGTATATAAAGAATGCGAGCTCAGGCTGGATATTTACACATATAGTTATCTGCGGTGTCAGCACTACCTACAAAATAAGCGTAAAAGGATATATCACTTATAGGTCGTCTTTTTTTTCAGTCTTTCCTTCAAACTAAGGGATAGCAGCAAAGTCGCTCACTACTTAGAGATGTCAAGAAGCATTCGTCCAGTCTTAAAAAAAAAAAGAGATAGACCCTAATAGAAGAGGCAAGCACACTTCACGCTGGTTCAGATCCTGAAAAAAACTCCTCTAAACCTTGCCAATCCGATTGATCGGCATTTTTATTTCTAGTAATCCCATTGTAACCTGGGACCAAGCCAAGACTCAGTCAGGAGTTTTGACTCCTCGAACTTGCTTGGGAGTCATATGAGTATTCAGAAAGGCTCTACAGATGTTTCTCCTAAAATTTTGTCGTCCTCCATAAAGAAACCAGCAAACCATTTATTTTTCAGGGCCATCCGTGAAGACCGAATATACTATTCTTTTCTTAGCTCAGATTCTGTCCGATCCCATTCCTGGGTTCAAAAGGAAGTAGATTTCGTATTTCTTCTGCCGATATGCACATAGGATAAGTCACCACACAAGGTCATCTGTACTCCACTGCATGTTTTACCAAAGACCACTTCTCTTTAATCTGAAGATGGCTGTGAGTGTGCGACCCAGGATATGAACATAAATGGAAGGGAGATTCACATATTCGTCTTGAATACATCCAGGCGTACCAAGAAAAGACCCATGCAGCAGGGGCAGTTTGTTGGCATCTTAAAAAAGCAGCAGGGATGGGTTTTTGTGTTAGGTTGTTTCTCCGACGCATTCGATATAATTTATAAGGCAAATTGCTATGCAGATTCAAAAAACTCTTCTCAGTGACAGGTCCCATGATTTGCTGCTAAGTGCTTTCGAAGTAACATGCTACGGAAAGTGCAATTCTTTTGCAGAATTTCTACTTTCAAACGATATAGATAACAAGATATGATTTCACTGGTTAATTGTTGAATGGCAAATTATATTATTAGGGACGGTCATTTTGGAAGAAGCGCTCAACTTATAGTAGTTTAAACTAGAACATCTTACACCTCTAGCATCTAGCCATATCCTTAAAAATGGTAATAATTTTGTCACAATCATACCTCAAGCGCAAAGCTTGAACCTGCCTTCTCGATATTGGAAGCCCAGTGTTTTGAACTGCATTGATCGGTAAGAGTCTCAAGTTAAAATCTTTCTACTGCTGACGCTGCTGGACTTTCAAAGAAAGACCTTACTCGACCTATTTTTAGTTGTTATGTGACAGCATCATCTTTGCAAAAGTCTGATCACTATTCATTTGTCAACCAGACATACGTCCTCAATATGAAGACAAGATTATCTTTGCTCATTCGAACCCCAATTTAGGAAAGAAGAGCATCTTTCGCGAAACAGTTGCAAAGCATAGCCAACACAAAACTAGCTACAAATATGGACGTCTGCAGTACTAAGTTCAGACATTTATATCTGTCAAACCAATTGTCAGATTGCAAACTGTCCATGTCATTAGTTTTTGCAGTTTTATTGCGATGACATACACGCTTCAGCAATGTTACCAAATTCTCCGATTAAATGGCATGAATGCAGAAGAGATGTGTTTCCAGCATACAGGATAGCACTATGTACCATACAGCAAACGAAGTAAGCATTGAAAGCCAGTATTATTCGTGTTAACCGTGATAAATATATTTTCGAAGTTGTATCTAAGAGTTTATGCCAGAATGTACTCTCTCGATTGAACATAAACAAATGGCTGCTTAATGAAATCTTAAGTACTTTCTTTAAAATCAAAGTTAGCCTTAGATTTTTAAGCAAAATATGTGTGTGATCATGGCACCAGAACTAGTCTTCGCCCTTCTTCACTAGTACGTGGTCATCTAGCCAACTATCCCTGCGTAAGTCCGGTCATACACCAGTATTTTAGCAAAAACACGTTTCTGGCTTCTTTTGAAGAATTTCTCATACAATTGGTTGGGCCATCTGTTGGCATCCCCAATGCTCACAAAAAGTTGAGAGATTCTCAGCAAATATTGCAAAGCTATATCCAAAGTGGATGCTCTGTTGCCGAAAAAGTGCGAATTTCTGAAAAAGCGTTTGGTCGAAATAATGCACCAACTGCAACTGAATGATTGTTAAGAAAGTTCATAAGACTGGTTTGCCAATTGATAACTGAACAAATAACCGTGTTATTTCTGCGCAATCTTACATGGAATATTGCAGCTGTTGCCGAAAGTGTGCGCCTTAACCGGAGAACCTCAACTCGCGAAAGATCTTAGTAATCAAACATCTACCGCACTAGGCTGAGAAAAATTTTGTATGTACTCGTAGATTTCGGATCATTTGCTTAAAAGGTCTAATTGAAGAAATTGAACTCCCTTCATTATTGCTTTTTTGTCTAAGCTTTAGATCAGCTCGAAATTCTTGAAAAACTTTCTCAACAGATCATCCTTTCACATTTCGTCCATTCCCATCTCGGCGGCTATGTAAACTGCCATACAAGCCATCCAACAATCAATTTATGGTGCACTAAGTTCAATGATCTGCCGGGTAACTGCCTGGCCTTTAAAAAAAATTAAGTTACGAAGCATCAACAAGCCTCGGATAGGGACGGATCTACTGCTGACAACCCACGCAAACGATTTAAGGACAATAAGCTTCGGATATGCACGTGGAATGGTAGGTCGCTTCATAGACCACGTGTAGCCCAACAACAATCGGAGGCCCTAGACTGCTGCAAAGCACACGTAACCGCCATTCAAAAAATGCGATGGGATGGGCCCGACAAAAAGAGGATAAAAACGGCAACATCTACTACGGCGATTGCTATCGACGACAAAAGCAGCTCCTATTTGGAACGGGATTTGTTGTTGGAGGCACACTGAGGCAAGAAGTCTTGAGTTTCCGGCATATGAGCGAGCGCCTCGTAGCAATCCGCATCAAGGCTGAATTCGCCAACATTAACCATTTATGCGCGCATGCCCCAACAGAGCAGAAAGATGACGACACCAAGGATACCTTCTATGAGATCCTTAAAAAGACCTACGAGCAATGCCTTAGTTATGACATCGAAATTGTCGTCGGTGATTTTAATGCAAAGCTAGGAAGATAGGGTATCTTTGGGGGAACAATCGGAAAATATAGCCTGCACAACACCACCTCCGATAACGGATTCAGGCTAATCGACTTTGCGCCGGGGCGAAACATTGCCGTGGCTAGCACGCCGTTCCCACATGTCGACATGCACAAGGGGACTTGGAGAACTCCTGATCAATCAACAGTCAGCCAGATTGATCATATTGCGATCGACACAAGACACTCCTCCAGTATTATGGATGTCCGTACGTTCCGAGGAGCCAACATCGACTCGGACCATTACCTTGTTGTAGCCATGGTACGGTTGCGGATATCCCAAACAACGCCAATACAAACGAATGCTGTGAGAAAATTCTACGTCAGACGGCTACAATCGCAAGAGATCACCAAGTCCTTCTTCGATCAAGTATCTCTTAATCTCTTAAGAGGATCAATGCCGCCAGCATCAAGCATCGAAGACCATTGGAAACACTGCCAAAACGCCATCAGAGATGCCACTTCTGATGTGCTGAGTTTCACTCGTCCACCACAACGAAACCCCTGGTTCGATGATGAATGCCGGCAAGCACATGCAGCTAAGCAAGATGCATATAACGCGGCACTGCTTGTATGGATCAGAGCTGTTCATGAGCTCTATGACCGGAAGAGGAGAGACGAACATCGTGTTTTCAGGAGGAAGAAGAAAGAGCATGAGAAGCGCGCGGCCGAGGAAATTGACATGCCACGGAAACAAACCCCGAACCGAAGCCTGTAGAGATGAACAAGGGAACATCGTAGTAGAGTCGCAGTCGATGCTGAGAATCTAGAAAGATTACTTCTTTAGACTGTATAACGGCGACGACGGACCAAATACCGCTGTCAGGCAGAATCAACCTTTCAACCTGGACAATGATTACCAACAATTCCCTCCACCCGACTTGGATGAAGTGAAGATAGCTATATCGAAGCTTAAGTCCAACAAAGCTGCTGGAGTGAATGGCCTGACTGCCGAGCTCAAGCTATACAGGGCAAAGTCTAGTTTTCGCATCCCTGCCAAACTCGTCCGTCTGTGCAGGATGACGATGGAGAATGCACGCTGCTCCATCAAGGTCGGTAAAGATCTCACCGAGACCTTAAATGTCAAGAAAGGATTTAGACAAGGCCATGGGCGGTCATGAATAGTTGGAAGAAAGCAGCTTGATGTCAGTGGCGCCAGAACGTCACCCTCGATAGATATGACTTTGAGGTAGTTAAGGACTTTGTCTACCCAGGCTCTGCTATAAATACAGACAACGACACCAGCGCTGAGATCAAGCGAAGTATAACTCTTGCCAACCGCTGTTTCTTTGGGCTAAGAAGACAATTGAGTAGCAAAGCCCTCTCTAGGACAACAAAAGTCACCCTTTATAAGACCTTAATAATCTCGGTCGTGGTCTATGGCGCAGAGTGGATGAAGGGGGTCTTGGTTGCTTCGAGAGAAAAATTCTTCGGGTGATCTTCGGTCCCGTCTGCATTGAAAGAGCATGGAGGAGGAGATACAACAATGAACTCTACGGACTGTACAGCGACATCGACCTAACCAGAAAAGTGAAGATGTAAAGACTGAGATGGCTGGGTCATGTTGAGCGTATTGACACCAATGCTCCGGTCCGAGAAATCTTCGAATCCGCTCCCGAGGGACAGCGCAGTAGAGGAAGGCCAAGACTCAGGCAGCTATCTAGGGATCGAGCTGGCTGGTCACGCTTGTTGACTGAGGCCCAGGTCCATCCCGGACTGTAGCGCCACTTGAAGTAAGTAATTAAGTTCAATAATCGTGTGGCCGTAGCCTCCAGAAGCTGCGATTTGACGTCATTAGACTTATTAAAAATAAACCGACAAATAAGAGACATTCAGAAACTTCATTGGACAAATCGATTTATTTTTGTGCCCCATCTTTTCAGATGTTTGTTTAATTGTTGCAATCAGTTAACAACTTCTATGACTATTAGTATCCGGAACCTCTACCAACAAGTTTTGAACGCAAAGCCAATCTGTCGGTAAATTTCCATTTTCAAAATAATCAAAATTTCAGGTTTCGATGACGGTATACGAGTACCATCGCGTTAATCATTTCGCCTACCATGCCTGAGGGGTTGTACGTAACTTGTTTGTCTCTAACCACAGACCGTAACACTAAACGCCAATAGATAAGACTGGTATTGGTCTGTTTATAGATAACATTTGTGCAACAGGAAACTCAAATAAGGAAAGTGTCTTGAATTTTGTATAAAAGTCAATGATATTCTACCGAAAAGACATTCAGTTCTTGAGCTCTCTTCTTCAGACAGTCTTCATACACACCGAACGAAAAAATCATGGCATTCAAAGTAAGTTGTCCTCGAACAAAGTTAACAAAAATTCTTCAAAATTATAAAATCAATTGCAGATATTTGCTGCTGTCGCATTTGTGGCTGTTGCAAGTGCAAGCTTACTCGAACACGATCCTCGCCTGGTTTATAGTGGAGAACATTTGTTCCCCCGTTTTGAACCCTTCAATGTACACCCACAATACACCTACACCTATGGAGTAAATGATGTGCTTTCTGGAGATTCAAAGGGCTTAGTTGAGACCCGTGATGGTGATGCTGTTCGTGGAGAATACTCCGTCGTAGATGCCGATGGTTTGAAGAGGACCGTGAAATACACTGCTGATGCTGTTAGTGGCTTTAACGCTGTGGTAGATCGTAAACCACTTCCTAAAGAAGAAGTCGTTGCTCCAGTAGAAATTAAAGCTCCCATCGTTGTTCCAATTTCTGCCCCTGTCGGTACTCCCATCGTCGCTCCATTTGTTGATCCATTAGCCTTCAGAAATATTGCTCCATGGAACTATGCTGCCCCATTTACATACTCCGCTCCGGAATTGATTAGAAGATCACCTTACTTCGTGGATCCAACTCTTCTCAATTCAATCCCAGCTTTCGATACTCGCTCTGTCTTCAACTCGGCCTTGCCCTACACCATCGGTGCACCAATCATCAGATCACTTCCTCTATCCTATGGAGTTGTTGATCCAACTCTCATCAAGGAACTTGCCCCAAAGATTGTTGAAGTTGAAGAAATCAAAAAGGAGAAATCCGAAGAAAAACTATAAAAATATTTTCAATCCGAAATGTATGACCCAATAGAATGTTAGAATTATCTAAAGCAATATTTCCGCTTGAACTGTTTTATTTTCCAATGCCTTTCCTTTTGTAATCCACTTATGGATGACACTGATATTTCCCTTGGTCATCCACTTATGGGAACCTCGTAGTAAACAGATGGCCATACCATTCACTCCACTACACTATTTAAACGTTGTATGCATCTGTATTGTTTCTGCTAACAACTCTTGGAATTCCCTTAAGTTGGTTGACATGTCCCACATTCCACGACAAATTAATGCGTAAGAACCACTTCACATTCTTACAACACCAAGTACAACAACGATAATCGGCGAGTAGTCATCAACACAACGGATTTTCCTCCTGTTCAAACCTCCAAATGAGCAAAGGAGCCCTCCTTGGGGAGTTAAAATAAAATGCTCTTTTCTGTCACCACTGCAGGCCATTCATTAGCTACACATAAATTCCGACGAGAAATCCCATCTGAAAGCCCCACTTTGGTCACTTTTCATTGAGAGATCCCAGAGGAAATGGCAGATGCATTTGAAAATGTAATTAAAGAGAACGGAATGGTCTAGCAAAACGGACAACGAAGCCGGACGATGAATACTCAACACCAAACCACCTTCACCCAAATCTCTACACTGTATACATATATGTAGGATGTCAGCAACCACCCCTCGGAGATGTATACTAAATGACTCAGCTAGACGAATCCGTATGAATGTGTACGCCAAAATGTCAGGATACGCCTGAAATAAAGCATTCAAACCGGAAGAACTGCAAGGACACAAGTAAACCTTCTCTGCTCAGTGGTCCCCCATCCCACAAACTGAAACGTATTTATTAGCTCGTCCGTCTAGGAATACGAATTTTGTACGGATATATTCGTACACACTTTTGAAGTAGCCCATATACAAGTATAAGTCCAGATACATATTCGAACTTAGTGTAACAATTGCATTTTGTGCACATTTTCACACAGAGCCACATCACTCTGCATCTACATCGATGTGACGGTTAGAATAGCCAGGACAAGGACCGGGACTAGTATTCGCATAGTCATCGACATTGGGACCGGCACCAAAACCCGGTTTCATTAAAGCCAACTGACGGTGCGAAAATTGTGGGGTTTACGCATTCATACGCACATCTATCCTTTCTCTCATCCCCATCCCATAAGACCTACCCCATCTAAATCACCTCTTTTATAGATACAATTGCAAGTATCCGTACAACAGCGAGTACGAGGGCACTTATTCGTTACTCGTACAATTCGGTACAATTTGGTTCTTAGCTTTGTAGCTATGTACATAATACTGCCAACAATTGTAATGTGGCATTTGGGAGGCATTCAAATTGGATCAACAATTTTCGACAAGGACGACGCACGGCTCTACAAATTTGTCGGTTTGAAGTTGGTTTACAGCGTGATTATCGGACCGAATTAGGATGTGACCAGCCGAGGTGTTAGTTTGGGGGTTGTGCGACAACTGAATTAGGATTTCGATGTTATAGATCCGAATTACATGGTTCCGTACGATGAAATTATTGCGTATGCCAAATGGCAGACCGAAATTGTTCTGTGGTCTCGACTGACTCTGACACCAATTCAAATATATGAGTACGAGTACTGTATGGACGAGTGTAGGTACTTGTATTCGTGGAAATGTTAACAAATTAGCGTTTCACTGAAATTGCGGTGAAAAATGAGGTGTGCGATGTGCTGATGAAATTTTCAAGCAACATCAATTACATGATACCAATGACAGGGTGTATACGAGTACTGTACAGCTGTTGCTGATTAAACGAATCTGATGGAGAATTTTATAGTTTCATCAAATGAGGACTCACAAATGAAAGGGAACTACTTAACTATGTCTAAAGTGGAATTTGGATGCTGGAATTGATTTGTATGCTAATATCGGCCAATGAGTATTTGACAGGAGACATGTTGAATATTTCAACTACTGAGAGGCATGTGAAATCCCGAAGACGTCTTACTACAAGAGATAGTACTCGTATACTAGCTCCAATGTTTACTTGGAAAAGATCAATTCGAGTTGAACATGCGCCTCAATTTATAAGCACTTGCGCAGCTCAAATCGGTTAAGGCACGCTTCCGTATACAACCTCCACTTCTTGTAGGTTACGCAGGTCACATAGAATTGGCAGGTCAGGACGATGTGGGATGTAATTTAAATTGATTGATTCACCTCTTACTTTAAATATTAAATTAATCATCTTCAGCGGAAAGCGATTGAGCAAGTACGTGCGCTCTTGAAGATTATAATTCAGTTGACTGTAAAGTATTCTATGTTGTGAAGTTTCTGCTTCCGTTTAACATTTATCGTACAAAGTGGTATTTGCTCCCTTTAGTCTTCTTCTTTAGGTGGCGCTACAGTCCGGGGTGGACCTGGGCCTCAGTCAACAAGCTTCTCCAGCCAGCTCGATCCTTGGCTAGCTGTCTCCAGTTTCGCACGCTAAGTTGGCTGAGGTCCTCTTCCACTTGCTTGCGCTACCTGAGTATTGGCCTTCCTCTACTGCGCTGTCCCTCGGGGGCGGATTCGAAGACTTTTTGGACCCGAGAACTGGCGTCCATGCGCTCTACATGACCCAGCCATCTCAGTCTTTGGATCTTCACTCTTCTGGCTAGGTCCATGTCGCTGTACAGTCCATACAGTTCGTCGTTGTATCTCCTCCTCCACTCACCGTCAATGCAAACGGGACAGAAAATCACCCGAAGAATTTTTCTCTCGAAGCAACCAAGAACACCCTCATCCATTTTTGATAATGTACATGCCTCTGCGCCATAGAGCAGGACCGGGATTATTAAGGTCTTATAAAGGGTGACTTTTGTTGTCCGAGAGAGGGCTTTGCTACTCAATTGCCTTCTTAACCCAAAGAAACAGCGGTTGGCAAGAGTTATTCTTCTCTTGATCTCAGCGCTGGTGTCGTTGTCTGTATTTATAGCGGAGCCTAGGTAGACAAAGTCCTTAACTACCTCAAAATTATATCTGTCGAAAGTGACGTTCTGTCCGAGACGTCGGTGTTGGTTGTTCTTTTTGCTTGACAGCATATACTTGGTCTTGCCCTCATTGACCGCTAAAACCCATTTTCGCCGCTTCCGTCTCAATACTCGCGAAAGCGCCACTGACATCACGCTGCTTTCTCCCGATTATGTTAATATCGTCGGCGTATGCGAGTAGTTGGACCGACTTTTGAAAGATAGTGCCTCTTGTGTTTGCTCGTGAGTTTTGCACTATTCTTTCAAGTACAATGTTGAAAAAATCGCATGACAGCGCATCGCCTTGTCTAAATCACTTCTGGACATCAAAGGTCTCGGTGAGATCTTTACCGACCTTGATGGAGCAGCGTGCATTCTCTATCGTCATCCTGCACAGACGGACGAGTTTGGCAGGGATGCCAAAACTAGACATTGCTCTATAGAACTCGTCTCTATAGATGCTGTCATACGCGGCCTTAAAATCGATGAATAGGTGGTGGGTATCGATCTGAAGCTCATGGGTCTTCTCCAAGATCTGCCGTTGTGTGAATATCTGGTCGATGGTGGACTTTCCTGGCCTGAAGCCACACTGATATGGACCTATCACGTTGTTGACGAACGGCTTCAGGCGTTCACACAATATGGCGGATAAGATCTTATATGCGATGTTAAGGAGACTTTTGCCTCTGTAGTTGGCGCAGTTCAGAGGGTCTCCTTTCTTGAGAATTGGACAAACAATGCTGAGGTTCCATTCATCGGGCATACTTTCGTCCGACCATATTTTAAAGATGAGTTGGTGTATGCTCCTTACCAAGTCATCGCCTGCCGCTTTGAAGAGCTCGGCAGTCAGGCCATCCGCTCCAGCAGCTTCGTTGGGCTTAAGCTTCGATATGGCTATCTTCACTTCATCCAGGTCGGGTGGACAGAATTGTTGGTCATCATCGTCCAGGTTGAAAGGTTGATTCTGCCTGACGGCGGTATTTGGTCCGTCATCGCCGTTATACAGTCTGCAGAAATGATCTTTCCAAATCCTCAGCATCGACTGCGATTCTACTACGATGTTCCCTTGTTCATCTCTACAGGCTTCGGTTCGGGGTTTGTTTCCGCGGCATGTTATTTTTACCTTTTGGTAAGACTTCCGAATCTCATTCCTGGAGTAGCATCTCTCAATTTCCTCGATCGCGCGCTTCTCATGCTCTTTCTTCTTCCTCCTGAGAAGCCGGTGCTCGTCTCTCCTCTTCCGCTCATAGAGCTCATGAGCAGCTCTGGTCTTTCTAAGCAGCGCCACGTTATATGCATCTTGCTTAGCTGCATGTGCTTGCCGGCATTCATCATCGAACCAGGGGTTTTGTTGTGGTGGACGAGTGAAACACAGCACATCAGAAGCGGCATCTCTGATGGCGTTTTGGCAGTGTTTCCAATGGTCTTCGATGCTTGATGCTGGCGGCATTGGACTTCTTAAGAGATTAAGAGACACTCGATCGGAGAAGGACTTGGCGACCTCTTGCGATTGTGACGTCGAATTTTGTCACAGCATTAGTTTGTCTTCGCGCAGTTTGGGATATCCGCAACCGTACATTGGCTACAACAAGGTAATGGTCCGAGTCGATGTTTGCTCCTCGGAACGTACGGGCATCCATAATGCTGGAGGAGTGTCTTGCGTCGATCGCAATGTGATCAATCTGGTTGACTGTTGATTGATCAGGAGTTCTCCAAGTCCCCTTGTGTATGTCGAGATGTGGGAACCGCGTGCTAGCCACGACAATGTTTCGCCCCGCCGCAAAGTCGATTAGCCTGAATCCGTTATCGGAGGTGGTGTTGTGCAGGCTATATTTTCCGATTGTTCCACCAAAGATACCTTCTCTTCCTAGCTTTGCATTAAAATCACCGAGGACAATTTTAATGTCATAGCTAGGGCATTGCTCGTAGGTCTTGTTGAGGAGCTCGTAGAAGGCATTCTTGGTGTCGTCATCTTTCTCCTCTGTGGGGGCATGCGCGCATATGAGGCTTATGTTGGCGAATTTAGCCTTGATGCGGATTGCTACGAGGCGCTCGCTCACATGCCGGAAGCTGAG
Source organism: Volucella inflata (assembly GCA_928272305.1). Lineage (NCBI taxonomy): Eukaryota > Metazoa > Arthropoda > Insecta > Diptera > Syrphidae > Volucella > Volucella inflata. The sequence continues at coordinate 157,010,203 of OV743716.1, forward strand.
GACTTCTCGTCTTAGTCTGCCTACGACAACAAATCCGCATCCAAATAAGCGCTGCTTTTGCCGTCGATAGCAATTGCCGTAGTAGATGTCGCAGTTTTTCATCTTCTTTTTGTCCGGCCCATCCCAGCGCATTTCTTGGATGGCAGTTATGTCTGCTTTGCAGCAGTCTAGGGCCTCCGCTAGTTGCTCGGCTGCACGTGGTCTATTAAGGGATCTAACATTCCACGTGCATATCCGAAGCTCATTGTCCTTAAATCGTTTGCGTGGGTTGTCAACAGTAGATCCGCCCATATCCGAGGCTTGTTGATGCTTCGTAACTTAATCTTTTTTAAATGGCCGGGCAGTTACCCCGGCGGCACAACCCTAAACCTGGAGGACCAGTTCCACTTTGAGTGCCCCTAGGACGAGGAGTCGGTTACACTGAAGGGTTACTACCCGTTCCGGGATGTGAGCGCCCTTATAGGGCTCGTCCGCCACCATCTCTTTTCCAATACCCTGACTAAGTCCTGGAAATCCTTACCGACCTGAGCTCCAAATATGTCGGAGTAGCCCGGATAAGGTCTTGTTTTGTTTTTCCCCCTTCACTTCGCAAACTCTAGTGAGATTCCCAGATGGCGCCACGGGGAGGCGTGAAGTAGGACTTATTAGCAGAGCTGCAAGATGTTCGGCTGCAGAGGCTCATTCTCGTCATTTAAGGAACCAGCACCTGTCGGAAGATGCTACTTCTACGAGGCCTTATACTAATCGTTGCCATCCGCTCCCTTTAGTAGTTTTGTAAAAATCTTCCTTAAATCAGAAGTGCTAATGTCTGTGGCAATGCGCACATTTTCACCGGTGTTATCCCCCAACTACTCCCACTTTTTGATAAGATTTCCTCTTGTCGAAATAGCTCTCCTGAGCACTAGTCTAGGAAGCCGTTCTTCTTTCATCTCCAGTACTTTTATAAGATATTCAAAGTGCAGTTTAAGCGCACCTAAAAATAGGAGTGGCACTGTTGTTTCCAAATGGAGCATGTAATTTAGAGTGGACTTTGGTAACCGGAAAATTGGTTTCAGAAAATATCTCAGGAATCTTTCAACCTCTTCAAACTGGCAGTTACCCCAAACTTGAGCACCATATATAATATAGAGGCAGCAGTCGCACGAAATAATTTAATCTTAGAGCTGTGCTCAATATATTTATTATTGATGCATCAGCCCCATACTGAAGAAACAGCTCTTTTCTCCTCAGCCAGTTTAAGTATGAAATGCTTTTTCAGACTAAGATTCGCCGTAATTAATACGCCTGGATACTTATACTCCCGAACTATGGAAACAATCTATCCTTTGTAAGTCCATTTTTCATTACGAGCATATCTACTGCCACCAGCTATGAATATCATAATTTTGGATTTCTCTAAGTAAACAGACAGATTCCAAAGATCACAATAACTCTCCAGTCGCTTGATCATTCGCTGCGATCCTTAAACTGAATCCGAAAAAAAACTATATCGTCGGGGAAAACTAGTCCGGGTATCTGCATACTTCCAAACTGAATTCCTCTTCCAATTGCCTCTACAAGAATAAAATAAAAAGTAGCGTGCTCAGAACATAACCTCTTTTGACTCCTATTTGCGTTTCAAAGACTTCAGATACAAGTTCACCATCCCATACGTACGTGCAAAAGAATCAAAGGCAGCACGAAAGCCGACGAAGAAAGCGTATAACTTCTTGTTCCTTCTTTTGAAGCTCTCCGCGATATTTGTCAGGGTGAATATTTGGTCTAAGGTCGAATAGTCTCTCCTAAATCCAGCTTGAAATACATTCAGTATTTTCTTGTTTTCGATCCACTGCGTAAGTCTATTGAAGATTAAGGTACCTAACAGCTTAAGTGACGTATTCAGGAAAGAAATGCCTGGATAATTTTCAGGGTTATCGAACGATTCTTTCTTGTGTAGAGGAAAAATTATTGCCCTTTCAAAGCTTTCTGGAACACTCTCTGTTTCAAATATTCTATTGTATTCGTTGGTTAATGCGGACAGAAATTGAACTGAACAATTTTTATAGAATTCTGCTGGTACTCGGTCGTCTCCTGCTGCTTTACCAACTTTAGATTTTTTGATAACATTTAGCACTTCAAAAACTCTAAATGGAGCATCTAAAAACTCATCTTCAATAAATTGTGCCGCATACTGTGACGGAGGTGAAAATTGAGGAGCGTTGAGCAGATTCTTAAAATAGTCGCGAAGTTCAGATGCTTGTAAGGATGATGGAATTATGTTACTTCTCCCGTTGATAGTCTTGGCCGCTTTCCAAAATTCTACTGAGGATCTCGATGAATTTAAAACTACTACGGTTTGTTGCTCCAGATGTTTCCTTTTGGACGAACAGAGAAGCTTAAAATCCATATTGGCTACTGCATACTTATTTTTGAAAAATGAAGTATTGTAGGTCCTTAAGAGCCTTAGTAGCGAAAAAGATTTTTTTTTTCTGGCTTTATGACAATATGCATCAAGCCAGATACGTGTTGTGGAGTAGCCCTCCGCCTGCCTGTGGTACTTGTTGGAACAGCTTCAAGCTTAACCCGAGTTAAGTCATCCATGTGCAGCGGATTATTCAACAACCTTCGTTTGGCAAGTTTCTGATCTAAATTATTTTGGTATATAGGTTGAAATCTATCTCTCCATACCAACTTTGGCAGTAGCCTCAGTTGCTTTATGTTGAGCGTTTCTTCAGTTCCCGAAATTGTACAAGAAATTTCGAAAGGCATGTTGGTCAAAGAAAGTTTGAAGTTACTCAGAATAGAACTCCATTTCCCGGCCACAAGGCAGTAGTCAATGACAGAGCACGCCGTTCCTCGAATAAATGTAAATTCACCATACGGATCCCCTTTACATCTTCCATTTAGAATCCTTGCATCTAAAGCGTCAGCAACCTCCAGCATTTTAGCACCTTTCCTATCACACTCTTCGTCTTTTGATCTATAATTTTGGAACTGATCCACTTACATTTGCGACAATCCAACAAATAATATATCCATTGATCCCAAGTCCAGAAGAGTGTCGCAAAATTTGTCATAATCTCTATTCCAGTGATTATAGTTCAGGTAGATTGGTACAATAAAGAGGACAGAACCCATGGCTTTAACTTCCAAGATATCCATTTCTTCAACTAGCTTAAAATTCATAACAACTCCTTCAAGACATTTTCGATAGCCTAACAGTTCTCCCTCGCTACCTCTTCCAAATGTATTTGTTATCACTGCTGGAATCCATTTCAATTCATGGTCCCTAAATATTCCTTTGAATTTCTCTATCTCACCTTCTAAGACATGAGTTTCAAAAACAGATACTTCAAAATTCTAGGTTATAATGTCACCTCTAACTCTTATTTTTAACTCTATACATTTCATATGTTCCTGGTAGACGGGTTGGCCTCAATTTCTTCGATCGTGTAAACTCGAGTGCTTACTTGTGTGTGCACCCAAATTTTCTGCATTCTGCACAGCGGTTGTTTCGCCCATTCTTAGATGATGAATAGATGAAATTTTTCCAACTTCCTTCATCAAACTTGACGTTTGGTGTTTGGCATTATTTACGGTTTTGTCGGCTCGTTGAACTTCATTCATGAAATGTTCGAGACTAGAAAACAGTAGACAATCGCTACCGAAGTTTGTGCGTGATATGACCACCGGATCGTTTGCACCAGATTTCAAACCGTAAACCGTAAACCAGATTCCATGTGAAAAGGTTATTTGCAATGAAAAGTTTATCGTCTCTTAACTGGGGATTTGCGCGGGGGAACCTATCGCGAAGAAATTTTGCAATTGGGAGCAGGTTGTTTTTTCTACGGTGCATGTTATACGGGAGATCTTTATGAATGTAGATTTTAGTACCTTTGAGTTTTTTAGCGTTTCGTATAATTGCCCAAGCATCATTACGCGATTTCATTTTGACAACTATCCTTGTGCGGGCGCCAAGAGAGGATACCGAATGTGTGTGTTTAACCACGGTCTCTGTGTCGTTAGTGCCCAAGAGAGGCCGGCGCACACAGACTTTGCTTTTTCCTTCATGTCCGCGTTGTCTTCTGCAGGTAGGTGAACTACTACATTCGTCTCCAAACTTTTCTGCAACAGTTTATCCATTTTATCTTCCAATATGTTGTTTCGCCGTTCAAGTTGAAGGTCTTTAGCAGAGATTTCGTCGTACTTCAATTTTAAGCCCGTAAGTTCTGCGCGAAGATCCGAAAACTACCTTGTCCACTTATTTGTATCGAGATAAAGAAACCCTTTGTAAGCTTTAGTAATACTTCGGCCCTCCACAAAATCAATAAGCGTAAGTCCGTTGGAAAACATAGTTTTGTATAAGTTGTGCTTACCAACTGTCCTACCAAAGTTGTCGTCCCTTCCAACCATACTTTCGAAATTGCTTAAGAGTCTTATCGAAAAGCTCGTTAAAAAATTCCTTGGTGGCGTCGTCGTTTTCTTCCGTAAAGGCATGGCTTATGTTAGCAGTACGCATATTCGGTTTATGTTTGTAAATTTAGCTCAGGAATTCTTGCCTAAGTCTGCCGCACCCGAGTAAACGCTGTTTCTTTTCCCTATAGCAATCCCTCCATATTGTATACATCACTCATCATCCTTCAACCCATCCCATCGCACTTCCTGGATGACAGTGATATCTGCCTGATAGCAGTCAAGTCCCTCTGCCAATCGTTGGCCGCACGTGGGCGAACGTTTCACGTGGTAAGAGACCGAACATTCCACATACAAATCGGAAGATCTTTGTCATTTTATCGTTTACAAGGGTCGTCGGTGAATCCATTTACATACGAGGATCTCGCAATCTCTGCCTCAGACGGTTGTAATGCTCATTACTGTGTAGACCAGTATATTGTTATTAGCCGAAAATGCCCATTGCCACCTTAGCCTGCATGAGTAAGTGGTGTAAGTGTCTAGAGAAACAGATGCTGCTGGTAACTGTAATAAGCAACTAAACACGTGTTTATCCAACTGGCACAATAGTTTTCGGTGGACTTGACTTCTTCAGCCAGCCATATTATTTGCTAATTGCTTCAAATTTCAGACGCCAAGTTGATCACACCAGGTGAGTTCTACCTCTCCAGCGGCATTCTTTGGTAGCTCCTCGATGTTGTCACCAGCCATCTAAGCTTATTTATTCTTAATCTTAAGCGACGTAGATTTGCTGTACAGACCCTGCAGATTCTAGTTAAATTTCCGCCTTCACTCAACCTAGTATAGATTGAGTCGTAAATGACAAGATGCTCTTGTCTCCAAAAATGACCGAATAGCTTGGTAATTTTTCACCCTTTTTTGGTCAATATTTTGTAGATCATTATTTTGAATGCACGTGGTGGACTTTTCCTTATCAGAATGGCAAGGACCAATCAGTTTGTTGTCAAAGGATTTTAGGCAACAAAGTCAAACTTCTTTAGAATATTTTCTTTTCTTAGCGACTTCAAGGGTATCCACACTCTTACTCAAGCCACATTGCTCAATGATGGCCTTTGAATCGTAAGAACATTATAAATATGAGGCACCAACCTCAACACATTTTCTATTGATAAATTCTGGCCTTTTCTGTTTAAGTGAATTATTTTCATGGGTCCAGCTATACAAAAAATAAAACATTCTCTTGAAATCCCAGCAAACAGATAGCTTCACATTTTTTGATGAATATCAGCTTTCGAAGTGCTTTGACCCAGTTCTTTTTTTTACTTCATGATCTCTTGCATTTTCTTATAGAGAAGCTAATTACCGTCCCCAAAGATAATGCGCTTCAAAAATGATCCCTTTTCTTGACGTTTGAAAAGAAAATCACAGACATCAACGCGTCGGCACTAATTTCTTCCGTAAGAACATGAGGAGCCCATATGTCGAGCTCTGAGATTAATTTGGTAAATTTAATTTCTCAGCGATCTCACGTTATTCGCCGGCTTGCATCATGTTTATCAGCATCAACTGACTTTCCCGAACGTGGTGCATCTTCGACATCAAAATTTCCTGACTGAAATATACTCGTATCTTCTCTATTCACATCAGATAATTTTTTTTCTTGCTTTAACAGTATTTTCACCTTTTCAAAAATGTTTCGTTTCACTTTCCATGTTTGAAAGGTCATCAACCAAACACTACTGCGTAGAATCAATCGAACTTTTCCACAAGCAAGCCTTTCCACATGAACTGTCAAAATATGTTATAATTATGCGGCTTAAGTATGAAGTTGGCTGTGAAAAAATATAATAAAGCCCTCGGTTGAAGAAAAACGAAATTAATTTCTGAACAATAGTTGGACTTAGATAAATCGGGACTCTGCCAAGTGGCCTTGTGAATTCGGATATCGGGAAACAAATTCGCCCCAAAGCGAACTCGATGACCCTGGATCTATTGTCGGTGGTAGTATTCTATTTGCTATATTTTTTTTACCGACCATGGTGCACTTGATGTCCTCATTTAATAGATTTGTTAGACTGTTCGTGAATTTACGCTTTGATGAGGATTATCCCGAGGAGCTCGTTTACATGACTGTAACTCAAGATTGCGCGTTAAATCTGCATCTTATAAAAACTCCGCATCCATAACAACCACCGTGATATGTGCCGAGGTTTAACATCCTTTTTACGTCCGATCCTATCAATAGCACCAAATTGATAGCAATTATATTTAGTTCATAGCAATCTACTATCTTGTATGATTACCACAAATAATTTATCTATTTTGTCTAGGATAGTGCGCCTACAAATGTGTCGTTCGAGCCCAAAGATTTCAGTTATTTTGTCGACGAGTCAATTTAGCTTCTAATCTGAAGGGTTGAGCCGTTTGCGGCACCCCGGCTTAACCAGTATCACTAGCAGAGTATGACAAAGCTGCCATTGACCCAGGTTTCTGCAGACCTCATTGCGATAACCCTGACAGCTGGCTCTGAAGCTTATTTGAAGATCTTGGCTATGAATATTTCAATTCACGCATATCAGAAGGCTAGGTGTAGCAGATGCAACACCATAGACTCCATCTGGGGAATAGTGGTGGTCTTCTTCTATATCATGTTAAGTTTGTAGCATGCCGCTTGTAAATATTTCTGTCATTACCACCAAATTACCAAATTTTTATGTTTATGCATGCAATTCATAATTACTTATTTAAACTGATGGTAATGCCCTAAATTTTATACCAATCGTCGAAGCCGCTGTAAGTGTTAAAATATGAGAACAACATGACACTTCACGATCTCTCACTTCCGTCCACCCAAGGGTATCTAAGCCGTGTAAATCGTGCGATCGGGTCCTTTTTCTTTTGTCTTCTGATCAGGGATTTGGTTTGGCAAGTTGTGCGTGTGTCTTGTGGCGTTACAATACGCATCAATTTTTTTAAGTTGGTCTCGTAAGACCTCTGAACAGAAACTCATTACACTTGCCCCCCGAAATAAAATACGTGGGAAAAACGTCCACAAAAATAAAATTTTATTTAGTTGAGTGAGCTTTTGCAAAAAAAAAAACGAAAAATTCGTAGTGTGAACCACAGTGCTTCCATTTTTTCTTGCAAAAAGACTGGCACCATCTACTAGCGCCCAAAAATTGCATCAACCAGATATTAATCTGTTCAAAAAAAAGAAACAAAAAAATTCACTAGTGCATCGACCTTAATGCCAAGTTCATAGATTCCACCAAAGCTGGTTGATACATACCACGGAAATATATGATCAGCCACCTTACCTACATTCATCATGACCACACCGGGCACGCTACCTGTCCACCTGATCCACCTGTACAATTGACGTGAACTTGATACCGCGGAACCACCTAACGAACTGCACGAGCATCAAAACCCCTGGATTCACCTCATCGATATATTTTAGACGCATCCTCGCGGAAGACAAATAAAAGGGACAAATTTTTTTTTTGTTATGTTCTAATTGATTTGTGTTAGATTTTGATAACTATTGTCGGGTATATAATATATAAAAGATTTTAGCCTTTAGATATAGGTGTAAGAAACGCCAATAGATTTGTGTGCTTTGTTTTTTTTTTTGCCGGAACATAACCCAATTGATATTCTTCCATACAGAGATCTTCAGAACCCGATGTGCACACAACAAGTCTGCAGTATCCAGATTTTCATCACCAACATTAAAATTTCTACGATTGCAAACAAAATCGAATGCGAATTCATATGTAAGTGATCTGTTGGCCTTTCTAATAGTAATTACACACATCATAAGGGTATAACCCATTCTATTATGTTGTTAAATTTTTAGTTTTTGTCTTCTCCTTTTTCCAAAAAAAAAAAAGGGGAAGGAAACGTAACGAGAACAATATATATCTAAAGAAAATGAATTTAATAACACCTAATGATACTTCCTAATACTAAATTTAATCTAAATAACATATTGCTCATATTATTATACACATATTCTTGAGTCTAGTAAATGCATTATCATTACAATTATTTGCTATTTACCTATTATATACTCACCATTAATTATTATTGTTATCAACTATTTAATATTCTTACACCACATTATTTTCTATTTACCCTGTATAATGATATTTGATTGTTTTTTTGTTTTGAAAACCTGAAGTACGAGTATCTACATGCCTTGTTAGACATACTGTTATACATTTAGCTTTGTAAATTAACTCTACGTGGATCTTGAAGATATTTAAAATGAATTTCTGTTACTTCAGTAGAGCTCCTTCAATTTTCTCTTATTGCAAATGATGACCTTTTGTAATGATTGAATAAGTTGTTCTTTTTTATTGGCGATAAGGTGTGGTGAGTGTCATCAAAATCTAAAAGAGAGCATACCAATGGTGTAACATTCAGTGTAAAAACAATTAAGGGATTATCTTTTATCTACATAGGCGCGAGATAATCAAGGAGTTTGATTTCGATCAGGCATAGGGTGGGTCAGCCTAATGGTTATAATACGAGTACCTTGTCATGAACACCTGACATCTTCTTATCCTTTTATTAACCCTTTCCTCGTTATACGAACTTATGCGTAACGAGTTTCCTATTTTTGCTGCATCGCTGCTGCTCCGCTTATGGGGTTGGCTAATGTCGTAGACCGCAGAACGCGTCTACATAATGCTCGGTCCTGGATCGCTTCAGTGGTAAGCCCCAGGCGTTTTTGCGCATTTGCCATCTGAGACACAGGAATTCTTTTTCCGACCTCGTTTTCTTACAGTTGGAGTGACCGTAGTTGATAGTGCCTTTTTAACCGGATTTTCCGCAGATCTTCTTTGAACGTGGCAATACCAGCTTATTCCATTCGCCTCAAGCTGTTCGGTTACCGAATTCTTTATATGTAGACTTCCTCTTATACGCGTAGATCTAATACAATCGCGTTTAGTGACTCCACTAGACATCCTTAACATTTTCATTTCCGCTGCCGTCATTTTGTTTTTAAACGCTTCGTACATTGTTCAGCACTGTGAACCGTATATAAGAGCTGGTCTAACAACCTCGGTGTAGAGTTTCCCCTTTAATTTAAGTGGAAATTTTTAGTCGAAAAAGATTCCCGAATTTTCCCGCCATTTCATCCATCCCACACTCACTCTGTGGTTTACGTCGTCGTCACATTTCGCTTCCATGTTAACGATTGATCCTAAGTACTTAAAGATAATGCTTTTCGGAAGAACTATTCCGTTTTACATTATATCCGGAACAGGTCGCAACGGATGCGCAAATGGGCACGTCAAATGCTCCGTCCTTGAACGACTTATTTTAAACCCGTTTCTCTCTAGCGCATTTCTCCATGAATCTAAGGCGTTCTGTAAATCTTCGACGTTATCGCTAAGTATAACTGCGTCATCAGCGAAGAGAATTGGCGTTACATTTGCTTCGCGCATGCAGTCTTTTCAAAGATAGTCTAATACTACGTTAAAGATGAAAGGGCTAAGTACGCTTCCTTGATGCACTCCGACATTAACTGGAATTTCTTTCGTTAGTCCAGCAGAGCTATTAACCGCAGTTTTCACGTTTCCGTACATGTCTTGTATTATTCTAACATACGTTTCCGGTACGTTTTGAGACCTCAGCGCGGCCCATATGAGATCCCTAAGCACTCGATCAAATGCTTTCTCGAGGTCGATAAATACCATGTGTAAATCCTTAGACGAATCTCGGTGCTTTTCCATTATTATTCGTTGGCTTTGGATAGCGTCCAGCATCGATTTTCCTTCAACAAATCCACACTAGCTATTATCGAGCTTTATTATTTGCCGAAGACGTTCGTTTAAGACTCTTTCGACGGTTTTCATTGTGTGTGACATAAGCTTGATTGAACGGTAGTTGTTGCATTCTCAAGTGTCGCCTTTTCCTTTGTATAATGGAACCAAGAAGCTACTTCTCCATTGATGCGGCATAGGTTGTCCACATTTTAATTTATTTAAAAGTTTCGATAGCCAAACGCTGCCGATCCCCTCCATCTTCGACCAAAACTCGGATGGAATGCTGTCTGGTCCCGCCGCTTTCCCCCGCTTCATTTTTCCAATTGCTATACTTATTTCTTCGATTGAAAAGTCCGAAACTTCCTCCTCGAATAGACCAGCTGTCGGCACGATATCACGTGGAAACTGTTTGTTAAGCAACTCCTTGCAGTATTCAAGCCACCGGTCACAAATTTCCTTTTCATTTGTTAGTAAGCGACCGTCTGCGTTTTTGATGTATTTCGGCGAGGTTATTTCCATTGAATTTTTTCGCCTCTGTGCAGCGAGCTTAAAAATATTTGGCATTTTAGTATTGTAAGACGTTTGAACTTCTTGGATAGCTTGTCTTCTATCCGCCGATCGTGAGGACATTTGTTCCAACTGCTGGAACAGGTTTTCCGCTTCTGCCGCTCGAGTTCGAGCCAGGACTTTCTTTGCGATCTTTTTAAGACGCTCGTATTCAAGAGCCAGTCGAGCTTTTTCGATATCGTCGCTCCGATCGCATTTTGTCCACGCTTGGAATGCACTCTTCTTGTCGGCCACAGCTCGTTTGGTTTTGTCATTCCACAACCATGTTTCTTTGTCGACGTGATGGTATCCCGATATAGTTCCCAGATGGGACTTTGCGAGTGTTGTGCATTCCTCGTGCATGCTGTTCCACATTTCTTGCGGGCTAAGTGAGTCTGCTATACCATTTATATTTTGAAGTACTTCTTTAGCCAGTGCGATAAATCTTGCGCTTCGTTCCTTCGATAAATTATACCACCTGATTTTTGGCTTTCCACCAGATAGGAATTAATCACAGCAAGCGTTGATTTTCCTTTTTTAAATTTCTGACTCGTCAATTGCGAGATAACGCACGTAGACCTAAAGGATCTTTTGTACCGGTTTGTCAGAACTATGCTTAGACTAGTAGGTTTTCTACCTTTCGAATGAAGTTGTCTCCTAAAGAATGTATTCCGTCTGATTTCCTTGAGGACAGTCACATAAAATGTGTTCAGCTGTTTTGTCTTGGCTTCTTTGACTGTCTTAGACTTGGAGTATCCTCCCAATTGATGGCTATTTTGTCTACTGTTTAAGGGGTGCAACAAATGGGCTCAAGTCCATTAAAGGGAGTTTCTGAAGATTTTCTGACAAGTTCATCGGCCTTGTCATTACCATCAATACCCTCTTAGTGAGGGATCCACCATAGCCTGGTCTTATTCTTTGAGCTAAATTTTTGGAGGATTTTAAAGCAGTGCATGACTCATTTGGAGTCAAGGATGGACGAGGTAAGGGGATTTATAGCTGCTTGAATATACGTGAATGTTTGGATGTCTGCGCCTTTGATACTGGAGTTGTAGATAAGACTGGCGCATTCTAAAATGGGACTCCTTCCCATGTATGCCAGCTCACACGCCTGATTCCATTTTAAAACCATCTGTATGCCACTTTATACCGGTTTGGCTATTTGGGGGGTTGCTTCTGACCCATGCTTCTTTGCTGGGAATGTCCGTGGAGAATCCTTTGTTGAAGCATAATGTCTTTTAAGGGCGGTTTGTTACTGCACAGGTCATATCAAGTTCTAGTATTTCAGAGAGTATAGTAGTATCTCCAGGTACGGGTGTTCGCAAAGATCTAACTTTTTGGTTTGTACCATACTTACTCGGCTGCGTAATGCCTTTTTGTCGATAAATAAGTGTAGGGCCACAGGACAGCTGTGGGTTGGTTGCTTTAGTTGCTTTGTAATTTAAGTGGTAATTCCAATTGAACCTTTCATCAAAGAATACTCCTAAAGATTTCACCTCGTCGGAGTACTCAACGATTATGTTGGTAAGTGAAACTAAACATTTACAGCAGTCTAAAACTATCTTTAGGGCACTTTGCATGCGTTCACTGACTACGTTTGTCATCGGCATAACCAATTTTACTGTTGCCTCGGTTGCTAAATTTTGTGAGCAGGTCGTCCATGACAAAAGGCCTAAGGCTGGAGTAAGCAACTTCTTTACTACGAAAGGAGCTTTTTATTTCCGCTATCAGCCTTAGCAGAGCTCCTTCTGTGGATTTGTCATGAACTTCTCTAATGTAAACGTCCATAACTCTTTCCATTGTTTTCAGATAAAACGATGTTAAGCTTATGGGACGGTATGAGTCCCCAGTTGAAGCTGAACCTAAATAAGGCTATTAGGGTAGGTACAAGAAATGCTTATATTATTTGGAGCAAAGCTGAGAAATACTCCACTTCATCTTACTCGGGCCGAAGAGTTTCCTGGATAACTCTGCGGAGGTTATTCAGAAGTAGAACCTCAGTTAACTATCCGTTCGACACATTACTGTTAAAAGAGCCTGGGAAGTGAACTTGAAGTAAGATGTTCAGGTTTTCTATCCAGTCACATGTGATAATGCCATCTGGTTTGATGAACAAACCATTGCAGTTAGTGTGATCTTTGGAGAGGGTTCTATGGAGTCATGCTGCACATACACGTGCTACACGGCAGTTTTTCAAGCTTCTCGTAGTATGAACGCCAAGAGGCTTTCTTACAGCAATTTTTAAAAGAGAAGAGAATGATGAGATTGAGCTGGAATTGTGTCTCGTCAGCATCCACTGTTGTTGTAAGTGATGTTAGCTTTGACACCTAGACGTTAGCGATATATTCTTGGGTTCGTAAGTTTATTATCACATAGTACTGGCGCATGTTCGGTGTTGCATCTTATTTAGACCAAACCAGTAAGAATTCATGTTTATAAGCCCATTACCATCCTAGCTTTAGAATTACACTTACCATTTGTAGATAGAAAGAGCTTTAGAAGGCTCATTGAATGATGCATGTAACGTTCGAATAAAAGGAATTTGAAGATAAAGACGCAGCAAGTATCTGTATGGGCAATATATAGTATAACTAAAAGACAGTACCGCCGCCTAAAGTGAAGACATAATGGGTAATGGAAAGTTCATATTTTGCATTTGGAATTTTAACTAAGACGACTTCATTTTGTTGTCGAATCGATTATTTATAATCGACAGTCTGAAGTCAGAGAAGGTTACCCTCTTTTCAATTATGTGCTTTAGAGAAGAAATTTTCTAGTCTAACCCTGACCTAATGCTCAAGAATCATGACCAGCAGCTGGACGTCTGCATCAGTTTTGCTTTTATTCGAAAACCTAATTCCCCAAAATTACCTTTGCAAGTATCTTGCATCTTCAAAGAGCCATTAAATAAAAACAAAAATAAACACAAAATCTCCAGGGTTCCATTAAAGCACTTATGATAGATTATTCTGTTTTTGTTATTTGCCCGGGCTTAGTGATACGAAGAAAAAAAATTGAAATAAATTGCCCCTCGAACATCTTCGGAACGAAAGTATCTCTATGACTGGCCACTACGTGCGTCTTAAAGTTGTGCCGGTCTTTTAATCACGTTTATCCCATAAGATACTCTGAACCCTGTGATGCCCATCTGCTTGGAATTTTGCTCTATGCTTCCCCAAAGGCCACTTAATCTTCCATTGTCTAGTGCTTCTTTCTTGTGAGTGAAACTTCATAGCGACAACATCCACATCCACTGTGCTCCATCTTTCGAGTTCTTAACAATATTTACGATCGGAAGGGGTGTGCTTTTAATAAATATTTTAGTTGCCTCTGACTCTTTGGCTTTACCTCTGCCTCTGCCTTTGCTTTTGCCTTTTGCATTTGCCTTTGCCAGTCTGCATTTGGCTGATAGATTGAGGACGAAAATTACTCGCGCGACGTCACATAGACTGATTGATGGTAGTTAAAACAAAAGTGATTGTGAGGAGATTTTGCAGTGCGCCCTGGATGGAGGCAAGATGAAATTGCATTAATTTTTGTCCCGCTTAAGGATGAAAATTGTTTAACACAAATCACTTGAAAATATTGCTCAGTTCAGTTTAAGCAATAACGCACCTTTAAATTTATCTTTTCCATGAAAGTTTTGAGGTAGAAATTGTAAGCTCGTTGATGGCCATAGAAACTGTGTTCGGGAGCAGATTGATTTGTTGTACTTTTTGTGTAACTTCCATTTTATTTCATCACCTAAGTGCTTTGAAAATTTGGCTATAAGCTGTTGGTCTTAGTGATTTGGAATTCTATCTGTTGTTGCTTAGACTTTTTACTTTAGGCTAAGCCGTAAGCAATTTGTTTTATAGTGGCTTTGAAGACTATTGCCCTCCATTGGTACCGGCAAGTCGGTGATCATCTCTGAGATTGGTTAGGTTCCCTGGCGATATCCAGCCTTGGCAACAATATCTCACATCAATTGTGCCACTGTTACCCATCGGGTAGTGACCGAAATGGACCATGAGACGCCTTGCCAAATTCAAATTATTTTTAGCTCAGGCCGGTAAAAAACTCCGAGACTCATTCAGGGACTTGGAAAAGAGATGGTGGCGGATGAAAGAACAATTCGAAAGTTACGAAGTGGCAACAATCTTCGGATACATACGGATCTACTGTTGACAACCAATGCAAACGAACCCCGAACCTGCACGTAGAATATTAGCAGGTTGGAATGGTTTATTACCATCCAAAAAATATGATGCGAAGTCAACATCAAGTATCGGAGACCCTTGGATGCTAAGGATTTGGGCAGAGCATTTCTCTGGACTGTATAACTAGGATGACGAATCAAATGCCCCTATTAGCCATAATAAATCTTTAACCTGTACGATGTAGACCAATATTTCCATCCACCCGACCTCGATGATGTTAAAATAGTCAAACACAGTGTGGCAAATAATATCCCATACTGAATCTGAAAAACGTAATCAAAACATGATTTCTGTTTATTTTTCAGCATTTTTATTTGAAGAATTCTCCTCCCGATTCAATACACTTGCTACAATGATTCTAGAGTGATTCCAATGCCTGCTCTAGCCTATTTTGTGGAATTGCCTCTATTACCCGTGTCGAAGCTGCTTGAATGGTCGGAATGCCGTCAAACAAGCGTCCTTTCAACTTCAATTTAAATTTCGGGAACAATGAGAAGTCACATAGCACTGATACAGATTAATACGGCAGATGATTCAACACACACACTTGGTTTCAAAAATGTATGCTGAGTGACTCAGTGCATTATCGTGTAACAGAGACAAACTTTGTTTTGCCCAAATCATCAAAGAATGGTTCCAATAATATCGTTGGCGGTATTTAAGATATTTTCTTTCAACAAAATCAAGTACTTCTTGGATCATTTCAGGCGTTTGAACTGAAATTAGTCTGCTTGTGTGATTGTCAAACTCCAGCGTCTCCTTGCCCCCGAAAAATAATTTATGCTACCTGAAAATAACTGCTCAATCGGAATGCTTTTGATGCCTTTTTATCAAGAAATTTGCGTGCAATTTAACGACAGCTATTTGTTTCATGTTAAAATTTCAAAATTCCGTGAAAAGGTGATCGGCAAATATGATTTTCATATTTATTAAGTGTCAACTAAAGGTCATACTATTTTGGCATTCAGTAGAGGATGATTCAAGCTTTAAAGCGCATGTTCAGCGCTCTTTGTTGCTGAGATATGGCTTGTGTCCGGAATATTATTTAACACACTGTATATCACTTTGATCAAAATGGACTGTGGCGCTCCCATTATTCCGATTTGAGGTCTGTTTTTTTTTTGTAAGGTTGGTACTTCTATTGTTGATATTCCCTCTAAATCTTAGCGTCATAGCTTGACATTTTCAAAAGTAACATAGCCAAGAGTACATCTATCTCCGTGTGTGTTGGAGATTTTTTACAATTTTAGTTGGAAAAAGTTGGAAAAGTGTTTCGGCAACGATTCTTTAAAGAAAACGGTGGTTTACCATTGGCACGAGCGATTCAAAAGCGGTCATGCGTCAATCGAAGATGATGAAACGCAGTGGCAGACCATCGACACCGAAAACCAACGAAAACATTGATGAAGTAAAAGAAATGTTGATCAATAACCGCAAATTAACCATCAGAGAGATAGCGTAGGACTTGAATATTGCCTATGGATCCGTCCAAGACATTTTGGTAAATGATTTGCGTTTCCGTCGTGTAGCAGCAAAGTTGGGGCCAAAAGACCTCAATTTCATGCGAAAATGAAACCGTGTTGATGTCGCAAAAGAGATGATTTGCGAGGCTGAATCCGATCCCACATTCATCAAAAGGATCATTACTGGAGACGAGACGTGGGCTTATGAGTACGACACGCAATCCAGACATCAGGCAAGTGAATGGCGTTCTCCAAATGAGCCGGGACCAATAAACCATGTCGTTTTCAGTCAAAAAAGAAGGCAATGCTCACGGTTTTCATGGATTACAACGGTGAAGTGCATCATGAATTTTTGCCAGAAGGCCAGACAGAAAACAAAGAAAAGCGATTCGCCGAAAGAGGCCAGAATTGTGGGCAGAAAACTCGTGGATTTTTCACCATGACAACGCACCGTCGCACAGTGCCATCATGATTCGTAATTTTTTGACGAAAAATGCAACAAATACCATCCAACACCCACCGAATTCACCTGATTTGGCTCCCTGTGACTTCTTTCTGTTCAATCGAGTTAAAAAACCATAACGGGGAACGCGTTTCAGCAGCCGAGAGGAAGTAATGGAAAAATCGCAGGAAGCACTGATAAACATACCGAAAACCGAATAAAAAAAATGTTTCGAAGATTGGATCAAACGCTGGCATAAGTGTGTTGCAGTCGATGGGGATTACTTTGAAGGGGACAATATAGATTTAGATGAATAAACTTGTATTTTTAATTTTCTGAAGATGGTATGTAAGCTAAAATCCAACAACGCTGCCGAGCTATTCAAAGCGGCAGGCGATGATTTGGTTAGCAGCATACACCAACTCATCTGTGAAATATGGTCGGACGAAAGAATGCTCGATGAATGGAACCTTAGAATTATTTTTCGAATTCTAAGGAAAGAAGGCCATCTAAACTGCGCTACAAAATCTTGTGTGTCCCACCGTCTGAACGCCGAAAGCTACCATCGACAACATATTAAATCCGCTTAGGCAATTTTACGAGTGATGCAGCTGTTGCGTTTATGTTGAATAATCTGCGTCGCGAAAGTCAACACTGATTTGATCTCGAGAGATAAAAGCCACACTGTTACTTTATGCTGCTATTACATGGCTATTATAGGTAGTATGTCAAGGAAGAGACTGTTAAAATCTTTTGAAAGGAATGCGATGCTAAGTCATTTTCCTATAATCCACAAACATGATGTTAGGCAATCATACGTGGGTTGTAATCTATTCTATGTACGGTCTCTGCCTTGGGAATTATGTCCGGTCTACTTAACCACGTGATAAGTCATTATATCGCTTTTCAAGTCAGACATGGGTTATTGCTGAGTAAGATTTAAATCTGTCTGCAAACGAGTATAAATGAAAGTAAATCAACCACGTTACGACGTTATGTAAATGACGAACTTTTATGAAAAGGGCAGAGCTCTGGTCTCAGCTAGAAAGTTTTGTAATAAATTCTTCTACAAGAGTGTGAAACTCTACCTCAAGGGTGGATATAAGTCATATGCATTTGTCTTATGTACTTGTAACTCTGATATAAGTGAAATGTGCAACAACGGGTTAATATCACAGGATATAAGGAGCCAGCGAAACTTTGCTTTAGTCCAAAACACCCGTTTTGACAATATCATAGTAACAACGGTTACTGAATGGTTAGGTTAGGTTAAAACAGCGGTGTGATGGATATGCCAATATACAAACATTGGGCACCAAGAAACAATCTGCCCACCGCGATTCCTGTAGAATAAGTGGAATTTATATTCAAAGGTCACAAAACCTAAGCAATCTGCCTGGTGAAACATTCAATTTCTTTACCAAAGCCAAGAAGCTTTTGAAGTTATATTCTATTTTAAGTCTTCGAAAAAATAATTCCCTATTTCACACAGTATGTGTGTTATGTTCTCAACAGCTTGCAGATCACTGCAGGGATCTGCGAATATCCGTATCTGACAATTTGCATGTTGCCGTAAGTGACAGTTTCCTGTTAGGATTCCTATTACTGTCCTAAGCTTATACCTTGTTTAATTTGACTAACTCCCTTCAAGACTTGACTTAGAAGTCATTATGATTTTTTCGTCGATAGTGCCTCTTTCTATGCAAAGGAGTGGTTTGATGTTAGCAACCACACTTTTATTGAGTAGCCCTCCCCTTCTTGTAAGCTCATCCGATTGTTGATTTGCCTTTATACCGTAGTGTCCTGGCATCTAGCACAGTCTCACCCTGTTCAGACTACTTTGACGACCCCTAATTTAATCAGAATTGATGTTGATGTTTGTCCTTTCCATTGCCTTAAGTACGGCTTTGTTGTCGTTGTAGATAGCGACACCTCTTCCGGATACCGATCAGCCAGAAACTGTAATTGGAAGACACGGCTTGCGTCCGGGAGTCTTATAGACCGTCTTAGTTCTGGGTGTTCTGAGAAGATACCAGAACCTATTCCTTCCTCTGTTTTCAAATAGTCTGTGAAAATTGCAATTTCATTTGGCCTGATTAGTGCATTTTCTTGTTAGTCCTCCCTCTCTGGGTATAATATATTATACGGGATGTTGAAGTCGACTAAGGAAGGAATTTCATCCGTTAGAATTGGATTGCCTGGCAGTATCCGACCAAAATTAGTGAGTCTTATTGCACTGTTTACAGGAAGTTTTTTATTTGTAAATCAAGCGGTGTGAGGGCTTTCTGCACCCTCAATGCTGAGATCCCTTGCAATGTAGTGTGTTTCGGCACGTTATCGAAGCCACGCTAGAACTCGACGGATTAGGGGGGAATCTTTCACTCCACATGACCACACAAAGAAATAAAAAATAAACGTGCCTCTCCTTCTTACCGCACTACTCTAATAATGGCAGATTTCGTTGTTACAACTGCCTAGGATAGTCCCTCTAGCATCTAATAAAAGAGCTCCTCACCATGGTTAATCCTATATCCAGGTATCTTAGGAATAACCCCCTATTTCAAAATACCTTTTCTTCTGTTCTTTAACCTACATTTAACTTCATCTGCCCACACATGTTCTCGTCAGATATCTTTAGTTGTTCATTTTAAAATATCATCACAAAACTATCACTTTTTTCATATTTGCACAAATTTATTAATACAGACAAATCAAAGTTGATATTCACTCATTTGGTATTTAATTAGACGTTAATCGAAGTATAGAAAGAAAGCTTAATTTTATAAATTTTAATTCAAATATTTGATACGTATGAAGTTCTTGAAAATGTGTGTAAATAAATGAAAATGTAACATACTTTGATAGTCTTCTCCTCAGCAGTTGTTGTGCGCACAAAAACTGGAACTTTTATAGAGCTTTTATAAAATTAATCAAATTACATTCTCAAGAACTTGATGCATGATAAAAAATTTAATGATAATTACATATGTGTGCACATATGCATATGTATGTACATTTAATTCGATCTGTGATAATAAATTTATTGTGATAATGGTACTGACTGTGATATTTACACAATTACAGTCCGTTTGATAAGATCGTATACGGCAAAACTCGTTTATGAAAACCGATTTGGAAGTGGAATTTGCATTAGCAGATAAAAAAATACTTCTGCTAAGATGCTTTGAATAAAAAAATTTAAAGACTGTTCAATTTTTGTCAAAGACGGAAGTATTTTAAAATGAGTGTCGCGTTTGCATCACGTTATGAAGCAGTATTCTTGTGCACGCATCCAAAAGGATCGAAAATGTCATACGGAGCAGCTGCTAAATACATGAAAAAGTCGAAAGCATTTGTTAGCAAGTGGGTGCACCGTTATTCCCAAGTTAAAAATGTGGATGATTTGCCGGATGGTGGGTCTACGCGGAAAACAACAAAAAAGCAGGACAAAATGATTCTACGCGTGTTCGAAAAAAATCCTCTTCTATCGTTACGTGGACGACAAGGGATTTGACGTAAAAGGAGTCTAAACGTATGTCGATACGAAGACGTTTACTAGGCAATAATGTAACATTTCGAAGCACAATAAAGAAACCATTACTGTCAAAAAAAACACGTAGAAAAACGACTCAGTTGGGCCAAGGAGAATTTGGACAGAGATTGGAACAACGTTATTTTTTGGATGAAGCTTCTTTTTGGGCATGGTCTCCTATCACTCATACCTGGTGTACACAATCCAATAAATTAATCCAGCGGACCGGACCGTCAAACACCCGGCAAAGGTGCACGTTTGGGGATGCTTCTCAAAACAAGGATTTGGCAATTTGTTTATGTTTACAAATAACTTAAACGCATCCAACATGGTCAAAATTTATAAGAAGGCTTTATTATGGTTACTGCAAGAAGATAATGATCCGAAACATCGCAGTCGTTTGTGTAGTGCGTGGAAACAAGAAAATGACGTCGGTGTTTTAGATTGGCCATCACAGTCGACGGATGCAAATTCCATTGAAAATGTTTGGGCATTCATGAAGCTAAAGCT
This sequence comes from Volucella inflata, assembly GCA_928272305.1. Classification (NCBI taxonomy): domain Eukaryota; kingdom Metazoa; phylum Arthropoda; class Insecta; order Diptera; family Syrphidae; genus Volucella; species Volucella inflata. The sequence goes on from OV743716.1 coordinate 157,031,064, forward strand.
CCAAGAAAAGAAGATCTCGACGGTCAAACAATTATCACAAAAATACGAGTTTTATGGAGATCTTTGTCTCAAGATTATGCTATAAGATTAGTAGAAAGCATGCCTCGAAGACTCCATTCAATTATTGATAATGGAGGAGAGTGGACTACATATTAATTGGAAAGCATTCAAGTAAATAAACAAAATAAACCAGTACAATTGATTTTTTATTATTATTACACGTTTCTCTTTAATTTTTGCGTATACGATCTTATCAAACGGACTGTAGTTAAGATAGAATAAGTAAGCAAATTTTAATCAGGGCAATAACATATCAATAGACAATTCAAAAAAAAACTTTTGTAAATCATTAATCAAAAAAAAAGAACGCCAATTGTTAGCTGCGCTTGTGGTGCTCTGCTCCTTATGGTAGGTTTTGCTGCGATCTTCAAATTTGATTATACCGGGAACCCCACGTTGAAAGTGTGACTGTACTTGATCCTCTTAATACTTAGGTACAGCACATGTGTAAGCGATAATTGATCGTCTGCTGATAGTTTAGTTTGATAGCAGATTTCGTATCAAAATGTCTTCGCTGCTGCTTGGGTTGAAATTTTTTGGCGATGTTCGGCAATCGTGATTCTTGGTCGGAATTGGACTTAATACGTTTTATTTGTATGTAACAATGTTGGTATGTTATGCGTTTAATAATTATTTAAAAACTTGAACTTTATAATTAGGAGTGTTCTATGGGCCGTGGTTTTAGAAAATCTCATTCAATAATAATTTGGCCATACTCAAGGCACTTAAACCACACTTTACTGTCCACAATCTTTCACTAGCGCGGCAAAAATCCAAGAGAAGCCTTCGATCGCAGAAACCAGACATATTCCCTAAGATTCATGTAAAATCATTGCGGCTAACAGATCGGTATTACTACCAATATAGTTTAGTGTCATTTTAATTGGTAAAACCAACTTCAGGGTGTTTCTGTTTTGACTTTTTGGGACAAAACATAGAAAATAAGATTTTATCATTTTATGCAGTCCAATTATTTGCGATGACCATTACAACACTTCACCTACTTTGGTACTTGAGAAGAAATTTAATACTCACAGCAACGACATATTACATTGATCTCTTATGAGAAGATCAACTTTAGATTTGAGCTGACTTCTGTACCTGACACCTGTAATCTTTTCCAATCTTTATTGGTTAAATATCAATATTTCCAAGATCCTAACTGAAAGTTAACGACATTACTACGGGTGCTATAGAAATAAGGTCGCGAGATACAATTTTCTGATGGTTTATTTCTTAGACAATGGTTTCCTTCTTGGTGTCTCGAACAGCCTTGTATTATCAATTAATTGTTTCCTTTTTTTCTCTGCTCCTATTTGATGCTCCACTTTCTTTATTCTAGGTGCTTTCTTATTTTAGAGCACATTCACATATCTTTTGTTGTTGTTCGCCCTCAAAATTTGCAAAAAAAAACCCAGTGGAGTTTCGGTAGAGCAATTTGCTCTAAACGAAGTACAGTATGCCAGATAATGAACAGCATTTCATAGCGATTTACCGATTCGGAGTATTCAAAAATTAAAAAACTATTGTCTGGAGACGATCTGGATGCGAAAAAACCCATCCAACTGTACTTCAGGTTCGAGTAGAAGGGAATTAGAACAGAGATGAAGTTTTTCTTTGGAAATCTTTGTGGAAACAGCGATTGCCTTTGTAGGTTCAGGCAGTTTTTCATGCAAGTAATAAGGGTTTGACGGAATTAGCATTGTTGCCCGATAGAATTATGAAGGTAAGTGATTGTATTCAGCACTAGCAGAAAAAATTTACTGCCTCACGGGAAGATTTGAAGTGATGCAGCGTAGAAATTGTACCCTAACACGTTCAGTCAGCCACGAAGGCCGAACACTATTACATTGACCATAACAAATCATTGTTAAGCGCCATGCAATAAAGCTTAAAAACAGTTCTATGAGCAATCTTATCTTTAACCCAAATGACTCATACGCCGCCCTTTTTGTAAAATTTAGAGAACTTACAGCAATAACGAACAAAAGGCTACATATTCATTAATATAAACAAAATCATCTCAATCGAACCAGATATAACGATAATTACCACACGTTTCGGCCTTCATGAGTTCATGTTCATGGCTTTTGGCCTCCGAAACACGGGGCCATATAGTTACCATCGATTCACCTTCGCATGCATCGACGGCATTTGCTTTGCATCCAGTTGTCCGATGGAACACGAATATCGTTGGAGGGAAATTTTTGAGAGGTTGCGGGAGAATAATTTGAGTATTAACGTATCTTAATGTGGACTGGCAAGGAAGATTATCACATCAAGTTTCTTAGCTATCTCGTAAACCAAACCCAAATTGGGAAAAGATCTCAAGCGTTTTCTAGCTTGAATACCTTTTACTGGCAATTTATCGTTCACGGGGTGGACATTCAACAGATGTTACGGAAGTTGGGTTAGATGTTACTTGGTCAACGCCTCCATACTGGTGCACCACGTGAGTGAAGCAGCTCTTTCGCTGTGCTAGATGCATCACATATTGCTATCGGTGCTGCACGGCCCCTCTATTTCTCAATGATTTGATCATACAGTAATAGAAAATAAATTACAACAACTTAATGATGAATACTTACCAGGCCCAGACGGCCTTCCCTCTATGTTTCTTAAAAAGTGTTCCTCAACACTATCGCACCCCCTTGCGAATCTCTTCCGATTATCGCTCACTTAAGGTGAATTTCCACAGATATGGAAGTCTTCTTTTATAATATCGATACACAAAAAGGGATTAAAGAGCGAAGTCACTAATTACCGCCCTATAGCTAAACTTTCTCATATACCCAAACTCCTTGAGAGCAACTTGTATGAAGCCTTAAGCTTCCAGTGCGAATCTTTTATTTCCCCCAATCAACACGGCTTTCTGAAGGGTAGATCAACTACCACTAACCTCGTGGAATTCGTGTCCTCAGTTCTCTCAGCCTTAGAAAGTGGTAACGAAGTTGACGTTATAACAACTGATTTCAGTAAGGCTTTTGATAAGACATTTCATAAGCTAATCCTGTTCAAATTGTCCCGCCTGGGTTTTAAACCCATTTTGCTTCAATGGATATCTTCTTACCTGGATAATCGCTTTTATAGTGTTCGTTACAGGTCTGTTCTATCGGCCCCTTTCTTGGCTACTTCAAGTGTTCCTCAAGGTAGTCACCTAGGTCCACTTCTCTTCATCCTAACCATTAACGATCTTGAAAGGGTCATTCTCCACTCCGCGCTCTCTGTCAATGCTGACGATACCAAATTGTTGAAACCCATCTCCGCACATCATGACTCCCGCCTCCTTCAAACAGATCTAAATAGTTTTTCCACCTGGTGCATCGAGAACTGTTTAGAACTCAATGTCAGCAAATGTCAATCGATTACCTTCTCACGTAAGTGCAACAAGTCTCCTCCCCGAATTTACGTTCTCCGCGATCAATCTATATCCGTAGTTCAGACTATCCGCGACCTTGGCATATTATGCGACAGGGAGCTTAATTTCTGCTCGCATATTGATGAGATAATTACTAAAGCAAACTCATCACTTGGCTTCGTTAAAAAATGGTCCAAAGAATTTTGCAACCTGTACGTGACCAGATATACATCATACATCACTTACGTTCGCCCTCTTCTCGAGTACGCTAGCCAAGCCTGGTGTCCATATCAGCGAGTTCATGTATCTGGAATTCAGAGGATACAGCGTCGTTTTCTTCGATTTGCACTTCGAGGTCTACCTTGGAGCAATCCTCTAATCTTACCTCCCTACCGAGATCGTCTCAAACTCATTAACCTGAATACCCTTGAGGAGCGAAGGGACGCAGCAGACATTCTTTTCATTCACCGACTCCTCTCAGGCTCCGTCGATTGCATGTTTCTTTACAATTCCATATTCTTTAACACTAACCCTCTAAATCTACGTTGCCCCCATCTCTTCTATCTACCAATCCACCGCACCACATATGGCTCTAACGAACCAATCTCCCATATGCTGCGTAAGGTAAACTCCAACCTTTCCGTTTTCGATTTTAATCGCAGCACACTTTCCCTCAAATTCGATCTCCTTCACCGTCCTTAGCTTTAAGTCCACATATCACTAATCCTTTTTTTTTATTTTATTATTAGTTTTAAGCTTGTACCAGGCCCCCACCAAAATCAAGTCGAGTACGAAAATTGTGGCCAGGTATTCGAAGCGATTAATCCAAATTCATTTAGGAATGACTAAAATATCGATAGATGCAAGTACATCGGGACTATAAGTACTAGTCCTCACAAATTTTAGCCCCAGACGAACGTTTGTCGCACATACGACCTTTGCCATCATTGATAGGTAATCGCTACTCGCTCACGTTGATCGACAGATTTTCGCGGTATTCCGAAAAGATTCCGATGGAAGACATGCAAGTAGCTTCAGTGGCAAGACAACTTATAGTCGGATAGATTGCCAGCATTGAAGTAAACTATATTTCACGAACTATTTAAACTTCTGCGAATAACCCACATTATAACTACAAACTACAAACTCCAGGAAACTGATACGGAAAAGGGTTTTCATCGTACGAATACGTACGATTATGTGTCACGATATTGCTGAAAACTGCAATAATTTGTCACGAAAGTTACCTGATCTTAGTTCTGCTTAGTATTCGCGTTTCATTAAGACCTCACATTAATGCATCAGCAGCCACTAGGAGAGTTCTTTGTCGATCAGCGACCAATCAGTATGACTGATTTCAGAGATAGATCCAACAACTAACACCAACCAGAGCCGAACAAATATAGTTTTATTGTAACCTCATCAACTGGAATTCAGTTCAGGTATCTATTGATCTGCTTAAAGCTGGTTTTGTCACCCGATGTTCCCACAAAAAGTCCATCTACAACGATCATAAATAAAAATGATCCATCTATTGTACAACTGTTGGAAAGGCAAGTGAAGGAAACCAGCCAATGACGAGGTGGTCGCCCTGTAGGTACGGACGCTTTACTGAAGAGGAAGAAATGTGGTGGAGTTATGAGGACGAGTGGACATCGATCATCCCTAAGCGAGGCGATAAGAGCTGATAAGCAACGAAGGTGAGTGATGCTTTTCCGAAGCTGTAGAAAATGATCCTTGATTTTGATTCTTGTTTGACTGGCCTTCGTGCCACACAAGCTCGTGGAGAAATTCTTAAAAATAATAAGTAGTGTGAATTTTAATTGTTTGCTGATTGTCTTTTCAATCTGATAATTCAGTAGTTTTATCTCACTACATGTCTACCTGATTGTTTTTTATTATTGTCATTATTGTCCCTCGTATTTGTAGGTTTTCATATTCCAAAACAATTACTTCCAAAAGGATCTTGTTGTTCATTTATCCTGAGTGCCTAGTTCAGGTTTGTTTCTTGATAGAAAGATACAAATACTACAAGAAGAAAGATGAAATAAAATTCTCTAATCAATTCAAATCTACTTAAAATCTCTGGTTCAATCCTCCTTATGTTTACCACTTACTGTGAGGCTATGGAAACTCTGACAGTAACCAGTTGCAGTTCCAAAAGAAACTCTATCATTACACATTACCCAAAAGAATGAAAGAATTCTAAGTTCAGCTTTCTCCATTTTTGAATGTAAATACATATAATGGCAAAAGCATTTGCAAAAAGATGAGTAACAACGAATACCGGAGGTAAGTAACAGCGACCGAAACAACAACTACTCTATATAGTAAGATACTGCTTTGAATTCTTCTTCACAAGTCTCTTTACCTGTTATAAATAATTCAATAGAATCATCTGAATAAGAAATCCAACAATCAGAGTGCAGAAAAGTTCATCCAACAGACGACATAGAGCAAAGTATGAATGTCTACCCCAAAAATCCAGGGTGCATTGCTAAGTCATAGTCTAAAATTGTAACCCGTTGTCTGCTCAATTCCTCCCCAACGACCCTTTTCAGTAATGTCCTGCATAAAGTTTTGCCCAAGTGTAAGATACATTTTTCATGGCATTGTTGCAAGCTCAGAGAAAAACGAATACGAATACGAATACGAATACGAATACGAATACAAGAATAGATGCATAGCTGAGTGGGGCAAACATTTTAAAAGTATGGAAATATGCTTACTTACAGTTGGAGCCATTGAAAAATTACTTGTGTACGAGTTGTTGCAGATGTATCTACAGAGGTGGAACGTCATTTTTTTTTTTACAAATTTTTATTTTATTATTTATTTTTGTAGTGAATATCTCTCAGCAGTAAGCTTTGGCTGGTTGAAGGATAACGATGAGAAATATGCGCTCTGACTGATGAATATAATAACAAATATTTTCTTCAATTTACATTTGGTTCCAAGTGGAATTAGCCGGTACTTGGACTTGGAATATGCGAATCTACTTCTAGGTTTTCTTTTTATGAAGTGGGAGTAAGGATTCTAGCAACATATCATTGAGGTTTTACACATAATATACCGGTTGATTTAGTCTATGCAAATTGTTCATAGATGAATGAGTAAAGTCTAGGAGGATTGATGGTACCTCCGTCTATAGTCAAATGTGTCTTCGTATTCCACAAAATAAGTTATGCGTACCAAGAAAAACTTAGAAAACCCAAACAATGTAGGATATCCTAATCGGAATTTAGTTATTTCGATAGATATGCGAGATCCAGCAGCGTATTGAGGGCCATAGCATTAACATAACAACCACTTCGTCAGTGCATTATTGTCTGCTACTCAATGAGACATTACCAGATCTTGGACTTCAATAAAATTTTCCTTGCCCTCTCACATATTATTTACATAATGAATGTATCTTCAATTTTGAATGATTAACACGAATGTATGCACATGGGTAAATATTCAAATACAGTGGTAATCCAGTAAAACGAATGATATACTCGTAATGTCCAGGTATATTCGTTACATCGAAAACGTTTTACTTGTACGAATCGTTAAATAAATGTAAAAATTTTGCTCCTATTCATTATTGTTTTATTTCATTAATTCGTAAAGCTGATAGAGGAATATCATCGTCCTCATCAAACTCCATACCCACCGTTGGGAGTAATATGTTTTTCCAGCACTTGTGAAGCACAACCGCTGATACATTTTGTCATGCCAAGGTAATGAGAGAAACAGCTTGGCAAAGGGAAAGCTCATTCAGAGCATTTTTTATGACTTTTCCCGAACTCACAATTTTTTCTCTGCAAGCTACTTCTATGAAATAGGCTAGCTTAGTTAAGCGGATCGCATTCTGATAAATGGGTTTAATGAATGGTGTGAAATTTGGTGGCATGTACAATACCTAAATTTTACGCCTTCGGTAGGATGACCAGGCGCATTATCTAGACGCAAAAAAGCCTGTATTGGTATTTTCTGCTCTTCAACCTTAAAAAAAATTCTTAGATACATAGCATATTTTTTTTATTTCGAACCTGTGGTATAAAATTCTTGAAAGCCAAGTTTTAAAAAGATCAGCAGATTCAGAAAACGCTTGGGCAACTGGTAGAGTTTTATTTTGAAAAGACCCCGGTTTTTTTGACTTTCGGATTATAACTGGATTTGATATTTTCAAAGCAGTAACATTCGCGCATGCAAGAAACGTAAGGCGTTTTTGGAAATTTTTCTCCCTGGGCCGCTTGCCGACATGAACATATGTACTGTCTGGTAACATTTTCCAATCTAGTCCAATCCCGCCACATCGCAGCAAGAAAAAAGAACCTGCGCCAACCACAGATGCATCAATCTTCTCAACATCGTATGTAAGATCTTATCCGGCCTGAAGCCGTTTGTCAACAACCTGATAAGTCCATATCAGTGTAGCTTCAGGCCAGGAAAGTCCACCAACGAACAAATATTCACAATTTGGCAGATCTTGGAGAAAACCCATGAGCTTCTGATAGATACACACCGTCTATCTATCGATTTTAAACCCGTGTATGACAACATCTATAGAGACGAGCTATACAGAGCAAGGTCTAGTTTTGGCTGACGATGGAGAATGCATGCTGCTCCATCAAGGTCGTTAAAGATCTCACCGAGACGTTTGATGTCATAAAAGGATTTAGACAAGGCGATGCGCTGTCATGCGATTTTTTCAACATCGTACTTGAAATAATAGTGCAAAACTCACGCGCAAACACAAGAGGCACTATCTTTCAAAAGTCCGTTCAATTACCCGAGGGACAGGGAAGTAGAGAAAGACCGAGACTCAGGTGGCGCACGCAAGTGGAAGGGGGCTTCAGCTAACTTAGCGTGCGAAACTGGGCGTTTTTAGCAAAAGGTCGAGGTAGCTGGTGACGCTTGTTAACTGAGGCCTCGGTCCACCACGGACTGTAACGCCACCAAAACAAACAAACAAACAATCGTGTCAAAACTGTCATCCCAAAGCGTTCTCTTGAGCTAAGAAAATAGCCGGAGGTCACACGGTGCAAAAGCAGGCAAATGCGGTGGTTGTGAATCGATATAAGTTCCACAAGTTTAAATTTTTTTTTTGAAAATACTGTAGGCATTAACAAGCCTCGGATATGGACGGATCTACTGTTGACAACCCACGCAAACGATTTAAGGACAATGAGCTTTGGATATGCACGTGGAATGTTAGATCCCTTAATAGACCACGTGCAGCCGAGCAACTAGCGGAGGCCCTAGACTGCTGCGAAGCAGACATAACCGCCATCCAAGAAATGCGATGGGATGGGCCGGACAAAAAGAAGATGAAAAACTGCGACATCTACTACGGCAATTGCTATCGACGGCAAAAGCAGCGCTTATTTGGATGCGGATTTGTTGTCGGAGGCAAACTAAGACGAGAAGTCCTCAGCTTCCGGCATGTGTGCGAGCGCCTCGTAGCAATCCGCATCAAGGCTGAATTCGCCAACATTGGCCTTATATGCGCGCATGCCCCCACAGAGGAGAAAGATGACAACACCAAGGATACCTTCTACGAGCTCCTTAACAAGACCTACGAGCAATGCCCTAGCTATGACAGCTATGACATTAAAATTGTCCTCGGTGATTTTAATGCAAAGCTAGGAAGAGAAGGTATCTTTGGTGGAACAATCGGAAAATATAGCCCGCACAACACCACCTCCGATAACGGATTCAGGCTAATCGACTTTGCGGCGGGGCGAAACATTGTCGTGGCTAGCACGCGGTTCCCACATCTCGGCATACACAAGGGGACTTGGAGAACTCCTGATCAATCAACAGTCAACCAGATTGATCACATAGCGTCCGTACGTTCAGAGGAGCAAACATCGACTCGGACCATTACCTTGTTGTAGCCAAGGTACGGTTGCGGATATCCCAAACTACGCCAAGACAAACTAATGCTGTGAGAAAATTTGACGTCAGACGGCTACAATCGCAAGTGATCGCTAAGTCCTTTTCCGATCGAGTGTCTCTTAATCTCTTAAAGGGTCCAATGCCGCCACCATCAAGCATCGAAGACCATTGGCATCACTGCCAAAAGGCCATAAGAGAAGGCGCTACTGATGTGCTGAGTTTTACTCGACCACTAAGAGTTTCGCAAGATGCACACAAAGCGGAGCTGCAAAGAAAAACTAGATCTGCTCACGAGCTCTATGAGCAGAAGAGGAGAGACGAATGTGGGCATCTCAGGAGGAAAAAGAAAGAGCATGAGAAGCGCGTGGTCGAGGAAACTGAGAGATGCTACTTCAGGACTGAGATTCGGAAATTTTATAAAACTGGTACGATGCCTGTAGAGATGAACAAGGGAACATCGTAGTAGAATCGCAGTCGATGCTGAGGATTTGGAAAGATCTTTTCTGCAGACTGTATAACGGCGATGACGGACCAAATACCGCTGTCAGGCAGAATCAACCTTTCAACCTGGACGATGATGACCAACAATTCCGTCCACCCGACCTGGATGAAGTGAAGATAGCCATATCGAAGCTTAAGCCCAACGAAGCTGCTGGAGCGGATGGCCTGACTGCCGAGCTCTTCAAAGCGGCAGGCGATGACTTGGTAAGGAGCATACACCAACTCATCTGTAAAATATGGTCGGACGAAAGTATGCCCGATGAATGGAACCTCAGCATTGTTTGTCCGATTCTCAAGAAAGGAGACCCTCTGAACTGCGCCAACTAAAGAGGCATCAGTCTCCTTAACATCGCATATAAGATCTTATCCGCCGTATTGTGTGAACACCTGACGCCGTTCGTCAACAACCTGATAGGTCCATATCAGTATGGCTTCAGGCCAGGAAAGTCCACCATCGACCAGATATTCACACAACGGCAGATTTTGGAGAAGACCCATGAGCTTCAGATCGATACCCACCACCTATTCATCGATTTTAAGGCCGCGTATGACAGCATCTATAGAGACGAGCTATCCAAATGTCTAGTTTCGGCATCCCAGCCAAACTCGTCCATCTGTGCAAGATGACGATGGAGAATGCACGCTGCTCCATCAAGGTCGGTAAAGATCTCACCGAGACCTTTGATGTCCAGAAAGGATTTAGACAAGGCAATGCGCTGTCATGCGATTTTTTTCAACATCGTACTTGAAAAAATAGTGAAAAACTCACGAGCAAACATAAGAGGCACTGTCTTTCAAAGGTCCGTCCGACTACTCGCATACGCCGACGATATTGACATAATCGGGAGAAAGCAGCGTGATGTCAGTGGCGCTTTCGCGAGTATTGAGACGGAAGCGGCGAAAATGGGTTTAGCGTTCAATGAGGGCAAGACCAAGTATATGCTGTCAAGCAAAAAGGACAACCAACACCGACGTGTCGGACAGAACGTCACCCTCGACAGATATAACTTTGAGGTTGTTAAGGACTTTGTCTACCTAGGCTCTGCTATAAATACAGACAACGGCACCAGCGCTGAGATCAAGCGAACAATAACTCTTGCCAACCGCTGTTTCTTTGGGTTAAGAAGGCAATTGAGTAGCAAAGCCCTCTCTCGGACAACAGAAGTCACCCGTTATAAGACATTATTAATTCCAGTTATGCTCTATGGCGCAGAGGCATCTACATTATCAAAAATGGATGAGGGTGAGATAAAAATTCTTCGGACGATCTTCGGTCCCGTCTGCATTGACGGTGAGTGGAGGAGGAGATACAACGACGAACTGTATGGACTGTATAGCGACATGGACCTAGCCAGAAGAGTGATGATCCAAAGACTGAGATGGCTGGGTCATGTAGAGCGCATGGACACCAATGCTCCGGTCCGAAAAGTCTTCGAATCCGCCCCCGAGGGACAGCGCAGTAGAGGAAGGCCAAGACTCAGGTGGCGCACGCAAGTGGAAGAGGACCTCAGCCAACTTAGCGTGCGAAACTGGAGGCAGCTAGCCAGGGATCGAGCTGGCTGGAGAAGCTTGTTGACTGAGGCCCAGGTCCACCCCGGACTGTAGCGCCACCTAAAGTAAGTAAGTAAGTATATTTGACTTTTTTCAGGCACAAAACATCTGCACTGATCCAAATGGAATGTTAACGGTATCATCGAAGTCTCTTATAGTCAATCGACGATTTTGAGCCCCAAATCTGTAGTTTCCTTAACGTGTTGCTCATCGGTGGGGGTTGATGGCCGCGCATTACGATATTTGTCCTTAACGCTTTCTCTGTATTTTAGAATTGTTTTTACAACTTGCAAACATGTTTTTGTGATGTAGCCTGGTCATCGAAGACCTTCTGCAACATTCTCAATGCTCTGCAATGGAAATTACATTCCCCAAATAAAATTCTTGGTAGATTTTGACAACAAATTTAATAGAGATGTCGTTGACAATACTACCAACCTAAAAAAAAATATATTTGCCAGAATCGAAGAGCCCGTGTATTTTAAAGTTTAAATTTCACCTTATTTTTAATCTTTACTCTGGGTGGTGCTCAGCTCCGGGAGGGTTAGGCTTATGGTCGGCTTATTTTCAGTAAGAAATAAGTCATCTGTTGGTATACTTTTAAAAAAATCTATTATTCAATATTTTTCAACGATTGTTGCCTCATTGAAAAGAGATTTACGCGTTCCTACTAATTATGGATCGTTATTTCATTCAAATAACTGCTTTGACTGGCTCGTCAGTAGGCCGATCACTTCTCAGGCAAGTTCCACAGATTTTAAGGTTCATGAGGTTCTAGAGTTTAGAGGCACACATTAGATTCACCGGAAATATTCTCCATTGCGCACTGAGGACGAACACGGGAATATGTTCAGTTATAAATCAACACACGTGCAGACGGTGCATTATTTCGACCTGAATTTCTATTGAAAATTCGCACTGTTTCGACAACACAGCATCTACCAACGTTGTTGAAGCATAAATCGATCCAATTCGTAGTGCGAAAATATAATACGAGTACTAAGTTTTTGCCAGGGATAAGAGTTCTCAAAGTTAAAATAACATATGATTCAAAATGATACCAAAAGATGGCCCACCCTTTAGATTGGTTAGTCTATTTCCTGCTTTGGGTATCAGAACTGGTTCTGATCATATTTATCAGAATTGTGTTTCTATATATCTCTTTGGAGGAGTGCTGAAAGGATTCTATCTTTACCAGGATTTTGAATGGCTGAATTGATTTGAATCTTCTAAATTATCGGTTACAATACTTAGCGAATAATGATGCTTAGTGAGTGTTTCAAAGTACCCAGCCAACACTTTATCGCGTGTCGTCCTGTTGATTGGCTTGCTATACTACCATGGAGTAGAGCGGTTGCCTGATTTTTTACACTCTGAGCTGGCCTGATGATAGCAGCCATGCTTTAGGCAACGAATATCTTTTGTGTCGTTTTATAGCAATTGTCCATGGATTCCATAATTTCTAGGCTATATGTGCCCCAATCTGTAGATCTTGGTCATTTAAAAGTTTCGGAAAATTTTAGGAAGTCAATAGGATGACGAACAGGATATGACAGTGACCAGACATCGATATTTCAGTTGAAACGTGCCAGTTCCTATTAGGGATTTGTAGAAGTCAGGTGCATACAGTTAAGTCAAGGACATCTTCCCTGATTCTACTTATAAAAGTAAGGCTATTTTCGTAGCTGAGAATTTCAAGATTACTCTGGCAAATAAGTTTTAGAAGAGACTTACCTCTTTTATTGATTCTATACATCAAAAAGAGAGCACAGATGCACAAGATTAATTTTAAATAATTATCGTCCACCCTTAGCCATGCCCGAAAAAAGTAACTTTTACATAAATTAGCTGACTAACTTATGCAACCAGATTTTAAAGTCCGTTTGAGTATTCATACTCTCCTTCATTAATTTATTCATGCACTCCCGGAAATATGAGTAACCCACTGCCCAACTTCAAAATACTCCATAAGAAAACACCCCTTGTGCACACCCTTATTTTGAATTCAAACACTTTCCCTTCCTTATAGTCACTGCCACAATAAACACCATTGTCCCCATTTGACCTTATCAAAAACACAACTTTCTCAACCCCGCCTTTGGCTTTTTGCATCATTAATTAGCATCAGTTTACCATAGCTCCTAATAAAGACATTCTGGTAAAATTCCCCTCTAAATTAATAGCTATATGGACATAATCAATTTGCACAAAGTCCTGTCAACACCTTTGTACCTATTAAAGGGCAAGAACCAATTCAAGTCCTTAATAAAATCTCCACATCAAATATTTAAAATGTCATCTTTGTTGAGAAATGCTACCGAGGTGGCTATGTCAAAAACTGCTGGACACCGTCCACATTCTACGAGTACATTCTATGAGTAAATCGACAGCGACATCTACAGAAACATGAACATCGTCATGGGCTTCTACGAGTAAGAGCAAACATTCCCAGCAGCCACATCATTTAGTCAAACGTCAACAGCTCATCCAGCAACATATTGAAAGAAGAACCTCTTTATCCCGCAAATACGAAAGCATAATATTTAGGATGCAAAGAAAAGTCACTCACCTTACCGCCACCCAAGCGTGACAAGGCCGATCCTGAAAAGACGAAAATTATGAAAAGGAATGGGAGTCTCATTCATCCGAACACACAAACACAGACACACACTGATGACTCTCTTCCACTTTTGCATATGTTAAGTGTCAATAGGGTTGATTATGGAGCTTATAATGTCCTAGCATATCGGTTGTAGTCGCTTTTGATGAGCCGAAAATTTACCATGCGACCTTTCATCACAAGAAATATGGAAGAAAGTGCAAACTCATAACACCATTCCTAATCTACATCCAGCCCCATCTACATCATCAAAAAGGGTTTTCGTGTGGCGGCAGGAGTAGATTCTTGCCAATACTATTAGATAAATGAGCTGGGGCTAGAGAATGCCATTGGAGTAGAGTGGAGCTGCTGGGGTGAAGGAAGAACCATTCAAGGGAAATCCTTGAAAATGCTTTTCTGCTCTTTTTGAATGTGTACCCTTCACACACAGTTGAGCCGATTCGAATTCAATCAATTTACATGTATCCCTTGGGAGGACGACAACAACACCGACAAGAGGACCGACAACAGCGGCTACAGCATCGACGACGATGACTATAGTATGTCTACGAAAATGACGACAATGCTGAAAGCGGAGACGGCAGGCTCTCCAAGGCCGATGAAGGGTGGCATAGAATAGGGTGGAAATACTTTTCTTATTGACACTAAGAATTGAGGAATTTTCTTTTGATCGTTCATGTGAGTAAATGCTTTGGATGATTAGGAGTGGAAATGTTTTCCCTTTTATTTGCTGTTAGTGCAAAAAAACACATTTTCCATGATAACTTGTTTGCAGCTTTCGCTTTCAAATTGACAAATGCAAACAGGCGAGATGGGTTCCAATGGGGGTGGTTTGGGGGTTAGACTGTGATTTAATATAAAAAAAATTCCAATTCGATTAAACGGAAGGGTGAGATGGGCAGAATAAAGTTTCTCCAATCGCGTCCTTTAGATAAATCATAACTTTTACAGCAAAATCGATGAGCCGGACATAAATGAAGGTAGAGCACAAGTAAAGGTTGTAGGGACTTTCTTTTTCTTCCTTTCTGGACGTTAGGACGTTCTTTTGCTTAGTTTTATTCCCTTCTTTTGCTAAATCTTCTAAGTGAAATTAATTTTTTTTTCCTTTTTTCTCTCTGATATTTCAAAGTAGGTTAACGATTTGCATAAAAACAACTAAACTGTTACTTTGATAATTTTTTACACCCATTTTTACACAGTTAAAGTCAGAGAACTTTTATTTTTCTTCTCTGTCCAGAAAAGAATTGGACTGACATATGAGAAAATGAAGTTTTCAGAAAATTTCAGAAATTAAGGCATAGACATCACTTTCAGACCCGCCTTCACATCAAAATTCCAGTAATCAGATTGAATAGAACCGTGTACCACCGAAGTAGTCCAGTAATGTTGTCATCTTATAAACACCATACGCATTTAGTTCATTAAAGTTAGTGTTGTCAGAGTTGACGATTTTCACCAATCGATGTTGGTCGCAAATTAGTTCATTGGTGAATAAGCAGCATAATATTACTCCCAATTTCGAACCCTGCGGCATACCGTACAATCTCTGTTTATCTCACCGTAAAATATTCTATTTATCTTGTGTTGTATCTCATCTCGATGAGATGAAAAGGGATTGTACGTCAAATGCTTTTCGACTACACTGTCATCTTCGAGGGTTGAATGAGAAACCTCATTATGCCGATGTGCGTAAATTTCAAATACCTAGGCTTTGTCATAAGAAATTGATAAAATTGGGAATACACGTGAAAAAGTCTCAAAACTCTGATTTTGTGACAAAAATACCGATTCCACATTCGGGGAAGTCTCCCTATTACGAAACTGACAGTTTACAAACTTCATGCTGAACAAATCAGCTCGTTTTGCCATGTTCAAAGAAGGACTTTGGAAAATCAAGTCCAAAAATCAAAACGAGCTCAGGCTTCAGCAGTCATACGAAGCAGAGACTAAAAGGAAAAAAATTACTTACTTACTTTAAATGGCACTACAGTCCGGAGTGGACCTGGGCCTCAGTCAACAAGCTTCTCCAGCCAGCTCGATCCCTGACTAGCTGCCCCCAGTTTGGCACGCTAAGTTGGCTGAGGTCCTCTTCCACATGCGTGCGCCACCTGAGTCTTGGCCTTCCTCTACTACGCTGTCCCTCGGGAGCGGTTTCGAAGATTTTTCGAACTGGAAAAACGAAAATAATTAGATGACTCAAATACGGAAACATCAGCAAATTCTTGACCTTACTGACAACGTGATTCAAAAGTTGGGCAATTGCTTATAATGAAGAGGGGACCTATTTTAAGTAGAAATTTTTAAGCAATCAAAAATTAAGGAAGACTCTTAAAATAATTTTGGTTTTATTCTTGTCAAATTTCAGCGAAATGGTGCATTTCGTTTCTGCATTTAAAAGATTGTCAAATCGAGCAAGCCTTTTTAATTATTCCGCACGTCATAGCGCTTACAAAAACAACTTTGAAAGAAGTCACCTGTTCCAATATTAACAACCACTAACGACTGTGTTTTTTTCATTTCGAAATATTGAATTTCGGATCGGTGTAAACGTACTATAGTATACAGTGTTTTATAAAAAAATGGCTGAAACTTGTGGAACTTATATCGTTTCACATCCACAGCATTTGCCTGATTTTGCACCATGTGACTTCAGACAGACAGTTTCCACACAATTGTTTGTTTGTTTGTTTTGGGGGCGCTATAGTCCGGGGTGGACCGGCGCCTCAATCAACAAGCGTCTGCAGCTACCTCCAGTCTCGCATGCTAAGTTGGCTGAATTCTCCTTTCCATTGCGTGCGCCACCTAAGTCTCGGTCGTCCTCTTGTGCGCTGCCCCTTGGGGCCGGATTCGAAGACTTTTCGGACCGGAGCGTTTGCGTCTACCCGCCCTACATGACCCAGCCATCTCAGTCATTGGATCTTTTCTCTTCTGGCTAGTTCAATTTCGCTGTACAGTCTGTAAGGTTTGTCGTTGTATCTCCTCTTCCACTCACCTGATAAATTTTTCTTTCAAAGCAACCAAGAGCACTCTTATCCGATTTTTTTAATAATGTCCATGCCTCTGCACCATAGAGCAGGACTGGGATTATTAAGGTCTTATAAAGGGTAACTTTTGTTGTTCGAGAGAAGGCTTTACTAGTCAATTGCCTTCTTAGTCGAAGGAGGCACCGATTGGCAAGAGCTGTTCTTCGTTTGATTACAGCCCTGGTGAATTCATGGGATCCTAGGTAGACAGTCCTTAACTACCTCAAAGTTATGTCTGTCGAGGGTAACGTTCTGTCCGAGCTCGGCAGTAGACGGCCTACTTCAGCAGGTTTCTTGGACTTTAGCTTAGATATTCCCATCTTCACTTTATCCAGGTCGAATGGATGGAATTGTTGGTCTACATCATCCAAATTGAAGGTTCATTCAACATGACAGCGATATTTGGTTCCCCATCGCTGTTATAGTGTCCAGAAGGGAAAAGGATTTGGCAATCTCTTGTGAGTATAGCCAACCGATGCTGAAATTTCCCACAGCACTACCCTGCTTTTGCGCTGTTCATGATATCCGTAACCAAACTTTGGCTA
This sequence comes from Volucella inflata, assembly GCA_928272305.1. NCBI lineage: Eukaryota > Metazoa > Arthropoda > Insecta > Diptera > Syrphidae > Volucella > Volucella inflata. Next base: position 157,048,611 of record OV743716.1, read on the forward strand.
CAACAAGGTAATGGTCTGATGCGATGTTGTCTCTTTGGACATTAATAATAATGGAAAAGTGTCTTGCCGATTGCAATGCGGTCAATCTGGTTGAAGGTTGATTGATCAGGAGTTCTCCAGGTCCCCTTGTAAATATCGAGATGGGGGAACCGCAAAGCAAATTAGCCTGAATACGTTTTCGAAAGTAGTGTCGTAGAGGCTATATCTTCCGACAGAGATGCCATCTTTTCCTAGATTGGCACTAAAATCGCCTAAACGAGTTGCAGCGCGGCTCGTGCCTAGAGTGCTGAATTTGTTGCAGAAATAGCATTACCAAAATGTTATTGATGGCATCATTACCGATGAGGAGACATGGGTCTTTAAATATGAAATCAAAACTAACCAACAATCATCCGAATGGCGCTACTCAAACGAACCAAAACCCAAGAAAACCACGACAGAGTCGATACAAAACTAAGGCTTTGTTGACCGTTTTTTTTTTATTGCCACTCTGAAAATGTTCGTCGCAAGAAGCCAGAATTGTGAAAAAAAAAACTCTTGGTTTCTTCACCACGACAACGCAGCGACTCACACATCTCATCTTGTACGCGACTTTTTGATCAAAAACAGTGTTCATACCATTCCGCAAATTCCATATTCACTTGACATGGCTCTTTGTGATCTTTTTCCTATTCCCACGATCCAAGTTACCACTTCGTGGAAAGAATTTTGAGACTATTGGGGGGATAAGAGAGAATTCACAGAAGAAGCTGAAGGCGAATCCAAAATCGGCCTATGAAAAGTGTTTTGAGGAAGCATTGGGATATCTTTATTTATTTGCAATGGAGATTAATTTGAAGAAAAATAAAATGAATATCGATGAATACTATAACTGAACCGTTTTCGTTTTATCGAAGAATTCAGGGTACTTTTTGATCAGAAGGTAAGTGACTTGGCTCTGCTATCAATTCTACCAACAATAGCTCAGCAGCATTAACACGAGGAATCACTCGTGGCTTTGGGCTTACTAACTAGTAAGGCCCTATACAGAAAGGAGACTCAATATGACATCTTGATCGTCCCAATCCTACTTTATGGAGCTGTCAAAAATGATTGAAAATTTACTCGGTCGTTTCGATAGAAAAAAAAAATATCTGGTTGCTATTGCGTCGGCAGACTTTGGAGGACGAGTTGGACGCCGACATCGATCTGGTCAGAAAATTGCGCGTCAATCGCCTGAGATGTCTAGAATATGTAGTGCAAATGGACATCAATAGAGGAAGAGCTCACCTTGAGTGGAACACAAAAGAAGTAGTGAACCTTAGCCGACTAAGTGTGCTCAACTTGTAGGCAGTAATCTAAGGAATGGAGCTAACTGGAGAGGCTTGATAGTTTCTGCCTAGGTTCACCCCGAACTATAGCACCACCCAAGTAGCTTTCATACAAATCACAGCTGCTGTCGCCGGAGTTCAAAGAATTATTTATCTCTGCTGGCTATTGGAGATTCTTCTGACACTCCAGGCTCTGCTTAAGATGCTCCGATGAACCTCCCGTTGTAATCATATAATTTGTTGCACTCTCCAGCCCGTCTTCTATTTAAAGAGAACCGATGCTTGATAGAACTTGCACTGAAGTTCTATTGACCTTGCGCGCTGAGTATTGTTAGACTCTCTTCTTATGCACATGCCGTTTGATGCAATGACATCGGAACTCGTGTTGCTTGCTCGAATATGCGTCAAATTTCACTGTTTTCAGGGCTGAATTTCTAACATCGATTTATTTTGCAGTTTTGTCTTCCTCGGGGTAAACTTGTAGGTCAGTATCGATAACCAAGCTGAATTTAAAGTCCTCCCGATCTTTTTCATCACTTCAAATCTTGGTGGACTGGAATAGCGAGGTTCTCTGTCTTCCGTCAGAAGGCAACTCATTAGGGTATACTAATACATGTAATTATGTCGTCTTGGTCATGTAATCAGAAAAAACAAGCCAAATAAATAAAAACGTCAACGGTGGGAAATGCAAGACATGGAGTTATGGTAGCCTTTGTATGCATACAATATACATGTTACACATCTCAAGGGAGGAAGGAACATTGTTGATTGATAAATTTTAAATTAATTCAGGAAAGCACTCAATTACCAACATGCACATAAGCTCGGGTTAATTTTGTTCAACCGCTTGTAAACCTTGACCTGACTCCATTACAATTATCCTTAATCGTATCGGAAATCAATATAATTGATTGCATGTCGGGCGATACCTAACTGAAGTAATTGTTGTGCAAATTCATTTCACTACGAGCCCCCAAGTGGAAGGATAATAAATATAATATTCTGGAAAATGTCCATCCGGGAATTGGCGCACGAAGCTTAAAATTGTTTGCCTTTTGCATACCTAATTAACGTTTAACATAAAAAATTTTAAATTAAATACAATAAATATATTTTTACATTCCTAGATCTCACATAAGAAGGAGATTTTCGGTCGCGCTCCATAGAACTTTCCAGTTAGTGTTATAAGAATCGGGATCAAAACTCTTTAACAGAAAAGGAAGTGACCAACCTAGATAGCGTGACCAACTAGAATGGAGTAGGAGAGGTATTAATTTGACAAATACTAAGTTAAAGGAAAGCCAACAATTTCTTAACCGGAAGACGGACATCAACCACAGTGACAGGGAAAAATAGTTCGAAAGATGAGCCGGTTGCTGGGAGTTTCAAAGAGGGCGGCTCAATGACACAACCTCTTCTAAGTTAAGCAAGGATGTCAAAATGATAATTGAGGAACACCGCTGAGCCAAATAATAACTTTCGGGTAGTAAAAGTCAACTTTGGTTACCGCAAACAGAAGCGGGTCCTACAATTAAGACTCATAGACGGTGATAAAGACAATAAACAACGTTGAAAACATTTAAGTTCATTCAGTGCAATTTTTCGTCTAACTACATTAGAACGTGAGAGAGTTGGTCGGCAATACGAAAGCCGAACAACGGACCACGTATTGTCCATAAGAAAGATATCCTAGATCGCAACAGACCTAAGGAATGGCTAACCATTTTATAAATATACATACCAGGGGACGGCATTAAAGGCAACTTAAGGTACCTCGAGCTTAATAGCAAAGAATGGGAAGTTGTTGCTGGATTCTGGTATGTATGAGCCACTAGCGAGAGCTACAAGTCGTTACTGCCATCAAATTATCTATTAAATACAGTTAATTTTGTGGTTAGTAAAGACAGCTCTCTGTATTTTATTTTAATTAAACGTTCTCTGCCTCTTAAAAAAACACCCTTTACTAATAATTTTCCATCAAAGTAAATCGTGCCAGCCTTATGAGTAAGGAATGCATAGATTCCTCCCTCATCAAAGATTCTTGGATGATGCATGAGAAACTTGGAGGACTGAATGCAACTGAATTTGTCAACAACAGGGCCAACTCGGTAATGAAAATATTGTATATAGGGCTAGAGCCTGTATAGCAGCATCTGCTATAATCAATTATGACCGACTGAACAATCTCTGCTGAAGCTTGCCTCAACATATAGTACATGTGTTATCAACTGACTGAAGTACCCCCTTTAGCAATACTAAGCTCTCTTATCCCTTAGATAGATCACAAACGTCGGATATGCTTATTTTATCCGAAAATTCGACGTACTCGTAACTACTCACTCTGTTGTATAAGTCTAACTCCTTGGCTATAAGAAACTGGAAAGTATCTTTGGACGTATCGTTCTCCGATAACAGAATGACCAAATCCAATAACAAAGCCACACGCATACCACTTCAATTGTATAAGAATTGCAGAAATACTTACTGAAGCACCCTATTGCAAAACGATATTCAAAGCATGCCCCACAAAAAGCAAAAAATCCAAGAATTCCCCACATTAAACGACTAAAGTGCACCATGCACTAGGAAAGAGCCAACAAAATTTGTGAATGCAGCCAAAACCTCCAACATGGATACAACGCTAACGGACAGTCACGTATAACATTTTGCTCCAACAGAGTGAGCCAGATTAAGGAAACACATACATATCTAGGGGACCTTGAGTAGCTGGATATCTAAACGTCCTACACGGAGACATTAAGTCTTCACATACGCTAGGTACACTTCGACTCTGGAATCAGTACTAGATAGTGACACACAGTCAACACAAAATCCAAAATCCCAGTGCCGATACTATGCAATGAAAAGTCAGCTTGACTACGGATTCATGCTCCGCTGGAGTGAACATTGATCATAGCAATTGTGTTTTAAAAAATTAAGAAGACTGTACTACCATTCATTAAAAGACCCTTCAACAGTAGCATTAAATAGGGATATGTGCCAAAATGCTGAAGGAAATGGAGTGTGGACTTCATTCTTAAGGTAGTTAGGCCCAACCATACCCATTCAAAAGATTTCAAGTCTATAATCCAAATGTTATTTATTGTTACTTTGGAAAAATAGCTTAACGATACTGTGGGTACTGCAATATATAAGAACATCGACACGCAATAATAGGCAACATCGTATTGAGTGTCCCTATCTCAAGAGGTCTTGTGCTTAAAATGAACGCCTTTCTTGATGACTTGATTTCACTGAACACCGGTTCATTCAAGAAAGCAAGGATATGCCCTGCCATCGCTTGCATGCATTAATGAATACCAAAGCAGAACTGCTCCACTCTTAATTTGGGTCGAGGCTGACCTCTTTCCGATCATAGGGTCACGGCACCCAGCACTTATTAAAACTCTATATCGGGTTGAAACCAACTGAAAAACTCAATTACCTCTATCAAGTAAAGCCCAAACCGAGATCTGGGGCGCCCTCACGCGACAGTGTTCTAAGACTTGGTGTGAACTGAAGCTCCACATAAATAAGTGAGTCGCTATTAAGCCCATCGCTTCAGTCGAGATTCAATAGGGATTCGTGAAGTGCCATTGTGAGAAGCTTAAGGCCATAAGGTTTAGCTCCAATGGGTTAGTGTGCCCATAAAAACATACGAAAGAACGATCATACAAACGAGTCAGCTCGATAAGGACTACGAAAGGTTGAACAATTTTTCAACCTGTGAAATTTCAAGGCAATTATGACTGTAACTCATCAAATATAGAACAAGTAAGATTTTTTAAAAGAAAGAGCTTTTCTTTTGCCTTTTTGCCTTTTTGCCCTTTTGCCAACGCCTTTCCGACAACGATCTCTGCAGAGGCTGTGAAAAGGATACCCTAGACTTTCTGTCTTAGCTTCAGTAATTTGTGAAAGTGAACTTTAGAAAGTTACTATTCCTACGATCTCTCTGAACAATCAGCTGTGTCATTGTCAACTCTTTTAAATCGCCGGGAATCACAGTGTTTCTACACAGACTCAAATACGATGAGTTAAAGGTCCCTTCGGTTCCAGAAATCATCTTCTAATGAACCTAAACTAGAGCACTCTGTACTCAATTTCCTTCATTTTTCTTCGAAAGATAGTTACACTGCTGCTTCTGAATCGCCTAGAATGGTAAATTCTATTTCTATTCTACTATGTGCGATGTCTCTGGTTTCTTCATTACCTATAGTATAAGAATCGAACCCCTTATGTCACATTTTCCAGCGAGAGTTTTTGAAGAAATGGAACTGGATGCCGACCAGACAACGGACAGCGAACGAATTGCCCAGATGCAATAAACAGCGATGTTAAGTCCCTAAACAACTCAAATGAGACCTTATCTGGGCTACTCCGACATATTTGGATCCCAGGTCGGTAAGGATTTCCGAGACTAAGTCAGAGTCTTGGAAAAGGAATGGTGGTGGATGACGCCTAAGTGGATCAACGGCAACGCTCACATCTCCGAACGGATTAGTGGCTTCGGTCTAACAGAACTCTTATGGGTCTTATGGTTATCGATACCCGAACTTTTATAGATACCCGAACGTTCCGAGAAGCCAACACCAAATCAGATCATTACTATGCTGTAGCCAAGGTTTGGTTGCGGATATCCTGAACAGCAAAGGCACGCTATTGCTATAAGGAATTTCGGCCTCAGATAGCTAAACTCGCAACAGAGCGCCAACCTCTTTTCCGATCGAGTCTCTCTTAATCAAGGAATGGGTCCACTGCCGCCAGCATCAAGCAACGGAGACCACTTGCAACACTCCATAAAAAACTAGAGCCGCTCACGAGCTCAATGAGCAGAAGAGGAAATACGTAAACAGGCTTCTCAGGACGAAAAGGAAAGAGCGTCAGAAGCGTGTGGTGGAAGAAATTGAGAAACTCCTGGAATGAGATTCAAAAGTTCTACCAAAAGTTAAAAAAAAAAAACTTGCCACGGACACAAACCTAAAACCGAAGCCTGTAGAGACGAAACAGGGAACATTGTAGCAGAGTCGCAGTCGATGCAGAAGATTCGGAAAAATCATTTCTGTAGAATGTATAACGGCGACGACGAAACAAATACTGCTATTAGGCAGAATGAACCTTTCAACTTGAATGATGTAGACCAACAATTCGACCCACCCGACCTGGATGAAGTGAAAATAGCAATATCTAAGCTGAAAACCAGCAAAGCTGCTAGAGCGGACGGCCTCACCGCCGAGCTCTTCGAAGCGGCAGGCAATGACTTGGTAAGGAGCAAACACCAACTCATCTCTAAAATATGCTTGGATGAAAGTGTGACCGATGAATGGAACCTCAGCATTGCTTGTCCGATTCTCAAGAAGGGAGACACGATGAATTCCGCCAACTAAAGATGAATCACTGTATTCTCAACATCGCATACAATACTCGTATCTTATCTGTCATATTGTGTGATCACCTGAAGCCGTTTGTCAACAACCTTATTGGTATGAGTACATAGAAGTGTGGCTTTAGTCCAAAAAAGTCCATCGTCTACCAAATATTCACACTACGCCAGATCTTGAAAGAAAAAGGGTGCTTCAAATCGGCACCTTTTTACTACGTAGTACCAAATCTACAGACACGAGCCTACCAGAGAGATGTCTAGTTTTAGCATCTCTGTCAAACTCGTCTTTCTTTGTAGGATAACTATGAAGAATAAATGCAGCTCCATCAGGGCCGGTTAAGTTGCCAACGAAGCCTTGCTGTCAAAAATGGAATTTACTCAAGAAAATGCGCTGAATTGCGATTTCTTGAACATCACGCGCCAAAACAAGAGACACACGTTGTTGAAAAGTCCCTCCAATTCCTCTCAAATGCCGATGATATTGACATAATCGGAAGAAAACAGCGTGATGTCAGCGGCGCTTTCGCGAGGATTGAGACGGAGGTGGCGAATATGGGTTCAGCGGTGAACGAGGACAAGACTTAGTGTATGCTGTCAAGCAAAAAGGACAAAAAGGAAGTCTCGGACAGAACGTCACCTTCGATATGTATTTGTCTACGTAGGCTCCGCTATAAATCCAGACAGCGACACCAGCCCTGAGTTCAAACGAAGAATAACTCTTGCAAGTCGCTGCTTCTGTAGGTTAAGAAGGCAATTGACTAGCAAAGCCGTCTCTTGAACAACCCCACATAAGACCTTAATAGTCCCAGTCCTGCTCTATGGCCCAGAGTCATGGACATTATCAAATATGGATGAGGGTGTTCTTGGCTGCCTTGAGAAGACAATTCTTGTACAGCAACTTAGACTTATCCATAAGACTGAAGGTCCAACAAATAAGATAGCTAGGTCATGTAGGGCGGATGGACACCAACGCCCCGGTCCGAAAAATCTTTAAATCCGCCCTTGAGGGACAGCTTATGTTTTAGACTCAGGTGGCGCACGCAATTGCTAAGGGACCTCAATTTAGTGTGCGTAACTGAGGGCAGCTAGCGAAAGATAAAGCTTGCTGGAGGCGCTTTTTGGCAGAGACCCAGGTTTGCCCCGGACTTTTGCTCAACCTTGAGTAAATGAGTAAATAGGTGGATTATATAACCGCTGCATTATCATCATCCTTTTTTTTGTCATTTCACTAATTCTTGATTCTTGTTTGGGCTTATGTTGACAGCATGTGGAATTCGGCCACATGCTGGAGGCTTAAGAGACCTTACCAAAGTTGGAAACGGATGGCAAAGTCAAAGAAAATATCACAGTTTATTAACCTCGTTCCTAGCAACGGAAGATTGGTTAAGAAGCGCCATTGTCCGATCTTCAGATGGATTGTATATCAGCATCACATTCGGAAGTAAGTTTTTGAATTAACTGATTTGCAAATTGACAAAGAGCCTATTAGTGATGGATCATTTAAAAGGTAACTTTTTCAGAAGGCATGCGGTTGCAACATTACCTTCTAAGCTTGATTGAACTTATTTAGCAGTTAAGATACCTGCACCGTAGATTAATTAATTACCAAAAATATGTCAAAGTGACATATATATACTATTGTTCTCAGATTAAAATCTTCTAGAAAGCGACACAAAAAATTGTAGCAATCAATACAGAAACTGATGGAAGTCACGCTTAATTCAAACGAAAATTCAACCCTCGGCTACTGAATTGTGGTCAAATCAAATAAGTATAGTAGTTATCGTCAACCGATAATTAGTTCCTCGGCCAACTACCTCCATTTCCATGAGTGATTTCAACTGTAATAACATACCCTTGCGTGGCAGCAAAGTATCTACTCATACAGTTCAATCAACCTGTCAAATTCATTTGAATAAACATTCACTGAATAAGACGTTCCCCGAACTGTAGTGAACTATAGTGTAATGAACTTAAGTGCAACATCGATTTTATTTAATTTCCACCAGTATCTAACGTTTGGAAGAATATGAGAAACTGTACAACTCAACTTAGCCCATTTAAAATTCCCTTAACGAGTCTTCTAACAACGCTCATATGTTTGTCTGTAGGTATGACTGACTTTCATATGAGTATTCGTACAAGTAGTTGTACTCATAGTCGTACAATCTCGTACATGATTCGAAATCTGAAAAGTATATGAAACTGGTGAAAATGTTACGAGTATTCAATGTGAATGGTCAGGATGCACCATGGGTCTAGACGAACTTTTATGCGGACGTGTTCAGTGAGAGGGAATTTCTTTTTTATTATAACTTTTCTATATGAACGTGCTTGAGGTGCAGACGAGAGAAAATACTTTTTCTAAAGATGTATCAATTTAAAAGGTTCACATTATCGCAGAGCTTGGTGCTTGCCATTAAATGTTATGTACATACGTACGAGTCAGTTGGAAAAGTTTGAGGACATTATGACATGTATTTTGTGGTTTGTGAAACAATCGTATGAGCACATATGATTCCCATTTAATGAGACATACATTGAAGTTATTTTTTAAAATACGAGTATCATTTCGATTCAAAAATTTGTTGACAATCGTTGTAGTGGGCTCTTTTACAAATGAATTTCATTGGAAACTTTTGAATGGTAACTAAGAAAACTTGTATAGTACGAGTATATAGATTAAGGAGCCTCTCATGGACGCCTACTAACTTGTTTGTTCCAGTCCAGCAGGATAGTAGCGAATACTACTCCATGTTGCAATGGCTAATAGAGTCTTGCTCATATCGTGCTAGACTAACTAATGGGAACAAAAGCGAAATTAAATAGGGAGCGTGGAATATTATGAGCGCCTACACCCCTCAATTAGGCAATAAGGAATGAGAAGAAGATATACTCGCATATTGGCGAAATTGTAATGAGCTATTTGTTGTTGAGATTGAAACGGACATCTTGTGGCATAGAAATATAAATAGGAAGACCACCATAGATCGAGAATTTCGGCGGGAAAAGGTAAGATATTTTAAACTGATGCATATTACATAGTAACAACGGCCTCTTCGATATATTGCAAGCTCAGATAGATTACCATCTATTTCTATGGCTATTGAATGACTCAATAGTAAAGGGAGAGCTTCGTTGTTCCACTGCATTAAGGCAAAGACGACACTAATATCGCGTACCAACTATGGAATTATATGAGGGAGTTCCAGGCAGTTGACAACGGAACACTTCTTAATTGCATGGCAGTCAAACACTTTTTGCGGGCATATGACACTGTTCAAAATTTACAGCTAACAAAGAAGAAATATCACGGCGCTTAGTCTTCTTCACTTATTTGGAAAAGCGACCAATTGACTTCCCAGATCTAATCCATGTAAAAGGGTTTTTTTTTAGCTGCATAAGAAGTTTCGATGGTTGTTGTCTATGGTTTGACAGCTGTCAATGTCAAACTGTGTTGACATTTCTGTTTAGTAAGGTGTGACAATTCATCATAATACCAGAACAACGCTTCCAAATTATGGAAATTTACTTTGAAAAAAATAAATCTGTTCGTGAAGTTCATAGAGAATTTCATAAATTTTACGGTAATTTTCGGTGAGTTTGCGATGGCGGCCTTCAATAACGTAAAGCTGAGCGCCATCAAAGGTGCTTTAGTAGACGCAAACATAGTACAAGGGATAACAAATTGGATCTGCAACATGCTTGCAGGTAGGGTAATAAACTGTTGCATTGGACAAAGCTCAGCTAGAATGTCAATGAACAGGGGAACCCCTCAAGGGGGAGTTATATCTCCACTCCTTTGGGTACTGGTCATAAATAACATTCTCAAAAAACTTAACTCAATGGGTAATAGCGCCACTGCATACGCGGATGACGTGGTGATAATCGTTCAGGGAAAATACTTAAACATTTTAAGTGAGATCATGGAGCTTGCTTGAAGACTATCAGCACCTGGGCAGGCAGCTGTGGTCTCAATGTCAATCCCTCCAAAACGGAATTGGTTCTCTTTAGCAGAAAGTAGAAGATACCGCAATTCACACTCCCAAAACTCGGTGGAATGGAGCTGTTCCTTTCGGATAGTGCGAAGTACCTTGGCGTGATTCTGGATAAGAAACTGAATTGGAATCTCAACGTAGCGAAAAGAATTAAAAAGGCATATAATGCTCTTTTCATATGTAAAAGAACTGTGGGAAAAATTTGGGGCCTTAAACCTGCTATGGTGTATTGGCTATATACGGTGGTGGTGAGACCCATATTGACATATGGCGCACTAGCATGTTGGAAAGCAACAACTAAGAAAACGATCTACGGAAAATTAGCGGCGGGTGAGAGAACGGCTACCATAGCCATTACAGGAACGCTCCGTACCACCCCTTCGGCAGCATTGGACACCTTCCTACACCTGACACCGTTTGATTTACAGATAAAAAAAACTTGTCGCAACAGTGCGATTCGACTCACTAATCTGGGTTTTTTCAAAAGCAATAGCTTCGGATACAGCACAATCCTGGAGCTACTATCAGGCAATACTATTAAAACGGATGAAATCCCTTCCTTAATCGGTTTCGACATTCCGTATGATATATTATATCCGGAGAGGAAGGACTGGCAAGAAAATGCAGTGATAAGATCAAACGAAAATGCAATTTACACAGATGGCTCGAAGACAGAGGAAGGAACAGGTTCCGGTATATTCTCGGAGGATCCGGAACTGAGAGTGTCCATAAGGCTACCGGACACTAGCAGTGTCTTCCAATCAGAGGTTCTAGCTGTCCTCAGGGCGGCTGAGCTGATGCAGATGAGATCGGTATCCGGCAGAGATATCGCTATCTACATCGACAGCCAGGCCGCTCTTAAGGCACTGGAGTCAAACAACATTAACTCTGACACAGTCAGGGGCTGTCGCATTATGCGTTCAGAACAGGGTGAGAATGTGCTGGGTGCCAGGACACTGCGGTATAGAAGGAAATGAACAAGCAGACGAGCTTGCAAGAAGAGGAGGGCTACTCGACAATAGTGAGGTTGCTGATGTCAAACCACCCCTCTGCACAGCAAGGGGCACTATTGAGGAAAAAATCATAAAGGCCGCCAGCATAAGGTGGCTGAACCTGTAAGGACAAAGGGTATCAAAGGCTGTATGGCAACTTCTCGACGGTAACAGATCTAGGAACCTTATTAAGCTAAATAGGGATAAGCTTAGGACACTTGTAGGAATACTAACAGGACACTGTCTTCTGCTGAAGCACGCAAAGAGACTAAAACTGTCAAATACGTATACTTGTAGTTTCTGCAGCGATCTACAAGCGGTTGAGGACATAACACACATATTGTGGGAACGTGAAATTCTTAGGAAAATACTTCTTTGAAAACTTAAAGGAAATAGACGGTATGGACTTCAAAGGCCTTCCTGTCTTTTGTAGAGAAATTAGGTGCTTTAATAGGGAAACAGTTTAGGTTTTCTGCAATTTGAAATTGGTTTTAACTAACCCCACAGGGAATCGCGATGGTGTCTGTGTCTTATGGCACACCCTATTTTTTCTAACCTAACCTACGGTAAAAATAATCGGCCTAGTAAGCCAGCCATTCTTGCAGTTATTGATCCATTGATTCATCTATTAGAATTGACTGTATGGTACAGTTAACTCGCTGGCGGCATCATCGGTCCTTATTTCTTTCCAAATAAGGAAGAAACTGCCGTTATGGTGAATGGCGAACGCTATCGAGCCAGGCTGACTAGTTTTTTTGTTTCCAAAAATTAATCAGTTAATCGTCGACAACATTTGGTTCCAACAAAATGGCGCAACTTGCCATATTTGCCATCAATTTATTGCAAAATCAATTTGGTGTCAACTTTATTTCTATACGTGGTCCTGTTAACTGGCCCCCTCGTTCGTGCGACTTAACGCCACTCGATTACTTTTTATGGGGCTATGTTAAGTCATTGGTTTATGCCGACAAAATAGCAATTTTTAAGATATTGGAAGCCAATATTCAAGCCACCATTGACGCCACCTAATGGAAAAAGTAGTGAAAAATTGGACTGATCGAATGGACCATGTAACTCGTAGCCGCGGCGCACATATGCCGGCAATCATATTAAATAAATAAATGAAATTATCTACTAGATTATAATAATAAAAAAATCATTCCAATAAAATTTCTGACTTGTACAATATTATTATTTAAAGTTTCCAAGCTCTTAAAAAAACACACACAAGAATTTGATATTCATATGAAATGTATTATGCTGGTATGCCCCAGTGATATCTTGTCTGCAACTTCTAATGTATCTATTGTAGCAAACTCCTTTCATCACGACAGTAATCTCTGCTTTTCATATTCGTTTCCAGACTCATGTCCTTACTCTGTTGCTACAGATTTGTAAAACCAAGATACTCGAAACTGGCTAGATTCTTACACTGCGCAGTCAGTGTAAGTATTCAGACGCCCTTGAATACCGACCCAGTATTTCCTACCTGACCATTTTTACCACCAGTGTTCCACTGAAATATCGTATCACTAGCATTACTCTGAATGCTCACTAGAATATCCCAAGCCCCACTTCGGTGATTTTTGCTAGTCCACAAAACACGCTTTGTTATGCCTTTGAAAAACTTATACTTTTTTGTCATTATAACCTTCCAACATTCAAAACCTGGTATCGGTATCGGTATCTCTTTTTCTCTTCTCTGAATTTTTCTTCGTCTGCGGTGTATGCAAACTGTTAAACCAAATCCTCTGAGCGCTTATTATATTTACTGACAAGGCACATATTTAGTTGAAGAAAAGAGACTTTGTAAATAAAAATTAAATTTACACATGTGGTAGGCTGCGAAAACCCATCATGCTTAAGTAAGATTATAAAAAAAGAAGCAGAAACATATTGTGTATCGACAAGGCTTTCAGGGATCGTTTGTAGAAAATAATATCTTCGAATTTCTGCTCATGGCAAATTATTTGCATCGTAGCGTTGTCGTGTCAACATTTTTGAACTCTTTCTGACATTCTTGGCCACAGCAGAGATATTCAAGGTTAAACGAGCAATACGCGACCGACCACTTATTGCGACGTCTCTAGTGAGCCCAGTATACACGAGATGGTCATTCAAATGCTTAATTGACGAAAACGATGACGAAATTCGCGTTGCGTTAAAACAACAGACCGAGGACTGGTCAATATAAGCTGTAACAATAATTCCGCTTTCTTCAGGTATGTAGCGCACCATCGTTTTGCTTCTAGCATCTAAGCAGAAACTGCCAAAAGGAGTTTTGCAGTAAATGAGACAAGTATAGGTATAAACTGTCAACAAGAAGGAGCAGCGACAACGAGCGGAGGCCCTAGACAGCTCCAAAGCAGACATTACCATATAGGAAAATGCGACGCAATGGGTCGGACAAAAAGAGCATGAACTGTGACATCAACTACTGAGATTGTAATCGACGGCAAAGGCAGGGCCTATATGAATGCGGATTTGTTGTAGGCAACAAGCTTTGATTTTCCGAAATGTGAACGAGTACGTCGTAGCAATCCGTTTCAAGGTTAAATTTGCCAACATTAGCCTCTTAGCTTCTACGAGCAATGCCCTAGCTAATCTCCTCGGCGATTTTAATGCAAAGCTAGGAAGAGAGGGCATCCTTTGAACAGCTGTCGGAAGATATACGAGTAGCATGTACGAGAGCACCTAGGATAACAAATTCAGGCTAATCGACTTTGCGGGGAGGTGAAACATTGTTGTAGCTAGCAAACGATTCCCCCATCTTGATATTTACAAGGGAACTTGGAGGACTTCTGATTAATCAATTGTCAATCAAATTGACCATATTACGACCGACGCAAGATATTCCTCCAGTATTGTTATAGCCAAGGAACGGTTACGTATATCCAGAGCAGCGCTAAGATAAGTTGATGCTGTGAGGAAATTTGGAATTAGGCCGCTACAATCGCAAGAGATCGTCAAGCGTTTTTCCAATCGAGTCTTCCTTAATATCATTAGAGGTCCACTACCCCCAGCATCAAGCATCGACTGGCAGTGGCAACGATGCCATCGGAAATGCCGCTTCTGATGTGCTGGGTTTCACTCGACCACCACAACGAAACCCCTGGTTTAATGACGAATGCCATCATATGCAGCCAAGCATAACACAATGCGGCACTGCAAGAAAAGACTAGAGCTGCTCACGAGCTCTATGAGCAGAAGAGGAGAGAAGAACACCGGCTTCTCAGGAGGAAAAAGAGAAGCGCGCGGTCAAGGAAATTGAGAGATGGTACTCAATGAATGAAATTCGGAAGTTTTACCAAAAGGTAAAAATAACATGCAACGGAAACAAACCCCGAACCGAAGTCTGTAGAGATGAACAAGCGAACATCGTAGTAGAGTCGCAGTCGATGCTGAGAATATGGAAAGATTACTTCTGTAAACTGTATAACGGTGACAGCGAAACAAATACCACTGTCAGGCAGAATGAACCTTTCAACCTGGATGATGTAGCCCAACAATTCTGTCCACCCGACCTGGATAGCAATATCTAAACTTAAGTCCAGCAAGTGCTGGAGTGGACGGCCTGACTACCGTGGTCTTCAAATCGGCAGGCGATGACTTGGCTAGGAGCATACACGAACTCTTCTGTAAAACATGGTCGAATGAAAGTATGCCCGATGAATGGAACCTCAGCATTGTTTGTTCGATTCTCAAGAGAGGAGACCTTCTGAACTGCGCCAATTGCAGAGACATCATTACATTACATTACATTAACATCGCATACAAGATCTTACCTGAGTCAACAACCTGATAGGTCCATATTAGTGTGGCTTCAGGCCAGGAAAGTCCACCATCGACCAAATATTCACACTTCGTCAGATCGAAACACACCATCGTATGACAGTATTTATAGAGACGAGCTTTACAGAGAGATGTCTAGTTTTGACATCTCTGTGCGGGATGAAGATGGAGAATGCACACTGCTCCATCAAGGTCGGTAAATATCTCACCGAGACCTTTGATGTCCAGAAAGGATTCAGAGAAGGCGATGCGCTGTCATGCGATTTTTTCAACATCGTACTTGAAAGAATAGTGCCAAACTCACGCGTCAACACAAGAGGCACAATCTTTCAAAAAGTCGTCCAACTACTTGCATACGCCGACGATATTGACATAATCGGTAGAATGCTGCGTGACGTCAGTGGCGCTTTCACGAGTTTTGAGATGTCTTGGTCATGTAGAGCGAATGAACACCAACGCTCTGGTCTGAAAAGTTTTCGGATTCGCCCAAGAGGGACAGCGCACTAGACTTATATTGTGACTTAGGTGACACACCTGAGTGGAAGTTGAAAGGATCGAGCTAGTTGGAGACGCCTGTGGACTGAGACCCAGGTGCATCTCAGACTGTAGCACCACCTAAAGTAAGTAAATTGTTAAATTGCAATTGCTGGACTAGATAAATTCAGTCGGATGATTGAAAAAAATCATCGTAAACAGAAAAAACTGTAATCCCCTGTGTCTCAATAAATATATAAATTCATATAAATGAACTATGAATGTGTATAGTTGAATTGAGTTCATTCTGTTAGTCTAAAAGTAGACTAAAGGGGGTAATTTTCGAGACATACTTAAGCTACGCCAGAAATTATACAATTGATGTTTTTGTGAGAAGGGTCGCAGAAGGTAATTTTCTTTTAATGAAATTTGATGACTCTTGTTCGTTAGTCAAGAACCGGGCTTATACTTACGGCTTTCACTTTTAATTGACGTATGTACATAGGTTTATGGTAAGTGCACTTAATTATGTTCTAATTCTGCAGATAAATGTGTATGTAGAAAAATTAACTTACAAAACAAAGGGTTTTCCGCCTTAATACCTGTCGCCTTTCATTGCCCTCCTTCCGTAATAAATCAAGAAATCAACAAATCAATAAGCAATTGCTTATACTCTTGGAACTTGTGTACATTCATTTCAAATAATTATACATATATACTCGTACAGTCTGTGTATGTACCTATGAGGCAGATACAGATATTTTTTTCCAACGTGTTGATTCATTTTCATTGTCGATTCGTCACCTTATCCCTCCTCCAAGCCTCTGAACGTACGAGTAAGTTAGTCGAACTTTGAGACTTTCTACCGGCTGACGACTTCTCACTAGCTCAGTTCGACGAAGATAGCTAACCAGTTAGCATCTGTTATTTTTCTCAGTGAACAGTAGTATTTGTGAAAACTTTAATTTATTTATTTTTGTAGTTCTGAATTATTTTTGTATCTAAATATACGAGTACTCATACATTATGGGTGAAGATTGGGATGTAAGTTGATAAGAATTTTCGTTTTTGTTTCCTTTGAACTTAAAGATAAAAAGGTCAGATACATAGAATAGTTGGATTGTACTCGTATGTGTATAAGATAAATTCAGGTTTGTGACGTTATTCGTGTTTAGCTTTTGTGTTGATGTATCTTTGTTTGCTAGAGTAAATAAATTTTGCCGGCCGACCGACGCTAATTTACAAGCATCCGATTGTACGAGTGAGTTTGATTCAATTAAATCTACATTACTGCAAATACGGATATGTTGAACAGCAATCGTAATACTCCCTTTCGTGATTACGGGAATTTCATTATAAGTCAATGAGATACATTTACCCCATACGAGGCGCGCTCTTCGTAATAAAAGCTTACCTTGGAGTCGCATGCAATTAGCGAATTGCGTTTATTTTTTGTATTCGCAAATTGGCTATTATTTAATGAAATTGAATTTCGTTTCTCCTTAATTAAAATAGAAATGAAAATGAATCAGAACAGAGTCAGTTGGGCAAATAAAATTCGAGATGATTCACAAGAACTATCTACTACAATACTTTGTCGTTGTAATTGTAATCGTATTCGAGTGCTGCTCGTAAATGCGTATGAGAATAAATTCAAACCTACTTTGCAGATACTTTCAGAGGGAAATTCAGACTGGATTTCCACACTGGAAAAAAAATATGATTCGTATGCTTGGCTGAGCTTTGTACTTGACCCTGAATGAATTCGTGGAGGTTGATTTAATTCGACGTACGAGTAGGTACGTACTCGTATTATAGTATTGCACTCAAACGATGCTTGTCTTAATTGAGATTTTTGACAACGTAAATGCTTTTAAAATTGTCTGTCTACAATGTTCCTTAAGTGTATAATGGGTTTAATTAAGCTTAAGTTAAAGACTTTGAGATTCTTTGTTTAGTGGTTCTTAATTGGTGGAGTAGTCGAAAGGTGGTGATACACGTAATGCTTAAGACTTTTGAGGAGAAACTGCTACCTCATTGTAGGATTCCGAAGGAATTTTGAACCTCAACATAAGACTGTAGTTAGCACAAATATTTCCATAGCTCGTCTTCATTTGGAGTATCAGATACATCTAACCCACTGTTCAAAAAAGGTTGTAATTCTATTAAACAGGTTTTCCATTGTCCACTGACAGTGCCAGATTTTTGCCGGGTTGAGCTACCTTAACAGACCTCGTGGTACTGCTGGAAGACATTACTTCACTGGATCGGCTTGATATTGAACTAACTCTATGCGATATAATAACTTTACCAACACTAGCTTAGTATGCGCTCACGCTTATACAGAGGAAATGACTGACTCCTGATGACCAGTGAACGTTTCTACGAGCTTCTACGAGCAATGCCCAAAGTATCATGATTAAATCATCTTAAATGACTTTAATGTCAACATAAAAGCTAGGGACCTTCCTTTGAGAGGAGCTGGAAATGGACTTACTTACTTTCCTGTAAGTGCCACTACAATCCGGGGTGGACCTGGGCCTCAGCCAACAAGCATCTCCAGCCAGCCCGATCTCTCCCTATTTGCCTCGTGTCTCGAACGCTAAGTAAGCTGAGATCCCATTCTATTTGCGTGAGCCACTTGAGTCTCGATCATGCTCTACTGCCCTGTCCCTCAGAAGCGGATTCGAAAACGTTTCACACAGCATTAATGTCCATCCACAATACATGACCCAGCCATTTTAGTCGTCGTACCTTCACTCTTCTGACTAAATGGATGTCACTGTACAGCCCATACATATCATCGTTGAATCTTCTCCTCCACACACATTAGACACCTCTCCTCTCGAGGCTCCCAACAGCACCTTCATCCATTTTTGATGAAGTCTATGCCTCTGCGCCATAAAGCAAGACTGGGGTTATCAAAGTCGTACACTCGTATAGGGTAACTTTTGTTCGTCGAGAGAGGGCTTTGTTGGTCAATTGCCTTCGCAGCCCAAAGGAGCACCGATTGGCAAGAGTTATTCTACATTTGATCCCAGGGCTGGTGGAAGCCTAAGAAGACTAAGTCCTATTGGACTAGCTACTGGACAAATTCTTGAGCGACTTTGCCTCTAGTGTTAGCGCTTGATGTTAAAGAAACCGCATGACAGCGCATTTTCTTGTCTAGATTCTTAGTTGACATCAAAGGTACCGATGAGATCCTTATCGAGCTGAATGGAGTGGCGTGCATTCTCGATCTTCATCCTGCAAAGACGGACAAATTTGTCAGGGACACCAAAACTGGACATTACTCTGTATGGCTGGACTGTTTCCATTTGAAGCTCATGGATTTTCTCCAAGATTTGAGAAGAGTGATTATTTTATTGATGGTGGACTTTGCTAGCCTGAATCCACACTGATTTGCAGCAATAAGATTGTTGATGAACGGCTTTAGTTTAGAGGATGACGGGCAAACAATGCTAAGCTTTCATTCATCGGGTATACCTTCGTCCGACATTTTTTTATGGATGGGTAAAGTGTTTGATCCGTATCAAGTCATTGCATGCCGCTATGAAAATCTCGGCGCTCAGGCCGTACGCTCCAGCACAGGCTGCGACTCTACTACTGGTTTATTTTTACAGACTTCGGTTCGGGTATTGTAACCAAAGAAATACTATTTGAAGGTTTAAATCATACATCAAGCATACAGCCATATTGCATTGCTAGAGGAAAACTGGATATTTGGTTCGCTCTGCAAAATTTCATTATCTACACCTTAGCTTAGTGGTCTAGATATCTGCCACTCTTTGAGAAGTTTAAGGAGGTTCTATTTAACTTGGGGATTATGCGAATATTTGTTTGCTTATAAAGAAAACCAGCTCCATTTTGTCTTCACTTACGTTAAGGCCATAGCTTTGGGTCAATGGAGAGTGAATGTTTGAGAGCGCCAGTAGCTTATGCATACAATATTACTCTTTATGTATCGCCTTGCTAAGATTACTTTACCAAAATGCCACATGCTCTAATTTAATCAGTAACTTATTGAGTACAATGAGTCGTAGTAGAGCAGAGGTACGGAAACAGCGACTGCTCTTGAGAATTAAGACTTTAGTCTTGAGAGTCAAGCTACTGTCAGAGTTATTTTTGTCTAATCAAGAATAACATGGAGTTGATGTTGTTGAAGTTGCCTAGATATGAACTAATGCTCCAAGGACTATTGATTTTTCAATATGTCATAGGAGAATGTACAGTCTGATCCCAACCTATTTAATGTGATTGATAGGTATGCTCGCAATTCGACAGTCATCTCTAATTGAGACTGATATTAAATCGAATATGGCGGACTCTTTTGTGACAAATAAATGGATCATCGTAGGTCTCTGCAGCTTAGCCTGATTTTGTACAAAGATCTACTATTACCTCAGTTAAGGCACAGCGTATTAGAGTGAGAAATTGAAAGGCTCTGAATGTCATACCTCTGGCAACCTAATCAGAGGCTATGTAGGAAAACCACCGGCATGTTTTTGATACGTCTGTGCAACCTGTATGCGGAATTTTCCCTAACTACGTCCGAAGTTGGTTGGTGAAGTGCTCTTAAGAAAGTGGGTGTTCCCAAGCACACCCAAGTGCTAAAGTGCTCTCGAAGTTCGGGAAGTTTTGCACAAAATTTGCTAAAGTCTCCATGACTCATTTGAGCTAGCGATCTTTGCGCTAAAACTACACTAGAAGCTATGTATTTACGTTTGCAGACCGTCAGAAAACTTTTATGTGAACGAGCTTTTTGATAGTTTTCCACAAGGAAAAATTATTCTTATAAAAACAAACACAATTGACTCAAGCAGTTCTTTATTTTTATGGTTTCATCGTTATTTGAGGTTATCTGTGCAGATTATGTTCTAGGTATTCTAAAAGATGGACTCATCGCCAATATTTAAAGAGCAGCAAATATTCTCTACATTCGACAGGCGTGTTTGACATGGAAAATTACGCATAAGTCTTTATAGGCCGCCTCTGTAAAAGAAAATAGTCGTATCCAGCTATTACACCGCAATGATGGGCATCAATTCAAGGTCTTTTTTTTGCAAAGATCTGACATTAGGTGCGTACCTAGGCTTTTACGGCCAATCCATGCTTAATTTATCAGATCACTAACGAGAGATAGCATGCGCACAATACTACTATTATTGTAGTCAATATAGATCGTGTATTTGATGTTGAAGTGTGGCCCTTTATAAGGATTATCTTTGCTGATGCAGGAACAAATGATGCTGTAAGTATATTCATCTAATACATTTTGATCCAACTTAATCAAGCTTAGTTCCCTTTTTTGATTCCTTCAGGGAAGCCGGTGATTTTCTATCCTTTTTTACCCGTAAAATACACGAGCCCATCTTGTCATTACTTCTAGCACCGCTTTATATGCATACCACTTCATATTTTTAAACAGCATTTTCTGTTGTTAACGACAATAGTTACATCCCAATTCATACTCTGGCCGATAATAGTCTGGGTCAGTATAAGCCCCTCGTGCCGTATGGAAAACCTGGATCTAGACTGGAGACTCGCCTTGTTTCTAATGCTAATTCCTCTTATACATATCGAGTTGCAAGAAATTAGAAATTCTCTCTCATCCGCCATCCCAAAAGCTCATTTATAACTACATTTCGGTTGTTAGCTCTTTAAATAAAGCCAATCAGCTGGCTGCACACTTTGGAGCCAGCTCAACAGTAGCTGAAAAAGCAACTTCGTAAGATTTCTTAAGATTCCCCATCAATCCTACACTTCAGGACTGTTTATAAAAACAAAAGAAAGCAGCATTTGCCCAGCTCCAGGTCATGGAAACGCTAATAAACCGACCGATTATCGAGATGATACATGCAATTTTCTCAATGACCAGCACTACAGTTTTCGTAGCGAGATTTTGTCATCAATTGTAATTTGATGGCATATCTCACTGAAAAGTTTAAACAAAGTGTACACCAGTTTGGTGAAAGAAAGCTAGTTGCACTTGATATTTCTAGGGCATTTCACGAGCTTGTCATTCAATGGATAAGTTATTACCTTTCGAAATGTTCGATATAAATTGTTTCAAGTCTGTTATTCGAAAAATAAATGATGGTGAGCCCCAAGGCTCCATTCTATCTCCTTCACTCTTCTTAATTTTCAGTAATGATGTGTTATACTCGTATGTTACTTCGAGTCCATTATATCCTTTCTTGACGGGAGAACTCACTTCCCTACTTTTCAACTGTGGAACGAAAAGGGGAACGGCAACGTATATTAAACTCACCAAATTCCTATATTTACTGCATTACTAATTGGCGAACTATTAACAGAGCGGAATTAAGTGCTTCCGAAAAACAATAGTGTCTGCCGTTAATAAAGCGAAATCAGAACAACAAAAAAAAAACACTGTGGTGCTGGCAGCCCGGTATGGGCCATGGCCTAGCTTCTTGACACTCATTTATGTTGCTCATGTTGTCATTTTTGTCACATCTGAGCGGGGCCTACGGTTTATCGCGGAATCAGAACGGCACTCCTTAGAAGCTTTTTCGTAGTCAATTTTACTTTCGGGGGTTTGCCACTGCCCGCCGAAAGGGTGATGGCGATTTAAAAATTGTTGGTGATCCAGCCAGGAATCGAACCCAGACTGTCTGCGTGATAGTCCAATGAGCTTAATATCGCGCCATCCCCATCGCCCAGAACACCCAGCCATTATCCATGAACAGCACTTGCATAGTCAGTTTTCATTCTTTTCGGTATACGTATCTATGGCATACTTCCTGGGAATGATCACACATTCGATGTCGCCAAAAATTTAAGTATGATCCCTGATCTGGTTAGGTGGACCTGAGACTGCCTTGCACATGCTAAATAGGATTCAAAACCATGCGATAAAACTTATAGGGGATCCCACTATTACACAGTAAAATGACAACCTCACACAGCGACGTAATGTCAACATGTTCTATCGCTGTTTCCGTGTATTCTGACCCTTCAACCTTAACGTTGTTAGCGTTGTTAGTTAATAAAAGTACATCCTTACGCCTTATTTCTGTCTTAAGTCTTTCCTAAGCCGAACAATTCGCTGTCGTGCTCTTTATTTCTTAGTCATTATAACCTGCAAACATTTAAAACCATCCTAAATCGGTACCTCTGTTGTTTTGCCCCCCAATTTTCAATCGCATGCGCTGTATGAAAGTTGTATGAAAATATTTTAAGGGTGCTTGTAATCCGTTAAGCTCGCCCCAAAACGAAACCGATAACCCTGAATCCGTCGCTTAAGCTTTATTTACAGCCTGGGCTTCAAAATAGGTTCTCATTTTTTTCCTTTTTTAGTATTAAAGTCAACTAGGACAATTTAAGAATCATGCTCATGAAGTTTTACTCTTCCGTTCCATCAAACGCGTATTTAGTGTTTTATGGGGATCGTCATAAGGTGGCTGTTCATTTGCTTGAAAATTTAAACTTTTTGTTAGAGGCCTGCATACACTGTGCCATTAACCAAATGCGAGGTGCAACTGTTGACCCAAATTTTGTTTTTTACTTCAGAAACTCCGGCAGCTGATACGGAAGCCCTTTTCAGACATATGTTTGTGGGCTCTTAGTATGTTAAAGAATCCGTGAAAGAGCATCTGGCTAAATAAAAAGCTTTACTAGTCTTAGCCATATTTTAGGCAGTCCAACACAGGTCCTGTAAACTTGCAATTCGTAGTTTTTAAAAACGATGCCGCAATAATATCTGCTAGACATAATTTATAATTTATATTCCAAGTCGAATAAAACTTGTTTCCAATGTGGAACTAATTTTTTAAATTAATATTTTTTATAAAGTTTTTGTAAATTTATTTTTAAAATTTAGTTTAGGCTCCGCTCTAGTTGGAGATCATCATCGAAACTCAGTATGTTTACAATATTTGTTGCTTTTTTCACCTTCATTGTGATTGTCCAAGATAAAGGAGCACAAGCAGCAGCCGCCAAAGGAAAAGGATCCGTAAGTTCGAAATTCAAAAACTGTTTTTGAGTTAAAGTGGAAGTAAAAAGTAGAGTAGAGTGCCTCTGGGTAAAAGGTGACATCAGCTTATCGGATTTTTCTTCTATCTTGGAACTAGTGTTTCTTCTTTAATTCATTATTCTCCTTTTTTTTTATTTTATATATTTTCTTCTCATGCGAATGGATTTTATAGGCATTTTTTGTTCATTGTGTTTTAGAACTATTTCAAGGTATATAACAGCATGTGTTATTCATCCATTTGACGTGCAATTGTTCATTATATTTTAGAAATTCATAAAAAAAGCTACCCAATTGGCATACTAAGATGCTGAAGATAGTATGTGTAGGTGGCCGTAGCTCAAGTGGTAGCCTACTAGCTTACAAATCCGACGTTTCGATGTTTAACCCCAGCCACTCATTAAATTTTGAGTCTCTATCCCTCTCTGTCACATTTTCCCAAAAACTTAACAACTACTCAAGTGTCCATAAAGAACGCCATTTAACGCTTTTCCAGGTCGCTGAAAAGACGATGAACCTGGGACCAGGGATACCCAAATTTTTCCCCTTCGAATTCGCTCTAGAACAAAGTCCTTTCGTGATCTTTCGAATCGAAACCACTTACAACCTATAACTTATTGCAGTGTCCATTTGTTCTACACTAGATGTCTTAGTCCTACCTAACTAATGCACACATATTTACCAGGTATATGCCGGTGATCGGCTTGTTAAATTCGGCATCTTAAATGGGACCAAAAATTACTGGTGGAATCAGACCGATAACATATCCTTCTGCCTTCAATAAGTTAATTGCTTCGCGTCAAAACATTTTATAACAAAATTTTCTTGCGATTGGCAACTTCGATTTCCGTGTCGATTGCAGGTCTTAAGTACCAAAATTCTTAATTTCATCAAAGAAATAGCTCTGATTTAGGTGCGGATTTGCCATATGCGGCAGACTTAGGTAAGAAGTCTTGAGCATCCTACACGTGAGCGAGCATCGAGGATAAATTTGGCAACATAAACCTAATACGTGTCCATGCTTCTTGACAAAATATATCAGCAATGTCCGAAGTATGACGTTAAAATTGAGCGGTGGCAATATGTGGCTGAGATTCTTCCCGAACTGTTGCTCCATCTTCGAGTGAACAAGGAAACTTTAAAGTTGACAGGCATATTGGGCACTCGGAATGCCCGGATATATATAGCACACTCGTCGTACCTTGTACCTATCGTAACCGTTTAATTGTTTAATTTCGATGGTCTTATGATAAGGTTGAGACTGTGTTCCTCTGCATACATTACATTGAGGTGATTTTGTTCTCTATAACAATCGCCCTTTTTAGAGGGGTCCATCCCGAAATACGTTTTGCACTGTAGCTTCCTAAAATAGTGACTAGTTGCCTGTTCTAGATGTGAGCATTTCAGGTTGAGTTACAAACACTATTGTCCTCTTCGTGCTTTACAAGGTTGTCAACAGTGTTACTTGAACAATGTTGATTAACATCATAAAAGGAATCTTTCATGCTGGCTGTTGACGCAACGTTAAATCCATATCCTTCTTCAGAGGGTAAGTCAATTCTGGTTGCAATGGACATTGCAGTTTTGTTTGGCATTATAGTTCGATTTCTTAGTAGCAGAACATAACCCAGTCGCTATAACGAAGAGGTACGAGCTTATTACAATTGATATTAAGTCATAGCCTTGGACCTTACTAGTTAGACACGGCTGCTTATCCTAATTGAACAACATTCAGTCACATCCACCTTTGTTAAACTTTCAATTTGAATTTTTAAATTTAACGATGCACTTAGAGGACTTTGATATACTAACATATATCAGGTAAATGTGCCCTCAAAGATAAAGATAAATACTTTATTGCTTCCTTTATACTCGTATACCTATGACCCTAATTGTTGTGAATTTAATTTCGAAGAAGATGTGAGAAAAGTTAAGGATCTATTAAGGGGTAGTCAAATCAAGTCTGGTGCTTGTTTGATCCATCAACTACTGTAAAGATAGCCTAAGTATCTTTTAGTTTTAATCAATAATTTAATTTAGGTCAGGACTGTCTTTCAACAGAGGAAAGTATAGACTAGATGCTGGCATTTGAACATGGTAATTATGTCTTACAAGGTATGCTAATGAGCTTTCGAGCTTTCAATATCCGACAGGATGTTGTTAAGTAGTGAGGGCAAAGTGAAGTATGTTTTATGTTTCCGTTTTTTATACCTCCGCCGTTGTGTTAACCATCTAAAAGGGCTGTGAACTTTTCATCTTAGTTATTGGTTACGATATTTCTACCTATCGCCAAACCAAGATTATATCCTTGAAACCACTTGAGACAGCTTAAACGAAACTTCCTTAGCTGTCTATTAGCCATGAAAAGCAATGATGAGTATATTAATGAATTATCGCATAGGCAGACCCCTCGAAAGCAAGTCAAGGCATTCGAAGTCAAAGTCGGAAAAGTGTTTTCATTCCTGTTGGAGACTTGCGTGCAAATTCAGCCAACTTGGGAGATAATATTATCAATCCCAGATCACTGCGGCCACGAATGGGCCTATTGTGATGTCCTTCATTTAAAGCTCGCCTAAGATGCCGCAGTTTGTGAGAAAGGCGGCTAAGTCTTAAGGTAAGCTGGCAACTACATATCGCTAGATTGTGAAAAGTGTCACAATTCAAAATTCGACCTTTTTGAGTTATGGGGTCACAAATGGCCGCAAGGCAACAGTAGTATCGTTTGTTCTTTAAAACCTTATACATTCGTTGCAAATTTTCGAAACGCTCTCCTGAAAAGTTGATGATTTGGAGTTGCGACACATTTCTTTTATTGCAGCGATATGCCCGCCGCAACGAGGTCGAATTTACCGAGATACCATTGACGTGTTTTGATTAAATCATTGTAGTCACATAATATGTGTTCTGCTGTTTCCAAATCATCGTTGTCTGAATATATTGTCTTGTATTATGCCCATGGTCATCAAGTGTTTTTGACAGGGCAGTGCCCTGTGAGAAAACCCGTGATCAGTCGAATCTGACTTCTACTTCTAATTGTAGAGTTGCTTCATTTTTTTGTGGCATCTGCCTGGCATAAAGTTTGTTGGCTTTATTTTGGCTAATTCATTCGGTTTCCCTCTAGAAATGTGACTTCTTTTCCAGTAGCCGGGTTTCAATACTCCCTTTTATGGTGTTTATTGATAGCCCACAGAATGGCCTTGGCATCATGAATTGAGATGCGGATCCTTTTCTGGCTAGTTTGTCTGCTTTTTAATTGCCTTCATAACCACTATGTCCTGGAACCAGTAGTTGTAGGAGTTGCAGGCAATCCCAGACCAGTTTTGATTTCATTTCGAAGGCGTTAATTGAATGTAGGGCTGCTCTGCTGTCAGAAAGAATGTAAATGTTTTTGTTTGTTATATTTCTGTTTACATTCTCTCGAATGTGAAGCTTTATTGCGTGTATTTCTGCCTGAAATCATTCAAGTGTCCTCCATGAAATCCATTGCATGGGTAGATGCACTGGACCTATCATCAGTCACTTTCCAATACTTTCGTAGCATAATTAAGCCTATATTCCAGCAATATTACGTTGAATGTCTTACCCAAATCATGAAACAATTTGGAAGTGCCTAATTGTATTGAATCGCATGAACGAAGCGGCCAAGTTACAATTGGACGATTGTAGATCGCGCTGCGTAGCAATAGCACCGTCACATTGACACTAAATACATTTCCAAGCTATCTCGTCCAATTTGTTTCCTCGTCACTGAGGATGATTTTTCGGTAAAAGTCGGAATCTTCTTTCACTTATAACAGAGCTCAATCAGCAAAAGTTAGAGATCCCCGATGGTTTTTCGGGTCTAGCTCTTGGGTAGGTACAATCGATTACGAACGCGTAGTCGAGTCTTTTCACCAAATACGCCTCACAAACGTGCGATCTCGTAAGAATGACATACCGATTCTCGTCCATCTGCAATATTAGTAACATGATTCTATTGCCCCATGACAGATATTTTGTCACAAAATTCTCAACATTCAGCATTGGTAAGGGCTGTTCATCTTCGATAGCTCGTAGATTGGATAACGAACATTCTTCCTCCTCCTTCCGGTTGAAAATATGCGACCTGTAGTATAATTTTCCTCCGGTTTTGAATACCATCATGATTGCAATTGCGTTACATAAGTCGTGGAAATAATTTTTCTCTCCTACATCGTTCTTCAGTATACAAGACGAATATCGGGTTATCCGCTACAGGGTCCCATTCTAAAAACGGCACGGATGGAAATCGGCGTAGGGACATGAGTCCCCGGCCATAAATCGAGACTTGTGTCCCAGCCGGAACGATAGAACGGGATATAAGTCCGTCCCACCCGAGACGATTGAGTGGGACATATGTCCCTAATTCAATTTGAGTCTTATATCCTACTTAAGTGAGGCATAAGTCCCAAAAAAAATAGATGAAACTTACGTCCCTTTTACTTACTTTAAGTGGCGCTACAGTCCGGGGTGGACCTGGGCCTCAATCAACAAGCGTCTCAAGCTAGCTCGATCTTGTGCTAGCTGCTTCCGGTTTCGCATGCTAAGTTGGCTGAGGTCCCCTTCCACTTGCGTGCCTGAGTCTCGGTTTTCCTCTACTGTGCTGTCCCTCGGGGGCGGATTCGAAGACTTTTTGGACCCGAGCATTGGTGTCCATACGCTCTACATGACCCAGCCATCTCAGTCTTTTGATCTTCACTCTTCTGGCTAGGTCTATGTCGCTGTACAATCCCTACAGTTCGTCGTTGTATCTCCTCCTTCACTCACCGTCAACGGGACCGAAGATCGCCCGAAGAATTTTTCTCCTGAAGCAACCAAGAACACCCGCATCCATTTTTGATAATGTCCATGCCTCTGTGCCATAGAGCAGGACCGGGATTATTAAGGTCTTATAAAGGGTGACTTTTGTTGTTCGAGAGAGGGCTTTGCTTCTCAGTTGCCTTCTTTGCCCAAAGAAACAGCCATTGGCAATGAATATGAATATTTCTTGGACCTCGGAGCGTTCGGACATTCATAACACTGAAGGAGTGTCATGAGCCGATCGCAATGTGGTTATTCTGGTTGACGGTTGATTATTCAGGAGATCTGCAGATCCACTTACGAATATCGAGATGGGGGAGGCTATATCTTCCGACAGTGCTACTAAATGTTCCCTCTCTTTCTAGCTTTGCATTTAAGTTGCCGAGGACAATTTTGATATCATAACTAGGGCATTGCTCGTAGGTCTTGTTCAAGAGCCCATAGAAGGCACCTTTGGTGTCGTGGGTGCAAATCAGGCTAATGTTTGTAAGTTTAGCTTTGATGCGGATTGCTACAAGGAGCTCGTTTACATTCCGGAAACTCAAGACTTCTCGTCTAAGACTGCCTCCAACAACAAATTCGCATCCAAATAGCCGTCAATAACAATCCCAGTAGTAGATGTCGTAGTTGTTCATGCTCTTTTTGCCCGGCACATTCCATCGCATTTCTTGGATGACGATTCTGTCTGCTTTGCTTTGTTCGGCTCTACGTGGCCTGTTAAGAGACTTAGCATTCCAGGTGCATATCCGAAGTTCGTTATCCGTAAATCGTTTGCATGGGTTGTCAGCAGTAGATCAATCCGTATCAGAGGCTTGGAGCGCCAGTAATATTTTTGATACCTCTAGGACCGACCGGTTAAACTACAGCCAGTAACCCGCTCTGGGATGTGAGTGCCGCCGTTGGTCCATTAATGTCTCTTCAGCCACCATCTCTTTTCCACGACCGTGACTTGGAAATCCTTTTCGGCCTGAGCTCCAAAGATGTCGGAGTAGCCCGGCTAAGGTCTCATTTATTCCATGTTTTTTCATCACCGTTGATTCCACCTGGGGAATTCATCCATTTTCCCGTTTAAAGTGCTGCTGTTTTAGAGTGCTGGTCAGCACTCGCTCTTATAAGTTTTGCAGGTCCAGTCCGGATTGGCATTGACCGGTACCCGACGGTTACCACGTGGGGGTATTGTAAGCACAATTGCTATGTAGAAAATAGTTGCAACACTGGATATCGCCAGATAGACACCTCTCAGTGCCTTTCCTATTTCTACAGCATCCGACCGTCGGTGGTTCGGCCCGATATTGTAAAAGTTTGAAAAGAGTTCTATAGTCATTGGGTTAGTTGTCTACTTGTTTGAAGTAGTGAGATTCCGTGTCAAATTCACATTTCTAAGTCTGGCACTTATCTGTTACAGAGCGGTCTTCTCGTATATGCCAAACGTCCAATTATAGAGTTATATGATATAACGAAACGACTAATTCTTCTGAAATACTTAGTAGCGCTGTCATGAGATACAGTACATGGTTGAGGTAGTGATTAATTCAAAATGTACATCATTTCTCTTTTAGTGATACCACATAGTGGCCAACTAAGGGAAATTCCTGATCGCTTAGGCTCTTTATGGAAATATGAATCAATCTTTGAGTTATATGGTATCACTGGAAGTTACATAATGAGTATGCCTGACATATAAATCATTCAGTATGCAAATATCGTCTTAAATTAGGGAAGAATGTAATATTTCATTCAACTGCCACATATATCGATGCATTTAGGTACACAAGATGTTGATCTATTTATTTCCAATTCCGCTCACAAATACTGAAACAGTTTGCACCTGCACACTTGCCTTCTAAAACTGCATATGTTTGAACTGATCAATATTTAGCACTAATATGCATGTTTTTGTCACAAATCAACATGAATCATACGAGTATATCTCAAATATATTACAGAAATGTATCTCAACTAGAAATTGTTTCATATCAACTCAATTCAAGTACACAATGCTATAAAAGATACACCCTTTTCGCTCCTCATCTCATGAAAATCCTCTAAATCCACTTAAAAATAAATCCTTCAACTTTCTGTTTAGACTTTCCTCTATTGATCCAACTTACCATAACCATACCACAACTGTTCTTCGCAGTCACTTGAAATCATTTTCGAAAATCTTATCATTTTGGGTGAAAGTTGAGAAACTTTACCATAAAATCGGTATCTTAATCCTCTTCACAATTTCAGGTCGATGACTTGTTTTCGTTGGAGAATTCCCTTATCAATGATTCCCAACAGGCACTGGCCAATGGACAGGCCAAGAATCCAATTGATAAGTTGAGACTTCTTTGTTTTAGTCGCGGTGCAACCGGCATCATCGGATTAGGAAGGTACGTATCTGTATGCTGGCTATACTCGTAATCCATCAGGTGGATGGTTGGTTGGATATGTACCAATTAGGAGTGAACGCAAGCCGTAAGCTTTTGCCTTCTTAATTCAACAAAATAATTGGATTCTATCCTTCTTCGTTGTATCTATGTATACCTATATTTTAGTATCCTACTGCCTTTTATTTATCATACTCGTATGTGTATATATGTATTCGTTTTTATCGTCTATCTCCCCCACAGGACTTTCAGGAACATGGACGATGATGGAAGTAAAGCACTCAATTTGGATGAGTTTATCAGAGGCATTCACGAAATCGGTCTGGATGTTACCGATGCCGAGATAAAAGAAATGTTCTCAAGGTATGTATTCGTACGAATCGTCGTATGTACTCGAATTCTTAGTTGTATCGACGCCACCCTCATATCCGTTTCCGTGTATTCGTCATTTTGTGTGTTTATTTGTACGTTTGCTTACGACATAGTAGAGGATTGGTTTTAAGCCGAATAGTTAACGACCATCGAAATCGGATTTGGGGTCTTAGCTCTGAGGGTCGTGTTTTCTGTATTTTAGTAAATTCATTTATCTTCTCTTTATTGCTTTGCTTTGCAGTTTCGATACAGACGGCAGTGGATCCATCAACATGACTGAATTTCTAGTAAAGCTTAGGGTAAGTCAGTTTAAATAAAGTGTTGCGTCTTTTGTTTGTAAAGACAAACCATATCTACTTGAGGCCATCTAAATTTACCTTTCAATTGCAGCCACCTATGTCACAGGCGCGCCTTGACATCATTGATAAGGCCTTTGCCAAAATGGATAAAACCGGCGATGGTGTGATTACAGTTGATGACCTAAAAAATGTCTACTCGGTGCAAGAGCATCCGAAATTCAAAAGTGGAGAAATGTCTGAAGATCAGATATTGAATAAGTTCCTCGAAAACTTTGAAGGACCACAGGGCAACAAGGATGGATCTGTAAGTTTGTGTAAGTTTGACGAATTGTTTCGATTTATTCATGTTTGATTTTTAGGTGACAAAAGAAGAGTTTGTGAGCTACTATGGGACATTGAGTGCTTCGATTGACAGAGATGATTACTTTGAGACGATGGTACGCAGGGCTTACAAACTTTAAGCACTTTCAGAGAGTTTTCTACACATTTTGCCGCACATTTTCTCTACTAAACACAGAAGAGAAGTTTATATTTTTGTATCCAATGTATCCCATCTTTTAACCGAGTTTTCTCACACGAAATAAAATTATTAGAAATTTGTATTTGTGAAATGAAACTACTACAATGCAGCATACTTTTGCTAAGCATGCTTATGTGCGAGATTCACCACATTTAAACGAAGTTAAGACAGGATTAAGATTAAGAGTTACACTTGCCAATCGCTGCTTTTTGAGCTAGTAAAGCAGCTATTTATGAAAATTCTTTTTGGATCACTGAAAAAATTATTTTGTCGACCTCATTATCCCGCTCCTACTCTATGATAGGATGCTACTGGCAAATTTTTGTGGAGCACTGCTGGTGAAAATAGCGATAGAACAAGTTGAGGCAGGAGACATAGCGTCTGTCGAGAATGTCAATCGACCGTATAATATTGGTATCACCTATAAGTTTTATCACACAGTTTTACTTACTTTCTTACATATGTGCTGTGTTCCCTTGTGGGACTTAGGGCCTCTATTATGCCTACGCGCCATCGTGTGCGGTTTCTAGTAATGTGCCTCAGTTCGTCCCAACTTTTTTCTAATTGCCGTGCCTCTATCTCTACAGTTCTGCGCCATGTTCTCCTCTGACCACCGAACATACAGGTATGTGTATGATCTACGAGACAAAAAGTCAAAATATCAAAGTTATATTGAGTACCAGAAGTACCGGACACTCCAACAACAAATAGGCCGCCACCCCATCCTTCTCTAAATGCGCGGAACCCAAAAAAAAAATTAGTCGGAACTTAATCATTGAAACTTTGTAACACGTGTCTGCTTTCCGCGATCTTGCGGAAGTGTTAAAATTTTATTAAAAATAAAGTATTTTTTAATATAACATTTTAAATATAATATATTTCATCGAGTATGTTTTCCTTTAATATATTTTTATTGATCAGCAAATAATGCCCAAAATAAAGATAAATTTTCTAAGAATTTTATGTTTACAAAGATATTATTTTGGCTATCGGGGTAGATCCGGTAATTTTTGTTATTTATATTGTAACTTGAAGGCCCCTCCCTAACAAGTTCTTAACAATTCAGCCGCAGAATATCACGGATGCGCAAAATATCAGTAAATTGAACTTAATGCGCAAGAAAATCAAAATTTGTGAAAAAAAATATTTATTTACATTAGACCAATATTTACGTGTTCCAGGTACGAGGGCGGGTCAATAAGTCCGTGACTTTTTGAATTTCTGACCTCCTTACTGAAACAGCAACACTACTCCTGTCAACAGGCATCTGTCAGTTGACTCCTGGCAAAATTTAAACTTGCTGCGTCAGTTAGTTTGTGTTTGACA
This sequence comes from Volucella inflata, assembly GCA_928272305.1. Classification (NCBI taxonomy): domain Eukaryota; kingdom Metazoa; phylum Arthropoda; class Insecta; order Diptera; family Syrphidae; genus Volucella; species Volucella inflata. The sequence goes on from OV743716.1 coordinate 157,082,260, forward strand.
GCTATTTTTATCAGACTACTCACTAATTTGAGGAGAAAATGGAAAAAAGTGAATTTCGTGTGCTTATTAAGCATTATTTCTTGCGAAAAAAAACCATTACCGAGACCAAGGCTAAGCTTGATAAATACTATGGGGACTCTGCACCATTGATTTCAATGGTAAAAAAGTGGTTTACTGAATTTCGTTGTGGCCGTACAAGCACTGAAGATGCCGAACGTCCTGGACGCCCAGTTGAGGTCTCTACACCCGAAACAATCGAAAAAATTCACGATATGGTGTTGGCCGACCGAAGATTGAAAGTGCGAGAGATTGTGGAAGCCGTAGGGATCTCGCATGGCTCAGTTGTTTCAATTTTGAATGATCACTTGGGCATGAGAAAGCTTTCCGCAAGATGGGTGCCGCGTTTGCTCACAGTCGACCACAAACGCAATCGTGTAACAACTTCACAGGAAGGTTTGGCGTTGTTTAATCGCAATATGGAGGAGTTTTTGCGCCGTTTTGTAACCGTGGACAAAACATGGATCCATAACAACACACCAGAGAACAAACAACAGTCAAAACAGTGGGTTTCTAAGGGTTAATCGGCGCCAAAGAAGGCCAAGGTGGGTTTGTCAGCCAATAAAGTTATGGCGACTGTTTTTTGGGATGCACGCGGGATAATCCACATTGACTACCTTCAAAAGGGAAGAACAATCAATGGGGAATATTATGCCAACTTATTGGACCGATTCAGTGACGATTTGAAAAAAAAACGACCTCATTTGGCCAAGAAAAAAGTTCTTTTCCACCAAGACAATGCATGGGTGCACACATGTGCAGTTGCCATGGCAAAAATCCATGAATTGGGCTATGAATTGCTCCCTCATCCACCCTATTCTCCAGATTTGGCTCCGAGCGATTACTTCTTGTTCCCAAACCTGAAGAAATGGCTTGGTGGAAAAAGATTTGACTCCAATGATGAAGTCATCTCGCAAACAAAGGCCTATTTTGAGGACCTCGACAAATCATTTTTTTTGGAAGGGATAAAAAAAATTGGAGAAGCGTTGGACAAAGTGTATAGAGCTCAAGGGAGACTACGTTGAAAAATAAAATTATTTTTTTATCAAAAAATCTGTGTTTTAATCCAAAAGTCACCGACTTATTGACCCGCCCTCGTACTATGGAAACTTCGTGAGTACGGATAGTGATACCTATTTGACACTATTAAAGGTCAAAACTTACGAATTATGGAAGAAAAATTGTGATTTTCGAAAGATCTCATCTTTTGTCCGCGATGACCTGACGGAAGAGCAGTTAAATTTTGCACATTTTAAGTCAGAAGTGAAGCAAAGATGGTCTAGAGCCCACAAGAAAAAGAAAGATGTCTTTTTAAAAAACATTACCTCCGCGCTGATGTAGAAGACGGTAGTGTCATACTTCACGCAGAACTAATTGAATTGAGTAAAATGGGTAAACGAGATGGTAAACCGTACAACGAAATACAAAAAAGCTTATGATGCTCCAAAATGTGCTAATCCTTTGCGTCTTAGCCCTATTGATTGATAATGTTAATAGATGCTGACTCAACACAGGGATAGTATGAAATAATAGGGAAAACGAGCAGGAAGTTCTTTCCTTGTTATAGCTTAATTCAAGAAGCTAAAAAATAATGATATCTTCCCCAGAAATCAGAAATCTGCACGGTGAATAGCACCTGTGCCGAAACTTAACTCCAAGCATTAGTTGATTAGGCGTTTATCAGTATTTTTGGAAGCGGTCTTATCAACAATAAAAGAATAGGACCGAAACACTTTGAAATTGATTTGCAAATGAGGATGTAACGGATCTCAGCAAGCGCAATTAAAGCAAAAAATAGATAATGATGGTGACTCGGATGCAAATACTTTCCAAAGCTGCTTTGCACCTGTGCGACTAGTTTGTGGTAAGAACAATGAAAAGGTTTGATGGCAAAATCCAACACCTTCATCCCCACGATTTTGTCGTCCAATTGATTCTCTTATCCCGACTCAGGTTGACATTGCAATTGATGGAAAAGGTTTTTTTGTCAACTACCAATTCATTGTGACAATGGTATATGGAAAAGTCTGCAACGTAGCTACTGGAACAACATCTACTAGTCGTTGTTACATTTGTGGGAAAACTTCGAAAGAATTCAACTCAATTAGACGACAAAAGAGAAATTTCAAAAGAAGCTACTGAATTCGGCCTGACTATCTTACATTGGAGAATCAGATTTTTCAAAAGCATTCTGCATTTAGCGAAATACAGACAAGATTTCTCAATGAAACTGGTTTATTAACTTCAGACATTACAGGTGTAGATTTCGAGTTGATTTTTGAACTCAAAGAGATTATATCAATCAGATACATGGTAGATACAGACAAATACGCTGAAGAAACTACTCGTTTATGTCTAAAACTGTACCCTTGGCATCCAATGACACCTACACTACACGAGGTGCTCATACATGGTTCGGACATTATAAAAAATGCATTCTTGCCTATAGAACAACTGTCTGAAGGTGCAGCAGAGGCACGAATTAAACATTTTAGGCCCTACAAGCAGGATTTCGCGAGAAAATTCTCTAGAGCATCGTGCAATAAGTATATCTTGAACCGGCTTCTCTTGAGCTCAGATCCGTTACTTAGTGCCTCAAGAACTATACATAAAATTAAGGTGTCTTCATTTTTACTTTAAAAAAAAAACAATAGAGATGCTCTCCAGCAGCTGAAAGTGATGAGGATGACGAAATTAGAGGTGACGAATAAAACAAACTCTTTTTTTAAAATCATTTCTTCACTTCTTCAATATATGAAATTATAACTGTTTTTATTTTTAAATGTTTTATTTTTTGTATTTACGTCACTCTAGGATCCAGAGCGGAAGCCTACTTGTTCGGCATCCAGTGTGTCTTTTAAGTGTTGTTTAATTCGCTCCAGGATTATTCTAACTATTATCTTAGTTACAGTAGGGAGCACGCAGATACCTCTCGAGTTTTCGCACTCCATTAAATTTCCTTTCTTAGGAAGCTTGCCGATCATTCCCTTCTTCCACTCGTTAGGAAAGCTCTCACCATCCCAAGTTATTCGAATAAGAGGGAACAGTAGCTCAGCCGTTGTTGTTGGCGTGGTCGTAAGAGCTCGGCGGAAATATTGTCAGGTTCTACCGTCTTGTTGCTTTTTAGTGCTTTAATCGCGGTAGTGATCTCATCCGTACTGAGGGTCGTAGCACGTATTCAAGAGTTTTGTACCTCGGGCAGATCCCTCTGATTTGGGAGCATTTCGCTAGCTCTAACTCTTCCTGGACAGGGATTGCTTGTTTAGCTTAGTATAACAGGCCCGCGCCAAGGCGCCTGAGCCCGCTTAGTAAAGCAACTTTACTCTGATTTTTAACACTAGTAAACCATTTATATGCCTAACACATGCAGATACTTTAAATTTTCTTGAGTTAAATCACTGAGACTCGTTCCACTCTCATTAAGCCACAATTTACAATGTTTAACTTGAACATTCTACGACACTGCTGCTACGAGTACAAGTGTTTTCATTTAAACACCAATGGTGCAGATCCTTGCACAAAACTTGCATAAATCTTGTAAAGGTTTTTGCTGCGTATTTCAAATTGCTGCTTACATAATTTCCGGTTGCACACAGCTAGATACGAGTACACGGGATACACATATATTTTATGTCATTTGCATGCATTACCTACATTACGTATGGCTTGGAGAGAGAGCCATCCAAAAGAACGGCAAATTCAAATACAAAACATGAATCCTATCTCTCGGCACACATTTTCTAAAGTCACCGAAGCGTTAGCATAGCATCTTAGCATAATTCACCCTGTCATCGGGGATTCACAAGAAAGCTATACTACATAAGTATCTGCCTGTTCTTCATCTCTAAAGATTTAGTGCAAAGGTATGCTGGAATATATTATTTTCAGTTTCCTAATCAAGCCATATTGATTCTTGTCCCCTAACTCTAAGAAGGGTACAAGGTATCTTTAACGTCTTTATTTACGCATATCATTTGAACGTATCCGTACAATGCTTGTATAGTGATGTAGTAGCAGTTTGCTTGTAAAATATGCTAATGAATGCCCACCACATAGCAAATTGCAATTTGTCAGTGCAGATAAGCTTGTTAGAAGTAAGTTTTCGCCGCCAACATACGGATACCCTAGCTGCCACAGTAAGAATCAGGTGTTCTACCTTAAAAGAGAGGTACTGTGCGTCTGTGACGTCAGATTCAAGTTTTCCAAGAAAACGGTTACCTACACTTTAATGGAAGGAGAAAGGATTCGACGAAGGACTTTTTCATTTTGTTAACATAAACTAGTAGATATACATATGTACATTAGTTTGGGTACTTCACCCAAAGTTAGTCCTTTCCAGGTACTTGATTGTGCAAATTAAGTGAAATCTAAATATCCTTACACAACCACCACCTGGAGTGAGCTCAGCCTTTGGCGCAATCGAATTCTCAAACTTTCAATATGTGTAAGGTTCGTATCTTCAAACGGGAGAACATATTCGTATATCTACTGTTAGCTAGCACAACTAGAAGGAGGTAGTACTCGTACTTATATCTGTGCAGCTACTCAATCTAAGTAAGTAGAAGTTACGAGTACTCATACGAGTATATACATTAGATACAACCGTATCTTGTAACGGAGAACTTGTTGTCTTTTGAGTGCGTCTCTCCCACAATCTGATGTGAAGTGGAAAATTAACGATACCTTGTTCTTTGTATTTGCAGCACCGAGAAAAGTGGTTAAGGGGTGAAACTTCTTCACTACTTGACTCTTTTGAGTGTGCCAATATCATTTTTAACTCTGTTGTTGCTGTAAATGACATCGTACAAAGATTTCGTAGTGATTATATGAGTACAACAATCGAGCATCTATGGGAATTGCAAATTTGTCCGTGCATGCAAAAGTATAAATACGATGGATACAAGTACCCGCGGCAATGTTTGGTTTACTTCGAGTTGAACTCGATGAGGATGACACATTAAATGAGCTTCAGAGATATTCTTGTTTCGTTTATAAAGTTACCAAAGTTGAACAGAAAATCGATAGTTGAGATGGTTAGGGATGCAGATGTAGAAAGTCAAAAGGTTAGGTAAAATATTCTAAAATTGTTAAGTTCTTCATGAGGACAGATTTCTAAAAGATTTTACAAGAAATGTTCCATTAGACTGACCAACATTATGCTCATATTTTCTACCCTCTAGCTTTAAGACTCGCCCTTTTTTGCTTTAGATACTTTAAGGAGTGTGTGTTTTTTCAGTGTAAACAGTTAAACTGAGATGCTAACAATATTTTCCTTGTACGAGTATATAACAGACATGGTCACTGACACTCTAAGGTTTTGGATGTGTTTGACCTTTTCGTTAATATCAAAATTCTGCATTTAATCCAGTAGAATTGCTGTCTGAACAATCCTTTAGTAAGCCACTGCTTCCAGCATCCAGCTCCTCCACTAACTAGTGCCGACCATTTTAGCCAAATGAACAACAATAGTGAACATAATAAAAGCAATAAAAACATTAACAACAGAAACAACAACAGAATCAACAACAGCGGTAACAGAAACAGCAGATTCCTGCTGAGACTTAGACATACTACAGACGGATACCTGAAAGACATAACTCAGAGCCTATGACACTGAAGTAGTTGGACAAAAACTTTTAAAAATTAGTAAAGGAGGTTTACAGAGTTTCCGTACAACAACAAAATTCGGGCTGTAAACAACAGTAACTTCAAGATGTTTCCACAAATAAATAGAATATTTTAGAGCAACAATCAAAAAGGCTTTCGACGACTTCTTTGAAATGTTGTTACAGGAATGAACAAGAACCTAATGGCTCACTGTTTTGACAGTGTACGGTGAGAGTGAAGTCCCTTAAACTTAACAGACCTGACCTAAGTATACTATTGCCATGGATTCTGTTTAATATGATCAGCAGTAGACACCTCATGTGAAGAATGGAGATGTGATTTCTGTTGGAATATTTGAGATCAAAAACGATTAACCGATACTATTCACCATCTGCACCTGCGATATTGAAGGATTATTTCATATCAAAATCGAGGTCATTTTATACTTTTGCAATAAGAACGTTCTACTTTCAGAAATCGAACTCCATTCTTTTTACGTTGTCTCTACGGACAGAAGAAATAATTGTTTAAGGTTTTCGATCGTGGGGCAACAAGGGCGATATCTTGGGATCTGGCTGGATCATGTCTAAATTTTAGCCAATCTGTCGATGATACTTTGATCGGAGTCTGCTACTCTGAAAGATATTTGGCTTAACTTGAGCTGGGTGTGAGACGGGTTGATTTTGCTTGTGGAGAACACCAGTGTCGGAGTACATAGAATTGTAGCTTTATGAACTCATGTTCGCAGCATAAACCTAGTAAGAGTGGACAATTTCGTCAATAAGCTGACTCGAATTCAAATTGTAAGAGACATGACTTCGACACATAAGTTAATCTATTGCAGAACGGATGTATGTACATTTACGCATATGTTAGTGTATGCCACTCGAACTCTGCGCTTCAGTAGGGCTGTAGACAAAAGTAAAAAGAGGAATGTTACTCAATAACACCAAACTGTTTTTTTTCTTTCCTTCAAACAAGCTAACGTCTTCATAGGCCGAAATGTGAAGTGAGCATTTTCAGTTCGGATAATTGTCTCCACACATACCACACGCCTCGAATACGGACAGATACAATGTTAACGACCCCAACGAACTCAAAAAGGACAACGAAGTTCGGCTCTGCACATGGAATGTACGAGTAAGGTTCCTTCACAGACAGCGTGTGGCAAAACATATCGTGGAGGCCCCAGACTCCTGTAAAAAAGATATTAACGCAATCCAACAACTGCGATAGGATGAGCCAGCAAAAAACCGATGAAAACCTGCGGCATTTACTACAATGACTGCCTCATAGAGAAAAGGCGTGCACCATTTGGATGTGAATTTGTTATCCGGGGCGGACTTCGGCAAAGAGTCTGAAGCGTCCGGCATGTGAGCGACCACCTTGTACCAATCCGCATCAAAGCCAAATTCGTGAACATCAGCCTTATTTGCATACATGCCCCTACAGAAGAAAAGGATGACGAGATCAAATACGAGTTCCATGACCTCCTAGACAGAACATACGCTCAATGCCCCATCTATGATTTGTTCTAGGAGACCTGATTGCTAAGCAAGTCGTTTTTGAGCGCGTAGTTAGGAAAGAAAGCATGCACGAACTCAATTCCGAAAATGCACTCAGGTTTTTAGCACGCGGTTTCCACACCTCAACATCCACAAGAGAACTCCTGACCAATCAACCTCCAACCATGTGATAGACGCCAGGCACTCCTCCAACATTCTTAATGTCCGAACCTTCCGAGGAGCCAATATTGACTCAGATAAGTACGTTTTTGCAGCCGGGGTATGGATGCGAATATCACGATTACAACAGAGTCGAGTAAGACTGCAATCGCAAGAGAGCGCTAGAATCGTTGGCAACTGCGTTTCCCTTAAGCCCTCCCGAAATCCGGGACCCCCTACACAATCCATAAATCACCAATGGGAATGCTCTCATCGAGCCGTCAGAGAAGCAGCATCTGAAACAATTGGTGTCAAACCGCGACCACAAACAGCCGCTGGTTCGATGACTAATGTAGAGAGGCACATCCAGCCAAATGAGGGGCATACAAAGCTGCTCTGTATCGCAGTACGAGAGCTGCTCGTGAGCTCCACGAACAGAAAAGACGGGAAGATCAGAGACTTCTTAGAAGAAAAAACAAAGAAGCACGAGAGGCACGCGATCGAGGAAATGGAGAGTAGTACGGCAGGAACAACGTTCAAAAATTCTATCAAATAATTTAAAGAACATGCCAGAGCTATAAAGCGATAACGGAAACCATGTAGTAGAATCGCAGATTACTTCTGCAGGCTGTATAACGGCGACGACGACCATAGTTCCGCTGTCAGGCAGAATGAACCTTCACACTGGACAATGATAGCAACGAATTCCGTCCACCTTACCTAGACGAAGTAGAGATTTCGATATCGACACTAAAGCCGAACCAAACTACTGGCCCAAACGGGCTCGCAGCTGAGCTGTTTAAAGCAGTAAGGAACATGTGCCAGCTAATCTGCAAGATATAGTCAGAAGAAAGCATGCCCGATGAATAGAACCTCAGTATCGTTTGCCCAATCCACAAGAAAGGAGATCCCTTCGACTGCTATCTGATAGGTCCATATCAAGGAGGTTTCGACCCAGGGAAGTCTTCTCACACAATTCTTATTCCTTAGGTAGTTCCAAATTTGTTGGCGCATTTGTTGTCTGTCCAGGATGACGATGGAGAATGCACTCTGCTCCACCAAGCTCAGTAAGGATCTCTAAAGACGCACATTCCTCTGTCTGCATTGACGCTGAGTGAAGAAAGCGATACAACGACGAACTGTATGGACTATACAGCGACATGGACCTAGCCAGAAGGGTCCAGATCCAAAGACTGAGATGGCTGGGTCATGTAGAGCGTATGGACACCAATGCTCCGGTCCGAAAAGTCTTCGAATCCGCTCCAGAGGGACAGCGCAGCAGAGGAAGGCCAAGACTCAGGAAGCGCACGCAAATGGAAGGGGACCTCAGTCAACTTAGCGTGCGAAACTGGAGGCAGTTAGCTAAGGATTGGGCTCCTCGGAGACTTTTGTTGACTGCAGCCCAGATCCACCCCGGACTGCAAGTACGTGCCACATTAACCAAGTAAGTATGTTTGTTAGATAAATTGCGATAGGGGAGTGCAGGTGGAGGATGAAAATAACCGATGAATTTCCCCACTTCGACGATTATAAAAAGCTTATGAAAGGAAACATGAAAAGACTTCAAACCAGACCTGAGCCAACTAGCTTCATAAAACATCGGCGACATACTTAACATTAAGTTGACAGGGGATACCTTGTTATCTTAACCTTCATCGGTTCCTTGTGTCAATTTGACACACAAGGAACCTTAAAGTTACTCGAATTAAGGGACCGATGAGGGTTAACTTCTGTCACACCTTCGACTACGTGTAACAATGTGAAAACTTAGGAGAAGCCAAAGTCAGTCTACTGCAGCAATGAACGCTGTCAACTTGCAGCAAATCACATACAGATAACAACCATTTTCGAACTTTGAAACTGGATATCTAAATTTTAGAACTGCTGATGTTAATCGATGAATTTCCTTTGAGCTTATCAAACATAAACTGTGTGTTTGTCTGGTTTTCTAAATAATTCAAATCAAACCGAACAAACTGTTCTTTAATATTAAATTAGGAAAATTGAATCAATAGTGTGGTAAGTTGACATATTTCCACAATACCGCTTTGAAAGCCAAAAACTACTAGTAACCCATCATTTATGCAGTCTTTTCGTTTAAATAAACCATCCGGTTCGGTTCGATCTGTTTGGGTTCATTAAAGGCAATCTGAAACCAACAGCTAAAATTTCACCCTAAAGGCTACAGATAAATTTCATTTAACTCATTACACTCATGCCATCGGATCAATTTGACTAACTGGATAGGACCAACAACCATCGCCGAAAATCAACCAAGGGTGCCGTTTTCAACCCTTGATGCTCATACCAATATAGGTACAACCACTGATCACCACCAGTACCACCATCACCATCAGTACCAATATTACCACTTGAATCAATGTGAAAACTTGCGTTCACCAATTAATTGCGAAATATTTGGGGTTTTTGCGGTGGCGAACTAAAGGGGTTGTATCGAATTGAACGGGATTGAGTTGGGTTGAGTTAGGTTGAAGCGGCTAAAAGAGTTGGCGGGGGGCTAAAGGGAATGGTTTTATCTCATGGTGACCAGTTCATTAAATTGAAACCCTTAAATTGACTGAAAATATGCAATCGATCCAAGTGGCCAATGCGTCGGAAATCGGGAATCAGAATGGCCGTCCATTTAAAGAGAAAAGGACACACGCCTGAGTGTGTTTTACTTGTGAACATAGGCACATAGAGTATTTGCAGAGAGTGAATGGTTAAATTGTTGGTTGGTTAGCTGTGATACAATCTATACTTCAGGCATTTCGCCCTTAAAGTCTATGAGAAGGATATGGAGTGCTACAAGAGGTGGGTATGTGTAAATGATAATGCCTTGTGGTTAACCGCAATCACATGCAGGTCCTACTATCTCTTGACAAATATTGTGGATTGAGTTTCTGTTTATTAACTTATTGGTCAAAGTAATGCCAGTGGCATCGTAGTATTAATTAAGGACTACATTGGTTTTGCCTTGCCGAAGTTATGTTTTCATTGGATTTCGTTAATGATTCGTTGGAGAATATTGCAATAGAAAATTCTAAATGCATTGACTTCGAAACGGGTGTGGTATCTTGAGAGACATCATTATGTGCCAGCTCTGCCTCAAAGACTCAGTACTTGACTGTAGAGTAGTGCAAACGATTGTCTCCAGAACGAGCCACACTTTGTAGTGGAATGGATTGAGGTCTGGAGAAATAGAGCTAGCAGGTCCCATCGTAGACGACTCCCCACCAAACGACTACAGAAGCTGGGTATCGACCACGTTCAACTCTTGACACGAGTGCAGACGGGTGTCGTGATGAGCATGCACTCTATCATTCTGTTCATTGAACGATTCCTGAACGGTTAACATTTTCTCGGCAGTAAAAAGAATTCGTCTGTGACTAATCTTTGCGCATTGGCATACAAGGGTTTCAATTTTGTCTTACTTTTCACGTACATGGCCGTTGTATCTTTTATATGCTCTGATTCTCAAATCACATTTTAAGATGCGCGACATGCTGTCCTTGTTGATAACTATCCGCCGAGACATGATATTGTGAGTACGCAGCGGATTTCGACGAATTCGATCATTCACGGCTAAAATATTTTAAATGAATTGACAAGGTAATTAGCCAAAACCGGTCGTGTTGCATGAGATATGACACCGAGTGAAAAATGAGCCTCATCGCTGAAGAATATGTTGTGTAAGAATTGGTCATCCAAACGCTGTTTTTCAGGCACCCAATCGGCGTATGTTCTACGCATTCCGTAGTCAGTTGGCATCAATTCTTGAGTAAGTGGAACTTTATAAGTGTATAGATGCACATCCAAATGCGAAGTACCTCATAATGTGCCGTAAGACAAGCCTAAATTCTGTGCTAGCCCTGAAATCGATAGACTTGGATCTTCTTCAACACATTCACTAGCGGCAGCCATATTTTCTTTAGAACGTTTATTGCGATAAAATGGCAATTATTAAACTAAATATTTACTGTCTCGAATGACAGATCGTATGGACGTATAGTGCTAAGTGCTAGTTCATAGGTAGTGATCCAGTGCCATGAGTACACTTATCTCCACGTTGGTGACTGGTGGGTGCCTAATACCTCGATTGGGAAACCAACCCCTTTGGCAGGTCGTTGGTGGCAGCCGACGAGAGAGGGAAGGAGAAGTATCTTCTCACATAGGACCTTCTTCTTGTTCCAGAGCTCAGCGGAGGAATTCTCTGCATGGAATCAACGGTGACATCTACAGTTCTAGCTATGCCTAAACATAAATGTAATCCCTATATGTCCCACAGTGGGTTCCTGGCACCAAAATCCTAAAAAGTGGGTACCCAGTCGTCGGTTTTTGCCAAAACCCTAGACATCGCAGAATTGGTGGAGAGCATTTTAGTTAAGCCGTGACGCCTCAGAGGTTTCTGTTGTTTTGCCAAGATTGTAGCTTTTTCTTCCTCAGTTAATTTTTTCTTTTGAGTCCTAGTCCATCACATCAAGCATTTCTAAGCAGTTCCAGCGCTGATGCCCACCAGTGAGGCTTCTTCTTGCCTCTAAGTTGAATAAGAGGATATCGCTGCCATTTCTTTCGATTGAAAGTTGGGAGCTTTAGAGTTCAATCGAGAGGAGCTTTCCTTTGTAGTTTGATCAATTTTCCGGGGAGCAGCATCATTTAGACTAAATTAGAAGTATCAGGGACATAGAAAGAGTGTTTAACCAATACCATCCAGTACGTTATTATTTAAGTGATGTAGTCGGAGCCAAAACTAATAGGTACTCCTAGTCGTACTTAGTCGTGGTTATCGATGTCAATCATTAGATACTTTTCTCAGTTCCCAGCAATGCTTTCATAGGGTTTGCTAACATTAAGAAGTAATATAACATTAAGGCTGCTTGTCACTATTATATAGAGTCATTCATTTCGTATTTTCAAGTTGGTAACGTTGGCATTTGACACCTGGCAAACTCAGCTGTCATTTAAAGTGTCATAGTATTAGTTGAATGTTTGCCATTTCCCATTATGGATCGCTTACAAATGGAATAACGCGTTAAAACTATTAAAACTTACTAAAAAAGTGGCGATTAAAACGTAGCCGTAATCGACCGACTACGCAAGCAATCGGTAAAATTGTGAAAAAAGTAAAAGAGAGTGGAAGCTTTCCTGATGTCGTAAGGCCTATGCATGATCGTAATACACGCTCAGTCGAAAATATTGCTGCTGCAAGTATTGCTGATGATCCAAATTTATCGATTTCCCGGCGTTCACAGCAATTGATCGTGTCGTACACCTCACTATGGCGTGTTTTGCATTTGGATCTCCATTCTTGTAAAGCTCAACTTACGCAACAATTGAAGCCTGCTGACCATTCACAACGCCGTAGATACGCTTTCTGGGTGTTGGAACAACAAACAATAAAAATCGATTTTTCGAACAACATTTTCTTCTGTGATGAAAAACATTTCTCACTCGGTGGGTATGTAAACAAACAAAATTGCCGCACATGGGGCTCAGAAAACCCACTAGTGATCGAAAAGGTGCCGTTGCATCCAGACAAAGTGACTGTTTGATGTGCTCCATGGTCGAAAGGTGTCATTAGTCCGTATTTCTTCGAAGATGCCAATGGGCGGACGGTTACAGTCAAGTCGGAGCGATATTGTCGAATGATAACCGATGTTTTTTTGGCCGGCAATTGAAGATCATGACTTGGACGGTATGTGGTTCCAATAAGGAGGGGCAACAAGTCACACAACACGACTATTGAGTAAGAAGTTTCCTGGTCTTGTAATTTCACATTTTGGCGACGTCTATTGGCCACCAAGATCATGCGATTGATTGTGATTTTCTGTGAGGCTACGTAAAAGACCGTGCTTACCCGAATAATTCCCGAACTCTAGACGCATTAAAAACCAACATTACTTAAGTTATGGCCGAGATATCGCCCAAAATGTGCGAAAAAATGGCTAAAAATTAGCATGCTGCGAATCTTCCCGAGCCCGCAATTCGAATGATATTGTTTTACACACTTATCGACAAAGTTCAAACTTTATAATAAATTAAAATACTATGGCGCTGGCAGCCCGGTATGGGCCATGGCCTAGCTTCTTGACACTCATTTGTGTTGCTCATGTTATCATTTTTGTCACATCTGAGAGGGGCCTACCGTTTATCGCCGAGTCCGAACGGCACTCTTTAGAAGCTTTTTCGTAGGCAATTTTTTACTTTTCGGGAGTTTGCCATTGCCCGCCGAAAGGGTGATGACGATTTGAAAAATTGTTGGTGACTGAGTCGGGAATCGAACCCAGACTCTCTGCGTTATAGTCTCATGAGCTAACTCTCGCGCCATCGCCATCGGTTTTATTAAAATGGTCATCAAAAATATATATCGCCGTTTGTGTTTTATTTAGCTTTACTTTCGAAATCGAAAAATGAATGACCCTTTACAAGTTCTGATCTTACATTTGCCTTTTGTGTAGAGCTGAACGTATTCTGTCGTGTTTACCTAACCGACACCTGCCGTCGAACTATGCGTTGCCAAAGGATCTTAATGTCGACAAATGCTCCCAGACAGTACTTCTTTTTTTAGGGTGTGCATTCCATCAATCCTACAAGATCTTAAAATACAAACTCACGTGATCTTTTGAGTGAATCTTGAAAAAAGGATGTATAAGCTGAAGGCCTTGTGCACATAACGCTTGACTTTTCCCCCCATGTACTCCAACATGAAGTACATTGGTCTAAAATTTGTGACGAGTGCAAAGTCAAATTAAATCCTACACTCACTATGTAATATGTATGCTAATGCCAGGCTAGCAATTAAAATTCTCTAAAAGACTGCCAGCAAATGGTGTGGATGTTGACTGTACTTTTTACAACGCAACAATGTATTTATGTTATTCAATCTTGTTACGAAAATGGGCGATCTGTGAAAGTTAAAATCCGTTAAAATCGTGAATTTTTACGGTCAAAATAATCGCCCAAAACCAGCCAGGCATCTCAGTTCATCGTCAAAATCTAAATTGCACAACAAGTGAAGCCTTTTTATTATGTATGACGTCGCCGATTTTTTTACTGGATTGTGGATCGCCAAGACAATTTGTCATCGAATTTGATCTCTTCCGATGAAGCCCATTTTTGGATGAATGAGTACGTAAATAAACAAAATTGTCATTTCAAGCCTCGGATACGGATGGATCTACTGTTGACACCCCATGCAAACGAATTTTAAGGAAAACGATCTTCGGATATGCACGTGGAATTTTAGGTCCCTTAACAAACCACGAGCAGCCGAACAACTAGCGGAGGCCCTAGACTGCTGCAAAGCAGACCTAAATGCGATGGAATGGGCCGGGCAAAAAGACTATGAAAAACTGCAACATCTACTACGGCGATTGTTATCGACGGCAAAAGCAGCACCTGTTCCGATGCGTATCAATCCGCATCAAGGCTTAATTTACCAACGTTAGCCTGATATGATGAGAAAGATGACCACACCAAAGATACCTTCTATGAGCTCTTGAACAAGACCCATGAGCAATGCCAATGACATTAAAATTGTCCTCGACGATTTCAATGCAGATGTAAGAAGAGTGAGCATCTTCGGTAGTACTGTCTGTGGATGTAGCCTGCACGACACCACCTCCGATAACGGATTCAGGCTAATCGACTTTGCAGAGGAAGGAAATTAAGTCGTAGCTACCACCCGGTTCCCACATTTCGATATTCACAAGGCGACTTGGAAATCTCCTGATCAATCAACCGCCAACCAGATTGATCACATTGCGATGGACGCAAGACACTCCTCCAGTATTATGGATATCCTTACATTCCGAGTACCCAACATCGGCTCGTACCGCTACCTTGTTGGAGCCAAGGTACGGTTGCGGATATCCCGAACAACGACAAGACAAGCTAATACTGTGAGGGATTTCGACATCAGACGGCTACAATCGCAAGAGATCGCCAAGTCCTTTTCCGGTCGAGTCTCCCTTAAACTCTTAAGAGGTCCCTTGCCTTCAGCTCCAAGCATCGAACAACATCGAACAACAACAACACTGCCATCAGAGATGCCGCTTCTGGTGTACTGGTTTCACACGACCACCACAACGAAACGCTTGGTTTGATGACGAATGCCGGCAAGCACATGCAGCTGACGAAAATGCATACAAAGCGGCGCTGCATAGGAAGACTAGAGCTGCTCACGAGCTCTATGGGCGAAAGAGGAGAGACGAACACCTGAGAAAGCATGAGAATCGCGCGGTAGAGGAAATTGCGAGATGCTACTTCAGGAATGAAATTCGGAAGTTTTTGAAAAAGGTACAAATAACATTCCACGGAAACAAATCCCGAACCGAAGCCTGTAGAGATGAACAAGGGAACATCGTAGTAAAATCGCAGTCGATGTTGAGGATTTGGAAAGACCATTTCTGTAGACCAAATACCGCTGTCAGGCAGGACCAACCTTTCAACTAAGACGATGATGACCGACAATTCCGTCCACCCGACCTGGATGAAGTGAAGATAGCTATATCGAAGCTTAAGTCCAACAAAGCTGCTGGAGCGGACGGCCTGACTGCCGAGCTCTTCAAAGCGGCAGGCGAGGATTTGGTTAGGAGCATACACCAACTCATCTGTAAAATATGGTTGGACGAAAGTATGCCCCATGGATAGAACCTCAGCATTGTTTGTCCGATTCTCAAGAAAGTCTTATTAACGTCGCGTACAAGATCTTATCTGCTGTCCCTTCGTCAACAACCTGATAGGTCCACATTAGTTTGGCTTCAGGCAAGGAAAGCCCAACATCGACCAAGTATTCACACTACGGCAGATCTTGGAGAAAACTCATCAGATCGATACACACCACCTACTCACCGATTTCAAGCCCGCGTATGACAGCATCTATTAAGACGAGCTATACAGAGAGATGTCTAGTTTTGACATCTCTGTGCGGGATGAAGATGGAGAATGCACGCTGCTCCATCAAGGTCGGTAGAGATCTCACCGAGACATTTGATGTCCAGAAAGGATTTAGACAAGGCGAAGGGCTGTCATGCGATTTCTTTAACGTACTACTTGAAAGAGTAGTGCAAAACTCACGCGCAAAGACAAGAGGCACTGAACACAGACACGTTTTGTACAGAACGTCACCGTCGAAACTTATAACTTTGAGGTAGTTAAGGACTTTGTCTACCTAGACTCCGCTATGAGTTCAGACAACGACACCAGCGTTGAGATCAAACGAATAACTCTTGCCAATCGCTGCTTCTTTGGGCTAAGAAGGCAATTGACTAGTAAAGCCCTCTTTCGAACGACTTAAGTTCCCTCATATTAGACCTTAATAATCCCAGTCCTGCTCTATGACGCAGAGGCATGGACATTATCAAAGATGGATGAGGGTGCTCTGAGTTGCTTTGAGAGAAAAATTTCTCGAGTCATCTTTGGACCCGTCTGCATTGACGGTGAGTGAAGGAGGAGATATAACGACGAAACTATATGGACTGTACAGCGACATTGGCCTAGCCAAAAGAGTAAAGATTCAACGACTAAGATGGCTGGGTCATGTAGAGCGTATGAACACCAATGCTCCGGTTCGAAAAATCCACCCCCGAGGGAGTGCACCGAGACTCGGGTGGCGCATGCAAGTGGAAGGGAACCTCAACTAACTTAGCGTGCGAAACTGGAAGCAGCTAACACTAGATCGAGCTAGCTGGAAACGCTTGTTGATTGAAGCCCAGGTCCACCCCGGACTGTAGCGCTACCTAAAAATAACTTAGTCATTTCTAGGGGCCGTGAAACCTATACGCGATTCCAAATTCCAAACCAATGCATTCCAAAAGAGTCCCTGTATGTTGCAAATTCGGTATTATGAGTTGGCGGCATCATTGGCCCGCACTTTTTCGAAGATGAGGCTGGATAGATAGTTACAGTTGTTGTCCAGCTATTTTTTCCCAAAATTGAATGAATTGAGTCTGGACAATCTCTGGTTTCAACTGGATGGTGCTGCCGCCCACATAAGCCATCAATCGATCAAATTATTGCATACAAAACTTGTACGAGTATATCGCATTATTTCGTTTAGAGGAGAAGATGATTGGCCTTCAAGGTCATCCAATTTGGCCCCTTCAGTCTTTTTTCTGTGGGGTTATTTGAAGAGAAAAGTCTGTGCTAATAAATCAGCTACAATTCAGGATCTCAGACATAACAGACACAGTAGTATAACACAAGTTCTTGCCGACTTGAAGCCTTCAAAGTAAGCAACAGTGTATTTATTGGCCTCATTCCATCACCACAAGCAATAACAGACAAAATTAAAGCTTCGATCGATTGTGTTACTAACGTCAATTGCAGTTTTAATGATGGGTTGTGAGCAGAGTCTGGTCAGGTTACCTAAAAATGCGATCTGAATCATAAGATTGAGAGTTTATCTCTTCGATTCAGTGTAGATCCCTTCAGATTCTCTAAATGCTTCCAGTCTCACTGATTTGACTCCTTTTGAGATCATCATGGCCTTCGTTAAGTATTGCAGTTTCGAAATAAACATTCTTTTCCAGGATCCAATATCTTGGATCATCGCTCATTTAAATTAGACTTGGTTTTTTTTTTTTATAATTTACGCGCGCCTCAAGGGGGTTTATGATACCCTTTTACTGTGGCCCCGGGCACGGGTGGAAAGATAGAAGGGGGAGAAAGGAAAGTTGTTGTGATGTGGTGGTTTGAAACTCAGGTGAGTTTGGTTTCGATATTGGCTTTCCAGTGGTGTGAGTCTGAATAGGACGGAGAGTTTTTCCTCACTCGGAATGATTCACAGGTTGTGAATTTTAACGGTTGTTTTGTGCTTGAAAACTCTACAACAGCCAAATCCACATGTCAGTGTTATGCCTTCACACGCAGATTTTTCTGACTAAGTTCCAAGTACACAATGAAAAACTTGTCATGAGTACGATTCGAACCTTGACCGTCCGAGTGGGAAGCGATGGCTAGTACCACTACACCACGGCCGCCCGTGGTGAGCTAATATACATACTTGTTATTGTGATACAATGAAACACAGTCAAGGGACTGTTTGTAGTATCTATTTTACATTGCATTGAATGGGTATGAATCTGTTCATCAAATTCATCTGTTGGAGCACCCACCTTCGGCTACTCGTAAGTTAAAGCAACCTTGAAATTTGTATCTAAAACTATATGCAGTCCCAACAATCAGATGGTAATTAATTCAAAGTGTTCAACAAAACTCAGACACAGAGTAAACTTTTTAACGACCGTTAATTAAACAAAAAGAAAAAAAAAAAAACAGGACTCAGCAATCAAAATAAAGAAGGAACACCGAAAAAAAAAAAAAAAAACAAATAAGGGAGGAGAATCGAGCAAAAGTCCTAAACAATCGCCATGGCACGTGTTAGACGAAATCCTGTATTTATAGCTGCTCACTTTGTGTTTCGTGAGGAATTAGAATCTCTTCCGTTCAAAAGAAATAAATTGTTCACGTACGGAACAAGGCTTCCGCTCGACGAAGGACCTAATTGAAAGCAATTTCATTTGAATGACAAACTGTTAAATTTATCGCCACCGTACATGTCCTCTGTGTATTGTGTTTTGTTTACCAATTTTTGTATCTAACTCATATAAGTGGAGGGTTTTTGGAAATTAGTATATGCAAAAGATACGAGTACATACGAGTCTTACAAAAATTTGTTTGCTTTAAAAGTACGAGTATCTACGAGTACATTGAGAAAATTTGAGTTCGCACCCCGGCTATGAGGTGTTTTTTTAGTTAATATTCTGTAATTTACAGAAACATCACAAAGTGAATCTTTAGATCTGTCACATAATTACTTAAAGCTAGATATTTTGGAACAACGAATTATTTGTTTCAAACTGGATATCATTTAAAGGGCCTGTACGATCGGTTTTTGTTCTCCGAATTGGCGTCGATTTAATAATTTAACATTCTAAAAAAAAAATTAATTGGAAACCTATAGATTAGTTGTAGAATGTATAATGGTCCCTTGGGTAGAGTTCAATCTTCGAGGGTTTGATAAAGGCAGTGTTTTGACATTTATTTCAGGGTACGTCCGAAAGTGGGCTTGAGGATGTACTGAAGAGCATTCATTGCGTGACGGGTATTACTGTTGGAGGTTTGGAGGGGCGGAATGCTACTGACAATTTCTGTGTAGCACTGGTGGTGAAAATAGCGATAGAACAAGGTGAGACAGGAGACATTACGTCGATGCTCGGGGTGTCAATCGACGGTGTTATATTGGCATCACCTATAAGTTTTAACGCACGGTTTTGAATCCGATCTAGTAGGTGCAAAGAAGTCTTAGGAGCACCTGACCAGATGTGAGCATTGTACTCCAGTTTTGGGCGGATGAAAACCTTGTATATTGAAGCCAGATCAGGGGGGGTGAAATAGTTCTTACATCGCTTAAGGAAACCTAGACATTTTGCTGCATTTTTGGCGACTTCGTTGGTGTTGGTCATCCCAACGTAAGTTGTCATTGACACACATACCGAGACTGGAAAGTTTTTCGGTTTCGACGATGCAAATGCCATTCATGGATTATGGCTGGGTATTTGAATTTTGCTGTAGAGACAGTAGACAGCGTTGTATTGGGTATATAACTTAATTCGTGCGGTTTTTTTTTTCAAAATTTGAACGTTTATTTAAGAAAAACATGTAGAATAGTATTATTCAAAGTATTGCCCATCTCAAGCTATGACTTTTTCCCATCCTTCTGGAAATTTGTGGATTCCATCCCAAAAGAACTGCGCTGGCTTGGCAGCCAAGAATGAATCAAGCCAATTTTTGATATTCTGCTCTGATATAAACCGTATTTCAGTGAGGGCGTTCTGCATCGACCGGAACAAATGGTAGTCAGAAGGGGCAAGGTCTGGGCTATACGGCAGGTGGGCAAAGACTTCCCATCCACTGTTTTCCAAATAGTTCTTAACCGGAATAGCAACGTGGGGCCGAGCGTTGTCATGATGGAAAATTATTGCCTCGTGTCTGGTCGCATATTCAGGGTGTTTTTCGGCTACTGTTCTCTTCAAACGGATTAATTGTGTTCAGTAGTGTTGTCCATTGATGGTTTCACCCGGTTTTAGCAGCTCATAATGCAGCACACCCATCTGTTCCCACCAAATACAGAGCGTTACCTTCGCGTCATGGATATTCGGCTTTGCCGTTGATTTGGCTGGTTGGCCGGGTTTCACATATGATTTTTTGCGCTTGGGGTTGTTGTAATGGATCCATTTTTCATCACTATTAACAATCCGATGCAAAAATGACTTCCTTTTGTGGCATTTCAGCAGCATTTCGGACATGCGGACAGGCGGTTTTGCCTTTCGATGTCTCTCAGCTTGAGTTCATGTGGAACAACCCAATTTCCTTGGTTTTGAATATATCCAGCTGTTTTTAAACGTTTTGAAATGGCTGCTTGAGTGACACCCAAAGATTCTGCGAGCTCTTCTTGTGTTTGGCAACAATCTTGATAGAGTAATGCTTCCAGTTCTTCATCTTCAAACTTTTTTGGCTGCCCAGGACGTTCATCGTCTTCCAAGCCAAAATCACCACTTTTAAATCGTGCCAACCACTTTTGGCACATTCTGAGCGAAGCTAGAGCATGTTTACCATAAACTTCCACCAAAATACGATGACTTTCGGCAGCAGTTTTCTTCATATTAAAGTAATGAAGAAGAACTCCCCGCAAAAACACTTTTTCAGGCACAAAGTTTGACATATTTGAGTGAAAAAAAATTATTGTTGTTTACGCTTCAAATGAATGACACATACTGAAATGACGTACAATGACAGTAGCTTTCCAACGCATGTTCCAATGGAATAATACAAGTTACGCCATCTCTTAGCAAACTGCACGAATTAAGTTATAGACCCAATATTTTGGAAGCATTAAATTCCACTCTGTTGGTAGTTCCCCAATTGGTTATGCTGTTTATATCGGAATTTAATGAGCTTAACATACCTTGCCATTCCCGTTCTACAGCCGAAGAGTCTGGGATCGTAGGGTTGACCGCAAAGTATGCAGCAAGCAGATTGGCTTTGTCCAAAGAGGTGACAGTTGAAATGTCATCATAAATGAGCGTCGGGATGGATGGCGTTGTAGTCATTCCTGGCTCGTTTGAATTGTTTCCGGTTTTCTTCTGTCAGGTTGGTCTTAAAGAACCGAAAAAACATTGCTCTCAACCTGACAGCCTCTTTACAGCTCGCGTCGTACCCCATTTTTATTTTCGTCTAATACTATTATTTCGATGACCTTTAAAGGATATCATTGCAAAGAGAATGATATGTCTATGATCATATCAGCATCGGCATCCATGTCGTTAACAAGGAAACATAACGACCAGTTGAAATTCCTAAAGAAGATGTTAAGTCCGCTCCAGTTGGCTTTCTCGTATTGCCATACTGTTCTTTTAGGATTTTTGTTCTCTAACTGTGTGGTCAATCTACGAGAATATAGCTGATACGATACAATGGTCCAATGAGCCTAGAGGTGAGAGCACATCAACAGTGTACTTATCAGGGTAAGAGGTTAGAAACAAGTCCAGGGTGTTGGCAGTATGACTATCAACATCTGGGATTCCCGTGGGCTACACTACCAGCTGGGTCATGTTGTTTTCCGCAATGAAGATCTCAACACACTGTCCTTCGGGTGTTGTCTGTTCAGAATGTCGAGGCCACCCAGAAACGCGCGTAATAACGATTTCAGTATGAGGATACAGGGATACAATTCTTTGTATGGAGTCAGACAACGCATCAAACTCGTTGATGGTTGAATTGCTATCCAGTTTGGGGCTTCTGTAAATAAAGCAATAGTGGATAACTTGCTTACGGAGATGGAATTTTAACCACACGAAGTTGAAATCGGGATGGGAACAGGGACTACATCGTGGTGATGTTTGATAAGCTACATCACTACGAACATAAATTGCGTGACCGCGGTGAGAGGAGAATAGTGGCACTAGTTCGTAGCCAGGTAGCTTCAGATCAGAGTGATCTGAGAGGTGTGGGCGGGTATCTACCTGTGTTTCACGAAGTGCCAAAACAGCTGGCCTGTATTTACAGACGTGGACGTACGCAGAAAAGTGATTACTTTTCAGCCCATGAATATTAGCTATGTCGACTCTAAATTACCAAAAAAAAACAAACCATGACCACCATGGTTTGATCTGAAGCTGACAAATGCCATCCAAGAGACAAAGGTTGAGACAACTTTTTCAAGCATTTGTTGCCAAATGGTCTCAATAACATGTTAACGTTAGCCTCCAGTGCATCAATTGTAGATAAGCGCCTTTCCGCATACTTAAAAAAAAATTCAACAGGCGTCAAATCACAAGATCTTGGAGGCCAATTTACAGGTCCATTTCACGAAATCATGCGTCTATCAAAAGTTCCCTCAATAAGGTGAGTGTCTTATTTGCTGTATTGTACGAAGCATCATCCTGTTGGAACCACATCTCTTTCACATTTGTTGTCTTCAAACAGCGAACGAAAAGCCATTAATCATGGCTTGATAGCGAATACCCTTGATCGTGGTTGCGTTTTGAAAAAATATGGTCCGATGACGGCACGAACCCACAGACCGCACCAAACTGTGCTTCGATGTCACTGTATCTTCCAAAGAAAATGTCGTGCGCACAGTCTCAGATGGGGCAAGTGCTCTATAAGTTTGGCGCACGGAACCATCATTTTAGAACCGGATTTAAAATAATTGGTAACGTTGTTAGCAATTGTGAAAACTGCTAAATAAAAATGACAACGGCAATCTGACAATTGGTTTGACAGATATACTCGTAACTGTCTGAAATAAGAACTGATTTAAGAATAAATACCGTTTACTTTGCTTTGTGGGATGAAGGAAACTGAGGCGAGGAAAATTTCGTATTGTTTATGGCACAAATTTTATAGAAAAATGACAGTGTCTGACATCTGGTTCATACATTGCCGTGATTCGTTTGTGATTTTACTGTTTAAGATGCCAACAGTTCGGAACAGTTGCTACCAGCTTTTTTTGGGTACCTTTGAAAGCATTCATGACCATGGCTTCGCAAAGATGATCGATATTTAGGAATTGTATGAGTTGAAAGAAATTCAACTGACGAAACGCTTAAACGATGAACTCAATAAACGTGAAGTAAATGATCCATTCTTGAAGCATATGATCCAACTCAAAGCCATGAATTTCCATTAGATGTGTTCCGTAGTCTTCTTTTATGCAAAGGCAACATTCAGTTTCCCGAATAGGACCTATTTAATATCAAGGATTGCATTTTCCTTTTAGAAATTCAACCAGTCTTCTGATATCGTCTTCTTTAAGTTGAAGGGATTTTTGTAATTGAACTGACGAAACCTTAGAAAGTTTTCCCAATGGGATATACCCGGTTTGTTCTCCTAACTCTTTATTGCTGAGTTTATTGATGAAATCGGGATGTAACAAAAAGTCTCAGGGCCTATGAAGGAATGTTCTTACGGAACAGGTCTTGAGGTATATTGAAATAGTGCAAGAATGTTTTCTAGTTAAAGAGGTTTCATCCATAAGCTTCTATTGCAGCTTGACAGCCTTAATTTCCTTTTTGAGAATAAGATTTAGGCACACCTAAATGGCATGTATTTCCGCTTGAAATAGACCGGGACTTCTTCCCATTGGTTGCCAACCTCTGTGTCCATCTCCGATCTATCGGTACACCTCCTGATATATTTAGGATTTGAGGTGGGGTTTTTGTAGTTTCATGCTTCTCGACTTGGGTTCACTATGTAGAACCTTCTGCCGAAGCACAGAATCTTAAGAATCTTAAGAATCTGTTAAGAACTTATTTAGAGCATATGAGAGACAATATTTGTTCAGCTCGTCCGTGAAAACAAAACCGAACAACTTTCCATTCTCGATATGCGTATCGATGACAGCATTCGTTGGAATGACCACATATTCGATGTCGCCGAAATTGCTCCGAAATTTTTAGATTCCCAGCGTCAAAAAGTTTGTGTATGCCGGCCACCGCTCGAATGTAAGCGAAATGGTTGTGAAAACTTTAAAGGATTTTTTGACAGTAATCAGCCTCTCTCATCCGAATTGAGAGACTGACTCATAGATCATTCATAAAGATGGAGAAACTACACATACGCAGTCGCTATTACAAAATTTCATTAATACTCTCCTCTTACCCGCAAAATTCTGCAGACTTAGTCGCCCGGGACTAGCGCATGTTTATAGCTTTAAGAAATGCCCAGTGCAAAGAGCTTTGAGTACAAAGATTTAATCATCTCTGAAATATACGTCGTGTCTTTGACTTATTTCGAGCATTTGAAAGGGATTAACAAATTTCTAGTAACGTTGGATGAAATTTACGTATTCAGCTCAAACGAGAAAATATTGAGAAAAATAAAAAAACCTTTCTTCCCGAATGAGCTATCTTTCATTCAGTCAAAGTCATGGATTTACTGACGCACTCTCGTATTTAAGATCCCCTCTGTGCTAGTTACTTGGCTTTGCGTACTCATATGTATAGGTATAAGCGATTTCTGCCTTCTTTCGCAGTTTGAAGTACTCGTAACAATTCGTAAGGGCACCTTCTTGATGTGGCTGACAGCACATGATTTTCTTGGCTACCACCTAGATGATCTCTTCATAATTCCCGAATGTTCCGAATAGTCTCACCAATTCAAAGAGGTTTTTCTGTTCCGAAGCTTTGTATCTATCGTACACTATTTCTCCTTATTTTTAAAGAGTATAAGGGAAGCTTGAACGACGAAGCTAACCAAGACTATTCTTGCATGCAACGCAAAGCCCTATAAGCTGACATAAGAAACCTGTAAGGATTCATACACAACCATCTCTACCCTTAAAATTCAACCTTAGTTCTTATATACAGTGTGGCAAATAATATCCCAGACTGGGTCTCGAAAATATAATTAAAACACAATTTCTGATTCTTTTCGGCGTTTTTATTCGACATGCTCATATTCCCTTCCCGATTCAAGGCACTGGTTCACCGATTCAATACTGATTCCAACGCCTTTGATGGCGAAGCTGCTTGAATGATCGGAATATCGTCAAAAAAGCATACTTTGAACTTCAATTTAAATTTCGAGGGGGAACAAACAGAAGTCACACGGTACTAAATCAGATGAATACGGTAAATGATTGATTTTGGGCCAAAAATAGACGAACAATGAGTCCTGTGTAGCTCGGTGAATTATCATGCAATAGAGACAGACCTTTGTGTTGCCCAAATCCTCTTGAAGAATGGTTCGAATAGTCGATGTTTAAGGCCTCTCTCATCATTCTCACTCTCAGTGAAAAGTTGCGGTCCTCTGTCTACTTTTTGGATCATTTCACGCTTCTGAACTAAAATTGGCCTTCCTGTGGGCCGACCAAAACACATTTATACCACTAGAAAACATCGTGATACACTTGCTGCGTTAATTGAAATGCTTCTAGTGCAATTCGCACCAAGTTTTGCGCGGAATTTAATGACAGCTCGTGTCAACCCAATATCATTAAATTTTGACATATGGTGCAAACAATTTCAGCCTTTAAAACGCATGTCCTTACAAATAGATGTCGCTCTTGGTTGCTGAGATACTATATGGTCCGTGTTCTTGATATTTTTTGCCACACTGTATGTATCTGACTGACCTGTATTCCCCTATGTGAAACTACCTCAAAAAGTTATTGCGATTCGATGTACTTTCGTTAACATTGATTCCATCTAGGGAGTTACTCATGCTTTATTGGCTTTTGTAAGACATTATCCTGATGGTCAAGCTGAGGAAGCTACAAAAACTGATCCTAAAATGTCAAACATAGCGAATTGAAGTTAAATTTATTTTAAATTCCGGCTGGCTGTTTTCGTGGAAAAACTTCATGTTAATATTGAAATGGGTCTGCTGGTTTTCGACTGA
The DNA here is from genome assembly GCA_928272305.1 of Volucella inflata. Lineage (NCBI taxonomy): Eukaryota > Metazoa > Arthropoda > Insecta > Diptera > Syrphidae > Volucella > Volucella inflata. The sequence goes on from OV743716.1 coordinate 157,108,494, forward strand.
AATCTATTTCCACTTAACTTTCAAAAGGAATTTCCAATCACAAGCGAAAGGGGAGAGAAAAAAACTCTCCCTTGTAGCTCTTCAATGTGTATGCTTGAATTATTTATTTGAAATACATTAACTCATCGGTGACCAATTTTGTTCAGTTTTTTTCTTTCTTTCTATGGATTGAAAGGACTCATATTTACAGCTATAGACTTGGAGCCACAAAAAACAGTGCTTTTTTGTTTTTAAGTAAAAATGTAGATTTAGCAGAGATTTAAGCAAACGAAACGTACTTTATGCCAAAAAGTATGATAAAAATCCGACTAAGGTGTGTCTAAGGTCTCATTTACTTACCCACTTTGGGTATCAGGATAACAAATTTTTCTGTCATAGAAATTTGATATTTTGGAGTAAAAGTAGACGTATATATGTATTCAATCCCAGTGTACCTCCTCTTAGATGGAGTAATGAAAAGTTTTCCTTTTATCATTCATCTCAGCTACGGTTGCACGAGTCCCCCCGCCATGTAGCGATTCTTAAGGTAAGCGTCAGTATTTAATATTTCCAAGCTCTCAGAATGTCGACATTGCTTTATGTGGTAGAGCCTCTGATGCTTCTGATGCCCTTTGATGTTTGGTTGACAACATTGGAGGGGTTTCTTTGAGATTTATCCGAAAAAAAAAAATAAAAAAAAAAAAATCCTTCGCAAATGTTTAATGCGAGTACTTGCGGTTCATTAGGTAATTGAAGTTTATTTGGATTAGGATTTAAGGACACAAAAAGTGAAAGAAGAAAATTCTACACACGCCTCATTGAGATGAAGTGTTTTTAAGCAGAAGATTTGAGGCACGCTGCTGTGTTAGGAGATTTGGGTAAACAAAAATTTTTGATGCGTGTCGGTGAAATTTGATTTGAATTAAATTCTCTTTTTTTTTTTTAAGTTGGAAAATTGGAAATACTCGTAGAGGTGAGTACGACGAAGAAAAGTGAAAGAGGAGAGGACACGTGGATATTAAAAAATATTTTTGAAATGGAAATTCTTAGACAGCGGAAAATGTTGTACTTCAAAGTGGATGTGTACAGTGTGAGCATCTTCAGAGATTTTATATTGAACACTCCATCAAAAGTAATGAAGTTTCTGCTCTATAAGAGAAGATTCTAAATAAGAAGGGCAGCCGTTGAAAATAACCACTAATGATCACGCAAATGCAGCTGAAAACGCGCGGGCCTTACATGAGGATATTTGACCATCTCCTCAGGTTGTCAAAATAAAGAAAGTGGCGGAAGAGCTTTAAACGAACCATCTGCGGAAGCACTTAAACCTTGATAGTGAGCTACTGGCACTACTCACCTTCCTATGATAGTTAGTCTCCATGTGGGGGCTGTATTGGTGGGCCATTGAGCAGCAATTATACGTTCTAATATCAAGTTTTCCAATATGGACTTGACAACATCAAACTATCACTGTCAATTTATTCAGTAAACTCAAAATTTTCATCATGGTAAAGTACACGAACGAGCAACGTCTGCGAATTATAAAAATTTTCTACCGAAATTCGGAGTCGGTGACTGCAACTTTAAGAGCGTTAATTCCAATTGTCGGTCATAATTGTCGCCCTAGTAGACAGGCAATAAGATGTTTAGTGCAAAAATTTGAGTCTACATATTCGTTGTGTGATGTTACCGTGTCAGTGAGACAACGGGTTGGTCGAAGTGTCGAAAATATCGCTGCCGCTCAGGCGTCCGCAGCAAATGATCCAAATCAGTTAATACCACGGCATTCTCAAGAATTGGGCATCGCTCAGACCACATTTTGGCGTATTTTGCGTACGGATCTTGGCTTACACAAGATCAAGCTGACTCAAGATTTGAAGCCGATTTTCCATTTGAAGCGACGTACGTTCTCCGATTGGGTTCTGGAGAAGATGTGCCAAGATCTTGAATTTCATGGCAAAATCATCTTCAGTGACGAAGCTCATTTTTGGCTCAATGGGTTCGTCAATAAGCAAGATATGCGTTATTGGTCGGGAGAAAATCCACATGTGCTTTATGAATCACCACTTCATTCACAAAAAATAACTGGACTTGGACGACATGTGGTTTCAACAGGATGGTGCCACAAGCCACGCAGCACACGTTACAATCGATTTATTAAAGAGTAAGTATGGTATTTTCTGTGGGGCTACGTTAAGTCATTGGCTTATACCAACAAGTCGACGACGTTGGAAGAGCTCAGAGTCAACATTGAACGCGAAATAGCGTTCGTTTCGGCCGAAATGTGTGGCCGAGTCGTTGAAAATTGGGTTCAACGAATCGACCGCTGCAAGCGTGCCCGCGATGGCCATATGAACGAAGTCGAGTTCCATTCATAAATGTTTTGATTGTGCTTCAAGCCGATAATAAAGTTTTTGAAATATCTCAAGTGGTTTGCGTTTTATTTAAAAAATAAGTTGTCAAGTCCTTATTGGAAACTCCTTTATAACAAGAAGCCTCGGATACGCTTACGACCACACCAAATGAATGGCGGAAAAAAAAACTTTAGACTTTGCACGTGTAATGCTCGGATCATTACTGGACTCCTTAACCAGTTGAGCGCTTCAAATAGGAATAACAATACGAAAAGCAGAGCCTCTTTGGGTGCGGATTTGTTTTCAGAGAAAAGCTTCTACAAGAAGTCTTAAGTTTCAGGCATTAAAGCGAACTCCTGATTACCGCCTGCATCAAGACTAAACTATCCAACATAAGGTTGATATGGCCCCCTGCTACACAGAAGAAAACCACTAACGGCTTGATTAGGAGAACTTGCAAGACCATATGTAACTGTTGTTAAGTTGTAAGCTCGAACATCTTCATCCTCTGAAGCTCGCCACAAAATTCGTTGATCAGGTTGGTCAGATGGGTCAATCTGTATTTGCCTGAACCTTTTTTTTGATGTCCGTGGAGAAAACGCAGTGGTGCCTGCGCCATCGAAGGATTACGACAAATGATCCATTGAATACCACCCGCAATTTCGATTCTTCGCCAATCGTTTTGAAAACACTATGATGCGGTAAGAAGAAGGAACTGGAAGGATCAGTAGCACTCTCTGGTGGTGCTAGCCTCATATGGCCGAGCTCTTCATATTCTTCATACTCATGAAAGAAATGTACTTCGCACGGAGTTCCGGATGTGACTTGAATCGATTTTCTGTACGATGAAGCATGCAAAGCGCAGATTGTTTTGAGTTTCCCAACTGGTGAATATTTTGCTCAAACGGCAGCCTCAATATACATACGAGTAAATATATCGTCCATCACTTCCTCGCTTGCGCGTTGACGAAAAATGTTTTTTGCACTCAGCTTCCTCGCTGATAAGTTAGGAGTTGTCGACTGTACTACTTCTTCCTGTTTTCAAAAACGTTCCAATTGCGCCGACATATTTTGATCTAATAGGCATTGCAGACTGGTAAGCGGAGGTGCTTCGCCACGAGATTCAGGCGGTCCAGCATTTGATCAACAAGATCCAGTAAGTATCCATCCTATACCCGTAGCTTGAGCAACGAGATTTTTGTCTTTGAATTTACGCAGCCCTTCTTAAATGATTCGGGTATACACATCAGCCCCCAGTATCATTTCTATCGGTGCGGTTGTTTTGAAATTTAGGTCTGCAAGTTTCAGTCCTGCAAAGAACGATAAGTCCAAATTGACCAATTTAGGCGATGGCAGATATTGAGTGAGTTTCGGCAAGATAAGAACATAAGAACATGACTTTCCATTTGATCTCACTTGTGAAGTGAGGAGTAATGAACACTGTTGTTTGAGTCCTGACAGTATGGCATGAAGCACCTCCGACTCCGGATACAGGAACGAATGCTGAACGTCGAGACAACCTTAGGCGCTGGGCCAATGATTCCGCCACATATGATGCTTCAGAGCATGGATCGATTAGTACCCGAATGGAAGTCGAGCATTGATTTTCGGATGAAGCGATAATGATGGCGGTGGCAAGAAGCATATGATAGGGTTGGTGAGCGACTGTACGAGTATTAAGTGTATGTACGAAAACCTTTGGGCGATGAGCTGTGTTTGATTGAAGGGCAATGTCGCTACCGAGTTGATGAGTTGAAGCCGATGAAGAGTTGCCATCATCTTGGGCCGTATGCAAGAGTGTATGATGGCGTCCGTGGCAGGAGGTACATCTTTTGGTTGATCGACAGTCAAATCACCAGTATGAGCCCAAACAATTGAAACCAGGGTGTTTTGCTGAAACAAAATCAGAACGTTTATCGAGAGTAAGAGTACGGAATTTTTCACAAACGGCGATATAGGAGTCTCCTTTGCAATGTGAGCAAGTTGACTTCTTCTTAGTTGACACATGGCTTGTGATTTTTAGCTGATGTTTCTTCTTGTGCGTTGCATCTGATGTTGTGGCATTTGATTCGGACCGTTCCAGTGCTTGGATTCTTGTTTTCATGAAGGCATTCAATTGAGACCAAGTTATAGGTACCGAACTATCATCTAATGACAACTCCCAATCACGTCGGGTACGAGAATCAAACCTCTGCACGGTAATGAACACTAAGATGTCTTCCATGCCGTCGACTGATCTTTTTAGCTTTGAAGAGTTTCGATAGTGTCCGAAGTGCCATCCTTCAACTGTTGCAGGGCGATGTGAGATTCGGCTGTCATCGACGGAAGATGGAAAAAGGCATTCAAGCATGCATAGATTAGTGCATTTTTATTTTCATAGCCAATTTCTCCCAAGCTCGGTTATAGTTTTCTGAAGTGATGGGAATGCCTTTGACGAGGTTGGCAGGTTCTCCGCTAAGACTCGACTTAAGGTATTGTAACAGCTCCACATTTGACAGCTCCACATCGTCAATTATCAGCGACGTAAACAATTCTTTAAACGACGACCAATCTGAGTACTTTCCCGAAAAGACTGGCACTTCAATAGGCGGGATACTTTTATTTGAGCCTTTGAAGAACGTTCGGCTCAAAGGACCAGCAAAATGATCGAGATAAAAAAGAGCTATGAGTAATTGCCTAATAACGAAGTTTCGATTATCTCAGGGAAGAAAAGGAGGCATGATTGGAAGACATAGCCAAGCCCTATAGCAATTGTAATATCTAAGAGTCCTATGCTGATAGTGTCAGACAAAGAAGACCAATGGTGGGGAGTCAGCAAGGCAATCGAAACACCGCATCTGATCTGCTATGTTTCATCGGCCCACAGCAATGTAACCACCATTTTTATGAAAAAAAGATGTCTGGCACATGTACTAAGAAATGAACACACAAGGCAGTGCTGCAATACAGGACGGGATCTATAAACGAATTTTATAAGCAGAAAAAACACCAGGAACAGCAGCTTATCTGTTCCTTGCTCTTGCCTAAATAATGATCGGATGTTCTACCAAAATGCGAAATCCAGTCGGACAAAAGTATCTCGAGATGGGTACGTCTGGGAAGTCATATCTGAGCTAAACTGAAGACTAATATTATTGCAGGAGCAACCAGGCTACCTATCAAATTATTCAAAGGAGGAATGAGTTGATAAGGAGCCTATAGCAATTCATCTACATGCATAATAGTAAGAAAGATGGTATCTCAGAATCGTTTGCTTGATTTCCAAGAATGAAATCCTCGTAACCTGTTGTTGATAGTGCAAACAAATAAATAAGACCGCAGCACGGAGTTGAAGGATAATTCATAAAGATCGTTGTTACTTTGGATTGAGGAGGCAATGGAAAAAGAATGTAATAGATCGTTACTGTCGCGGCCCTGTAGTCCGCCGAAAAAACCCCGTGCTTCATGAACAAAGTTGTTGGTTTCAATGTCACCTCCATATCTGTTACGGGGTAACAATGCGCTAAAAGAAGAACTTAATGCAAGATCATGCTAAATTCGCGTTCAATCAAAGCATCTTGGTGTACCTTTTTGTCAGCTCAAACTTTTGGGCACTCCATAAGCGAGTTGTACCTCCGAAAGTGGGCTTGGGGATAAACTGACGAGCATTCATAGCGAAGGTACATATTAACGTTTAAATCTTAAAGTGGCGGAATGTACCAATGGAGTGCTTGGCAGGATGCATTACGTAGATGTACAAGGGTTTTATTTGATTATTCTAGCAATTCTGTCATCACCTTTGAGTTTTATGGGTTTTGCATCCTATTAAAGAGAGTGGTTTCAGACACATCTGACAAAATTCAGGCATGGTACAATACTTCAATTGCTGAATAAATGTCTTTCAATAAGATCTGCAAGCAAATTGATCGGGAAACACCTTTATCAAAGACTCCTTTTACAAGTTCCTCAACACAACGTACGAGCAACGCCGTAAATGTGACTTAACAATCATCCTTTGGAATTTTAATGCCAACCTACGCACAGAAGACTTCTTTTAGTAAAATAGTCAATCAATGTTTTGGATATCCGAAAATTCCAGCAGCTAACTTCGACTCGGAACATTATCTCCACGTAACCAAGATAGAGATGCTGATATTCGCAATAGCCCAAGGACAGCGAACCATTGTAGGGAAGGTCTACAACCAACGGTTAGTACAATCTCAATCTCGATCGAATTTTCCATAACCTCTCGAGGAGTGTAATGGCACCAGTATCGAACACAGAACACAAGTTGAATCAATGCTAAAGGGTAAACAAAAAGGAAACCTATTAGGTAGCGGGTTACAATTCACCCGAACAAAGAAAACCTTGGTTCGATGACGAAGGCAGGTAGACAAACATAGATATACAACGGATGCTAAGAGCCGCCCTGTGGATAATAATAAGAGGAGTTCGTCAGCCCTGCGAGTAGAAATGGAAGACTGGAAAGCTTCTCAGAAGAAGAATGAAGATTTTACAGACTGTAAAACGGAAATGTAACCAATATCCCAGCAAAGTGAAGTCAGGACAGCCATTTTCAACCCTAACTTAGTAAATGACGATTTAAAACAGAGCATACATCAAGATCTGGGATCTAAGATCTGGGTCGACGAAAGTATACCTGACAAAATCTAGGCACACTTTGTCTGAATCTCAAAAAGAGAGACCTCAAGAGCTTCGCCAAATACAAAGGAATAAGCGTCCCCAACACCGCATGTTAAACTCTGTCTACTAGACTCGTATTATGTGAACACCAAACAATCTAAGTTAACCAGCTGCCCACTATTAATGTGGTTTTAGATTAGAAAACTACACAATATATCAAATTATCGATACAAACCAACCAACTCTTTCATCGATTTCAAAGTGCCATACGGCATCATCTATAGAGTCGACATATACAGAGCCATGTCTAAATTTGGCACCCCTGACAATGCTCCATCAAATTCGAGAATGACAAGACCGAGACTTTGAATGACAATCTTGTGTTAGACGTCATGATAGGCCGCTATAACTTGGTGGTAGTTAGGGACATAATTTATCTATGTTCTACCATCATTCTGATAACAGCACCAGTGCGGACATTATGAGAAGAATAACTCCTGTTAATCTTGTTAAGGCCCCTGTTCGAGAAGCCAAAGGGAATAAATGTGGAACCCTGGACATTTCCATCCTGCTTTACAAGAATCTTGTGCACTTACGAAAGCAGATGGAAATGACCTCAGGTACTTCGAGACAAAAGTTCTTCGGGTAATTTTCAGTCCCGTTTGCATAAATAGAAATGGGGGAAACTATTTCAACAGGGATCTGTATGCTTTGAAAATTGAATGGGCTTAACAGGCACTTTAAAGGCCGAAGGGTAGAGAAAGGAATAGGTTTCTGGATAAAGAGCTTGTTGATGAATTCTAAAGAGATTGCGAGCACACCAGTTTTTGTTTACGTTTATCTGACTTCAAGACAACTTGAATTGAATCACAATTCCTTGAAAAATAGATTCTTTGATTCCAAATGATGCCTTCTAAATGTCAAGTGCAACTGTCTTGCTTTCGCCAGATTGTGTGGTGACTTTGGTTCAACATTTCCGTGAGACGTCCCATCAAATCAATAATGAATCTTTTGCTACGAAAAAATCGTACTGACGGTCATCACGCGCTTGCGTGACATTGAAAGAACAAACGTATGTACATAAGTGCAATGAGTCGAGAAATGGTGACAAGCTAGACGATTGCTGTCTTGCAGCTGTCAAAAAGAGTGCTAAGGGGATGAATTACTGAAGGCGCCAGAGTAGTGAACTTGGCAGCGTAGAAGAACATCCATCTAGACCAATGTCCCACCGGATGTTCGACACATTCAAGTGGAGGCGGAAACATGACACAATATGAAAGTGTTGAGCTGGCTTTGAGGCATGTTTCAATCAGACCAAACATGTCATTTTGGTATCGAGAATAAGGCAAAAATTTGTATGGTTTTGACGTACTACCAATATGTCGGTAGTACCTTTGCGAAATTGCAGTTTACTATAGATTCATCCAATGCGTCGTCCCGATTTAACATTCCTGCTTCAATCACATACGTCAAACCTAATTGTCATCCATGACTGCTTATTTATAGCTTACGATTAGCCATCTTTCAATATGGATCGTTTGACAACCAGTCAACGTGTTTAAATTCTAAAAGCTTACTTCAAAAATAGTGAATCTGTAGTATGAACGTTTCTCCCATTACGAGCAGATTTTGGTCGACATTATCGGTCTTATTATCTGAGTGTACTACAGGCTATACCCCAAAAACAAAAGACTGGCTCTTTTGCAATAGACGTACGTCGGAAATGCACGCTTGTCTTATGACAAATTCTGGCACATTTTGCATACAGATTTGCACCTGCATCCTTATACAGCTTAACTTACTCAAGAACTAAAGCTAGCTGACGACGGAATGCGTTTGCATATTTACGTAGACAATCCGCAAACTCTTGACAGCTTGTGAACAAATATTTGCCAAATTATGGCCGAGTTATTGGCCGATATTGGCGAAAAGTCATAAAAAGTTACCTTGTTAGAATCAGGTCCTGCAAGAACGCCTGTAAAGGACATTTGAATAATGTTGCATTTCATTCATAATTAATTTAAGTTTATTTTCGGAACAAAAAATTGGATGACCCTGTACTTTCTTTTTAAGTTTTTAGTCGTACTGGAAATCAACATTCTTAAAGAAGGTGTGGCAATCATTTCTGGCTCGCTCGGCCTTTTCTTCATTTTCGTCTGACCGTGTGATCTTGTGAGACCAAAGAAACAGTTCTACGAGTATGTAGCGCAACCTAAAGCTTAGTAAAGTAAAACTCCATGAAACCAAGAAGTTTACCGAACAAGTTTGTGGCTAAGAACGGCATCCTTTGGTATAAAGCTGATTTCAATTACTTATTACTTAATACCCTGAGTAGCTCATATAGCAAATGCGCTACAGTTGCGCTTCCGTTTAGGTTAGGTTAGGTAAAACAGGGTTTGTCATAAGACACATCTCTATGCACCAAAACGGGCCCATCGCGATCCCCTGTGGGTCCAGTTAAAACCAACTCCAATTGGTAAAAACCTAAACAGTCTCCCTATTAAAACACCTAATTTCTCTACAAAAGTCAAGGAGGCCTTTGAAATCCATGCCGTCTATTTCCTTTATGTTTTCAAAGAAATATTTACCTGAGAATTTCCTTTGGCCACGCGATATTGCTTCACATTCACACAGTAGGTATATGTGTTATGTCCTCAACCGCTTGTAGATCCCCGCTGAATCTACAAGTATCCGTATTTGTCTGTTTTAGTATCTTTTCGTGTTTCAGCAGTAGACAGTGTCCTGTTAGTATTCCTATTAGCGTCCTTAGCTTATCCCTATTCAGCTTAATAAGCTTCCTAGATCTGTTACCGTCGAGAAGTGGCCATAGAGCCTTTGATACCCTATGTCCATCTAGATTCGACCACCTTATGCCGGCGGCCTTTATGGTTTTTTCTTCAATAGTGCCCTTTACCGTGCAGAGGGGTGGTTTGACATCAGCAACCTTACTATTGTCGAGTAGCCATCCTCTTCTTGCAAGCTCGTCTGCTTGTTCATTTCCTTCTATACCGCAGTATCATGGCACCCAGCACAGTCTCACCCTGTTCTAAATGCATAATGCTTTGAGCATTGGGCGACAGCCCCTGACTGTGTCAGATTGGGTGTTGGTTGACTCCATTGCCTTAAGAGCGGCCTGGCTGTCAATGTAGATAGCGATATCTCTGCCGGATACCGATTTCAGCCGCCCTGAGGAAGACAATACTAGTATCCGGTAGCCTCTGAGGAAGACACTACTAGTATCCGGTAGCCTTATGGACACTCTCAGTTCCGGGTCCTCCGAGAAAATACCGGAACCTGTTCCTTCCTCTGTCTTCGAGCCATCTGTGAAAACTGCAATTTCGTTTGATCTTATCACTGCATTTTCTTGCCAGTCCTTCCTCTCCGGATATACTCGTATTATATCATACGGAATGTTGAAATCGATTAAGGAAGGGATTTCATTCGTTTTAATAGTATTGCCTGGTTGTAGCTCCTCCAGGATCGTGCCGTGTCCGAAGCTACTGCTTTTTAAAACACCCAGATTAGTGCGCTCCCTTTAAATAAAGGGGCATTTAACTTCTACAAAACAAAACATCTCTGTAAGAGAAGTCGCTTAGTTAGGCTTCATCCATTCTCATACTCCTCTTGAAGAGATGTTGCCAGGATCCATTTGAAATGTTTTTTTTTGATTTTCAACCTTCACTTCTAGAAAGATACTGATTACATGTATGTGATCCGCTACAGAGTTTTTGTTGCCACCGATGTTCTCGCAAACACAGGACAAATAAGAAGGGTGACATCCAGCAGAAGTATCAAAGACCTAGGAAATCAAAGTACCACCTTGATCAACAATAATGGAATAACCACCGTGTGGTGCTCCCATTATTCCGATTTAAGTTCTGTTTTTTTTTGTCAAGTTGGTACATCTGTTGTTGGTATTCCCGCTAAATCTTAGCATCATAGCTTGATATTTGCAAAAGTTACACAGCCAAGAGCACATCTATCTCTGTGTTGTTGGCGATTTTTTACAATTTTAGAAATCAATTTAAATTTGCAACAACGAACTCTCATTCAATTTTGCGTAAAAAACGGATTTAATGGTGCGCGAACGTTGGAAATGTTGGAAAAGTGTTTCGCCAACGATTCTCTAAAGAAAACGGTCGTTAACCAGTCGCACGAGCGGTTCAAAAGTGGTCGTGAGTCAATCGAAGATGGGGAACGCAGTGGCAGACTATTGGCATCGAAAACCGACGAAAACATTGATGAAGTAAAAGAAATGTTGGTGAATAACCGCAAATTAACCATCAGAGAGATAGCGGAGGACTTGAAAATTGCCTATGGATCCGTCCAAGACATTTTGGTTAATGATTTGGGTTTCCGCCATGTAGCAGCAAAGTTGGTGCCAAAATACCTCAATTTCATGCAAAAAAGAGACCGTGCTGACGTCGCAAAAGGGATGATTTGCGAGGCTGAATCCAATACCACATTCATCAAAAGGATCATTGCTGGAGACGAGACGTGGGTATATGAGTACGACACGCAATCCAGACACCAGGCAAGTGAATGGCGTTCTCTCCGAGACCAAAAAACCATGTCGTTTTCAGTCAAAAAAGAAGGCAATGCTCACGGTTTTCATGGATTACAACGGCGAAGTGCATCATGAGTTTTTGCCAGACAGTATTGTTATAAGACGTTTGCGTGAAGCAATTTGCCGAAAGAGACCAGAATTGTGGGCAGAAAACTCGTGGATTTTGCACCATGACAACGCACCGTCGCACAGTGCCATCATTATTCGTAATTTTTTTTACGAAAAACGCAACAAATACCATCCAGCAGCCACAGAATTCACCTGATTTGGATCCCTGTGACTTCTTTCTGTTCAATCGAGTTAAAAAACCATAACGGGGAACGCGTTTCAGCAGCCGAGACGAAGTAATGGAAAAATCGCAGGAAGCACTGATAAACATACCGAAAACCGAATATAAAAAATGTTTCGAGGATTGGATCAAACGCTGGCATAAGTGTGATGCAGTCGATGCGGATTACTTGGAAGGGGACAATATAGATTTAGATGAATAAACTGGTATTTTTAATTTTCTGCACTTTTTGATCAATTTGGTACATCCATGAAAATTATTTTGTAAAGAACACCATTACCCTGTCGTCTGAGTGGCTTTAGCTAGCCCTAAACGACGAACATGCTCGCCGAACCTGCTCGTGCTCGCTATGTTTTTCTCGTGTAGGGGCTGGTTCGCGAGCCGCTCACTGTTGACGAAAAATTTCGATTTTTTCTTAAATAATTATAAGTGTAACCACTTGCGCTTCTTTATCGCACATGTTTACACTATGAAGAATCAACACGAAATGAATGCTCGCAAATGTGCTCGTCGTGTAGGGGATAACGCAAACGAGCAAGTTCGGCGAGCATGTTCGTCGTTGAGGGCTTAAGCTTAGAATTTGCCGTAAAACTACGTTCCAAGAATGAGTGTCAGAACCTTCGAAGGGAAATATGGTATTTCAAAACCGATACAGCAGGTTGCCGGCTAGGGCTAAGTGCAAAAATTTACATTGTTTTCTTGATTTAAGTACACTCAAAGCCAAGGATAATTCACATAACCCGATTTAAATTCTGTTCGTAACCGAAATCACCTTATCCAATACTCAAAACGGAACTCGAACTTCTCTTTTAAAACATAGTATCGTCCCCTTCTGTTGAAATACTGAGTGTTTATCTCGTTCCAAGTAGAATTAGATCTTAAATAAGGATAATTCGCTGGGCACGTTTGAACGGAGGTAGAATACACCGGTTAGACTATAACAACCGGTACTACCCCCATCACCATCATACTAATCGCTTTTAAATTTTCCAAGTAAACTGAAAATCTTCCATAAAGTAGTCCATAAGTAGATCTGATTAATCCTTATCCTGCATCTACATGGGCACTAACCTTTTATAGTGATGGGTATGGCACTATCTCCAGCAGTACAGCATATCCCCATCAGGCAGCTATCAAAAGCAGAAATGGTGCATGCAGAAACCCCATCATCACCAGCAACCAGAGAGCATCATCTTCATCGTCATCGTCATCGTCATCGCATCGCATCAGTACGGGACGAGATCGTAATTCCAAGCCAGTAAAGTCAACAAGATAAGAACAACAACAAAAAAAGGAAGAAAAACAAAACGAAGAACAACACCAATGGCCCAACCAGAGTTAGGTGGAATTCCTCACAAACACATTGCAGTGGAAATATGCCTCGAAAGAAGCAGGGTGGCCGCCTCCTTGAAAATATGTCGGGATTCTAAACAATTTTGCACGTTGCAGAAGCAACCACATTCCCGTCGCAGGTTGTGTTGTTTTTCTTTTGTATAATATCCGTATCGCCAATGCTAACCAACCTCTTGTTTCCTTTCTCTCTGGCCTAGCTTAAAGGTTTTCCTCTCTATTCGGTCGTATCTACTCGTATCTATCTATCTATTATCCTTACTGGCGACTGCTACATTTAAGGAAATTTTCAGCAACGAGCCTTTGTACTGCAAAATACCATTGGGTATATTGTTTGCAATTTACGACAACGATGGACTACCAGATCCTTACATTGTTTGGCTAAAGTGGATCCTTCCAAACCCTCCCACCCCATTGATGTGCATGATTTATTTAGTTTTCTCTCAGCCTTTAGAGTCCTGTAATTTCTTTTCATGCAAGGATACTTGAAATTTGTTTAATTTGTTAGAACATACGTTGTATCGACCAAAGCCGGTTTGGCGGTATGGGTTGGAAAAGGAGAGGCCAAGTTCCTGGTTCTGTTGTTTAAAATTAAAAGAAACACAAGCACACAGTGAGGGTTTGGGTTAATGTTTTGAACTTTTGACCAGCTCTTCAAGAGGAAGGATTGTGTACATTCGATAGTCTTTGTTGAAAAGTTTTTTTTTTTTTTTTTTAAATAAGTAGACAACAACTTCTTTGAGAATTCTATTGATAGGGCTAAGGGATCATTGGGGTACTTGAATTCGACTACAAAAGTTCAGGCTAATATTTGACTGCAATAAATAACATTGATGAACCAGATTTCCCTGCATAGACCGGATCTCTAGAGGATAATGGAAGATGGCAAAAAGACAACACATCTCTAGAAGGATACCACCCAACTCCTAACTACTAACTAACTACACCATGTGCAAGGTAGTAAAAGTATCAAATTCATACAAATATTGGCAAATAGGGGGATCCAAACCTATTTAACAATGATAAGCAAGAAGACAGACCTCCGGTTAGGCCACCTGCAGTCCAATATAGAAGCCTTCACTGCTGTCAGGAAGACTTCACCGTTATCCAGGATGTGGGCCCTTCATAGAAGGATAAATTGTACCGAATAGTACCTTGCCTGCTGAAGAATATAACCAACATCTATTTAAGAATGGATTTGTCGTTAACTTCAGAGTTTCGGCTTGATATTTGCTCAAGCACATACAGACGAATGTATCAATCAGCTCCTCAACAAAACCTTCAACGAATGCTCCAAATACAGGGAAGAATTGTCCACACAATACCACGTCTGGAACAAAGAACAAAGCCGAAGCTTTTCATCTGGCGCCAATGAAAAAGACGCCACGCTACGATTAGGCCTAAGCTGGCATATGTATAAATAACAATGACTTACAACCACGGCTACTTCTCCAATACGCGGGGTATCTTGAAGGATCTGTCATTAGTAATAAAGCGCTTTAAGAGATTTAGTGACCTGCAGATCAAGACCGTAAATTAAGGTCATTAACGGCCTTCGCAGCATGACTTCTAATGGACTGCACAGAGGCAGTAGCAAGCGTAGTTAAATTCCTCAAAATCTGTCTCTTTAATCATTAATATTTTGGTAACTTATACCTAGATGCTTGTCTCCTTGGGACCAATAAGGCTTCAACAAGAAAGTTGTTTGGCTGCAACCAACTAGAACCCAGGGTTTGACTCATGTGTTACGTGTGGATCTAATCAGGCCAGTTATTCAATGTCCGAAATCTCAGTTCCACATGAAAGCAAATTGAGTATTTGAGAGGGAATGACTTCGATTTTGGAACCTGTTTCGGCCAGAGCCGAGTTAGAGTTAGAGTCCAACAAACAAATGATGATGAGTAAGGGTTACACTGTCACAGTACCTACACCCAGCACATCCGCGCCGCGTAACACAGGAGTGGCGCGAGCACAGGCCCATGACTCAAAGAAGTAGTCCTCCTCAATGTCTTTGTTACCTTCACAGTAAGTGTCGTAGGATGTTTTGTCAATATGCCCAGCAGAGTTTGGTATATGTTAAGCACAACTAAAGGACCTCGTAACGACGCCAGCAGGCAACCGTGGTCTTTCTTACTAGGTGGCGCAAAAGCCCTCTCCCGATCGAAAGACGCTTAAATTTCTGCAAATAACAGCAAATGTCAGTTCTGCTTTGACATTTGTGAAGTAAACAGATTAAAAAGAGTATGGGACAACACGAGATGCAACCAGGTCTGGCCGACCCCGAAGCAACCGTTCTCTTGAAAATAGCGCAGCTGTGGTTGAAGACGTCGCAGAGGACCTATGGTATCGACGCACTTGGATCAATCGGCGGTCTTTACAGAGAATTTTGTTGAAAGACTGTAAGACGTTTCCTTACAAAGTGCAGACAGTGCATCTCCTAATAGCTGTTAACCGACAAGCGCATGTAACCTACGTGCAAGCCGTCCTGAATCTCGATCACGAGGGAGACAACTTTTCATCATGAGCGACAAGTCCCATTTCTATCTCTGTGGATATTCGAATAAGCTAAATTACCGCTTTTGGGGCACTGAAAACCAAGAAGAGTAATTATACCCGCTCAAAATTACTGCATGGTGTGCAGTTCACGCTAGAGGCGTCATCGGACCTTATTTCTTCTAAAACGCTACGGGTCTGCGAGTGGCGAGCGCTTCAGGGCGATTCTCAACGGCGTTTTCCTTCCTCAATTGCATACAATAGGAATGGAGAACATGTGGTTCAACGACGTACGAGTATACTGCACGAGCCACTAAAAAAATTCTGAGGGCTGCATTTCCGGGTCGCTTAATCTCTCGTTTTGGCGACTTGCCGGAAAGATTGCCTGATTTAAGCGTTCCAGACTTCTGTTTGAGGGTTTTTTTTTTAAGTCAGTAGTCTATGTCAACAAACCTCAGACACGTGATGGTAGTAAAGCCCTTAAAGAGAATATCCGTGAAGAATACGGGGACGTATCGCCGGAAATTCTGGCAAGAGCGATGAAAAATTCCATACATCGAGCCCAAATGGTCATCTATTCCGGCGGCGGCCACTTGGCGATATCATTTTCTCGACGTAACGAGAAAAAACTTTTGCGCCACATTGTATATAAAAAAGTCACTGACCTCATAGGGGCATCGATAAGGATTCATTTAGTTTGCCGGCATTCCGGAGAACCATATCGTCTGTAGTTATGCTCATATGAAACCGAAATGTCAATAAAAGGTCCAATCGAGGTGCAAGCAAGCCTATGCCCTGAAGAAACCATTTTTGAGCCAAGCCTAGCGAGTTCAACGGTATGATATGGTATAATTCGACAATGTAATTTACTTTGGCCCTATTGTGACCAAGAACGCAAATAAGACCCCGTGAATATAGCCTTCCAGCTGTGTTAAGTGAAGTCTTGTTTTCTCGAACTAGCTTAGAGGTCGCAAGGGGGTTTATAAAGGCTTTAAGTGGAGGTCTGTCTTCTCCTCAAATACAAATGGAACGTCCCTCCATAGATTCTTTACAATATAGTTCGTTGCCAACAGAATTGCGTATACACCAGCTTGGAAATCTGCGCACATTGTCGTCCTCCAGATCGACAGCAGCACCCCATCTAAATTGGATCTTGAGTCAGCCATGGAGACACGACTGGATTACTTTCTAGGTAGGCTTAGTTTCTGGCCGAAACCAATCTTGAGCACAAAGAAAGTCGACTTCGTATCTTCTCCATGACAGACCAGACCAAAAAGACAGTCGGCGGGCAATGTTATCAAATCTCCAGTGCGTGCTGTTCCAAAGACCACTTCTTTTGGACCGGAAGTTGGTTTTAAGAGTGCAGCCCAGTGATATTCAATTTCCATCCACCCGAACTGCAATGGTTGCTGGTTGCAGCAGTGGTTTTAGTACTGCTCAGTCGTAGATTTAAAAGCATCAAGCGACTTATCTTAACCAGAACTATTATGGTTGTTGGTTACACACAGATGAAGCTGGTGCAGTCACCTCAGATAGCTAGGACATGTAGGGTTAGGCACCTTTGTGGGGCGCACAATAGAATGAAAATATCAACCATCTGTGAGAGCGTTACGGGACGCAGCATAAATATTGAGCAAGATCTGTAACCAGGAAGTATTGGAAAATAAGAAGACTGTGATGATTTCCATTAAAAACAGCTGGTGTGATCGTTAAAGTAGAAAGAAAGCGCCACTACAATAGGATTTGCCTGGGCTATAGCAAACCAGGTTTTTCTTCTTAAGGCGAAATCGCTTGAGCTTGCTACAGGTCATGTCTTCCTTAATAATTCTCCTTTCCTCTTCTTTTGAGCAGCAGATGTTCCTCTTAACCCTTTTTAGATTGTCTAAGCAGCTCCGTCTTGTATAGCTCTAATTTCGCTCCATACGCTTGCCGAGACTCTTCGCCAAACCAGGCGCTTTGTTCTGGTTTCTGTTAGCTTGATGATAATATCGCCGCTGATCGTCTGTGGTAAATGTTGTCAGCGTATGATTTTTATAGAAAATTTAAGCGATTCGGTCAAGTTCTATTTCGGCAAAGAAGCTCCAATGAGGTTTTTCTGCATTCAAAGCCCTTTTTGACTCCATCTGCGAAATTCCTTCACCGGAAAGTGTGTACGGCACCTGGAGCATGCTTAAGTCCCTGTTTTCAATATGTTTTCACGGTAAGACCCAGTTCATAAATTCATAGAAAAGCAGTTATAGTTATCCACTTCATCAGCTGTGGTGGAGTTCTCATCATTTTAGCTTCTAGGAATTCAGCCAAATGGATAACTGCCCTTGATGTGAATACTTCGGAGTCCAGCTGTGCTATGAACAATTAAGTGTTCGTGAAGTGTCATCTTGTTTTACTGTGAATATCGCCCCATTCAAGAGTTCTAAAAACAGAACACATTCCGCGTAACATTCGAAAAGGGTACATTCCGAGGTAAATTCCCAGTTCCACATCGTATTAGATAATGCCATCAGAGTACGTCTCATTAATTACCAAAACACAAAAAGCTGACATCCATATCCAGAATTCACAGCTCAAAATTCACAACCAATTCACATTATCATTCATGCGAAACGGCTCCTTTCACTGAAAATTCTAAAGGAGTGGCTAGTATCCTTGTACTCGAGCTCGTTCTATTTGCTATGATTCATGTGAATTTCATGGATTTCATTCTATGAATGAATCTGACAAGCTGGATTTTTGAAACCAATTGTCGAGTGTTCTGCAGCCACCTGCCGTTTCGAAAAATCTCCTCACGAACATGGAATAAATGAAGTAGTCTCCAGCACGTTTAACTCCAAGTGATTGTTCTAATCGACGCTTTGCATTGTTCCCAACTACAATGAACGCAACGGATGGGCGGAAAGCAGAGATGGTTCTTCAGCATCATTTTCAAAATTTTCAGTCATTTTCAGTTCTTTGTACTTGATAATGATGTGCATAGGGGGAGGGTTGCATGATTAATTAGATGCGAGGTGGTGCTATGTACGCCTTGAAGGAATAAATCTTACGATTACTTCGCCACCATGTGGTGATGGAAGTACGGGATGTTTTTCCACACGGCCGAGCTCTGTAGTCTAACTAAACTCGTAAACCAGCTTTGAGTGGATAGGAATACATATGACATATGGAGAATACTAAACAAAACAACTGGCTGATAGTGACTCACATTAAAGACACCCAGAACTCACTAATACAGTCGATTGGACAGAACTTAAGGACATAATAAGGCAATCGCCATCATACATTGTTTTGTTGATTGTAAATGTCTCACACATCACCTCGCGACAACAGAATTTTCATTTAAATGTCTCAAAATGTCGAATCACGGTTTCGCTTGAATAGAAATTCCCGGAAATAACCGTGACTCGTCAAGAACTGTGTAAGACAGTAATTCAGTTCGCCGTGTTCTCGTTTTACACAACTTTCAATCCTTGGGATTAGTCGGTACGTCGATCTCCCTTTTTGGGACTCGTTCCATTGTTGTTGCAAGGTTTCTATACTGCGGCTTCTTTCGAATAACTTCGCTTGGTTTATGGATGGCCCGATTCGCACACGATTTTCATAAAGGCGTCTAGCTTCAAAAGCTAGGATATCGATTGGTACCATTGAGGATAGTACCAATATCGCGTCGTGGGATACCGTTCGAAATGCACTGTTAACTCGCAGTGCACACAATCTGTACACAGATTTGGTTCCCTTCATGTGTGTCCTTCTATTCGTGACGTCAGATCACATTTGTGTCCCGTACAGCTGTATTGAGGCTACAACTCTCGCAAGCATTAATCGTTTGCCTTGTTTCGGGCCGCCGATATTCGACACGAGTCTCGAAAGAGCGCCTATCGCTTTCGAAGATTTCTTGTAAGCGTATGCGAGGTGATGCTTGAGTTTAAGCCGAGCATCAATCATCACTCCCAGGTATTTACTAAATGTGCTGGAAATAATTGTGTGCTCTTCAACTTTTATCGTGATCGTCTCTAGCACCCTTCTACTCGAAACGAGAACAGATTCCATTTTATATTCCGCGATGAAACTCATATCGCGTAGCCAGTTTTTGATCAGTGCTATTGCTTCGTTGCAATACCACTCGATTTCTTCAAGTCGTTTTGCCACGACTACAACAGCAATATCGTCCGCGAAACCTGGGGACTGGGAGTCGCAGAATGTCGTCATACATCACGTTCCACAGTAAGGGACCTAACACTGATCCTTTTGGCACGCCTTCTGTAATTTTATACAATTTCGTCCCGGAGGAGCAACCTATCGGTAAAGTAGCTCCTGATCAATCTTAATAAGTACTTAGGCACATTAATCTTTCGAGGCATTGTAAAATACGCGACCAGTTCGCCGAGTTAAAAGCATTTCTCACGTCAAGTGTAACCACGGCGCAGTACTTTTTACTCCCTCCATTCCATCGTCTACCTTCTATAGCCGTTTGGGCTTCGTCTATTACGACTTTAATCGCATCGATTGTCGATCGGCCTTTTCTAAATCCGTACTGATATTCCATCATTAGCTTCTATGATAGGCTGTAGTCTGTTGTATATAATTCGCTGTAATATTTTGTCCATAGTGCCGAGCATACAGAGCGACCGATAAGATGAGGGCTCCTCCGGTGGCTTATTTCTTTTCGGTAATAATACCAACCGTTGGTATTTCCATTGTTTCGGAAATATTTTCTCGCTTAAGCATGTATTATACTCGTACATGCTTACGAAAACGTCTAGGCGGGCCTTCATTGCCATTTTTAAAGCCCTATTTGGTATGCCGTCTCGACCAGGGGCTTTTCGATCTTCTACCCTGTCGATTACCGCGGTTATTTCATCGGTTGTTACGGCAGGGATGTGTTGACATTGTTCTCCGATCTCGCTTAGTAGAACTCCGTCATGTTGAGAGGGAAACAGAGTTTTTACGATTCTGCTGAGTAATAGCGGGCAAGTCGGTGGCGGTCTCTGAAGCGTTTTGAGCTTCGCGGCTCTACCCCATAAATATTCGTTTAATTGGGTACAAAGATCCTTAAAAAATTGTCTCTTGCTAGACTTAATGGCAGATTTGAGTGCGGCGCGTGCTTTTTTATACGCTGGCCTCAATATCAAATGTCTATCCATATCGCGTCTAGACCATCTAGTATTTTCTCCATGCCTTAAGTCAGGCTGATCGAAGTTCCCTAATGTCGTTGTTCCACCAATATGTTGGACGCCGGCGGTTTTATGTCCCCATTCGAGCCATTGATATATCACAGGCAGCGTGCAGCTGTCGCGTTACTTGGCGTAAAATCTCGTTCGCCGTTCTCCCTTCACCTATAGCTTCAGCGATTGCGTACTCTAAGAGCTCCTCATCTAAGGTGTTCACATTCCATTTCGTCTTGCTAGTTTGAGACTGAGTGTTTCGAGATCGTGTAAGACTATGGAGATCGATTATTATTGCATAATGGTAACTGCATAATGGTGTAGTGACTGCTGACGCGCCATGTCTTTGGCCTAGATAAGCTACTACTAACGAACGTAATATCAGCAATCAAGCCTGTTCGCATTTCCCATATTAGCTACGACGACGTCCAAAGTAGAGGGCGCTTCGAGTAGAATGGTTCCGCTTTTATTCGTTCGCACGCTTCCCCATTCTACTGCCCATGTGTTAAAATCACCGGCTATAATAGTTGGAGTATGATCCCTAGCATCAAGACCTATGCCCTCGACAACTCGTTCGTATTGCTTAATAGTAAGGCTTGGAGGGACATTACAGCTGTTTTTCTCATTGAAAGGTGGTATCTGAAACGTGGTATTACCTCATGCCAATACGGCGGCTTTTTTCGTCGCATCATGCGCCCAGTTACCCGAATTAATGTTGCAATATTGCTCCGAGAGTATTGCAATGTCGACCTTTTGCTCGTGGACCGTTTAAGTTTAGTTGCAAATTTTTCATGCTTTCGGGTGTAAGATCTCAATCGCTTTACCTACCGGTTATATGTCCAAAGTCTACTCCGCATCCGAGGCATGCATTCGATCGGTAGGCCTTTTGCACGTTCTTGTCATATGGCCAAGCCCGAGGCATCTACAGCATTTCTTTTTTCTCTCGGATCCTGCAGTAGATCCAAGCAACGCGTATTTTTCCGGTGGTAAGTAATCTGTTACCGATGTCTACAGGCAACCGTATGGTGGCCGCCTGAGTCCCACCAAAAGCTTTCCTCATTGTCTTTACTACCGGCCGGCTGTTTAACTTCATAATCTTGAAGGAACTCGGTGATGGCCGGGCAAACTTCTTCCTTCGACTATACTTCGTCTATGTCCTTGCATTCGAGGAATACCTCGTGCGTGATAGAACGAACGCTAGCATTTTCACCCAACGAATTTCCGATTTTTTCTTTTACGCTCGAAGTAGCTATCTCGGGAGATTTTTATTAGCGCTAAAAAGAGGTCTCCGCCTGCTGTTTTCCAGATTCGAATTACGTTTTCTCTGACTTCTTTTAAGCTCGTTTCCGATTTTAATTTCCGCAACAGGTTAGCGTACGTAATTTCGCCAGTTCTTTTTATAACAATTGCGTCGGAACGTTTCGCCTTTGGAGCAAGATTTTTCCGAGCACCTCTTTCGACCTTCGTCCGTTCGTTCGTTTTCATTTTGGGAACATTTCTCTCTCTAAGGGGCTCCGGCTCTCTCTAAGGGACTCGACTGTTGACTTATGCGGTCACTTTTATGAACGCGGCTTGAGCGCGTGGTTCTTGTGGCACTAATCCTCGCTTTTTCTTCGGAGATGGAGTCTTAGTACGCTGTTCCGCAGAGTTATTAGGTTTGTCTTCCTCCCTTATCCCCTTTGCAGGACGGTACCGTTTAATTTTTGGGCTTAGCGGTTTGTCAACTCTATGCGCTGAGTTGTTTTCTGGCAACGATGCCACTGGTACTCGGCGTTCCTCAAGACGAAGATTGATGATTCGCACTTTCCATTCGAGTTGAAAAACTGGACTGGATTAAACTTCCAATTTTTTATATTTCACCGTGGACGCTGTGCTTGTCTTTATAAAAAGCAATCGACTCATCGATTCTTGCACCCAGTTGTAACATTAAATTTCCCGTTTGAGGCGGAGTCTCAGTGGCTGGCGTTACCATCCTACCACTGTGGGAGATTTGCGGGTTTTCTATCACGTGTTCCTTCACGACAGTTGTTTTTGGTGGTGAATGCGTGACCCTCACACTTTTCTTGAACGGGTCTGTCGCGACGTCTGTCTCGAGGCGATTCCTTGTAGTATTACTACTTACGGGGGCCAAGGTTACCACGGCCGTAGGAAATATTGACGTTTCTCTATGCATGTGAGTTCCTACCATTATCTTGTGGTGGCAAAGTTAGCCTTTGTATTGTAACTACTAATAGAGCCCTACTTGATAAAAAGAAAGGAAAGTGGATGAAGGCACACATCCACTTTTTGGCTGTAGACGGCAAATCCGATGAAGCAATGAGATAGATAAGGAAACTGCTTACGTGTAAGATAAGATCACAAAAAATGATTCAAACAACACCTCATTGAAAAGTTTTGCGGTTCTCTAGTAACAAAGATGAGGATCAAATCAGGATGTGAAAACGGAGCGACGGACTCGAGTTTAAATGAGAAGTTAGAAGGTGTCAGCGAAGTAATTCAGGGACCAAACACATCTAAGTCTGTTTATAAAACTTCCTCACATATTTCCAATCTATTTTAAATCCTTTACATGCATCCCGTATTATGTTTTCGCCCTTGGAAACCCTTATTCAGCCTCCTTGACGGAAACTCAACGTCTTTCTTTGCAGTGTTGGTTTGAACACAATTCATTTACCCGCATGCCCTTTTTTTCAAACACAATTTGAGAGAAGTTTTGTCTTTACTTCCTTACTTTAGGTGGCGCCAAAGTCCGGAGTGGGCCGCAGTCAACAAGCGTCTCCAGCAAACTCGATTTTTTGCTAGCTGCCTGCAGTAAGCAAAAAAATTTTGCTGCGGTTCCCTTCAACTTGCGTGTTCCACCCGTGTAGTGGTCTCCTTTAAAGTGCTCTCGCTCGGGAGAGGATTCGAAGACTTTTCGGACTAGAGACCAGTCTCAGTTTCAGGCGAAGAGCACCCCGAAAATGTTCTTCTCAAGCCAGCCAAGACCCCTCCATTCATTTTTGATAATGCCCGTGCCTCTGCGCCTTAGAGAAGGACTGGGATTATTAAGGCCTTATATAGGGTAATTTTTGTTCGAGAAAGGGCTTTGCTGGTCAATTGCCAACTTAGCCCAAAGAAGGAGCTATTGGCAAATGTTATTCTTCATTTGATCTCGGCGTGTTGGTGTCGTTGTCTGAATTGGTAGCGGGGCCTAGGTACCAAAGTCCTTAGCTACCGCAAAAATACATTTGTTGAGAGTAACTGGTAAGCCCAATCCAGCAGCTTTATTGGATTTCAGCTTAGGTGTGACTATATTCATTTCATCCAGGTCGGGTCGACGGAATTTTTCATCTACATCTTCTAAGTTGAAATGTTCGTTCTGTCTGATAGCCGTATTTGGTTCGACATTGCCAACAGAAATGCTCCTTTCAAATCCTAAGCATCGACTGCGACTCTAAGACGTTCTTCCCCTATTCGTATCCTGGTTAACTGCATGTGCTTATCTGCACTCGTGGCGAAACAAAGGGTTTCGTTGTGGAAGCCGAATGAACTTTAGCACATCAGAGCGGCATCTCTGGAAGTCTTTTAACTGGTCTTCCATACTTGATGCTGGCAGCAGTGGACCTCTTGAGAGATAAAAAGATACTCGGTCGGAAAAGAATTTGGCGATCTTTTGAGACTGTAGCCTTCCGAAGTCGACTTCGAAGTCGGAATTTTTGCAACCGTACCTTAGGGCCTGAAACGTTCGGTTATCTATAATACTTAAGGAGTGTCGATCGCAATGTGGATGAAGAATTGATCGTTAGTTCTCCAAGTCCCCTTGTGAATATCGAGATGTATGAACCGCGTGGTAGCTACAACAATATTTCACCCCGTCGCAAATTCGATAAGCCTGAGTCCATTATCGACGGTGCAAGACAGGCTATACCTTCCGACGGTACTAACATAATTGCCTTCTCTTCCTAGTTTTACATTAAAATCGCCGAAAACACTTTTAATGTCATTGCTTGTAGGTCTTGTTCAAGACCTCGTAGAAGCTATCTTTGATGACGTCATTTTTCTCCTCTGCGCCATGTGAGTACGTAATACTAATGTTGTCAAATATAGCTTCGGTACAGGTTGTAACGAGGCATTCTTTTGCATGCCGGAAACAAAACACTTCTTGCCTAAGTCTGCTTTTTTTTGTGATGGTGGGTGGAAACCTTGCCGGAGGCACCAATGGTCCGTGGTAGTGCCGAATTCTTACCGGCTAAAACCACCTCCATTACTGGATAGGCCGATTTTTTTCTTCCTGCGGGACTACCGCTAAGCATTACTTCACGGGGTACGAAGAGACGCGTGTTCCACGTTTTCCGAAGGTGTTTTACAATGCGGATAGTTTGGATTGGTTTCGAGTCTGCGTTTAAAGAGATATTCTCTGAAACACCCGTGCCCCGTTAAAAACTTGGTCAGGTAGAAATTGATTTCGCCGTGGTTCGGTTTAATCCTCACAGCGATCACTGATATGAGACGGTGCGACCATCTTCCCTTTAGGGATTCCTCCCATTGTTGTTACCAGGTTGCAATACTCTGATTTGTTTTCTTTTCTCGTTGTCTACCCGGTCATTTCGTACTCGCTCGCGTTTAAGTTTTTCTATTTCTACAGCGAGTATATAGATGGGTAGCACTGAAGATACGACGAGTATAGTGCGCTAAGGTGGTGCACGGATTTGATTTCACATTCGCGGCACTTGGCCATATTTCTGCTGCGTACGTGTATATGAAACTGGCAGCTCCTGCACGAAGGAGTCTTTTATTCTGTTTCGGGACAGCGATATTACTCATCAGCCTTGAGAGTGCACTAATCGTTTGCGATGACTTTTTGCATGCGTGCTCAAGATGCTGTTCGAAGCTTAGTCGAGTGTCAATAATCACTCCGAGCCACTCAATATACGGTTGAGATACGACTTCATGCCCTCCAACTCTGAACTTTATCGTTTCAAGGACTTTTCTACTTGTGATAAGCACTGCTCCGGTTTTGTGGTCGGTGAGTTCTAATCTAGCACTAGCATCTGCCTCGTTACAGAACAGTTCAACTTCTTCTATCGTTTTTGCCTCAACTACCACGGCGATGTCGTCCGCAAAGCCGATGATTGACGCGTCCCTTGGAAACGGTAAGGGCAGAACTTCGTCATACATAACGTTCCACAGCAGGGGGCCCATGACGGAGCCTTGTGGTACACCACCAGTAACCTCGTACGACATAATTCCCTCTTCGAAATTATAGAGTAGGACTCTATTCGCGAAGTAACTCTTAATTGTTTTAAGGAGGTAGCCCGGTACCTGGATTAGATATATGCTCATGATTCGTTCCTAATTCGCCGAGTTAAATGCGTTCTTCACGTTGAGGGTTATAATAGTGCAGAATTTTTGGTTCCTCCTTTCCAGCGCTTGCATTCTATAGCATCTACCGTAGAGCGTGACTTAAGGAAGCCGTATTGGTATTTTGAGAGGTCTCCTGCTTTTTCAATAGCTGGCAGAAATCTATTCTAGATTATCCGCTCAAGGATTTTACCGATCTAGTCAAGCAGACAAAGAGGGCGGTAGGACGAAGGCTCGCGCAGATTCCCCTTTCCTTTCGACAGCAGAACTAATCTTTGGCGTTTCCAGGGCTCAAGGCTCTTGAAAACAAGCGTTGAACATTACAGCAAACAGATTGGGTTGTGTTTTGAAAGCGACTTTCAAGGCTTTATTTGGGATTCCATCCAGGGGCCTTTCTATCGCGTACTTTTTTACATGCTTCGAACAATTCCTCGCGTGTTATCAAGGGTATGACCTACTACCGTGAATGCTCCGACTTACTAACTCCTTGCTTTCTTGGCGAGAAAATAGGGTCCCAACTATTATTGTAAGCAATACCGGGCACGTGGACCTTTTAGCGTCGTAGATACAATTCTTTAAGGTTTACCCCAGAAGTCGTTACTGAGTTGTTTGCAGAGATCTCTAAAGCAAAGACCTTTGCTAGACTTAATCGGTCTTCGGGTTCTCGCTTCTCGATATTGCATAAGACTTGCAATCGCTGGTCGTTTGTGTACCCGGAACGCTTATAGATTTTTCGCGTTCGGTGGCATACGGATCTGAGTTCCACGATTTCGGGAGTCCACCAGTATACTGGGGGTTGGTGTTTTTTTTTGTCCCAACTCTGGACATTGAAGCATAGTCTGCGTTGGCAACCAATCGTAATACCTGCGCTACGAGCTCCCTCGCAGTTCTGGCTTCAATATCGCCTCACTAATGAAGAAGCTTAGAAGATCATCGTCTAAAGTATTTATTTTCCATTTAAATCGCTTGAGTGTGGTTCGAGTAATGCGGATTTCTGATCCGGTACCGGCGTAAAAAGAATAGCATTATGGTCACTATGCTTATAATGATCACCCACGCACTAAAGGTATTTGTACTTCCATTGTTAGCTAAGACAATGTCCAGACAAGAGACTGCTTCGAGTCTCTATGCTTCGTAAACGGACTGCCCCATTCCGAGGCACATGCGTTGTAATCTCCCGCGATTATGACTAGCGTCGCCAACTAATCTATCCAAGGTTATTTAAAAGCTATCAATAGTAGCGCTGGGTGGAATATAGCCTAAGTCTGCCTATAATAACAAATCTGCATCCAAACAGGCGCTGCTTTTGCGATCAATAATAATAATCGTCGTAGTAGATGTCACAGTTTTTCATCCTCGTCTTGTCCGGTCCATCCTATTGCAATTCTTGGACTATCCGATGCTAGTTGTGCGGCTTCAATTGGCCTATTAAAAGACCTAACATTCAACGTGTAGATTCCATATTCCTTTTCCTTGCAGGCATTGTCAACAGTAGATCCTTCCGTATCCGAAGCTTGTTGTTGCTTCGTAGCTTTTGTCTTTTTTCCATGGCCAGTTAGCGATCCCAGTTACACAACCTGGGGCACATTTCCTTTATAGATATCCCTATCTCAGTGATCTTTTCGGGAATGTGAGAGCTACCGTTTGTCCATTAAGAGCTCATCCGGGACCATCTTTTTTGCAAGATTGTATAGTTACTTAGTCTCAGATATCCTTAACCGCCTGAGCTCCAAAAATTTCCGGGATAGCCCTGATAAGCTATTTTTATGACAGTCAGCTGTCTTTGGTAATATTTTTTCTAGATTTTTTACCACCGTTCATCTATGACGCATTTGATTTTCCACTTTGTTTTGTAATTTCGAAAGGTGATTCGTACAATATATGACTCACAAAAGAAGAAACCTTTTTCTTCAACCAAACCCCGTATTTTGTAGTCTTTAATGCGATAACGTTCACCTTTGTTCATGAATGCTATGTGAAAAATGCGGAAAATTTTGTTAAGCCTAAACGTTCGTACAGCATGCATCATGCTCATTATCGGATAGACAAGTAGCTGATAATAATCGCTGAATTTATGGCCCCTGGTCTGGACATTTGGATGGTAATTTATGTCAGAATTTGACCTGATGCCTTACAGCATTTCAACCGATGCACTCCTGAGGTTTTGAATTTTTTTTTGTAAATTTTTGTTTTATTGTCAGCCAATAAAAGCAACATCAAACATTGGTTGCAATTTGTCAAAACCATCCGGAAAAATTTATGATTTCATTTACAATTAATTAAAGAGAGAGAAAATTATTATAAATAATTACAGATGGTTGGAGGCGGTCAAATACGCGTTGGGATAATCAATTGTCCTTCCAGTTTTACTCATGTTTGCATTTTTACAACATGTTGTGTGGCTTGCAAATGTTTTTGATGTGCGGACTATAATTAAAAGTATTTTTTACATATTTGAGTTTAAACCAGAAAAAAAAAGGGCTCAGGGAACAGTAAAGACATATTCGTAGCATGTGCTAGTTCACTGAACAGGAATATGCAATCCTTTCGATATGATACACACAGTTCGAGATAATGAAAAAAAAAATCTGCCATGACTAGACAAATGGTAAATCGCTTAAATGACCGATAAATCATTTCAAATTTAAATTGCAAAACGTCATAAATAGATTGTTCGAGAGGCATTTAAGCATAGTACGCAGGCGAAAATTACAAACTCATGCCATGTATTTCGTGGCATGAGAGGAAATATTTTTTTGAAGTTTCCAGATCGAATGTTTGTGATCAATCATTTGACAACCAGACTTCCATACACCAGGATCAAGCAAGAACACAGTCAGTACTCAAGACATCGGAGTGCTTTTGAGGGCACATTCTCCTAGTTAGTTGGAAATATTCTTAAAAGAGCAAAATATTGAGAAATGAATAGATTTGTTACAGCATCATCTAATGGCTTTAGCAGTCAAGTGTGCCTGAGCTGCATAACAAATCCATCGTGGTGGCACCTGCCTTGAACTTGTCTTCCATATCCATATTTGAGACAAAGGAAATTTATGTCTTCTACCTTCCGAATGAAGCTAAAAACGATAAGAGCAATGGAATTCATTAGTTCCTCGGTGTCGGATTGATTTTTGAAGAAAATATTCCATCTAATTCCGTTGAGGGCTGAAAAATCTCAAAATGTGTTCAGCTGTTTCGTCTTATTCAAGACAAAGTCGGCAGTGACGTGGTAACCTACTAGGCTTCTGATATTGGCCGATTTAGATTTAGACATCTATTGGCATTTTTGTCGAAACCAGAATGCTTCATTTGGCCTGTCTTAGACTTGGGGTATCCTCCCAACATGAGATGCATTTTGAGTGGTCACAGCTATTTATGCCTAGATTGACTGCTGTTTTATGGGTGTAGGTCCATTGAAGGACGTTTCTGAACCGTTTCTGGCTAGTTCGGCGGAATTTACACTGCCATTAAGTCCCCTTATGCCAAGAAACTAGGTTTTCAATTTGGAGTCAAGATTTATAGATTCTGTGGCGATCTACAAGCGGTCGAGGACATAATACACATACTGTGTGAAAGTGAAGCAATATCGCGTAGCCGAAGGAAATTCTGAGGTAAATATTTCTTCGAAAACTTGGAGGAAATTGACGGCACGGATTTCAAAGGCCTTCTTGACTTTTTTAGAGAAATTAGGTGTTTTAATAGGGAGACTGTTTAGGTTTTTACCAATTGGAGTTGGTTTTAACTGGACTCACAGGGGATCGCGATGGGCCCGTTTTGGTGCATAGAGATGTGTCTTATGACAAACCCTGTTTAACGAATTCTTTTTCCGACCCCGATTTCTTACAGTTGGAGTGACTGTAGTTGACAGTGCCTTTTTAACCGCAAATCTTTTTGAACGTGGTAATACCAGCTTATTCTATTCGCCTAAAGCTGTACGGTTACCGAATTCCTTATATGTAGACTTCCTCTTATACACGTGGACCTGATGCAATCGCGTTTAGTGACTCCACTAGACATCATTAACATTTTCATTTCCGCTGCCGTCATTTTGTTCTTAAACGCTTCATACATTGTCCAGCACTGAGAACCGTACATAAGAGCTGGTCTAACAACCGTGGTGTAGAGTTTCCCCTTCAATTTAAGTGAATTTTCCGGTCGCAAAAGATTCCCAAATTTTCCCACCATTTCATCTACCCCACATTCACTTTGTGGTTTACGTCGTCGTCACATTTCGCTTCCATGGTAACGATTGATCCTAAGTACTTAAAGATAGTGCTTTTCGGAAGAACTATTCCGTTTTACAGTATATCCGGAACAGGTCGTAAAAGATGCGTAAAAGGGGAACTCAAATGCTCCGTCTTTGAACGACTTATTTTAAAGCCGTTTCTCTCTAGCGCATTTCTCCATGAATCGAAGGCGTTTTGCAAATCTTCGACGTTATCGCTCAGTATAACTGCGTCGTCAGCGAAGAGAATTGGCGTTACATTTGCTTCGCGCACGCAGTCTTTTAAAAAATAGTCGAATACTACGTTAAAGAGGAAAGGGCTAAGGGCGCTTCCTTGATGCACTCCAACATTAACTGGAAATTCTCACGTTAATCCAGCAAAGGTTTTAACCGCAGTTTTCACGTTTCCGTACATGTCTTGTATTATTCTAACATACGTTTCCGGTACGTTTTGAGACCTCAGCGCGGCCCATATGAGATCCCTAGGCACTCGATCGAATGCTTTCTCGAGGTCGATAGATACCATATGTGAACCCTTAGACGAATCTCGTTGCTTTTCTATTATTATTCGTAGGCTTTGGATAACGTCCACAGTCCACCGTCGATCTTCCTTCAACAAATCCACACTGGCTATTATCGAGCTTTATTTTTTGCCGAAGACGTTCGTTTAAGACTCTTTCGACGATTTTCATCGTGTGTGACATCAGCTTGATTGAACGGTAGTTGTTGCATTCTCGAGTGTCGCCTTTTCCTTTGTATAATGGAACCAAAAAGCTACTTCTCCATTGATTCGGCATAGGTTGTCCACATTTTAATTTATTTAAAAGTTTCGATAGCCATTCGCGGCCGATTCTTTCCATCTTCGACCAAAATTCTGATGGAATGCTGTCTGGTTCATTTTTCCGATTTCCGATTCCATTGAAAGTCCGGAACTTCCTCCTCGAAAAGACCAGCTGGCGGCACAATATCACGTGGAAACTGTTTGTTAATCAACTCCTTACAGTATTCCAGCCACCGGTCACAAATTTCCTTTTCATTTGTTAATAAGCGACCGTCTGTATATTTTATGTATTTCGGCGAGGTTATTTCCATCGAATCTTTTCGCCTCTGTGCAGCGAGCTTAAAAATATTTGGCACTTTAGTATTATACGACGTTTGAATTTCTTGTATAGCTTGTCTTCTATCTGCCGATCGTAAGGACATTTGTTCCAACTCCTGGTACAGGTTTTCCGCTGCTGTTGCTCGAGTTCGAGCCAGGACTTTCTTTGCGATCTTTATAAGACGCTCGTATTCAAGAGCCAGTCCAACATTTTCGATATCGTCGCTCTGATCGCATTTTGTCCACGCTTGGAATGCATTCTTCTTGTCGGCCACAGCTCGTTTGGTTTTGTCATTCCACCACCATGTTTCTTTGCCGACGTGATGGTATTTCGATATATTCCCCAGATGGGACTTTGCGAGTGTTTTGCATTCCTCGTGCATGCTGTTCCACATTTCTTGCGGGCTAAGTGAGTCTGCAATATAGTTCATATTTCGAAGTGCTTCTTTAGCCAGTGCGATAAATCTTGCGTCTCGTTCCGGATTTTTGGCTTTCCAAACGATGCCCGAACTCGAAAACACGGTGGTTCCGCTGTGAAAAATTATGTAATGAGCAGGCAATGTTGGCTTACTAGTGGTTCTCCAAGGATAACTTTACAGTCCTTAACGCGGTTTCTCATCGACATTTTGCAGAGGTGATAATCTATTTGCGTTTCGTGGCCTCCGCTGCTATAGGTGATAAGATGTCGTTGATGTTTAATAAACATTGTATTTAAGACGGTGAAGCCGTAAGCCCTACACGCTACAAGGATGTCTTCGCCAGCTGAATTTCTGGTTCCAAAGCCTTTACCGCCGTGGCAGTCCTCATAATCAACATTTGTTTCTCCGACGTGGCCATTTAAATCTCCGCCTACGAAGAGCATCTCATCGATAGGTATATTTCTAAGCAAATTACCGAACTCTGACCAAAATGTATCTTTTTCCGATTGGTCGCATCCATTTTGTAGAGCGTACGCGCTAACAATGCTCCACGTTTCATTGTGTATGACGAGCTTAACACTCATTAAGCGGTCGCTTTTTTTCAAAATACCAACGATATTGCTGGGAAGATCCGCTGCAACAACGATAGCAACACCATTTTGTCCATTGAACGTTCCATGGTAGAACATTTCCAATCAAGAAAACGCGCTTTATTTCCGGTATTACCTACACCACTTAGTTTCCTGAACGCACAGGATTTTTAGATTTCTGCGATGCATAATCGCATCCAGTTCCAAACTTTTTGAGGTCATAGATCCGAGGTTCCAACGTGCAAACCGAAGTTTAGGAAAATTTTTTGGAAACTTAATTTTGTCCGCCCCCGGAATCCGTCGAGATCTGATACAAGTACTTCTGCTTGTCCTGGGATCACCCGAGTGCGTTGCAAGCGTGGTGCCCAGCGGGGTAGTGCTATTTATTGCAATCATTTCCATGAAGTGTATCTTGAGTTTGAGCAGTTTGACACTCTCTCGGTAGTGACGAGTAAACTGAATGCAGCAGCTTTATTGGCTTTCAGCTTAGGTGCGGCTGTATTTAATTCATCCAGGTCGGCTGGAAAGAAGTTTTCATCTACATCTTCCAAGTTGGAAGGTTTGTTCTCTCTGATGGAGGTGCTTAGTTCGTCATCGCCGCTATACAGTCTACAGAAATGCTCTCTTCAAGTCCTCAGCATCAACTGCGACTCTTATACGTTGTTCGTATCTTGCTTATGTACATGTGTTTTCCGGCACTCTTGGCGAAACAAAGGGTTTTGTTGTAGAGGTCGGCATCTCTAATCGCTTCTTTGACGTGTTGCTACTGTCTTTTATACTTGATGCTGGCAATAGTGGCCCTCTTAAGTGATTAAGAGAGACTCGGTTGAAAAAGGATTTGGCCTCCCGACGTCGACATTCTCCACAGCATTAGATTGCTTTTGTGCGATTCGGAATCTTTACAACTGTACTTTGGCTACAACAGAGTAATGCTGCGAATCGAAGTTAGGGCCTGGAACGTTCGGTCGTCTATAATACTTGAGTAATGTCTTGCGTCGATCGTCGGTCGGTCGGTCCTAGTCTGTCTATAAAACAAATCCACATCCAAATGGGCGCTTCCGTAGTCTTTCGCTCACTTCTTGGATGACGGTATTATCTTCTTTGCAGCAGTTCGGAGCCTACTATGGAAATATGCTATCTGGATTATTTCGGAATTTTACTTCACTGTTGATTCCATCCGGCGATCACGATGGCGCGATAGTTAGCTCATTGGACTATCACGCAGAGAGTCTGGGTTCGATTCCTGGCTGGGACACCAACAATTTTTAAATCGCCATCACCCTTTCGGCGGGCAATGGCAAACTCACGAAAGTAAAATTTCCTACGAAAAAGCTTCCAAGGAGTGCCGTTTGGACTCGGCGATAAACCGTAGGTCCCTCTCAGATGTGACCAAAATGACAACATGAGCAACAAAAATGAGTGTCAAGAAGATTGGCCATGGCCCATACCGGGCTGCCAGAGCCACAGAGTTTTTTTTTTGTTTTTTTTTTTTGTGTAGATTCCATGTAGGAAATCCATACGCTGTCCCGTTTTAAGTCCGCATGATGTGAAATGTTACCCTAGACCGTCATGCAGACGCTATTTACTCGGTTTCTATCTCATTATCTTTCTTCTTAAGTCATTCTGTTTGGTAAAGAAAGTAAGCGGTTTGAACAATGAAAGTTGAACAAACATTTTAACAACACACTAGGACTTCCTTATGTGTATGTTTCAACGCAGCAACTTCTTGCTACTTTTTAGGGGCTAATTGTAGTCAATCGACTTCGGGACAAGGTCATGTCAAAGGATCTCCATTAGTGGCCGAAAAAAGGGTCACCAAATCTCAAAGTATCCTCTGCATGATAGGAGGAAACTAACGATCCATGTTCAAGTTTCAAAATAATCTACTGGCCTAAAACTTCTTATCTAATTGATATCCTTGACCACTAAAGGCGACCCAATTCAACCCTAACATTTAATCGAGGTTTGAATTGTTGAGTAAACTTTCTGTACTTTTGAATCAAATTACTTTGGCTTCATTCCTAATGACCGTCTAAACTGTTAGAACTTCGCCTAAAACTCTCTATCTGTGAAATATCCAATTTGCAAAAGGGAAAACTTTTTGGAAAACATCTCTTCCACTAGATCGAGTGTATAATGCAAACCATGTCAGTATTTCAGTCAGAATGCCACATTGCCACATTGCCACATCACCATTTGCCACTGTGTTGTAATCTCAAACGAAACACAAAGTAATCATTTCCCCGGACAACATTATAACTTTTCTCATTTCCACGTCTAAGTAAGAGTGTATTCAATAATTAGAACTTGAATAGGGTAAATAGGGAACTGGGACTGAACTCATGTTGTCAGAACCTGAAGTGACCACAAAAACTGACAAACACGAGTATTCCGACTCTTTTCAACTCTTACAACGACTATATGACTCCAACTCATACTGTGAGCTGCCTCGGCCAGGACTCATTAAATCAATGGCGATTTCGAGGCCGACACGAGCTTAGGAGCAGCCTTCATCAGTGAAAGGAACTAAATTATATGTTTGTCATAATACTTCCGATTAACGTAGTTGGTAAACTAGGAAAACCTTTTAAGACCAAAGCCTAATATGTTGTGTTGGCATTGGCATGCCCAACCCCAGGTACTCTCGTCGGTTGTTGGTTGTTGGTTGTCGATTGTCAGAGTCGACGGTCGCAATGACAGAGACTTGTTTAACACAAAAGTATCATTACACTCATCAGGGTTTAGATATATCTACCATCTACCGACAAAGATACCGATGAGATTACTTTCGAAAGGGTGTAATACAAGGACGTAAATAGGTATCCTCTTTGAGCATCGGAATGAGTTTTGTAACTTTTTTGCTCCTCAGTTTTGTGTTTCTGGTTTACCCGTGTGCGCATTTATGTATTCGTATTTGGTTCTGAAACTTTTTTTTTCTATTTTGGCGCTCTTCTTCTTATCTTTCATTAGGACAAATTGAGGCTAAATAAAGACATGATTTACGTTCGGATACTCGTACAAATTTTGTTAATCCATTCTCATTGATTTTGTCCCTAAAGTCTTCGGAGGTAGGAGTAGTAGATACGGGAACATATGAGTAGTTACGGGAAGAGGAAATAATTGCTTGTGGGAAACTGTTTTCTTTTTAATGAGTTGGTCTCGAGTTAAATGAGTAAATGCCGAGGATATGGTGAATGATAATGTACAGGACTGTTATGAATGTCAAGAGGAGCACCATTGTCATGTTCGTATAAAGAAAATTAATTTTCTTGGAACGAAGAACCTTAGACAACTAGTTCTAACCGCACAATGTTCTATGAATATGTTTAACAGACAGCGGGAGCCCTTAAGCACTATCATTACAGAGGTTGAAAAAAGATAGTGCCAGCAGAGGAATCCTTAAGGAAACTGTTTCTCAAGGAAGATGACTATTACAAGTACTTGACATGAAATGAAATTTGTAAGGTGTTGGACCACATTGACATTCAGTCTATCCGACTTCCACCAATGACAGAATATGGACAGACATTGCTGACGATTGGTAAAAGTCCAGAAAGTGCCGAAAATGGTGCTTTTATGCTGGACGATCCACAGGAAAAGTGGATTTACAAGGAACAAGGAATCTCACATCAGTCTACTTAACTCCAGAATAAAGGTGATTTGCTATATTACATTACCATAATCAGGACAATCATCGCTTATGATGGTGATTCGAAGGCACGTTGCAAGAGCGATGACTCCGGACAGTTACCTGATCTTTGGGGCTAACTAACCCCAATACGAAGATTCGGATCTCGCGGTACTACATAATGGAATCATCATAATTGAATAACTTGGAGTCTCACACGACAACTCGAGGCCTTAGACTATGCAGACGATATTTGTCTTCTATGACATAAGCTCAGTGACATCCAAGCTAAATTAGAATACCTCGCAAGATTAGCACAATGCGCCGGATTGGAGATAGATATCCAAAAGACTAAGGCCTTGAGGATCAACACCTGAAACAGAGGAGACATGACCATCGAAGGAAGCCCGGTCGAATATGTAAATAGCAACAGACGGCGGCGCAGAACCAGACGTCGATAACAGACTTCGAAAAGCAAGAGCAGCATTCGGCCAGTTATCACCTATGGAGGAGTTCCCAGATTTCCAGGAACACGAAGCTCAGAATATTCAACTCATGTGTCAAGTCAGTACTGATATATTGCAGCGAAACGTGGTTGATTTCCAAAAACATCAATCAAATACTTCAGGTATTCATTAACAAATGTCTCCGTACCATACTCGTATGTCGAATATTCTGGCCAAACATCATCAGGAACGTGGATCTGTTGGAAATGACAAGAGAGGAACCAATTGCGATACAGATCAAGACATGCAAATGGAAATGGATCGGACATACCATCAGGAAAAAGGCCGACAGCATTACCAGAATGGCGTTAGAGGGGAACCCTCAGGGGAAAAAAATCCAGAGGCCGTCCCAAGAAAACCTGGAGACGATCAATACTCCTGGAACTAGGAAAACTCAACCTCACTTGGAACAGTGTAAAGATAACTGCAACCAACCGAGTTAGATATAGATGACAACTGGAAGTGATAAAAGGCAATGGCACAATTAGTACACACTTCGATCTTTATATAGATACTTAAGTATTCGTGCAGAGTAAATACTGTATCCTGATAATATACCACCGCCACTAGGGTGCAAGGAAACAGCGGCTCATCAATGACGGGTATGACTTTAATGTTCAGGAGCTCTTCCGGGCTGATACTGGGAAGCGGCATGCTGATTTTTGGTGGATAGGAGACGAGAAGATGATCGATAT
This sequence comes from Volucella inflata, assembly GCA_928272305.1. Lineage (NCBI taxonomy): Eukaryota > Metazoa > Arthropoda > Insecta > Diptera > Syrphidae > Volucella > Volucella inflata. The sequence goes on from OV743716.1 coordinate 157,145,810, forward strand.
GCTCTCCTGTACTACCTTCTGCAGGCCACAGCATTGGTGGCCATTCGCTCTACATGTCCTTGCCATCTCTGGCGATCGATGCTCGGTCTTGTGACTAGGCCGATGTCTCTATACAGCTGACAGGCTAATAACGAGTTTCCTGAATTTTTCGGACAAGCAGTTGCAGAGACTTTTGAGAGATTATGCATCCAGTGTTCGATTGTGTGTTGTTCGTATAATGCTAGCTCACATGACAAAGTCTTTCCTTCCCTTAAACCGTTTCTGACACGGCTTTACCATATTAATGAAGCAGCGAGAGTTCGCCATCGCCATTCTGCACAGACGGAGGAACTTAGCAGATTTGTCAAAACTAGACATGCTCGGCTCTGTAAATCCTGTCATGCAACCGAGGGTAAAATGCAATTGGTTATATGCCGATAACCTAATCATAATCATTAAGGGCGAAGAAAGAACCTAACAAAGTCACTGCAACTTTGCTAAATGCCCTTAAGGTACGAGTAGTAATAGGCTGGTGCATGTGGACAACTTATGCCGAATCAATGGAGAAGTAGCTTCTCGGCTCCATTATACAAAGGAAAAGGCGACATTCGAGAATGCAACAACTACCGTTCAATCAAGCTGATGTCACACACAATGAAAATCGTCGAAAGAGTCTTAAACGAACGTCTTTGGCAAATAATAAAGCTCGATAATAGCCAGTGTGGATTTGTTGAAGTAAGGTCGACAGCGGACGTTATCCAAAGCCTACGAATAATAATAGAAAAGCAACGAGATTCGTCTAAGGGTTCACATATGGTATCTATCGACCTCGAGAAAGCATTCGATCGAGTGCCTAGGGATCTCATATGGGCCGCGCTGAGGTCTCTAAAGGTAGCGGAAACGTATTTTAGAATAATACAAGACATGTACGGAAACGTGAAAACTGCGGTTAAAAGCTTTGCTGGACTAACGTGAGAATTTCCAGTTAATGTTGGAGTGCACCAAGGAAGCGCCCTTAGCCCTTTCCTCTTTAACGTAGTATTCGACTATTTTTTAAAAGACTGCATGCGCGAAGGAAATGTAACGCCAATTCTCTTCGCTGACGACGCAGTTATACTTAGCGATAACGTCGAAGATTTACAGAACGCCTTAGATTCATGGAGAAATGCGCTAGAGAGAAACGGCTTTAAAATAAGTCGTTCAAAGACGGAGCATTTGAGTTCCCCTTTTACGCATCTGTTACGACCTGTTCCAGATATAATGTAAAACGGAATAGTTCTTCCGGAAAGCACTATCTTTAAGTACTTAGGATCAATCGTTACCATGGAAGCGAAATGTGACGACGACGTAAACCACAAAGTGAATGTGGGGTAGATGAAATGGCGGGAAAATTCGGGAATCTTTTGCGACCGGAAAATTCACTTAAATTGAAGGGGAAACTCTACACCACGGTTGTTAGACCAGCTCTTATGTACGGTTCTCAGTGCTGGACAATGTACGAAGCGTTTAAGAACAAAATGACGGCAGCGGAAATGAAAATGTTAATGATGTCTAGTGGAGTCACTAAACGCTATTGCATCAGGTCCACGTGTATAAGAGGAAGTTTACATATAAAGAATTCGGTAACCGAACAACTTGAGGCGAATAGAATAAGCTGGTATTGCCACGCTCAAAGAAGGTCTGTGGAAAATCCGGTTAAAAACGCACTATCAACTACAGCCACTCCAACTGTGAGAAAAAGAGGTCAGAAAAAGAATTCCTGGATTTCCCAGATGGCAAATGCGCAACAACGCCTGGGGCTAACCACTGAAGCGATTCAGGACCGAGCAGTAAGTAGACGCGTTCTGCGGTCTGCAACATTAGCCAACCCCATAAGCGGAGCAGCAGCGATGCAGTTAAAATGGGAAACTCATTACGTTTGTACAACGAGAAAAGGATAAGAAGAAGACGACGTCAGCCCTAAGATCAAATTAAGAATAACACTTGCCAATCGCTGCTTCTTTGGGCTAAGAAGCAAAGCCCTCCCTCGAACAGCAAAAGTGACCCTATATAAGACTTTAATAATCCCAGTCTTGATCTTTGGTACATATGCATGTACCTTATTAAGAATTGATGCATAGAAGGTGACTAAAGGAGGAAATACAACGACGACCTGTACAGGCTGTATAGCGATATAAATGCAGCCAGAAGAGTGAAAATCCGTCGACTGAGATAACTGGGTTATGTAGACCGAGCTGATGCCAATATTCTTAATTGAAAAGTCTTCAATTCCGTACCCGATCGAGCTGAACGGGATACAACACCCTTCTAACAAGCAACGTAAACCATGCAATGAGAGCTAAACTAAACATGCAGCCATATAACCTGCCTTCCAGCTTTCAATATTCCATAAAGTTCAGAGTCTCTAGAAGCAAGGCAGTGAGGTATACGGTTTCACTACGTCAAGATATTAGACATAGGGAGAAGGTCATAAGTCGGTCAATCCTCCTCTCCTTAACACTTACCTAAATCTATTCCTTTGTTTCGAGCAAAATAGGCGAGGCTCAATTCTCACCATTCGTCTAACTTATAGAGGTGAACAGCGCGTCCTGAAAACTCATCCCCTGGGTTAGGGCACTACACTGTAACATTTTTTTCCTATAAAGAAAAAAACGGTATTCTCAAAGGTCATCTGCCACAATAGTCATATGACGTGAGAGAATTGCATTCAACTCGGCCTTTCAGTTGGGAATCACAGCCTACCCATCTAAAATTATCTGATAGTGACATCAAGGAGAAGTCTTCCTCAGTGCGTTAATTTTCATCTTTACAGATCGCTTTAAGGCATCCAAAGGCTCATTCTACCTTGACTACCCTATTTTGTTTCGATACTTACATATCGTATACGAGTACCTGAGAGTCCCCTGTGAAGACCAAGACTAGCAGGCATTTTCAGGTAACTGGTGCTCTCAGCTTAGTCCATTTTACCCAGTAGAGCCTGCTCATGTGTTGCAAGTAGTTATGGCATCCGTGTAAGATAGTTTTTGTTCGGACATGGTAGATCCCTTCAGCTCTTGCCACTTGAGGGAGTAAGGTCTCAGTTTGAACCTGGAATGAGGCAAGCAACCATGTTGGATAGTAAAATAGTTTTGAGATCAGCTTTCGTTCGACCTTTACTTAAGATCTAAATGTGGTTTAAGACTTTTGGTGATGTTATCCTGTCATGAAATAAATCTCGAACATTATACTCTCTCATAAGCCCCTTTTCGGTACACAGCTGTTTTGAACTATTTTTCCAAAAATCTATGTATTTCCTCGCATTCTTGGACGCTGGCCTTCTTCCAGAATTTGTGACTAACACTCTTGCCACCAAAGGACATTTTTAAAACAAGAGAAAACTTGATTTCTTTTCTCATACAAATAGATTTAGCTAAACTCATTCATTCGCCACATGAAAGAGAGAAAGAGAACAACATTTCAACATGATTGACCGCACTATTTGATTTCTCTTGACTTTGTTATGTCAATGTTGCATCTTTCTGTTGACATAACTTAATTTTCCATATGTCATGTTAAAAAAACACACACAAATCACATTGCAAATAGCAAACACTAAAGTATGCAAAAACTAATCATCACGATTCCTGATTCAAAAGATATTTTCCACTGATCAACAAACGAATGGCTTCTGTCGCTACATTCCTTCATTGGGCAATAGCCGTATCCGCATCCGTATCTGGCAAACCCCTGTCCAGGCACGCCAACACCATTAACCTATTTTATTTGGCTTAACCCAAGCTATTCCCTAGAGCTACCCGAACTTTGAATTTACCCAATAAAAAGGTCACCATTACCACTATAGTAACTCAGCAGTCAGTGTTCTGTGTTCAGTGTTCAGTGTTCAGTGTTCTTTGCACTGTAACATATACTGTGTGTAGGTACTGTGAACTGTGGACTGTGTACTATGTCATCTATCAGCAAATGGAACATTCACATTTGACCATTTCCCGGTCATATGCATAAAACGAAATAAATGGTTTGCTTATCTGTGACTGTAAATCAACAAACCATTTACAGAATTAAGCACTGAGCCGTATTGGGAGTGGGAGAAGCGAGTACTAAAAAAAAAATACAAAAATCACCAAATTAATGGGGTCAATTTGCGTACATCCCCCAACTGGTACGCAAGCCATTTAACCACTAGTCCCTCTACCATCCACCAGTACCAACAGTACCATTAAACTCCCACACGGACATTTTTTTTTAGTTTTTCATCTTTCCAAAGACGCCAATTTAGACAGACGGATACATAGAAGCCGCTGACGAAAGGACACACCAGTCAGCATTCACCAAAGACCAGAGAAAGCGTCACCGAATATCAGCAAACACACCAAACAGGCACTTTGTCTCGGTTCTTGTAGCGTCCCATACCCATTCAGCTTAGCTCATATCAAAGAACGAAAAATTATGAAGTTTGTATCTTTCAGAACCACCATACATAATATCCAGTTTGATATCCACAGAGGTTATATTAAATCCATAAATAAGGCAGAAAAATATATAAAAACATCTTCGTCCTTTTCGGCGAAAGATACTATACAGTATCCACACACATCCATTACCCAACCGTGCTTCGTTGTCCCATCGAGTCGCGTCCGTCGTCCGTCGGAGTCGGAACAAGTCCAAAGGATCTTTGAGTCTGATACGACTAGGGGTACTCGTATCCTTGTTGAAGATACTACTCGTACCTACTTTTTCGTTGGTTTCGTTGATATTTTTTGCAATATTCTTTCCTTTGGGAGAGAAACCCTTTTTTTTTTGGTTTTTTTTTTTGTAAAACCTTTGTTGCTCTTTGTATCTCACATGAGAATATCCATCAGTTTCTCGGTTGTACGAAGTGTAGATACCCGGTGTACGAGTATGCTGCTCAAAACACGGACGACATTGAAAGGATCTTTTCAGTTTTTCCTTATATTTTTCTTTTTTTTTGTAATTTTTGTTAGTTTTTCTACAAAAATTTTTGGTGAAAAAACTTGAAAACGTTTGTTGTGTCCATTGTCGCAGGCCGGATGAAGGACGTGTTGTCTTTGGCAATTTATTTTGTCAGTGAGCCAACGCTTTGGTGGAAGTTTTTCCAAACGGTATGGGATGTCTTGTGTTTTATTTATCCAGACCAGACTCAGGAGCAAGCTAAGAGGAGTGATTTTTCATTGCCAGTAGTTTTCAGTTGTGCCCAGATGTTGGATGAACGAAGAACTTTGTATAGATACTTGGGTTTTGGGTTTTTTTTTGTTTTTTCTTTAGTCGCTTGTGGTAATACAGGATGAGCTAACAGAATTTAAAATTTACCGATACCTAATCGATGTTAAAAGGGAGCAGATGCGATTTTTATTTTCCGATAAAAGAATGACGATGGGATAGAATCCTTTGACCACTACATAAGTCTATTGCAGAGAGAGTTGGGATGGAACTGAATTTTATGGGAATGGACGTAGGGGAATTTTGTGATTTTCATTTAGGTCCATGTGGACTTAACCTCATTATTGGAGACAATTCTACATTTCATTGCAATCGGCACTAGCAAAGCTATTCTGATACCAAGACGTAGTTCGATGGCAATGAAACATTGAAAAGACTGCCAGGAGAAACCTCCCTTTGCGCATATTGTCATTAGTTTAATATGTACGAATGCAAACTCAAAACCAGATATTGGATATCACCCCTTGTGCTCCAAGCACAGAACTGATAGAACCAGACATAGTAGTGAGAATATCACCAAAATCCCATCTAAGACTACGTATAATAGCTTCTTGTCAAAATCGCTAACAAAAAACACTTCATTCACTAGAGACACTGGGAAGACAGAATAAGATATCGAAGTGTAGTAGGCAAGCACTTAAAGCGAATTCAGCAACCGTCACGGCAACCAGAAAATGTAAAAGGATGTTGAAATGTAACCGCCTGCAGTTAATTGCTACACCAGGAAAATCCTTAGTTTCGCAATCAAAATTTAATTTCTACAGCCATAACTACAAGGTTTCTTGTGTCTTTTGGGAACACCTGTCTGAGTGGACTTGGCTTCATGGGCGCAAGGATACACCTTGTCATCGCTCTCCGTCAATTCATTTGATACTAATTTGGAACCCGTATTAAGGGGACTTTTACCCACTAAATGAGTCGAGGCTGATCTAATCATAGAATTACAGCACCCAGTACTTTTGGCAACTTTACATCGGGTGAGACCAGCAGCTGCACCCTCCCTACGTTTTAAGTCAGCGTGACGCTTCTGACTACCACGGTACCGTGTCTTAAGTCTCTATCGTCTTGCCACTCAACAAGACCTATGACTGACAGCTTGTAACTGGACGAATCGTGGCAACTTTTAGTGGGGGTGAGGTCTGAAAATATTATCGGTAAGTCGAGTTTTGGTCTGCCCCCAATTTTTATTAGGCATTGTAATTGATGGGCGAAACCTTGATACTTGGGCGGCAAACGTAGTCATAACTACAATACAAACGAAGACTGGCATACAATTCTCATTGTGTCAGCTTACTTTTCTTATGATTTTGTACTACGACATAGACAAAGCCAATAGCAGAACTCATTGTATATTGCGATGCCAGGAAGAAGAGACATACATATCTGTTGTTGAGATGCTTTCACTTTGAAAACTAAAGGCTGCGGAAATAGACTAAACCCTATCCAACAAGAACGACAGGAAGATTTGTAGATTCAAATACTATCAGGTCAAGGTAAGGTACGGAATCCTTATACTGCTTCATCAGGACGGCGAAAAAATTCCATAAGCCGATCGACGGCAGCATCCACGGCTCTAGTAAGTTTGGGGCACTAGAGCTGATTTGATATACTATATTTGGAGTTCAGATCTAAAGGGAGCTCCTTTGCTGTCGTGGGATCCTTAAGTAGAAATAGAGGTGGAAGGGACTTCACACTCCTAGCATAAGCGAGTATACCATCACCGGGCCCCACAGTGCAGAAAAGAAAACAGTTTACAGAGCACGTATTACCGAACAATTAGCGATGGCCAAGACATCTACAAAGCTGATGTTACCACAATCAAAAAAGTGCGATGAGATAGACCTGGCGAAGGGCAGATTAAAACTACGATATCTACTACGGCAACTGCTAAAAAGAAGAAATACGACGTTATTTGACGACGGACTAGCCATTCGAAGGCGACTCAGGGAAAAGTCTTAGGCTTCAAGAGCGCACTCGAATGCATTGTAACAGTCCGCATCATACTCAGCCTTGGAAATATAAGCCTGATTTGCGAGAGTAAATATGTCAGCAGCAACGACGATTTCTATGAATTCATTGACCAAACATACGCTCAGTGCCCCAGTTAAGACATCAGGAGGATACTAGGAGACCTTGACAAGGAAGCCGGCTTTGAGTGGGACATTGGAAAACACAGTCTGAATTAGATAACTTTTGGCAATATTTAAGGGTTTTAGAAATTGTAATGGCGCCCACATTTCACCATCTGAAAAGGGGCTGGGTTATCCCATAATTAATCAATTGTCAACCAGATTTATCATTTTGTGATCGAAGCCAGACACTTCTCTGGATATCCGAACTTTGCATGGGGCCAACATCGACTCGGATCATTTTCTTGTTGCAATCAGACTGCAAATGTGGATATCAAAACAACAACGGAGTCAAGTAAGGACACCAAAGTTTGATAACTGAAATGTGCATTTGTTGGAAATTGGTTGCTGAACATGTTTCACTTAAGATCTATCCAAATTCTAGCCCGCATACAAGAGAACAGAAAAGCTTCTGCTGGTATGATAAATTTCAAAGTGCCTCCACAATGAAATCTCTGGTTTGACGAAGATTTCTTCGACAGACTTTGGAACTAAACAAGAAGAATATATTCAAGCTGCATCGAAAGGCGAGAACTACTTGGTAACTCTACGAGCACAGAATAAGGATCAGGCTTCTCCGTAAGAAAAAGAATTGCGTGGTTGCTTAAGAGGAAGACGCTTTTACAGTAATGAGACCCCAGGACTACAAAGCCAGTCTTGAAGCCTGCAGAGGTGTACATGGATGTCTACTAATAGAGTCGGTGGTGTTTACATAGGAAGAGTTCTTCCGCAGACCGTATAATGGACAAAATTCCGCTGTGAGGCAGAATAAACTACTCAACAATTTAATAAAAAAATAGTATCTGAAATAGTCAGATACTCGTAGCTAGATAGTAGATCTTATTTACCAATACTAGACCAAGAGGGAGCAGGGAGCCATATGTGTTTTTTTGTGATTTTTCATAGTTCTAGCTCTAGAATTGCATGCTTAAATTGGCAAAACCGGCCCTCTAGCCCTAGAGTAGCATGCCTAAATCACAAGACTGAAATTCAAGTCCTATAATAGCATCCTATAATTTTAAGGCCTTTATTCTATCCCTTGAATAGAGTTCCTCAATCACAAAACCGCAATTCAACGTAGCTCGGTTTGGGGAATGACCTGTGTGTGAAGGTCGTTGGTCGTAGGTCGCGGAATGATATGGGGCAATCGCGTTCGCAACGAGCTCTAACATGTGAATTGATGATAATTTTCCTCAATTAGTAACAATTATCTAGTTGTTGGATGCTGTAGAAATAGGGAAAGCACTGAGAGATGTCAATCTGGCGATATCCAGTGTTGCTACTATCTTCTACACATCAATTGTGTTTATAATACCTCCACGTGGTAACCGCCGGGTACTGGACCTTCTAAACTTATAGCAGCACTTTAAACGGGGCAGCGGATGAATTCCCCAGATGGGATCAACGGTGGAAACAATCCCGAAATAAATGAGACCTTATCCGGTCTACTCCGACATATTTGGAGCTCAGGCCGATAAGGATTTCCGAGACTAAGTCAGGGTCTTGGAAAAAAAACTTGCTGGCGGATGGGCCCTTTATGGAACAACGGCAGTGCTCAGATATATGAACGGGTTGCTGCCTTCGGTCTAACCGACCCCTCGTTCTAGGGGTATCAAAAATGGAACTTGTTGTTGGAGGCAGACTAGGGCAAGAAGGCGTTGAGTTTCCGACATATGAACGAGGACATCGAATCTATCCGCATCAAGGCTAAGTTTGCCAACATTAGCCTGATATGCGCGCATTCCTCCACAGAGGAGAAACATGATGACACCAAAGGTATCTACTCCCTAGCTATGATATTAAAATTGTCTTTGGCGATTTGAATGCAACGCTAGGAAGAGATGGAATCTTTGGTAGCACTGTCGGAAGATATAGCGTTCACGACACCACCTCCGATAACGAGTTCAGGCTAATCGACTTTGCGGCGGGACAAAACATTGTGGTAACTAGCACACAGTTCCCTCATCTCGATATTAACAAGGCGACTTGAAGAACTCCTGATGAATCGCCCGTCAACTAGATTGATCACATTATGATCGAAGCAAGACACTCCTCCAGTATTATGGAGCGAAGAAGAGGAGAGACGAACACCGTCTTCTTAGATGGAAGCAGAAAGAGCATGAGAAGCACGCGGCCGAGGATGGACACTAGTCCATCCGGCGTTGATGTCCATTCGCTCTACATGACCCAACTATCTCAGTCATTGAACTTTCAGTCTTACGAATAAGTCAGTGGCGCTGTAAAAGGATTGTCCTCTCAAAGCCAAGCCAAGAACACTCCTATTCATTTTTGATAATGTACATGCCTCTGGGCCATATACCAGGAAAGGTAATATTAAGGTCTTATGTGGAGTTGATCGGGAGAGGGCCTTGTTTCCGCTTGACAGCCTGATCATGCTTTAGTTAACCGTCAAACTCATTTTTGTGGCTTCCGTCTAAGTACTCATTAGATCGTATATAACTTAAGCTTAGATATTCCCACATATCTGTACTTTATCCAGGTCGTGTAAACGGAATTGTTGGTCTAAATCGTCCAGGCTGAAAGGTGTATTCTGCCTAACAGCGGTATTCGCTTCGTCATCACTGATATTCATTCTACAGGAAAGCTGTGCTACGGTGTTCCCATATTCGTCTGTATAGATTTCAGTGCGGGGCTTGTTACTGTCGTCTTTACATTTAGGTAAAATTTCCGAATCTCCCAATTTCCTCGACCGAGCGCATCATGCTGTTTTTTCTTCTTTCTGTTGTGGTAGTCGAGTGAAACCCAGCACATCAGAAGCGGCATCTCGATGCTCGTTGCTAGCGGCAGTGAACCTCTTGAGAGTCTAAGAGACACTCGATCGGAATGTGGTCACTCTGTATGATAGTTGATTGATCAAGAGTCCTCCAAGTCCCTTTATGAGTATCGAGATGTGGGAACTGCTTGCAACCTATTACAGCGTTTCGCCCTGCCACAAAGTAGATTAGCCTGCCACCCGCCACAAAGTCGATTAGCCTGAATCCGTTATCGAAGTTGTTGTCGGGTAGGTTATACCTTCAGACAGAACTACAAAAGATCCCCTCTCTTCCTAGCTTTACATTGAAATGAAGTCGAGGACAGTTTTTATCTCATTGCTAGGGCATTGCTCGTAGATCATGTCCAAGGGCTCATAGATGCTATCTTTGGTGTCGCCGTCTTTCTCCTCTGAGTCGGCTTCCGAGCATGTAAGGACAATTTTAGGAAATTAAGCCTTGACACGGATTGCTACAGGGTGTTCGTTCACATGTCGGAAACTCAAGACTTCTTGCTTAAGTTTGCCTCCAACAACAAATCTGCATGCAAATAGGCTCTGCTTTCGCCAATAAAAATCACCTTAGTAGATGTCGCTGTTTTCCTTCCTCTTTTTGTCCCCTCCATCCCACCGCAGCTTCTCTTGCAACAAGTTGAGGATTTTTCTCGCTGTGAACTGGCCTCTTTGATATCGTCTCATACTACTGCCATTTCGCTGTTAGTCCCGTGGTTAACGGGAGGTTCAGCTGAGCAGACTTTTTTTGTTCCCGGACATATTGAGGGATCTTAGATTTGGATTTGACAGTTTGTAATGCTTTGGTCTGTTGCTGATCTCTAGGGTACACCATCGTTTTCCTTGTGTGTTTTGGATAAGAAGTATCAAGTTCTGCAGCTTTTGGTGCTACCAGGCTTTCTTGCCCATTGTTATGTGTTCGAATCAGTGCTCGTCCGTTGAGAGTGCAGAGATCGTTTTTCTACATCTTCCTTAAAAACCTTTGGGAGGCTTTGCAATTCCGTTTGCGTCTGCAAAGTGTGCTTAGACTTTTGCCTCTGGCCGCTTCCAGAGTTGATTTTTCACTATATTCATTTCTTGTTCAGTTTCGGAATCTATTTTGTCGATTGCTTGAGAGGAAGAGGTGTTCTCCCTGGTATCTTCAAGGGCATGGTTGTCGATCCTCAAAAGTTGTGCTAACGACTAACTTCCGGTTGTTGACTGACAGAACTTTTGTTTCTATTATGGGACCTGATTTGTGGGAGCGTTAAAGTGCACTTTAAGGTCAGAACAACTTCGCTTAGAAACATCATTTCAGGTAATACAATTCCAAAGTACGGAAATGTTTAGGACATCGTGCCGAAAAGGGTAAGGACAATGCAATTAAAGATGACTCTAACATATTTCAAGGGAGTCACACAAATTCGGTCTTCGGGTTTTGTTCGAATTGCGCTTCGTACGACTTATCCATCCCTATAACAGAAAAATCACTCCCTTTCCATCTATCCTTTCCAAGAACACTATGAGAAGCCAACAACTATTCTCAAACTCCCTCAAATGACAACGTACTCGTGTTCTCATAAAACCAAATAATAACAATAAAGCCTTCCCCTCGTGCTATTCTTTAGTAGGAAATAAAAATTCGCACGCGCGTATTGATTGGATTCGTTGGGAAAGAAATTAATAGCCAACAACAACAATAAAGCATTTTCCACCCCCCACTTGACCGACATAAATGTGATTACACATACTTTGGCTTTAGCCTAACAAGTGGGCATACTCGTAAGTCCTTCGTTCAAATGAATCTGATCGCTGTAATAGGATTTGAAATGTCCATTGGGCGACAGTAACTAGCCGTACGTACATACGTGCATACAAGTATGTATGTACGACCTTCATTTCTCATCCATCGTCATCGTTCCAGTAAAAGCCATCCCCTTCGAACCGTCCAACTATCCCATCACAGAATACGCGCTTCTCTATTCGTAATTCGTTTTTGTATCGCCATAACTCGCAGTTAAATTGTGAATTTGCGGAATAAGTCCGCATTAGATACGAATAGACATGGTAATGCGACCGACGCGAAGCAGATACCAGATACTCACTCGTACAGCCTCCATTTAAGGACTTGGCTAGCTACCAGAACTGAAGCCGCTTCGAATCAACCAACCCAAAACCACCCCAAATGGGGTGGGGGGGGGGGATTGTGTTGATGACACCAAAAGATGAAATGATAGAGTATTTTTGGCAACGGGAATTCTGCTTATTTCCTTGTCGGGACAAAGTCAATTCTCACAGCCTCTGCTGGATCCTTTTTTTTCACCACCCCCCCCTCCCAATCCCTCTCACTGGTTCAGTTTTAATAGACTGACGGAATGGCAGGATAATCGTTTTGTTATTTTCATTTTTGTTTGCTGATGTGGCAATTTTCTTCTCCTCGTTTTCATTTTTCGCCCTGTGCTTGCCACGGCTTTGAGTCAGAGATGGCAATGTGTACTTCGTAAAAGACAATAGACAAACAATTTCTTTCATTTTATTTGTGTATGTGTTGGGGTGAGTGTGTCTCTGATAAATAATAAAATGATATTGACAAATATGTTTACCGCAATGGTATCTATATAGTCATATACGCGTGGTAATGTCTAATCTTTTACTATAATACGACTACTTCTGTTTGTCCTTTGGATTTACGAGTACCATATATGAGGCCGAACAAGATACTCGTACTCGTACTCGTATCTCATCGAATAATAATATTTTTAATGGAATGTATGGATAGTTGTAATATGCCATAAATGGACAAGCAACAGTCATAAAAGTACCAACACACGCGACAATGTGGTATCTTAAGATGGTACGTACAACATCTGAGGAGGTGCTTTATCCCAATGGCAATGGCATATTGTCGTGAAATGACTTAATTAGATTTGTTTCCTATCAAGATGGAGTGATAAGATAAGTGGTTGTTAGATAGGTGACAGTCTGACAGGGAACACATTAAGAAAAATTAAACAGACGCCATGTCGCAATTTCGTCGATACTTTGATTGATCCAAAGATGTAGTCTGTGATTTACATAAGAGCTTTCTAAGTAGAGTTTGGCATGTATGTACTTTTTAGGATATCCTGAGTCCTTGAGAAGCCTAGGAGAAGATTCTGATTCTGATTCGATAAAAATGAAAAGGAATTCGTCGTCGACTATTTCATGTTTTTACCTAACTGTCTACCAACCAACGTTTCGTTGTCTTGTTATGCCCCCAAGTCCGAGACCATACATATCCATGACGTTTCCACAGCGTCTAACTAGCTTTTGAAGTACTTTATCGGACATAGCACAAACGCTACTGTGCTACTATCACCGGAACCGTACGTGTAATAAAACGCACTGCAGCTGGTATTTGTCATCGACGACGAGTGAGGCCACTAAACACGCAGTTGCTACCTTCAAAATACCTAACATCGACGTCATGTTTTCAGCTGTCCAACAAAAAGGTGGTTGCTGCTTATAAATCAGAATCGAACCCATGGTAGACAGTATTAGTAGCCTTTGATCCGAAAATTGAAAGGGATGTGCTACATATGCGTAAATCTGGCTTAAGCATATATACTTCGTACAAGAAGCTACATACCTACCAAAGCCGAGGACCAGATTAAGGGATATTCGAAAGGCAAGATTAGTGTCTGGCCAGTTTCACTATCATTTAGGGGAAGAGCTGGTAATTGGATGATAGTTGGAGACAATATGTGAGACGGGGGTATATCCCACTCTCCACTTGAATGGTATATGTTGGTTGGCACAAATAATATTTCTAAGGTCTACGAACATGCATATGGAGATATTGTTGGCGTACTGTCCGCTGAATCATACCTAGCATTTGTCTGGAATAAACTACAGGCAACCCTACACGTGATCGACGATTCCTGCCCTAGGATTGAGCATTAAACCAATCTTCCCAAAACTGGTGCTAATTCCTTTTCAAGAAGGAGGATGCTAGCTGATCTGACCATTATGTGAGGCAAGTGCCGAAAGATGTCTCTATTCTTCCAAGGAAACTAGGTATTGGTTTTGAATAAACTATGTCACAGAGGCTTGGCACAAACTTGAAGGCGCTCTCAACTTTGCCTAAGTTTTCTGAAAAGCAAGTCATGGTACTTATCATCAAAGAGGTTCCTCTGACTCTCCGTAGCTTTGATTATAAGTTGCATCCTATGAGTGGCTTGTTTGGCTAGGTAAGTTCTTACGAAAATACTCTTCGTTTGCCAGAATCAAGAACAGTCCGCCTCGGGTTCATAGGCCCTTTTCATAGCACACCTGGCAAGAGGAAAGTAAGGAGGTGGAATTTATTCCCAAGGTAAGTAAGCCCAGCCATACACATACCCGTAAGCCTAACATCGCTCATTTTAAAGACTTTCGAAAACCTGCTTAGCACTCGTTAAACCACCATGCTTATACAAAAGGCAAGGTCGCTAAAAAGTTTGAACAAAGTCTTTACTGCAAGAGTACATATTAGCAGTCTTCATTGACATTGATGAAGCCTTCAATAATGTCACCATTTTGCCTTTTATTGTAGTAGAAACTAAGGAAATGTCGGAGTTTGTTCTGCAAATGAAAACCAAGCCCAAGGCGCTACTCCTCCGCTAGCGCGTAAGTTCAAATACGGACGGGTATTAACCCCATCATGACGTGAAGAGCTTAAGACTTTATGTTTAGCATAATTGTGTAAGCAACCTAATGTAAATATTCTTCAAGGTATTCAAAGCTGTAGCGAACTTATACAACATTGGATACAAGATGTTACCATCCATCACACGTTTAAAACCCTTCGTTCACAACCTGATTGACCCCAATCAGTGTATTTTAAGGCCAGAAATGTCCACTATCAACCAGTTTTTCACAATCCGGCAGATCCTGGAAAAAGATCAAGAAGACCAAATCGATAGACACCATCTTTTAATAGGTATTAAGGCCGTATATGGCAGCATTAATAGGGACGATATGCGACCATGTCTAGTTCCAAATTCCTGCAAAGCTGGTCCAGTTGAGAATACTCCCTGCTTTCTCAAGGTCGGTTACGACTTAACAGAAACTTCTAATGTCAAAAAAGGTTTAAGCCAAAATTACTCGCTGTGATGTGATATCTTTAATAAAATTCTTGAAACGATTGTGCGGAACTTACAAGCACAATCTTTTGAAAGTTTGTAAAACTGCTTGCTTGTGCCCACGATATCAACTTTATTGGGAGATCTCAGAAGCCTGCCACCAGTGTGTTAACTAGTAATGATGCGAAAGCTTCAAAAATGAATTAAACGATATATAAGGGTAACTAATTACAATGCAATATATGCTGTCAACAAGAAGGAATGATCGTACACCATCCACTAATTGGACAGAACGTCACATTCATGAGATATAATTTGGAGCCAGTAAGCGATTTTGTATACCATAGTTCTGCTTTAAATTCTGTTGAAAATACCTCAGCCGGAATAAAATAAGGAATCACTCTGTATAAGTACTTGATCATCCTGGTCCTACTTCGTTGCACTGAAGCTTGGATGAAAGCTGTCTTTAGTCGATTAGAGTGAAACGTCCTACGAAAAACATTCGGTCCCTGGTCAGATAACTTTGCATTAGTCACCGAGACGGCTAGATTAAGTAGATCGTAGGTTAACAATGTTACGGCCCGCAGAGTCATCAAATTCATCCCAGATGACACATGTAAAGGGCGACCTTTACTGATTAGTGGTGCGCAACTGGAGGGTGTTAGTTAAGGATCGGACTTACCGGAGAGGGTTGCTAGTTGAGGCCCAAATTGACTCTGAACTGTAGGGTTGCTACAGTGTAAGACCACCCTTAAATATTTGGCAAATTCGTTCAATGCCTTTTGACAGCACTAAATCGCAGCAATGCCGAGCATGAACTATGTCCGCTCCGGAGACGGTTAATTCTGATACTGCTATTGGTATTTATATCCCTGTCATTAAGGAATCTTGTTATATAGTCTACTAAGTAAAGAGTCGAGTTATAAGTCAAGTTAAAATCGCTTTTTCAGTCTGCATACCTATAGATATGATTCTTGGCTGGAACTACTAAACGAATACATCTCTAAGAAAACAAACTGCTTTCACGAGGAAGACGCTATTGAGCATTGGTATACATAAGATCATAGTTGACCCGATAACATCAATTCACTATAGTTAGATTTGACTTGAAGGGTTCACCTACCTCTTAATCATCATTGAATGTGACACAATCATGTAGAAGGTATGAAAAATCTCCCTCCTTTTGATATTCATATTACGGTTTCAACCTGAATCTAAGCCAGAATATAGTGCCGTATTCAGGGATGACTTCGAAAGCAAACAAGGCTGTGGAGTTAGCGTCTTGCTGGAGGAGGACTATGTTAGATCGGAAAAACTTTCGTCGGTCTTCTAAGTGGAGATACAAGCGTTTCTGATAGCAATGACCTTATTTGTGAAGAATGGTTGGAAAAGGCTTATCTGCATATAATGCCGCCGCCCAAAAACCCAAAAACCCACACCAAACAATCAAACTTTGAGGAACCATTGGCTTCTTATTCCGGCAATTTTGCTTGTTTACGTAGCTACCAAGAATGAAGTGCGCCCCATATGCAAAAATTTGAGCAAAATTGTCGTTAATTTCAATCTGCTCTAAAGGTCAAACAGAGAACCTATAACAAAGCGGGTGGTCATTTTGCTTCAATCGCTGAGACAATTGGACCTTTTAAGCGAATAATCCGAAATCTTTATGTAAAATTCTTCTCAGGCTAGTACAACTGATATTCAGTTGCTGAGATCTTTGGAGCTTTAACCTTTTCAAGTTTAGGCGCACACATTCAGCAATAGCTGCACCGTCTTTGACTGGATTTCGGAAATTTTCGGTAGCACAGCAGCCTTTTTGGAAAGTTCAACGTTGTTCAACCGTATATCGATCCATTTCATACCGCGAACTGAGTTTTTGTACATATTTTCAACGCAAAGTAGTTGTTAGTATCAAATCAAAATAATTTAAAATGAAGCCGACAAATGGTCCATTCTTTATATACAGTTGTAAGAAAACTCATATGCCCCGTCGGCATAATGCACATACATACGAGTATGTCCCACGGTAACTATAGGAGCCTTCATTGGTTTAACGCCACTCCATCTCTTAATAAAACGATGGCAATTCCCAGCATGATCAGACTACTGCAAACAGAAAAGGTCTATCACTTGGATCACATTGATCCAATTTATCTTTTCTCTGAAATCTCCGAAAGAAAGCCTAAGCAGCGATTTCAAGCTGAGAAGGAAGGAACTACAATAACCTAACCTCAAACATGGAAGGTATGATTGACTTTAGTGGGAAAAAGTTTCAGCGTATTTCGTGAGCAAATACAGGCATTTCAGGTGTGCGCCAATGCCATCTTTGATAAAATAATGAAGGGTGTCCTTATCTATATACCAATAAACAGTGAAGCAGCCACTCAAGCATACTTTCGTTAATGCGAAAACAGTCCTGCACTACTTCATTATACTATTAGACCTCTCCTTAAAGATCAAACCAAAACTTGGGTGGGTGCCTGATCACAAAGGTATTCTCGGAAATGAAATAGTCGACGAACTTGAAACAGTTTGAAAAATTTTTTTCATCGGCCCTGAGCCCTTCTTTAATATTTCAAAGTCGGCAAATAGTTTGGAAACCTTCCATAGCAAATGTAAGGAATGCCTACAATTCAAAAGAGGTGTGAATCCATGACTCTAATACAGAATAATTCCTCAGACAAATTGTAATCCCTGGACTAATTCTCAATTTTGTACAGCGCAGGCAATGCAAAATTAGCGACGATCGAGAGGAAAAAGCCGATGTACGTTGTTTTTGAATGTCTGGAGGTTATAATGACTAGGATTGAAATAAAGAGCTCGACAGGGCATTCCGTGATAGAGTTGTTCGGATCAGGAAAAAATCACAATATTTCAGGGTACATCCAAAGTGAACTGACAAGCATTCATAGCAAGACGGGTGTTACTATGAAGATTTGAAGAGGCGGAGTACTACAAGCAATTTCTGTGGAGCACTGGTGGTGAAAATAGCGATAGAATAAGGTGACAATAGGGTATAATTTTGGCAGCAACTAAAAATTTTATCACACCGTTTTAAATCCTGTCTAGCAAGTGCAAAGAAGTTTTAAGAGCATCTGATCAGATGTGAGCATCTGATGTTTTTTACTTGAGTAAACCTAGACATTTCGCAGTGTTTTTGATGACTTCCAATATGAGGCCATTGTAACGTAAATTGTAGGTGACACACTTACCAAAAATGGAAAGTTTTTGGGGTTCAACGATGCAAATGCCACTCATGGATAATGGCTTGGTATTTGAATTTTTCTTTAGAGACAACAGACAGCATTGTGTTTTGGTGGCATTAAATTCCACTCTGCTGATAGTTCCCCACTTGGTTGTGCTGTTAATATCGGAATTTAATAAGCTTAAGATACGCTGCCGTTCCCATTTCACTGCCGAAAAGCAGAGTCGTGTATCCGAAAACGAATACGAACAGCAGAGTACTGTGGCAGATAAGAGATCATTGATGAAAATTAAAAAGAGTGTCGGTGGCAGAACGGAGCCCTGGGGCAGACCAGCATTTATTTTGTGAATATTAGACTTGAGACCATCCAAGACAACTTGAACTAATTCCTAATCCATTGAGGAAGAGAGTCGTCGATCCAAAATGCACGCATTTTCGAGCATATTGCCAAACTTTGCCAAATTCTTTAGAAATATTAAGTGCAACTATCTTGCTTTCACCAGATTGATGTAGACTTTGGATCCACCTTTCGCTGAGACATGCCATCAAGTCACCAGTGGTCCTGTTGCCACAAAAACCGTATTGCCGGTCATTAAGAAATGTTCATGTTTCGAGATATTTCATGAAATCACGATTTATCAGCGTCAATTAGTAAGTGCAATGGGTCTGCAAGAGGAGAGAGAAAAAGATTCGCCTTTTCTACGGACGGGCTGGACAAATGCCGTTTTCCATCTGCTCGGAATGAGCCCTAAAGAGTAGGATTGATGGAAAAGCTTACGCAGTGGTTTTACCAGCGTAGAAGAACACCTCTTCAGAAGAAGGGGAGATATACCATATGGAGAGCGGATTTGTGAATGTTAAGATCTCCAAGTGCTCTTGCTACTGCACGACTGCGAAAGTGGATTCGTCCCATTAAAGATTCAACTCACACAAGTGTTGGTGGAGACAAAGCACAATCCGGAGGTATTCTCTGGGAAGCAAAGTGTGTAGCAAGCAGATTAACTTCACCCAAAGAGCCCAAGGAGCTAACAGCTGGAAGTCATTATACATGAGCGTTGGGATGGAGAATGAGGCAAAAGACCAACAATTTTTAATATCTTTGACACATTGAAGTATTTTTTGCCTCAGTTTTTGGTCATATAGATATTTCACACGCTAAAGAAAGGCATTTCAGTCATTCCTGGCTTGTTTAAATGTCTTTTCGGTTTTCCTCTGTCGGGTTAGACTTATGAGACCGAAAAAAAATTTCCCTTACCCTGACAACCTCTTTACAGCTCGAATCGTATAACGTCTTTTCTTCTGGTCTGATACTCTTAATCAAATGAGAAATAAAGGATCTCATTCCAAAGTGAATAGTGTTTGTAATCATATCAGCAGCGGCACCCACGTCGTTATAGAGGAAACATACCGACCAGTTCAAATTCCTGTAGAAGGTGCTAAGGCCGTTCCCATTGGCTTTCTCGTATTGGCATACAGTTCTTTAAGGAATTTTTTCTTTTATTGTGTGGCAAGTGTACGAGAATTAAGCTGAAATGACACAATGGTCCAACGAACCTAGACGGGAGAGCACATCAACGGTGTACGTATCAGGGTGAGAAGTTCAAAACAAGTCCAGAGCGTTGGCTGTGTGACTATCAACGTCAAATATTCGCGTGGGCTCATACGGCACGGTTTCAGTTTTTCAATTATCTTGGTTATATAGGTACATCGATCATGGAACCCTGTAGTATTTGTGGAAAAATGTGGAGTATGGAGTCAAAGCCTAATAAAGCCCCACATGATCCTCGTACAGGATGTTGTATAATCTGAGGAAAAATGTGATTAGCCGACCGAGCATCAATGAGCAATTGAAGATTTAAGACATAATTTGAATCCTAAACAGCCTCAACTGGAATACATGCTTACTGAATAGAGAATATTGCTTAGTCTTTATCCGACCAATTTATGGAAAATTTCACGCAAATGTCTTGGTTTGAAGACTAACAAAATCCAGCTCGTATACGAATGCAGACCGAATGACCATTATTTGGGTTGAAATTTCGGTGAATGATTTCAAAGTCAAGTGGCATAAGGTCCGCTGTTCTATCGAAAAATTGTGTTCAGGTTCATTTTTGCCTCAATGAGTGTGCGAATAAGTAAAATTGGCGCATGAGATAATATAATCATCCACTAGGAAGATGTTACCATTTTTGCAAATGGCGTCGTAAGTCAAATCATATTTGACATATGTGAACTAGACAGCTGTAATTATTATTATTATTTAAGGTGGCGCTACAGTCCGGGGTGGACCTGGGCCTCAGTCAACAAGCTCCTCCAGCTAGCTCGATCCCTGGCTAGCTGCCTCCAGTTTCGCACGCTAAGTTGGCTGAGGTCCTCTTCCACTTGCGTGCGCCACCTGAGTCTTGACCTTCCTCTACTGCGCTGTCCCTCGGGGGCGGATTCAAAGACTTTTCGGACCGGAGCATTGGTGTCCATGCGCTCTACATGACTCAGCCATCTCAGTCTTTGGATCTTTACTCTTCTGGCTAGGTCCATGTCGCTGTACAGTCCATATAGTTCGTCGTTGTATCTCCTCCTCCACTCACCGTCAATGCAGACGGGACCGAAGATCGCCCGAAGAATTTTTCTCTCGGAAAACAAGAGCACCCTCATCCATTTTTGATAATGTCCATGCCTCTGCGCCATAGAGCAGGACCGGGATTATTAACGTCTTATAAAGGGTGACTTTTGTTGTCCGAGAGAGGGCCTTGCTACTCACTTGCCTTCTTAACCCAAAGAAACAGCGGTTGGCAAGAGTTATTCTTCGCTTGATCTCAGCGCTGGTGTCGTTGTCTGTATGTCTAGCAGAGCCTAGGTAGACAAAGTCCTTGACTATTGTACCTCAAAGTTATATCTGTCGAGGATGACGTTCTGTCCGAGACGTCGGTGTTAGTTGTCCTTTCTGCTTGACAGCATATACTTGGTCTTGCCCTCATTGACCGCTAAACCCATTTTCGCCGCTTCCGTCTCAATACTCGCGAAAGCGCCACTGACATCACGCTGACATAATTTCTCCCGATTATGTCAATATCGTCGGCGTATGCGAGTAGTTGGACGGACTTTTGAAAGATAGTGCCTCTTGTGTTTGCTCGTGAGTTTTGCACTATTCTTTCAAGTACGATGTTGAAAAAATCACATGACAGCGCACCGCCTTGTCTAAATCCTTTCTGGACATCAAAGGTCTCGGTGAGATCTTTACCGACCTTGATGGAGCAGCGTGCATTCTCCATCGTCATCCTGCACAGACGGACGAGTTTGGCAGGGATGCCAAAACTAGACATTGCTCTTTATAGCTCGTCTCTATAGATGCTGTCATACGCGGCCTTAAAATCGATGAATAGGTGGTGGGTATCGATCTGAAGCTCATGGGTCTTCTCCAAGATCTGCCGTAGTGTGAATATCTGGTCGATGGTGGACTTTCCTGGCCTGAAGCCACACTGATATGGACCTATCACGTTGTTGACGAACGGCTTCAGGCGTTCACACAATATGGCGGATAAGATCTTATATGCGATGTTAAAGAGACTGATGCCTCTGTAGTTGGCGCAGTTCAGAGGGTCTCCTTTCTTGAGAATTGGACAAAGAATGCTGAGGTTCCATTCATCGGGCATACTTTCGTCCGACCATATTTTACAGATGAGTTGGTGTATGCTCCTTACCAAGTCATCGCCTGCCGCTTTGAAGAGCTCGGCAGTCAGGCCATCCGCTCCAGCAGCTTTGTTGGACTTAAGCTTCGATATGGCTATCTTCACTTCATCCAGGTCGGGTGGACGGAATTGTTGGTCATCATCGTCCAGGTTGAAAGGTTGATTCTGCCTGACAGCGGTATTTGGTCCGTCATCGCCGTTATACAGTCTGCAGAAATTATCTTTCCAAATGCTCAGCATCGACTGCGATTCTACTACGATGTTCCCTTGTTCATCTCTACAGGCTTCGGTTCGGGGTTTGTTTCCGCGGAATGTTATTTTTACCTTTTGGTAAAACTTCCGAACCTCATTCCTGGAGTAGCATCTCTCAATTTCCTCGATTGCGCGCTTCTCATGCTCTTTCTTCTTCCTCCTGAGAAGCCGGTGCTCGTCTCTCCTCTTCCGCTCAAAGAGCTCGTGAGCAGCTCTGGTCTTTCTAAGCAGCGCCGCGTTATATGCATCTTGCTTAGCTGCATGTGCTTGCCGGCATTCATCATCGAACCAGGGGTTTCGTTGTGGTGGACGAGTGAAACCCAGCACATCAGAAGCGGCATCTCTGATGGCGTTTTGGCAGTGTTTCCAATGGTCTTCGATGCTTGATACTGGCGGCAGTGGTCCTCTTAAGAGATTAAGAGACACTCGATCGGAAAAGGACTTGGCGATCTCTTGCGATTGTAGCCGTCTGACGTCGAGTTTTCTCACAACATTAGTTTGTCTTGGCGTAGTTTGGGTTATCCGTACCCGTACCTTGGCTATAACAAGATAATGGTCCGAGTCGATGTTGGCTCCTCGGAACGTACGGACATCCATAATGCTGGAGGAGTGTCTTGCGTCGATCGCAATGTGATCAATCTGGTTGACAGTTCTCCAAGTCCCCCTGTGTATGTCGAGATGTGGGAACTGCGTGCTAGCCATGACAATGTTTCGCCCCGCCGCAAAGCCGATTAGCCTGAATCCGTTATCGGAGGTGGTGTTGTGCAGGCTATATTTTCCGATTGTTCCACCAAAGATACCCTCTCTTCCTAGCTTTGCATTAAAATCACTGAGGACAATTTTAATGTCATAGCTAGGGCATTGCTCGTAGGTCTTGTTGAGGAGCTCGTAGAAGGCATCCTTGGTGTCGTCATCTTTCTCCTCTGTGGGGGCATGCGCGCATATGAGGCTTATGTTGGCGAATTTAGCCCTGATGCGGATTGCTACGAGGCGCTCGCTCACATGCCGGAAGCTCAGGACTTCTCGTCTTAGTCTGCCTCCGACAACAAATCCGCATCCAAATAAGCGCTCCTTTTGCCGTCGATAGCAATTGCCGTAGTAGATGTCGCAGTTTTTCATCTTCTTTTTGTCCGGCCCATCCCATCGCATTTCTTGGATGGCGGTTATGTCTGCTTTGCAGCAGTCTAGGGCCTCCGCTAGTTGCTCGGCTGCACGTGGTCTATTAAGGGATCTAACATTCCATGTGCATATCCGAAGCTCATTGTCCTTAAATCGTTTGCGTGGGTTGTCAACAGTAGATCCGTCCATATCCGAGGCTTGTTGATGCTTCGTAACTTAATCTTTTTTAAATGGCCGGGCAATTACTCCGGCGGCACAACCCCCAACCTGGAGGACCAGTTCCATTTTGAGTGCCCCTAGGACGAGGGGTCGGTTACACCGAAGCCAGTAACCCAGACAGCTGTAATACACACAGAAAAACCACGTGTGATGCACGAAGAGCCCTTCCATCTACTCAAAGCCACTGTGTTGTGCGACGTCCACGCTGGAGGAGTTATTGGGCCGTATTTTTTTGAGAACCCCATCGGCAATGATGTCACTGATACTGACGAATGCTACAGGGCCATGACAAATGACTTCTTACTGCCCGAATTGGATGAGTGGGGCTTGGTGAGCATGTGGTTTCAACAATTTGTCAAGCACGATCGCCCGATTTAACCAACCCAGACTTCCTTCTTTGAGGCTACGTGAAGTCGTGGGTTTATGCCAACAAGCCTCAGATATTCGCAGCCCTTAAGGAGAATATTCGACAGGAATGCGAACAGTTATCACCGGAAATCTTGCAGAAAGTTATGGAAATCGCAATAAAACGGGCACAAAAGTGTATCAACACCGGCGGCAGCCTTTTCGCGGATGTCCTCAGACAATCTTGCGGAAAGTCATGGAAAACGCAATAAAACGGGCACAAATGTGTATCAACACTAGCGGCAGCCTTTTGGCGGATGTCATCTATTCCACTTAACAGACAAAATTGTAAAGATCCAAATAGAGATTTCCATCATTCAAAATCATTTTTTTTTTTTTTTAGTAAAACAGTAATTCAAAAACAAAATTGGATGATTCATTTTGCGCCACCTTGTAGAAACGGCATTAAAAAAAACACTGTAATGCTGGCAGCCCGGTATGTGCTATGGCCTAGCTCCTTGACACTCATTTGTGTTGCTCATGTTGTCATTTTTGTCACATCTGAGTGGGGCCTACGGCTTATCGCCGAGTCCAAACGGCACTCCTTAGAAGCTTTATCGTAGGCAATTTTACTTTAAGAAGTTTGCCATCGCCCGCCGAAAGGGGATGGCGATTTGAAAAATTGTTGGTGACCCAGCCAGAAATGGAACCCAGATTCTCTGCGTGATAGTCCATTGAGCTAACTATCGTGCCATCGACATCGCCGTTACATACCGAAAAATATACATTGCTGTTGCATAAATACAGTCACTGGATTTATGGTTTTTGTTACAGTCTATAGTCTTTGCTATAGAACCACTTATAATGACTTTTTCGTTTCCCGTTTGAATGGGATGAATGTCAAGGAGATGTGGTTCTAGAAGGATGACGCTACGTCCTATATAGCAAACGAAACAATCAACTTATTGAAGGAAACATTCGATGAAGGCATAATTTCGCGTAATCTCCCTACTAATTGGTCTCGAAGATCTTGTGATTTGACGTCTAATGATTATTTTCATTGAGGATACCAACAACAATCGATGCATTGAAGGCCAAATAATCTCTTGACTTTCACTATGTAGATTTGATTTTGTTTATTCTGCCTGACAGCAGAATTTGGGTTGTCACCACTAATAATTAGTCTGCAGAAGTAATTTTGTATATCCTCAGTATACCTTGTGATTCTGTTACAAAGTTCCTATCATATTGTAAAATCTTCAGACTTTTTTTAGGGCATGTGGCCTTGACACTTTCCTTCCGGCTTTGGCTAAAACTTCGTCTAATAAGCCAAAGAAATTTTAAACATCATACTTTGTATATTGCTCATAAGTTTTATCAAAAGAAACATTCATTGGCACTTGGCAGCAACATATGTTTCCTATCTGAAGGCAATAGCATTGCAAAATGGAGCCCTTATCTGTATTGTTATAAGACGTTTCGCTTGCTTAAGTATCTTCCTTAAGTCTGCAGCTTACAACAAGACCCCAATCGAGTTTGTAGACGTTGTTTGTTTTGTCTGTAGCACGCCGTAGCATGCATACATATGCCGCAATTTTATATCCTTCTTTTGCTCCGTACATCCCACAGAATTTTCTGAATGACAGTAATATCTGCTTTATGCCAGCCTTAGCTAGTTGTTCAGAGTTGTTCGAATGCAGATTCTAAAATCGTTGTCCTTTTTTCATTTATCAGGGTGGTCAGCAATAGATCCTTCCACAGCCGAGCTTGGAGTAATTAAAACCACAAATAACTAACTCCAAGCTGAAGGATAAGGTAATTTTATAAATCTTCAGGCGAAAAGACCGGAGTATACGACAGTCAGTAGGAGTATGAAAGCTGCCATTGAGTATTTTGGGGTTCATTCGCCATCATCTTGATTTCAGCGCCCTGACTAATTTACTGACTTCAGCTCCAAGCCCATTTAGTTTATCTGTCGTACTGGGGATTTATTCTCGTGAAGGCA
Organism: Volucella inflata; assembly: GCA_928272305.1. NCBI lineage: Eukaryota > Metazoa > Arthropoda > Insecta > Diptera > Syrphidae > Volucella > Volucella inflata. The sequence continues at coordinate 157,171,847 of OV743716.1, forward strand.
TAACCTCCTATAAGTTTGCTAGGTCATGTCCAGTTGGAAGAGACCATTACCCATGGGCTACAACTAGGTGGTAAAATGTTCACAATTGATGAAGAGTCATCTCTGCAGCAGCGGGCAATTCCAGGTTAAAGCGACTAGTATGTACCCTAATCAGGCACACACAGGCACCAGGGAACATCATTGTTCTGAATTGCGGGTGGCAAAATTAAATCAATACCTTTACCGGAAATTTGCGTACCAAATGCCTTTATTCTCGCGTAGAGGCAGTTTCCCGATTTCAGCAAAGAAGACGTTCACGTAAGGGAACGGCAACTTTTGGATTATCTAACGAACGACACAATAGGATCTGTCCCGCCGAATGACTCATTGCTTGAAATAGAATGCCAATCACATCTAGGGTGCTCTAGGATAAGGTTTATAATTGAAAAGTGACTTGCTTATCATAGGGCGTTGAGTCTTCACAGGCATCTATGACCTCAGATGCATTTTCTCCCCACCAACATCTACACATAACATATGTACTTCATGGGAAGAGGAAGTCTACTTTTAAAAATCTCTTTGACATTCAATTTTCTGGAGACTTTGCTCACTCACTCGTTCATTAGGAAGACCATTGGTGGTATGAAAAATAGCTCCTTATCGCATAACACTGTCTCTAGGCTCTTTACGACCTAAAACGCATCTAATGTGCAAGGTGCAACGTCCTGCCAAACACACATTCGAGTGATTCCTACACTCGAAGGCATGCAGACTATGGTGTCCATAACACCAAAACACGTACGGATCGAATTAGATTCCATTAATGAAAATTTAATTCAATGTCGATACATTTGGGTGTTGTCCGCTGACATTTGACATTCTATGCAATTGTGTCCTTACCCAATTTGAATTCTGTGCCTCTCTCTTTCTTATGGGATTTTCATTTTATCAACTTTTACTCTCTGTTTACACAACTCTCACTGATTCTATCTCTCTCTCTGGCTTGTCTCTCATAGACCGTCTTATAGCTGAATTTAAGGTTAACCTGCGCTGCGCATTCGAAAACCTCAAGTCTATCTATTTGAAAAGCTTAAATAGGTGATATAGCCCTTCCAGAGCGATACAAAGAGAGAGAGAAAGAGAAAACTCAGGAGGACGATGGTATCCTAACCAGCAGCCTCAGACACTTACACTGGATACAAGTACAAGTATCTGACAGAAAAGAAAAAAAAATTTGGAAAAAAGCACAACCATCTTCATCACCGGCATCACTACAACCAGATGAAGTATTCGTATCTACCATAGCTAAGCATAAAGCACAAGAAGCCACATTTATATCCCAAGTGTTTAAATCCTTTTTCGTCCTTCCTTCGAGTTGGAATTTTGTTAGACTTTTTTAGTTTTTCTGTTTTTTTTTTTGTTTTTTTTGTAATTTTTGTTTTTGCGCTGTCCTACTCGCCTTCTTGGAAGGGGATGTTGCAGTGCATCCTTAAGAGCGAGCGCTTTTCAAATCAAAATGCTTCTGTCGTGATTTCAGTCACTTTTATCGTCTCCACACAGATGGTTTTTCAAATCGAACCTGTATCCTATCGGTGGTCCTAGAGGAAGAAGTTGTCGTTTATCGTTTCGTTATCATTGTCGTTGTCGTTGTGTCTTCCTACGAGGATATATTTAATCGAGAAAGGATTGTGTGTGATTTGTGTATGAGATGGTTATCCACCCACCCCACCCTCCCACCCCCCACGACTAAGAGCACATGTATTGGTATCGGAAATGTGAGTGCCTTCTTTTCGACATAATTAATGATCCGCCAATGAATGAGTGAAACGATTATGATCTCAATGAGTTGCCAAACGATGTAATGATAATAAAAATCTTTTAACGAGTTTCTACAAGTATGTGTGTGTACGAGCATCTCTGTTAATTTTCTGATAGTGAACAGGAAAAACGTTCCTAGATCCGGTTAATGGTGCCTGCCGGATAGTGTGGTCTTGTTAAGCACTTAAGTGATGGACAGTGGACATTGTCGGAGGGACTTTCACTTTCATTTTCGGAATTGTGCTTCCGTTATGGTGTAGTGTAGAATTTATTTAAATGGAAAAAGTCAAGATCCCTGGCAGCTAATGAGACGGATTTCTTTGCCATCATCCATCATCGAGGGGATAATTTATTTTTAGTTAATGTTCGAGCGGAAACAAAAACTAAAAACCGAAACCGAAACCGAAACCGAAAAGGGGAAAGATGAAAATATGCTCAACACAAGCAGATAGTGCGCCCTCGGGTCTAAAGTGAAATTCAAAAATGAAAATAAGCCTTTAAGCCTTCCAAAGGATTCCACTTTATTACTCGTACATTGTGTGTGTATCCAGAAGGACGAAGGGACTTGTGACTGTTGGTCGTCATCCTCATCGTCATCATCAACGTCAACGTCAAACGTTGGCGTGCTGTCAGTGCTACAGTGTTTCAGTGTTTCAGTATTTTAGTGTTCCGTGGTGTTGTGACGTTTTGTCCTTTGGCGCGACACAGTCTGAGTGCTATTTTTTCTCGTTTCCTTCCTTGCGTGTTTTGTTTTTTTTGTTTTTGTTTTTTTTGTTGTTGGGAAAGACAAATTTTTGCGTCCTGTTTCCGTGTATGGGCTGCGGTGCCCTATATATACTCATACCTCGTGATCATCTTGCTTGCTCGTCGTGCTCATCCTGCTCTTTGGACTCATCTTGCTCGTCGTCGATTGCGAAGGATTACAGAGTGAAATTGAAAGGATTTACCATGAATTTTATTCAGTTTTTTATTGCTATCCTGATAGCGATGGGTATGTAATTTATTGATTTTAATTTTTTTTCCGTCTTTCTTCCCTCTGCTCCGCTTCTTTTATATTTTTGTAGGCCCTTTAGTCCTTTTCTTATCCTTGCTCGACTGGTTTTTGGTTTTGGTGTACGAATATGTCTTCAATGTTGCCTTGCCTCATGGACGCTTTATTGTTATTGTATTTATATTCTCATTTAAACGAATTAGCATTTTTATATTATGGCGAAGGGTAAGCACAGGACATTTGGTTTTTGGACTTATCCTGCATCAAGACATTCGAGCATTCAGAATGGGAATTTCTGTTTTTTTTTTTTTGGTGAAAAAGTCATGGTTTTTGGATTTGGCAGCGAATCAAATCGGATTTGTTGGTTATTTGAAATTCATGGTCATAACGGTTTTTTGCGCTCGAAATATGACCTGAAAGTATTATCTTGGCTTTTATTTTTAATTTATTTTATTTTTACTTTTCTGTGCTTTTTGTTTTGGTGGTTTATGCGGCCAGTTGGTACGCATAAATACCCAATGAAGGAGCAATGGGTATTTGCTTTCCTTTTGCTGGCACATTTTCAAATGCCAGATGTTCATTTAAACCTTGGACTATTTAGTGCAGATAGCTTGGCATTGAATGTGATTTAGAGTTTTAAATTTAGATGACTAGGTTGCGGAAGAGGATTAATAGACTAGAAATTCAAATCCAATTTATTGTATATGGGATGAAGCTGTGATGACGATAAAGATGCTTTTGGGGTAGAAAACTCGCAGGAAAATTGAGGGACTATAGAAGCGACTTCCTCAGAAGTCTAAAATGCGAACAGTGTCATTGTTTCGAAACTTACTTTGTTCCTTTAGGTAGCGCCAGGTGAACCTGGGCCTCAGCCAACTAGTGTTGCTAGCTACAGCTCTAGTCCTCCTATGCTGCTCCGCCTTGTATGCATCTTGCTTAGATGCATATGATTGCCGGAATTCGTCATCAAACAAGGGGTTTCGTTGTGGTGATCGAATGAATCCCAGCACACTCATCTCTGATGGATTTTTCGCAGCCAAGATCTTCGATGCTTGATGTTGAATTTTCTCATAGCATTAGCTTGCTTTTACCTTGTAATATCTGCAACCGTACATTGGCAACAATCTGGTTGACGGCCGATTAATTAGGAGTTGCCCAAGTCCCCTTTTGCATATCGAAATTTGGGAAACACGTGCCAGCTACGACAATTGTTCGTCCCGCTGTTAGAAAAGTTAGAAGTAGTGTCATGCGGGCTATACTCTCCGACAGTACTACTAATAAACAGTGGATAAATAAACAATTTTGCAAATTAGGAATCTTTTAGAAAACATCGGCTAAACTACAGCCCAGTTTTTGTTTGACAAAGACTTTTACGTAGGCATCTCCTCGATCAAAGTGGATCAAAGACCAATGGAGAGGTTGTGGCACTGTCTTATATGCAAGTGGAGACTGTCTTATATGCTAGCATCCAAGAACTCTTGGCGTTTTTACTTTTGCAGAAGCTGCATGAAAGGGGAGAAGGTGGAGTCAATACCACACCTACTTTGTACACACCCAGCTCTCTTCCAAAGAATAAAGTTGCGTTAAGGAGCATTTTGACATACAATGACTTAAGCGATCTAAATAATATAGACGTTAGTAGTATTTTGCGCTTTATCAGAAGCTGAAATCGGTTCCGAGAGTACGAAGAAGTGGCATCACTGTAGACCACTACTATATGTCTAAATGAGCTAGTTCTTCCAACAGTCACTCTAACTTAACCTAATCTAACCAATCCTATGTCTAGAGCCAGTCAGTACTCTCTGGGTTTTGTACTTGGTCCCGAACTCACTTTCCTGCTCGTTGGCTGTAAATACCCGTCATCAAATAACCCTTAAGACTTCGTTTGAACGTACACTGAAATGTCTTGGTTCTTTTCTAATCCATACATCTCAACTATGGGATGCCTAGCCGGGCAAATTATTTGCTGGCCATTATAACCTCGAAACATTTAAAGCCAACCAACTTCACCCGAGCTGTGTGAAACAGTTTGAAGGTTCTCTCCATATTTCGTAGTAAACATGTACCTTCAAGTCTTTCCGACAGTGTAGAAGAGCTTTCGCGAGATGTGTACGAAACTTGCCACCAATAAATGTCCTCTAAATCTTTCCGGCTGTGTCAAGACCCATTATATGCAACGCCGTCAATTGTATGGTGGAAGTAGCTTTCATAAAAATGTGTCAGTCTAACTTGGTTGCAAGGTCAACTCTTGCATGCTTAGCTCTGCTCGAAACATGCCACTGTACCTCCCTCCCATTAATATTTATTACCATCATAGGGTGCATTCTGAAGCAAATATTCTTTTTTTAAAAGAGATGGTCCTTATTTCAGCACGCTCTGGAGTTTTGATGATCTTGTAGGACATCTGTCTTATAATTCTGGCCTTATAAGCATGCCAAAAACACCAGGATTTCTGTTGCTAGGATGATACGAAACCGACTTTTTCGTGCTAATAAATAGTTTCTGTCAGGATCTGAGCTAGAAAAGGAATGTCATCGAGTCTTCAAGGTTAGCTCGAAGAAAGATCAAGAATGCGAGGCTGATGTCACAATATTTGATTTCACTGTACATTGAATGACTTGGGCCTATATTCCAAGCAGGGTCATAACTGGTTCAAGAATGTTAGGGGGTTTTCCGGGTTTTTGGAAACGGTGTATACACCTGGACATCGTCAGCATACCACATAAGTTCGCGGAATTTACACAGAAAATTAAAAATACAAGTTTATTCATCTAAATCTATAGTATATTGTCCCCTTCAAAGTAATCCCCATCGACTGCAACACACTTATGCCAGCGCTTGATCCAATCCTAGAAACATTTTTTATATTCGGTTTTCGGCATATCCATCAGTGCTTCCTGCGATTTTCCCATTACTTCCCCTCGGCTGCTGAAACGCGCTCCCCGCAGTGGTTTTTTAACTCGATTGAACAGAAAGAAGTCACAGGGAGCCAAATCAGGTGAATTCGGTGGCTGTTGGATGGTACGAGGGCGGGTCAATAAGTCCGTGACTTTTTGAATTTCTGACCTCTTTACTGAAACAGCAACACTGCTCCTGTCAATAGGCATCTGTCAGTTGACTCCTGTCAAAATTTAAACTTGCTGCGTCAGTTAGTTTGTGTTTGACAGCTATTTTTATCAGACTACTCACTAATTTGAGGAGAAAATGGAAAAAAAGTGAATTTCGTGTGCTTATTAAGCATTATTTCTTGCGAAAAAAAACCATTACCGAGACCAAGGCTAAGCTTGATAAATACTATGGGGACTCTGCACCATCGATTTCAATGGTAAAAAAGTGGTTTACTGAATTTCGTTGTGGCCGTACTCAAGATGCCGAACGTCCTCGACGCCCAGTTGAGGTCTCTACACCCGAAACAATCGAAAAAATTCACGATATGGTGTTGGCCGACCGAAGATTGAAAGTGCGAGAGATTGTGGAAGCCGTAGGGATCTCGCATGGCTCAGTGGTTTCAATTTTGAATGATCACTTGGGCATGAGAAAGCTTTCCGCAAGAAGGGTGCCGCGTTTGCTCACAGTCGACCACAAACACATGTGCAGTTGCCATGGCAAAAATCCATGAATTGGGCTATGAATTGCTCCCTCATCCACCCTATTCTCCAGATTTGGCTCCGAGCGACTACTTCTTGTTCCCAAACCTGAAGAAATGGCTTGGTGGAAAAAGATTTGACTCCAATGATGAAGTCATCTCGCAAACAAAGGCCTATTTTGAGGACCTCGACAAATCATTTTTTTTGGAAGGGATAAAAAAATTGGAGAAGCGTTGGACAAAGTGTATAGAGCTCAAGGGAGACTACGTTGAAAAATAAAATTATTTTTTTATCAAAAAATCTGTGTTTTAATCCAAAAGTCACGGACTTTTTGACCCGCCCTCGTATTTGTTGCATTTTTCGTCAAAAAATTACGAATAATGATGGCACTGCAAAATCCACGAGTTTTCTGCCCACAATTCTGGTCTCTTTCGGCGAATTGCATCTCATAACGCCCAAATAATACTCCTTGTTTACTGCCTGGCCTTGTGGCGAAAATTCATGTTGCACTACACCGTTGCAATCCATGAAAACCGTGAGCATTGCCTTCTTTTTTGATTGAAAACGACGTGTTTTTTTTGGTGTCGGCTCATTTGGTGAACGCCATTCACTTGCCTGGTGTCTGGATTGCTCTTTGCGACGTCAGCACGGTCTCTTTTTTGCATGAAATTGAGGTCTTTTGGCACCAACTTTGCTGCTATACGACGGAAACTCAAATCATTAACCAAAATGTCTTCAACGGATCCATAGGCAATGTTCAAGTCTTCCGCAATCTCTCTGATGGTTAATTTGCGGTTATTGACCAACATTTCTTGTAGGAGTACTTCAGCAATGTTTTCGTTGATTTTCGATGTCGATGGTCTGCCACTGCGTTCATCATCTTCGATTGACTCACGACCACTTTTGAACCGCTCGTGCGACTGGTAAACGACCGTTTTCTTTAGAAATTTCCAACATTTCCAACATTCACGCACCATTAAATCCGTTTTTTACGCAAAATTTAATGAGAGTTCGTTTTTGCAAATTTAAATTGGTTTCTAAAATTGGAAAAAATCGCCAACACACAGAGAGATAGATGTACTCTTGGCTACGTAACTTTTGCAAATGTCAAGCTATGATACTAAGATTAAGAGCGAATATCAACAACAGATGTACTAACTTAACAAAGAACACAGAACTAAAATCGGAACAATGGGAGCGCCACACGGTGGTATGGTGATTGCAATTCATGAAGTATTAAGACAGCAATAATGAAGCACTTGAATAAAAGAGGTCCTAAGACGGTACCTTGAAGAACACTTGCAGAAACTTGAAGGTGAGATGATTTTTCATTTCTATTGAAAACATGCTGCAATCTGTTGCTTAAATAAGAGAAATTGAGTTTACACAACCAACTATTAAAGCGGAACTAGTGTCGTACTTTTTTTTTTAAACAGAATTGCATGGTTTACAGAATCGAATTCGAATTCCTTTAAAACATCCAGAAAAACAATTGATCCCAACATATATATCACTATCCAAACCTGAACGAACAATTAATTAACTTTGCACGATACCCGGTCTTATATTTAGTTACCATTCCATTAACGTCGAGATAGTTTTTTATTTGTTGACTAACTATTGCTTCAAAAATCTTACTCAAAAACATCAAGTAGTGATTGAGCGTTATTCTGTAGCGAGTTGGTTTAATATTTTTGAAGGAGGTAGCACTTTGGCAATTTTCCACTTTTCTGGAAAAGTTGAATTTGTTCTAATTGCATTGAAAAAGTGAGTAATGTAGGATAATTGGAAGAAGATTTCTAATAATCTCAGAGTGGATATTATCTGAACAAACTGCATTTGATTTGACACTTAACAACAAGAACTTCATCAATACACGAAAGAATAAAAGTGGATTCGGAGCTGAGAGGACTGTTAAATAAATCAAAAGAGATTCATGTAGGACCGCAAGTAGACACAAATTTTGCATTGAGTTCTGAAATGCTCACGTTGTTTCAAAGCGGATCTGATTTAGGAACCAATTGACGATTTCTTTTTTTTTAGAAATCAGAGTTTGAATTCCAAGATTCAATTTGAGTTGTTTAAGAAGTACATGTGTGGGTAATTCCTGAAAGAATTGAGCTTGGTTGTGGATTATTCTTCACTTCAGTTTCGACAAGGTTTTGATCAACGATAATTATTATTATTATTATATAGTTTTATCTAGTAAAGGATGTTTTAAGAGCTTGAGAACTTTTTCCGGCATATGCCCGCCGCGGCTATGAGTTACATGATAGATTCAAACAGTCCAATAAATCTGCCGTATGGCGTTAATGATGGCTTGAATATTGACTTCCAACGCTTCAAGAGCTGCTAGTTTGTCGGCATAAACCAATGACTTAGTAAAGCCCCATAAAAAGTAATCGAGAGGCGTTAAGTCGCACGAACGAGGGGGCCAGGACCACTTCTGGAAATAAAGTTGACACCAAATTGATTTTGCAATAAATTGATGGTTAGTTTAGTTTAGTTTTAAATGCATTTTATTTTCTTAATCACTAATTCTTACTTACTAACAAAAAATGCTTAAATGCTAGCTTACAATTACTAAACAATCTTATACTAACTTACTGGCCCTACACAGGCACTCTAAGCTACTCTAAATTCTTATATCTATGTCTTTCGACTTTATTTACATTTTATTTCGGATATTTATTTTCTATACTTAAGGCTAAGAAAAAAAGGGTTAACAAAAACTTAGCATATGGACAAAATTTTGTATTTTTTATAAAAACTTAATATCTAACTTAAAATAAACTAGTCTAGCTAATACACAATACACACATATAAACACATAGGCATTATACACAATAATATACATATATTAGTATATACCTTTATATATACTAATATATATATATCTTTCTTAAATGCTAACCTAAACCTATGTAAGCTGGCCATTGCTATTTACAGAGCAAATAGATTGGTCAGCTCTGCCTCATTAGTGAGGCTGGTCTGTAATTGACGGAAACGACGACGAAACATCTTCCCCATCATTCAACCACCAGAAATGCTGGTGCTGCCGAACGACATCCCTCTTATCACCCTACCTAAGGCGATCCACCCTGCCGTGTGCGACGTCTCTGTTGTAGTTGAGTCGCCTGTCCCCAGCTGTCCGAGCGACATGGAAGATTAACGGGATCGCTGACCTATCCTGGATCAACCCTATCTGATCAAAGTAGAGGAATGCTTCCGGCGGAACGAAGCCGTTAGAGCGCACACTCTCATGATAAATGTAATTGGGGTAGTAAGCCCCGGATATCAGGTTATTCGTCGAGGCCATTGCTCTTGCAATGTGCCTTCGAGTCAGCTTAATTACGAAGTTGTCCACTCGTATTAGGTTCGCCCTGTTGTAAAGGACCTCATTAGGATAAAAAAATTTGTACTCCGACTCTGGTGTTCTGTACAAGCGAAGACAAGCCCTAAGGCAAGCCCTCTCAAACACCCGAATCTTTTCCATTAAGCTTGCTCGTACATTGAACCACACGGGACACCCAAATACCAGCATGGGCCTGATAAGGGCCATGTAGCAGATTATCTTTACCCTCGCATCGAGTTGGCTGCTATAAAACAGTCGCTTTGTGAGGGCAAAAGCGCCTTTAGCTCTGGATAGAGCAGCATCTACATTTTTGTTAAAATACAGAAACTGATCTAGCCAAATCCCAAGGTATCTGACTACATTTCGACAGGCAAGAGGCTGTCCGTGTTGTCCAATGATCGAGAACTTTCGCCAATTTTTTCTGGTATCCCTAGAGGCTCCAGACAACGGCGTCCTAAAAAGAATGGTTTCCGACTTCTGAAAGTTGATTTTCAACTTCCAGTCATCGCAAAATCGTCTTATCTTATCGAAGTCACGCTGTAAGAGAGTATTAATGACCTCGATTCTTGGACCTGTTCTGTACGCTATCAAGTCATCTGCGTACGCAATAGTATGGGGAAGTGAACCTATCAAGTCGCTTGTATAAATGTTGAATAGGATCGGTGAATTGACCGCGCCTTGCTGAAGACCATTTTTAATTTGATATATTCCAACAGAAGTCACATCACCATTTTTCACGATGAACTGTCTGTTGGTTAGCATATTATAAAGAATGTAGAAGAGTGGTTTACTGATCCCCAGACTAGCCAGCTTGTAGAAAAGACCTTCTAACCATACAGTGTCGAAAGCCTTCTCCAAGTCAACTAGGCAGGCACCAGTACACTGTTTTTTGCCTTTATTCCATTGGATATCGGACACCAGTTTAGACGCGGCATGTGAGATAGCATGTCCTGCCTTAAAACCGAATTGATTATCCCGAACTATATGTTTGTCCTCAACCCACCTAGTCAGAGCTCTATTGATTACTTTTTCGAAAACCTTACTGATATTAGGAAGGAGACTTATCGACCGGAGATTCGCCGGATTGGAGGTGTCTTTATCCCTTTTGGGGATGGAATGTACCACCGCAGTTTTCCAATGCGCTGGATAATGTGCATTATTCATTGCATTATTAAACAAGGTGGTATAAATGTCCACCGCTTCTAGAGGAAGATGTCGAAGCACGATGTTCGGAATACCATCGGTCCCCACTGATTTCTTACTTCTGATTGTGTCGAGGATCTTATGGAGTTCTTCCTTCGAAATGAACGGGGGTAGGTCACCTTCTCTGGCAATGACATTATTTGCCATATTTTCGTCACTGAACCGGGTGAAGCCAGAGCCCTCGGATCGCCAGTTCTCTACTTCATTTCGAATATGGAAGTTGTGCACCAAGACGCGATTATCCAGGTCATAATTAGGGCCAATGATATCATTGGCCTTGTATACTTCCTAGAAAGTCGCCCCTATGGCCTCAACCTTCTCCTGTGGATCCTCGATCACAAAGAAGTCGTCATCATCTGCGGCCTCATTTGTATCAATGCCTGCTATTGTAAGTAACCGTTCGTTGTCTGTTGTCCGGGCTATTTTAAGACACTAAAGGTCGTTTTGATTTTTTCTCCGAAATACGAGTAGTTTATTTATTTGCGGGAACATATTCGGGTTGCTGGTGTTTACAGCCCGAACCTTGTTGTTCCAATACAAACTTACAGCAATTCTGTAATTCTCTTTGATAAATGTTTGAATATTTTTAATCGACGACTTCAGTGTCCTAATCTCTGGGTCTAGTCTGTCTGTAAACTGTCTGTATAAGTTTTTTAGTCTTGTCAGAAGTCTACTTTTCTGTCGGTGCAGTGCGTCAATAGTAGGATTGCGGAACAGATCTTCATTAGTCGTTTGTTTATGCCGCGGTATTGTAGTGTCCATAGTTTGTTTTATTGTCTGGTCCATTCGTTTAAGGTACTTATCGATCTCCTCGTTTGATAAATTCCTATTGGACGGTGGGTGGAGCGTGTTCGAGGAGAGTGCTCTTGTCAAGGTTGCGGAGAAGCGTGTCCATCGAGTCTTACTGTAGTTGTAAGAGTATCTTTGGACAAACTCCCCCAATTCCGCAATTTCGTTGGGAACTGTGATTTCGGTGCTAAAACCGCAATGGTCGCTGTCATACACGAATGTGCGCAGACAGTTAAGCGTTTGTAAATTCGTACCTGTCAGTCGTATGCGTTCGTCATACAGTAATAGATCCAAATAAGACCCGCCTCTTGGAAACGACGGGTTATCCGTCGCTTTAAGACCGAGTCTATACATGGCATCGTGCTGACCCCACCAATCAAGTAGTAGGTTCCCTCTAGTATTTGGCAAATTATTTCCCCAATCTCTGTGTCTAGCGTTGAAGTCCCCGCCGATTATAAAATAATTCTCCCCCGATTCCAGCCTCAGAAGTCGAAAAAGTGTGTCGAGCTCTGTAATGAATAAGGTGGATTGTGAAGCCCCAGATGCATAAACAGAGGCCAAGTACAGCCGCTTTCCACTGCGGAGCGGGATGTAAATGACGACTGCCTCTAACACCCGGAACCTGCTTAACACTCCCTTGTACACTCTGTGGAATTCTATGCCTTCTTTAATGAAGATCGCGACACCGCCTCCACGTTGGGAGTTAGGCCGGTTTCTTCTTTTAACAATATAATTATTGTACTCCAGTTCGTGCTCATCGGTTAGCTTGGTTTCGCTAGCGAAAAGCACATCAGGAGTTTGGTCTTGTAGCAATTTAAACATCGCGGCTCTTCGTTCGATCCTAATCAGTGAATTAACATTCACCGCAAGGACCTTCAAAGTTTGCTCCACCATGTGCGTACCCATTACGACATGTGTTGCGTTAGGCCCGGCAGCAGTGCGTAGATCTGGTCCACCCGCTTGGCCTGTTCTTGCACCTGCTGTTGCAGCTGAGCCATCTGCCCTTGGATTGCGAGCAAGATGGCCAGCATGTTAGGTGCAGCTTCTGTTGTTCTCGGCATTGGCGGCGGAGAAGCAACAGCCGCTTGCTGTGCCGTAGCCCCCCTACCTGACGCCATTTGGGCGTAGGAAATTTGGGACGTGACGGCTGGTGTTTGAAACCTAACAGGTGAACGTTTGACCTCCACCTTCTGCTGCCGAGCGAGTTTTGCTTTTTTAATGTCGGCGAACTTAGGACAACCCCGATAGTTTGCGGTGTGTCCCACGTTTCCACATAACACGCACGAGAGCTGCGTCCTATCGGATGCTCCGTCCCTACCCAGAGGACACTCCTCGGAACTGTGGTTCTTTGCGCACTTCACGCATCGAGGCTGCATTTGGCAGTTCGACGCGGCGTGCCCGAACCTCTGGCAGCGAACGCATTGTATAACGCCTTCGCTCCTTTTTAATTTCTCCCAGTGAACCACCTGGTAGTCTAGGACATTGATGCTCCTTAGACTATCCAGACGGCTTTCGGGACTGAGCTGCACCAGGAAAAACGGCAGACCCCCTTTCTCCCGTCTGGCTCTAGCTGTGGTAAATGGCTTTACCCCCACAAATTTGAGTCCTTCGCACTCCTTCTCTTTGATCAGTGCCAGGATCTCCTCAGGATCAGAAGACGGTTCCAACCCTTTCAGCAGCATCGACTGCCGCTTTTCACACTTCGGTGTGAATGAGTAATGCTCCGTCGTCGTTTCTTTTAGGAGCTCTTTTACTTTCGCATAGCCCTCCACTGTATTACAGTGGATGGCATGGCGATCATTCCCCAATCTCTTAATATTAAAGTTATTACCAATGACCAACTTACATAGGTCCTTGGTTGCATTTACCTCTAATTTATAAGTGTTGATAGGAGGTACCTTTTCCTTCTTCTTCTGCTGTTGTTGTTGTTGTTGCTGGTGCTGTTGTTGCTTCTGCTGCTGTTTTTGTTGTTGTTGTGGTTGCAGCTGTTGCTGTTGTTTCTGCTGCTGCCGTTGTTTCTGCTGCTGCTGTTTTGTTTGCAGGAGTAGTTGTTTCTGCTGCTGCTGATCTTGTTGTTGCTGCAGTTGTTGTTTCTGCTCTTTTTGTTGTTGGGAGCTCTTTACTTCGGATTGCTCCCTCTGCCTGCGTGCAGTTTGTCTCTGCTTTATTGCAAGCACTTTCTTTTTCAGCTCTTGAATGCTGCTGGTTATATCTTTTATTTGCTCATCCTCATCTTCCGATTCGAACGCAGCTAAAGAGGCAAAGTTGTTGTTGCCCCACACATACTGCTCTTCATCAGTGATGTGCATCAACGCATCATCTGATTTTTTCTTGCGTAGTTGTGTTGTTTGTGTTGCCAAGGCTGCACCCATTTTCATTTTGATTGAATTAGGAGTGGTTCTTGACCTCCTCCTCCTCAGGATAGCTTTCGCCACGGCACCGGCAACAGCATTGTTGCCTTTCGCAACTCCCGTTATGGGAAGAGCGGAGCGCTCTCCACCATCCATCGCGTGATTTTTCTTTTATTAGAGACTTTTGCTTATGTTTTTATTTTACAATAATTAAAAAAAAAATTAAAAAAAAAAGTGTCAAGTCTTTCCAGGGATCGAACTCGTATCCCACAATTAGATGATCGGCGCCGCTAACTGCTAGGCTACCGAGTCTAATACCAAAATATCGACCAATTCTCTTTGGTGTAAACACTAGGTCACTGCTTTTTTTTCACTTTAAGAAAGCCGAACACGTTTGTTCTCTCCGGAGATCCACGAACGACTGATAAATTGATGGTTAAGTTGGGTATGGATATGGCAAGTTGGGCCGTCTTGTTGCAACCAAATGTCGTCGATGTTTAGCTGATTAATTTTAGGAAACAAAAAACCAGTCAGCATAGCTCGATAGCGCTCGAGAACGGCGACGAATCGACATTTCGGCGCCTTCTTCAACACCTCGCGCTACAGCAGCGCACATTTCTTTGTCTTTTTGATGGTTTTGAATCGAGAAGAGTAAAATTAGTGCGAAAACGATCAATAACTGCACGAATTGCTTGCTCACTAGGCCGATTATGTTGACTGTAAAATTAACAAAGTACTCTATGAACTTTACGAACAGATTTATTTTTATTTTTCAAAGTAAATTTCCACGATTTGGAAGCGTTGTTCTGGCGTTAAACAATTCATGATTAATTGCCAAACATTACTGAACAGAAATGTCAACACAGTTTGACATTGACAGCTGTCAAACCATAGATAACAACTATTGAAACTTCTACGTAATACGTAAATACGTAAATACTGGGAAGCCTAGGTGTTGATGGCTTTCCGCTTGTTACCAGCATTTAAGTGAAACTGTAGAACTGTAGTAAGTCTCTGCTGAAACTTGTCTCGCAATATCTTCTTCAGCTCCGACTCTTGAATTCCTTTCAGTTGTAAGAAATTAAAATATTTGTAGCTTTCTTCTTGGTCTAAATTGGCTATGATGTTGTTTTCGTCTAGGTGAAACTCTCCGTTGTCACGTTGTACCTTTCCTTTCTGGATATAGATCGTTTTACATTTTTCGATGCCAAATTCCATTCGATGCATTTTTTGCTTATTACTACATAGAAGATGTGATTTATAAGAAAGGCACCGGTTTCTGCTTTCAACTTAAAACCAAGATTTAGACTTACCAGCATTTTACTCAGCGGGTTAATACAGAGAAAATAAACAAAAGAGGGTTAAACGCATCTCCACATTTGATAGATACAGCTAGACTTGTGTTCTGTCCAAGGTGTAGTGATCATAAGCACGGTGGGTAAAAATCTTCGTCATAAATTTGTATGTCATCGATAGGCATGTAATTGCCGGTAGTTTGCCCGTACCAAAGCATTGTTGAGATAAAATATATTTTCCCTATCAACAAAAAGGAAGGGGCTTAATGTGGATCTTTTAAAAGTTTAGTGACTACTGCAAGTAGTAAATACTTTAAGAAGTTTTTAAACTTCTATATGTCGACGCCAATAAAAACTTCAATGAACTTTGTAGGAGAAAGAAGTAAGCCTACTATTAATCGGAAGCATTAAAATTACAACGATGCAATAATGCGGTCGAGTTGTTCTGGAAATTAGCTACAAAGCTTAATGGCAAGCAATTTGGTACCAATAACCAACTGTCAACTAAGATACTCGAACTGCACTTTAAAAGGTTACCAAACCCAGATATGAGTAGGAGCCTACTTCATTATGCTGCTCCTGGTCGCAAAATTATGTCTTGGATGCAATAATAAGCCCTCGAGAAATAACCCAAGCCCTAAATATGCTTAAAGATGGAAAAGTGCCAGGAACGGATCGTATTCCGGTAGAATTTTACAAATACGGAACAGAAGAGCTTATGGAAAAACTAAGCAGTGTTTCTAATAATGTATTGAATTATGGCGTAATACCCCAGCAGTTTAAAGAAGCGATTACTATTCGAATATATAAGAAGGGAAGTAGGACAGACCCTGCTGACTATCGAGGAATTTCCTTTTTAAATACCTCGTATAAAATTTTCACGGACGTGCTACAAAAAACGTTGACAGCTTGGATCACGGATACCAACGTTTTCAAGGAATTCCAGGCGGGATTCAGACCTGAATGTGCAACAGTGGACCATATCTTCATGTTAAACAGTATTGCAGAGGCATTCCTAGCAAAGGGTACAAAACTGTATGTCGTTTTTGTATCAACGAAAGATGGGCTTTTAATGGGGATGAAATCGAAATTGTCAAGGAGTACAAGAAAACATGGAGAAACACCTGAAAAAGAAACTCTCGAAGGCTAAAATTGCAACAAATACAACATGGAGTAAATGTTTTGCAAACGTAAATATAGCTCATTGTAGTAAATATAAAGTTTTCAAAGCGGATGTAGAGTCCATTCATTTTTATGCAGCGCAACTATGGGTGGTATGAAACCGTCGAAAAACTTCTGAAAAACTACGTCAAGCGAATTTTCCACGTGCCGCCCAACACACCGAACTATTTGCTGGCAATCGAGACAGGACTATCTCCCGTGTTTATTGAAGTATTTAAGCTGCAAGTTTACTTTATTATAATGGTCCTGGGCATGGAAAACTATCATCTACCTGAGAGAGTTGCACTCAGGGCTATTAGGAACAGAACTAGTTGGTTTGGCGAGTGGATAGATTTAGCCCATAGTTGTGGGATGGATGGAGCTTACTTACTTTTACTTTAGGTGGCGCTACAGTCCAGGGTGTACCTGGACCTCAGTCAACAAGCTTCTCCAGCCAGCTCGATCACTGGCTAGCTGCCTCCAGTTTCGCACGCTAAGTTGGCTGAGGTCCTCTTCCACTTGCGTGCGCCACCTGAGTCTTGGCCTTCCTCTACTGCGCTGTCCCTCGGGGGCGGATTCCAAGACTTTTCGGACCGGAGCATTGGTGTCCATGCGCTCTACATGACCCAGCCATCTCAGTCTTTGGATCTTCACTCTTCTGGCTAGGTCCATGTCGCTGTACAGTCTATACAGTTCGTCGTTGTATCTCCTCCTCCACTCACCGTCAATGCAGACGGGACCGAAGATCGCCCGAAGAATTTTTCTCTCGAAGCAACCAAGAACACCCTCATCCATTTTTGATAATGTCCATGCCACTGCGCCATAGAGCAGGACCGGGATTATTAAAGTCTTATAAAGGGTGACTTTTGTTGTCCGAGAGAGGGCTTTGCTACTCAATGGCCTTCTTAACCCAAAGAAACAGCGGTTGGCAAGAGTTATTCTTCGCTTGATCTCAGCGCTGGTGTCGTTGTCTGTATTTAAAGCGGAGCGTAGGTAGACAAAGTCCTTAACTACCTCAAAGTTATATCTGTCGAGGGTGACGTTCTGTTCGAGACGTCGGTGTTGGTTGTCCTTTTTGCTTGGTAGCATATTCTTGGTCTTGCCCTCATTGACCGCTAAATCCATTTTCGCCGCTTCCGTCTCAATACTCGCGAAAGCGCCACTGACATCACGCTGTTTTCTCCCTATTATGTCAATATCGTCGCCGTATACGAGTAGTTGGACAGACTTTTGAAAGATAGTGCCTCTTGTGTTTGCGCGTGAGTTTTGCACTATTATTTCAAGTACGATGTTGAAAAAATCGCATGACAGCGCATCGCCTTGTCTAAATCCTTTTATGACATCAAAGGTCTCGGTGAGATCATTACCGACCTTGATGGCGCAGCGTACATTCTCCACCGTCATCCTGCACAGACGGACGAGTTTGGCAGGGATGCCAAAACTAGACATTGCTCTATAAAGCTCGTCTCTATAGATGCTGTCATACGCGGCCTTAAAATCGATGAATAGGTGGTGGGTATCGATCTGAAGCTCATGGGTCTTCTCCAAGATCCGCCGTAGTGTGAATATCTGGTCGATGGTGGACTTTCCTGGCCTGAAGCCACACTGATATGGACCTATAAGGTTGTTTACGAACGGCTTCAGGCGTTCACACAATACGGTGGATAAGATCTTATATGCGATGTTAAGGAGACTGATGCCTCTGTAGTTGGCGCAGTTTAGAGGGTCTCCTTTCTTGAGAATTGGACAAACAATGCTGAGGTTCCATTCATCGGGCATACTTTCGTCCGACCATATTTTACAGATGAGTTGGTGTATGCTCCTTACCAAGTCATTGCCTGCCGCTTCGAAGAGCTCGGCGGTGAGGCCGTCCGCTCTAGCAGCTTTGCTGGTTTTCAGCTATTTTCACTTCATCCAGGTCGGGTGGACGGAATTGTTTGTCATCATCTTCCAGGTTAAAAGGTTGATTCTGCTTGACAGCGGTATTTGGTCCGTCATCGCCGTTATACAGTCTGCAGAAATGATCTTTCCAAATCCTCGGCATCGACTGCGATTCTACTACGATGTTCCCTTGTTCATCTCTACAGGCTTCGGTTCGGGGTTTGTTTCCGCGGCATGTTATTTTTACCTTTTGATAAAACTTCCGAATCTCATTCCTGGAGTAGCATCTCTCAATTTCCTCGATCGCGCGCTTCTCATGCTCTTTCTTCTTCCTCCTGAGAAGCCGGTGCTCGTCTCTCCTCTTCCGCTCATAGAGCTCATGAGCGGCTCTGGTCTTTCTAAGCAGCGCCGCGTCATATGCATCTTGCTTAGCTGCATGTGCTTGCCGGCATTCATCGTCGAACCAGGGGTTTCGTTGGTAGACGAGTGAAACCCAGCACATCAGAAGCGACATCTCTGATGGCGTTTTGGCAGTGTTTCCAATGGTCTTCGATGCTTGATGCTGGCGGCATTGGACCTCTTAAGAGATAAAGAGACACTCGATCAGAAAAGAACTTGGCGATCTCTTGCGATTGTAGCCGTCTGACGTCGAATTTTCTCACAGCATTAGTTTGTCTTGGCGTAGTTTGGGATATCCGCAACCGTACCTTGGCTACAACAAGTTAATGGTCCGAGTCGATGTTGGCTCCTCGGAACGTACGGACATCCATAATGATGGAGGAGTGTCTTGCGTCGATTGCAATGTGATCAATCTGGTTGACTGTTTATTGATCAGGAGTTTTCCAAGTCCCCTTGTGTATGTCGATATGTGGGAACGGCGTGCGAGCCACGGCAATGTTTTTAGTGCCCCTAAGACGAGGGTCGGTTACACCGAAGCCAGTAACCCGTTCCGGGATGTGAGCGCTGCCGTTGGTCCTTATAGGGCTCTTCCGCCACCATCTCTTTTCCAAGACCCTGACTAAGTTCTGAAAATCCTTTCCGGCCTGAGCTCCAAATATGTCTGAGTAGCCCGGAGGAGGTCTTGTTTTGTTTTTCCGACACTAATCCTGGTTAATGGCGCAGGAAACTCGCCATTTGCCTCTTCACTTCGCAACCTCTAGTGAGATTCCCAGATGGCGCCACGGGGATTCGTGAAGTAGGACTTATTAGCAGAGTTGCAAGATGTTCGGCTGCAGAGGCTCATTCTCGTCATTTAAGAAACCAGCACCTGTCAGAAGATGCTACTTCTACGAGGCCTTATACTAATCGTTGCCACCATCGATGGATGGAGCTGCTCTTCAAAATTGGAAGCCGGTATTGACGGAGCTCTGCTTAAAGTTGGATCGTCAATTTAGAGATGATTGTTGTAGAGAAGCGAGAAGAGATTATATAGTCAGCTAAGCTATAACACATATAATAACTGTTTTCGGAATGAGTATACAACACAGGTGATCCCAATACTGGTGAAACTGCGAGGCGAATTTCATTCATCTAAATTTAATATCACACAGGAGTGATCTCCCCGTGATTTGTGGAATATGTAATACAAACGGGGGGGAGGATGTTTTCCACTTCATAGAAAGATGCCCAACACTGCGGGAAACAAGGGGACACTTCTTTGGAACGGACTATTTATCAGAGGAGCAGCACTTTAATGAAATGAATGTTTCCATATTGTACGAGTTCTGCAAAACAGCATTAAATTATCGAAAAAGGATTTTTAACCAAAAATTTTTAATTGAACTTAAAATTAACTTTACATAAGAACATTATACAAAATAAAAAATGTCAATCGGCAGACGGCAATGTCATGCTTTTATATGATTTTGTAGTTTTTCTGATATTGTAAAATTAATTGAATAAAAATCATTTACTACTACTACTAACTGGACCAGGAGCCTTCCAGTTACTGTTCTCTGGTAGTACTTTCGCGACTTCCTCACCGATATATCGGTGTTCTGCAACTTTCTGTAACCTACACTGTACTCAAATCGTCCTTGGCTAACCATTACGTATCGAGATTTATGCTTTTAGATTTGCTCCATATATCACTCCAGAGGCGCATAACTTCTTCCATCGGTGGGGCTTCGAAGTTAAGTTGGTCTCTTCCAGAGTGTTCTAATTGATGGAAGAACTTTTTCTGGTTTCTTCAAAAAGGGAATATTCCAGTTTTATAGCTCTGTTTTCTTTATATCTTGCGAGACTTTTAAAATAGGTCGCAAAAATTGTTATTTTCATTACTATTACAAGTTTACTCACTTACACATTAAGATTTAATAATCTTTTAACTGCTGCTCAGAAATGTGATCATACCTACTTAAGTAGAAGATGTTTCGAGCAATATTGTTGAAAAGAATATTTAGCTTATTCCTTGTGGCATGATCAAGGTATCTGAGGATTCCGCAACAGTATAGTAGGTTTGGAAGCAGCAGAGTTTTGACAAGCACCATATTTGGCAGCAAGCATTTTAGTTTTTGCTGGCTCTACCCGAGCGGCATCCCAAAGAAAGCGTAGACTTTCATAAACTTTCCTAAAACTTGTTTTAATGATGAATTTCGCACACAATCAAACTAATCAATTATTGAGGAGCCGATTGTAAATGGGGGGAAAATTAAATGTGCCAAGTGTGGTTTTTGTTTTCTTGTTTTAAGACAAAGAAAGTGCTTAGGGGACCATTTTCATGTTCATTCTAAGATGTCGTTATTTTTGACATAGTAAAGAGGGCAGCTGAGATACAACAATGCATCATCAGCAAACATGTGCATATATAAAAAAACAACAGCAGTCTCCATATTGAGCCTTGCGGAACACGGTCTGGGAAGAATTTGAGGATAGTTCGTTTTTTACTAACTTTTTTGGTTGTTTACTAACTTTAACCCTCCGATCAGCGACAGCTTCGATAGCATTGTATTAGCAACAAGGTCCATAGGGATCTACAAGGATTTCTGTACAATTTTTCAAGAAATGTACGGTATTATCATTATGCA
The DNA here is from genome assembly GCA_928272305.1 of Volucella inflata. Taxonomy (NCBI): domain Eukaryota; kingdom Metazoa; phylum Arthropoda; class Insecta; order Diptera; family Syrphidae; genus Volucella; species Volucella inflata. Next base: position 157,193,283 of record OV743716.1, read on the forward strand.
GATGTGTCTGATTCTTTTGTTCTTTAACTTAAAGTTGTTTTCAATCCGAAAATGTTTATTGTAGGGAGAAATATAGGTAAAGTAATTTATATATTAATTAAATATTTATTTCGTCTGTGTAGCTAGTAAAAAAAGTACAGTTGTGGCACCGATATAAAAGTAAAAGTTTTCTGCTGGCTTTTGTACTCCGCACGATCTAAGTGGCATGATGGCCGATTTTAATGCGGTATAAACGAAGGAACTGGTCCTGGTGTTGGTATTGCTACTTCGAATTTTGGGACACCACGTTATTCGTAGATTGGTGGCTCGTTCTTCAATATTTGAAATTGCCAATTGGAATGGATTTTTGGACTGGATTAATTTCATCGTATATTATGATTAAGGCCAACGGAGCAATATCGATCACATTCCATCATAAATCATACCTTTGAAATCACGCAACTATGAGGGTTGCCTGAAAAGTTTCCGACCGAACAATGATACTATACAAGACATTTTTTCTCAAATTTTTTTTTTATTTTTTTACATAGTCTCTCTAACCCGTCCAAATAGTACTTGGCGTTTTTCTCTGCAAAATGATTATTCACGAAGGTGATTGCCTCCTCATTTGATGAAAATCCCTGTCTTCCGAGCGCAGTTTTTAGATGAGGGAACAAAAAGAAGTCGCTTGGGGCTAGATCTGGTGAATAAGGTGGATGGTCAAGCAGTTCAAACCGTAATTCATGACCTTTTGCCATGGCAACCGCTGAGGTGTGAGACGGCACGTTATGTGAAACAGGATTTTCTTTCTCTGCAAATGTGTCCGTTTTTCCGCAATTTCTGCCTTCAGCTTGGCAAGTAATGATGCGTAGTATGCTTCTGTAATGGTTTTTCCTTTTTGAAAATAATCGATTAAGATAACTCCTTTACTATCCCAAAAAAACAGTCGCCATCACTTTCCCAGCCGAAAAAGTTGTTGCTTTTTTGGAGCCGGCTCGCCCTTTGCAGACCAATGCAGAATGCAGAATTTTTGTTTCGGGCGTATAATGGTGTATCCAAGTTTCAACTACAGCGCCAAAAACTCGGATTTATTGCGCCTCATTCGAACACGTTTTTGGTCTTTCTGATGCCTAAATCTTGATTTAATATGTAACAAACACGTTCTTTCACCAAAGCAATGTTAACGTCAGTGGTTGCAGTTTTTGGACGTCCCGAACTTACTTCGGTAAGTAACTGTTAAAAGATGCCCAACTAGCACTCACTAGCTTTCATTGACGAGTGCCGCTATCTTTACGTTGCGGTCGGAAACTTTTCAGACAACCCTAGTACTATACTTTTATTTCGTACTCGAATGTAATGTATTGTGTGAAACGTGCCCGTTCTCGATATGAAAAAAGTTATTCGTCCACGGTCATCGAATCGTGCGCATTGTAAGCTGCTGCCAAATTAGCCTGCAACATAAGCAACAAATCATCAATACTGCTATTGTTACAGTTGCAGTTTTGGTAATGTTTCCCTCTCCGGGCTTGTTATCGCATTATCAAAGCGAATAACTTTGGTGATAGATATGAAACGATTATCTGACAAAGCGGCTTCATGTATTGGAGCATGTGTTGGGCCCCATAATTCCTTAGCAGGATCGCTGTTTGATTTACACATTCCAGCATACAAAATGATAGCCAAAAAAAACATTAAAAGCGTTTAGAGTCAACACTTTATTTTGTTTCTGCTTAGTTAGATTTGCTTCATTCCATATAGCTGTTATCTGCTTGGCTTTGCGACTCGTTTCTCGAATGATGATGTGAGCCATGTCTTCGGTGATTAGAGATCGAAAGATGGTAAATGGATCATGAACCAAATTTTTTAATGGCCCTGACTTGCTTCTAGTGTAATCGACAATATTATGAGGATGAATGCGACTACTCGTTGGTGGTTGGGCAGCATCAGTTACAGCCTGATGACGGGCAGCAGTAGCAGTAGCAGCTTCTTTCAAAGCTTTTCTATCTTATCATCGTAGTCTTTATCGAACTCATCGTCATCCATTTCCACATTTACTTGACTTTTGACATCAGACACATCAATAGCAACTTCTGGGTAATTTGGCATATGGAACCCAAACTAGGTAGGGGAAAATTCGAGACGCATGACCAGGCCAAAACATAACCCGTAAGCTCACCCTTTTTTTTAGAAAAAATGCAAAAAAATGAGAACAATAAATAGTTTTCGTATGATAACCATCAACGGATGCGGTAATGTTGCTTGCGGTTCGACTGTTCGACTGATTTCCTCCTAATCATTTTATTGGTCATACGACATAGATAAGCATGGTATATGAAGAAGGACCATAAAAGAATTATTTTCTTGCCCAGTTCCTATGTACGAGTATATATATATCTTTGTTAATCCTTCTCCCTTATTTTTCATAATCTCTTCTCTATAATACACGCAGGTCCCTAGGGACCTTGTCGCTAATTACAGTACTAAATGCCTTCAAAATGAAAAACTCTAAATGAAATGTACGCATCATTTCGGAATAAGTTTTAATCGCTTAAGCATTTTTTTTTTATAGAATACAGTAAGCACCAAGCTTCTAGCATTCAAAAAATCATTCTAGCATTCCCTAGGAACCTAATCGGAGGGTTAAACACAGTAACTTGTCAAAAGCCTTCGATAAACCTAAAACCTAAAAGTAATAGGAAGGTGACTTCCTTTCTCCAAAGCAATGCGAATGCCTTCACTCACTAGCAAGAGTGTTGATTTGCCGCTTCGATTGGGGCAAAAACATTTTAAATAATCTTGCAGTTAAAGGATTATAGCTGATTTAGATCTGGTTAACAACTCATTTAAATTAGAAGATGTGACACAATATTGGCGTTAAGCTGGTCACAGTCACATGTCATCAGAAATAGCTAGTTGCCGTTTCCCAATACCAAGTTGGCGTATGTTCTTCCACAGTTTTTCTCTTGTTGCCGTTGATGCAATCCTTGCTTCATAATACCTTGCCTTTGGTGGTCTTTTTTTAAATGTTGACAAATGCTGATAAAAGGAGCATAATCAGAAAAGCGAGTGTCCTTTGAAATGGGGGTTCCATCATTCCATTCATACAAGCCTTAGTACACCCTCCGTAGTCTTTGACATTGTTCTTCAATTAAACAAATCTAACTCCCAATATTCCCTGCCTCTTAAACTTCATTAACGACACCGAAATAACTGCGATTAACTCAATTAAAATAAATAACTAAAAGAAAATGCTAAGAAACTGAATTTTAAACAAATGTCACTCCGTTCAAATCACCTCCCAGGTAGCTCGTAATTTTCGAATAAAATTCGCACTTTTTCTTAATAAAAAGATCCTTACACAATATCCACCAGGGTGCCCTCCTGCATAAGCTCACACATACTGGCAAACCCATTGAAAATGATTAACTGGTACTAGAATGTAATTTTCGAAAGCATTTTTCCCTCCTGTTTACGACCGAAGCAATTATATTCCCTACCACGCCTCCATAAAATCAAAAAAAATTAAAATAAATAAAAAAAAAAGCACAAAAAATGAGCAACAAAATCAAATGCATAAAAAAAAAGGACTTGGCTCGACTAAGGTTCAGAGAGAAAAAAAAAGAAAAAAAAAAGGACGGTTTCACCGTAAAACTGCCATAAAAAATTGACTTCCTCGCAATTATTTCAAATTCCCACCGGGAATTACTTACACTTACCCATAACTGATGTCATAAAAAAATAAAATAAGGGAAAGAGATCGCGGGACACTTAATATCCAGGAACAAATTTTTGGAGTGAAATGTTTTTTTTTTTTGGTTTTTTTTTTTGCACTCCCTGAAACCAACGACGCAGAATTTACGATCCCAGAGAACCCACCTCTGGTATCTGTAGTAGCTCATGTTTCAAACAGATAAACGAGGTGATGACAATGATGATGATGATGATGAGGTCGGTGGTGGTAATACCTTTCCAAAGCGCCCATCAACAACTAATCCCTGCAGAGTTAGAACAGAAGTCAGAGTCGTTACATTTTGTTGTACGGATACGTCCTTACAATAAAATTTCGTGTCGTAAAATTTATTAATTCACCCTCAGAGCCATCCAGAACCGGCAGAAAAAACCCACCCATCACCCGCAGGGTTGGAAATAAATGCATCTGTACGAAAAAAAAAATTAAAAAAAATTTTGACGAGATGTGTCAACGAACAGCGCAAAACTTTTCGACAATTGTCAAAGTGATGACAAGTTCGTTGTTTTCGTTGGATTTGTCCAATTTTTTATTTTTTTTGTTGTTGTTGATTCTGACATCCCAGTAGCATCCAAAGATAATTTATTGTTTCGACTGGTTACAGATATTTACGCTTTAGTGGAATTAGAAAAGTTTTTTCGTGTCGAAAAGCACTAAAAAAAAAACTAATAACAACCAACACCCATCGATGGTTCCTTGGAAACCAGGATGAATTGGTGGAAGAAGTTTGTTCCTTCAAAAACCAAAAGTGAGTTTTTTTTTACCGTCTTTCCTTCGTTTGGATCATTTTTGAATTGGAAAAACTTTTTAGTACCATGTTGCTGCACAGTTGGCTCGTGTTTCTGGTGAGAAATTCGGACGGGAACATCCCTCACATGCACAAAGTATCTTAATTTGGGGAAATGGTTTGTTGCTGAACCAATTCGATGAAGAAGTACGAGTATATGAGATGACTCTGAAACGAATACTAGGTATAGTGCAGCGTTGCCACTGCTATAATCTAGTGGCAGTTTGACCCTTTTTGAACACAGTGGTCAAAATAGGAACGGCATGTTAAATTTTAATCCCGCACGGGGTTGAACCATTTTGATCTATTACACAAGAGAAGAAGCATAGAAGTTAAATTTAAATTTAACAAATTTTGCGATTGAATTTGTCCTTGCATTAAAATTTTTACAAAAAAGTTTGCTGCTGACAAAATAATTTAAGAGATTCAGGGGGAGATGTGCTCCGGTTTGTAATACCAACTGCCTACTTGTTGATAGTTCTTCGCTTCTTAGTTACTCTCATGTTGTTATGGAAGCTTGTTCTACAGGATTAACGTTGCACCATGTCGCAATAGCTGCTTATGTTCTCGACGGATTAGTATGTACAACTGCTTGTAAGTCAAACCGCAGTAGTTATTCCGATTGTCTGTTCCTTAATATTGCATGTGGTATTAAGCATCTACTTGGAGTAATAAACAGGCCAAATAAGAGCATAGATACGAGTATGACTCCCGTTTTCAGAACCCTAGAAGGGATATCATGTTCGACGCCGAATATCATTGTTTGTGGTGACCTCAACTGCAATCTACTTTATGTACGTTCCTCTGCTCAAATGGTTTAAAATTTCAAGAGTATTGACCTTACACCTATAAACGTATCAACAGCAACTCACTTTTCAATTAATCGTGCCACTGTCCTTGACGTGTCCTTTGTAGGTAATTCTGATAAAGCTCTATTTTACAATCAACTAACAGCGACGGGCTTCTTGAAACACGATTTGATCTACTTAACCTATGACATGCAGATAATTACAACTGAAACTGTATTCTCTTATCGAGGTTTCAAAAACATTTATTATCAGAATTTACGGTCTGACGTTGTTGAGATAAAATGGGAAGACATCTACTGTATGCCCTCAGTTTATCAGCAGGTATCATTTCTAGAAGTGAGTTAAAAACACTTTTCGATCGACACGTTCAGCTACGAACTAGGACAATTTAAAGCACTTCTTCTCCTTAGTTTAACAGAGATATTTAAGAACTGATTCACAAACAGAATCTAGCCTACATTCGATGGAAACGTTATAAGCTCCATGTGCTCGTGGAACAGATGAAGATGTCGATGCAGCCCTACTGTATGTTAAATCAAATGCAAAACTTCTTCTCCCCTTTCTTCTAAAATATTTAACGCATATTTTAAATACTATTTTGACCACCTGCGAATACACAGTTTTGTGGAGAAAGGCAAAAATACTTCCGATACCCCAGTCGAATAACAATCGAACCAGCCTCGCATATAGACCGATTGCCGTTTGCCGTTTTTGTCGAAAGTTATTGAGAAGACTATTGTAAAACAGATGCAAGCGCACTTAACCAGGAAGCAATTCTTAAGTCCTACCCAGTCCAGCTTTCGTGCGAAAAGGAGTTGCAAAACCGCACTCTTACTGGTGGTGGATGATATTCGCAAAGCCATGGATGCAAACTGTTGTACATTTTTGACATTATTGGAGTTCTCAAAAGCTTTCGACACGGTGGATCACACTATTCTTTACGATAAGCTCCTGTATAGCTTCGAATTCTCTACTCTTGCAATCAAACTCATGAACTCCTATCTTACAAATCGTGAACAATGTGTGACAGTAGGAAATAAAATGTCTTCCTTTGTTGGATTGGCTGCAGGGGTACCACAGGGTTCCATCCTCGGGCCGTTATTATTCTCGCTTTATGTAAATGAACTCCGTCAACTAGTAAAACATTGCTGTGTCCATATGTTTGCAGACGACGTCCAACTTTATCTTTGCTGTCCGTTAGACAGATCTATTTGTGCTATAGAAAATATTAACGAAGACATGGAAATTATTCAGCAGTGGGCACTAAAGCACAACTTGTCCCTTAATCCAGCGAAATCGAAAGTTTTATGTATTTATAAACAGAAAACGGATATATCCAGCTTCCCCCCCATAAAACTGGGACAATCTTCCATTGAATACGTTCATACGGCAAGAAACTTGGGGATTGTATTCAATGTTACCCTATTTTGGACCGATCATGCAACTCTCACAATCGGAAAAGTCTATGATGATCTCCGTTTGTTATGGCTCACCCAAAACTCTGTGCCTATTAAAACCAAGATGCTACTTGTTAAGACGCTGCTTTTGCCCATATTATTGTATATGTGCGTGGTCTTTTGTAATGTTGACTAAAATACTCGACGAAAACTAAATGTTTTCTATAACAATTTGGCAAGGTACGTGTTTAACAAACGATATAATGACCATATATCTAGCTACTCTAATCAGATAATGAATCTCAGCTTTAATAACCTTATTACGTTCAGGTTATTAATTCTACTGCACGAAATTATGCATACCGACAGCCCGAGTATTTATTCAGTAGACTAAATTTTGCCACCTCACAAAGAACTGGTGCTCTGATTTAGCCCAGATTTAATTGTATACAATCTGATCGTACATCTTTCGTCCACGCCATTCGCTTATGGAACTGAAGACCAGCTGAAGACCCCCACTCATAAAAGCCAAGCTTTAGATATACGATGCAAAGAAGACTGAATTGTCCACAATTGGCGCAATTTATAAGATATCCTCTATTATGAATAGGCCAAAGAATGCCGAGGATCTAGACATCAGTTGTACTAGATCCCTTAACTCGGCACTAAAAACAAACGCGGTCTTCTTTTTTATGTGGACTGTGACAAAGCTTCTAAAAAACAAAAAAACACTGTGGCGCTGGCAGTCCGGTATGGGCGATGTTCTAGCTTCTCACTCATTTTTGTCATTTTTGTCACATCTGAGCGGGGCCTACGGTTTATCGCCGAGTCCGAACGCCACTCCTTAGAAACTTTTTCGTAGGCAAGTTCACTTTCGGGCGTTTGCCATTGCCCGCTGAACGGGTGATGGCGATTTGAAAAAATGTTGCTTCTATTGGGAGCTTTGTTTTTGTATGATTTACTTCAATATATACAAATTGGAAGAAGAATAAATTTTCAATCTGTTTCCGCATGCTACAGCATCCCTATGTAGGGGACTGTTCAAAACTTCATACTAAAAAGGTTCATCCATTTTGTTGTTCCGAAATTAAAATTGAATTTAACACATTTATAGTTTAGATTTCGATCAAGTTTTTATATCAGTTTATTGCTTGGATCTATCCATTATAAACAGAAAATAATATTATTTAAATGTCCTCCATGGGAAACCTTGCAGGATTTAATTCTGAGAAGGTAATTTTCAATGACTTTTGGTCACATATCCGGGCAATTACTCGTCCAAAACTTGACGAATATTCACTTTCGAAGAGTCAAGCGTTTGCTGATTGTGTGCATAAATACGATCTTTTACATAGCCCCACAATGACCAATCCAACGGCGACAATTCCCACGATCTTGGTAGCCAGTTCATATCTCCAAAAAGCGAAATAACTCATTTAGGATTTTTTTTGCACTCCCATTCAGATGCGAGGTCTTTTATTAAAGAGGAGGACTCTGTTCACGATTTTCTCGTAAAGAGTCCGATAGTACTCCCTCTAAAGTCAGGCTAAAACAATAGGCAAAGAATGTTGTTCGCAACCTAATCGGTATTCAGGCATGAGAACAATCGTACAGATCGCTTCTTCTTTGAGGGAATTAAGATTTGCAGCGAATACGTAAGGAAACCAGACAAGTCAGACTGAAGGATTCACTGTTCATAAACATTAGTGAAACCAGCGGTACTCAGATGGCAAAAATCACTCAGATATCATCTACACTGCGTCTTAAGAATAAGTTGCACTATCTCTGCTTTCATCTGACTCCAGGTAACCAAATTAAGACATGCTTCGAACCAATTTATAAGCTGCTAATGAGCTCTATAACATTACGTTGGTATCGCTTGTGGCTGCGAAGGAGCCGCTTCCCTTGATGGATTCAATTTTGTTGTTACCACTGGCATATACCCAATTAATTATACAAAAAGTTGCAGACAAACCGGAGGCGATTCTGAAGATGATTTTAGCGGAACTCTATGAATTTAGCCCTTAAATCGTAAAAGATAGCTACATGCTCGCCATAGCTTTAGACCTATTATTTGGCTTCTTTTACATTGGAGAGTGTGGAGAGATTGGATTAGCTCCATGTGAGCAAAGATGCTTTTCGAATACATCTTCTATCCAAGCAATATGCTTACCAATGCGGAAGAACGCGCGAAAGCCCTTCAAAATCTCTTTGGCAGAATTGGAGGTACACTTGGGCATTTTTAGGGGCATTGAGTGTGCGTTTTCTAGACAGGCAAGAGGGCGTCGACAAATCACTAGTTTTGTTTTGTTTTAGTGATAGAGCCCACATAGTCAAATCAGAGCCGAGTGCATGCAGCCTCAAATATAGTCCTCCGCGATGTCGGCATAATTTTTTCAGCAGCAAAATGGCTAATGCGTAGCACACTTAAGTGCTTAGCAAAATCTTAGTGCCCCGTCACGATACCTGTAAGCATCCTAAGGTTTTCCTACTGGACGTTAACTGGATAATTGTCTGGAGGCAACCAGCGAGGTCATGTCATTTGCAATAATCCTCATATGAAACCCAACTGTGAGTGGAAGGTGTTTACTAACGCAGGTTCGCATCCTGTGATTTGTCCCCTAAGGCGTGACTGATCCGGTTATTGGAAAATTGGCTTCATATGATCCCATCATATCCTTTTGAAGTCGTAGGACCTTAAACGGAGCTTGGTTATCGCTACTTATACAGGCGATTCCCCACCTAAACTGATTCTTCCGCTTGGAACACAGATGCAGATTTTCTCGAAGAGCAGAATTTAAGGCCTATAGAGATATGAGGCATCCGTGAAGAACTAATCAGATTCATTTTTTGGCTTACAATTTTTCCAAAACCATTCCTGAGCACAGGAAAAGACAATTTTGTATATTTTTTTGAGTCAAATTGAGTCAGGGCGCAAAGTCATTAAAATTCCAATGGCTGTTGTACCAAAGACGGCTTTGTAAGTGCAGTCCTTAATGTGAATATGGGAAAGACATTCATCCGTGCGTCTAAAGCGAAAGCAGGCATGCTAAAAAAAAGCCCCGATGCAGACAATACAGACCTTTTCTTGGAGTCTGGTAAAAATGGCAGTGACTTTGTTTTGTAGAAAAAAAAAAACATGTTCCACCAGGCAACCGGAGCATTTGTATACAATTTGCCTTATCGTGCTCATGTTAATCCAAGGGATCCTTATCTGTAACAGGCCCCATGTCATGGCGAAGGCTCCAGTGCAGTTTTAATAGACCAACAGCACTTTAAAGGCTTTCTACGTAACAGGTTTGTTAGTTAGTTCTTTGGAGATTTGAATGGTGATGCCTTTTAGCACTAATAAGTGAGGCCAGTTACCTTCCATGAGGACAATTGTAGTTTTGAATAAAATGACAAAAAGGTTTGTAGAAGCCCACTTATTATTATGCCACAACTAAGGCTGACTTCGCTTTACAGCAGTCATGGTTGTCTGCATATACAAGGGCTGTATGATAAGTACATGTGTTAGGTAAGAAAACGCATTAAAAAAAAATTGTATTTATTGTATTTCTCAATAAAGTCTCCTTCCAGCTCGACACATTTAGTCCAACGAGATTCTAAATTTTTCAAGCCATTCAAAAAATATGATTTATCGAACTCCGCAAAATGGGCCTCTGTTTCGGCAATGATTTCCTTGTTTGGCGAGAATCGCTTTCGACAAAAAGAAATCACATGGGGCCAAAACTGGAGCAAAAAACTGGGTGGGTAAGGCAGCAATTCGTAGCTAGTTGGACCAGTTTTGCTGTGGTGATTGCGGACGAGTGAGCAATTGCGTTGTCATGGTGAAAAAGGACTTTTTTTTGCCAAGTGGGCAGTATAAATCAGCATAGTACTGCCCCGTACTAATGTCCATGGAGATGATGCCTTGCGAATTCCAAAAAACGGTGGTCATGACTTTTCCTGCCCATGGAACCGTTTTCGCTTTCTTTGGAGCAGTTTCGCCGGGTGAAATCCACTGTTTTGACTGGATGGATCCATGTTAGCAAACGCGGCACCCATCTCGTCGATAGCTTTCTCATGCCTAATTTTTTGTATGCGTTCAATTGAGATGTGTACAATGCCAGCAATCTCTCTGACCTTTACCCGACGATCTGCTAACACGAAATCGTGGATTTCAGTGGTGCCATCATTCGGTAAACACGGGTTCTTATCATACAGCTCTCGTACCTATGCATTGACGTTTATTGAGAGAGTTAAGCGCTTATTCAGTCAACGTCATGCAACATTCGGGCAAACCCAGTTTATCCTCGAAATCAGTGTTGACAACAGGCAGTGGTAGCAATCAATGTTTTGTTGACCAGCATTAGTCTTATGCACTTAACTAAAGCTTCATTCAGGAATATATCGTCAAAAAAGGAGTTGTCGAAGGCACCATCAGTGTCAATCCTGTCCACCACATTTGAGGCGTTCTGCACCTTCGTTCAACCACGTGAAGCCCAACCATTCTTCTTAGCCATGAAGGAATTTAGACTTACGAGTATTAATCAAAAACAAAAAAAAAAAATCGAATGGAGTACTTTTGCAGTTCCATGAATGACCAGTCCTGCGTCATTCTAAAATCCCCATTGGCAACTCTGACCAGAAGTAGTTTCTTGCAATTTGACTGCATTTTCTTGTCTTGTTTACAGAGATTTTGTACTTTTTTTTTTGTACTTTTTGTTCTCACTCTGCTCGTCGGAACAATATTTTAAATATAATTTCCATTCATCTCAATTCTTTTAAAAAGTTTCGACAGCATAAGTAGCAAAAGAAACGCTTCTGTCGGCATAAATCATTTCAATTTTACTCTCCTTGCCATTCTTTGGCTGTGTGTAATTCTTATGGTCGACATTTAGGTAGAACAACCAGTTACCACCGATATACTGTGCGATAACGGAAGCTATAGATTCTAACCAATCACTGAGTTTAGATACTGTTCTCTTTCTTATTTCTTTTTTTTTTTTGTTTTTTGGAATGATAAAGTTTGTGGTGTTGCTCCATGCTGTTCTCAGTTTCTACATTCGACAACCAATGCTTTCCGGTTCCGTTTCCGGCAATTAATCAAATTATAGCACTACAAGGAGTATCTACCACAGGATATAGGCGACTTTTTCTATTTTATTTTGTGTTTTTGAAGAATTTGTTTCCCATTCTTAGCCGCCTAGATCCGAGAGATTTGTATAAATCCTATAAACAGCCGTTTCAGGGTAAAGTTGGAATTGAAAATTTTAACTCAAAACACATTCATCTTTCCCAGGGATGTGTTGGATGAAACAGTTTCATGTGAATATTGGTAAAAATGTATTCGTATCTTCTGGTGAATAAGTTTGGTCAGCATATGGTTGGAGAAATGTGAATAGTTGTTCGCTACGTAGAAATTATTTTAAAAAAAAAATCTTTTCGGCACACTGAAAATTTGTGGTTTGCGAAGACTTAGTTTCACCTTCTATCAGACATTTTGTGAACAACTTTGACAGAAGTTCAGCATTATACTCGTATGAACAACCTTCGGAAATATTGCAAAGTTACTTCCAAAATGCATGCTGTGTCGAAATAGTACACCAACTGGAGCTGGCTTACCCAAGGTTGTGAACAAAGTTCTTGTGATTGGTTTGCTGGTTATCAATCATTTCCCCGTGTTCGTTTTATGCGCTCAATGGAGAATACACATATTGTGGATGTTGCCGAAAATATGCGTCTTACTCCGAGAACCTTACCGCGCCAAATTCTGAGAAGAATTCTGCATAACGGTTTCGCTTGCAAGATCCATTTCACTTGGGAATCGAGGCAATATGACCACCCGCTTTGCTATTGCTGCTCTGTTTGGGCGTTAGCGCAGCTCAAAATTTATGACGATTTTGCGCAAAAAACCATCGAATGAAACGCATTTCCATCTTAGTGGCTACGTAGACAAGCAAAATTGCTGTGTTTTGGTTTGGAAAATCCACTCATAGTCTTGGAGAACCCAATGAATCCAGAATGTGACTGTTTGGTGTGGTTGTTTGAGTTGTGGCATCATTATCACATTTTTCTTCCAAAGCAACAATGGTAGACACGTTACAGCCAATGGCGAGTACTGCCAAGGCATAATGACAAATTTTGTATAGCCGGAAATTAAATGAGGAATTTGACAGCAGCAAGATGAGCCCCTGTGCCTTGCAGGCCGACTTAAAATCGATTTATTGGACGCTAAGTTCAAAAATCGTGTATTCAGTCATTTTGGCCACGAGAGAGCTGCTATTTGACGCCGTTGGACTTTTTCTGCAGGGTACCATTAAAGGTCATGCTATGCAAACAATTCAAGCACTCAAAAACAATATTGGTCAAGCTATTCGTAAAATAGGGAACGAAACGATCGAAAATGTATTGACGGATTGGGTGAACAGGATGGCCTGCGGGTAAGCCGGCCGAGACATTCATTTGAATAAAATTATATTTAACTATTAGTCGAAGACCTTATTGTTTTGAATTAGGAAAAAACTGTTGAAAAATATTGGACAGTGTTTTTTTATGGTTTTTCAAAAAGATACCAACAGATGGCCTACCCTTATGTACTTCAAAATCTTAAATCAACACATTGCTACCTTTAAACAGCGGAGCACGCCACATGTAGTTGCCGATGAGAAATGCACGGTTTTTTAAGTGTGTACTGTATAATTTGACTGTTAGTCTTTGGGCTCCCTTTCTAGTCATTCTAAAAGCAATTTTGGTGTTTAAATTTGAAAAGTCAAATCCTTCGGTGTAATTGGCATTAGTGATTTCTAGACTTCGATCAAAACACTCTTTTCTTTCCTATGACACTAATTATAGCAGCCCTAACAATATTTAAGTCCATCCCTGGTGGATTAGCGAGAGTTCTACATCGCCATTCTGCACAGGGCCGGATGGCCTGTCTTTAAAAATGATGTCATTTGTGGCCCCAAGATTATTAAAGATCCAGGATCTGACGTAATGCGATTATTTTCTAGATTGCTCACACACCAGATGTTAGGCGTTTACATAAGCTGGAAGAAGAGATCTTATACATATATGCAAAGAGACAGATCTCTTTTCTTGTGGATCGGCCAAACAGTGGTATGGTTCCGTTCTCGAAAGTTGGTGCATGCTCTACACCAAGCCACCTCCCGCTTCTTGAAACAGTTAGGCTTATATGTCGTTCGATTAAGCAGCCCTGTTGTACTTAAGCTTGAAAATTGCTAGTCTCCCATCATTGTGGTTAGGTCGACGGGTTTATTTTCACTATCTATGTTGAATGGTTGAATGGAGGAGTTTGGGTTTTCCTCCAACCAGTCTATAGTTTTCCCGTTTCGTTAGTAACGGTATAGCCCTTCCATTAAGTTTCCTTGTTTGTCTCTACATGTATCATACTTTTTTTTATTTCTTCTCCTTTTCCACGTTGAGCAAATTGTTACCCTACGTGTGCTTGTCTGTATTTCCTTTCAAACCATAGGCTTCAGGGTGGTAGACGGAAAAACCCAGCGCATCAGTTTCGACATTTCTCTAATGGTTCCTTAGCACCGATGCCACTACTCTTCAATACTCGACGTTTGTTGCAAGGCATCCTAAGAGCCTATGGTATTCTCGATCTTCAAAATGTCTTAACAGTATTTCCTTGCTGTTATCGTGTCATACGAGTACTTTGCAATGAGGTAATGTACTGAATCTATGTCCGCCACTTCCAATTTTCAGAACGTCTGTAGTACTGGAAGAGTGTCTGGTGTCGATCGGAGCCTGATCAATTTGGTAGATGGTCTCATTTGTGTATATTAACGTTGAGAAATCGTGTGCCAACTATTGTGATATTTCGCCTCGCAGCATAGTCAATTCGTTTTACTCCGCCTCCAGATGTAGTGGTATTGCATGCCATGCTTCCCTTCTTCGCTGCCAAAAATATCGCCCTTACCAATTTCGGAGTTAAAATAACCCAGGGCAATTTTAGCATCTTACTTGGGACACTGCTAATACTTTAGCCTGAACCCATATCAAGCTAATATTGGCGAATAAGGCCTTGCTGTATACTTCCATACGCCAAAATGTCATAAGCTCAACACTACTCGCCTCAAATCTGCCTCATACGACAAAACTGCACCCAAATAGACGCTTTCTTTTCCTCTCTGTAGCAATTGCTTTCAGTATACAGATCCGTCACAGTTTTTCGTTTTTTTTTTTGGTTGAGGTTCTCCGCCAGTTTTCCGTGTTCTCGCAGCCTGTCCAGAGTTCGAAGATTTTAAGTGCAGAGTCCAGCATTGTTGTCCATTTTAAACTTAGAAAGTTTGTCAACAGTAGATCCTTTTTGCAATAGTAACTCTTGTAAGCGGCCGTTTATGTAGCCACAGGCATGGCAACGTAGTTTCAACACACTCAACACACTTTACCCTAACCCTCCGTTGGCGTCAGGTAATAGCAGCAGAGACATTCTAATCTGAAAGACTGCTCTACTAGATAACCGACAAAATATTGTATAATTGGTCTTATCATAGCGATAGAGATAGATACCGCCAACACACCGACTACTCATTAGAAGGTTTGCGACACGTTAAGCCCAAAGAAATTGGTTATCCAGGATGACACTCGAATAATCCAAAGAGTGGATGATCACCCACTTATGCAGCAGTCAACTTTGTATGGTTCAAAGCACTTTCTAGTGCACCACTAGTTGATTACGTCTAGAAACAATTTAGAGCAGAAAGTCGCTAGTCAAGATCCAAAGGAAAATACAGCAGCAGTGTTACCTTGCCGAGGACACATGTGGTCCACACTTCAGTTGTTGAAACCACCCTTTACGTTGATGAAAATGCTCTGCGTGTTTCGAAGTGTAGTCTCGCACAATCTTTCGCGTTGGTGGATAAATTCCCAAGCCCTTTTTACACACATAAAGCTCACCAGAAGTTTTTCTCCCCTTTGATAGTACCGGTGTCAGACATTTTATATTAATAGATTGACAGCTCAGCGGAGATTCGATGAAGTGACGCAGCATAAAACCGCTGCTACTTACTTATTTACTTACTTAGGCGGCGTTACAGTTCAACCAACAAGTCCCTACAACTAACCCAATCTTTAGCAACCTCCCTTCAGTTGCGCGCTTCAACTTAAGTTACCTTTTAACTTGTACGGGCAGTCACCTAAGGTGAGATCTTCCTATGCTGCGTTGTCCCTCTAAGTTAGGTTCAAGAACTATGCAGGCGGGAGCAGTTGCTATCCCAGTTGACTAATGGACGGATTTCTGAAATCGATAATTCGTCGCTGAATATTCAAAGAGCGCCGAATATTTTCCGAAAGAGTTTTGTCTCAAAACAACTGAGGATATCTTCAACCGCCTTCGATAGAG
Organism: Volucella inflata; assembly: GCA_928272305.1. Classification (NCBI taxonomy): domain Eukaryota; kingdom Metazoa; phylum Arthropoda; class Insecta; order Diptera; family Syrphidae; genus Volucella; species Volucella inflata. The sequence goes on from OV743716.1 coordinate 157,209,358, forward strand.
TCTATGCTTCAGGCTTAACCTATTTTGCCAGCTCGGGAAGTTCTACGAATTATGTCAATTCCATCATTATACGCTAGTTCTACGGATTTTTGAAGATTGCGCCTCCGGTATTCGCTTTCGAATTCTGCATAACTACATCAAGTATGAAGTTAAAGAACTTACAGGACATCACGCCACCCTGTTTTAAACCTTTTTTGACATCAAGTGTCTCGATTAAGTCGTTACTGACTTGCACAGATGGACAAAATTCGTAAGGATGCCAAAACCAAGCAACGCTCTATATAGAATATCTGAATGAATGCTGTCATATCTGGCCCCAAGTCTGCCGATTGTGAACTTTCCGGCCATGAAACCACACTGAAAGAGGCCGATCAGACTGTTAATGAAAGGTTTTAGACGTTCACATAATATGGCAGACTTGATTTTGTACGCAATATTGAGGAGTCTTACAATTGTAGAGTGTTGGCGCAAATAAGAAGACATCTTCTTTTTCTAAGACTATGCCCTCCATTGAGTCATTTTAGTCAGATGAACGGAATTGCTGGCTATCATCGTCTAAGTTGAACTTTGTCGCCGTTATGCGGTCTACAGATAAAGTTCTTTAGTTTCAACATCGACTGTGACTACTTTAAGGCTTACTTCTTTATCCCTTAAGGTTTCTGTAGAAGTCTTGTTACGAGTATCTTGACACTCAATATCTTCGACCGCACGCTTTTCTTGCTGTGTTTTATTTTTCTGGAGAAAGCGATGTTCTATTCAAGTACATCAGTGGCCGGGTTCTCTGATGCCATACTGGCAGCTCTACAACTGATTCCAATACTTGACGCTAGCGGCGTGGGAATTGTGGACAGCTTTCGATCCATGCAGTGATCCGACTCAGTGTTGCAAAGATACTGACGTCCAGAATATAGGAGGCATGCAGTTAATGTCGGAGTGCACCAAGGAAGCGTACTTAGCCCTTTCCTCTTTAACGTTGTATTCGACTACATGCGCGAAGCAAATGTAACGCCAATTCTCTTCCCTGTTGACGCAGTTATACTAAGCGATAACGTCGAGGATTTGCAGAACGCCTTAGATTCATGGAAAAATGCGCTAGAGAGAAACGAGTTTTAAATAAGTCGGTCAAAGACGGAGCATTTGACGTGCGCATCCGTTGCGACCTGTTCCTATTTTTAAGTACTTAGGATCAATCGTTAACATGAAAGCGAAATGTGACGACGACGTAAGCCACAGATTGAGTGTGGGGTGGATGAAATGGCGGGAAAATTCAGTGTGCGAACGAAAAATTCCACCTAAATTGAAGGGGAAACTCTACACCACGGTTGTTAGACCAGCTCTTATGTACGGTTCTCAGTGCTGGACAATGTACGAAGCGTTTAAGAACAAAATGACGAAAGCGAAAGTGAAAATGTTAATGATGTCTAGTGGAGTCACTAAACGCGATTGCATTAGGTCCACGTTCGCTTGAGGCGAATGGAATAAGCTGGTGTTGCCACGTTCAAAGAAGATCTGCGGAAAATCCGGTTAAAAAGGCACTAGCAACTACGGTCTCTCCAACTGTAAGAAAACGAGGTCGAAAAAAGATTTCCTGGATTTCTCAGATGGCAAATGCGCAACGACGCCTGGGGCTAACCACTGAAGCGATCCGAACAGTATGTAGACTCGTTCTGCGGTCTACGACATTAGCCAACCCCATAAGCGGAGCAGCAGCGATGCAGTAAAAATGGGAAACTTGTTACGCATAAGTTCGTATAACGAGGAAAGGGTTAATAAAAGGAACAGAAAAAGAAGAAGCAATAATTCGTTGTCGAAGGTATACATTTGGTTGTGTTTCATTATCTGGAGACCACCATGTCTACAATAACACCGTATCTCTGTCTGTTGCCAGTCATGATGTCTTCTAGGCTATACTTACCTACCAAATGTTCTGCAAAAGTTGTCATTCTTTCATTTCCTGCGACTTTGCTTAAATGTCTTGCCGAGTGTCGTCTGTGGGGCCGTGAATACATATTAGTATCGTGTAACCAATTTAGTCTTGCTGCGGATAGTCATAAGATGGTCGCTCACGTGACAGAATCTCCAAACTGTTTGCCCAAGTCTACCTGGGATGACAAGGTGTAGCTATTTGATTCACCCATTTACTGATTTTTAATTGCCATCCAAGCACAACTTCCGCTTAACCACCGCAGAAATCAAGTCAAAACCATTTTTGAAGTATTGCTCACTAAGGCAAATAAATTAAACACTCGTGCAACTCACTGAGGTCTTTTTACTCCACCTCACAATCTTAAGTTTGGATATTGTTTCTAAGGTAGAGTTGGACTAAAATTGTCATAAAATCAGCATGTAATTTTTCATTAAATAAAATTTGCCCACCTCCCTAAGTTTCTTGCGAAATCCGACTTGCCAAACGATTTTTTAAAAAATAAACCTACTGAGCCTTTTTGAATTAAAAATATCCTTTTCGTCCTATTACCTGTTTAACTAGGTATAATCCATTATCCAACTTTTAAGGATAAAAAGACATTCCAATAAAATTTGCTAAAGCAACAAGTTTTCATGAATTAACCCCTCACAAAGGCTTAAGGGATGTGAAGTCGGAGATAAGAGACATTCTCTGCCTCATCATAATAATAACAAAAGCATATCCCTTACGTTGGCTGTTTTTTCAGAAAAAAAAATAAATAAAACGAAAGCAACAGCAAAAGGGGAGTGAGGAGGTTACCCCACCAACGATAAGAAAAAAAAAAAAAGTAAGTTAATTGACATCTGATAAAAGTTTGTTACAATTTGACACCTATTTACTTATGTACAGCCGATATGTGTACGTTATATGGTTGTGGTGTGTGGTGTATGGTGTATGGTGTACGTTTACGTGCAAACATGTAGCCTCCATGTGAGCATGAAAAGTTCTACTCGTAGACATAAATTGAAAGGATGCCCTCATGTCACCGAGAAACTTTTTGTCGCATAAACTTTCGTATAAACTCCCCCGGGGGATTCAATATGAGAACTACTCGTATCCATGCATGTGAATACATTGACACATATACGAGTACCATACCCAGACAAATTGTAGAGGTTTTTGCAGTGTAAAGTAATAAAAAGTGGTTCCGCCTTAGGGGAGTTTTCCACCCTCGGAGAAATGAATATCAGGGTCATATTATAGGAAGTGCTTTTGTTTTTTTTTTTTTTAATATTTTTGGTTTTAGTGTATAATTCTGGGAACGGTACTAAAAATTAAAATTAATTTTCTGTGAATTATGCTTTTCGACTTTGTTTGGGGGGGCGGAAGGAAAAGTTTTCCAACAAATCCGATATTGATCGGGAAATCAATTTCCGATGACGTAAGTGTATTTAGCTTTTTTTTGTAGACATTTCCGCAGGTTGTAGAGGTTGTAAAAAGGATATCAGAACTTCTGCAGTGATATACTTTCAGTTGGTTACAACGGAACTGTTAGTTCAATTTAGGTTTTGAAAGTGTGAGTTGGATACCTAGGTTATAGGTTAGGTTAACCCATAGTGCTATAGGTTGACAGAAACGGTTGGAAAAAAAGTACATCACAACGGATGTTGTTCCTATCCCTCTATGCATAGAGCATATCATCAGTTGTATGAGACCTAGTAAAAACCTTTTCGTAGAATCTAATAGAGCACTAGAATCTAGTGAGCGGTTGCTTAAGACACTGAGACTTTACCCCGTCATTTGACGATGACCTTTAAAAATGACGATACTTACCTAAAACCATTTATTCTGGCAATGCTCTCTGCAATACCAAGATGAGAGGAGTGACCCCAGGTAGGAATAATTTTCTGTGCTTCCTTAAAACAACACCAGAAGAAACGATGAATAGGTATCGTTGCAGAACATTTTTACAAAGAAAGTCTGTAAAGAGTAAGACTAGCCACAAAACGGGAAATGGATAATAATAACAACCGGAAAATTGCACAGGATGAAAAGAATTTAACTCACTAGCGTCGGACAGACTGTCAAAATATACTAGGCGGCGTGAAAAGTAATCTCCTTGACCGCCAGAATGCGCTGCTACTGCAAAAAAGGTTATGGTACCTTGAAGTCCGTTTATATTTAGGCAGGCATGCCAAATTTCAGTGCGATATTGTCTTTAGTTTTGTTTTGACAGCTGATTGTTGTTGACGTGTTTGGCATCATGTTGAGAATGGACAAAAACGGTTTTCCTTCTCTAATAAAACATTATTTTTTGAGAGGCAAAACGGCGAAGGAAACAAAAGAAAAGTTGGATAAATGTTATGGGGCTAATGCTCCGTCAGATTACACCGTCAAATATTGGTTCCGAGAGTTTCGTGGTGGCCGCAACTCCACTACCGATCAAGTCCGCAGCGGGCCCTCCGATGTGGTTACAGAGGACAATGTCAAAAAATACATGAAATGATGTTGGCTGATCGGAAAGTGAAGGTGCGCGAGCTAGCAGATACCACAAAGATTAGTACTGAGCGCAAACGCCATATTTTTCATATGAAAAAGTTATCCTGCCACTGGGTGCCGCACATGCTCACTCCTGACCAAAAACACGAACACGAGAGCACTTCGAAAGAGTATTTGGACTTACTGATGCGGAATTGGGCGGACTTTTGTCGTCGATTGATAACTGTTGAAGAAACCTGGATCCACTATTACACACCAGAGAACAGAATGAGTGCTCGGCAATGGACTGAAGCCCAACAAACCTTTAATATGTAAGGCATTGGAAGCTCTGTCATATCCTCCATGTGGGTTACAAATCCGTCATAAGCGCTCCTATTCGTCTAAGGAATTATTAATCATGGAAGTTACCACTACGGTAGGACTACATTGTTGCAAAATAATCAAAATCTTTGGATAATTACGAATATAAGTTATATAAGAATACCGAATTTCGAATTGGGCTTCGAAACTACATATTTGTTGCAGTTGCAGCATGGAAAATAATCTTCGTCTTTACTTTACTTCATTCCCATAACCAATTAGTCTGAGTTCCTTTATATTGAAGACCATGAGAGAAAGTTTGACCTTTATGCAAGCCTTACTGCTTTGCGAATGCATTTTGTTTCTGAGATACATAAATCTGATGACCAAAGTTGAGGGTACATTCGACAAAAGGCAAACTGCCTTTATCTTAAGGTACTTTCAAGTTTTTAAAAAAATACCTCACTGCTGCTTCTACGAGAGGCTCTCTATCTCTCTCTCTCTCTCTCTCTCTCTCTCTCTCTCTCTCTCTCTCTCTCTATCTCTCTCTCTCTCTCTCTCTCTCTCTCTCTCTCTATGAGGCTTTCGTCTGGCAATGCTTTAGATGCACCAGATTTTTTTTTCTGCGTTGGTATGTTAAAACCTTCATAGGCACCATAAGCACGCGCGCATAAGAGCACCACCACACCGCCACAGCAGGCACCATAAGCACGAGCACCTACTGCCTACCACAGTGGCATAGCAGCGCCTACCATAAGCACGCGCTCATGGTAGTGTGAGATTCTTACTCACTAAAAAACCTCCCATTTTCTACAAGACTACGACTAAGTTTCCTTAACAAGTAGCTCAAGCTTCTGTAGTTAATCGCGTTTGGTAGGTAGCTTTCCAGCGAAGGCACTTACTATTACCGTTATTTCATACGGGTTTTCCTTAAGGCGCTTAGTTGAACGGTCTTGTTCTTTGAAGTCGCCGCACAACATTTGTCTCGTCCAATCTCTGGATTACTTTCTGGTTGCACTGATGCACAAGACGAGTGCGAAGTTTACGGGCAAAGCTTGTTACTTTGTCTTTCACGGTTGCAATTCCCAGATCGCCGTGAATATCGCTATTCCTTATACGAGGGCGGGTCAATTAGTCTGTGACTTTAGGATTAAAACACAGATTTTTTGATAAAAAAATAATTTTATTTTTCAACGTAGTCTCCCTTGAGCTCTATACACTTTGTCCAACGCTTCTCCAATTTTTTTAAACCTTCCAAAAAAAATGATTTGTCGAGGTCCTCAAAATAGGCCTTTGTTTGCGAGATGACTTCATCATTGGAGTCAAATCTTTTTCCACCAAGCCATTTCTTCAGGTTTGGGAACAAGAAGTAGTCGCTCGGAGCCAAATCTGGAGAATAGGGTGGATGAGGGAGCAATTCATAGCCCAATTCATGGATTTTTGACATGGCAACTGCACATGTGTGCACCCTTGCATTGTCTTGGTGGAAAAGAACTTTTTTCTTGGCCAAATGAGGTCGTTTTTTTTAAATCGTCATTGAATCGGTCCAATAAGTTGGCACAATATTCCCCATTGATTGTTCTTCCCTTTTGAAGGTAGTCAATGTGGATTATCCCGCGTGCATCCCAAAAACAGTCGCCATAACTTTATTGGCTGACAAACCCACCTTGGCCTTCTTTGGCGCCGGTTCACCCTTAGAAACCCACTGTTTTGACTGTTGTTTGTTCTCTGGTGTGTTGTGATGGATCCATGTTTCGTCCACGGTTACAAAACGGCGCAAAAACTCCTCCATATTGCGATTAAACAACGCCAAACCTTCCTGTGAAGTTGTTACACGATTGCGTTTGTGGTCGACTGTGAGCAAACGCGGCACCCATCTTGCGGAAAGCTTTCTCATGCCCAAGTGATCATTCAAAATTGAAACCACTGAGCCATGCGAGATCCCTACGGCTTCCACAATCTCTCGCACTTTCAATCTTCGGTCGGCCAACACCATATCGTGAATTTTTTCGATTGTTTCGGGTGTAGAGACCTCAACTGGGCATCCAGGACGTTCGGCATCTTCAGTGCTTGTACGGCCACAACGAAATTCAGTAAACCACTTTTTTACCATTGAAATCGATGGTGCAGAGTCCCCATAGTATTTATCAAGCTTGCCTTGGTCTCGGTAATGGTTTTTTTCGCAAGAAATAGCTTAATAAGCACACGAAATTCACTTTTTTCCATTTTCTCCTCAAATTAGTGAGTAGTCTGATAAAAATAGCTGTCAAACACAAGCTAACTGACGCAGCAAGTTTAAATTTTGACAGGAGTCAACTGACAGATGCCTGTTGACAGGAGCAGTGTTGCTGTTTCAGTAAAGAGGTCAGAAATTCAAAAAGTCACGGACTTATTGACCCGCCCTCGTATATCATGGAACAATGACGATTGCTCTAAGCGCTTTGTTCTAGAATGTCTGTAGGACAACAATATTGTTTGATTTGGTACAACCCCATAGTTGTATACCATAAGTCCACGAAGGTTTTAGCACTTGCTTATATGTGCTTAGTTAAGAGTATCTTCCGATAAGCCAGTTCATTTCTCTTAGCCTGATTTCGAGCTCTTCACGTTTCTTTTTTACGTGTGATTTCCACTTCAGTTTTGCATCTAGGGTCTTTCCCAAATATTTTGCCTTGTTTGCATAAGGTATTTGTACCGAGTTGATGAATAAAGGTAAGTTGTTTATCTTTCTGTACGTGAAATTGACGTGTGTTGACTTAGTCTCGTTTAGCACCATTCACCAGCTCTTCGTCCACTCAAATATTTTGTTCAGAGCTCGTTGAAGTTTTGCAATCGTGGATTCAACTGTTTGTCCTGTGGCGAGGATCGCCGTGTCATCCGCGAACGTGGCTACCACAGTCTCTTCATCTAGAGGTATGTCTCTAGTGTACAGTAAGAATAGGTATGGCCCTAGAACGCTTCCTTGTGGAACCCGAAATAGTCTATTTTCAAGATCAGATTCGAGTAATCTATTCATTTCTCCCAGTAAAATTTGTTGTATATTCTTCAATATCAAGCCCTCGTGCCATACCTTGTCGAAGGCTTGCGATAAATCGAGAAAAACACTTGAACATATCTTTTCTCCCTCTAGCGCGTTTTCAATTACATTTGTTATCGGATAGACCTGATCGATTGTGGAATGTTTAAACCTAAAGCCGAACTGGTGATGCGGGATCAATCGTCTTTCTTCAGTGATCGGTTTTAAACGTTTAAGCAGAAGAATTTCGAAGCCTTTTGAAATTATCGGCAGGAGCAGGAGTTTTTGTCGTTTGGACTTTTCCCCGGTTTTGGAGCCATTATGACTTCTGCGACTTTCCATTGGCTTGGAACGTATAAAAGTCTCATGGAAGTATTTATAATGTGGAGGAGCCTGACAAACGCTTTTAAAGGAAGCTCCTTTAGAATTTCACTTGTAATCAAATCGTATCCTGGAGCCTTATTATTTTTCAGGTTTTTTATTGTTTGCTTTAGCTCAAACAGTGATACGGATTTTATATTGTAGCTGTCGGATCCTGTTCTGAGATTAAGTTCTTGGGCCAATTGGCGTCCTTCGAACGGTTTGAATTTTTGCTTCCAAGTGGTCGGCAAACAAATTCGCTTTCTCTTTTTCTCCTTTTGCCCATTCGTCGTTGGCTGTTTTTATCGGTGGCAATTGCATAACAGGTTTCTTAGTCGACTTCACTGCTTTCCAGAGCGAATAATTGGAACTCTTGTCCGCAGTCAAGCCTTCGAGGTAATTTGAAGCCTCACGGTTCTTATATTCTTGCAGCATTTGCTTTAGCTTATTTGGTAGGCGGTTCAAATAGGATTTATGCGAAGGTGCACGTGATTGTTACCATCTCCTCCGTGCTTTCCTTTTTTCTCGTAGGAGGCCTTCTATATCAGGCGCGTATATTTGCTTTCCGTGTTTCATTCCTCTTATTCGAAAGGAAATGTTGCACAGATGAATTTTTTTCCTCTTCTTTATCTTCATATTGAGGCCTGCGCCTATCTTCCTTTTAAAGATAAGTTAGGTCCCAAGGCAGTAACAACTTTTGGTCGTTTGTCGAAAATACCAGCAATTGTGGTTCATCCTCCATCGCAACGCTCATTAAAAATGACATTCTAGCAGTAAGGTCTTTGGAAAAAACCAGTCTAGTTGGTGAACACTTTGCAGCTAGGTCACCGCCTACATTTGAGCGTGTCATGTACTCAATGGAATAAATTCACACTTGTTCCCCTCCCTTTGTTCTAGAAAGGCTGGCAAAATCATTTTAGTCGAAAAAGCGTGCATTTAGAATTTATCTTTTGGAATGTTCAATGCAAGCTGTCTTTGACAGTTTCTTGTCCTATTTCCACAAAAGCTGGTGTGCCATAGGGCTACATTCTGCCACCAATACTCTTTTTGTATTTACAAGCAATCTCTTGTCTGACGGCAGCACTCTCTGTTGATCATATTCGTCTCGAACACATATTCCCACTCTTCGGCTGTGGAAGGCAGCGTACATACATATGTATGTTAAGCCTACCAAATCCCGATATAAACAGCGTTTGGCAATATCAATGAATGGCAATAACATCTTGAAACTAGAATCATTCCCATTCTCAGTATGTTCGTCAATGACAGCTTACTACGGAATGACCACATTTTCGACGTTGATAAAATTGCTGCGAAATATTTAGATTTCCTCAAGCGAACGTAAGACAAGCCTGTTTTTATCTGATCCAGCCTTAGTATTCTAGTGAAAAGCATTTATCCGCGCAAAATTGGAGAACAGTGCCCGAACAGAACAATCAAATGCTATTAAGACCTGCCAGACAGGATTCCATACAGTGGCATAAGACTATCATGCAATCGATTAAAAACCTTGAACACCGACACAGTGTTTCCTGTCTCACGATGTACTATCGCTGTTTTCGTCATCAGTTTTCCATCGAAATTGTCGGTTGTGTTTCCCCCATTCTCACCTGTCTTGCTATGAATCGCGTCGCTTCACTCTCAATCCCATTTTCGGACAACTTACTTATGACAGCCCCTGCCGAGCATTATATTTCCTAGTCATTATAACCTGCGAACATTCAAAACCAACGCACATCGGTTTTTTACTTTCTTCATTCGCGATTCTTCCTTTGTATACGCGTGTGCAAACGGTTTGTCCTGAGTTGACTTCCGTGTAACTGGTGCCGCTTAAACGTTGAAGGACTTCGCATCTTTTTACACAAATTTTGGACATTCTATTTTCTATTGAAGCTCCAATTCCTTTTAAAGGCGCCTTTGACAATTTCAATTGGCAGAGTATTCTGCGCAGTTGCGCAAGCAATCGACTTATGGAAAAGCTTTTGTAGAATTCCCTCATAATAAGGTCAGTTTAAATGTAGAGCAGGGTTAGCCTCAAGGGTCCATTCATACGGACCCCTCTCTTCTGGAGGAATTTTCAAATCAGATGTTACGCTTAAGAGAATCATCTGCTTCTCCTTCTGGAAGATCATTCTTTTGCTGAACTTGAAAGAATAGGAGCGAGAGTTCTGCCAATTGTCAGCAGACGAGGCGAAAGTATTGGTTTCAGCGTATTTCTGGAAAAGACTCCTACAATTTTGCCATCAAGGCAAATTGCAAGCAGTCCGTTCGGTATGCGAACGTAGGTAGGTATCCTACCTTACCTCATTCAGCTAGGAGAACGACTATCGAGTTTTGTTAGCTAAGTAAGGCGCATTCTATGGACAGATGGAGGGCTCACGCACCATTCGTTCTGTCACGGTAGCCTCTTTCTTGATTCGGAGCGTCACACAAATGTTGATTGGGTTTTCTAAAAAAAAGAATGAGTGGGCTACTGCATTCCGAAGGTGTCCAGTAGCCATCCAGATTGGCAACTAGCAATCTAAATGGGATATTGAGGCTGCTTATATCTTTCTTCAGGACCTTTGGATCATAAGAGGGCCACCAGAGCTGAATTTCAACCATAGTTTGCGCTTTAAGCTAGCCGGTCATGGCGCCTTAAAGGTGTTTTTCTATATGAAAGGCCTTAGTGAAGTGGCAGATTGCTCCTGGGGAGCTCTCCTTTAGAACTAGACGAATGTTTTGTGCTTTTGTTTAGCCTACCCAGATGCTAGGAATTTGCAAGCTACAACTATGATGGCAAAGTAAAATTCGTAAGAATTCATAGCATCGCAAATGTGATTTTCTATTATAGACGGCATAGATAGTGTGTGAGCTGCTGGCAATCGCAGATTAGCTTAACGTTGGACTAAAGGCTGTTGCGAAGTTGCGAAGCTCTACCTACCGAGGTATGTTGATACCGAGGTATATTGATACCTCGGGAGGTCAGGGGTACTTGGAACTTTAATCCCAGCCTGATTTAGGAGTTGGCCCCCTTGTTGGAGTATCTTAATTGCTGAATGTTATAGCCAACATTTTCTAGGAGGACTAGACCGACCGGAGCTTTGTCATCTTATGGTTCAGCATATGTTGTAGCATACTACGGCTGGTGTTGGACCATCTTATGACATTGTATTCGATGGATCGATTCGATTTAGAAACCACGTGCCATAACCCATAGAATAACTGCGATATTAGAAAGTCCGCAACCTTCTATTGAAGGGGCGATTCGTGTGTTACACAAGACTTCGAATCTGTTACTGATGGTGGTACTTGCACTATTCAAAACGCGCTCACCTTTCAATATCGAAAAAGTTGGCCGTTGTTATCAACGGCTGTTTTCTCAGATCTGGTGTTGATTGGATCTGTGTTGGCTTATGCTTCTGGAGAAATGATTAACCCTTCCGTGTACTCCAAACAGAATCCAATTATCTAATTTTACTCTGCCACAAGTTGTTAATTTTGCATCAAACAAACTCTCCTTTTAAATCTGGCATTCTGAGCACATTCTTTGCATGAGATGGGGTAAGTCTCCACGCTTTAGTATCCCACTCTACAAGAACCTCATCATCCATCTCCTTTACTTAGTAATTACCGAAGAAATTCCCAATTCGACTACAAAGGCATTTCTTCTTACTTACAGAACCAGTGCCCGTTGAAAGATGCTGCTTTTTCCAAGGCTAATGCTTGTCGTTTTTAGTTCTCGGACCACGGCATTCTTACAAATAATGAGTCCATTGTTTTCTTCGATTTTCAAGTCTTTCTTTGAAAAGAATGTCTTTTTTTCAATTTGGAGGTTCGCTGAAAGACTGTAGGTAACTAGAATTCAGGAGAGTATGCTAGGATGTTGAATATATGGAACCCGTGGAGAATCAACGAGATAGGATTGAAAGAGCAACTTGGCAAGTCTGCCAGTTCTCCCCCTAAACTCGAAACGAAACAATAGATCGTTTGTATAAGCTCTTAGACTTTTGTCTTAGCTTAAATCCTTGGAATAATTCCTTCTGTTGCAAACTCTTTTTCTGCAGCAACACCCACAAGGCACATATTCCAAACGAATCCTTTCTAACATTGAAAAATATAAAAATACCGAAAGATTCTTACTTAAGATAAACTTGCCTACTGACTGTATCCGTTCGACAGAATGTTAACACAGAGATAGCTTTGCTTCTATCATTTTGACATTTCAATTGTAAGGACCGCTCTTTTTGGGTTAGAAATCCTCAATGGTCATCAGACTAAGTGCCACTTCGCACCTTTACTCGTATATTAGACTGCTCTCAATTCGACTCCTTCTTTTTCTGACTCAAGACTTCTCTGAATAGATAAAAAAAAAAACCTTGTCAAGTGCTTTGAGAAAGAAAATCGAATTGTTTGTCGTGCTTAACCAATGGAATGAACCAACCAATCCCTCACGCTAAAACAATTAACCCTCTCTGGCCATTAACACATAAAATCACAACCCCATTGAAAAAGATATTTTTTTCCTAATCTTGCAGAATGCCGCAAACTATACGTGTGGCAGTGCCGCTCATATTTGTCTTTCATTTGGTTGAAACCATAAACATAGTTTTATGTGTTACTCGTATTCAAACCTCCCCTCGAGCGATGGGGAGGGTTTCGTATAATCTACTAAAGAAGAATGAGCAAAGCAATTTTTCTCTGCTCGTGTGTGTGTGTGTGTCTGATGAAGACCTACATGGTGACGACCCCAATACAATACACAGTTACCATTCATTCTTAGCCACCTACTACTACTAACTTACCCCTGCCACTGCTGACATTTAACACACCACTGTGAGCCGGTTTGTATCGCTCCAATACAAAGGCTGCTGATTTACCCCCTCTGACGCATACTCATAATCATCAACCTATCCAACGCTAGGCAAACAAGAATTCCTCCAGCAACACATACTCAAGCCGAACTCCATTGTCCTGGCAGCCGGTCGGTTTCTTCTCCTATTCGTACTCCAACTCATGGTCTTGTCTCAGCCACATACTGTCGATTCGTATACAACGGGTGCACTGTGGCGTATGAGCAACCCAGTTTCACTTCCAACTGGCTTCAACACAAACTCCTGCTTCTGCCACGACTTGGGCTTCGGACATGGCTACGACTTTGGCTCTGGGGTTGCCTGCTTGTTTTCTTCTCCCTGCCTACTTTTGTAGATTTCTTTGCCTTTGCTTTGTTTTCCTTTTCATAATTCTTCTTCATCGTCTATTGTCCTTCTGTGTGACAGCGTTTTCATTTTATTTATTGTTTTTTGTATCGCTATCTCTATTAATGAAATTGCTGGTGGCATTGGTGATGGCAGACAGCAGTGGTGACATCAACATCTTTGATCAAATGATGACCCACTTTCCGTAACGGTGTGCCGTGTCAGGATTCTAAAGGATTTTTTTTTTTTTTTTTGTTCGTCTTCTTGAAGCGACTATTGTTTTATGTGAGGAGTCGCGTGGCATGCCAATAGTGAGCTAAACAATACTATAATTGCAACAGTTGCTATTTTTGGAGGAGTTGAAGGCGTCGTTATTGTGGTTAGAATGCTGCTGATGTCGTTGTTTGCCGAGTAAATACTCAAAGCAGGCAAAATAATAATTTCTTTTGGAAATTCATCCTGTTCCAGCTTCAGTTTCTGGTATCGCTACTTTAACTCTTGCCCCTTGTCCTCCTTCTACTCCTGCTCCTACTGCTACTCCTACTCCGAGGAGAGGGTGGAGAGGAGGAGGCGAGGGTTTATTTTGTGTGCTTTTCGCTTTTGTCTAGATGGTAGCTCGTACCGATATACATATACTCGTACATATTGAGTTGAGACATTCAAACAACCGTTAATTGTTTACGTTCTGATCCCCCGAATATGGCCCAAGGTGAGGTAATGGCAGATATGGGTTACTCGGTTGAATGGAATCCCAACTCTACTCTGGTGGAGATGGTGGGTTTTTCTCTTCATTGGACCCATCTGGCATTGTGGCGGTCATTTTCATTGTTTCTATTGAAGCAGGTGTGCATAGTCTGGGTTTTTGAGAAGTTGGATCCTGGTATTCATTTTCCTTTTTTTTCTGTTTTCCCTTCTTTTTTTTTTGTGCGGAATGGCTCCACACTGGTGAGGGTCCTTTTTGGGTCTTTTGTTTTTTGCTTCCATTTTCAATCTCTCATTGCTCTACTGGTATGTTGTTTTGTTGATGTGAGGGAGAATGTTTTTCCCTTTCATTGATGCTGTTGTTTTCCTTGAAATAAACATCAACGTATTTTAATTGAAAATAAATAAAGTAGAATGGGCTGGGGCTGAAGGCATGAAATGTTTGACAGGCTTTTCCTTTTGTTTCGTTTTGATAATTTCAATGTGGGACACTTGATTGAATTTAATATTTTGGGTAATTTAAGGAAATTTATTCAAGCGGGCGGATACACAATACAATGTACACAACTATCCAAACCTTATGTAGGTCAAAGGATCTCAATGGTGCATGTCAATCGCCACACATACAGTAACAAACCTTCCTTTTCTTGATTTAAATAGATTGTCAAGCTTAAAATCATGTGTACCGACTGCCGAGTGAATGGTGTTCTGAATTTATGGCAACCGACCAGTCAGATCCTGACGTTGTGTTCTTCTTGTAAGGGATATTCTCATTTTTCTCTTCCCTTACTGTCGTACGTTCGGTTTTGTAGGAAGTAGAGAACCATTTAACCTGGCCAAAGATAGGAAAAATCGTGCGTTGTCCTAAGACTCTTTCAACATCACTTGGGACCTTAACTAGCTTACTTACTTTAAGTGGCGCTACAGTCCAGGGTGGACTTGGCCCTATGTCAACAAGCTTCTCCAGCCAGCTCGATCCCTGACTAGCTGCCTCCTCTTCCACTCACCGTCAATGCAGACGGGACCGAAGATCGCCCGAAGAATTTTTCTCTCGAAGCAACCAAGAACAGCCTCATCCATTTTAATGGATGGCAATGGATAATGTCCATGCCTCTGCGCCATAGAGCAGGACCGCGATTATTAAAGTCTTATAAAGGGTGACTTTTGTTGTCCGAGAGAGGGCTTTGCTACTCAATTGCCTTCTTAACCCAAAGAAACAGCGGTTGGCAAGAGTTATTCTTCGCTTGATCTCAGCGCTGGTGTCGTTGTCTGTATTTATAGCGGAGCCTAGGTAGACAAAGTCCTTAACTACCTCAAAGTTATATCTGTCGAGGGTGACGTTCTGCCCGAGACGTCGGTGTGGGTTGTCCTTTCTGCTTGACAGCATATACTTGGTCTTGCCCTCATTGACCGCTAAACCCATTTTCGCCGCTTCCGTCTCAATACTCGCGAAAGCGCCACTGACATCACGCTGACATAATTTCTCTCGATTATGTCAATATCGTCGGCGTATGCGAGTAGTTGGACGGACTTTTGAAAGATAGTGCCTCTTGTGTTTGCTCGTGAGTTTTGCACTATTCTTTCAAGTACGATGTTGAAAAAATCACATGACAGCGCATCGCCTTGTCTAAATCCTTTCTGGACATCAAAGATCTCGGTGAGATCTTCACGACCTTGATGGAGCAGCGTGCATTCTCCATCGTCATCCTGCACAGACGGACGAGTTTGGCAGGTATGCCAAAACTAGACATTGCTCGGTATAGCTCGTCTCTATATATGCTGTCATACGCAGCCTTAAAACCGATGAATAGGTGGTGGGTTTCGATCTGAAGCTCATGAGTCTTCTCCAAGATCTGCCGTAGTGTGAATATCTGGTCGATGGTGGACTTTCCTGGGCTGAAGCCACACTGATATGGACCTATCAGATTGTTGACGAACGGCTTCAGGCGTTCACACAATACGGCAGATAAGATCTTGTATGCGATGTTGAGGAGACTGATGCCTCTATAGTTGGCGCAGTTCAAAGGGTCTCCTTTCTTGAGAATCAGACAAACAATGCTGAGGTTCCATTCATCGGGCATACTTTCGTCCGACCATATTTTACAGATGAATTGGTGTAACTGGTGTAGTGTAAAGTAACCTCCTTTGAAATGAAAAAAAAAATGTTCTTTAAATGTTTTTTTATTTTATTCAATATAGTCCCCTTTTAGGTTGATACACTTATTCCAGCGATTTTCCAACTTCTTGAATTCGTCCGAAAAGTAATTTTTCCTCCGTGGCGTCGATGATTTCCCCGCGTGAGCTGAATTTTTTATTGATGAGCCATCTTTTGAGGTTTGGGAAGAGATAATAGTCCGAGGGAACCAAATCGAGAGAATACGATGGATGCGACAACAATTGGAGCCGTGAGTCATTGATTTTAGACGTGGTTGCGATGCTCTTATGCGCAGGTGCTTTGTCTTGCAAAACAGGTCGTTTTGCAGCGATTTCGGCCTTCAATCGCTCCAATAATGCACAGTAATACTCGCTGTTGATGGTTTTTCATTTTTCGAGGTAATCCATGAAGAGTATGCCATGAAAATCCCAGAAAACCGACGCCATAACCTTTCCGACCCATTGAGCCTCCCTCGGCCGCTTCGGAGCACTCGTGCCGGCTACAGTCCATTGCCGGGCACTCATTCTGCTCTCTAGTGTGTAATAGTGAATCGAGGTTTCATCAACAGTTACCATTCGACGCCAAAAGTCCGCCCGATTCCGCATCAGCAAGTCCAAACACTCTTTCGAAGTGCTCTCCCGTTCGTGTTTTTGGTCAGGAGTGAGCATACGCGGCACCCAGCGGCAGGATAACTTTTTCATATGCAGAATACTGCCCAAAATATGGCGTGTGCGCTCAGTAATAATCTTTTTGGTATCTGCTAGCGCGCGCACCATCACCTTCCGGTCAGCCAACACCATTTCATGTATTTTTTTGACATTGTCCTCAGTAACCGCATCGGAGGGCCTGCCGCTGCGGAGTTGATCGGCAGTGGAGTTGCTGCCACCACGAAACTCTCGGAAACAATATTTAACGGTGTAATCTGACGGAGCATTAGCCCCATAACATTTATCCAACTTTTCTTTTGTTTCCTTCGCCGTTTTGCCTCTCAAAAAATAATGTTTTATTAGAGAAGGAAAACCGTTTTTGTCCATTCTCAACATGATGCCAAACACGTCAACAACAATCAGCTGTCAAAACAAAACTAAGGACAATATCGCACTGAAATTTGGCATGCCTGCCTAAATATAAACGGACTTCAAGGTACCATAACCTTTTTTGCAGTAGCAGCGCATTCTGGCGGTCAAGGAGATTACTTTTCACCCCACTTAGTATGCTCCTTACCAAGTCGATGCCTGCCGCTTTAAAGAGCTCGGCAGTCTGGCCATCCGCTCCAGCAGCTTTGTTGGACTTAAGCTTCGATATAGCTATCTTCACTTCATCCAGGTCGGGTGGACGTAATCGTTGGTCATCATCGTCCAGTTTGAAGGGTTGATTCTACCTGACAGCAATGTTTGGTTCGTCATCGCCGTTATACAGTCAGCAGAAATGGTTTTTCCATATCCTCAGCATCGACTGCAATTCTACTACGATGTTCCCTTGTTCATCTCTACAGGCTTCGGTTCGGGGTTTGTTTCCGCGGCATGTTATTTTTACCTTTTGGTAAAACTTCAGAACCTCATTCCTTCTTCCTCCTAAGAAGCCGGTGTTCGTCTCTCCTCTTCCGCTCATAGAGCTCATGAGCAGCTCTGGTCCTTCTAAGCAGCGCCGCTTTATATGCATCTTGCTTAGCTACATGTGCTTGCCGGCATTCATCATCAAACCAGGGGTTTCGTTGGTCCACCAACCAGTGAAATCCAGCACATCAGAAGCGGTATCTCTGTCGCAGTTTACTCCACAAATATTAAAGAGAAGCTTTAACTTGTAGACGAGGAGCTCAGGGTTTCCATATTCCAGAATCTTAATGTTGGTCTCAAAATCAGAAGGGTCTATCGGTTTTATCTAGAAACAGCATCTTATAACTGCCTTATGATCCTAGGATGCCTCATCAAGTCCCCCGATAGCAGACCTGTTGTACTGCACTAAGAAAGGCCTGTAACTTTACTGACCCTTCGCACTTGCCAGCGTGCATGTTGTGGCGGGTTCATAGAGGCATTTTGTTAAACACTACTCTATAACCCGACATTTATCGTAGGTGGTTTTCCTGTTAACGACGGACACTTAAAAAATCGCAACTTGTCAACTGTTTTGCAACGCCGCTGAGCAAGTAGGCGATAGGACTTTTCGACTTTTTGGGGTTCAGCCAGAAGGCGGAGAAAAATGATTGTTAAGTGATAAATGCAAGCAAACACCCCAACCAGTTTCGAGTTCAATATTGGATGCAGTGGGCTCAAGTGTCACTTAATTAAGTATGTAAACAGGTGCATAGAAAATAAGCTGAGTAACTGTTTTAAATTTATCCCGAATCAACATTAACATTATCAAACTTTTCTCATTACAAAAGTCTTCCCCAGTACCTGAATAGGGTATAAGAGTATCACACATTGTACATCTCTACCTGGGCATATTGTATTACTCAGATATTTTCCCTAAGCAAATAGTGTCCTAGATGTTCATTGGCACGATTTCTACCTCAGAGGGTTGGAAATCCTTCCACCTTGTAACTGTGAGACTGAGTCCAAGCTTTGTAATGAAACCCTATGTTATCCCAATGGGGAAAATTAGCACTGCACAAAAGAATACGAGAATGGCAAGTTGTCCTCGCCACATATTTAGTATTCATCTCATGATGAAGTTATTCTTTCCCACAATAAAATCAGCAAATCCTCCACTCCTTACCGCCTACCGGAACCAAACTAGGCTATGCAAATGCCAGCCACATCCTCATTGGGATATTCGTGTATCAACACCAAAGCCAACGAACTAACCAATTTCGAAGAATGCCAAGCAGTGACTTCATTCAGCCGTCATCTTTCGCTGCACCAACTCATCTCGGTCATGGCGACGATGACGGTATCCTGTCAGCTGATTCAGAGGCGGTTCAGTTAGATTGTGACTTGTGAAAGTCTGCACCAGTAGGGCAGCTCAATCCCATGGCGCAATGCATAGATTTAACCAAGTGCTTGCAAAGCTCCCCAAAAGAAAGGAAAACCTAAATCAACATCCCCTAAATGGTTATGGTTTCCTTTGTTACGCATATCTTGCGCGTGATTTCCATTTAATAACAAGCTGCGACTACGTACCGCGACTGTGTGGCCTAGCCATCATAAGACTTTACCCAGTAAACGAATGGATACTCCTATCTTCATTTTGCCTTTGTTAAGATACTTTTGCCTCATCATGACTACAATCAGGATGACAATGAGTACGACCACAACACCAACAACAAAGACGGCGATGACTTTCATTCATTGCTCCAAATTGCCACAGGAGGAGGCAGAAATTCTACTACGTATGCCATCATGCCGTGCCAATGTGAGTTGTCGGCTTTAGAAAGAAAAAAAAAAATTCCAACTTGGTGGGGCTAAGGAGAGAAGGACCAGAAGTACGAGCACTGCAAGTGAATTCATTCCGTGCTGTGAAGGAAGAACAGTTATGGGTGTTAAATCTTTCCGGTCTTCCGGACTTCTTCTTTGTTGTTTAGTGTACGAGTATAGTGTATGCATGAAATCCTGATATTATAATGAGTGTTAAAGGAGATGCCATAAAAGATTATGAATCTTTCTCACGACCACATTCATACAGAAAAAATAAATTAAATAATCCAGCTTCCGTTTGTGTTGCTTCTATAGTACTACCGCTACTGCTACTCTTCCCGTTGTTGTTGCGCCGACTTCAGTCACTTCCTGCTCTACCGACACCGACTAGGACTACCAACATCTACGAGTAGCAGCGAGCTGTAGACTGATGACTGAGGAATTCTCACCGCGCAAATGAAAATGAAACTGAAAATGAAAAAAAAAAATTAAAAAAAATAAAATATAAGAAGGACGAGTAAGGTCCTTTATTGTTATAATAATTTGAACAGAGGGTGGTGGTTGTAACTGCTCCAGTTCCTGCTGTTGTTACTGTGCTGCGCCTCTTTCTCAACCTTCCTCTCTTCCATTATGATTTTTAGAAGTTTTATTGTTATTGTTGTTGATGTTCCTTTTATGATTATGATTCATCCGCTTTCTTCCTTTTTTTTTTTTCTTTTTTTTTCTTTTTCTATGCCGCGCTGTTCGTGGAGCTTAGCTACAGCCTGCCGTTTGCAAATTAGTGTATGGTGTGCTCGAAGGGATTTTTACTACATACATAGTTGTATGGGGTTGCTTCCTTGGAAGGTGTTCGATGTTGTGTTTTGGGCAATCTTCCCTTCGAGCCACCCGCTCATTTCGGACTGTCAGTCACCCTTGTTTTTGGGGAGCGGGGTGGGGGTGGTGAATTAATGATAATGGGATGCGAAAATTAAGTGGCAGTTGAGCTTCTCGTTTTATCTACTTTGTGTCCACTTGGACATTTCAACGAACATTTCGGTGTCCATAATAAAATGAGTTTTAGCATTTTTTCCTTTTTTGATGTTGCTGTTGTTGTGTTTTATTGTACGAGTATACGCGTTGTTTCCATTTTTTTGTTTTTTTTTTTTTTTTTTTGTTGGTTGGTATAGAACCAGCCCTATGGAATGATATTCCACTGATGCGCCGTTGATGGTGATGATGATGAAGATGAAGATGATGATGACGACCATGATGGGCTATTGTAGTTCAGGAATGAGGGGCCGAGCATATCCAATGCTGCTTTGGAATTGTGATGAAAAATGCTGAAGACATTTTAAAAGCGCCATGATGATTAGATGATGGATGATATTAAGGCTATCCAAACCCGGTATTAGGGGTGAAACAGTGAATTAGATATGTAAGCGATAGCAATTTTAGATGTTGTCTCTTTTGTTAGTATTGTAGAGATAGCAAAGCGGGTTTTGCCGCTCGGAGATGTAAGGCAATTTACATAGAATTTGGTAGAATTTACAATGACTTTTTACTATCGCTGTTAACGTAGGTAGTTGTTCCTTCCTCGAAATGCTTATGTCTTTGGCAATTACTTATTTACTTCCTGCACGTAGAAATTAAATAACAACTCTCTGACTCCATCTCGATTTATTGGTGGGTGGGTGTCGAATTTCTGTTTGTTTGTTGAAGTCTGTTTGCAGTTCTTAAGGGATTCCTTCAGCAGATTTTTTGAACCGAAGTGCTTCTATTCTAACATTTCTAATGGGCTGAATATCTACGCATTTTCATTATTTTACTAAGATCACTCTTAGTTTACTAGAATAAGTCCAAACCGATCCTTACCCTAGTCTTAACCATATAAACTAGCTTCTTCACTATCTTGGTCAATGTTTAAGTACCACTAGTGGAAAGACGGTGGCGGATTAACACTTAATGGACTAACTACAGCGCTTGCACCCCGATTTAGTAACTAACTAATGACGAAAGTTGGGAAGCATCAACAGTCAGAAAACTGTTTACAAAGCCTGCATATGAATTAAGGGCAACAAACTTCGGATA
This sequence comes from Volucella inflata, assembly GCA_928272305.1. NCBI lineage: Eukaryota > Metazoa > Arthropoda > Insecta > Diptera > Syrphidae > Volucella > Volucella inflata. The sequence goes on from OV743716.1 coordinate 157,230,899, forward strand.
TGCACGTGGAATGTTACGTCCCATAATAGGCCACGAGCAACCGAACAACAAGTGGAATCGCGAGACTACTGCAGAGCAGATATTACTTCCATTCAGGAAGTGCAATGAGATGGGCCGGACAAACTGCGACATCACTATGGCAAAGCAGCGCCTATTTGGATGCGAATTCGTTGTTGGAGGCAGACATCGAAAAAAATTCCTAAGTTTCCAGCATAAGAACGAGCGCCTCGTAGCGATCCACATCAAGGCTTAATTTGCCGACATTAGCCTGATATGAACGAACGCCTCTACAGAGGAGAAATATGACGACACCAAAGATGGCTTCTACGAGCTGTTGAACAAGACCTGCGCGATTTCAGTGCAAAGCTAATAAGAGGGGGCATATTTGATAGTACAGACAGAAGATATACTCGTAGCCTACTCTACACCATCTCCGATAATGGATTCAGGCCGACTTTGCGACGGGACGAAATATTGTCGTAGCTAACACGGGGTTCCCCCATCTTGATAATCACAAAGGGACTTGGAGAACTTCTGATTTATGAACCGTCAATCAGATTGACCACATTGCGATCGACGAAAGATAATCCTCCAGTATTATGGATGTCCGTACGTTCCGATGAGCCAACATCGACTGGGACCATTATCTTGTTGTAGCCAAGGTACGGGTGCGTATATCCCAAACTACGCCAAGACAAACTAATGCTGTGAGAAAATTCGACGTCAAACGGCTACAATCGCAAGAGATCGCCAAGTCCTTATCCGATCGAGTGTCTCTTAATCTCTTAAGAGGTCTAATGCCGCCAGCATCAAGCATCGAAAACCATTGGAAACACTGTCAAAACGCCATCAGAGATGCCGCTTCTGATGTGCTGGGTTACACTCGTCCACCACAACGAAACCCCTGGTTCGATGATGAATGCCGGCAAGCACCTGCAGCTAAGCAAGATGCATATAACGCGGCGCTGCTTAGAAAGACCAGAGCTGCTCATGAGCGGAAGAGGAGAGACGAGCACCGGCTTCTCACGAGGAAGAAGAAAGAGCATGAGAAGCGCGCGATCGAGGAAATTGAGAGATGCTACTCCAGGAATGAGGTTCGGAAGTTTTACCAAGAGGTAAAAATAACTTGCCGCGGAAACAAACCCCGAACCGAAGCTTGTAGAGATGAACAAGGGAACATCGTAGTAGAATCGCAGTCGATGCTGAGGATTTGGAAAAACCATTTCTGCAGACTGTATAACGGCGATGACGGACCAAATACCGCTGTCAAGCAGAATCAACCTTTCAACTTGGACGATGATGACCAACAATTCCGTGAAGATAGCCATATCGAAGCTTAAGTCCACCAAAGCTGCTGGAGCGGATGACCTGACTGCCGAGCTCTTCAAAGCGGCAGGCGATGACTTGGTAAGGAGCATACACCAACTCATCTGTAAAATATCGTCGGACAAAAGTATGCCCGATGAATGGAACCTCAGCATTGTTTGTCCGATTCTCAAGAAAGGAGACCCTCTGAACTGCGCTAACTACAGAGGCATCAGTCTCCTTAACATCGCATACAAGATCTTATCTGCCGTATTGTGTGAACGCCTGAAGCCGTTTGTCAACAATCTGATAGGTCCATATCAGTGTGGCTTCAGGTCAGGAAAGTCCACCATCGACCAGATATTCACACTACGGCAGATCTTGGGAAAACCCATGAGCTTCAGATCGATACCCACCACCTATTCATCGATAATGTCTAGTTTTGGCATCCCTGCCAAACTCGTCCGTCTGTGCAGGATGACGATGGAGAATGCACGTCTCGACACCGACGTCTCGGACCCTCGACAGATATAACTTTGAGGTAGTTAAGGACTTTGTCTACCTAGGCTCCGCTATAAATACAGACAACGACACCAGCGCTGAGATCAAGCGAAGAATAACTCTTGCCGACCGCTGTTTCTTTGGGTAAAGAAGGCAATTGAGTAGCAAAGCCCTCTTTCGGACAACAAAAGTCACCCTTTATAAGACTTTAATAATCCCGGTCCTGCTCTATGGCGCAGAGGCATGGACATTATCAAAAATGGATGAGGGTGTTCTTGGTTGCTTCGAGAGAAAAATTCTTCGGGCGATCTTCAGTCCCGTCTGCATTAACGGTGAGTGGAGGAGGAGATACAACTACGAACTTCATGGACTGTACCGCGACATGGACTTAGCCAGAAGAGTGAAGATCCAGAGACTGAGATGGCTGGGTCATGTGGAGCGCATGGACACCAATGCTCCGGTCCGAAAAGTCTTCGAATCCGCCCCCGAGGGACAGTGCAGTAGAGGAAGGCCAAGACTCAGGTGGCGCACGCAAGTGGAAGAGGACCTCAGCCAACTTAGCGTGTGAAACTGGAGGCAGCTAGCCAGGGATCGAGCTGGCTGGAGAAGCTTGTTGACTGAGGCCCAGGTCCACCCCGGACTGTAGCGCCACCTAAAGTAAGTAAGTAACAGTGACTTTTTGTGGATGCAATGATCATTCAATAGTTATATCTGGATTTTGTTTGTTAAAATATCCACCGAATGAAAAATGAGCCTAATTTTTGAACAAGTGTGAAAAGTTGTCATTCAAACGCTGATATTCAAGCACCCAATCAGCATATATCTACCCATTCTGTGGTCAACTGGCTTCAATTCTTGGGTGAGTTGAACTTTATACAGTGTTTGTCGTGAGATCTATAGATTTGAATTTTTTTCAACACTTTCACTAACGGCAGCACTGCGTATCTTGTTTAGAGCGTTCATTACCATGATGGATGGCCTTAAGACATCTAATAACGCAGCCAGTCTCTTCGATTTTTTAGCCTGGTTTAGCCTGTAGTACGCTCAGATAGACGATTTTGTCGACTATAATCTGCTCGTACATAGTAAAGAATCTTCATTTTTGCAGCAAGTTACCATAATTAAAAATTTCGAAACACAGTTGCCTCCAGATATGAGCCCTCATCCAATTACTAAGGGTTCGTCCATTAACGTCGTTATCTGTTTAGAAGCGGGGACAGAGCAAAACTTAACTTAACAATAACATCGTCAGACCTTAATGCACTGGTGGTTATAATCTGTCCGGGTACAAGCTGAGTGAACAGACCCCCGGTAGTCCATACCAGAACTTGGAAGAGCTAAGCCCCCTTGTGTGAGCGTTACAGTGCTCTCAACACAGGTTCAGAACTGGTATCAAGGGCATTGATACCAAGTGTTCATTGCTGATGAACTGCAAAACAAAATGCGACTTACGGACTTATAAATGAAATGTTTGATTCTTTAATAGACCACGTTAATCCGAGCAACCAGCGGAAGCTTAGGTCTGGTATAAAGATGATATCATCGCCATCCTGAACGACCTGAACAGAAAGAGGGCGAAAACTATGCCATGTTCTACTACGGCACGGTATCATTGTAGGCGGCTATCTTAAATAAAAAGTCTTGAGTTTTCGGGAAATGCGCGAACCCACTGTAGCGAACCGCATCGAGACGTAACTTGCTAACAGAACAAATAAATGAGGGTCTTTGAGAATCTTTCAAAGAGCTTTCTGACTATACCAACGAGTACGTTGTAAGTATGATGATATAATCATTTTGGATAGATTTAACTAGATATAAACAAGTTGCCGTCTCCGAACTACAAAACCCTAAATCGAGTTGATTATTTTGTGATTGACATAAGGCAAGTCTAAAGTATTCCGGATGTACGAATTTCAAACTCCCTTCCAGCCAACATTGACTGAAATCACCAACTTGTTGCAGCCTGCGGATTCCCAATTCAGAACAGAACATCTTTTAAAAAATTAAAAGCCTCATAGCATTTACAGATACGAGCTATACGTCTATGTATAGTTTTGACATACCTGCCAAGCTCGTCCGTCAGCCGAGTCAGGTTAAGCCGAATCAGAAAGGGTTTAATGCAAGGCGCAATGCTCTGTCATGTGTCTTACTTAGCATATACAATGCTTCAAAAAATTGTCCATAACGCACAAACGAACACTGGAGCCACAATCTCTCAAAAGTCTCTGCAACTGCTAGTGTACAGTACCAGCGTTTACTGGTATTAGCTGAAGGGAAACACACAACTTCGAGGAATTGGACTTCTGCTCTGCTATAAATTCTACCCACAGCACACCTCAGATAAGACGAAGAATTAAATGATCGTTAAACGATCCAGCTTTAAACTTAACATACATAGTCTCAGATGGGAGGTCGGTAAGAAGTTTGTGATTGAACAGGATTGTCAAATCAGGACCGATCCACACCCGAATAAGCGCTGTTTAGGATCCCTTTAGCAATATCCATCCTCCTTATGTCCAGCAAATCTCATCGTATTTCCTGCATGGCAGTGATATGTGGATGGTATCGGTCAACGGCCCCTATTACTTGCTTGGGGCACTGTTAATGGCTCAAATCCAAAGGTCGTTGTCTTTAAATGTTTGCAAGGGTTGTCAACGGTGAATCCCTTTATATCCAAGGCTGTTAGTTTTCTATGTGCAATATTTTTCTTTTGCCCGTCGTATGCGATGACACTTCGCTTTACTACCCACTCGAATGGATATTGTCTGTAATATTTTACATTTGACTGCGTCTTAAGATACCAAAGAGATCTCATCGCTTTCATGAGGTTACCTGCCTCTGAAGCATAATTTTCCTGTTTCACTCTGTTTATTGGAAATCTTTTCAGTCCGGATAAGGTTAAATGGGCTATTAGCTCATTTAAGCTATTTAAGGCACCAGGTACGAACGGTATTTTCCCAGCCCTGCTACAAAATGGTCTGGAATTGCTTGTACCTACCCTTATAGCCTAATTTAGGTTCGGCTTCAACTGAGGCTACATACTATGTAGAGAGGGTAGTAAAGATAGTATTTAATCTGTTTGAAGGCGAACCAGGCAACAAGCCTAGCGAACTACCTAAATCATAACGTCCTATAAGCTTTACATCGTTTTATTTCAAAACAATGGAAAGAGACAAAACTCGTAACAGAAAGGCAAATCTACAGAAGGAGCTTCCGCAACAAGGAAATTGCACTTCTGGACATAGAGGGTGCTATTTATATCAAAAGCTTTGCTCCAGAGAAATATCGACCAACCGACCATAAACTTAATCAATTCCACGCTAGAAAGCTGGGTAGTTACTACCTCATCAGGACCGATTTCGGGATCTGTATTAGCCGTAAGAAGCTGCCCTTGGTAATAGACGATCTGCTCATTAATTTAAGCAACCAAGGCTACAAGACAATTGGTTATTCCGATGCCGATGACCTAGTCATTATCATTGGAGGCAGAAAAGCAAATGAAGTCACTTCACGTATGCAAATTGCTCTTAAGATAGTCCTAGGCTGATCCACAATGGAAAACCTTTCCATTAACCTAAACAAGGCTATCATAGTTTCCTTGGGTACTCCAATGAGGTAAAATATCTGGGAATAATCCTTGATAAAAGGCTGAATTGGAGCTCTCATTTAAGCAATAAGATAACTAAAGCTACTAACGCTTTGTGGGCCTACCGTCGCATGTATGGCAGCAAATGGGAGATCTCTTCAAAGGTCACTCATTGGAGCTATATAGAATCGTGGTCAGGCCCATCTTAACATATGCTTCTGTAGTATGGTAAACTGAAGCCATGCAAAAAACTGCCATCTTACAACTCAAAACAGCACAGCGTCAAGCATGTCTGGACATATCCGGAGCCTTTCGGATCTGCCCCACAGCTGCTATACATTGAAGCAATAATAGGACTAACGCAACGACAATTGTTTATCAACAAAGTGGCTTTACGCAACTCAGCATCCCGAAACTTAAAATCTTGTTTTCTGAAATACCAAAACTTGATATGAACTGCTCGGTGATAGACATTATGCTTCAACAAAGGATTCTCAATTGAGATTCCCAGCATAGAAGCATGGGTCAGACATAGCCCACCAAATAGCCAAAGTGGCATTAAGTGGTATACGGATGGTTCTTCAATGGACCAAACACAAACATATCAATTGGTATGGGAAAGAGTCCTACTGTATTCCAAGCCAAATTACACGCCATTCAAGAATGCGCTAACCTTATCTATAACTCTGGTATCAAAAGCGCAAACATCCATATATTCACGGATAGTTAAACGGCTATAAATGGCCTTAGCTCTCACACCTTTGACTCAAAATCAGTCATGCACTGCTTCAAAACCCTCTAGAAACTGAGCTCAAGGAACAAGACCAAACTATAGTGGGTTCCTGGGGATGAGAGAATTGATGGTAACGAAAAGGCCGTCGAACTGGCCAGAAAGGGATCAGATACTACCTTTATTGGACCTGACCCCTTTTGCTGCATCCCCAAAGGTGCAGTCAATCTAGTTATAAATAACTGAGAGCACACGAAGTGCATCTCATATTGGGAAGATACTCCAGGTCTAAGACAGGCCAAACGAGTCGTCCGGCTCGTCAATAAAAATCCCAATAGATGTCTAAATTTAAGTTGGCACGATATCAGAAACCTAGTAGGGTACCTTACAGAACATCACGGCTTAAAATGTCAACTCTACAAAATAGGAATAGTCGACTCTCCGGAGTGCCTACATATTCTGTGTGACTGCCCAGCCCTTAAGGGCATCGGAAAGAATACCTTCTTCAGGGAACAACTTGACACCGCTAAACTAAGGGATTCCCCTGCTGGTAGAGTTACCAAATCCTATTGACCTAATAACAGTTCTGACAAACTGGTACAAAAGATCTTGCAGTTCGAAATGCCGTAGATATATCGCAATTGGCGAGTCAGAAATTAAAAAAAAAAAACTGCGTATTACATCATGATCTCACCGTTCTACCTCGTCATAGTGACGGTTTTTGAAGCAAGTTCATTGCTCCGTTTCACAAAAGGACTTCAGATTCTCATCTTCCACTGGTGGTTGTCGAAACAAAACCAAACAAAAGCCGAAAACTCTGTCAATTACGCACAATCAAATTGTCATAGTACTCGTACTTCGGAGTGCTCCTGAATGGCCAAAATAAAAATGTAATCACACCAAGTCAAATGAATTTATCTGAAGGGAACTTCAAAACAAAAAAAAACAATTACAGATAAGTTTATAAAGTTTCCAGTTACATTTTTAGTCATTTAAACAAACAGTTCCAAAGAAAAATGTCTGCAATCATTTCCAGCGCCAGTTCCCATCCCGTCGCAGTGGGTTTAAGAGGAGGACATCTTCCACCCCTAACAACATTGGGTCACCTTCAGAGGGTAGTGGTTGTGGATAATTTAATTTGTTTCGGGGAAAAATCCCCCCAAAAACTTATTATCTAATGTTAAACGCTCGAAATCTCTCAGCAACGATGTAAAATAAACGGAACGCGCGCACATATGCACTACGGTCCGCAAACCACCGGAGAAAGTTTCAAAAGTTTGCCCACTTCTCTACCAAGGACGAAACACGTAAATGTATCCCATAACACAACCAGTAGCAGGAACAATAGGTACCTGAACTAGGACCAGGCAGGACAAGAGCTTGCATCAAGATCGGTACCCGCACTGGGTAGGTACATTCAACACAATAACGTCGACTTCACTTTGATTCAATGAAAAGGTGACTGCAGAAAAGAGAGTGAAGAGAGAAGAAACAAGAACCTAGGAGGAAAAAAAGTTTTACCTTCCGTTCGGTCCAAGGGTACCTTCCTTTGATGGTGACGAAGGACAGGAATAAACCTTTCGCACGGAGATACACTCAACACTGCTGCTGTTGTTGCTCCTGCTTTCCTTCAAATCAACGAACAATTTTCCATTGTTTATGCAATTTTATACTTTACTCCTGGCAAACATTTTTCCAAAGATAACTGAAGCGTTTTCCAGCAATAAGGAGCGTGTTGTGTCCTTTTTTTTTGCTCTGTTCCAACTTTGTATCCTGAACAAAGAATTTCGGTCGATTGGAATGGTGGCTGGTGATGGCGGCGACTGTGGTGTGGTGGTAGTGTTTGTGGTAGTGATGGCGATAGTACTGTGGCAGCGGTCCGGGTCGTGATCCTGATGGTGGAACTTTAGTAGCCCTGGTCTCGATTCTGGTTCTGGTGTTGGTCCTGGTTTTGGTATTGGTATTGGTATTGGTATGGGCACTGGTACTTGTATTGGTGTGGTCGGTGGTATCTATTTGGCTTAAAATGAAAAGGACGACATAGAACTTAAATAAAGAGTTTTGTTCAACTTCGATATAATGTCGAAAGGGATGGGTACTCGTATTTAGAATGCCAGACCAATTGGGATTGAGGGGATGAGAGATACAAACTCTCACTCTGGAGGTTGATGAACGATGTCTGTGGCGATGTAAGGATATAAGATATTACTTTCTACTTACGCTGTGGCATGTCGACAATGATTGTTGTCTTTTCGCAATGGGCAAAGATGTGAAAAGTATTACAAGGAGTAGGAGGGAGGGTTAGTTTGCTCTCAAAGAAGGGGTGAATTGAAAGAAAATTGCTTGTGAAAACTTTTTTCAACTCTTCAGCTAATATTTGAGTTTTTCCCAACCTAAGCGAACGACACAACGAAAGGACATTGAGTACAGGCAGCCAGGGAATGATATTCTTTTCCTTTTTTTTTTTCTTTTGTGCTTTATCCATTCACTGGTACAGCGAACAGAGGATAGAGAATGGAGGATAAACTTTTAGCTTGATGTCATTGTCAATTTTTAGTGCGGTGACGTTGCGCGCGCGAGGTTGTGTTTACTGAGTGCAACCCTTTGAATGAATTGTGGGAGTTAGGGGTGGTTTGTTATTCTATTCTTTGTCGACGAAACTAGAATAACAATATGAAATGGGATAAAGGGATATAACATAAATTACTGCCCGTAAAGTCAGTTTCGAAAGATAATGAGACTCTGATTCTTGAAATGGTCGACATCTACTACTATCACCATTATTATCTCCACCCACTTAGTGGTTAAGTGGGCAGCATTTAACTGGCGATTGTATGATGTGGTTGAAATTCATGATAACCTCAGGGCCATTGAATGGTTCTGATTGCAGCTGGATTAGGTTAGATTATGTTTCAACCGACAAGAGCTTTAGATATACAGTCATGAAGTGTCTCAGTGGAGATTAAGTTTTAAATCTTTTTTAAGAGATTGATCTAAAGAAACTTTAGGAAAAGTCAACGAATTTTCTGACATAAGAACATTGAACTCTGGTCGTAATCAATTTCATTTTTTAAGGAATTTCTTTAATACCGTTGCCCATCAAAGTACTTGTTTAACATTCAAGTTGAAGAGTCCGAATGGACCTAGTCTTAGTGCATTAGTATGCAAAACGATACCTAGCCATATCGCTTTACAAGTCGTAAGGTTTCTTATTTTACTATTCAACCCAGATGAAGACAGATAGCATTTCCGCCCACTCGGTACCAACTTAAATCAGGACAGCAATTTTTAATCTAATAAGGCCGCTGGACCCGATGGCTTAACTGCCGATCTGCTTACAAAACAATGTTATGCCTGAGAACGAAGCACACATCAACTGACCTCCAAAACCTGGATGGACAAAAATCTCCCCGAAAAAATGGAACCTTAGTTTATTTTGTTCATAGGATCGACGAAAGTATCCCTGACGAATGGAACTCCACCGATCGGCCGCTTTAAGTGTAGTTTTAGATCAGTAAAGTCTGCCATAGATCACATTTCCACACTACGTCAGATCTTGGAGGAATCTTAAAATGTTTTCGTACCACGATCTAGTTTTCTGTACTCTGGGTTTGAATGCCGACTCTTCTTCAAATCAATCCTTTCAATATTTTGATTTTCGCAACTTAAACAAGTCTAATATATTCAATGAATGCAGAAACTTGAATTGGCACTCAGTATAGACGAAGGAACAAGTAAGCATTCTAAACTCCAATATTCAATATATTTTTGAAAAATTTGTTCCATTAAGAACCCGTCGTGTTAGGCCCAGAGACCAACCGTGGATGTCCAATTCCATCCGCAGTATCATGACTCTAAGAGACTCTTACTATCGACGGTGGAAAAGGTGCAGGTGTATTAATATGTTGAACAATTTTAAACTCCTTATGAACCAGGTGACCCAGAAGATAAGACATGCCAAATTCAACCATTTCTCAAACCAGTTTAGCTTCTATAAGTCCTCAAAGTTTTTTGTAGAATAAAATACGTCAGATTGGTTTGAGTAAAAAGTCTTGTGTACTCAACGGTGATGTGAACGTAGAGGAATTAAACAAAAAATTTGCTAATGCTGACTCCCCCTCACAGTCTATCCATGAATTCATCGGAAGAATCTTTTACTTTATCTGTCGTAGATTCTATAACCGCGTTGGCAAAGCTATCGATGAGGACAAATTATCAATAGTAACGCGCTTTGATTTCACCAAAGCTTTTGACTCAGTTATTCCGACAATTTTATGTAGTAAGCCTGCAACTTTGTTCAATTTTTCAAACTCAAGCAATAAATTTATTCTGTCCCATCTCACCAATCGTAAACAAGCCGTCTCTTTTAATCGTCAGTTGTCGTCTTTCCGTCCTGTGAATATTGGAGTCCCACAGGTATCAATTCTTGGTCCTCTTCTTTTTTCCATGTTTATTAACGATTTGCTGTCTGTATTGTCCCATTGTAATTTTCATACATAGTACATGCCGATGACGTTCAGTTGTATTATAGCTTTCCTTTAGGACTTGTCGAGGATGCCATGCGAAGGTAGAAACGATCCCTATGACAATGGACCATGATTATATTGTGGAAAATGGTGAAAACTTCCAAATTAGTTCGAGTATGCAAGGCTCCTAAAGCAATTGAAAGGCTTAATTTACTGGATAAGGTTTGAGGGATTTCGGAAAATTAAATTGTCAACGAAGTCGATAGACAAGAGTCAAATGGAGATTGCTTGACATCCGAATCTGCGTTAGCACAGTGCTTTCAGTTAAAGCTTCAATTGACAGTTCGGTTTCATTATGATTGTACGACTCTTCAGAATACCAACAAACGAAAAAAAATGTGAGTAAGTGACACAACGTTTTGCCCTGCTTTTGACGGCTAAACTTTGGAAAATATCCGGCCTCCGCTAGCATCAGGCTTTAGGTGATTGGAGCTAATGTAATAGGTGCTACTTACTACTAATAGAAACAACAAGAAGTGAACGGTGAACCCTCTGTTGGTATCTTTTTGAATCATGTGTTATTTTATCACTGAAAGCTTATATGCGCTAAAAATATTCACAGAAACTCAGTTGGGGAATGCTGCAAAGTTATAATACTTCCAAAGTGGATGTTGTGTTGTCAAAGCAGAGCGAATTTCGAAAATAAATTTCGGTTGAAATAATGCATCATCCGCACCTGATGTACGCAAATTTCTGAAGGTTGATGGTTAAGTTATACGTGAAATATGGGCCGAAATCATCGAAAATGTATTGAAAAATAGGTTTGATAAGATGACTTACTGCCAAGCCGTTCAATGTAGTTTTTTGAATGAAGTAATATTTCATATTTAGTGGGAATACTTATTGTTTTCAATAAGGTTACAATGGGTAAGAAATATTGATATTTTTATTTTTAAAGGCTCTTTGAAAAAGATACCAACAGATGGTCCACCCTTAACAGTGGTCTGGTTTTCTGACTGATATTATAGCTCTGTTTCAAAAAAAAAAAAAAAATACCTCGAATCAGACTATATTTTCCGTAGGTGTCAGTTACAATATGACATATGATTGCTGCCTTGCCCTTATCCACAGTTTAATCCTTGCTTTGCTTGGTGCATTCTGCCGATACTTTAAGGAGAAACGTCACCAACGTACGACCTTGATCAGAAAGTTCCCGGAACAACCAACGTGTGGCGCTCCCATTGTTTCGATTTGAGTTCTGTTTTTTTTTTTTAAGTTGGTACATCTGTTGTTGATAATTCCTTTAAATCTTAACATCATAGCTTGACATTTGCAAAAGTCTTTTAGAAAATCACTCCTTCGGCACTGGCAACTTTGATAAATATTTCGATGAGTTTGTTTCCGATCCGTATAGTGCAGCGAGGATTTATCTGTCGCCATCCCTGTCAAATCTGGCAAACTGAGAAAAGCCCCCGCATACACTCGTACGCTGCGATATGCGGACTTGAAATCTGTAAGGAAGTGGTGTGTATCGATCTGGAATTCTTAAATTAACGATCTGTCGAAGCTCAAATTCCTAAACCACACTAAGCAATGATATATAGTAGGATTATCAATTGGTTTCAGGTTTTGTTTTTGAATAACACGGCAGACAGGAACTTCGGACCAATAGGTCTGAATCTGAAGTAGTCATATTTTCGAATTTCGAAATAAAGTATTTTTCTTTTTTGTTCGACATGGTTCGGTATGTTAAGAATGCCAGGGTAGCAGTAAAAATGCTCTTCAAGTTTCTGGCCCCCTGCCTATACCTTTCTGTAGCGAAAGCAGATGCAATTATTAGGACGGGGATCGAAGCCTCAAGCCAGTACTCTATTGGAAAAAGTGTTGGAAACTAACTATTTCAAGATACAGAACGTGGTTAGGTAAGGAAAAATAGGGTATGTCATAAGATACAGACACTAAACACCAAAACGGGCCCATCGCGATCCCCTGTGGGTTCAGTTAAAACCAATTCCAATTTGCAGAAAACCTTAACAGTTTCCCTTTTAAGGTACCTAATTTCTCTACAAAAGCCAACCTCACTATTGTCGAGTAGCCCTCTTCTTCTTACAAGCTCGTCTGCTTGTTCATTTCCTTCTATACCGCAGTGCCCTGGCATCCAGCACAGTCTGAATGCATAATGCTTTGAGCATTTTGCAACAGCCCCTGACTGTGTCAGAGTTGATGTTGATTGACTCCATTGTCTTAAGAGCGTCATGGCTGTCGACGTAGATAGCGATATCTCTGCCGGATACCAATCTCATCTGCATCAGCTCAGCCGCCCTGAGGACAGCTAGAACCTCTGATTGGAAGACACTACTAGTGTCCGGTAGCCTTATGGACACTCTCAGTTCCGGGTCCTCCGAGAAGATACCGGAACCTGTTCCTTCCTCTGTCTTCGAGTCATCTGATCTTATCACTGCATTTTCTTGCCAGTCCTTCCTCTTAGGATATATTGCATCATTCGGAATGTCGAAATCGATTAAGGAATGGATTTCATCTGTTTGAATAGTATTGCCTGGCAGTAGCTCATCCAGGATCGTGCCGTGTCCGAAGCTACTGCTTTTGAAAAGACCCAGATTAGTGAGTCGAATCGCACTGTTGCCAGCAAGTTTTTTTATCTGTAAATCAAGCGGTGTTAGGTGTAGGAAGGTGTCCAATGCTGCCGTAGGGGTGGTACGGAGCGCTCCTCTAATGGCTATGGAAGCCGTTCTATGAACCGCCGCTCATTTTCCGTAGGTCGTTTTCGTAGGTGTTGCTTTCCACCATGCTAGTGCGCCATATGTCAGTATGGGTCTCACCACTACCGTATATAGCCAGTACACCATAGAAGGTGCCCCAAAATTTTCCCACAAGCTCTTGAAAAGAGCCTCGTATGCCTTTTCGATTCTTTCCGCTACGTTGAGATTCCAATTCAGTTTTTTATCCAGAATCACGCCAAGATACTTCGCACTATCCGAAAGGGACAGATCCAAGGTAAGTAAGATAGGAACGTGAGTCATACCTAGATTGAATATTCTCGATAGAAGCTTTGTCTAAGCCTACAACTAGAATAAGAAGTTCTTGTTTGTTCGTATCTTGTTGTCGTTAATAGATTTTGCACTTTTCATCGTCGAGTTCAAGGATCTGGATTTGAAGTCGCATAAACATACTACGTGCTCTATTTCCTTAGGTTTCGCAGAATTCAGAATATGACGCACGCCAGCTGTGATGGGCTGAAAAACTCAAAAACCTGAGTTTCCAACGGAGGATTTCCAACATAGACAGCCTTAGCCAATTAAGAGAATGAGTTTCATTTGCCACATCGCAGCCCTCTTCCTGAATGCGAACGCATTCGATTTTGCCTGGCCCCCACAGTCGATTGAAAAATAGTTTGCACTCAGTGCTGTTCAGATTGTTGTCGATGCCAGCCTTTCCAAATCGAAACACCAAAGAGGTAATGACGACATCTTTAAAAGTAAGTCAGTCTTGTCTTTTTTGAATTTTTACTTCTCCGTACATCCAAACTCTTTCCACTCGATTTGTAATCTATACTTTTTGCACCGATTTCAGCCGAACCATCAGCGTGAAAAAACCCATCACTGGGGCTGTTCCTAACAGTGGATTGGACTGCATCAACTGACTACCATCTGCCATAACTACGACCTTTGATGGTTGTTGTTTCACCTTATTCGGACATCGTTTCGTTTCATTTCCGCCCACGAGTACTGCAGTTTTTATTGATTGCAACACTGATTGTTTGATTTTATCTAGACATGGTCCGTGGCGAAATTCATCCTCTTGAAATTGTTCGATATAAAAGGATACAATGTCAGTTCTAGAGATCTCTTTGAGTACAATCGTTAGGAGTCACCTTCTTGTCGTTTAATTATTTAACATCAACTCTGATGTTTTACGTCTGATTAGACAGCTCTCCTGGGTTATTTTCCGAAACTTTACTCGTTCCCGCAATGACATGGCAGCCAAAGAAAGGAAGAATTTAATTGCCTACGTTTCTTATTTTCTCAGGTCAAATCCTTGATGTCAACCTTACAGACTTACTTAATTTTCTCTCAACTAACCATGACAACTATAAGCCTGCTTCTCGTTGTAATTTAGAAACCCTCTCATGACCAACGGTCAAGAGAGTTCATCGTGGAAGTCATTAACTTCAGGTTTCATTAAAAACCCACAAATTATAATGACCGAAGCCATTAAAAATTATCCACTTGCAGTACGGTGCTAGACCAGCACGCATCCTTTTTGTCTCCAATGGCGACGAATCCTTCCATGTCGAAAACCTGTTTTCATAGAGTTTTAGCTTAAAAACAAAAGGGAGATGTGGAAAATAAAAAACAAAAATAACAAGAAACGTCCGACTCTAATGATTATTACCGCCATCAACCGCATTATCCTTGCTCCAGGGATAGTACTCGTAGTTCTTGGAACAAAAGTACGAGTAGCCAGCGAGCATTTAACAGCCATTGCTGTTTCCTTCCTTCCTTCTTTCCGTGACAAAAGCGAGGAGAACGCATCATTTAATTGCGTTTACACAAAACTCAACCGAGCATCGTTCAGTGATTGCCCAACTATTTGATGGCGCCATCCCGGGAACATGGATCTCTTAAATTGCAGTTTGTCCTGGCGGACTCCCCCTCTTATTTCATTTTTTTTTTTTTTTTTTTTTAAGAGGACGAGATAGAATGTAGAGTGAAGGTGAAACCCACTTTAAGGACATCATGCAACCTTCTTCCCTTTTAATTTCAACTGCCGCCCAACTGGTAGCCTAGAAACTGCTCCTAGCTCCTACACGTGGCCATAAAGTCTCGAGTCTAAATTGGCTCCAGCTAAATGACTGGAACCAGTAAATTGCTTTTGTCCATACAAGTAATTTTGGTTGTGATGTTATTTGGGGTGGGGAGGGGCAGATACGAATAGAGGGTGGTATGAGTGTTCATACCATGAGTGACCTTCTTGAAAAACGGATAGAGAAAGTGAGCGATGGGGAGAGTGATGGAGAAAGAGGGATGAAAGTACGTACGAGTATATCGGTTTAGTTATCCTTCTTTGGGGGGGATTTCCGGGCAGTTTTCGGTCATTACAGTGATAACGAAGGTTTTACGACAATTTCCTTTATTAGCCTTGAATCCGAGTGCGAATTGTCTTATCTTGGATTTATTGAGGGAGAAAAACGACAACGACAACGACAACGACAACGGCAACAAGGATGACTGACGAAGGCGACCAGTAGTAGAACGAAGGCCGGTTGGTCTTCTTTTTTTTTTTGGGGGTGGTGGACCGAAATGGTAAGCGACCGGCTATTAAAGTATCTACCGACGTCGTAGAGTACTTGCTTCTGGATGGATGGACAATGATCTTTGTTGGTCCAAATACTCGTACACTGTTTCCTTTTTTTTCGTTTGTTTCGACTATCCCTTGTACATCGTTCCACTCATTGATTGTCCTTGTCCTTGTTTTTGTTGTGTGTTGAAAAGGTGGATTTTTTTTGCTGTGTTTGTTCCTTGTTTTTTTGTTTTTTTTTTGCCTCATTGTTGTTGTAATAAAAACGGTTTATCAGAAGAGAGGAGAAAAGAAATCGCCGTACACACAAGGATATTACCAGAACGTGGGGTCTAAGCGATAAATAACATTTTAGTATAAGGGAAGACCAGGTTATTCGTATTTGTCCCGATCTTTTTGATTAAGAGAATAATAACAAATTATATGCAATATGTTTAATGATGCTGATGATTTGGTGTCCTTGCCGGTGATGTTAAGTCGTGTCCTTTTATTGAGATTTCTTTCTTTTCATTTTTATTGACAGGGCTTTTGGGTGGGAGCAACACGCCAGCAGAAGGTCATTAAAGGTGGATCTTTGGGGCTGGACAGTGCTACAATTAAATGTTGTGTGTGTCTATTGAAGACAAAGGGTAATGGTTTGTTGGTTTGGAGGGGAACGGTGGAAATAATTTCTGAGCAATAGAAATTGGGATGCCATATGGTTTGGGTCTTTCATTTTTATTAAAAACGATATCAGTCAGTTGATGTGGGCTTAATACACTTGTACTCCTTTTAATGGACTCTGCCCTCTAAATGGGTTTTTATTCTTTTCTCTAGTATCTTGAAGGTATGCACGTGGGACATTTAGATGGAATGGATACTTTGGTTGTAGGGTTGGTATTGTCCATGCTTTCAGGGACCATTTCACTGACATAAATGTTGACTTTTATGCCAACGTAATGACTTATTCGTTTTGAAAACAATTTCTACATGAACACAGGGTGAGATACTTTTTTTTTTCAATCTTTATAGATACTAGTCGTCGAAAACCATTCTAGCTATAACAAAGGCAGCCTCGTCCGATATAAGTCTGTTTGTTGACGATAGTCTCCTTTTGGTCTCCGTTGTCCTCAGTGCATGGACCTAGTCCTAGTCTGTGACGGCATACAGCAGGACTCATATCAAAACTCTGGGGAGTAGGATTCTTTTTGTATATCCAGGTCCACAAATGCGTGAGAGAGCTCCCTGATTTTGCGATGCTTAAACAGTCCACCTGTTTGTGATATTTAACCGCTTCTTTGGATCTGAATATTTGGTAATCACCCTCTAAATTGGCGAACTCTACAATTTTTCGACTGGTAATGAAGACAGCTTGTGTTTTATAGTCGGATAAGGTGGGGTGAAAAGTAGCCTCCTTGGGAATGAAAACAATTTCTTTTATTTTATGCTTTAATCGACAAAAATCCTTATAGTAAAGCAACTTAGATTTTAAACATGTTTTCTTGACCTCCATAAACGGTTTTGTTTCCAAATTGTTGTACATTTTCTTCATTGTCGACAGGCATGTGTCGAGCAAATAAATTTTCCGAGAGTGCGCGAATGAAAGCGTTTCGTAAATACGCCCAAGAAGTGTAACGGAAACTTCTACCCTGGGTTCCGAAAAACCCACAGGACAAAACAAAGACAGTATTAGCGTTAACTCGTTGGAGCTATCACACTTCAAGCCAAGTACGTGAGCGGATCCTTAGTAATTAACAGGAGGAAAAGGAAAACGTCCAACATTCAATGAAAAGTTAATCAACACAAAAATATCCTATGAGTGAAATTTAAATTCTTGTTGGGAAATTCTTATAAAATAGATTCACGCAGCAGACCCGCATCCACAGCCGCCATCACAGCTTAATCTCCAAGCACCACCACATCCTCATAATGCCCATCCTGAAATAGTTTTGCTTATTTCCAATATTTTTTCTGAAGTTTTATATACAAAAGGTAGAAAAATGATTAGTTCCACCTTTAACCCAAAGTCTGAATTCTCTTGGAGCCAAGATCAAATGATAAACCCCGAACATAGAGCTAATCTGACAGATATATATAAAATTGCAGAGCTCATTGGATGGAGAATTAAGCTCTTGGCGAAAGAGCGTAGAACGAATTCTCAAACTCTACGAACCACTTAAAGGCCAGCTAGTACTATGGCATGTTAAGTATCATACGCAACAAGATTACAAGTAACGCGGATACGTCGTATAACAAACCTTTGGACTGGAAAGGTATCGACCCAGGAATTTTATCAAGTGGTTTACACACACTTATTTCTGATTTTAAATAAAATATCAAGCATGGAAGTAAGCACAGAATCTCTGCAGCTATTAACAAAAACGTATAGAGATAAGACACTGGAGTCTTGTCCGAGGTCTAAAAGGCGAATTACTACGTATCCTCGTAGAGCCGGCTGACCTACCTCAAGCTCTGCTCTTGTGTCAGTTTGGTGAACCACACTTTCAGATCGCATTATGCTCATAATAACCAAAACTTTATAAAAACGCTCAAAACTCACAACCAGTTCCACCCCGTAGGAAGAATCCCTTTCGCCAGCAACAGCAAGTTATACATCTGCCACAAATACCACGACCATAACAATTTTCCAATACAAAACAATTTCAACAAACAACAGTACCCGTTCGGTTATAACTTTCACAACAATTCTCATCAAATCAAGCACCACCTCGGCCACAAGCACCGAAACCGCGACCGAAACCCAAACGCATGGACACGTCAACCATAAGGACTGGACAAGTCAATTACTAAAATAGAATAGGCCACCACATTTCAAATACGCTGGGAAAAGACCACCAGGCCCTTCTGTACAAACACCAGCACCCGCCAAATTTAAAAGGAATTACCTCATCGATTCCTCCATAGCGGAAATTCCCCAAGTCGAAGTTAACAACTGTAACAAAATCGCGGAGTCAGAAGATACAAATTACTGCAAGACTATTTGCAAAATCTAGAACAATCATGATGCAAATGCTAGATTCTGAACAACCATTCGAGTGTAGTGATATGCATTTTTTAGGCTGATCGACTCTTCGTTGCCATATTTTCAATGCAAAACGAACAGTGACGAATTTCTAAAATTCCTTATCGATACGGGCTCAAGCCAAAACTACATACAATCCAATTTCGTTAAAAATCATCTCCCAAATGAACAATGTTTCTTTGCCAAATCAATAGCAGGAAACGTCGAAATAACTCATTACACAATGCTTAATCTCTTTGGACAAATGAATATAGATTTGAAATTTTTCCTTCTTCCAAGCTTGAAATCTTTTCATGGAATACTTAGTAACAACAGCCTTAAAGCCTTATCGACTGTGATCCACACTAAGGAAAGTTTTATTGCAATTCTTAATAAAGTGAGGATAAAAATAAAACAACAAAGATCGCAATCAGTAAACTCGTTGAACGAAAAAATTTGTCATTTTTCAGATTCACAAAAAAGCTGCAACATTATCAATAATTAGTAAGTTCCCTTCGCTATTTTCTGAACCAAACGAAAAATTAGGTGACTGGTGAAATACGCACAACTTCTGATATCCCTGTTTATACACTTATACAATTCTATCCTTACCCCTAATCCCTTAAAGACAAAGTCGAAAGGCAACTTGGCAAACTTCTCGAGGACGGTACCATCAGACCGTCTAGATCCCCCTACAATTCATCCGTGTGGATTTTCTCAGTTCTCGACTTGAAACGTGTTTTTCACTAGATTCCCTAAAAGGAACCTGATGTTGAGAAGACGGCGTTTTCCATATATTACGAGTTCACGAGACTTCCATTCGGCCTTAAGAATGCGCCTCTTATCTTTTAACGCGTTGTTGATGATATACTACGTGACTATATTAGCAAGTTCTGTTATGTTTATATTAACGACATAATTGTCTTCAGAAAAACTGAAGCGAAACATCTTCAACGCCTAGCTAAACTATTCAAAGCGTTTCAAGAAGCGAATATGAAAGATCAATTGAACAAGTGCGAATTTTGTAGAGAACAAGTCAAATTCCTAGGTTTTATTGTTTCACATAAAGGTATAACAACCAACCCAGCGAAAGTAGACCCAATTGTAAACTTCCCACCTCCCAACACTCTTAAGGAATTAAGATCGTTCCTTGGGCGATCGTACCGATGCTTCGTAAAAGCCTACGCTAAGCTCGCTAAGCCACTGACATCCCTTTTAAGAGGACAAAGAGGACGCCTGTCCAAAATAAATAAGACACCAATAACCTTATCTACCGATGCTACAATAGCTTTCCAGAAAATAAAAAACTCCCTAACTTCCAAAAATATAATGCTTGCCATTCCAAATTTCCAAAAAGAATTCACGCTTACGACCGACGCCTCTAACTTCGCTATCGGTGCAGTTCTATCTCAGCACTATAGACCCATTACGTTCATCTCAAGGACTTTAAACTAGACCAACGAGAACTAAGCAGCAAACGAGAAAGAAATGCTTGCAATAATATGGGCACTGAATTCCCTGAGGAACTTATTGCATGAAACTGCACATGTTAAAATTTATACCGACCATCAGCCACTGGCCTACGCACTTAGTACCAAAAACAATAATTCTAAGATGAAGCGCTGGAAAGCGATCCTCGAAGAATATACTCGTATTTATGAATTAAAGTGCAAACCTGGGAAGGGCAATGTCGTGACCGATGCACTTTCTAGAGTATCTCAAGTGAATTCGATGACGGCATCACAGTACAATCCATTGAAACACCAGCAAATGTTTTTAAAAGTCAGTTGATTCTTCTGATTGGGAGAAATCCCTCACAAAATCGAATACCATTTTCCCAATGTTCGCAGGATTACTTTCCGTCAACCTTTCTACGTCACTTTCAGACGTTTTCTTAACTCTTAATAAACGAAGAAACTTTTAGCTTGATACACTTATTCCAGCGATTTTCTAACTTCTTGATCCCGTCCGAAAAGTAATTTTCCGGAAGGTCTGCAAAATACTCCTCTGTGGCGTCGATGATTTCCTCGCGTGAGCTGAATTTTTTATTGATGAGCCATCTTTTGAGGTTTGGCAAGAGATAATAGTCCGAGGGAACCAAATCGGGCGAATACGATGGATGCGACAGCAATTGGAGCCGTAAGTCATTGATTTTAGCCGTGGTTGCGATGCTCTTATGCGCCGGCGCATCGTCTTGCAAAACAGGCCGTTTTTCAGCGATTTCGGCCTTTAATCGCTGCAATAATGCACAGCAATACT
The DNA here is from genome assembly GCA_928272305.1 of Volucella inflata. Lineage (NCBI taxonomy): Eukaryota > Metazoa > Arthropoda > Insecta > Diptera > Syrphidae > Volucella > Volucella inflata. Next base: position 157,252,066 of record OV743716.1, read on the forward strand.
CGCTGTTGATGGTTTTTCCGTTTTCGATGTAGTTTACGAAGAGTATGCCATGACAATCCCAGAAAAACCGACGTCATAACCTTTCCGACCCATTGAGCATCCCTCGGCCTCTTCGGAGCACTCATTCTGTTCTCTGGTGTGTAAAAGTGGATCCAGGTTTCATCAACAGTTACCAATCGATGCCAAAAATCCGCCCGATTCCGCATCAGCAAGTCCAAACATTCTTTCGAAGTGCTCCCACGTTCGTGTTTTTGGTCAGGAGTGAGCATGCGCAGCACCAAGCGGCAGGATAACTTTTTCATATGCAGAATATTGCCCAAAATATGGCGTGTGCGCTCGGTACTAATCTTTGTGGTATCTGCTAACCCGCGCACCTTCACTTTCCGGTCAGCCAGCACCATTTTATGTATTTTTTTGAAATTGTCCTCTGTAATCGCATCGGAGGGCATGCCGCTGCGGACTTGATCGGTAGTGGGGTTGCGGCCAACACGAATCTCTCGGAACCAATATTTAACGGTGTAATCTGACGAAGCATTAGCAGCATAATATTTATCCAACTTTTCTTTTGTTTCCTTCGCCGTTTTGCCTCTCAAAAAATAATGTTTTATGAAAACGAAAATCGTTTTTGTCAATACTCACATGATACCAAACACGTCAACAATAATCAGCTGTCAAAACAAAACTAAAGACAGTATCGCACTGAAATTTGGCATGTCTGCCTAAATATGAACGGACTTCAAGGCACCATAACCTTTTTCGCAGTAGCAGCTCATTCTGGCGGTCAAGGAGGTTACTTTTCACCCCACCTAGTATCTAAACTCCCTGCTGTTGAAACAGCTCGTCACTATACGCAGCAAGTAACATGGTGTATCCATCCTGACGAGTGATCTTCTAATTCACGACCAGTTCCCCGAAGTCAAAACATTTTAAGCCTCCAGCGTTACTACTGCACAGTACATCTTTATGCCGTAGAGCCATCTTTCCTCTCCGATTGCATCTTTTCTAAAGCCAAATTGGTACTCAGTAGATTATGATTATCTTCTTGAGGATCCTTCCAATAGTGTTCGGACTTTTCAATCGAAGAAATAAGTATAGCAATTGAAAAATGAAGCGGGGGAAAGTGGCGGGACCAGACAGCATTCCATCAGAGTTTTGGTCGAAGATGGAGGGGATCGGCAGCGTTTGGCTATCGAAACTTTTAAATAAATTAAAATGTGGACAACCTATGCCGAATCAATGGAGAAGTAGCTTCTTGGTTTCATTATACAAAGGAAAAGGCGACACTCGAGAATGCAACAACTACCGTTCAATCAAGCTTATGTCACACACGATGAAAATCGTCGAAAGAGCCTTAAACGAACGTCTTCGGCAAATAATAAAGCTCGATAATAGCCAGTGTGGATTTGTTGAAGGAAAATCGACGGTGGACGCTATCCAAAGCCTACGAATAATAATGGAAAAGCACCGAGATTCGTCTAAGGATTTACACATGGTATTTATCGACCTCGAGAAAGCATTCGATCGAGTGCCTAGGGATCTCATATGGGCCGCGCTGAGGTCTCAAAACGTACCGGAAACGTATGTTAGAATATTACAAGACATGTACGGAAACGTGAAAACTGCGGTTAAAAGCTCTGCTGGACTAACGAGAGAATTTCCAGTTAATGTCGGAGTGCATCAAGGAAGCGTACTTAGCCCTATTCTCTTTAACGTAGTATTCGACTATCTTTTAAAAGACTGCATGCGCGAAGCAAATGCAACGCCAATTCTCTTCGCTGACGACGCAGTTATACTTAGCGATAACGTCGAAGATTTACAGAACGCCATAGATTTATGGAGAAATGCGCTAGAGAGAAACGGGTTTAAAATAAGTCGTTCAAAGACGGAGCATTTGACGTGCCCATTTGCGCATCCATTGCGACCTGTTCCGGATATAATGTTAGACGGAGTAGTTCTTCCGAAAAGCACTATCTTTAAGTACTTAGGATCAATCGTTAACATGGAAGCGAAATGTGACGACGACGTAAACCACAGAGTGAGTGTGGGATGGATGAAATGGCGGGAAAATTCGGGAATCTTTTGCGACCGAAAATTTCCACTTAAATTAAAGGGGAAACTCTACACCACGGTTGTTAGACCAGCTCTTATATACGGTTCACAGTGCTGGACAATGTACGAAGCGTTTAAAAACAAAATGACGGCAGCGGAAATGAAAATGTTAATGATGTCTAGTGGAGTCACTAAACGCGATTGTATTAGATCTACGCGTATATATAAGAGGAAGTCTACATATAAAGAATTCGGTAACCGAACAGCTTGAGGCGAATAGAATAAGCTGGTATTGCCACGTTCAAAGAAGAACTGCGGAAAATCCGGTTAAAAAGGCACTATCAACTACGGTCACTCCCACTGTAAGAAAACGAGGTCGGAAAAAGATTTCCTGAATTTCTCAGATGGCAAATACGCAACAACGCCTGGGGCTTACCACTGAAGCGATCCAGGACCGAGCATTATGTAGACGCGTTCTGCGGTCTGCGACATTAGCCAACCCCATAAGCGGAGCAGCAGCGATGCAGTAAAAATGGGAAACTCGTTACGCATAAGTTCGTATAACGAGGAAAGGGTTAATAAAAGGATAAGAAGAAGAAGAAGTGTTCAATGGGCATACTGGGCGATAGGACGATGGTTCACCTGTAGGCTTCTTTCCTTTTGGTAGCAAGTCCATATGTTACATTTTCCATTTTTCAGGTAACTTTCCTTCTTCGAGGCTCTTCTGCACTTTCATCATAAAGAAGTAAGTTCTCTTTTTTATAGCCGCTTTTATTGCCTTATTTGGGATGCAGTCGGATGAATTAAGAATTAGGAGAGAAGACTCTATCATGTTGAAGAGAATGAATCCACGGAAAACCAAATGGACAGGCCACAAGGAAGAGATCGCAAATCCTAGATTCTCCTCGTAAATTCAGAACGAAACAAAACGTAGAGAAAACTCTTCATAACCCAAACGGTGTACACCGAAACTGTAATTGAACTGGGTAGAACAACACGCCGTAGCTGAAACTTGCTCTAGGTTGTGATGACGGAACAGGCAACCACATAACCTGTTGCTTACACCGTCCCCTGGCACCGATGATATACATTCAGTTTCCCTAGAATGGGGGTACATCACAGTAGAGCATCAATCAATTAATATTAATTGCTATTAATCAATTAATTGAAAATAATAATTGCATCTAATTAGTTACAACTAATTTCATTTGAGATTGATTTTAATATTTAAATTGCAGTTAAAAAAATCAATAATTAAAATAATTGCGCATTAATTGTTAATTTACGATCGAATTTGCAATTATTAGTGCTTGAATTTTTTGCTGAAAAAAAGTGAAAGCTTAACTTAACTTATATGTAGATACGCGGAGACCAAAAATGTTTCTTTAAATATAATACACCTTTACCGTCCTCTGGACCTGTAGATAGAATGTTTTCCTATGAAACTAGGTTCTACTTGCTGAAAACACGTAGGATATCAGATCAGATGGTTGAAAAGCGAGAAGTTCTGAAAGAAAATTTAAATTTGAGAGAAACGGCGAGAAATATAATTGAACTTAGTGAAAGTAATAAAGTTTGAATATATGTTAAAATGATTTTTTTAAATCTTTACCTTTTTTTGCAATTGACAATTAAATATTTCAATTGTCGCTACCACAATTAACAATTAACAGTTAAATTAAAACGCTGGGGTATACTCGTAGATCGGCTTCATGCTTTCAAAAAGCTTTTTTGTTGGAAGCGATAGAGAAAATAGTGGAATATCATGAGCCCAAAATTGCTTTGCGAATGGATCCTCTGTATAAGATACTTAAAACGTGGAAGATCCTTTGAGAGTGCACTTCAAAGTCTCAGAATTGAAAGTAGGTACACTCGGCCTGGGTGGTCATAACTTTTACACCCCAATGAGAAAGCTGACTGGTCTGATTTTTGTTAGTACCTAAAGGAATCACCATACAATTTTCCAAAGAAATTAAGTACTTGGACGTCATCTTGAATAACAAATTTCTATGCCACGTCGAAGCCTGTAAGGCCTTCTGACCCTTTTGGCTTCCAGGACAACACCATCTCCGACGAAAGTCATATAAAGATAAAAGCTATGATAAGGGCAATGGAATCCTATACGACAGATGTGGAACTTCTAGAAAAAAACGTCAATTGCTAGATTTCAAAGAATGGTCTGTCACTCCCGATAGGGCTTTCTCTGGCATGCCTGCTCTGTTTAAGTTGCAATTGTGAATCCCATGAGCTTCACTCTTAAAACTATATTTCGTAGAAGTGATCTTTGGTATCTTCAACACATACATGAGTTTTGACGTACTTTCGCTCCGGCTATCTTTTGACTTTGATCTTATTGGCATGTCATCTACTACCAAATACGAAATACACTTTTCCTGCGTCCAGGAATGGTTTCGGCATGAATCTGAGCCAGGAAAGGAATTCAAGTCAGGTCTTCACAGATGACTTCAAAATTTTTCAGCGATCTGCGGTTTCTAGACGACAACGGTAGATTTCAGCTTAGACTGTTGGGTCTCGTATGAGCATTACTACAAATGGCATGAATCTTCAGATTACCGACAGATTAAACCAATATTTTGCTGCTGTCTCTTAATAAATACGATCGCAGGCTGCTGACTTTGAGAAGAGGTACCATTCCTTCGCTATGCACCTAGGAGTGTGCTTCCCAAAAGAACTTAGCAATTCATAGCAAAGCATCTAAATCACTGCTTTGTCCTTCGATGACTTAAACCTAGCATGGATTTGTTTTGTTCAGGTAGATTTACTTGTTACACATGGCATCCCCATCAATTGGTATCTAGAACGTACGAAACGTACGACCGTCGAAACAAATGAGTGAATTCGAAAACCCTGTCAGTTGAAGCATTGTTTTCTATTCAGTCGTTGTGATTGATACACTACATCAATCGAAGTGTTTTAGCTGTTTGAAGTACATCCATATTGTGATGCAGCATCCTGAGTTTACGATTAAATCTTCCACATCATCGGCCCTCTACGAACAATTTTGCTTAGAAGGTATTCAATATATGATCTGATCTAAAGCTTACCATCTTACACTCAAAAACAGAGTTACTTAAGGTATGCATCTCGTTTTTCAATAAGGAGCATTGAACCCAGTTGTTTTGCTATTCGAATTAGGGCGATTACCAATTGTGTACAGTCTGTTCTGTTCTGGGGCTTTGAACATTAAGTTCTTTGAATTACTCGTGTCAATCATATTATCTTGTCCTAGACGGTGGGCAAATGTTTCATTGTTTGCTGAACGGTTATTATACTCGTAGGTAAAACCATTTCGTTTTTTTATTGAAACCTTCTTTAAAAGACACGCTCTGTTGCTTCGTACTTATATCAACATTGCCAGCATGTTATAGCGACTAGAATGATTAACTGAAAAAAGCGTCTTCTATGCCACTACACGCCGTACTCATAATCAGTTCCAGCACTAGACTCAAAGCGTGATACTGCATATCTTTGGTGAAATTCGATGCATCTTTGGATTAGTTACGACGACTGCACTATTCGATATCCATTCACCAAATCCATGTCATTGGACATACTTCTACTGAATTCTACAAGTAAGCATTTGAAGAGCAACTCATTTTCTTGTATTTGCCAGACTCAATGAATTCAGGCTCCAGACTGTGTTGGGGAAACCCTTGCATTCTTAAACTAGCTTGGAAGTGGTGAGTGAGAGTGCTCAGCAAGGTCTTCAGCACATCTGCAAAAGCAGATACTTTGTTCCCTCTCAAGATTCTTCACAATATAGTTCATTGCCATCAGGATTGCGTGTGTCTCCGCTTGGAAGACCGACGCACTTTTTTTTAGTGACTCCACTACTACACCATTTGGTTGGGTCTTGTAGAAATAGGGTAAGCGCTGAGAGGTGTCAACCTGGCGATCGATATCCAGGGTTGCAACTTTTTCTACACATCAATTGTGCTTGTTTTAATTCCAAGTGGTAACTATCGTGTACTGGTCGATATCCATATGGATACATCTTGCTAAAATAATAAGAGCAAGTGTGGACCATCAGACAAAAATTGCAGCGTTATACTCGTAAAGGGGACAACGTATGAATTCCCCAGATGAAATCAATGGTTAAGGAAAATCTCGGAACAAATGAGACCTTATCCGGGCTACTCCGACATTTTTGGAGCTCATGCCGGTAAGGATTTCCGAGACTAAGTCAGGGTCTTTGAAAAGAGATCACATCGTCGGCTACTGGCTCTGGTCTAACAGACTACGCGTCGGTTTCCTTTTTTTGGTTTTTTTTTTATACTTAGCGCGCACTCAAGGGGTTGCTAGAAGCCTTAAAGTTAAAGATTGCACACAGCGCGGGCGATGGAAAGTTAGGGAGGAAAGAAAGAGAGGTACCGATGTACGTTGGTCTTGAATGTTTGCAGGTTATAATGACTAGGAAATGAAGAGCTCGGCAGGGCATTCCATAAGCGAGTTGTTCGGCTTAAGAAAAAATCACGATATTTCAGGGTGCGTCCGAAAGTGGACTTGAGGGTATACTGATGAGCATTCATAGCGAGATGGGTATTACGGTTGAACGTTTGAAGGGGCGGAATGCTACTGGCAATTTCTGTGGAGCACTGGATGTTAGCATTGTACACCAATATTGGGCATATGAAAGCCTTATATATTGAAGCCAGATCGGAGGGGGTGAAATATTTCTTACATCGCTTAAGGAAACCTAGACATTACGCAGCCTTTTTGGCAACTTCGAATATATGATCATTCCAACGTAAGTTGTCATTGACACAAATACCGAGAATGGAAAGTTTTTAGGTTTTAACGATGCAAGTTCCATTCATGGATAATGGCTGGGTATTTGAATTTCGCTTAAGCGACAGCTGCCGTTCCCGTTCTATAGCTGAAGAGTAGGGCCGTGACTTCGGGAACGAATATGAAAAGCAGAGAGTACTGTCGTCAGCAAAAGAGAAAATCGGATGAGAAGTAGCAGACAAGAGATCATTGATGAAAATTAAAAAGAGTGTCGGAGACAGAACGGAGGCCTGAGGCACACCAGCAGACTTGAGACCATCCAAGACAATTAGAACTGATCGCTCCGAAAGGTAATTTCTACTTCATTGAAGAAGAAAGTCGTCGCTCCCATATGCACGCATTTTCGACAAACTGGCTCTTGATGCCAAACTCTGTCAAATGCCTTAGAAATATCAAGTGCAACTATCTTGCTTTCGCCAGATTGATGTAAACTTTGGTTCCACTTCTCGATGAGACATGCCATCAAATCACCAGTGGACCTGTTGCTACGAAAACCATACTGCCGGTCATTAAGAACTATTTCGTGTTTCGAGATATTTCATGAGTTGGCAATTTACAGCGTTTCCATGACCTTGGAATGAAGGGACGTAAGTGCAATGGGGCTGTAAGAGGAGAGAGAAGAAGATTCGCCTTTTTCAGGGACGGGCTGGACAAATGCTGTTTTCCAGCGCAGAAGAATACCTCTTCAGACGAAGGGGAGATATACCATTTGGACCAGCGGATTTCTAAGCGTTAAGATCCTATGCGTGGAGTAACTGCCCGACCCGAAATTTACGAAACGAAAACAAGCCTCATATACAGACGGATCTACTGTTGACAACCCCTTCAAAAGAATCAAGGACAACGGCAGCTAGCGAAGGATCGAGCCGGCTGAAGACTCTTGTTGGCTGAGACCCAGGTTGACACCGAACTGTAGCGCCACCTTAAATAAGTACGGATACCCGTTTAAGCGACTTACACATCCTGTCTATATTTGCGTTGTCGAAACCACCCTCAATGTCGATGGAAATGCAAAATGCGTACTTCTTCCATTCGAGTGCATCTGGCAAAGTAGTTTGCGCACATGAAGCTCGACGATGTCTGAACCAATAAGGGGCGTGTATTCACTTGTTCCGCTTTTCATGTGGCAGTTCGGCATTTATGGCATTGCGGGGCTAGTAGTGAGGCGTCTCTTTTCAGTTTTTGATTCATTCATTCATTCTTTGTTCAAATAAATCAATTTCCTCATTCAGAAAGGCTTGGGGTGGTATCGCCAATATCATTGACATCATCCAAAAGACATTCATCTAATAGGGTTTGCAATATTGATCGTCAAAAGAGCTCGAGTTTCATGACAACATGTTACATTCCTTACTAAACGAGAACGCTACCATTTCCACATCCTTCGCATCCTATGGTGCAGAAATTCATTGACAGAAAGGCTATCCTTTCAGAACTGGTTCGTAAAATAAATTTCAAATTCTTCATTCCACTTTAAATCTTTAAATGCCAATTATCAAAAGTCATTTTAGGAAATTTTCCAAAAATGCTCCCCATCAAAAGGCGCTAGACCGTGCAATAAACACAAATCCATCACGATTATGAATACGAGTATGAAATTGAACAGCAGACTTCTATAGTCGGCGCCACCTGGCCAGGACTTGGTCGACCAGGCACCTAGACACACAGACCGAAACACCAACAATCAGCAATTAAATTTGAAAATGCGAAAATAATAGGAAGCTCTGTCTGAATCGAAAATCGCTTTGCAAATTGTCAGGATGCGAGTATGTATGTACGAGTACTAGTACACTGCACGCTGATCCGTGTCAATTGCCCAAATTTGAATATTCGATTGGATGTGAGCCGCTAATTTTAAGGCATTTAAACCACCTACCATTTGTGGTTGGGTTGATGGGCTTGTGAGGGAGTGTAAAAGCTGCCTGTACTCGTATCTATGTATCTATTCGTTTGACTATATGACTTTTTAGTACTAGCTTCAATTTATATTTATTTGCAATAAATTTCTCTTCTCTGTGTACACTTTCAGATGCTCACCTCAATCAGGCGCTGTATCTATCGAATTTAACCGTCCCGCGAATTATAGACTCTGGACAAAAAGCGAAATTATTCTGCAGCTACGAAATGGGTAATCGGACGTTGAATTCCGTCAAATGGTACAAGGATGGTCAGGAATTTTTCAGGTTCGTATCCACAGATCAAAGTGGTAGTAGTAGTAGTAGCAGTGGCAGTGGTAGAGCCACAGATACAGCTAAGGCTACAAATCCCGCTTTAGCACAAGCCCTTAATGTATGCAGATCTGCGGTATTGTGTAAAATAAAATAAAAATAAAAAAAAATTAAAATCTCTGGTGCCGCATCACTTGCTGCCGCTGCTACTGCTCATTTAAATTTTTGATTAAATATGCATGTGTGCATGTGAGGTATAGGTTAGGGATGGGGTCACACACCAGGAAAGGATAGCTGACGGTATTTAATGAGAAATGGATTCATTGAATACCGCAAATTCGATTTTCGATTTTTTCGATTTTTTTTCCAGACCTTCTCTTATTGATGGTGATGTGCGTTGCCATGGTTTAGCTCTGCAGGTGGAGAGTCCTTTTTTTCCTCGAATTGATCGCATCGACTACTAAAAAAAGGTAAAAATGGAAAAAATACGTCCGGAGGAAGAAGGGGAGAGAACAAAACAAAAAAAAGAAATCGAAATTCAATTGGACAAGGTGGAGTCAGAAAGTCCAAAAATGATAATGGACGAGAACTGTATGTATCGTTGGGGGGAATATGCATCCGTACGCAGTACAGACAAAACATGGAGTACTTCTCATGCAAGCAGGCATACTGTCACTTGTGATAAGTGGAGTGTTTAAATGCGTTTAAACCACATCGTTATTACTATGCAAATGATTTTGCGGTTCTGAACGGGGACGACAACGAATGGTAAAAGGTGAGGCCACCTTTCTGGCTTTTCGGTCCGCTCTACTATACATACGAGAAGGTTCCTATATTATGGGCAGCCTCTGTTGTGCTGGAAGCAAGTGTTTTATGCCTTTGGACTGACACTTTGACATCCATGTGTGAAGTGAAATAATTGCATGTGAGTGCGTGTATGTTAAAAGGGTGCAAATTGACACTATGCTGTGGTGCATATGGGCTTTCTACTACATTTTTGCTGATGATGTAAAATTTTAACAAATTTAATTGGTGCCACTGGCAATTACATTCACTTGAATGTGTGGCTAATTTAAACTGACAGCAGTTAGATAGCATTTAAGGTAACTATTTAGACTTGTCTCCAATGACCTGACGTACATTAATAACTTGAAGCCAATAAAAATAATAATGAACGATTTTGACATTAGTGGACTGACTCGAACCAAAAATACTTTCTTGCTGTCATATTCCCAGTGGTGGAAGTTTAGACCTGGCAGCACCTCTCGCAATCAGTTTATCACTTGAACGCACCCTACGAAACGTCAAATCTATAAAGTCAAAAAATCAATTTCACGGTATTACTCGCTTTGTCAATTTTAGCTGCTCACAGAAGGAAGGAGGGTATACTTAAATGATCGTTACTCATTACAATCGTAATGCGATAGATGACACAACTACCTCTGCGTCGAGGTAACGTCCGCAGTGGCTTATCAATATTGACGATACAAATTTTGCTCCGTGCTACTGGCAGCCGCTTGCCACTATTCTCAACAAATTTCGAATGCTGAGGGACAGCGTAGATTGGACGCGGTTCCCCCACCTCGATATTCACAAAGGGACTTGAAACCTACTGATCAATCAACCGTCAACCAGATTAACTTCATTCCGATCGACGGACGACTCTTCTCCAGCAGTATGGATGTCCGATTCCGTGAAACCAACATCGACTCGGACTACTACCTTGTTGTAGCCAAGGTACGGTTTCCGATATCCCGAACAACGCCAAGACAAGCTAATATTGTGAGGAATTTCAACGTCAAACTGCTACAATCGCAAGAGATTGCAAATCCTTTTCCGATCCTTTTAATCTCCTAAGAAGTCCCTTGCCCGCAGCATCAAGCATCGAAGAACAATGGCAACACTGCCAGAAAGCCGTCAGATATGCCACTTGTAATGTGATGGATTTCAATCTCCTCCTCCACAACGAAACCTCTGGTTTAATGACGAATACAGGCAAGCACATGCAGTAGAGACGAACAAGGGAACATCGTAGTAGAGTCGCAGTCGATGCTGAGGATCTGAAAAGATAATTTCTGCAGACTGATTAACGGCGATAACGAAACAAGTACCGCTGTCAGTCAGAATGATTCTTTTAAACTGCACGATGTAGATCAACAATTCCATTCACTTGACCTGGATGATCAAAGCTTAAGTTCAACAAATCTGCTGGAGCGGACGCCTAACTGCCGAGCATATCCCAACTAAGCTCTAAAATATGGTCGAACGAAAGTATGCCCGATGAATGGAACCTAAGCATTGTTTGTCCGATTCTCAAGAAAGGAGACCCTCTGAACTGCGCCAACTACAGAGGCATCAGTCTCCTTAACATCGCGTGCAAGATGTGAACGCAAAAAACCCGTTCGTCAACAACTCGATAGGTCCATATCAGTGTGGCTACAGGCCAGGAAAGTCCACCATTGACCATATATATTATTCACACTACGGCAGATCTTGAAGAAGACCCATGAGCTTCAGATCGATACACCACCTATTCGTCAATTTTAAGGCCGCGTATGAGAGCATCTATAGAGATGAGCTATACAGAGCAATGTCTAGTTTTGGCATCCCTACCAAACTCATCCGTCTGTGCAAGATGACGATGGAGAAAGCACGCTATTCCATCAAAGTCGGTAAAGATCTTACCGAGACCTTTGATGTCATAAAAGGATTTAGACAAGGCGATGCGCTGTCATGCGATTTTTTCAACACCGTACTTGAAAGAATAGTGCAGAATTCACGAGCAAACACAAGAGGCACTATCTTTCAGAAGTCCGTCCAACTACTCGCATACGTCGACGATATTGACATAATCGGGAGAAAGTAGCGTGATGTCAACCGCGAGTATTGAGACGGAAGCGGCGAAAATGGGTTAAGCAGTCAATGAGGGCATGCTCAAGTATATGCTGTCAAGCAAAAAGGACAATCTCGGACAAAAAAAGTCACCCTCCGGTCCAAAAAGCCTTCGAATCCGCTCTCTCGCACGTAAGTGGAAGGGGACCTCAGCCAACTTAGCGTGCGAAACTGGAGGCAGTTAGCCAGGGATAGAGCTCGCCGAAAACGCTTCTTGACTCCCACGGGGCTGTTTCTTATGTCGACTACGCACTCAACTACACTGTTTATGCGTTAACAACTCATTTTACACCAAAAGAAGCATCTGGCAATGCATTGTTACGAGAGTAGTTATACAGAATAGTGCAACTTGAAGACAGTCCCTTGGTATGTGAAAACGACAATGGAGCTCGTGTCGAAGTGAAAAGTTGGCTGAAGGAAACATGTGCACTGAATTCCACACATGCTGGTTCTATAAGTGAAAAAAGCAAAAATGTAATCTTATCACCACAGCCGCAGTTTTCGACTGCGAATCTGTAGTAGCTCTGAAGAACAACACCAGAACCCATTTCTTAGGCTGTTTATGAGAACTTGCTTGGTTTGCGTTAGAGAATTTTTCTATCGCTAGTTAAAAACCATCTACTGGCCTTTGTGGTTTCTCCGATCCAAAAAAAAATGCATGAAATGCAGTGAAAACCATGTTTTTGCACATTTCTCACAAATAATATCAAATTTCCGCTTGAAATTAAGACGTTTAGAACTCATGATGGACTTAGTTCGAATTTGGACGACAGAAACGCCTCCTTCTAAAAAAAAAGTCAGCTGTCTAAAATCAGACAGCATTCACGTTGGATTTAAGCAAGTAGCTGATTTAATTTGGAAAGGGCACTGCAGGATATCAACATGAATACCTTTGCCATCTCCTAAGGTAGTTGTTCTAGTATAAGAAACTGCAATGTCTTCCTCAACGAGAAAGAGTATTGAAAAGCAACCAACTTTTGGTTCTTGGACACTAGAAGGGGATGTCCTTTAAATTGTACGCGATCAATATTTCAAAAAAGTGCAGTGTTCTGAAAAGCCATATGATGGATGACATGGTGGACAACGTGTACACCAAAGAGGAGGCGATAAGGAAGGCATAAAAAGATTATTACGTACACTTATGGGACGGAGTTCAAAAGCGCAAACAGGTATCCAACTCCAGAGCTTGATATCGAAATGTTCACAAAAAGGTTGCTGTGGATAAAGTGGTCCACCGAAAGTGAGTGCCTTTTCATGAAATGTCGAAACGATATAAAAAATAACTTACCAAGAGGAATATACTGTGCATAGTGATGACAATATCCGATCCACTGGGTCTTGTTGCTTTCTATGATGAACTGAACCACTTTCTCGATATGAAGCTGAGCACTTTCACGATGACAGGTAGCAGCTTTGAGCTTCTTAAGATGTTTTGACAAAAATATTGTACCTGCCACTTACACTATAGACTGCTTTTTGCTAAAATGAAAATTACGGGTTGCGCCTGTAAGAACAAATGTCTATTCCGCGGTTAGAACATCAAATTGCTATTTTCGAAGTTTGCCTAATAAAGACAGTAGTTATTTTCACTTGGTGCAGATATTTTCTTTAGAATTGCACACAGTGTTGTCATGGCCTGGATCAAGACACTATCGACAACTTGTAGCTCTTTATGTCACGTGGGAATTGACAGATTTAACTGGCTGGAGATGACGTAGCAAATAAGGCGATAGAATGGTAGAGAACTTCTGGCTTTCCATCGTCGGCCGATAACTTAATAGATCAAGGTTCCTAAAGTTGAATAAAGGTGCTTCGATTCAAGATATTGCAAACTTGGGCTGACCAGTAAAACTTGCCGGAAAGATAAAGCCCGTAAATATCAGTCTAAGATATAACGAAATAGAACCCAGCTGACCAAAACTACGGGGCGGGCAGACAAATATGTAAGAACGAAGAATTAACTCTTCTGCCGAAAGGATATCCTACAAGGAAAAAAAGCTCTAACATAGCTCACTCCTTATCGTGACGGTTAAGACTTACGAAGTCTAATGGGAAGAGTGACACTCGGAATTTCCGCACTTTCCAAGAAATTGTTGGTTGGATTCGCCCAAAGTTGTCGGTACGTGGAGCATCATTAAACAAGTGCGGCTGCCAGGTTTGTACGAATCATCACTATCTCATAGACGCACGAATCATTACGTTGACAGGCTTGGGCGATTTCTGATCAATATTTGTGGCCGTGGCGAACAAATAAACAGGGATTTAGCGGAATGCTGACCTATTTAACCGCCAGCGCTAATTTTGAGGTGGAACGCTTGTTTACCACCGATTTCTGCATCATCACTATTTTCGACTCGACGAAGCCCCCTAATTGTACTCACGATCGACAATGAGACAAATTCTGAGGGTGCGGATCATAACATATATTGAAAGAAGCCTTTCCTTCGGTGCAACAAAAAATTATGATACGGACCTTTGCTCGTATAACGCCTTCTGGAAGTAGTAGATGTGGAGTTTGGGAGTAACTGATGCGATCGGTAATATATACTCAATTGCGGGCACACTGCGAACTAAAAGATCACTATTAAGAAACCAAAAGAGGCTTAACCCTTAAGATGAAATTAAGATGAAGCAGATTTTGAAAATTTCCGAGGGGATTGGGATTTCCTTGAGGAAGTGCGGTCTCAGTGCCCGGTGAGAAATCCAACCAACTCGTTTAGTATGGCGAGCCCCTGCGATGTTTTTCCAATGGAATAAGCACGTTTTGTTCTCCCAACCCTTTATTGGAATGTTACAGAACGACTCAGAAGCAGACTACTTATAGTCATCATCAGTCATAAAGAGGGAGTTCTAGGGATTGATTTCAAGTCGCTGAAAATGAATTAACCACATGACGCCAATTTAAGTTGACGAAGTCGTGTAAATTACAAAACTAGATAGCGCGAGCACTTGCTGACCCAAAATGAAAGTCGTTAAGTGAGAAAGAGAACAGATGGCCTGTTGATAAGTGCCCTTTTCAAGGCAACTGCTGAATTGTATGCGCAACCCTACACAAAGATCACTATACGTTATATTTGCCCACTGAAAGGTATAGAGCAATGTCTAGTTTTGGCATCCCTGCCAAACTCGTCCGTCTGTGCAGGATGACGATGGAGAACGCACGCTGCTCCATCAAGGTCGGTAAAGATCTCACCGAGACCTTTGATGTCCAGAAAGGATTTAGACAAGGCGATGCGCTGTAATGCGATTTTTTCAACATCGTGCTTGAAAGAATAGTGCAAAACTCACGAGCAAACACAAAATGCACTATCTTTCAAAAGTCCGCCCAACTACTCGCATACGCCGACGATATTGACATAATCGGGAGAAATTATGTCAGCGTGATGTCAGTGGCGCTTTCGCGAGTGTTGAGACGGAAGCGGCGAAAATGGGTTTAGCGGTCAATGAGGGCAAGACCAAGTATATGCTGTCAAGCAAAAAGGACAACCAACACCGACGTCTTGGACAGAACGTCACCCTCGACAGATATAACTTTGAGGTAGTTAAGGACTTTGTCTAACTAGGCTTTGCTATAAACACAGACAACGACACCAGCGCTGAGATCAAGCGCAGAATAACTCTTGCCAACCGCTGTTTCTTTGGGTTAAGAAGGCAATTGAGTAGCAAAGCCCTCTCTCGGACAACAAAAGTCACCCTTTATAAGACTTTAATAATCCCGGTTCTGCTCTATGGCGCAGAGGCATGGACATTATCAAAAATGGATGAGGGTGTTCTTGGTTGCTTCGAGAGAAAAATTCTTCGGGCGATCTTTGGTCCCGTCTGCATTGACGGTGAGTGGAGGAGGAGATACAACGACGAACTGTATGGACTGTACAGCGACATGGACCTAGCCAGAAGAGTGTAGATCCAAAGACTGAGATAGCTGGGTCATGTAGAGCACATGGACACCAATGCTCCGGTCCGAAAAGTCTTCGAATCCGCCCCCGAGGGACAGCGCAGTAGAGGAAGGCCAAGACTCAGGTGGTGCACGCAAATGGAAGAGGACCTCAGCCAACTTAGCGTGCGAAACTGGAGGCAGCTAGCCAGGGATCGAGCTGGCTGGAGAAGCTTGTTGACTGAGGCCCAGGTCCACCCCGGACTGTAGCGCCACCTAAAGTAAGTAAGTAAGAAAGGTAGGATAGGTCGTTCAGAAGGTATACCGGACTGAGAAACGATATCGGAGCAATCCTTGGTGATTTGGGTAAAAGCTCTTGTGCCGCCTCATAATGATTTAGGTTAATCTGAGGGATTTTCATGGCTTTCTTTTACAAAATATATAGTTAAAGCCTTTTTAAGTGATGGACATTTGTTGCAATTCGCAACATACCTAATGTTCTGCGAGCTGTATTTTTTGCAGAAAGCACATAGCGAGTTGCTTCTTTGGCTATTTTTTTCTTCTTTTACACATTTTGTGGACTGTCACGAGCGAAGCATCTCACTTTCAAAATAGCATTCATAGCATTCCTGCTCAAGTCTATCGTCGGAACTTGATTTCGGGTAAAGACATTAATTATATGAGCAACGCTCACGTTTTAAACCCGAAATTACTTTTTCACTGGATCGTGGATGTGTTTTGATCGCGGCCTCATCGATGTCATTTACCTCTAAGGTAATGCGTTCCTTTTTGTCTGAATTTCCACCTCCTTGCTAAGATCTCGGCAGTTAAGTTCTCAATTCATTTATTTAGAACAGCAGGCCCCATTTCTATGAATATCTGGTTTTTTTTACTGATTCAACGAAATTGTATATTTTTTAGTTGTGTCACACTTATAGTTTTGTCTACTTATAGCGCCTTTTTATAATTTCAGATATTCTCCCCTAACACCGCCAACCACAAACAGATTTCCAATGAAAGGAGTTTCGATAGCAGATGGATCCTATGTATGCAACCAATTCATTTGCAACATTGAATTGGAAAAACTAAACACATTTTCATCCGGTGCCTATAGATGTGAAGTATCTGGGGATGCTCCCGAATTCAAATTAATCGATAAGACTGCAAATATGACTGTTGGTGGTAAGTGGCAACGTATAACAAACTTCTTATTCATGAACTCTTGCTTACAATGATAAACATACATTCATTACACACATGCATTACATTTCATTATTAGGTCTCACTATCGTTGAGAAAATTATTGGAGCTCAGCAGGTTCTTTTACTTGTCATCCAGAAACGTGATCTCTACTCTAGGTACCGACCAGGAGGTTGAACGGTCACCTCCAATTACTTGAAGTCTTTTTTTCAATATTTCATGAAACATATCAGGAGTCCATATATGACAATCGTACTACCTTTCATACTAAGATGGAACTTCAATTCGGGATGAACCTGGGCACTAACTAAGGGTCCTCTCCAATGATGTTCCAATCTTTTGGCACAAACATTTTAAAGATATCTTAAATATCTTAAACGGATGTGTGTATCCATTTATTAAATCATTTTGCCCCGACATCGTTCTACGTCACGAAGGATTTGCAGTAATACCTGCAAACAGGAAGAATCGAGCAATTATACATTCAACGGTAACAAGGATATTTTCATCAACCCTGGTCCACCTACTAGAGAAGGACAGAGATGATAACAATCTTATTTAAGTTCTCTTAAGTGCTTCTTTATGAGGCCTTATTAGACGTAGGTAGATAAAAGTATCTAACAGCCTAATTTAGCTACTGTGATGCACACTTCTATTCCTCGATACTGTCCGTCCCTTCTTACCGATGGTATGGTATGTATTGTACTTGGTTTTGCTTTTCAACAGACCACATTTTCTCTTCACATTCGATGCTATAGCAGTAGAAGATACTGCTGCAGAGATATTCCCTAGGGACTTTCGATTACTTAAATTCTTCTGTCGACCCACAATCTGTACCATCTTTTCAGCAGAGTCTTAGGAAGTAATCAGACCGCTGCTTAGCCCAGTCTGAGTTCAAGTCGAGAATAACAGCGTAATTGGAACACCATTAATTTGACAGTGACACCTGTCATGTAGACTTTAGTTCACGGGATGCCCATACATCCATGGGAGCAAAGGGCTTGCCATCGCTCTCCATCATTTCCTTTGATACCAATTCAGAATTGTGTTGAAGGCACCCTCCCTACGTTTTAAGTTTAAACCACAGACACCGTGACAAGGCTGGTAACCATCAGTGGCGTGAAGGTCTGACGATGTTATCGCTAAGTCCAGTTTCGCTCTACCCCCGCCTTTTATTAGACAACGTCATTGATAATTAGGCGGGGGCCCAGTAGTTAGAGAGTGCAGAACATCGAAGAGATGCTAAGGCAGCACAAGAATACACATTATTGGGTTCCAGTACCCTTAAATGCCTAATGGAAGTGTGTCGCTGATGAAACGATTTGACGATCTTCAGAAACACATAGCAACCAGCTTGACAATATAAAGCCACTTACGACCCAGGTCAAACATATAATTGACTTTCAAGCATTCTCTACGCCAAGTACCTATAATGGGTGCACTCATCTTTTTAACTGAAGAGACCATTTCCATACTCAATCGCTAGCGATCCAACAATCTTATCAACTTCAGGAGAAAAATGGCACCAAACTCACAAACAAAATCAAGGAAACCTTGTCGTTGCAATACACGTTTTTTACAAAAGCTGCAAAAGCTACGACGGGGAACACAAATCTGTACCGCACTTTGTGACTAACCTGCAAAAGCACGCATTGAGATACAATGCGCCTAGCCAGTTGCCACTTCCGACAACTAAATGGTATTTGCTCTGCAAAGATCTCTGAATTTGACAAATTTTTTAAACATTTTTGGTTTCACGAGAAGCTGAGAGAGACCTCACCCTTCCTGGCGACGGTATCACATTGAAAATTATGCCTCCAATGTTAGCTTACAAGTTTTACACATTACAAGTTAGCATTAACTTATCTAAACACTTTTATAATATCAAAGTTGTTGGTATGATTGCTCCCAGCATCAACTGCAGCACCGAGAGTTTTCAGCCATCATTTGAAAAATTGAAAGTATGCATAGAAACTGCAAATCTTGTAGTGGAAATGAAGAGTAATTTTTTAAAAAATGAGCCATATTCAGTTTAAAAGTCGAGCAAAAGATGGTGGGTGCCGTTCAAACTTCTTGGTTCAGAAAACGTGTCAGTGCAAGCAGTTGTTTTGAAGTTTTGTTGCAGTAAAGAGAGGATTCCTTCTTGAGGGTAGGACACTCGATGCTGATATTTCGTTCACCGGGAATACTTTCTATGAATTAAATCGTAGAAATGTGTTGCGGTATACTCTCTACATCATCCCCTATTGCTACCCGCTGTAGATGTTATATCTTCATTTAATTCGGGTGGATAGAAATCTTGACTTCATTCGCACCAACTCTACTTTTTAGTTTCGTTATTCATCTCTACAGGTTTCTGTTAGGGTTTCGTTCGATCTCCACTTCGACAATTAGATTTTTCGAAGCTAAGTCACTGCATATGTAGATCTGCCTACAACAAACCCACATCAATACTACATTATTGGCAGTTGCATTTGCCTTTACCCAATGAAAGCATAAGGTACCCCCTCTGTTTGTTATAGATCCCATAACCTCTCAAAACAAGCCATTCGAATCCAATAGCTAGGATCATCGGAGGGTTCGTGACGCCAGTCTTTCTACAGTACGCGCAAACCTTAGCAAAATCGAAAAGTTTGGTCCTGGACACTGATAAGCACTTTGGTCCATCCTAAGATCGCTCCTCGGTTGTCCAGCGGGGTAATGCATTCAAAAATGGCCACATTCTTGGCTTACATACCAATAGCGCCTGTTCTTTAGATCTAGGACCTACATTTCAAATATTAATTGTGGTCAAGGCTGAGTGCATTGACCAGACTTTACGTCGATGAAAATTAGACAACTTAGGCGAAGAGCTACCGTTTTGTACGCATTGTATGTTTCTCATTCTTTTATAGAGTCAATGGTAAGAGATATTTTATCGCCAACAGTTAAAGCATTAACCATATCAGCGAGAAGTACCTACAGCTTGATACGAGCGTATTAAAACACACTTACAGCGATAATACTCCGCTTTATCTCTATTTGCATAGCATGGATTGCAATATATTGTGCACACTCAGATGTGCAAAAGCGTAGTACAAGGATTCGCTGCATTACTTCTAAGGGTCATGAGGAAGTATTAGATTAATTTGCAGGAAGCCATGCCATCTGCACCTATACTCAAATAATCCCAACTAGAAGCCCTAAACGAGGAAAAAGGCAGTCAAACGCCTTTTCGAGTCCTGTAAAAGTCTTATCTAGGCCTGGTCTAGCAACTTCATCTAGCCTTTCTACTGCGTTCAAAGTAGTCTTACACTTTTGAACTAGCTCGGAAGTCACGAGCGGGTTCAGAAAAGCCTTATATGTCGGCACAGATGTAAATGTTTCGCCTACTCCACCTATTACTCACAATAAAGTTTATTTTTCATCAGAATTGCGTACATCTCCCCTTGTGGGGCATCTAACATTGTCATCCTGTAGAAGAATACAAACGTATCATTGTAAATGGAACTTCGAACCAAAACCATTCTTTAGCACAGATAATTCGTATTTTTGCAGCAACAGAAGTTCTAGCCACGTGTCAGTAAGACCAGAGTCCGAAGAAAGTTGACACGTAAGGTCGTTAGAACTCTAGTACGTCTTGTTTCAAAAATTGCTTCCTATGTACCCTATGATGGAAGAGAATCATCGGTACGTTTAGAGTAGGTCTAAGCTTTTGTCCATCATGTCTGCGCCTTAAAACACATAGTCGCTGTCCAAAATCCAACAGGCTGTACAGCATCATAATCGACATATAACTGAGTATAGGTGCAGTGAGCTGATCAATTGTGGTAACAGCAAAGGACGCTCGTCATTTTATATTAACCACAATTAGCAGCACCATTGCTGTTATTCACAAACTAGTGACGCGATCACACCGTGTTATCTGCCCGAGTTACACATTTTGCAAAGACTGCATTGTCGAAAGCATTCTCAATGTCGTTTGTGTCAACTCCTTTTCAAATTTGGCAATGTCCCAAAGGCCTGCTTTGAAGATATCACCGTTGACAATTCACACAATCCACAATTCAACGATTCAACGCTTCGTAACGCCACTATTAAATTTCATTTAGCTTGCTTCAAACATATCCATCTTTATACTAACTTTCAAATTCAAAGATAACAAAACATTCCGTCATTTTCTACACTTCCCCAACCAATCCCCATGGGAGAGGAAACCCAATCTAACTAACCAAATCGGTGACAATATCCCTAAAAGCATCTCTACCCCCAAAATAACTCTGGATACTTCATCGTGATGACTTTCATTGTGACTGCCTTTTCGGCAAAGCCATTTGCTTAGACTACCCATCGCCGGCATTATTCCCAAAACATTCATCACGGTACTTTATTATTTTTACTTCATCAAAGGTTATCCTCCAGAGTATAGCTGGCGATTATGTGACAAAAACAAAACAAATCGTTGTTTGCTCGATTTAATGCCTTATTGGCACAAACACCCTTGACCAGGACAGTGTTCGGGATCTAGTTCTACTAGTCCTTTTGTCAGCCTCACGAGGTCATCTGTAATGCCGCACAAGAAGCAAATATTTCATGCTCTACTTGTGCCACAGTGAACACAGTGAAATTCCCATCGGGATAACCGTTTCAAATCCTGTTGCCTGAGTGAAAAACTTGTTAAGATTCCAAGAATCCTTTTGGGTGTCGTCCTCCATCGTCATCGTCATCGTCATCGTCATTGGTATTCCCCCAGTCTCTAAGTTTACTCGACCCTATGAGTCTACCTAGACCCGACAATAGTCTATCCTCGTGTCTCCTTTAAGTGTTCTCTTGTTGTCCACCAAAGTCCAGGGATCAAAGTCTGGGAGTAGCTAGGATAAACAGCAAACATTCAGCAAATTTACAATCATCATTTCCACACACACACACATATATATATATGGACACATCCACAATAGTCATTCTGCGCATTTTGCCCCATTTATTTGATTTTCTTCGATTGTATTGTTTTTTTTTTGTTTTTTTTTTCTATTGCTAACTCTACCCTTTACCTTCTTCTCTTCTCTGTATTTTATAGTTTTGCCGAAATTTGACCCGTACATCAGTGGAATCACACATCCTTACAAGTATGGTGATTTTTTGGTGGCCAACTGCAGTTCCGAGTTGTCAAATCCCCAAGCGACACTAACGTGGTACATCAATAACAAAACGGTACGTGCTGAAATTTATCAAATAGATTACAATACACACAGCACTGTAGAAAAGACACACAGATACACAAAAGGATATTAATCCACACACCAAGGATATCCTTTCTTCGGTTCTGACCCAACTCCCATTATCCTCTCTCGGCAACAACCCCCGTTCAACAGCAATATTTGGAGAATGTTGCAGAGGGTAACACCATGGTCCGGTAGAAAAAATAATTAAGGACATGACTGGGTCGCACAAACATACAACAATGTACGAGTACTCGTACATAGTTCTTTCTACAGGACCTTCTGTGTTTGTTCGTTTATACCTGGATATCAGGACTGCGATGTCCATGTGGTTTTCTTTCGCATCAAGATATAGTCACTTCAGTTTGGGTGTTTGTTTCATCATATTTTACGTAGCAAATTCAAGACATTCCAATATTGCTGTTGACGTTTCAATATCTTCACATTTTCTCAAAAATTCCATCGATGGTTGAGGCTAGTTAAATGTACTCTCTTGGATGAACTACATACTGAACTAATACTTTTGACACGCTTGCCAACTAATCAAGACTGTCGATAAAAATGGTAAAATGTTGTGTCGCTTCCCCACGACGAAAAAGATCAGAAACCACTAGAAAGAGCAGGTCAATAAAAAAACAGCCGACATAACACCACGCCCAACAACGGACTCTGCGTTTTTTTAGACTTAATAACCAGCTCGTGGTAAATACCTCGGTATGGCAGAATAAATCATTCATTCTGGGCGAACGCGAAAGAAAACTCCTTCTTCTTAACCTAAAAGGAGTTGAGGTAGCAATATCTTTGAAATGAGATACTTTATCCCCCCTGGAATGAACAAATCAAATCAAAAGAAATGGCTTTAAAGAAGCTGTCTAGAGAAATATTTCTTGGTAATAGAACACAAGACCGAACCTACAAGGTACCTAAACAAGGTACAGGTACGACTGTAACATCTTTCTTAAACGGTTTTTCAATACGACCAAAAACTGAGGCAAAAATACTACAATGACCCAAAGGGACATAGTCGTTCGTCAAAAATATTAAAAATGCTGCCTCATTCTTCATACCAACGGTCACTTGTAATGACATTCCAACTGTCAGCTCTTTGGACAAAGCCAATCTCAACACTTCTACATTGCGTTTTGTTCCGACATACAGTTGAATACGTCGAATTGTCAATGCGACGAATCCACTTTCGAACTCAGGTAGTAGCAAGAGTACTTAGGGATCTTAACATTCTTAAATCCCCTGGCCCAGATGGTATATCTCCCCTTCTTCTGAAGAGGTGTTCTTTCCGACTATCCTATTCTTTAGGGGACTTTAAGAGCAGATGGAAAACAACATCTGTCCAGCCCGTTTCTAAAAACGGCGAATCTTCTTCTCTCCTCTCCTCTCAGATCAATTGCACTAACATATGTCCCTTCTTTCTGACATCACGGAAACGTTTTTAAGCCGTCAGCTCATGAAATATCTCGAAACACGTAAACTTCTCAATCACCGGCAGTACGATTTCCATAGCGGGGTCCACATCAATCTGATGAAAGCAAGATAGTTGCACTTGATATTTCTAAGGCATTCGACAGAGTTTGGCAACAGGCTTTTTTGATGAAAATGCTTGCATTTAGGGTCGATAAAGCTCTTCTTTAATGGATTTGATGTTACTTTGGATGGTTTCAAGTCTAATATCCACAAAATAAATGCTGGTGTTCCGCAAGGCTCCGTTCTGTGTCCAATATATTTTTCTGTTTGTGATAGTACCGTCTGCTGTTCATATTCGTTCCCGGGATTCAATTCCCTGCTCTTCGACCGTAGAATGGGGATGGTTCCGTCTGTTAAGCCCATTAAATTCCGATATTAAAGCATAATCGAATGGGGAACGTTCAACAGAGTAGAGTTTGATGCTTTAAAATACAATGCTGCCGTGAAAGCTAAATTTAAATACCAAGCCATTATCCATGAATGGCACTTGGATCGTCGAAACCATAAAACTTCCCATTCTCGGTATGAGTGTCAACGACAACCTTCGTTGAAGTGATCAATTATTCGAAGTTGCCAAAAATGCTAATTTTACCCCCTCTAACCAGACACCTAGTCAGGTGTCCTAGTACTTTATTGCACTTGCTTACTTACTTACTTAATTGCTCAATTAAATTTCGTACGCTAACTTGGCTGAGCTCCCCTTTTACTTGCGTGTGCCACCTGTGTTCCCAACTACACTCACCGTCAATGCAAATGGTACTGAAAATCACTGGAAAAATTGTCTAGTCTATTGTCTAGCCTAAACAAGCAGCGATTGACAAGATTGGGGCTGGTGTCGTTGTCTGAATTTATAGCGGAGCCGAGGTAGACAAAGTTCTTAACTATCTCAAAGTTATACCTGCCGAAGGTGACGGTCTGTCCGAGACGTTTGTGTTGAGCGTCCTGTTTGCTTGACAACATTAATGTACTCGTACTTGGTCTTGCTCTCATTGACCTCTAAACCCATGTGCGCCGCTTCCGTCGCAATACTTGCAAAAGCGCCACTGAAATCAAGCTACTTTGTTCCGATTATGTCAATATCATAGCCGTATACGAGTAATTAGTCTGTATTTTGAAATATTGTACCTCTTGTGTTTGGGCGTGAGTTTTTCACTATTCTTTCGAGTATGATGATAAAGAAATCGCATGACAACGCATCGCCTTGTCTACAATAAGCACTTTTTTGACATAAAAAGGTTTTGGTGAGATCTTTACCGACCTTGATGAAGCAGTGTTCATTCTCTATCGTCATCTTGCACAGACAAACGGTTTTGGCAGGGATGTCAAACAATGCTAAGGCTCCAATTGACAGACATATTCACAGAGCTCATGAGCAACTCTATTCCTTTTGTGCAGCTCGGCTTTGTATGAATCTAGCTAAGCTGCATGTGCTTGTCGCAACCACTCTTCAAATAATGGCTTTCGTTGCGGTGGTCTACTGTAACCCCGCACATTAGAAGTGTCATCTATTGTATATTGGCTTTTTGTCATTGCTACCACTACCCTTCAATACTTGATGCTGGTGGTTCACTTTCATGCGTACTCCTTAACAGTTCGGTTCTTTCATTCCAACTCGTTTATGGAATGCCCTGCCGAGCTCTTTATTTTTTAGTCATTATAACCTGCAAACATTCAAAACCAACGTACATCGGCACCTCTCTCTGGTCATTGGTTGACATACCAAGGCAAAAACTAAACCTTATAGGACCTGCAAGATTGTTGACATGAGATATGAGTAGTCGACCCTTGTGACTTCTGGCAGTGTTGCCATCGCGCTTCTGCTGGCAGCGTACGACTTATCGAAAGAATTTGGGAGAATGGATGAAAAACTGGTCTTACGGTCTCTTGTGATTACAGCCGTTTGACGTCAGATGTCTTTGCACCTTTACTACGACAAGGCCATACAAATACAAGTTTATTCATCTTAATCTATATTGTCCCCTACAAAGTAATCCCCATCGACTGCAACACACTTATGCCAGCGCTTGATCCAATCCTCGAAACATTTTTTATATTCGGTTTTCGGTATATCCATCAGTGCTTCCTGCGAAACGCGTTCCCCGTAGTGGTTTTTAACTCCCACAATTCTGGTCTCATTCCGCGAATTGCTTCACGCAAACGTCTCATAACGCCCAAATAATACTCTTTACTTACTGTCTGGCCTTCTGGCACAAATTCATGATGCGCTACACTGTTGTTATCCATGAAAACAGTAAGCACTGCCTTCTTTTTGACTGAAAACGACGTGGTTTTCTTGTATCGGCTCATTTGGTGAACGCCATTCACTTGCCTGATGTCTGGATCGCGTGTCGTACTCATAAACCCACGTCTCGTCTCCAGTAATGATCCTTTGGATGAATGTAGGATCGGATTCAGCCTCGCAAATCATCTCTCTTGCGACGTCAACACGGTCTCTTTTTTGCATGAAATTGAGGTCTTCTGGCACCAACTTTGCTGCTACACGACAGAAACCCAAATCAAATATGGATCTTGGACGGATCCATAGGTCCTCCGCTATCTCTCTGATGGTTAATTTGCTGTTATTGACCAACATTTCTTTTACTTCATCAATGTTTTCGTCGGTTTTCGATGTCGATGGTTTGCCACTGCGTTCATCATCTTCGATTGACTCACGGCCACTTTTGAACCGCTCGTGCCACTGGTAAACGGCCGTTTCCTTTAGAGAATCGTTCCCGAAACACTTTTCCAACATTCGCGCACCATTGAATGCGTTTTTTATGCATAATTAAATACAAGTTCATTGTTGCAAATTAAAATTAATTTCTAAAATTGGAAAAAAATTGCCAACACACACAAAGATAGATGTACTCTTGGTTTGCTGACTTTTGCAAATGTCAAGCTATGACGCTAAGTTTTAGAGGAAATATCAACAACAGATGTACCAACTGAATAAAAAAACACAGAACGCAAATCGGAACAATGGGAGCGCCACACGGTTATTCCGGGAACTTTCTGATCAAGGTGGTACATCAATGCAATGTGATCTATCCGGCTGACAGTGCTATGATCAGACGACACCTAGTTCCATCTATGTAACGATTGCTCGGTATCATGATGTTTTCCAACTCCGTGAAGTACTCGTAAATAAGCTTGAGGTCATATGCAGAGGTAGACTTACGTAGACTATGTATCTGAAGCGACTATGCCGTCGAATATAACTCTGTGACTTGTACAATACATATGATTGAAGAATTCTTTAAAGCAGTCTTTGCGACGAGGCAAAAAGTCCGAACGCCTCCGATAACCTTTCGATAACCTGGCCAGTTGCCGAAGTGGCTCAGCTGAGATTATACCTCAACAAAACGTTCACATTTTATTTTGTCAGGATCATGCATGTGTATTGCAACTAATGAGTCTGAGTATTAAGTTTCATTTGGTTGAATAGAGTAAGGAATTTCCTCTTTCAGTTTACAACCTTGGCTTGAACCGAATATGACCGAGCAACATAAACCGCATTGAAATCGAAGAATAGGTAGAGCCAACACATTCCGTGTTCTGTCTCTGCCCACTTCTAGTTTCTTAAGTCTCATCAAAATTACCACCAAGTTGTTTTGTCATTTTTCCGAATAGATGGCGTTACGGTCCAGAAAGAAAGTAAAGTTAAAAAAAAAAAATTGCTATTCTGAGACAAGGTTGGTAGCAATGAAGTCAGTCTTTAAAGTCACTTTAAAGTGAGAGGATAACATCAAGTAATAAAGTCTCTGGGCTAAATGGATGGGGAATGTGCTTAAATTGAA
Source organism: Volucella inflata (assembly GCA_928272305.1). Lineage (NCBI taxonomy): Eukaryota > Metazoa > Arthropoda > Insecta > Diptera > Syrphidae > Volucella > Volucella inflata. The sequence continues at coordinate 157,279,532 of OV743716.1, forward strand.
GTCTCTATCAGATACTCTGTCTTTTAGTTATTTTCTGGCACTAATACAATACTTGCCCTATTTTAAAGAGGCACATAAAAAACGAAACAACACCAGAAATACTGAACATTTCGATGCGGTACTGTCATGTGAGAAAGACCGGAAAGAGGAACTCGACTCAAAACATACTCTCTTTCTATGAAGCCATCAGGACGATGGGGGTAAAAAAGGAGTTTTTATTTTTAGGGTCAAACAGCACCCTGAAGGAGGGAAGGAGTCCACCCCGGTGGTGATTGGTATTCCTCATGCTGCGCCATTATTTCATTTGGGTCAGTGTATTTTCGCACTGGACAAAAGAAAATTCACTCGTACCAACTTCTCGAGGGCAAACTCATGGTGGTTTGATGTATCCCTTCTGTCCGATGGAACTGATAGAACTCCTGCTCTACGATGGATGATTGTTATTAAAAATTTAAAAAAAAATGGAGAAAATAAAAACTGAGTGAACCTTAGGGGCAGTTACTCGTAGTCCATGTTGAATATAGGAGTTTTGTAAAGGTTTCATTTGTTGCGAGGCGGGTTCTTTTGGCCGCTCATTGCATGGATTTTCGTTTCTCTTATTTTCAATTATGATATTTCAAGTTACTGTGATGATGAATGTAGTTCGAGAACTCCTCTCAGGATAAGTGAGTAAGGATTTTCTTGTTTCATTGGGTGGTTGTTGGCTCATCAGTTAAATAATAAGTTAGACGCATTCAAGGAATGCTGCAGAATGATGCAATGGGGATTTACACAGTCCAATTAAGTAGGACATTATATTTGATGGAGGACTTTTGATCGTCCATTAAAGTGGAACAGGAATTGGTTATGATTCAGATGTTTATTAATTCTTCCGCCTGAGGATAGTGTGTTCTATCAGCATGACTTTATGGCAGTTCAACCGCAGCCAGTATCCAGAGAGTGTTTACCTTATGTAATACATAAGGACTGGGTCGAATTGTATCCCTCAAATGAAGGAACCTTCAAAGGATCAATCATGTGACAGGCTAGGCCAACACAAATGACCATGAGGAAAGTAATCACTTCTACATTTCATAATTCAACACAGCCATGAAATGGCTGATCATCTCGTCTATTGCCGGGAATCTTGTGCAGTTCCCATTAATCCGAGATAGAATTTCGCTGGTTAAAGTGTAGTGATGCGATTACATGAGAACACAAGCGTTCTCACTCTAGCCTCTTATTATCAACTCCTACTCTCACCTCCGCGTTGGTGACTGGTGGGTGCCTAGTACTTCGACTGAAGATGGGGTAGCCAACCCCTGTAGAAGGTCGTTGGTGGCATCGGACGAGAGAGAGGGGGAGGAGTGTCAACGCACTAAGACATTTCCTCTAGTTTCAGGCGGCAGCGGATGAACTCCCCAGATGGAGTCAACGGTGGCGTCTACAGTTTCAGTTAAGTCAAATTAAAGTATAATCTCTATATGAGCTGCTTCGAAATATTTGGATACCAGGTCTATAGGGACTTGCAATACTGAGCCAGGGTGTTGTAAAAGAGTTGGTGGCGGACGAACCCTAAATGGGTCAACGGCAGCGCTCATATTCCACAATTGGGTTACTGACACCGGAATATCCGGCCGGCTGTCCTGGGATCACAACAAGGGCCTGGCCCTCCAGGTTGTGGGTTGTGCCGTCGGGGTAACTTCCCGACCATGGAAAAATATCTCGGATAACGGAACTTCTCAAATGGCAACCAGACCCGGAACGTCAGTGGACTATGATATTAGAGTTTGCACCTGGAATGTTAGAACACTCTACACCCCAGGTGCCACTCAAAGACCTGAGCCTGTCCTCACGCGGCACAAGGCAGACTTAACCGCGATCCAGGAGATACTATGGCTAGGATCAGGTATGATGAAAAGTAAAAGTTGCGATATCAACAAAAGACTGCATGTATTAGAATGTGGATTCGTCGTGGGAAATCGGCTCAGGACAAAAGTCATTGACTTCAAGCCGTTATCGCCTTTCTGTGATCCGCATCAAAGCTACTTTCCAAAACATAAGCCTAATATATTCACACGCCCCTACCGACGAGGCTGAAGATCCCACCAAGGAGGAGCTCTATGACCTCCTGGATGGAGCCTAAGGAACCTGTCCGGAGAACGATATAAAAGTTGTACTCGGGGACATCAATCCTAAAGTCGGAAAGGAAAACATATTTGGCGTGTTAGTTGTTAAGCACAGAATCTACGAAGCGACAACAGGCAACGGCTACCGACTAATCGATTTTGCAGCAGCTCGTAATACGGTAATAAGTAGCACTAGGTTTCCAAGGCTAACGATCCACACGGTAACCTGGCGCTTTCCAGACGGTCGAACCGCCAACCAAAACGACCATGTGCGAGGCACGCATCCAACATCCTCGACGTGCACACATTCCAAACGTCGACTCTGACCATTTTTTTGTCGCAGCTAAATTCAGAGCTCGACTGTCCAACGAGAAGAAGCTGCGAACCGCCCAGAAGAAGAAATTCGTCGTTGGACGCCTTAGCACACCAAGAGTAGCCAGAATCTACAGGGAGCGCCTGACTATGAGACTCTCCTCTGTGCATTCACCTACCACAAACGCCAACAATCAGTGGTGCCATTATCGCGACATATCGTAGGGTACCAGCGACCCCAGAGAAAGAGCCTGTGGTATGATGATGAATGCTTGTATAGGAAAAAGGTGACAGAAGAAGCACACAAAAAAGCGCTGCAGCGCAAAACAAGGGCGGCGTGTGAAGAATATCGAGCCAGGAGGAGAGAGATAAAGAAGAACCTGGGTAGCAAGAAGAGGGCTTACGCAGCTTCCCAGCTCAAGGAGATCGAAGAGGCGTGCGATTTTAATAACATCCGGAGGTTTTATAAAAAAACCAAGCAACTGGCTGTTACCCATGTCCAGACATTGAAGAACCAGTTCCACCACCTAGTATAGAAGACGTTAGCTTAGCTACAAAAAAGCTTAAGAACAACAAGGCCGCAGGCTCTGATGGTTTACCTGCGTGCCCGGGATCGTAGAGGATGGAAGGCTGCAGTGTCTCAGGCAGAGACTCTACACGGGTCGGGAGCCTGTTAAGTAAGTATTCGAATTTTGCAGTCTTTTAGTGGACTAGCCTTCGATTGATTAATTTGTTGGCTCAGAGTAGAACTCTGTGGCTTTACGCTATCAACAGAGCACAGTCTGTCGTAAACACCTCCACATGTCCAGTACTCTCTTTCTGATATCCCCTACTAGGGCCATTGCTTTTGGAAGCGACGAGTCCCTTTTCATTTTTACCTCAATAAGTAGACCATACTATGTTTAATTCAAGGTTTTCGTGAAGCTCCATTTAGTATTGGATTAATCGGAAGATGGTATCTGGGAGTTTACCTCTAGTTGCAAAGGATTTGGTATTTCTCTCGTAAATGAGCCTTCAATCACTCCTGTCAAACCTAAGGTTGTCCTCTGAGCAAGGAAAATGAAGTTACTTCATCTGACTCATCTGGTGCATTACACTCATTAAGGGCATTATCATCTGTTTCAACAACAAAGCTATCTATTTAGGTGTTATCCTAACAAAATTCGTCGTTCTATGAATGCCCTGCCTATGCTGGCATCAGGCTGAAGGGTGCTTGTCCTAAATGGCTCATCACATTTTTGTACATAAGTGGCTCAATTTCATTAACAACGATACAGATTTTGACGTTTTAGTGTAACGTTCCTTATTGGCATAAGCCTTTACTTTCACATGGCATACCTCGGATAAGGTTTGTGACAAGTGTATCTTCCAAACTGTCCCATTCCTCGACCAACGCGGCTCTCAGGCTCCTGAGTGTCTCTGGAAGGGCAGGTCGCATCCTTATCTTTCTCCCTAGTAAGTCCCAAACGTGTTCAATGGGATTTATGTCCGGACTCATTGCAGGTCAATCCATTGTGTCGTCTTGTATACATATACTCCGTAACGCACCTGGCCACGTGCGGTCGAGCATTGTCCTACATCAGCAAGAAATTTTGTGCAATGAATGGTGCGGAGGGTACCACGTATTCCTCCAAGATGCTCCTGATGGTGCACAAGCAAGTCTTCTTGCTCTCAGGCCATTTTCTACCAATCGTTGCCTCACCGTTTCTGGGACAGCTCGACTGCTGTTTACCAAGAATCGGTTATCCCTGGAAGAAGTTTTTCTGGCGCGACAAGATGCTGGACGCCGGATGAAGGAGCGCGTTGCCCTGTACCCTCTTCTTAAGGTCTTTTCGGAATACAAGGTGGCGCAAAAGTTGTCACCCGATGTTCGTTGGCTGTAATTTTTTTTATAAATAAAAAACTTTGGTTTCACTTTTGGATTTTAATGTCTTCCATTAAGTCGAGAAAATGATATCGGCTTAGTTGCCGCCTCTAGAACTGATGACCATTCGAGCCCGATTTATGGCATTTTCTATCACTCTTGCTAGAACTTCCGTCGATAGGTCCTTACTTTCTTGACGGATATTCTCTTTGAGGGCTTCAAGAGTCTGAGGCTTGTTGACAAAAGCTTGTGACGTTAACAGATCACACAAAAAGAAGTCTCGAAGTGTTAAATCAGGCGATCTTGCCGGCCCATGCAAGTCGCCAAACAGAGAGATTAGGCGACCCGAAAATGCAGCCCTCAGAATTTCGGTTGTGACCCGTGCAGTGAGACGTTGCTCCATTCTGTTGGAACCACATGTTCTCCAGTCCCTCTTCATTCAATTGAGGAAGGAGAACGCCATTGAGCATGGCTATGAAGCGCCCGCCGTCCACAGTAGTCATTTGGCCCGCAGCATTTTCGAAAAAAAAGACCCGATGACGCCTCTAGCGTAAACAGCACACCATTCAGTAACTTTAAGTGGGTGTAATAGTTCTTCGTGGGTTATACGCGGATTTTCGGTGCCCCACATGCGATTGCTTATTCACATATCCACAGAGATGGAAATGGGTCTCATCGCTCGTTATGATTTTCGATAAAAAATTTTCTCCCACGTGGTCGAGATTCAGGATGGCTTAAGCGTAGGTTACACGCTCCTTACTAACAACTGAAGTACTGTCTGCACTTTATAAGGGAACATCTTACAGTCTTCCACCAAAATTCTCTGTAAAGACCGCCGATTGATGCCCGATTGCATGACACGTAGTCAGATCGATACTCCGGGGTCCTCTGCGACATCTTCAACCATAGCTGCGATATTGTCCGTTACTGCGACTAACATGGTCTTTTCTCAAGTTTTGAATTTTCGATAACGAATTCGGGCATTACGAGTGGTGTTTGACCAAGGTTATGTTAGCTTTGGTTTAGGTGGCTGTTGAAAAACCACCCCACTTAGGCCTATCGGCCCATTGTGATGCCACGTGGATCTGTGATCCTCCTACTCCAGAAACCATTTGGAGTTCTTAATAAAGCGTAGGAGCCTTTTAATGTCTGTGTTGCTTAAGTCACTTAAGTCGTTGTGGCCCCTAGTTTGAGATTTCTTCTTCGTCTTCGGACTTTACCTGGCTCCAAAGGAAAGAATCTAGAGGTGTGGGATTCACATGATCTAAGCGACCAATTTCTAGTTCACAATGGTTCTCGCAATAAAGCCATGGCTTAACGAGCTGAGTAGCCTGTCTTGTTGGAACCAAATGTTGTCGAGAACACGAGCTATAATTTTAGGCACACCATTCAGAGTTTCGTTTCGGTCGGCCTAGGTTTTGAAGAAATATGAACCGATGATTCCATAAGCCCTTAGACCACACAAAACCTTTGGTTTTTCTGGATTAAATGTCAGCTCTTGAACCTATTCGGGTTGCTCCGCATCGCAAATAAGACAAAATACGAAAAAAATTTTGGACGAAAACAGTGGATCTTCTTGAAGATTTTTTAAAGCCTAACGACTGAAATGGTGGCGATTTTGAAGGTTATGGTTATGGTTATGGCAAATTGTTGTATACGACAGTCCGAGCTATGATCTCCGGTGGTGTGTTAGATAAGGTGTTTCTATTTTTTCTTCACTCCGTGCTGCATGTGTTCTATTTCGTCACATACTATCCAATAATGAAATTTGGAGTTTAAACTTCTCGATGGTATAGCGAATAGTGCATTCGGTATGCCGATTATGTGGACATTGAGCTGCTCTATGCGCACGAAACAGATTCCTCATAAAATGAGTATTTTTGTAATACAGTTGAACTATTTGTGGACGCTGTGTCAAGCTAAGTCTTTCCATGATTAAATATCAAACAATAGAGAACAAAAATACCATATCAGAGTGACAGGACTCATGCGTGATTTCTGATGAAATAACCACTGAAAAGAGTACCTCTAGAATAATCAACCCTTACAACGTAAAACATGTGTAACCTTGATGGTTAAAAATTAAATGTCAGCACCATTTGTCTGATCTATAAAAAGGTGAAGCCACAGAAACGAATGGGAGATTATTACCTTGGCCTTGAGTCAGAAAATCGATGGTAGATACACATACCAGGAAGCTACGTCAATTCCCTGCCAAAAATTCACTTCTTTCAATTATTAAGAACCATAACAATCCCAAAGTCCTTCAGGTGTTGTGTGTTACCAAAGAACTTCTGAACTCCCTTCCCTTCTTCAAAACACCCAAAGTCAGGTATTCAATTTTATTTTTTTATTTTTTGTCCAGCACAGCAAGTTGAAGGTCTTAAAACATGTCACAAACAGCAAATGCCAATTTTCTCAATTTCGAAACATAATCTCATGAATGCGACCATTCATGATTCCTTAATCGAAAAATTCATTCAATATTCCATTTGCGAAGAATTCTCCATCACCTAGATGACCTAGCCCAGACGCAGTTCAAGAAACAGCAAAACTTTCGTTCCTTCTAGGATTTGATTCCTCCCAAAGAAGTATCAAGAAGCTCTCGACACGTTCTTTTTTGTTACAACTTTCGATACAAAATTTCGCTTTTCTTGACAAAAAAAAAAAAAAAAAAAAAAAAAAAATAGAAAAAGAAAACCTAAATTAAATTCGTTTCTTCTGGTATCTGATGGTACCCCAGAGCCTCATAGTTTGTTGGTGCTTTTCTTCGTCATGGGGCTCCTTTCTTCTTGTAAATTGAGTGTTGCGTTGGTCGGTACATTGTCGGTAAGCACACGATGGAAAATCTTTAATTAAATTAACGTCTGGAAAACGTGCCGTATTTTTTCTTTTATTTTTCTTTTCACTTCAATGGCGCTATCCATCGAAAGGTACAAAGTATCTACCACCAGACACAGACATAGGGGGAGGCATAGAACAGAGACGAGTAGGAAAAGGAAGAGGTACCTTATCATGGACAACATGGTATCTGGTACCATACCTCCAACAGAACCTTTTAATCATAATTTTTGAATTCAGTATCTCCACTCTGGTCGTTAAAATTTCATCTATCACCTGCGTATGTGTTTGTATGATACGAAGTAGAAACCCTTCATAACCAACTATTGTACCTACATCTTTCTATCGTATCTGTCGTTTTATGAAATTTTCTTTTCTTCTCTTACAATAGGCACCTGCGGCCACATTGGCACCACAGCAACACGAGATAACCAGGAATGCGGATGGCTTCGTCCTTTATGCCAGCAATTTACAGATTCGCATACACATAGATGATCCACGCTTTATATCAACTACCGAGGTATTGGAGATGAAATGTGCTGCCAGTATAATGGGAATCCCGTCACTCACACGTGAAACAGTTGTTCGAGCAACAATTCTAGCACTAAAGGATGCCGGCCTCAATCAGAGATTGGTGGAGAATAACTCAGGTGAGTATCTATCTGACGACGCGACGACGGGGCCTGATAACCGTTCGTTTCCTCTTCCTTTCATCAGTGACTCACTTACTCGTTTGCAATTTTTCTAAAGATGGATAGATAAACTAAACTCCTGTGGAATGTTGAAACGTTTGAAAGATGCAATATTTTCGCACAGCCTGAACTGAGTTGAATCAGTTGCTGTGTTGAGCAACCGACATAAGATTGTGCTAAAATGCACACGTATCCACCTGGGTTGTCTATGGTCCTTTATCCGTTCATCTAATGAAATGTGCAACGATAATAGAGTCGTCTGGTGGCATCAGAGCCCCACTTTCTATCTCTCTACTCGTACGAGTATCTCTGATGGGGCAGAAGAAAGGATATTAAATTCAAATCGATTATTTCCAGGCCATGTGCAACCAATGCTGAGTCTTATTGTCACGTTCTTAATTATATTCTACCGGATGTTCTCGTTTAATGAAAGAACTTTAGTGGATGCAGCTTACAGATAGCTCCTTTTGGCTAACGTTTTAATCACTATGCATGGAGGTTGAGGTTCAGAAGAGCACAATCTCTTGCCGTGACACAACACCTGAGAGGAGTTGGAAAGAGGTGATTGCACATATGTAAACTACTGATTAAGGATTCTATTTATTTTTCTAATTATGAAATTAGTTTTAAAATAAAACCTAAAATGGCTGCCATTTTAAACGAATAAATGGAACGTATGTGCGGATATGTGTGGTAAAGTGAGTGTTTAGAAGAAATGGTTCTAATTGCAGCACTACGAATTATAGGAAAGACGAGCGGAAATTTTAAAGAAGTTTGCAGGTCTTATACATTTCATAAGGAATTCAAAAGGCACGTCGTCATATTGATTGTCCCCCCGCTACTGGGTATGCCGAGGGCTGTTGTTTCAGCCAAAATAGTTATATATCTACCTGTGAATCTACGAAATATCCTGTAGTATTTCCTACAAAAATACACCGCCACTGCATGCAAATGTTTCCCAACTTCCCGAGCTTCGTTACATAAATCACAAACTGTCCCTTAAATTGCGCCTTTATCACCGGAATTTCTTCGATATTTTTTGGCTGAAATTAAGTAATTTTCTTCTGCATGAAATTGACTTTTATGCATCGCTTAATCCTTCGGATATACATTAATTATAGGGAAGGATCAATCAATGGGAAGATTATGGTCTTGAGAGTCGGAAGATACTTCTTCCTCCGTGTAGAAAGTTTAAAATGGAAAGAACAGAACAAGAATATAGGTTACCCACATTATTGAGCTTAAGTAGCCATTCATTCCCAAGTAGGCCTGGAGCTTAACCAACAGTTTCATCAATTGAAGCATTTCGCTCAAAACTAGTTATCAGTCTTTCAACATGTCGTAGCCATCTAAGCCGGTAAGTACTTGCTTATTTTCGCCAAATTTCATTTCCGTTGTTCGTGAGAGAGACCTACTTTCCAGCTGCCATTTTAGTTTGTTTTACATTGCTTTATCATTAACTTTACTTTTTGTAGCTTCTCTTGGTCCTCTACACATTGTCAGGTAGGGTGCTCAGAACCAAACGCTTTCCGTAAGATTCACTCTTAAACAACACACAGTCGATTGGCCTGGCATTCTCATTACTTGTTTACTAAGATGACGCACGAAATAGACTTCGATATCATCCAATAAACCCTTTCAGTTGGAGCGATCTTTAGCAAACTGTCTCTTGTTCTTTATCCAAGACCAGTGGGGTTTAAGTCCACTTGTTTGTGCTACGAGTCTCATGGCGACACATCACTTTTTCTAAACGTTTTTTGGACACCGAAGGGCCAGGTGAGATAGCAATTCAGGACAATCTGGACTGGAATTCCTCGCCAGCATTTGCTGTATTGTGGATTCCGAGGCCCCATCTATCAGACTTACTAGTCGCGACCATCTCTTGGAAACAAATTGGGGAATGCTCTTCACCAAGTTATCTCCTGCTGTCTTGGAAACTCCGAGAGGTAAGTCATAAGGCATGTCTTGCTATGCTCACATTATTTTCGCCAAGTGGACGTAAATCTAGGCTTTTTACCGGAACAGCAGAATGCCTGACTCAAAGTAAACTACAGGTCCAGCCTTACTTGTGGAAGCGCCTTAGTAGCTATGGATTTGATTCAGTTAACTCGATGTAGAGTAGCAAATTACTAGGCGAGATGTCTTTTAAATTGTCGAAGGTATTGGATAGGCTACTCTTCACTAGTTCATGCCTTCAGAGGATTTCGAATTGGTAGTAAAAAATGGCGAAAAGGCCACCAATTGGTGGTGATATACTTTAAGAGCGCACGCTCTTTTTATTTCCATGTCTGAAAATGTAACCATGTGCCCAAACAGGAACACACTTCTATTCAAATTGCTGCAAACGCAGTAGTAATGGGTCACTAATTCTTTCCCATAATGTCAGTCGCGTCAGTGTTTGTAAGATTTGTGCATTTCATTGCATTGAAGGCGTCATTAATTGATTTTAGAGTTCTTATAAAGTAGATCTCTTCCTTTTTTGCTTCGCAGAAGGTGTCTAGTCGATGTAGACTACTCGAACAGTTTGAATAATCGGAAAACATAACCATACCCCTATATCCATCGCAGGGTTTGAAGGTTTGAAAAACTCGTGAAAACTATCATATGTCATTAAACCTAGCTTCAAAAACCCCTTCTCTTAAGTGAGTTTTCGGAGCTAATGTCGTGCAGGCTCTGTTTCCAATTGTTGTTGGAGTTAAATTCTGCAAAGAAGATCTTAACGTCATGCATGGGATAATGCTCATCTGTCTGGTTAAGGACGTCGAAGAAGCGATCATTGGCAAATTCTTCCATGTGGGTATAAGGGCATATGCACTTGAGTCTGTGGTCAAACTACTTAGCTACCTCAAATTTAAGCCTATCTGAGTCTAAGAGATCGAGCCCATTTTCGTCACTTCTATCTGAAAACTTTCAAAAACCTCACAAACTGCTTTCTGCATATATAATGTCTATGTCTTCCGCGTAGGCAAATGCTGTACAGACTTTTAAAAGATTGTACCTCTGATGGTTGCGTTGTTTCGCATTCCGTGCATACTCTGAAGTACGATGCACTCGTAAGAGAAATCGTTTGACAATGGAATCTTATTTTGTCTCCAAACCTCTCTCGTCGTCGTTTTGTCGGGCCGGACAAGTTAAGCGAGTGTGCCAAAACTTGGCGTGGATTCATGTTATGACACCACCAGGTCGGATTTAGATACAAATCCAAATTCAAAATATTCCATAATGTGCCATAAGACAAGCCCAAATGCTATGCCATATTTTCAGTACAGAGTTCATTTCGATGGTAAAAAGACCTTTCGACATCTGTAACTAGCCAGTTCCTTCGAATTTTGATGTTTTTCCTATAGTACGCATGGGCGGATGATTATTTGCTCGTAACGCGCGAAATGTACAGTGTAGGACCATTATTTTTGTAGTAAGCTTTCACATCTTGAACACTGTCAGCGATAGCTAAACGAGCTTGGTTTCACGTCTGTGATTGAAACAGGTATGTCAGATCCTGACCACGAATTGGATGATCGTATATGACAGACAAGAACTCAAAGTCGGTGTTGAGAAAACTGATATCTATACAGCTATCGCACCTGCTTTCTTTAAAATACGATTTGCTGTCTGCAAAGTCAACCCGTGCCGTTTTGAAAAGCTCAAATGCTAAGACATCAATTGTGTCCATCTTGAGATTGGATATTGGTATTCTGACTTCGCATAGGTTGGATACAGAGCTGTTGCCCACAATCATTCAAGATGAATGGTTCATTCTTTCCCACAGTGGAATAGTGCCGCCTTTCGATCCTGGTTTGTTGACCTTGTAATCAGGTGAAACTTAGCTCATCTAAGGCGTCATCTCTGACCTCTTGTGAGCAGCTTTGTCAATAGCTTTTGGCACAAGACGCCGGCCGCTCAGAACATTGAGCAGAGCTTAGGCACACTTAATCGATAAAGGCCTTTTGCGTCCTTGCAGTTATAGCCTTCTGACTACAAACTTCCTCTCATTATTGCCAGTATTGTGTATAGTCGCATTCGAATCATTTTCAAAACATGGTAGTCGTGCTAGTCAATTTTGTTTCCTCGGAACGTTAGCAAATCCTTTATATCGGTGACGCGCGTATAGCGCACAATGTACGACAAATCCTTCGACCGGGTCTGACGACCAAAAACTGCCTTGCGTTCACATTGTACAAGACGGTCGTCAGATTTCATTGTCGTACAATGTGAACGCCGCTTTTCGCAGTGTGGCTTATATGGTTGGTGGCAGGATAATCAGAAGACCACCATTTCCCCTTAAGAATGTCAACATCGGAGAACTGCATCTTGTTGCGATGGAATTTTAATCTAAGCAAAGTCGAAAGAGGGGAGCTGATAGGAGAGTCGGGCCCTTTGTGGCACCCCTTTGACATGGAATGGCGGCTGCTACACCGGTGTTATTTGACTACAAGGAGATTATCGAAGCTGCCACTGGCTCAATAATAATTCATCCACAACTACCAACTCTACTTCGGCAACCCTGACAGCTGATTCCGTAGCCCCTTTCAAAACTGGGCTTTGAATATACAATATCAGAGAAGCCTTGCAAGAGTTGATTTCATCCGTATTATATCATCTTAGTGGGGGTATTGGGAATCGACTTATTAGCAGGTATTACGGTCGCATCCACACCTATTTTGCCAACATGCCTCGGTGCCAAAAAAGTCTTCAAATGGCCTGTGGAAGTCGGAGTTTATTTGTTTAATTAGCTGAAACAATGGATTTGCATTGGACGTCTCGGCGTTGACTTCAAAAACGTCCGTATTCTACTCCATCTGGATCATGCGTTTGTACAAATCCGAATCTTCATTTAAATTCTAGAAAATACATGGCGGAGTAAGTCAGTGCCACCCTATGTCAAAAATTTGTCCTTTGAACCTAACTCACATTTACAAATGCATTCTCTTGTTCCTTAAGATTCTGCCAACTAAACCTACACCAATGCATTGCCATCAATCTCTCATCATGTTGTTCCCAAACCATTCTTCCAACCTTTCAGATTCGACTTGAATTTTTACTTCTTTCCTGGCTACAAATCTTTGTAAAACCAAACTAATTTCAATTGTTAATGTTATTCTTCAGAGATTCTAAGCCAGCCAATCCATTTCACAAGACCATGCCTTATTTAAAGACAGTGAATGGAAAAAAATGACGAGACTCTAATGCTTCTACACAACACCAACAAGTTCAAAACAATCTCTCACATTGAAGTAGTCCCTTGAGTCACTTCCTCTATTTCCAAATGGAGGCTGAGAAAAATATTATTCTCATATCTATTAGGCGGTAATTTCCGTATATACCTGCGAATTTATGTCACCAGACATTTATCACGCCGCAAACATTACTCACCTAATAGAAACGTTAGCGTGAATTTATATCCGCCGACCTTGTGCCACCCACTTACACACATCATTTTACCTCCAACATATAACAGTTACAACCCTATCAGCTACTATCTAAGTAACAACCACAATGACGGATGTCCTTTGGAATATCCTCTCAGTAAATCTACAGCCGTTTTAATGTCCCATCTGTCATATTCATGTGCGCGCAAAAGAGAAAAAGCCCAAACAACGACACCATATGACAACAACAATAGCAGCGGCAGTAGTAGTAGTAGTACTAGGTTGGCACAAAGAAAAAAAAAACCAACAACAACAAAAATGATTCCCCTGCGACCATAAATTACCGACCTTATCGAGCACACATCCTGACAGGCTCGATTCACTATAAGAGTGCACACGTACAGACTCCATATATTCCGGTTCCCGGCGGGTGATTTGTCATTGCGCAACGCATAAAGTAAAATTTGATATCACTCGCACCAAAGGCACTGAAAGCATCCTATGCCCCAACCCACTCTCAATGTGTGTGCCACACCCATTACAGCTACCTGTCGTAATCTTCATATTATCCTTTATCAAACAGGCAGCGATGGCAATAGCAGCAGCGCGGTGGCAGTGGCAGTGGTAGTGGCAGCACATGATTTCATTACATGTTCTCGTCCATCCGCCTCATATCTTACCATCTTCCGTTTTGGCATTCTTTTACAACTCTGACAGGAAACAACCAAAGATCCTCTGACAAAACAACACCCTTAACACCTACTCATATACTCACACCAACTCCACTCCCGGATCTTCTTTCTCCCAATTCCATCTACAATACCTCCGTGATAATTCCTAAGATGGGATGGGATGAGATATGAGTATAACATAAAAACAATTTTCTATCGCGGAACAACCGATTACATTTCACAGGAAGTATTTTTGATTTATTTTCCACACGAGACGACAACGGTCTTTCCTGGCATAGCCCCAACCCATCGTTGTATCCAACAAACAAATCAGCCTCCTTCCACCCCAGTTGGGCTCATGGACGCATTTATTTTAAAGTCAGAGGAATCTCTCAGTGTGCGTACCTTGATTTGTAAATCACGTAAATGGGTAAATTTACATCCAATTTTAGAACGTTTTAGAACGTTTTACCAACAACGTTCGGTGCTTTCTCAATATTCCACTGAACCAGCCAGGTATTCGTTTCGTATCCGCTCTCGTATTCCCCTTTGGAGAACTCAAAATAAATGAATCCTCTGACACGATGAAACCAAGAAATTCTTGTTCCTCTTTACTCATACTTTGGAATGGAGTCCTTTAGAAAGACGCAAAAATTCCGTGGCGGTGTGTCCGGGGAAGACCGAAGTTACATTTTTTTTTTTTTTTTGGCAAATTTACCCACACCTTCTTCAGACGCTGGCTGGATTCGGGGCTAAATTGTCACACACACACGCAAGTGACATTCCGCAAATTATCGTTTCCCATGAAAATACTAAATTATCGGATGACACCTCATTGGGAGTCCTCCATTAGAAAGAGGGGGATTTGAATCTGCGAAATGTATCTCAAGGAAAAAAAACACGAAATACACACAATCATTGACAATGGCAATGACAATGCCAGCAAAAGGATGCAAAAGAAAAATGATGAAAGCATGTGGATAGGCCACGAAGTAGTACATATAAAGAGAATTGGAAAACAAAAGAGCTTGTCGCGCATTTGATTAATCAAAGGACATTATTTCCTTTTCTCACAAGACAACAACAACGACGCGCGGGAATAAATCTGATGTGAGAGGAGGTGGGCGAAGTACTCGTAATTCGGGAATGATGATGATAAATTTGTTAGACTAGCTACTAACTGCCAGGACTTGAGGTACCAGCACCAGCACCAGCACCAGCACCAGTAGCAGCGTCACCGTTATTCTATGGAACAACGGAATTCCAATCATAAAATCAAACACAGAAAATTCCCCAAACACAAAGGACGAAGTGAGTTTGTTTCTGCCTCTATTGTCGGTTACTCTCTGTCGTGTTTCTTACAAAAGAAAAACCCAATGGAAGAGTTTAAGTGGCAGAGACGACACAGTTTATCCAGCAAGGGAGGTAATAGGTTGGGAAAACAATGGATTTAGTTGCAAGGTAGGTTGAAATAGGCAAGTTGCACTCGAGCCAGTCCTATAAACAACCATATGTGTATAATATGGAGTACTCGCTTAAGAGAATTGTGATTCTGCAAAGTTTGAGGGCTTATATGTATGTGATAAGATCTGGGTTCGACTCCCACGCAATACACTGAAAAAATAAAAATTAAAAAATCTTACTATTCTTTCTGCAGGCAATAACAAAGTTCTGATTATGGGATTTCCTGTCTGTGAAAAAGTGTATCATTCTCGTAGGTTCCTCTCTTTATCCACGATATGACAACACACTGACTAGAAAACCCCATACCCGGCAGCCCTGAGACTGTAATAACATATCATACTTAGTCTTACTATTGTTATACAAAAGTCTCCTTCTTCCCTTGACATCGGGAAGGAACCGACCGTGGGAAAGGAATTGATAATGAAAGCAGACAAAATGGAAGTATTCTACCAAATCTAGGAAGCAAAAGTCAAAGCAAATTTAAAAACAACGGCACTCTTCAAGCCAAATTTCTTCCTGATCTAATTGGCTTTGTTGTCTCAAGAAGTACTCAGAAGACTCAAAATCACATCTATAAGCCTGCAACAATATTTGGCCATTGGCCGATCTGTCATATGGAGCAATGACACCTTCCGCAAGCTAAGAAATACCTTTAACAAGATAATGAACCAATAAAACAGCCATATGGCCACAGCGAGCACGTTTGCAGCGGTCGATTCGTTGGACCCAATTTTTAACGACTCGGCCACACATTTCAGCCGAAACGGCAATGTTGGCTCTGAGCTCTTCCAACGTCGTCGGCTTGTTGGCATAAACCAATGACTTAACATAGCCCCACAGAAAACAGTCAAGCGGCGTTAAATCGCACGAACGAGGTGGCCAATTGACTGGCTCATTTCTTGAGATAACACGCTCACCATACTTACTCTTCAATAAATCGATTGAGACGCGGCTGTTTGGCTTGTGGCACCATCTGGTTGAAATCACATGTCGTCCAAGTCCATATCTTCCAATTCGAGCCAAAAATAATCGATGATCATGGCGCGATAACGCTAACCATTCACTGTAATGTGACGATCGTTATCGTCGGCGAAAAAATGTGGACCAATAACGCCGCCGGCATGCAAACCACACTAAACAGTTATTTTTTGTGGATGAAGTGGTGATTCATGAAGCACATGTGGATTTTCACCCGACCAATAACGCATATTTTGCTCATTGACGAACCCATTGAGCCAAAAATGAGCTTCGTCACTGAAGTTGATTTTGCGATGAAATTAACCATCTTGGCGCATCTTCTCCAGAATCCAATCGGAGAACGTACGTCGCTTCAAATGGTCCATCGGCTTCAATTCTTGAGTCAGCTTGATCTTGTATGGGTGTAAACCAAGATCCTTACACAAAATACGCCATAATGTGGTCTGAGCGATGCCCAATTCTTGAAAAAGCCGTGAAATTGACTGATTTGGATCGTTTGGTACGGACTCCTGAACGGCAGCGATATTTTCGACACTTCGACCAACCCGTTGGCTCACTGACACGGCAACATCACACAACGAATATGTAGTCTCAAATTTTTGCACTAAACTTGTTATTGCCTGTCTACTAGGGCGAGAATTACGACCGAAAATTGGAATTAACTCTCTTAAAGTTGCAGTCACCGACTTCGAATTTCGGTAGAAAATTTTTATAATTTGCAGACGTTGCTCGTTCGTGTACTTTACCATTGAGTTTACTGAATAAATTGACAGTGACAGTTTGATGATAAGTGAAAGAGTGCGTTCACAAATTAAATTCAAAGTTGTCAAGTCCCTATTGGAAAACCCGATACATATACGAATTAGTATTAGACAGCCTTCTAAAAGGAGATCCATGTAATGTTACTGGGAAAACAAAGTAAGTAACATTCATTTTTGAAGCGTCTCGTCTGGCTTACATATAGTATCACACTGGAGTCTTACGGAATGAGATTTTCAATGAGCATGCTTAATGAGCAATCCAGAGTTGACCGCAAGTCCTAAAAATAAGCAAACAAATCTAGTAAGTGCACGTATTAGTCTGCTGCCTCTAAGATAGTTGAGGTTCTCTTCTCAGGACTGCTTGAATCACCACCTTTAATCAGGTGTTCCGGTACTGTGTACCCCTTGTAAAGACTCTTCGGATTGGAGCGTTTGTTTTCATTTACGCAGCATTTCGCTTCAGATAACTAAAGCGACTTATTTTTGGACACTAGTCGGCTTTTACACAAATGTGCAAGTGACAAATGGCTTAAGGCATTCTGCAGTGTGGCAGAGAGAATCTTGTTCGCGGTGTTTAGAACGTGGGTGGTCTTCTATTCATCAGGAAAACTTCCCTTCGGCCAAATTTTGGGAATGAAATGATTTAAATAGTTCGACAAGAGGCCGCCTGGAACGGGAGTCTGGTTGTACTTTATTTTGGATATTGCTATCTTTACATCATCAATCATATTGAATGGACACAAATGCTGGCCATCATTGATCCAGTTGGATGGTTCGTTAAGTGTTTGTCGCCAGCGTTTAACAGTCTGGGGAGAAGGATTTTCTATATCTTCAGCGTCGACTGTGACTTCATAAACGAATTGTTATACTACATGTGCTTGTACGCTATTCTTCATTGAACTAGGAGTTTTGTACCCGTTGTCGTTTTAAACTCCGTAGTTGCTGTGATACTGACGGCTTATAGTCAATGCCAGATATATTCATAGTTTAATGGAGATTGTATATAACTTCTTAAACTTCGAAATTCAATCTCACGATACCTTTTCATGGTAAGTGGTATCTTATTCCTCTGTAGAAGGACCACGTATAAAGAGCCAGATTCGTCTTACGAAAAAAACTCTACCCGAGCCCGCAGAAGCAGCGCTTGGCAAAAGTAATTCTGCGTCGGTTACTGCTCTGATGTCATCGCTGCTAGTAACTGCTGAGCTTAAATAGAGGATTTTGTTAAAACTTGCGATTATGTGCGTTTTTTCTGATAAATAGAATATACGTTGACTTGCCCTTGTTTACCTCCAGATTGATCACTTTAGCCTCAACACCCACGAAAGCTCGCTCTGTTCTACCAATCACATCAATGTCATCCGCATGCCTAAGCAATTCTACGGACTTGACAGCGCGTTGTTCTACCTAAAATTAATCGAGTGCCTATCTTGATGGAGCTGCGTTTGCACCCGACAAAGTTGGACCATTTAGATTGTTCATGAATTACTTCAGATGCTGACACATACGGCCGAAACGACCTTACATGCGATGTTGGAGAAAGTAATATCTCTGTAGTTGACGCAGTCACAAGGTTCTTCTTTCTTGTGGATCAGGAAAGCAATGCTGAGATTTCATCCATCAGGCATTCTCCACTCTAAATATATCTTACAGATAAGCTGTATCTACCTTAACTTCGTCTAGGTTATGAAGACGCGGAATTTTTTGTTGACTTTATTCAGGGTTAATGGTGCATTCTAGGTGACAGCGGTTTCATGGCCGTTATGCACTCTGCGAAAGTATCATAATCTTTCAACACCGACTATGTCACCACAAATTGTTCATGCTCATTGCAGGCTTCCATTCTTTTAAGCCCTGGTTTGTTCGTAGAGCTATAGCCCAGCTGTAAAATGGAATTTTCTTGTGAGGACACCTTAAAACCAATCACATCACATATAATAGCTCCACTCATGGCCCGCATTCCCATTGATGTTCTGCGGATTTTGAGAAAGCCAAAAGGAAACAAGATCGGCAAAGACTCTATCGGACTCTTGCGCCTATGATGGCCACCCAGGAGTTGCTGGAATGACTCGCCAAGTCCTTTAATAGACGAGAAGATGTAGCGAACCTTGAAAATTCTTGAAAACGGCTTTTTACCCGATCCATCTCATTGGACGTCTTGGATTGCAGTAATATCTGCTTTGTAGCAGTCTAAGGATTCTCTTGGACACCACGAGCTCCAAAAATTCCATGTCCAAAGCCCGAATTCGTTATCTTTAAAACGCCCACCAACTATGAGGGCCATTTATCCCATTCATATCTGAACTTGTTGATTGCTTCTGAACTGGATTTTCTTCGTTGTGGGAAGTTACCCCAAGCGCAACATGAAACCTGGAGGGTCCTTATAAGACCTTGACAAAGAGTCCGACTCTCCGAGATTATAAGAGTCGCTATTTCACGTTTCTTCTGCAGGTATCTCTCCTTAAAGGACCCGACACAAGTTTGGAGCTTCCTCTAGAGCTAGATCTATGCTCAGAATACGTCGAAGGGATGTGTGCCCCAAATAGCTCAATCTGACTGATTGACGCCATCCCCTCGCCGACGAAATCGCCAGGTGACCGATACCCTTTCATACTCCTCCTATTGGTCACATATAGAGATAAGAGCAGGAGTTGATGGTGTGTCTGGTGTACATTTGCCACCAGTCATTTTGGTTCATGGTCAACAAAAAAAGGTAGTAAAACCGACCCTCTTGGATGGCTCATTTCAGGAGCAAATAACAGTGCTAACATAAATAACTGACTTCACATCATTTTTCCGGCTTACCATTTGAGGTTTCTTGTGGCACACACTGTATTTATGTTTGAATTTACGCCTTAAGCGCAGCGAAATACAAAGCGCCACACAATCTAATTCACCGATGTGTCACCCGCAATCCTTACGATATCAGCATCCTTCACCCTTTCTCAAATACACAGGGTTGACTAGTATGGCTAGATGTATTGTACTCCTATATGTATGAATATTTGTGTGGATGTTTGAGTGAAAGGGTGTTTTTGTGCAAAAAGCTGTTGTGTGTTCGAGTTTGCATGGCAGAGAGCTGGTGTTTCTACTGCTTGCCCGGATTTACATAGCTTTAGCCGGAAGCATTTGTTTCTTAAGCTTTTGTTTGGCAATTGATCGGAAACCATGCTAATTCCAATTGAACATGGTTGAATGCCTTGGAAGGGTTTTTTGGCAGGCGAAAGGATGATGCCTGCTATTGGTTTGGTTTTGAAGAAGCCATGTCGAAAGCGTGTTGTGTGACATGTTGGTCACCAATGCTGCTGGCACTCTGGCAAACTTATCGAAACAAAGCGGGCGCACAGTTGCCTTATGGAGGGCAGATGTTGTATATATGTATAAACAACTGGGTAATTAGCATTGTAGATGAGATTGATTAAACACCGTGAGTAAATGCGAAGGCGTTGACGACAGGGCGGACAGAGGACGACAGCAGTTGTATTAAAGCCAACAGAGATGGAGTAGGATTATCGAAAGTCATTGTTACGCACATCAAGCGAGACCATGGATAGGGTTAAGATAACAATTGTTAAATTAATTGTATACCCGATAACGCTCAAATGCGATTTAGACAAATGACTGTGATTCAGATAAGAACATTAGTCTGAGAGTATGTTCAGCGCTCAATGAGTTTCATGGGTGTTATGCTTCGCTTAGATATACTCGGATACACGACAATTTGAAGTAGCGCTAAACATGGCTTTCACTGTACTGCTGCAATTGAAAGTTTCGCTTGAGTTCACTTGCATGATTGAATTTTGTCCCCTTTAAGTCGTGGTAGATTTCTATTGGAATTGGTTCTTCAATACCCCCGATTTTGTCGCCCATACTGAATTGTTATGCCGACATGATTCTCCATATAGGTTTGCCTTTAAGGATTAACTGATAAAACGCTCTGTTAAAGGGATGAACGACCTTTTTTTCAGGCGCTCCACTGACCTTGAGGTTTTCGCAGCTTTGAGCTTCTGACACTTGTAATCGTTATGTAAGATAATCGTCGTATTGTTGTTACTCTGAGTTTTTTTGTGGGAACAAGGATTACGTATCAATTCAGGGGTGCTTAGTGCAGATCATTTAGCAGAACTTAATACGCCTATTGTGGGTTGGGTTTATTTTAAAAGAGCAATCGGGATTCCAAATTTCCATCAATTTCGTTCGTCGTATTTTGAACTTACAGCGAGGCCAAGATGAACAAAGTTTCAATCCACACAACTCTTTAAATTCGTGTTATTGTGTAAAGTCTGTCCGTACAGTTTGGTGTATATACTTGTCGTTTATAGATCCTTTGCCTCATCCTCATTTACTAGTACCTCGGCTTGTAACTAACGCATAAAAGGTAGACATGTCAAGTTTGCGTAACGAATATTTCTACCTACCTCCTGTATACTGGTGAACCTTTTTTTTGTTTTTTCTTTTTAACGAGGACTCAAAAGCATCTAAAGCCTAAAGGTCAGTGTGGGACTTTAACCGCACTAAAAACATGTCCTCATCGTCCGGAAGGAAAGCTCCTCCTGGAACCACCGTTAGGTATTTCGTCAGAAGGATGTCCTGAGCAGTTCGTGGAGAAGTTGCAACTCGCTGGAAACACTCACTCTCCCGGCGGCATTCTATAGCTCTCAGCTCCACCATCAGTGTTACGATTGAGCCTTCAATAGCCTGCCGTTTCCGGGGGCTGCTTAACATGCTGGGGACCAGGTTTATCGCTGACGCTGGTTCTCTAATCGCTTCGTTAATGGAGCTCCTGATGTGTTCGAATCTCGGGCACGAGAAGAGAACATGCTCCGCATCCTCTATTGTTCTCTCACCGTTTGGGCAGTGAGGATTATCTTCAATGCCGAAGTGATGGATATAGCCTCTAAAGCAACCATGTCCACTGAAGGCTTGCGTGAGGTAGTAGTTTACCTCTCCATGCCTCCTCTGCAACCATTCATCGACTTTGGGGTTTAGGGCATACATCCTACGTTACGTTCTCTGTAACGCTGCACAAGGACATCCATTGTGTATTGCAGCCTTCTATCCCTCAAGTAATCGCGCGCGATTCTCTGGAGGTAGTTTGTCACCCCAGGGGCCGTCTACGATACGGGACCATCTGGCTGAGTTGAAAGCATTCCGTACGTCCAACATGACTACAGCACAGTATTTCTTGGAACCGCCTCTCCATCTTTCTCCAGCCGTAACATCTCGAGCTATGATGACGACCATCTCGATGGCATCCAGGGTCGATCCGTGTTTTCTGAAGCCGAACTGCTGTTCATTAAGACCGCCGGGACGTTCCAAGGCTTCATTCAGACGATTCACGATGACGCTTCCAGGTGTTTTTCCAAATTCGTCCAAGAGGCAGATTGGTCGATATCCAGTGGGATCTTGGAGAATCTTCTCTGGCTTGGGAATCAAGACCAAGTTCTGCCTCTTCCATTGCTTCGAGAACGTGCCTTCCTTCAGCCATGTCGTAAATAGTCTTGCAAAAAGGGCCGGGTCTACCTTTATGGCCAAAGCGAGTGCCACGATCGGGATGTCATCTGGGCCCGGGGCCTTATTTGGCTTAAGCCGATTCATAGCCATGCGGACTTCTGCTATACTTACCTCCGGGATCGGTCCCTGTGGTAACGGGGCGTGGTGCGAGATTCTGTCCACCGTCCTGGGGAACAGTGTGGCCACAATTTTGTTCATCAGGGGAGGGTCTGTACGCTGCGGCGACCTACCTCCTCTTACAGTGTTTACAGCTATCTTGTAGGCCATCCCCCAGGGCTCCATGTCCGCGCTTACGCAGAGCTCCTTAAAGGACTACAGCTTACTGCGCTTAATTGCCTTCTTTAAAGCACGTCTGCTGTCCACGTAAATCTCATGGCGTTGCTGTCGGAGGGTATCCTCCCTGGTGCCGTGTGCGCGGTGTCTTGCCTTGATGCACGTGGATCTTAGGCGAGCGATCTCTTCATTCCACCAAAAAGCCGGTATAGAGTATAATCCGATGGTCTCTATTTGAGAAAATACCTCCTACAGACCAAGAGGTAGGTGGTGTTAGTGTATCGTGGACCCAGGGAAGGTCGATTGCCGAAAGGTTCCGTCCCGCTTCGAATGTGTATTCCCCGTTGTTGAGAACTACCACGTTCAGTGACATGAACCATTCGTGCAGCGATCTTCCTCTGGCATTTGTGAGTCTGCTGCCCCACGTGGTCGACCAAGCTTTGAAGTCTCCCGCGATAACCAACCGCGACTATGTCCCGCATCAGCTGCTCAAACTGCTCCTGATCCAGGCTTGAATGTGTGTAGCACGAAAGGAAATACATGCCCTCCACCTTCGCCCACGCGAAGAGGTTGTGTAAATTTGGAGCGGTGGACTGGAAGGTTTTTCCGTTAGCTATTCAGATCGCTGCCTTTCTTGTCGCGTCCGATATCCATGATGCGTCGTGTCTAATGTGGTGTTGCTCACAATTCAGTACTTTGCTCGTGTACCGTCTGGAGGAGCAGGTCTTTCGCCGCTATACAGTGGTTGAGGTTAAGTTGGAGAACTCTCATTTCCGGAGTTTCTCCACCGTTTTTCGGAATTCCGGGTAGCGCGCACTGCCGGCCGCGTGGTTGCCTCCCGAGAGGGCGCACTTACACTCATTTTTATATGCAGCCGTGAAGTGGCCCTCCTCGCCGCATCTTCTGCACGTTTTTCTTCGGTCCACGTCGGAATTGCAGGTCGGAAGCCTGTGGTTATACGGCTGTCTCATGAAGGCTATTTGGAGCCCTCACTGTTTCCTCCCTGGTGAACCTCCAAAATGAGAGTTCTGTACATCAGAAACGACTAATTGTACATACTTCGAATGCATATCGTAAGGCAAGAACCTGATTAAAAAAGTCCAGCAAACTGCTTTGCTTTACAAATCAAACGACTGCGAAATGCTTGCTTTAAAATCTCCTTTGTATTTTCCAATGGATATATGAAATAGTTATTGATCACGGCTCTGTTGCACTCACCATCCACACTGACCTTTTGACCGTTCTAAATACAAAAAATAGTACAATGACTCCTGCACCCTTTACAGTGACTTTGAGTAAATGTAATGGCCCTTCTCGCGTTACTCGTGGAATTTCATTGCCACAGGCCTTGTCACACATGATTATTCTTGACGAAAATTGATCGACTTTGTTGTTAAAGTACAGGAGGACGTGGGCATAAGTTAGACGCGATTGACGGTGAACACCCTTCAGACGATTGTTGTTTTCGTGCGGCTAAACGTCGTACTGAACAACAGGTGGGAGCTGGACGACCGGAAAATATAACACGAAATGCACGTTGAGCCAAAGTCATTGAATCACTGATTAATTTATCAAAAGGATTCTAATGATTATTCCTTGTTCTTTAGGAGCTTAGCCTTTCGTTGTTTATTGTCAAAAATTCGAATTCCGTTTGCTTCACAAATGTCAAAACCGAATTGACATTCGACGCTATTTATTTAATGTATTGCACTTTCCGGTAGAAAAGTATCTTGTGTGATACAACTTTGCTAGTCTCCAGTCCGGAATGGATGTTCCTTAAGAGTTCTTCACGCCAAAGTGCGCCTATTTATAGTATTTGATACGAGAACTGTTCAGGGTCTTTCTACCTCTGGGCTTAAGCAGAGTTTTGACAGTGTTACCAAGCTCTCTCTGAAGGCCCTGTTGTTTTTTTTTTTCGATTGCTCTTCTTAAGGTTTTCACTTATAACGCAAGTTGATCATATGCCTCTTCGTTCATCCGGAAAAAATTTATAAAATCATTCGGCGAACTTACAAGGGCGGCCCCAGAAGCTATTAACCGCAGACATTATCTCTTCATTGTTCATTGTTCAAATCATTGATTTTAGCTATCACAATGACGGACGTTTGGAATGGTGCGTTGTCCAGATGAAATAAAACTCCGTCCTCTGGTACGTAGTTCCCGGGACTCGGATTTGAAGATTATTCGGGCCGGAGCAGTGTTATTCATTCACTCTAGCCATTTTAGACGTTGAATCCGTAGACGCCCGACCAAGTCGATGTCACTGTACAACCCGTACAGTTCGTGGTTTAACCTCCTCCTCCATCCCCCGTCAATACAAATGAGACCAAAACACGTAATATTTTCCTGTCAAAACAGCCAAGGGCTTCTTCATCCTTTTTCAATAGTGTCAATGCCTCTGCGCCATAGAGCAAGACGGAGATGATCAAGGTCTTGTATAAAGCCAGTTTGGTCTTGCGAGAGAGGGCACTGCTACTCAATTGCCTCCTGAGCCCGAAAAATCAGCGGTTGGCAAGAGTTATTCTACGTCTTATTACCGTGCTGTTATCGTTGCTATTTGTAACAAGGTAGACCAAATCTTTAACTACCTCGAAGTTATTGCTGCCAATTGTGACACTCTGACCAAGTTTTCGATGTTGGAAGTCCTTTTTTGATGACAGCATATACTTGGTTTTTGCCTCATTTACCGTGAGACCAATTTTAGCCACTTCCGCTTCGATAGCCTCATTGACGCCTCGCAGTTTTCATTCAATAACGTCGACGTCACATGCGTACCCAGGCGATTGGGAAAACAGATGAGTGGGGCATGTTCCTAGCCAGGTCATCTCCAGCTACTTTAAACAGCTTACCTCGGAGCCTGTCTGGGCCAACAGCTTTGTTCAATTTTAGTTTCAATATCGCAATCTCAACTTCGTCTAGGTCAGGTCGACGGAATTCTCTGCTATCATCGTGCAGTGTTGATGGTTCATTCTGCCTGACAGCGGAATTGTGGTCGTCTCCGCCATTATACAGTCTGCAGAAGTGGTCTTTCATTTCATATTGTCGGCACCTACTGCGATTCTACTTCGTCCTTGCAGGCTTCCGAGCTAGCTTTGTAGCCCTGACATGTTCATTTAATTCTTTGATAGGATTTATAGAATTTTCGAACGTCATTCCTGCCGTACTACTCTCCATTTCCTCGATCGCGGACTTCTCGTGCTCTTTCTTTTTTGTTCTAAGAAATCGATCTTCTTCAAGCATTAAACATAATGTTTCTATCGATTTTAAACTTGTTGGAAGCCACGACTCTTACTTATTAAAAACACTTTTTAGAGTTGGTGACTATTGTCTTCATATTCATATTTGACATTATTGGACATTCCATCGATAGATCTACGTGTTTTTTGACGCTGTCATCTCTAAAGACTATGATCAAAGCTATGATTCTTGCCTTGTAGCAGCCCAAAGAATAAAATCGTCTCTGTCAGAGTTTAATCCTCTTTCGCCATCTCATTAAGACGATCCAGGATACGAATTATATCAGAACTAATAGAGTTGGATTGTATCAACAACCAAGTCTGTGACAGGCGTGCTGTTTGTCCCTCATTATTCATACATTATGCAACTTCGAATAAACACTGAGAAAAATGCTCTATAAACGTCAGCGAAGGTTTAATATGAAATGTTGGCTCCACGAGTAGCTCCGTAAACGTTCGTCCATCTGGATGGTTATCTCATTACGACTGAGCTATTTTTAAAACCTTTCCATGTCTCTTATAAGGGATGTGTTATTCTAGTCACGTCTCCGTTGTCCCAATGATGCAGATTCTTCAGCTCAAATTGACATGTTAATGGCAATCAATTTAATGTGCAAGTTGTGTTGCCAACTGACGTCTCCATCATTGCACAGGCTAGACGCATACACATTTTCAAAGACAATCTCGAGTATAATCCCCCATACTTCCACGATTAATAACTAATTTGTCACGAGAACTCCTTAAATCACTGTACACAGTATAGGTATGAGTAAAACAAATAATACTTCTACTCGTAAGCCTTCACAATAAAACGTTTTTGTCCCATCTTTAGCCCGAAGGACTTTTTAAATTACCAAACTTTTCTCGTCACTCGAAAATAATCTGCGACACATTCATATACCAAAGTGCTTCTGTTACTCGCATTTTGAATATAAACACTTACTCAGACCTTCCGATTAATGTCGAAATCATAAAAAAAAAAACAAAAAGGCAAACCTAAAGCAACAAAAATATACAGGTCCAACATCTTGAAATTTCCGTCCTTCTCATGATGGCTTGACTTGACAACGATTGTTGATGAAACTTGCTGAAACTTTCTCCCAAAGTCGAAACAAAATATATAAAAAATAGCACACACTCACAACGGATCAGGATATACTCGTATGTACATACCTACCTACATATGAAATTTCGAAAAGCCATTCCGATAACAAGAAGAACAGACAATTCTCGTAAAAGTAGCATTTAATAAATCAACGTTTCCTTTCTGATTCATTTCATCCATGACAGCTTTAATAGGCGCTGTGACATTTTTGCTTTTTTGTCAACAAAATGGAATGAGGCCTGCCTTAATTTTTTGTTTTTTTTTTCATTTCTTTTTGTTTTTGTTTTACTTTTCGTTTTTTTTTAGAAAATAGCCTCGCAGTCTTGTAAGTTAGAAAACAACATAGCAACTCGTAAATACAATTTTCAAAGTTGTTTCTCGTCTTTCCTATAATCCGAGTGTGTGTCCGACTGTGTGTTTCGTATCCTTAAAGTGTTTATTAAGCTTTTACTACTCCGTCGACACTAAAGGGGATTCGAAAAATTTCAATTAAAATCCCTAAATGTATAAGTTTTTCAAAAACACCCCAAAAAAGCATTTAACTATTGTAATAAGAAATAAATAAAAATGTTAATAATAAAACTAATAATACAACATATACATAAATGTAAAACTTTTTAGTTTTAAACTTAAAACTTAATGGATTTCCTTACAGCACCGTTTTTTTGTAAATAGTTTGTAAAAAAAAAAAGAACAAAAAGATATTTCAAAAATTAAACATCACTGACATTACTACTGGTAAAATAAAGCAAACAAAACTTGTTAGCATTTATTTTGAATTTATTAAAAATAATAAAAAAAAAAAATAGAGAAGGTAGTCTACAGATAATTAAACGAAAATGTATCTATTTGTTAATTTTGTTGAAATAATGTACGTCTTTGAAATAAAAATCACTTAAAATATGAAAATGGCCTTATTTTATTTGCATGTTTTTTTTTTATAATTGACGCGCGCTCAAGCACCCTCAAAATGACTGCACATAGCGCGGGCAATAGAAGGAGATGAACCGATATACGTTGGTCTTGAATGTTTGGAGGTTATAATGACCAGGGAATAAAGAGCTCGGCAGGGCATTCCATAAGTGAGTTGTTCGGCTTTGGAAAGAATCACGATACTTCAGGGTGTATCGCGTCCGAAAGTGGGCTTGGGGATGTACTGATGAGTATTCATACCGGAACGGGTGTTACGATAACAGGTTTGAAGGCAATTTCGACGAAGCGCTGGTGGTGAAAATAGCGATAGAACAAGGTGAGGTAGAAGACATTGCGTCGGTGGTCGAGGGTGTCAATCGACTGTGTAATATTAGCATCACCTATAAGTTTGATCGCACGGTTTTGAATGCTAGAGGGCGGGTCAATAAGTCCGTGACTTTTTGAATTTCTGACCTCTTTACTGAAACAGCAACACTGCTCCTGTCAACAGGCATCTGTCAGTTGACTCCTGTCAAAATTTAAACTTGCTGCGTCAGTTAGTTTGTGTTTGACAGCTATTTTTTATCAGACTACTCACTAATTTGAGGAGAAAATGGAAAAAAGTGAATTTCGTGTGCTTATTAAGCATTATTTCTTGCGAAAAAAAACCATTACCGAGACCAAGGCTAAGCTTGATAAATACTATGGGGACTCTGCACCATCGATTTCAATGGTAAAAAAGTGGTTTACTGAATTTCGTTGTGGCCGTACAAGCACTGAAGATGTCGAACGTCCTGGACGCCCAGTTGAGGTCTCTACACCCGAAACAATCGAAATAATTCATGATATGGTGTTGGCCGACCGAAGATTGAAAGTGCGAGAGATTGTGGAAGCCATAGGGATCTCGCATGGCTCAGTGGTTTCAATTTTGAATGATCACTTGGGCATGAGAAAGCTTTCCGCAAGATGGGTGCCGCGTTTGCTCACAGTCGACCACAAACACATGTGCAGTTGCCATGGCAAAAATCCATGAATTGGGCTATGAATTGCTCCCTCATCCACCCTATTCTCCAGATTTGGCTCCGAGCGACTACTTTTTGTTCCCAAACCTGAAGAAATGGCTTGGTGGAAAAAGATTCGACTCCAATGATGAAGTCATCTCGCAAACAAAGGCCTATTTTGAGGACCTCGACAAATCATTTTTTTTGGAAGGGATAAAAAAATTGGAGAAGCGTTGGACAAAGTGTATAGAGCTCAAGGGAGACTACGTTGAAAAATAAAATTATTTTTTTATCAAAAAATCTGTGTTTTAATCCAAAAGTCACGGACTTATTGACCCGCCCTCGTATATACAGTAAAATCTCGATAAATCGTAGTACCAAGGGACCTACAGTTTATTACGAATTAAAAAGGTTTTCGAATTAGCGAGACTACGAATTATTGAGGAATGAGAAATTAAAATTCGAATTCGAGTAAATAAGAGCAATAAACTTTGTGACTCTGGAATATACTTTGTTTCATATTTAAGAGGCATCTAATGAGAGCGGGACAGGAAACATGCTTCTCTGTCGAGTAGGTCTTGTTGTGTCGTGGTGTTCTGGAAGAGACGCTGCAACGAAGAAGATCGATGTGTTGATAGGCGGTAAAGGGCCGTGGTAGACAGTTTTTGTCAAATCGTCATGCGGAACACACGCAAGCAAGCTCTACTGCGCATTCGAACTATGTCGGAAAATAATCCTTCTCCGTTATCAGAAGTGGGATCGGCCCCGGTGAACGAAAATACTGACACAATAACACTACGTGAAATACGAGTATTAAAGCAACAACATCGTAATTTTCCAAGCTTAATAAATGCAATGCAAGTGACAAACTCGGCATCGCGAAGTGCAACAGTGAAATTGCCTAAGTTTGACCCGGCGATTTGACAATTTAATAATTTTGAAGGGCATTGGGCAGGATGCTGTGCATAGCACAGTTCAGATTCTATCAATTGTTGAATGTTCTCAATTTTCTATAGAAATATTATTTCATATCGTTATAAGTAAATTCTTGAAACACAATATTATCATAGGTCGTGAGATATTGAGCCAGGGCTGGGTGTTGCCATGGACGGCGATAGTTTCAAAATTTTTAAAGTTAAGACAGTCAATGCTATACTACCAAATCAAACTGCAATTATCTTGATCATCTGAATAATGATGAGGCACTGAATGACTCTGATAAGGCTACATTGATAAAGATACTAGAACCGTATGCGGATAATTTTATTGATGGTATACCACTAAACCGAATCACGACAGGTGAATTAGAATTAGAATCCGCTTGATTGATCCAAACAAAACGGTCCAGCGAAAACCATACAAACTGAGCGATGAAGAGAAAAGAATTGTTCGAAATAAAATTCAGAAAATGTTAGATGCACAGGTCATACGTCGTAGTTGTTCTCCGTTTGCGAGTCCGATGCTTTTAGTAAAAAAAAAGGATGGTACTGATAGATTATGCATTGACTTCCGTGAATTAAATTCAAACATCGTTTCGGATAGATTTCCCTTACCACTTATTTCTGATCAGATTGATAGAATGCGAGCGAGTAGATATTTTTCCAGTTTAGACATGGCAAGTGGTTTCTACCCAATTCCAATACATCCGGATTCCATTGAACGAACAGCATTTGTAAGTTCAGAAAGACAATTCGAATTTCTTTCAATGCCCTTCGGCTTGAAAAATGCGTCCTCCGTATTTCAGCGAGCCATCACTAGAGCGCTTGGCGACTTAGCTTATTTATACGCTATTGTTTATATTGACGACGTGATGATAGTCGCTAGCACAAAAGAAGAGGCCTGCGCACGGCTGAAAACTGTCTTAGAAACATTATCCAAGGCGGGATTTTCTTTCAACATTAATAAGTGTTCATTCCTTAAAACCAGCATAGAATATCTTGGTTACCAGGTTGGAGGAGGTGAAATTAAACCGAATCCACGCAAAATACAAGCATTGGTGGCAATGCCTCCACCACAGTCTGTTGCGCAATTAAGGCAGTTTATAGGGTTAGCAACATATTTCAGACAACTTATCCCACGATTTTCAGAGAAAATGAACCCATTATATCATTTGACTTGATAGGACTTGATAGTCCTACGGATTAGAGCATGTTCACCATTAATTTCCATTAACAATCGATGACTTTCAAAAAAAACAAAACAAAACACAGTGACGCTGGCAGCCCGGTATGGGCCATGAACCTAGCTTCTTGAGACTCATGTTGTTCATGTTATCATTTTTTGCCACATTTGACCGGGGCCTACGGTTTATCGCCGAGTCCGAACGGCACTCCTTAAAAGCGTTTTCGTAGGCAATTTTACTTTCGGGAGTTTGCCATTGCCCGCCGAAAGGGTGATGGCGATTTAAAAAAATGTTGATAACCCAGCCAGGAACCGGACTCTCTGCGTCATAATGAAAAGTCAATGAGTTAACCATCGCGCCATCGTCATCGCTGTCTTTCAGCAGCAGTTAAAAAGTAAAAAATTGCCCGCAAATGATTGTTTCGACAAAGTTCGACATTTTCAAACCGACAAAAAAAAGTTGTTTGTAAGGCGTATTTTTTCGCGTGTATTTTCGCCCTAACTTCAGACTTTAACATCTGTCAAACAAATTTTCAGATTTCAAACTGTCAGTGTCATTTTTATTAAGTAGTCCTTGCAATTTCATTATGATGCCATACATTTCTAATGTTATTGAAATTTTAAGACTTTTGAGATAGCTATTCGCCGTATTTTTGACAGTTTTTGCACAACATTTTCTTTGGAAGATGCAATGGCACCGAAACAAAAAGGAGAGTGCCTACTGAAGAGAATATTACATCCGTTCAGGAGAGTGTTGAAAAAGACCCACATTTATCTATCCGACGTGTTGTTCGCAACAGTCTTTGTCCGTCCACTCTGTGGACAATGGTACTCAAATATCTTGGTTTAAAGGCTTACAAGATCAGGTTTGCGCAATAATTGAAGCCGAATGATCATCTTTTGTGTCGAAATTTTAGTGAGTAAGCCCAAAATCAACTGCCATTGGATCCGCTGTTTTATCAAAAAAAATTGTTCAGCGATTAAGCTCATTTTTGGCTAAAAGGATAAGTTAATGTATAATTGTTGTATTTGGAGCGGAGATAATCAACATAAGATAATCGAAACACCCGTTACGTTACGAAATGCACAATTTGTTGCAGTCTGTGGGATGGCGGAGCCATTGGACCATATCTTTTCCAAAAATGAAGCTAATCAGGGTGTTACTCGCTATAGGCCGATAAATAGTGACATTTTTTGTTTCCCGATAGAATAGCACGAACGTCAAAGAGATGTAGTACTACGTATACAACAAGCGAAACAATTGACTTATTAAAGGAAACATTCCTGAAAATTTGCCTCCAGGATCTTGTGATTTGAGGCTTCTTGATTCCAGGCTGTCTACGTTATACCTCAATACAACTAGAAGATCTCAAGTCCTCGAATAACGAAAAGTCAACTTTTGCCCTACAGCCAACTTTTGGATCCTGAGAGCTTTCAATTGCTTCAGTCTCTTGGCTATTCACCTGGAGACTGTACGTAGACATCAAAGGTATATTTTCCAATATGTCCGTACCTAATCTAAATAGTTGAATATAGAAGCAAGGTCCTGTAGTTATATCGAAATATGACCGACAACAAGCCCAAACAAACAACAATTAGCAACAGTGATTCATCGCTGAATTTAACTCTACTTTTGTTGCCGGAGTTTATAGTGGAATCGAGGTTGATAAAATTATAACTCCCTTTAGTGAGGATTTTTTCACAGGAGTTAATGTGAGGTGCTTTTGGAGTTGACCTGGGAATTTCACACAATTGTTTCAAGAACGATGTTAAAAAATCACAAAGCAATGGACCGACTTATTTAAGAGCTTTTGGTGACATTGAACACAGTTTTAACATTACCGACTTTGGCAGAGCAAAATACATTTTCCATGGTTATCCCACGTAGTCCAATGAGCTTCGCTGTGATCCCAAGACTAGATATAGACATGGCTCTGTATAATTCATCTCTCTCTATAGAGGCTCTCATATGCGACTTTGAAACCGATGAAGAGGTGATGTGTGCCTATATCTATGGTGCACTTCAGTTAAGGTAATCTCGCTGAAGTTCACTTTAGTCGGGCATACTTTCGTCAACCCAGATTTTAGAGATCAGTTATTGCGTGCTACGTCCAACAGTTTTATATGCTTAGGCTTGAAATTAAATGTAAAAGTGCTAAAAAATTTTGAATCCAGATAAAATTTAAGAATGTGGGAAACATTGGCATATGAGCTGAAAGCAATATTCAATAGAAATGTTTCCTTCGGCCCATTCACTAAATGCACGCCGCGAACGATGATGCTGTAACTTCAATTCCTGAATCTTGTTAACACGTAAACCAAGATCTTTATGCAAAATTTTCTATAAAGTGGATGGACACATGTTTAATTGTTGCCCACGATGGTAATTGACACATTCGGATTATTATCATCACCACACTGCACACCATCAATCACTTATTGCGTGCGCTATTGCTGTCACAGAGACAGTGCTGCGCCTCTTAAAAAAAAAAGTTTTATATATCGCAGAGCATTCTGGTATACATGTGGGAAGACTTCGAAACCTACTTTCCTTTCAAATAAAATCTCTGGGAAGTCTACTGAACACTTCGTGATATTTACCTATCATTACTTGCAAACTTTATTTGTCATTCTGTCACCTGTGGTGCTGGATTGACAGCAAATAGAAGCTGGTGTTTCGCTGTTGGCTATTTAGAATTATCTCTATTATTTGCTGAGAATGCGACTTCAGTTTCACCGTTCGGTAGCAGTTGTACTTTATTGTATCTTTTTTTTTTACAATATAACAAGAAAGCTCCTCCTCTATCAATTAGCATCCCATCTGGTCATTTTATTAAATCGCGAGCCATTTAAGCCGACGATTTCCGACTGTTTCCCATTCCTTGGAAGGTAACGATCCGGTACAGAAAATAAATACAGTTTGATTCCATGAATGAAGAAGGTGCAATGACTCTTCATAGAAATAGCGATCCACTTATTGAAAGACTAGGATTCGGGCTGTAAGCCAAGATAATAATGGACCAGTTCTTGTATAAATGCTCTGCTTCGTTCATTTGACCTCCATGAAGCGAGTTAACGACTGATACAAAACATCTGCATCTCATCCTAGGGGCATTAAAAATTAAAAATTAAAAAAAAATCAAGTCACGAAAAATCATTGGCAACCCACGCAAACGGTTTAAGGACAATGAGCTTCGGATATGCACGTGGAATGTTAGGTCCTCTAATAGACCATGTGCAGCCGAACAACTAGCGGAGGTCCTAGACTGCTGCATAACATAACCGCCGTTCAAGAAATGCGATGTTATGGGCCGGACAAAAAGGAGATGAAAAACTGCGACATCTACTACGGCAATTGATATCGACGGCAAAAATAGCGCTTATTTGGATGCGGATTTGTTGTCGAAGGCAGACTAAAACAAGAAGTCCTGAGCTTCCGGCATGTGAGCGAGCGCCTCGTAGCAATCCGCATCAAGGCTAAATTCGCCAACATAAGCCTTATATGCGCGCATGTCCCCACAGAGGAGAAAGATGACGACACCAAGGATGCCTTCTACGAGCTCCTCAACAAGACCTACTAGCAATGCCCTAGCTATGACATTAAAATTGTCCTCGGTGATTTTAATGCAAAGCTAGGGAGAGAGGGTATCTTTGGTGGAACAATCGGAAAATATAGCCTGCACAACACCACC
The DNA here is from genome assembly GCA_928272305.1 of Volucella inflata. NCBI lineage: Eukaryota > Metazoa > Arthropoda > Insecta > Diptera > Syrphidae > Volucella > Volucella inflata. The sequence continues at coordinate 157,314,446 of OV743716.1, forward strand.
TCCGATAACGGATTCAGGCTAATCGACTTTGCGGCGGGGCGAAACATTGTCATGGCTAGCACACGGTTTCCACATCTCGACATACACAAGGGGACTTGGAGAACTCCTAATCAATTAACAGTCAACCAGATTGATCACATTGCGATCGACACAAGACACTCCTCCAGCATTATGGATGTCCGTACGTTCCGAGGAGCCAACATCGACTCGGACCATTACCTTGTTGTAGCCAAGGTACGGTTGCGGATATCCCAAACTAAGCCAAGACAAACTAATGCTGTGAGAAAATTCGACGTCAGACGGCTACAATCGCACGAGATCGCCAAGTCCTTTTCCGATCGAGTGTCTCTTAATCTCTTAAGAGGTCCAATGCCGCCAGCATCAAGCATCGAAGACCATTGGAAACACTGCCAAAACGCCATCAGAGATGCCGCTTCTGATGTGCTGGGTTTCACTCGTCCATCACAACGAAACCCTTGGTTCGATAATGAATGCCGGCAAGCACATGCAGCTAAGCAAGATGCATATAACGCGGCGCTGCTTAGAAAGACCAGAGCTGCTCATGAGCTCTATGAGCGGAAGAGGAGAGACGAGCACCGGCTTCTCAGGAGGAAGAAGAAAGAGCATGAGAAGCGCGCGATCGAGGAAATTGAGAGATGCTACTCCAGGAATGAGGTTCGGAAGTTTTACCAAAAGGTAAAAATAACATGCCGCGGAAACAAACCCCGAACCGAAGCCTGTAGAGATGAACAAGGGAACATCGTAGTAGAATCGCAGTCGATGCTGAGGATTTGGAAAGATCATTTCTGCAGACTGTTAAACGGCGATGACGGACCAATGCCGCTGTCAGGCAGAATCAACCTTTCAACCTGGACGATGATGACCAACAATTCCGTCTAACCGACCTGGATGAAGTGAAGATAGCCATATCGAAGCTTAAGTCCAACAAAGCTGCTGGAGCGGATGGCCTGACTGCCGAGCTCTTCAAAGCGGCAGGCGATGACTTGGTAAGGAGCATACACCAACTCATCTGTAAAATATGGTCGGACGAAAGTATGCCCGATGAATGGAACTTCAGCATTTTCTGTCCGATTCTCAAGAAAGGAGACCCTCTGAACTGCGCCAACTACAGAGGCATCAGTCTCCTTAACATCGCATACAAGATCTGATCTGCCGTATTGTGTGAACGCCTGAAGCCGTTTGTCAACAATCTGATAGGTCCATATCAGTGTGGCTTCAGGCCAGGAAAGTCCACCATCGACCAGATATTCACACTACGGCAGATCTTGGAGAAGACCCATGAGCCTCAGATCGATCCACACAAACTATTCATCGATTTTAAGGCCGCGTCTGACAGCATCTATAGAGACGAACTATACAGAGTAATGTCTAGTTTCGGCATACCTGCCAAACTCGTCCGTCTGTGCAAGATGACGATGGAGAATGCACGCTGCTCCATGAAGGTCGGTAAAGATCTCACCGAGACCTTTGATGTCCAGAAAGGATTTAGACAAGACGATACGCTGTCATGCGATTTTTTCAACATCGTACTTGAAAGAATGGTGCAAAACTCACAAGCAAACACAAGAGGCACTATCTCTCAAAAGTCCGTCCAACTACTCGCATACGCGGACGATATTGACATAATCGGGAGAAATTATGTCAGCGTGATGTCAGTGGCGCTTTCGCGAGTATTGAGACGGAAGCGGCGAAAATGGGCTTAGCGGTCGATGAGGGCAAGACCAAGTATATGCTGTCAAGCCAAAAGGACAACCAACACCGACGTTTCGGGCAGAACATCACCCTCGACAGATATAAGCATTAAGGACCTTGTCTACCTAGGCTCCGCTATAAACACAGACAACGACACTAGCGCTGAGATCAAGCGAAGAATAACTCTTGCCAACCGCTGTTTCTTTGGGCTAAGAAGGCAATTGACTAGCAAAGCCCTCTCTCGGACAACAAAAGTCACCCTTTACAAGACTTTAATAATCCCGGTCCTACTCTATAGCGCAGAGGCATGGACATTATCAAAAATGGATGAGCGTGTTCTTGGTTGCTTCGAGAGAAATATTCTTCGGGCGATCTTCGGTCCCGTCTGCATTGACGGTGAATGGAGGAGGAGATACAACAATGAACTCTACAGACTGTACAGCGACATCGACCTAACCAGAAGAGTGAAGATCCAAAGACTGAAATGGCTGGGTCATGTAGAGCATATGGACACCAATGCTTCGGTCCGAAAGTCTTCGAATCCGTTCCCGAGGGATAGTTCAATACAGGAAGTCCAAGACTCATGTGGCGCACGCAAGTGGAAGGCGACCTCAGCCAACTTGTTGTGCGAAACTAGAAGCAGCTAGCAAGGGATCGAGCTGGCTGGAGACACTTGTTGACTGAGGCCCAGGCCCACCCCGAACTGTAGCGCCACTTAAAGAAAAAGAAGTCATTTGAAAGCATAAAGATAATCGGTTTTTGGAAGCACACATAATTAGTAGTCGACTATCAAAAAAGATAAATCAAATCATTTAAAAATGGAGAGGTACTGGAAGTAGGAAGCTCGTAAATAGTTCAAATTCGCTTACGACCGACTTAGGAAAAAGTATTCCCGTACAGGTGTAAGGGCCCTGCTTCTTCGTTGGAGGTCCTACTGTATAAAAAAAAAAAAAAAAAGAAAAACACTGTGGCGCTGGCAGCCCGGTATGAGCCATGGCCTAGCTTCTTGACACTCATTTGTGTTGCTCATGTTGTTATTTTTAGTCACATCTGAGCGGGGCCTACGGTTTATCGCCGATTCCGAACGGCACTCCTTAGAAGCTTTTTCTTAGGCAAATTTTACTTTCGGGAGTTTGCCATTGCCCGCCGAAAGGGTGATGGCGATTTGAAAAACTGTTGGTGACCCAGCCTGGAATCGAACCCAGACTGTCTGCGTGATAGCCCAATGAGCTAACTATCGCGCCATCGCCATCGCCGGTCCTACTGTATAAGCCCTTAAAAATACGTCCATTGAAATAAACTAGTGTATCTTGATGCACTGTATCGTATTAACCCTTTCGGGACTGTGTACCATGAGTCCTGTATAGTTTAGCAAAAAATACAAAACAGCACTAGTTTTGAAAACGAAAACATAATCTTTATTCAGTTAGTAAAAATAAGATAACGAAAATATAAACATTTGTGATTGTATTATATAAATTATGAATAAATATATTTACTCGTATCAAGTGGAATTTCGCATTCCTTGCATATTGTTTTGGTGCGAGTTTGCTTCTTAGCCTTAGCACGATTTACACACCGGCTTCGGGAAGTGTCCTCGATTGGCAAATCACGTGATCCTACTCCTCTAACTGACTGACGACCTCGATGGTTTGATCTAAGAACAACAGTTTTTTCTAATCCCTGAGCAATCAAGCCCTCCGACAAATTTGCCAAAAATGTTTTGAATGGCATTTTTTCCGATTTATTTCAGAGTGAATTACCCATGCGTTGACTGCTACCATCATTATCAATCTGTTGAATATCTTCTTCTACCATTTATTCGACTTGCAATCGTACTCGTAATCATTTGTGGGCATGGAACTTGAATTTTTCCTCCTGTCTTCAACGTTTTTGTGACGACTTTCATTTCATTGCTATGGCAGTTGCTTAGCACTAAAACCTCTTTTGTGTGTTGCCATTTCATAAAAGGCCAGCTGAAGAACATTTAAATTCTGCTTCTCCCTTTGCAACTTTCTTCCAAATTTGGGAACGTTGTTGCGATTGGATATAGGAGTTCCAACTGATCGATATGGAATAGAGTCCAATTATTTCACAGTTGTTAAGAAACGGTGGCTTTTCGGGTGGGGAGAAATACATTTTCGATGTATGTAACCTTGAGGAACCGATAGCGAGTTATTGCATTTTTCGCAGCATGATTACCTAGTGCTAAGGGCGATGACCAATAATCCTTTAGACTAGGAACTCGATTGTAGAACATTGTGAACATACACCCAATAATAACTTCTATTTCATCAGAATTAGTAGCGTCGACGGTCCTGCAATGTTTATTTTTGGTAGATCTTCGATGGATATTCAAACGTCCGTTTGTGCACTGTGCAATATATACAGTTAGGTGCAAAAGTGAGTCACTTGAACCTAAAAATGTTGTTTATAAGGAAAAAATCAAAAACAGTACATAATTGGTAAAAGAAGCTTATATCTGTTTTATTATCAATAATTCGTTAATTAATTCATCTTAATAAAAAGTAAAAAATATTTTATTTTATTTTAAAAAAATGTGTTGACTCAGTTATGCACTATGGTGGAAACTGGAAGATAAAATGTACTTAGTACTTCGTCCAAAGTCCTTTTACCTTCTTAATTTCCTGGATTCGCCTCGGTAGGCTTTCCGAAAGTCTCTAGCAATAATGTGTTGAAATTTTCGCCCACTGTTCTTGTGCTCTCTCCCAGTGAACGGCTAGGGACGATGGCGGTGACTCATAATCCTTGGCAAGATCAGTTTTGAGGTAGGCCCAAAGATTTTCGATCGGGTTAAGATCTGGACTTTGAGTAGTCTAGGACATCGAATGGCTGCATTTGAAGCCAACCCTGGACTTTCTTGGCCATGTGCTTCGGGTCTCGGTCATGCTGGAACACGACCTGATGCACAGAATATGGCATATTTCTTATAGATGCCTTTCAAAATGTCTAAATACATATGTTGGTCCATTGTACCCTCTATGAGGTGCAATTCTCCAACACCAGAAGCATTCATGCAACTGAGGCTTCAAAGACTACTCGTCTTTTCTTTTCCAAGCCCAAGATCGTCCATCGGTACAGTTTCGATTAATTTTTGTTTCATCTGACCAGATCACCTTTTTCCAATCATCTTCCGACCACTCAGCATACTTTTTTGCAAAATTCATGTTTTTTTTTTTGAGGGGGCTGGCTTTTTCTTCCTTTCGATGGCTACGATATCATGCTTATGCAGCGCCCGATTGGCCGTCCATCGACTCACTTGCTTCCCAGTAGCTGCTTGGAGTTCTTTGACTGCTTCAGAGCTTGAAGCGACTCTTCCGGAAAGCACATACTTCACCAAAGCCCGCTCATCCTGGTCAAATAGTTTCTTAGGCCTACCTCCTGGAACGCTGACCAAGTTCAGTTGATGCTTTTTTCTCAACCGAGCTACAGCTGATTGGGTAACGTTACGTTCCTCGGCTATTAAGCGTGTTGACTTGCCATCTTGAAGCAATCGCAGAATTCTTTTCTGCACGTTCTCTGCTAGAGATGTCATATCTAGAAACAATAATTGCATTATTTTCAAAACTAGAATACAATGTAGGTTTATGTACTTTTACCTCCCAAAAGGAACCAAAAGTCGAAAGGCAAAAAAAAAGAGCACTTCCACAATAAAACCAACAAAAAATTAGAACCTTGTGAGCCTTCCCTTCTTTTTGCAAGCCGAATTACGACTACAGATGCACGTGAAGAAAATAAAGTTTAGTTTGTATAACATATAAACAAGAACAAATATGGGAAGAAAATAAAAAATATACATGAAAGTGACTCAGTTTTTCACTTAACTGTACTATGGGACGCCAAAAGTCCGCCCGATTCCGCATCAGCAAGTCCAAACACTCTTTCGAAGTGCTCTCGCTTTCATGTTTTTGGTCAGGAGTGAGCATGGGCGGCACCCGGCGGCAGGATAACTTTTCATATGCAGAATATTGCCCAAAATATGGCGTGTGCACCCAGTACTAATCTTTGTGGTATCTGCTAACTCGCGCACCTCCACTTTCCGGTCAGGACGCACCATTTCATGTATTTTTTTGACATTGTCCTCTGTAACCGCATCGGAGGGCCTGCCGGTGCGGACTTGATCGGTAGTGGAGTTGCGGCCACCACGAAACTCTCGAAACCAATATTTGACGGTGTAATCTAACGGAGCATTAGCCCCATAATATTTATCCAACCTTTCTTTTGTTTCCTTCGCCCTTTTGCCTCTCAAAAAATAATGTTTTATGAGAGAACGAAAATCGTTTTTGATGAAGCCAAACACGTCAACAACAATCAGCTGTCAAAACAAAACTAAAGACAGTATCGCACTGAAATTTGGCATGTAGTAGCGCATTATGGCAGTCAAGAAGGTTACTTTTCACCCCACCTAGTATGTAATCAGATCTTATGAAATACTTGAAGAATTGAGAACGATCGGTGAATGGTCTCTGATATATTACAACTTCGTTAAAGAAATACAGTCTTTTTGGAAACAAATACACCGTTGACCATAGTCCAAATTACATCACCATCTTGAGTCTCACCTTCAGAACAAGGTTCATGACGATCGTTGACTTCGTTTTCAGGAACAGTCATTTCTTCATCCCAATCTTCTCCAGAGTTTGAATCCTGGTCTTCTGTGGTACACTATTGTACCATCCACGTTTATTTGTCTGAGGTTTTAGGAAATTTTGAACTTTTGATGGTACAAATGTGTACCGTGCGTCCCGAAAGGATTATGGTTGCGCACAACTAATTGGTTAACTTTCACTCCAATATCTTATTCGCATGCCTTGTCCATCTAAATTAGAATCAAAATCTCTTCATGTTTTAACCATCTTTGATGATGAATGCGCACATTTTCGACTAGATCGATGATGTCACTTTAAATTACATTTAACTGCTTCATATGGATCTGTCGACTATAAAAGACCATAAGACAGCAACTTACCCGAAGGGCATTCCTTCCTTTATTGATGGTTTCGTAAATAAGGCTTCATAGGAGTAAGCATCAATAATCAATCAGTAAGCTATTCGCCTAATGAAAAGACATTTACTATATATTTGAAGAGAAGCCCTTCCAAGTAGATCCATTGGACATTCTTGATTCTATCTCAAGGAAACAAATATCTGATATATTAAACCCGCAATCCGCTCTTCGTTCGTCAATACTACAATATTTCTTTTCTGTTAGTTTAAACGCGGGAAAATCTCAGCCCTGAGGACTTTCAATTCAAAGTCAAGTCTAGACAACTTTCTATTTCCACTCCAACTGCGAGGATGTAACGTTTATTTGAAAATCGTTTCATCCTCCACATACTCGTATAATCGCACATCATTCGAGAACCAATAATGTTTGCAGTTTTTAATATTTACCCGAATATCCATCTCCCAACTAAAGCAACAAACAATGTTGTGGAAGTATGCATTATACTCGCATCTTGAACTAAAGGAGCATCATCTCCAGGACAATATGGGTTCGACTTCAATGCGAGGATGTAGAAAGTTAATTTTCCTGGATTTCGCATTGCCATTGCCATTAGCCAACAAATTCAATTTTTATCGAAAGGGCTTTCATGGTTAAATCCGCATCCGATTACAAAATCTGACTAGACGTCAGTCGTAAAATTGCGCGAAAGGACTTACGGCGAATACACATAGCAGGTACATATATATTGAGACAAGAAAAGAGGATCTACCGTCCCTTGGCAGAGGATCTGCCGGATGTACTTACCTCGAAATGTAGACTACTACTCCTAACGGTATTGGATAATAAAAAGCCAGAAAGGAACTTTAGGGGTATTACGCGGCAAACAAAGAGAATCGAAAACATTCCCGTACTCTTCCTTGCCCCCATAGCCGTACGTACACAGAGTCAGAAGTAAAGATGCAGTGATTTTTATTTACTCGAACTTGGTCCTGTTTTATCCCTTTTCCTAAGCAGAGTGGAAATGCTTATTTGTGTCTTATCCTCATCGTCTTCGTCGTCGTTGTCGTTGTCGTTGTCGTCGTCGTCATCTTCTGCTTCTTCATTTACTTCCCCAAACTAGCATTCGGCTCCAGTCTGTGTTTTTAAAGTGCAAGGTGAAATTGGGCAGACAATCATAGGGAGATGCGCGGCAAAAGACATTACTCTCCTTTGACTCCTGACTCTTCGGTATCCGAATTGACTGTGCATTAGATTTAGATGAGGAAGGATCTACTACTTTGTAGTAGCTGTTGTGTTCAAATATCCTCTCTGCGCTACCATCCGCGCGCGTATCCATCAACAACGGATGCCAAATTCGATGCAGTTGAGAGAATTTTTTTGTTTTTGTCTTTCAAGTTCCTTGAAATCAATGTACTTTGTGAATATCTGACAAAAGGAAGAAGCAAAAAAAAATAAAACGACAAAGAAACTGTGTAATGGTTTTCCTTCCCAACACAACGACGAAAAGGAATTCCACTTTTAGATGTCACGCTAGATAGAGCTCGAATGCTGGTGAAACTAGATAGAATTGTGTAGCACTGGGTAGCACACAGGATCCTGGGTATCCTTGCGGATTGTCTTGTCTATGGTGCTTTTTGTAAATTTCATTACTATTCCGTGCCCTCCAATGAGGCAACAGAACGGAGACGCAGATGCTGCAGAAAATCTCCCTTTTGACGACGTTCGATAGTATTTGATTTCAGCAATATGGTCGTCCTGTTGGCCAATTATTTTTCGCCGTTGAAAAGGAATTTAAATGTTTGCAACTTTGATATTCGATCAAGCGAATTTTTATTTGAACGGTATCGTACAAAATTACGATTGCGAGAGTATCTATATCGCAGAAGGGTTGATTCTGAATCGGATTTTCAATTGCTCTCGTTCCATGGGGGGGGGTATATTTTCAGAAAGTATTTCGTAGAAATGTGAATAGAGTTTTGAAAAAGGAGACAAGGCCAATTGGGTTTTTGACGAGAAATGTGAATGCTTAATGTATACGTAACTAACGAGTGGCAGTAATTGCCCTTCAGGGCTTTCAACTGGCATCTTATTCAATGCGACTTTGTCGGGTAAACGATTTTAATGACTTTTGAGTTTGATGCTTTGAAATGGGTCACATAGCACAGTCTTCTCAGTCAGATATTAAAAGATATTTAGAAAACCAAAAGGATAAAGGAAATCATCTGCTGGAGAAGCAGTGTCTTAGAATACTCTAATCAACTAAATATGTTTATTGCATTAAGGAGGGATGTGGTTTTTTAACCCCTTGCCTTCGTGTAAGCAGACGACATAAGAGCTATGTATAGGAGATCGCTATGGCGATGGTGCGATAGTTAGCTCATGAGACTATAACGCAGAGAGTCTGGGTTCGATTCCCGACTGAGTCACCAACAATTTTTCAAATCGTCATCACCCTTTCGGCGGGCAATGGCAAACTCCCGAAAGTAAAATTGCCTACAAAAAAGCTTCTAAGGAGTGTCGTTCGGACTCGGCGATAAACCGTAGGCCCCGCTCAGATGTGACAAAAATGACAACATGAGCAACACAAATGAGTGTCAAGAAGCTAGGCCATGGCCCATCCCGGTCTGCCAGCGCCACAGTGTTTTTTTTTTATAGGAGATGTTCTGATGGCATTTTTTATGGCGATCCAAGCTTTGTGGACACTCTATGACGTTAACTCTATAGCCTCTGACTATCAGCATCTATTCTCATCTCCGGAGCCCAGGTCTAAAGGCAACTCCAAGGTTATGTGGCTCTATAAACCCTAATATTCCTGCACCTGCGTGTTTAGTCTGATCATTTATCCAGGAACTTGGCGCTCTGTGTGTGAGGGTAACCTCTTCTCTGTGTAAAAAAACAATAATAGTTCAGAGACAACAAGCAGCGTTGGATATGAACGGATATAATGTTTACAACCACAGCAAACGTTTTAAGGCCAACGAATTTCGACTTTGTACATTTTATTTTAGGACCCTTAACTTACCACGTGCTGCCGTACTCACGGAGACTATAGACTATTATAAAGTGCATTTAACTGTGGTCCAAGACGCGCGATGGACTGTGCCAAAAAGTGAGTTAAGAGCTGGGACTTCCACAGCTACAAAGAACGAAGACTTAAATCGATTGTTAGATGACTTGTGAGGCACTTTGCCTCATCTTGCTGGAATCATAGTTCGTCCAAGTCCATGTCCTCAATTTTTGCACATAAAAAATCTGTTATAGTGCCTCGGAAGCACTCTCCATGGACTGTTCATTGTTGTCGTGGAAAAAAAATGAGCATATATAGTAATGCCTCAACTCTGAAAACCACACCGTAGGTTACATTGGCTTCACTATAGCTGCGCGTTTTTGTGCCCCAAATACGCCAATGTTGACTGTTTACGTAGCCACCAAAATGGAAATGCATTTCATCTGAAAAGATGTTTTCTTGAGCAAAATTGTCGTCAATTTCAAGCCGCTCTAAAGCCCAAACAAAGAACCAAGAGCAAAGCGGGTAGTCACCTTGCTTGAATTCTTAAATCAATAAGAAGTTATCCGCGGTCTTTATGCTAAATTGTCCTCAGGCTAGGGCGACTGATGTAGCATGTTGCTGACATCCTTGGCACTTTGAGGTTCGTACCTAAGCTCACACTATCGGCAACAGCTGCAATATTCTCCACCAACATTTCTTTATAAATTTCGCACTATTTCGATTAAACAACATCCACTTTGCAATATTTTTAAACGATATAATTTCAAAGCTGTTCTAGCCTAAATCGATTTATTTCATACAATATTGAGGCCACAATCCCAAGCGGTCTTAAGAATCTTTCCCTGAAAATCCTGGTCCCTTCTACAAAAACCATAGAACAACAGAGGGAATGCCATCAACCAGGTGACAGAGAAGCTGCTTTTGATGTGATAGGGTTCCAACTTCCACCACAAAGAATTCTCTGGATTGAAGATTATTTAAAGCAGATACACACAGCCAAACGAGAATCATAAAAAGATAACAGGAAACGTTCAATTGAGGAAATAGAACAGAAAACAAAGCGAATATGACAGGGCTATGAAGCCAGAATTGAAGTCCGTAAAGATGAACATAAGCAACTAGTAGTGGAGTCACAGTCGTTTCTGAGGATATGGAAAAACTATTTCTGCGGACGACGATGACGGGCAAAATACAATTTTCATGCAGAATGAATCATTTACCCTAGACTGAGATGATCGAGATTTCCGGCCTACCTGATGAACACAAACTACTTGATGAGCTATTCAAATATTACTTACTTACTTTAGGTGGCGCTACAGTCCGGGGTGGACCTGGGCCTCAGTCAACAAGCTTCTCCAGCCAGCTCGATCCCTGGCTAGCTGCCTCCAGTTTCGCACGCTAAGTTGGCTGAGGTCCTCTTCCACTTGCGTGCGCCACCTGAGTCTTGGCCTTCCTCTACTGCGCTGTCCCTCGGAGCGGATTCGAAGACTTTTCGGACCGGAGCATTGGTGTCCATGCGCTCTACATGACCCAGCCATCTCAGTCTTTGGATCTTCACTCTTCTGGCTAGGTCCATGTCGCTGTACAGTCCATACAGTTCGTCGTTGTATCTCCTCCTCCACTCACCGTCAATGCAGACGGAACCGAAGATCGCCCGAAGAATTTTTCTCTCGAAGCAACCAACAACACCCTCATCCATTTTTGATAATGTCCATGCCTCTGCGCCATCGAGCAGGACCGGGATTATTAAAGTCTGTCCGAGACGTCGGTGTTGGTTGTCCTTTTTGCTTGACAGCATATACTTGGTCTTGCCCTCATTGACCGCTAAACCCATTTTCGCCGCTTCCGTCTCAATACTCGCGAAAGCGCCAGTGACATCACGCTGCTTTCTTCCGATTATGTCAATATCGTCGGCGTATGCGAGTAGTTGGACGGACTTTTGAAACATAGTGCCTCTTGTGTTTGCTCGTGAGTGTTGCACTATTCTTTCAAGTACGATGTTGAAAAAATCGCATGACAGCGCATCGCCTTGTCTAAATCCTTTCTGGACATCAAAGGTCTCGGTGAGATCTTTACCGACCTTGATGGAGCAGCGTGCATTCTCCATCGTCATCCTGCACAGACGGACGAGTTTGGCATGTATGCCAAAACTAGACATTGCTCGGTATAGCTCGTCTCTTTATATGCTGTCATACGCGGCCTTAAAATCGATGAATAGGTGGTGGGTATCGATCTGAAGCTCATGGGTCTTCTCCAAGATCTGCCGTAGTGTGAATATCTGGTCGATGGTGGACTTTCCTGGCCTGAAGCCACACTGATATGGACCCATCAGATTGTTGACGAACGGCTTCAGGCGTTCACACAATACGGCAGATAAGATCTTGTATGCGATGTTAAGGAGACTGATGCCTCTGTAGTTGGGGCAGTTCAGAGGGTCTCCTCTTGAGAATCAGACAAACAATGCTGAGGTTCCATTCATCGGGCATACTTTCGTCCGACCATATTTTACAGATGAGTTGGTGTATGCTCCTTACCAAGTCATCGCCTGCCGCTTTGAAGAGCTCGGTAGTCATGCCATCTGCTCCAGCAACTTTGTTGGACTTAAGCTTCGATATGGCTATCTTCACTTCATCCAGGTCGGGTAGACGGAATTGTTGGTCATCATCGTCCAGGTTGAAAGGTTGATTCTGCCTGACAGCGGTATTTGGTCAGTTATCAAATCAGCTGTTGAATTTTTGAACGACGTGGAATTGATAAATTTGTGTCTTCTTCAACACTCTACTGAATGGATGCAATATTCTCTTCATTATGCACTCTTCTTACATGTCTCGGTGCCACTACATTTTCTAAAATATTGTGCGAAGACGGTCAACAATACGCCGAATAACGGTTTCAGATGGTCGATTATGTTAGATTTAATATGTTGCAAGTGCTCTTTATGTTTGGCGAAGAGGAAGCATAATTTTAATACCCAAGGCTACTGAATAAAAATGGCACTGACAATTTCCAATTTGACAATTGGTTTGACAGATGTAACTGTCTGGAGTTAAAATATAAAATCCCTTAACAATGCCCTTCAATGCCTGACAAGTACTACTTTTGTTTGAAATTCACCTACCATTCACCATTAGTAACGGCCGGAAATAGTGGAATCTCCGTAGATGTCGGCCTTAATGGAAATCTGCGCTCGCAAAATTGATGAATTAATGGGTCTGTTTGAGGGTTCAAAAATTGCCATTATCTATGTAACTGAAGCATGATTTTTAGCTAGCCGCAACGATGAAACGTTTCTTTTAAGGGGATACGAGAAGCCTTTTCGGGCTGATAGGCAAGCTAGAATAGATGGTGGAGCTGCTATTTACATACGAGAAAGTCGCACCTGCAATATTCAATACCGATACGATGGCGATAGTCAAATGGTTTACGTTTTCGCTGAGATTATATAATTCTATAGATATTGCTCCTTTTTATGCCCTTCCCTATCCCTCAAATCCCTCAATATCATAATTAGTTCTGACTCAAACAGCAAATTCGTGCAATGATGGGAGGATTACAGTCGGTAGGAAATCATCCGACCTATCACCGGTCAACACCACCAGAGCAATTCACTTCCTAACACGGTCGAGAACATTGTTGAAGATGTATTCTTTGTAAGTAACACTGAAAAGGTACCCCTTTGTGATCAGCTGTCGGCTCCTTACCTATGGCTTTAATATTAGTATTCCATCCTCTTCGTGATTTTTAAAATATTGACTATAGTTGTCTCGAATAAAACATAAGAAGTAATGATTGGGCGCTCATTTATTACTTAGCCTCTTCTGTGGATCAAATTGACTTTTTTGAATCACAACATAGTGAGCAACAATTTTGTTCCTCCAACGAGAAAGACAATAACATATGGTCAGCATCTTTGGTTTACTAGTGAAATCCACCAACTGATGTCACAACGAGATCAAGCCTATAAACAATACACCCCACTGATCCACACCGAAAACAGGCTGTACATACGCCATAACAAACTAAATTTTGCTTTAAAGAGACGACAATTGTGGAAAAATTTACGAGAATTAGAAATTGGCTAATCCAAACAGGAATATTATGAAAATATTGATATCAACGCATCAAATGCAAGCTTCACGACTTTTCCGTATCCAGTCCTTTCCAATCCATTTTCAAACATCAACTTTAACAAATCACTAGACGAAATACATCCGGTTTTTGTAAAAACTATCTTACCCATTATCCTTTCGTATATAACCTATACTTTCAACACTATCCTGATTACCTATTCGAAAAAGTCAAAAAAAAACTTTCACTTTATGGGTTTACTTCTGTGACGATATCCAATTATTAAATAGCTGTCGACTCAAGATCATAGATGATTCCGCGTATAACATCAATAGAGAGTTGGAAAAGATTGCACTTAAATCCACTAAAATGTAAATGCCTCGTCATAATTAGATCCTACTTATATTTAACCTATTTCTCCAACATTTTATTGAACAATGCTGTAATAGCATACACTCAAACTGCTAAAAGTCTAGGCATATTCTCCAACAACACCTTAGCTTGCGACTGCTATATTAATGCAGCGGTAGGTATGGTACTCGTATATGGTATTTTCCGTACACTTTCGCAGCCCTTTATCTTCTTAATAATGCGTCTTGTAAAAACACTAGTAATACCTAGTACCTACCTATTGTTTAGTATGAATGTGAAGTTTTCTGCGACTGTAATGCTATCAGTAGATGAAAGCTTAATGTTGCCTGAAGCGTGTAACCATATCTTGGAGTTCCGCTAGACCACTCTTTCATAATATTCATTCAAATATGCCACTTTCACTACGTAGTATGTACCCAGATCGTTGGGGAAATTTTCGAGTTCTGGATATTTCTTTTGACCTGAGTGAACATTCGCCTAAATTATCTTGGGTTCAAACCACCCAATTTTTCCCAAAATGTGTCCCTTAAATAAGTCAAGCTGCCAAAGAATATTTTTTTTTTTTTTTTTGAAGCCCAAAAAGGGAAAACCAAGTCAAGGTCTGGGATGGCAACGATTAGTATAAGGCCTCGTAGAAGTAGCATCTTCCGACAGGTGCTGGCTCCTTAAATGACGAGAATGAGCCTCTGCAGCCGAACATCTTGCAGTTCTGCTAATAAGTCCTACTTCACGCCTCCCCGTGGCGCCATCTGGGAATCTCACTAGAGGTTGCGAAGTGAAGAGGGCAAATAGCGAGTTTCCTGCGCCATTAACCAGGATTAGTGTCGGAAAAAACAAAACAAGACCTTATCCGGGCTACTCCGACATATTTGGAGCTCAGGCCGGAAAGGATTTCCAGGACTTAGTCAGGGTCTTGGAAAAGAGATGGTAGCGGACGAGCCCTATACGGGCCAACGCCACGCTCACATCCCGGAACGGGTTACTGGCTTCGGTGTAACCGACCCCTCGTCCTAGGGGCACTCAAAATGGAACTGGTCCTCCAGGTTGGGGGTTGTGCCGCCGGGGTAACTGCCCGGCCATTTAAAAAAAAATTAAGTTACGAAGCATCAACAAGCCTCGGATATGGACGGATCTACTGTTGACAACCCACGCAAACGATTTAAGGACAATGAGCTTCGGATATGCACGTGGAATGTTAGATCCCTTAATAGACCACGTGCAGCCGAGCAACTAGCGGAGGCCCTAGACTGCTACAAAGCAGACATAACCGCCATCCAAGAAATGCGATGGGATAGGCCGGACAAAAAGAAGATGAAAAACTGCGACATCTACTACGGCAATTGCTATCGACGGCAAAAGCAGCGCTTATTTGGATGCGGATTTGTTGTCGGAGGCAGACTAAGACAAGAAGTCCTCAGCTTCCGGCATGTGAGCGAGCGCCTCGTAGCAATCAGCATCAAAGCTAAATTCGCCAACATAAGCCTCATATGCGCGCATGCCCCCACAGAGGAGAAAGATGACGACACCAAGGATGCCTTCTACGAGCTCCTTAACAAGACCTATGAGCAATGCCCTAGCTATGACATTAAAATTGTCCTCGGTGATTTTATTGCAAAACTAGGAAGAGAGGGTATCTTTGGTGGAACAATCGGAAAATATAGCCTGCACAAGACCACCTCCGATAACGGATTCAGGCTAATCGAAACATTGTCGTGGCTAGCACGCGGTTCCCACATCTCGACATACACAAGGGGACTTGGAGAACTCCTGATCAATTAACAGTCAACCAGATTGATCACATTGCGATCGACGCAAGACACTCCTCCAGCATTATGGATGTCCGTACGTTCCGAGGAGCCAACATCGACTCGGACCAGTACCTTTTTGTAGCCAAGGTACGGTTGCGGATATTCCAAACTACGCCAAGACAAACTAATGCTGTGAGAAAATTCGACGTCAGACGGCTACAATCGCAAGAGATCGCCAAGTTCTTTTCCGATCGAGTGTCTCTTTATCTCTTAAGAGGTCCAATGCCGCCAGCATCAAGCATCGAAGACCATTGGAAACACTGCCAAAACGCCATCAGAGATGCCGCTTCTGATGTGCTGGGTTTCACTCGTCCACCACAACGAAACCCCTGGTTCGATGATGAATGCCGGCAAGCACATGCAGCTAAGCAAGATGCATATAACGCGGCGCTGCTTAGAAAGACCAGAGCTGCTCATGAGCTCTATGAGCGGAAGAGGAGAGACGAGCACCGGCTTCTCAGGAGGAAGAAGAAAGAGCATGAGAAGCGCGCGATCGAGGAAATTGAGAGATGCTACTCCAGGAATGAGGTTCGGAAGTTTTACCAAAAGGTAAAAATAACATGCCGCGGAAATCGTAGTAGAATCGCAGTCGATGCTGAGGATTTGGAAAGATCATTTCTGCAGACTGTATAACGGCGATGACGGACCAAATACCGCTGTCAGGCAGAATCAACCTTTCAACCTGGACGATGATGACCAACAATTCCGTCCAGCCGACCTGGATGAAGTGATGATAGCCATATCGAAGCTTAAGTCCAACAAAGCTGCTGGAGCGGATGGCCTGACTGCCGAGCTCTTCAAAGCGGTAGGCGATGACTTGGTAAGGAGCATACACCAACTCATCTGTAAAATATGGTCGGATGAAAGTATGCCCGATGAATGGAACCTCAGCATTGTTTGTCCAATTCTCAAGAAAGGAGAATTGAACTGCGCCAACTACAGAGGCATCAGTCTCCTTAACATCGCATATAAGATCTTATCCGCCGTATTGTGTGAACGCCTGAAGCCGTTCGTCAACAACCTGATAGGTAAATATCAGTGTGGCTTCAGGCCAGGAAAGTCCACCATCGACCAGATATTCACACTACGGCAGATCTTGGAGAAGACCCATGAGCTTCAGATCGATCCACACCACCTATTCATCGATTTTAAGGCCGCGTGTGACAGCATCTATAGAGACGAGCTATATAGAGCAATGTCTAGTTTTGGCATCCGTGCCAAACTCGTCCGTCTGTGCCGGGTGACGATGGAGAATGCACGCTGCTCCATCAAGGTCAGTAAAGATCTCACCGAGACCTTTGATGTCTAGAAAGGATTTAGACAAGGCGATGCCCCTGTGTCTTTGTTGATATGCTCTATTGCAGTGTGTTGCAAGCAGACCGCCTGGCTCTGGGTAACTTGCTTTGATCGAATGTTTTACGCACTATTCCTCTGTCTCTTGACGTATAGCGCTTAAATAAAAGTGAATGCCTGTCACAACGACAGAGACCCCTGTCTCTGCCTTCTTGCAGACAGAAGATTTGTTGTTCCCTTCGACAAGCATAAAAGTAGAAAGACACTGTTCAATAACCCACCAATTCTTCTCGCCAATATACTTCTGTAATGAGACAACGGACATAATAGACAACGACATTGTCAAAAGCCTAAGCGGTTGGGAGCTGGAGGGATGGAGCGAATGCCTAAACTCTACTTAAGGGAAGAGACTACTCCTTCAGGGGGGACAAAACAACATTTGGGTCAAAGGTTTTTGACCGTTCGTCATACCTATTTAGGTTGTCCTTCCAAGATACTGAGAAAGTGCACCGTTTGTTGATGCGCCCATGGCTGCCCATTACTCTCTCAAGATTTCAGTAGAACAACTGTTAAGAGGGAGAAAGTTCGAAGGGGCGGAGACGAAGGTTTTAAGAAAAAAGAGTCCAACTTTTTGTGGTAAATTTTACCGCGACACATACTATACATATATTGATGAAGTAGACAAAGCCGGGTTTCAATCTTTTCGAGACGGATCTACAAAATCACCCACGATCACGTAATATGATAAAGGATTCTCACTTTTTAACATAACTCAAACTTCGAAACCTCATAGCTCATATGAAAGACTACGCTTTAGACCTTTCAACAGGTCCCAAAATCGTATAATTCCGCACTGCCCCTATCTTTTATTTGAACGGTCTTCAGGGACGCCACTTTGCAGTATCCCGTCCTCAATATATAGGAACAGCAACATTTTTCAAACGATTCTCTCCCTTGAACTGTAAAACGTTCAGCTAGCTGTATTAAAGGCATTTCTTATGTCGCTAAGACGCATTTTTCGGTTCTCTTAAAGAACTTACAATATTCCGAATAGCTTCAGTCGTCGATGGTATCTATTTTGCAGAACAAGCCCATCTTATTCGAATATGTGGCTTATAACAGGAATCAATGCTGACAGTCTTAAATTTCACTAAAAATGAAATGAAAATGAAATCACACAAATACACACAACAGAAGCTAACTCTAGGAAAATAATAAAAAAATAATAATGTCGTTGGGCTTTAAGTCCATAAATATTAACTTCCCGAGAAGCTGTTGTGGGCTGTTGACTAAGGCTAACATCGCAACATCCGCTGCTGCCACACAAACTATAAATCTAAACAACTTCAACCCCTGGAATGGTTGACGTATGAGTTCCTACATACATCAAGTGATATGTTTGGTTGTTTACAGACCTATCGTCTAAAAGATGCTGCAGTGCCTTCTCCACATATCCACTTTGTTTGAACAATCATTTGACAAGATGTCCTTAAATCAGGAGAAATTGTCCCCCAACGCCCTCAAGTGTTGTGCAATTAAATGAACTTACGAAGCAAAGCCAGTTCATGGCCAAGAGTAAAGCTAACTAAGGTAAGACTTCCGACTTCCGACAATGTTTATGATTTAAACCTCTTCTGGCTGGCCCATCTCTACATCTATCCGTGACTTCAGATTCTGAGGCCACCAAACAGCTACCGGAAAGAAGCGTAACTATAGGTATTGCCCACACACAAACACACACATACTTGGCGACTATTTGGACTAAGATAACTTTTCACTTTATTTACCTTTATGATGGCACTCAGGAAGCCAGTTTCCCATATAATAAAGCCATTTTATGATGTGTTTGGAGGGTTAAACCAACACACACACACACACACGTAGAGAGGGAGACAGGAGTACTTTTGAATTTAATTCACAAGCATACAACATGAATATGACTATAGTGGCAAGACTGAAAACTACAAACAACGTTCCACCCAGTGTGGCCAGAACATCGGGACAAGGGTAAATAGTTAAATTTGTTTACTTTTCTATGTTTCATATTTTCATGATCCATGCCGCGCTCTGTACAATGTACCGTGGTCGTCGTCATCGGCGTGCTGGTGCTAGTGCCTGTACTAGTGCTGTGCCCCCATTGAACACGCTCTGTTTGAGAAAAGCCCGGGCCATGAGGTGTGCTTGGGATGTGGACGCGTAATTTCATCATAGTGACTATGAAAATGGCAAACAAGTGGGGGAATGGACACTTTGTTTAGTTTTAAGAGGATTAAAGGAGGTGCAGGTACTAACTTCATTTTATGATTCATAACACGATAAAAGTGTGGATTCTACAGACATGGAAGGATTCCCTCCTCAGCATACATAAAAAAAAAATAAAAAATTAAAAAAAAACGTGGTAAAGAAGTGGAAAAGGATGAGAAACGGAGCCAATTTGCTGAAAATAAGTTGTGCAATCAGGGTGCAATCTTATCAAAGCTGCACGAAGCACTGGGTATGCTGTTTGAATTTTTAAGTTGAGTATGCTCTTTACTTTATGACGCACATACGGATTCGACCAGTTTTGGCTTTAATATCACATAAGAGATGTGCGCCTGTCTATGGGTTGCATTCCCTGTGGATAATCAAATTAAGCGATGCTCCGTTGAAGTTGACTCTGAGATTGAGGTTGTCGAGCATTCGGTTTATGACACTTGACTGGATTGCGTCCTATATTTGCGTGTGAGTATCAGGAATGGTACTACCCTATGTCGGCCTCCTTTCCTTAATTCTTTTACAACCTTCACATCAAATATAGGTAATCACTTTCTCCAGTGATCATCTTACCCATTTTACCAATTTTATATTTGCCTCGGCTGCAATAGTATCCAACCGGCTTTCTCTTTCACTTTGTAACGGTATTTAATTTGAGATAAATTCAAATCTTCCTTTTTAATTACTACCCCGACATCAGATCTGGGCAATAACTAAATAGGGTAGTGTTTAGCTAGTCTACACTAAACATAGGGTCCGTTGCTTTCGTTAAAAAAAAAAAAAAATAAATAAAAAATGTAATTGAAATCGATCATACAAGAAGCAAAAGGAACCCTCCCTTCTACCGTTGCTTCACCCTTATGACCTTCGAACACAGGCAACCCTAAAGGCCAATCCAGGCAAAGAGTAGAAAGGGGTTAAGCCATTCAGCAGCGGCAGGCATGCTAGTGTGAGCTCCGTTCTATGCTCGTCGGAATGGGGGGGATCTTGCTGCTAAATTCGGCCAACCGCTGTTACAATTTTTACATGCCTTACTCTCGATGGTAGTTGAGCTGAAATTTTAAATAAGGGACCCGAATTTGTCCAGAGCGATTTCCGACCGCCTTTAGTTATCTTCCCGTTGATATGAGCCTGCAAAATGAAACTTAATTTGCCTTCCCGAATTCCATCAACTAAAGAGAGAAAAGAGCTAGGTGTTGTGCTCTTTTACGGAGTTTACCCTCCCCTTTGTGTCTAGCATGGGATCGCTAGTACACACCGTGGTAGCTACGTAATCCGTAGGCGTGGTGCGTGGCTACCCCTTAAAAAAAAATCAAAACACACTACGTTCTCGAAGATTACATCATTTTTCGCTGTCCGCAGGATCCCTTCACGCCCCTATCAGTATCTTAATATTAGCGTATCATTTTCTAGAATATAACATCGAATGCAGAAAAAAAGAGAAAAAAACAAAAACAAAACGACGGTGACCAATCTTTTCAAAACATGGAATCTCCTTGACTATTAAAAGTATTGAAAACTAAATGAATTCCAAGGTTCAACAAAATTTATTTCACGGAAAAGGGTAGGGGGAAATCAAACAGCTGAAGAAAATTTATGTATAAAGATAAATGTTAACTTAAATAGGTATAAGCGTACGAGTATGTAAAAAAAATAACAAAAATTAGATAAAAGTATTGGGTATATAAAAAAAATTATTAAAGATAAAAAGGAAAGCAAAAAAAAAAAAATAAAAATTAAATGGCTCCAATATGGGCATATCTATGCACTTGTGTTCGTAATCCTCTTCATCACTATATATGTATGTATGTCCTATCTATGTATGTCCATATGTGTAATATATGCATATGTAAATTTATAATTTAGGCCATTTTCGTAAAATGATAGACATAGGTCACAGATACAGAGGGTATCTGTAGATAGCTAAAGCTTCTTCACACATTTAATTCATATTTTCTTAAAAAGATTACAATAATGAAATTGACTCACCGTAGCTAAAAACTTGTTAAGGGATGAAGTGCACTCCTTCGCCGTATAAATATTGTATGTATGTTGTCAGTGTGTGTGTGGGTGGAATTTTCCATTTCGTTTTCTTGTTACTTGAACCTTATTGGCTATCAAAAATAGAATTAAATGCAAAGAAGCTGACTATTAAATGCAAAAAAAAAAATTTTACTCTACAACCTGATAAGGTCCTTGTTGGGACTAACTTGAAAAAGGATAGGAAGGGGGAAAGGGGTATGGCTCCATGTGGTTTCTCGTCTTCATTGGTTTCGCAAGTTCTCGTATCTCTTCTTCTCGGTGATCCTCGATTTCATTGTAGTAATGTGCACTTCCTGGAATGCGTGTACTTTCAAGCTCCTTATTTGATGCTGACGCCTGTGCAACTGCTTTATCCTGTACACTTGCTGGCTATGACGCAACTGCTGACTTCTGCGACTTGCTTTTTATAGGGCTATTGCTTGGCTTAGCGCACTTGGTGGCTCCTGCGCACTTGTTCCTTACGGGGTAATGGCTTGGCTTAGTGCACTTGCTGGTTCTTCTTTGAGAGGAGATTTTCTGCTGACTCTGATGATCGGTTTTCACGTGTGATTGTCTTATCTGCTCATTTTTTTTTTCTTGTCTGGAATTTTTTTTTTTTTTCTTTTTTCTAGATTATGAAGCGTTTTATTTGTTCTTGAACTAGCATGATTCCCTTTTATTTTCTTTCGGCAATATTATTCTTTTTTTTTTTTGACTAAACTTTACACTGAACTTCTTCAAAACCACGTTGACTTTTACTTTCTTTTTTGTTCTTTTTTTTTTTTTTTTTTTTTTTTCCTGCCAACTTTCAACCTTTGCTATCCCACGCTAACTGGCCTCTTGTCGTCATCCGATCTTTTTACAATGCCTCGTATGACAAATAAAAAAAAAACAAAAAAAATTCCGTTTTTCCAAATTACCGAATTATAATTGATGGTCATTCCCCATTAGAGCTTTGAAGACCGATTCAATTGTTGGTTTTTTGAATGCCGAGTAATCATCTTAGGCACAAACCTTACCAAGGAGCTAAGGGTGTGACGGGAAACATCGACTGGAAAGGAAACTCTTACGTAGATGGAAAAGGAATACAAATCAGGTTGTTGTAATTGACAATATCTATTGTCATGATCTGAACAAAAGATGGCGCTGTTATGATATGGGATTGATTTTCTTATCAATTGTTATTGTTTTTGCATGTTTTTTTTTTTCTTGTTTTATAAATATGAAGGGGAATACATACACATACATACATACATGGACGTAAGTGCGAACGAACTAGGGGAACGTTTCCCACAACTTCTAAGTGTGAACACAGGCTGGTGTTGCTACTTTGGTGTGGCCACTTCAGCTATACTACTTGCCCATAAAAGGTTGTCACCATATACTATTAAGAAATCTTAAATAGTTTGTCCCGCTTCCTTTTGTTATATTTATGTGAATCTAGCAAAATCGTTCTCAGTCGCGTATTTGGCACATAACACTCACCAATGACGAAATGACAGAAGGATAAAAAAGGGTTGGCTAGGTTAGAGTGGTCCGCCTTAAGGTCCATTCAGGTTAGTCCAAGTCCATTATGATAAAACTGGGGTGAGGCAGGTATGGCATGAGAAGGTGGTGACCTAAACAACCTGGAACCAAAGATATTTTTTGGTGAGCTTGTCATTATTAGTAATCTTTATGGAAGAGCTCCTTCAGAAATCTTTGTGAGACAATGACACAGTCTGAGTTTGGAGACGTCTCTTCTCCCGAAGTTGATCGGTTCTCTTTATCGTTTGGACTCGAGTAGTCAGATGTCCTACAATTGTTGTGATGACTCCAGTTTAACTGGCCTTAGAAAGCATTTGAAAGTTTGTCATTTGTGTGAATGTCATACGTCTTGATGGATTGATGTTCTCAAGCTGCCTACTATTTTTTGTTATGAAACTGTGTCAAGTCAGTAGAGAGTGATGATTTTGTGCCGTTTGGCTATCTCCGTAAGGATACAGAATAGTCTCAAATCCGTTTCGAATATATTTTGTTTAAAATTATATATCCGATCGCTGCTTGAATGTCGCATTTCAATATCTACCGCGGGTTGAAGTGGCTGAGCCAAGTAGCAGCGGCCTGATGAGTTGTTTTCAAGTTGGAAGAACAGTATTTGACTAGACCGAACGATTTATGGATACAATGGTCTGTCTTAGAGTCATCTGTCAAAAGGGAAATTTACTTATTATTTCAGTAATCCGATAATTGAACGTTTAAGTCACTTTCTAATAAAAATCAGTTTATTGGGGAAGACCAGGATGCAG
The DNA here is from genome assembly GCA_928272305.1 of Volucella inflata. Classification (NCBI taxonomy): domain Eukaryota; kingdom Metazoa; phylum Arthropoda; class Insecta; order Diptera; family Syrphidae; genus Volucella; species Volucella inflata. Next base: position 157,338,242 of record OV743716.1, read on the forward strand.
CGTGAGTATGGTTTTCCTTGCACCTCAGTTTTTTCTCCATCGTGAAACTTAATATGACCAATATCACCCCCTGTTTCGTTTGTTGCTTGCATGTTGCTTGCTGCGACCAATGTAAGTTTAATTGCAGACAGTTTCATATACTCGTATATCCAGTTCTTGAGCTGATGAATGTAGAAATCTCAACACTTTCGACCCATTTTTAAGTGTGTGAGAGGAAATATCGTACTGCTGTTCTCTTTTTAGTAATGCATGTAATGTAACATTTCCTAGTTATTAAACAGCCTTCTGGGATTAAGACTTTATTTAATGTCGATACCGATGATTCTTTCCAGGGCCCTTGGCAGAAAGGGTAAGAGATTGATAGGTCTGGGAGGACTGACAGCTCTTAATTCAACTCGGATAGGTAAACAATATCTACCTGACCCTAAAAACCATTCTAAAGTTGTGCACGCAAATATCATCGCATCCTGGTGCCTGCTAATATTCGAGATCGCAAATTTCCTATTTTAGGCCTTTTACAAAGATCATATTGGGCGTCAATCAACGAGCATCTCCAGCTAGCTCGATCTTGTGCTAGCTGCCTCCAGTTTCGCACGCTAAGTTTGCTGAGGTCCTCCTGCACTTGCGTGCGCCACCTGAGTCTCGGTCTTCCCCTACTGCGTTGTACCTCGAGGGTGGATTCAAAGACTTTTCGAACCGGAGCTTTGGTGTTCATCCGCTCTACATGACTCAGCCATCCTAGCCGTTGGATCCTCAATCTTCTGGCTAAGTCGATGTAGCTGTACAGTCCATACAGTTCGTCGTTGTATCTCCTCTTCTACTCACCGTCAATGCAGACGGTACCGAAAATCACTAGAAGAATTTTCCTCTCGAAGCAGCCAAGAGCACCCTCATCACTTTTTTGATAACAACGATACCTCTGCGATATAGAGCGGGACTGGGATTATTAAGGTCTTATATAGGGTAGCATTTGTTTTTCGATCTTGCTAATCAATTGCCTTTTAGCCCAAAGAAGCAGGGATTGGCATGAGTTATTCTTCATTTAATCTCACGGCTGGTGTCGTTGTCTGAATTTATAGCAGAGCCTAGGTAGACAAACACTTAACTTTGAGTTATTAAACCTGTCGAAGGTGACGTTCAATAGTTGCAAAGGCTCCACTGACATCACGCTGCTGTATATTTTCTTCCAATTATGTCAGTATGGTCGGGGTATGCGAGTAATTGGACGGACTTTTGAAAGATTGTCGCAGATCAGAGGGTCTGATTTCTTGTGGATCGGACAAACAATGCTGCTGCATACTTTCATCATACCATATTTTAGAGATGAGTTGGTGTATGCTCCTTACCAAGTCATCGCCTGCCGCTTTGAAAGGCTCGGCGGTCAGGCCGTCCACTCCAGTAGCTTTGTTCGACCTCAGCTTAGATATTGCTATCTTCACTTCAACCAGGTCGGGTTGACGGAATTGTTGGTCATCCTCGTCCAGATTGAAAGGCTCATTCTGCCTGACAGCTGTATTTGTTTGGTCGTCGCCGTTATACAGTCTACAGAAATAATCTTTCCAGATCCTCAGCATCGACTGCGACTCTACTACGATGTTCACTTGTTCGTCTCTACAGGCTTCGGTTCGGGGCTTGTGTCTACGGCATGTTTTTTTGGCTTTTTACCTCTCTCAATTTCCTCGACCGCCTTCTCATGCTCTTTCTTTTTCCTCCTGAGAAGCCGGTGTTCGTCTCTCCTCTTCTGCTTAAAGAGCTCGTGAGCAGCTCTAGTCATTTTTTGCAGTGCTGCTTTATGTGCTTTTTGCTTAGGTGCATGTGCTAGCCGGCATTCGGCATCAAATCAGGGGTTTCGTTGTGGTGGTCGAGTGAAACCCAGCACATCAGAAGCGGCGGCAAGGGACCTCTTATAAGATTAAGAGAGACTCGATGGGAAAAGGATTTGGCGATCTCTTGCGATTGAAGCCGTCAGACCTCGAAACGCCTCACAATTTTAGCTTGTCTTGGCGTTGTTCGAGATATCCGCAACCGTACCTTGGCTACAGCAAGGTAATGGTCCGAGTCGATGTTCGCTCCTCGGAACGTTCGGACATCCATAATACTGGAGGAATGCCTTGCGTCCATCGCAATATGGTTAATCTGGTTGACGGTTGATTGATCAGGAGTTCTCCAAGTCCCCTTGTAAATATCGAGATGTTGGAACCGCGTGCTAGCTACGACAATGTTTCTTCCCACCGCAAAGTCGATAAGCCTGAATCCTTTATCGGAGGTGGTGTCGTGCAGGCTATATCTTCCGACAATGCTACCAAAGATGCCTTCTCTTCATAGCTTTGCATTAAAATCACTGAGGACAATTTTAATGTCATAGCTAGGGCATTGCCCGAAGGTTTAGTTCAAGTGCTCATAGAAGGCATATTTGCTGTCTTCATCTTTCTCCTCTGTGGGGGCATGTGCAGAGGCGCTCGCTCACATGCCGGAAGCTCAGGACTTCTTGTCTTTGTCTGCTTTCGACAACAAATCCGCATCCAAATAAGCGCTGCTTTTGCCGTCGTTAGCAATCGCCGTATAGATGTCGCAGTTTTTCATACTCGTTTTTTTGTTTTGCAGCAGTCTAGGGGCTCCGCTAGTTATTCGACTGCTCATGGCCTGTTAAGGGTCCTAGCATTCAACGTGCATATCCAAAGTTCGTTGTCCTTAGTTCGTTTGCATGGGTTGTCAACAGTAGACCCATCCGTATCCGAGGCTTGTTGTTACGAGTACTTCGTAACTTTTTTTAATTTTTTCCTATGTAGGGAGTGGCACAAACAATAATCATAATATATCTTGTCATCCTTATGAGGAACTTATAAAAATAGTCGTTGGAACTATTCTTTTCCTCCTCTTTGAAAACGTGCGCGTACATTAGGCTGATATTGATGACTAGACGCTAGGTGTCTGAAACTTAAGCAGGCTAATTCTGACTTTAATAGCAAATCCGCATCCAAATAGCCACTGCTTGCCTTCTTTGCAGCAACTAAGGAAGTTATCTTATCGTCAACAGTGATATCATAAGCATCAGAGGCTTTCGAACGCTTAGAAATTATATATTCCTTTTAGACTTCCAATAAATAATCACTAATCTGAGGAAGAGGGCTCTTAATGGCACACTTAGGTATGATGAGCTGGCTAGACCGGTATCAAAATCCCCAAGCGAGGATATAGAATATGCATATACTATACGCACACTACGATCACACTATAATCTGTGGCGATTTTAACGCTAACTTGTTAAAAGAAGACTCAGTTTGTTTTCAAATGAAAGATTTAGTTTCGTCTGTAGGAATGAAAATTGTCAACACTACATACGCTACCCGTTTCGCTGGAAATAGGTTAACCAGCCTCCTCAATCTTTTTATTGTCGCTAATCAATCTCTTGTCCTGCAGTTTGATCAATTATCGTTTGATATTTCTGATCATGATCTACTTTTCTGCACATATGATGTGAACTTGGTGAAAAATGCTGAGCCTGATACATTTACCTATAAAGATTTTAGCTCAATTGACCTACTTGCCCTCCAGACTGCTACCCGCTCTGCCCCTTGGGAGCAATGCCGTGTAAGCGCTGACCCAAATGAAAAATACTTTGTGCTGCAAACAATTCTGACTCAATTGTTTGATCAGTGTGTACCAACGAAAACGGTCAGAATTATATATAAAATGTGTCCGTGGTATACTCCTGAAGTAGTTCGCTCTATAAAAACCCGAAACAAGCTGTATACATAATATGACATAATTGTAAGCATAGACCATCTGCTACTGCCTGGTCTGAGTACAAGACGGCACGTAACAACTCGACTTCTATAGTGCGAATTTCTAAAAAAAACTATTACTCTTCCAAATTGAACACTTCCCTTCCGCCTAAGAAACTTTGAAGCAATATTCGTGAAATCGGTGCCACTAAAGCTACCAGTGAATCCAAATGCTCTCTTGATCCCGATGATTTAAACGATTTCTTTCTTGATGAAGGGCCCAGTCATTGCAACTTTAATTTTAGTCAAAATGAAAACTTTACTGTGCCAAGGTTGGATGATTTTGTAGTAGCAACTGAAGACGAAATTTTTAAATACGTGGCAGCGGTCAAGTCTGACTCTAAGGGTGAGGATGGAATACCTATGCGCTTCATTAAACTTATATTGCCAAATATTGTCTCCCATATCACGCATGTCATTAACTGGTGCATTACTACCTCAACCTTTCCACAATGCTGGAAAGTTGCAAGAGTCTTTCCAATAGCTAAGAAAACTAACTCATCATCCCCTGCTGATTTTAGACCTGTTAGTTCACCGTGCTTATCAAAGGTCTTCGAGAAGATAATATCAGTGCAGATAACAAAGCATTTATCATTACACAAACTGCTGAGCCCCCGGCAATCCGGTTTTAGAGGTAACCACAGTAGTTCCACAGCGATGGTGAACTTGCTGGAGTAAATAAGGCAGGATTTCGACAAGGGGTCTGTTTCGCTCTTCTGCCTGCTAGACTTCTCAAAGGCCTTTGATAAAGTTAATCATTCAATCCTATGTTGGAAACTGAGAAATTATATTGGGTTTAGCGAAAGGGCGTGTATGCTAGTTTGTAGTTTTCTTTCTGGTAGATCGCAAAAGGTTAGTTGCGGTGAACATTGCTCATCTCTTAAAGAAATTGTGCAAGACGTTCCTCAGGGTTCAATTTTGGGCCCTATATTATTTAGCATGTTTATAAATGACCTCCCATCTGTGTGCAAATATGCTTCAGTACACCTCTATGCAGACGACGTACAACTTCATTTAGCTAAAAACTTTAAGGAGTTAGCAGAGCTTGTTTTTATTTTAAACGAGGAGCTCAAAAATATTTCTAATTGGTCAGTATCAAATGGATTACTCTTGAACCCGATTAAAACTCAAATAATCCCTATTTCCAAGAAAAGTTTTAACTTAAATATTTTACCAGATATTTATCTAAATAATAGCAAAATTGAAGTTGTTGAAACTGTAACCAGTCTTGGCTATGTTATTAATCGCTCTCTCAGTGGCTATAACCACAATAACTTAGTGATTGGTCGCATATATGCGTGCCTTCGGAAACTGTGGCACAGTGCTTACTATACTCCCTTGGAACTACGAAAAAAGCTAGTATTAACACTCGTATTACGAGGAATGCATAACACTCGCAAAGTCCCATCTGGGGACTATATCGAAATACCATCACGTCGGCAAAGAAACATGGTGGTGGAATGACAAAACCAAACGAGCTGTGGCCGACAAGAAGAGTGCATTCCAAGCGTGGACAAAATGCGATCGGAGCGACGATATCGAAAAAGCTCGACTGGCTCTTGAATACGAGGGTCTTAAAAATGTCGCAAAGAAAGTCCTGGCTCGAACTCGAGCGGCAGAAGCGGAAAACCTGTACCAGGAGTTGGAACAAATATCCTCACGATCGGCGGATAGAAGACAAGCTATCCAAAAATGCCAAATATTTTTAAGCTCGCTGCACAGAGGAGAAAAAATTCAATGGAAATAACCTCGCCGAAATACATCAAAAACGCAGACGGTCGCTTACTGACAAATGAAAAGGAAATTTGTGACCGGTGGCTTGAATACTGCAAGGAGTTGCTTAACAAACAGTTTCCACGTGATATCGTGCCGACAGCTGGTCTATTCGAGGAGGAAGTTTCGGACTTTTCAATCAAAGAAATAAGTATAGCAATTGGAAAAATGAAGCGGGGGAAAACGGCGGGACCAGACATCATTCCATCAGAGTTTTGGTCGAAGATGGAATGGGATCGGCAGCGTTTGGCTATCGAAACATTTAAATAAATTAAAATGTGGACAACCTATGCCGAATCAATGGAGAAGTAGCTTCTTGGTTCCATTATACAAAGGAAAAGGCGACACTCGAGAATGCAACAACTACTGTTCAATCAAGCTTATGTCACACACGATGAAAATCGTCGAAAGAGTCTTAAACGAACGTCTTCGGCAAATAATAAAGCTCGATAATAGCCAGTGTGGATTTTTTGAAGGAAGATCGACGGTGGACTGTGGACGTTATCCAAAGCCTACGAATAATAATGGAAAAGCACCGAGATTCGTCAAAAGATTTACACATGGTATTTATCTACCTCGAGAAAGCATTCGATCGAGTGCCTAGGGATCTCATATGGGCCGCGCTGAGGTCTCAAAACGTACCGGAAACGTATGTTAGAATACTGCAAGACATGTACGGAAACGTGAAAACTGTGGTTAAAAGCTCTGCTGGACTAACGAGAGAATTTCCAGTTAATGTCGGAGTGCATCAAGGAAGCGTACTTAGCCCTTTCCTCTTTAACGTAGTATTAGACTATCTTTTAAAAGACTGCATGCGCGAAGCAAATGTAACGCCAATTCTCTTCGCTGACGACGCAGTTATACTTAGCGATAACGTCGAAGATTTACAGAACGCCTTATATTCATGGAGAAATGCGCTAGAGAGAAACGGGTTTAAAATAAGTCGTTCAAAGACGGAGCATTTGACGTGCCCATTTGCGCATCCGTTGCGACCTGTTCCGGATATGATGTAAAACGGAATAGTTCTTCCGGAAAGCACTATCTTTAAGTACTTAGGATCAATCGTTAACATGGAAGTGAAATGCGACGACGACGTAAACCACAGAGTGAGTGTGGGATGGATGAAATGGCGGGAAAATTCGGGAATCTTTTGCGACCGGAAAATTCACTTAAATTGAAGGGGAAACTCTACACCACGGTTGTTAGACCAGTTCTTATGTACGGTTCTCAGTGCTGGACAATGCACGAAGAGTTTAAGAACAAAATGACGGCAGCGGAAATGAAAATGTTAATGATGTCTAGTGGAGTCACTAAACGCGATTGCATCAGGTCCAAGTGTATAAGAGGAAGTCTACAAGAATTCGGTAACCGAACAGCTTGAGGCGAATAGAATAAGCTGGTATTGCCACGTTCAAAGAAGATCTGCGGAAAATCCGGTTAAAAAGGCACTATCAACTACGGTCACTCCCACTGTAAGAAAACGAGGTCGGAAAAAGATTTCCTGGATTTCTCAGATGGCAAATACGCAACAACGCCTGGGGCTTACCACTGAAGCGATCCAGGATCGAGCATTATGTAGACGCGTTCTGCGGTCTGCGACATTAGCCAACCCCATAAGCGGAGCAGCAGCGATGCAGTAAAAACTCGCTACGCATAAGTTCATATAACGAGGAAAGGGTTAATAAAAGGATAAGAAGAAAGAAGAACACTCGTATTACCAATTATTTCATACGCTGAAGTTGTTTATAGTAATGTTGACTCATTATCACAGCATAAGTTGCAGGTCGCTTTCAATGATGCTATACGTTACATTCACCGCATTCGTAGACATGACCATGTGTCAGTGCATGCTAGGGATTTACTCGATTGTTCCTTACAAGAATACATCAATGCCAGGAACTGCATATTCTTACATAAAATCATTCATAAGAAGTGCCCGTCTTACTTGTACAACAGGCTTACTTTCACTCGATCCTCAAGAACCATTAGCCTTATTCCATTACGTTGCAATTACCTTAACTCCTCTCGTTTATTTTTCATTTACACTGTTAGACTTTGGAATTCATTACTTATACATATCAAAGCCATATCTAGTAGCTCGAATTTTAAAAGTGAAATTTTTCGACATTTTTCCTCCTCAACTCGCCCACAATAGCCCTGCCCCCTTCCTCTGTTTCTACAAACCTTTTACTATTCTTCACTCTTACTCCTTTTCACAATCACTTGAAGCGATCTTAAAACGTTGCGCTGCTGGCCTAATCTTTTTTTCCAGGCAGTCACTAATAAGCAAACTCAATCGTCATCATATCTCTTTCGGAATACATAATTTGTGGATGGCAATCTGTACTCAGGACTGGTTTTGGCCACAATCCGTGCCCGAAAAAGAATGAATCTGATCTTCACTAATTCAAAACTGTAGTAAGGTGTTGGATAGGGTGTTATTAGAAGGAGACAACGTGAAATTTAATCCCCGTTAAGTATTGTAATGTCAGTGTCAGAAAACATGAAGTATCTGCATTTGCAACGATAGCCAAGTTTTACTTAAAGGAGGACTATTTAGGATCTAAAACTACATTAGTTCTTCTGTTTCCTTGGCCCAAGTAAACTCAACTGTAGTGGAAACTTTCTACGGTATCCAAATTAACTAAATGAATGCTTGGCTACGTCATTAAGAATTCAATTTGATTATCCAAGACTGACTACACTGCAATGTGGTTAACTGGTCTTAACAGGCCAATAGTAGTTAGTAGAGCTAAATTAATATTTTTAGGGAAAAACTTTGACAATTTGGGAATTTAAAAATACTGTAGCTACCGAGGTTACAGAAACATTTACTCGTAACTGGCCTTTAGGGCAGAAACGAATACAGTTGATACCAGCTTAAATACAGTGGCATCTGATTTTGAATATTTATCTGAATCTTACGAAGATGTCCCATGCAGAGATTATGACAACTGCTCTGCCAGATTTATTTACTCTTTATCGAAAGAAAAAACACAAACTCCTCCCTATTCTGTGTATTCATACAGATTCCTTTATTTCAGCTAATAATGCCACAACCACAACCATGGATGTATCTTCAAGCATGGAAAACATGTAATTCCCCATACGTTTGATAGCCTATGGGTCCTTACAATATCACAGGATCACAGGACATCGAGTGAATTTAAAAAAGCCCAAGCTTACTCGCACAACCCAACACCTGATTTACCACAAGATGCCCCAAAAGGAAATCAACCCAGAAAGCTGATCCACACAAATCATGGGATATTCGTACGAATACTCGTACATACGGATACTCGTTGATACGAATACATTTTAGCTAAAAGGTTGCTCAATTCTTTTCTTAGAAAATTTACTTTGAAATGGATTTTCTCAAAACTCTATGAGTTATTTCATTAGGGCGCTGTATGTTTGTATGTTCATATGTCCATACACTCATGGCTGTAGAAGGTATAGAAAAGGAACCTTCAGATAAAGATACAAGTATATACTCTTAGGTAGATGGACATTGGTAGATAGTATCGCCTTTCATTTCTCATCTCATCCCAGTGCCGACAAAGAACGGATATATTCGTATCTAGAAACGGAGATTTCAGCTCCTTTCCACATTTCATATTTCTTTGCATGAATTTCAGATTATTTATTGGCTTCGGAAAAATATATACGAGCGAGTATCCTTACGGCGACGAGGATATTGTGTGATTTTCTTCTTTCTTTTTTATTTTATATTTTTTTTATCTATTTTGTCTGGGATTCCCTTTTTGACAGATTGCCCCGAGGATGTCGAATAAAAAGATTGGTGGATATAGAAACCTTGCCGGCTAAGTAAGTGTGTATTTGTTTCGTTGGTAACATGAAGAGCCACAAACGGTGAAATCGAAGGGAAAAGGAAGTAAAAAAGACGAAAAAACAGAACCAAAAGAAGTAAATATATTTTAAAAGGTCTACACAATTCGGTTCGTTTACGTAATCAATACCAATGGATGTTTTCGAAACCACAAAAAAAAAGTAGGTAAGTATACAATCGAAAAGACCATCTTTCAGGGATTTCTTATTCGTTTTTTCCAAAAGGGACTTGGCTATGAGAGTGGGCAGACTCATTGGCTAGATATTAAAAAGTGATTAAAGTTGATTAGGGAATTAGAATTGTGATTAGCTTTTTGCTCTCTAATTAGCAAACGAGCAATCTGTTTTGATAAGCAAATCGGATTCATTGCAATTGTAACGATTAATGATTAAATGAAAATTTTTCCTCTAAAACTATCAAAGTCTATAGAAACGAAAGATGCAAATATTCTACCTTTAATACTACAATGTCCCAAAGGTAGTAAAAATTGTTGGTCGTTCGTCAAAAACATTAGAAATTCTGTTTCATTCTCCATCCCGACGCTCATTTACATTCCTCATGACATTCTAGCTGTCAGCTCTTTGGACAAAGCCAATCTGCTTGCTGCACACTTTGCGGCCCGCTCAACGCTTCCAGATTGTGCTTTGGTTCCGCCTACACTCGAGTGCGTCGAATCTTCAATGGGACTAATCCACTTTCGCACTCGTGTAGTAGCAAAAGTACTTAAAGATCTTAACGCTCACAAATCCGCTGGTCCAGATAACCCTTCTTCTGAAGAGGTGTTCTTCTACGCTGGCCAAACCACTGCGTAAGCTCTTCCATCAATCCTACTCTTAGGACTCTTTCCGAGCATTGGAAAACAGCATTTGTCCAGCCCGTCCCTAAAAAAGGCGAATCTTCTTCTCTCTCCTCTTACAGACCCATTGCACTTACGTCCCTTTTTCCAAGCTCGTGGAAACGCTAATAAATCGTCAGCTAATGAAATATCTCAAAACACGAAAACTTCTTAATGACCGGCAGTACGGTTTTCGTAGCATCAGGTCCACTGGTGATTTGATGACATGTCTCACCGAAAAGTGGAGACAAAGCTTACATCAATCTGGCGAAAGCAAGATAGTTACACTTGATATTTCTAAGGCATTTGACAGTGTTTGGCATCAGGCTCTTTTGTCGAAATTGCGTGCTTTTGACTCTTTTCTTCAATGAAATTTCCTTTCGGAACGTTCAATTCAAGTTGCCTTGGATGTTTTCAAGTCTCAAAATAAATGCTGGTGTGCCCCGGTGCTCCGTTCTGTCTCCGACACTCTTTTTAATTTTCATCAATGATCTCTTGTCTGCTACTTCTAATCCGATTTACTCCTTTGCTGACAACAGTACTCTCTGCTTTTCATATTCGTTCCCGAAATCATGCCCCTGCTCTTCGGCTGTAGAACGGGAACGGCAGCGTATGTTAAGCTCATTAAATTCCGATATAAACAGCATAACCAATTGGGGAACTACCAACAGAGTGGAACTTTATGCTTCCAAAACACAATGCTGTCTGCTGTCTGCTGTCTGCTGTCGCTAAAGCGAAATTCCAGTACCCAGCCATTATCCATGAATGGCACTTGCATCGTCGAAACCGAAAAACTTGCCATTCTCGATATGTGTGTCAATGACAATTTACGTTGGAATGACCACATATTCGAAGTCGCTAAAAATGCTGCGAAATGTTTGGGTTTCCTCAAGCGATGTAAGAAATATTTTAACCCCTCTGATCTGGCTTCAATATAAAAGGCTTTCATCCGCCCAAAACTGGAGTACAATGCTCACATCTGGTCAGGTGCTCCCAAGACCTCTTTGCGCCTACTAGATATGATTCAAAACCGTGCGATAAAACTAATAGGTGATGCTAATATTACACAGTCGATTGACACCCTCCACCACCGACTTAATGTCTCCTGTCCCACCCTGTTTTATCGCTATTTTCACCACCAGTGCTCCTCTGAAATCGCCAGTAGCATTCCGCCCCTTCAAACCTCCAACCGTAACACCCGTCTCGCTATGAATGCTCATCAGTACACCCTCAAGCCCACTTTCGGACGCACCCTGAAATATCGTGATTCTGTCCTAAGCCGAGCAACTCGCTCATGGAATGCCCTGCCGAGCTCTTAATTTCCTAGCCATTACAACCTTCAAACATTTAAAACCAACGTACATCGGTACCTCTATTTTCTCCCTCCCTAAATTTCCTTTGCCCGCGCTATGTGCAAAAATATAAAATATAAAAAAAAAAAGTCTGTACGGTTTTAATTTTTTTTTTTAGCGCTTGCTACTTGTTTACACGGCACGTCAACTGCTTTTTCGGGCGTCCAAGAACCTTGACTTACTTTTGATATACGAGACTAAAAAATATTGATTCAAATCAAAAAGTAACTTGTTTGAGCCAACCTGTAAGAGCTCGTATGATCGTGGTGGAGAATGATCCGTGTTGGGCGGTTGCTTTTCCTTATTTCTGTAAAGAAGTCCGACAAGAAAATGACGGTGTACAATTCTGAATTGACTCTTATACATTGCTTTAGTAGCACAGTGGCGACATGTCCGGCATTTCGAAGAAACAAGCGACCAGTTGGTTCTTGATTGATTTGGATCGTTTGCTACTGACGTCTGAACGACAGCGATATTTTCGACACATCGACCAACCCGTTATCTCACTGAAACCCCAACATCACACAACGAATATGTAGACTCAAATTTTTGCATTTCAGTTGTTATTGCCTGTCTACTAGGGCGAGAATTACGACGGAAAATTTGAATTAACGCTCTTAAAGTTGCAGTCACCGACTCCGAATTTCGGCAGAAAATTTTTATAATTTATAGACGTTGCTCGTTCGTGTATTTTACCATGATGAAAATGTTGAGTTTACTGAATAAATTGTGACAGTGACAGTTTGATGATTATGGAAAGAGTACGTTCACAAATTAAATTCAAAGCTGTCAAGTCCCTATTGGAAAACCCGATATACTCGTATCTAATCGAGCACGATTTAAATCTTTTTAATAATGATGCAATTTTTAAAAAATTATTGGAAAATTATAAACTCTTGGAAAACCATTCTTATTTCCAACTCTTGTTGGAAACGTAGGTAACAAATCACAAATTCCCAAATATCATAAAATCTACTGGTTTTCTGCAAACTTGTTGATGAATTTCTTTTTTATTATTGTTACGTTCATAAAAAAATAAGATAAACGTTATGTACGAGTATATTATTCATTTCCTGGAGAAAAGTGACTTCAAATTTAAAATTAGCAAGAAAAAATGAACAGGCTTAGACATTGGATATCTGAAGACTTAAATAAGATTTGAACTTTATTTAAACGCAGTTACAAAGACTAGTACTTCTACTTAAAATAAACTCTTAAATAAATTTTCTACAATTAGTACTAAAAGAGCAATTTTCGTTAGAATATACCCAAGAATCATTTCTCAAATTATCGCTGACAAATTATGGAACACCCGGTTTATTGAGATGTCTCTGTATTATACAATTGGGATACATACAGAATTCATAAATATGAATGAAAAGATGTATTGAATTTATAAATTTGGGTAGATTTACATATTTAAATATTAAAAATTAAAAATAAAAAAGATACAAACTATTGAATTAAAAATTTAAAAAACAGCAATCTCAGTAACTACAGCAGTTGTAATTGCTTTTTGAATAATAGATACAAATCGCAGGGAGGGGTATATTTATTTTAACACTGGAACTTATTTTTGGCGGTATCTAATCGATTTCAAAGACTAACGACATGATTTAAGAATTGTCTGCGGGATGTAAAACAGGTGTACCTGCATAGATAGCCTTAAGGTAATAGAGCGCTCAGATCAGTTAAAGGAAAGTTTACTCTATAAATATGATGGCTCTTTCTTATACAATAGATTACCTTGCCAAGAAAGCAAAGCATTTGTATTGTATTTAAAAAAAATTCTAAGATGCAGCCGAGGAAGAAAAAATCTTGCAAAACAAATTGGTTGTCACCTAGAACAATATATGTAGCTAGTTTGATATCTCCCGCTCAATCTTGTTTCCGCAAGCATCAAAGATGGTAATCATTCTGAATGATATAAGAAAGAACAGAATTCGATTTGAAACGCATTCCAATACTCTGTTTGCTTGATTTTTCAAAAGCATTTGACTGTGTCAACCACGTTATTTTATTCGAAAATCTTAAATCTTGTTTTGAGTTCAGTTCGATAGCAGCTCTGCTTATAAAAAACTATCTCTATAATCGAAGTCAACGAGTAACTGTTGTTTTAATAACATTGAAGTCTGATAAACCAGAGCATGGAGTGCCCCAAGGTTCAATCATAGGCCCTCTTTTATTCGATTTGTACATCATCAATCCTCCCAGTGTATGTTCCAATTGTATCTCTGCATTTACATGCTGATGATGTCCAAATTTACTTATCTAGACCAATGGGCTTAATTGAAGATCTCGTCTGTAGAATAAATGAGGATATTTTAAAAATAAACAATTGGTCGGAAAGCAATGACTTGTTTTCTTCTTGGAGACATATTCCTTACCTTACTTACTTACTTTAGGTGGCGCTACAGTCCGGGGTGGACCTGGGCCTCAGTCAACAAGCTTCTCCAGCCAGCTCGATCACTGGCTAGCTGCCTCCAGTTTCACACGCTAAGTTGGCTGAGGTCCTCTTCCACTTGCGTGCGCCACCTGAGTCTTGGCCTTCCTCTACTGCGCTGTCCCTCGGGGGCGGATTCGAAGACTTTTCGGACCGGAGCATTAGTGTCCATGCGCTTTACATGACCCAGCCATCTCAGTCTTTGGATCTTAACTCTTCTGGCTAGGTCCATGTCTCTGTACAGTCCATACAGTTCGTAGTTGTATCTCCCCCTCCACTCACCGTCAATGCAGACGGGACAGAAGATCGCCCGAAGAATTTTTCTCTCGAAGCAACCAAGAACACCCTCATCCATTTTTGATAATGTCTATACCTCTGCGCCATAGTGACTTTTGTTTTCCGAGAGAGGACTTGCTACTTAATTGACTTCTTAGCCCAAAGAAACAGCGGTTGGCAAGAGTTATTCTTCGCTTGATCTCAGCGCTGGTGTCGTTGTCTATATTCATAGCGGAGCTTAGGTAGACAAAGTCCTTAACTACCTCAAAGTTATATCTGTCGAGGGTGACGTTCTGTCCGAGACGTCGGTGTTGGTTGTCCTTTTTGCTTGACAGCATATACTTGGTCTTGCCCTCATTGACCACTAAACCCATTTTGGACGCTTCCGTCTCAATACTCGCGAAAGCGCCACTGACATCACGCTGTTTTCTCCCGATTATGTCAATATCGTCGGCGTATGCGAGTAGTTGGACGGACTTTTGAAAGATAGTGCATCTTGTGTTTGCTCGTGAGTTTTGCACTACTCTTTCAATCATGATATTTAAAAAATGGCATGAGAGCGCATCGCCTTGTCTAAATCCTTTCTGGACATCAAAGGTCTCGGTGAGATCTTTATCGACCTTGATGGAGCAGCGTGCATTCTCCATCGTCATCCTGCACAGACGGACGAGTTTGGCAGGGATGCCAAAACTAGACATTGCTCTATAGAGCTCGTCTCTATAGATGCTGTCATACGCGGCCTTAAAATCGATGAATAGGTGGTGGGTATCGATCTGAAGCTCATGGGTCTTCTCCAAGATCTGCTGTAGTGTAAATATTTGGTACATGATGGACTTTCCTGGCCTGAGACCGCACTGATATGGACCTATCAGATTGTTGACGAACGGCTTCAGGCGTTCACACAATACGGCAGATAAGATCTTATATGCGATGTTAAGGAGACTGATGCCTCTGTAGTTGGCGCAGTTCAGAGGGTCTCCTTTCTTGAGAATTGGACAAACAATGCTGAGGTTCCATTCATCGGGCATACTTTCATCCGACCATATTTTACAGATGAGTTGGTGTATGCTCCTTACCAAGTCATCGCCTGCCGCTTTGTTGGACTTAAGCTTCGATATGGCTATCTTCACTTCATCCAGGTCGGGTGGACGGAACTGTTGGTCATCATCGTCCAGGTTGAAAGGTTGATTCTGCCTGACAGCGGTATTGGTCCGTCATCGCCGTTATACAGTCTGCAGAAATGATCTTTCCAAATCCTCAGCATCGACTGCGATTCTACTACGATGTTCCCTTGTTCATCTCTGCAGGCTTCGTTTCGGGGTTTGTTTCCGCGGCATGTTATTTTTACTTTTTGGTAAAACTTCCGAACCTCATTCCTGGAGTAGCATCTCTCAATTTCCTCGATCGCGCGCTTCTCATGCTCTTTCTTCTTCCTCCTGAGAAGCCGGTGCTCGTCTCTCCTCTTCCGCTCATAGAGCTCATGAGCAGCTCTGGTCTTTCCAAGCAGCGCCGCGTTATATGCATCTTGCTTAGCTGCATGTGCTTGCCGGCATTCATCATCGAACCAGGGGTTTCGTTGTGGTGGACGAGTGAAACCCAGCACATCAGAAGCGGCATCTCTGATGGCGTTTTGGCAGTGTTTCCAATGGTCTTCGATGCTTGATGCTGGCGGCATTGGACCTCTTAAGAGATTAAGAGACACTCGATCGGAAAAGGACTTGGCGATCTCTTGCGATTGTAGCCGTCTGACGTCGAATTTTCTCACAGCATTAGTTTGTCTTGGCGTAGTTTGGGATATCCGCAACCGTACCTTGGCTACAACAAGGTAATGGTCCGAGTCGATGTTGGCTCCTCGGAACGTACGGACATCCATAATGCTGGAGGAGTGTCTTGCGTCGATCGCAATCTGATCAATCTGGTTGACTGTTGATTGATCAGGAGTTCTCCAAGTCCCCTTGTGTATGTCGAGATGTGGGAACCGCGTGCTAGCCACGACAATGTTTCGATTAGCCTGAATCCGTTATCGGAGGTGGTGTTGTGCAGGCTATATTTTCCGATTGTTCCACCAAAGATACCCTCTCTTCCTAGTTTTGCGTTAAAATCACCGAGGACAATTTTAATGTCATAGCTAGGGCATTGCTCGTAGGTCTTGTTAGAAAGCTCGTAGAAGGCATCCTTGGTGTCGTTATCTTTCTTCTCTGTGGGGGCATGCGCGCATATGAGGCTAATGTTGGCGAATTTAGCTTTGATGCGGATTGCTACGAGGCGCTCGCTCACATGCCGGAAGCTGAGGACTTCTTGTCTTAGTCTGCCTCCGACAACAAATCCGCATCCCAATAAGTGCTGCTTTTGCCGTCGATAGCAATTGCCGTAGTAGATGTCGCAGTTTTTCATCTTCTTTTTGTCCGGCCCATCCACGGCTGCACGTGGTCTATTAAGGGATCTAACATTCCACGTGCATATCCGAAGCTCATTGTCCTTTAATCGTTTGCGTGGGTTGTCAACAGTAGATCCGTCCATATCCGAGGCTTGTTGATGCTTCGTAACTTAATTTTTTTTTAAATGGCCGGGCAGTTACCCCGGCGGCACAACCCCCAACCTAGAGGACCAGTTCCATTTTGAGTGCCCCTAGGACGAGGGGTCGGTTACACCGAAGCCAGTAGCCCGTGCCGGGATGTGAGCGCTGCCGTTGGCCCTTATAGGGCTCGTCCGCCACCATCTCTTTTCCAAGACCCTGACTAAGTCCTGGAAATCCTTTCCGGGCTGAGCTCCAAATATGTCGGAGTAGCCCGGATTAGGTCTTGTTTTGTTTTTCCGACACTAATCCTGATTTATGGCTCAGGAAACTCGCCATTTGCCCTCTTCACTTCGCAACCTCTAGTGAGATTCCCAGATGGCGCCACGGGGAGGCGTGAAGTAGGACTTATTAGCAGAACTGCAAGATGTTCGGCTGCAGAGGCTCATTCTCGTCATTTAAGGAACCAGCACCTGTCCGAAGATGCTACTTCTACGAGGGCGGGTCAATAAGTCCGTGACTTTTTGAATTTCTGACCTCTTTACTGAAACAGCAACACTGCTCCTGTCAACAGGCATCTGTCAGTTGACTCCTGTCAAAATTTAAACTTGCTGCGTCAGTTAGTTTGTGTTTGACAGCTATTTTTATCAGACTACTCACTAATTTGAGGAGAAAATGGAAAAAAGTGAATTTCGTGTGCTTATTAAGCATTATTTCTTGCGAAAAAAAACCATTACCGAGACCAAGGCTAAGCTTGATAAATACTATGGGGACTCTGCACCATCGATTTCAATGGTAAAAAAGTGGTTTACTGAATTTCGTTGTGGCCGTACAAGCACTGAAGATGCCGAACGTCCTGGACGCCCAGTTGAGGTCTCTACACCCGAAAGAATCGAACGATATGGTGTTGGCCGACCGAAGATTGAAAGTGCGAGAGATCGTGGAAGCCGTAGGGATCTCGCATGGCTCAGTGGTTTCAATTTTGAATGATCACTTGGGCATGAGAAAGCTTTCCGCAAGATGGGTGCCGCGTTTGCTCACAGTCGACCACAAACGCAATCGTGTAACAAATGGCAAAAATCCATGAATTGGGCTATGAATTGCTCCCTCATCCACCCTATTCTCCAGATTTGGCTCCGAGCGACTACTTCTTGTTCCCAAACCTGAAGAAATGGCTTGGTGGAAAAAGATTTGACTCCAATGATGAAGTCATCTCGCAAACAAAGGCCTATTTTGAGGACCTCGACAAATCATTTTTTTTGGAAGGGATAAAAAAATTGGAGAAGCGTTGGACAAAGTGTATAGAGCTCAAGGGAGACTACGTTATCAAAAAATCTGTGTTTTAATCCAAAAGTCACGGACTTATTGACCCGCCCTCGTACTAATCGTTGCCATCCCCAATTCTGTACCATGTAGCAGAATAAGTGGGAAATATTGAACATTGGTAGCGTGTTTTTAAATATTTTGGCGATGTTCAACAAAAGCTTATTTTCCAAAGCCCAATTAGCAGATATACTCGTAAAGCGTGAGCCAACAGATGGTGTGGATATTGGCTGTCAATTACTGCCATTTACTGAATTCAATGTGGCATGACAGATGTCATACAATCTTTAGCAATTTTGGTCACGGAGTCGCTTACCACACAACAACGCATTTTTGTTATTAAATCTTATTACGAAAAATGGCGATCTGTAAAAGTAACATATCGTAAAATTCGTGATTTTCTCGCTCAACATAATCGTCCTAGTGAGTCCGGAATTCGTGCAATTGTGGAACGTTTTGAAAAAACTGGTTCGGTATCGGCTCGAGCTCCATATCTGCATGCTCGGTCAGCACGTACTCGCCAAAACATCAACACTGTAAGCGAAAGTGTTCAACACCAGCCAGGCATCTAAATTATTCGTCGCCGAGACCAACAAATATGGCAAATATTTTAGAAGTTTATCTCTATTTTTACTCCTAACACCAATGAAATCCAAATTACATAAATCTAAAGCCTTCGGACCATCTACGACGTCGCCGATTTGTAAACTGAATGTAGAATCGCCAGGACAATTTGTCATCGAATTTGATCTTTTCCGATGAAGCCCGTTTTTGGATAAATAAACAAAATTATCGTTTCCGGGGACCGGAGAATATGGGTTCTCGAAAGATCAATGCGTCCTAAAATTGTCACTCTTTGGTGCGGATTATGAATTGGCGGCATCACTGGCCCGTACTTTTTCAGTTACAGTGAAAGGAGAACGTTACCGCTACATATTCAAAATATTGGGTCTGGACGATCTCGATCTCTGGTTTCAACTGGTTACACATAAGCCGTCAGTCAATCAATTTATTGTTTACAAAATTCGAAGATAGCAATACTTTGATAAGAGGATAAGTTGATTGGCCTACAATGGCATGCGATTTGACGCCTTTAGACTTTTACCTGTGGGTTTATTTGAAGAGTAAGGTCCATGCCAATAACCCAACGACAATTCAGGATCTTAAACATAACATCCAAAGTAAAATTGCGGACATTGACCCACTTAATCTTCAAAAAGTCATCGACAATTTTGACCTGCGGGTAGTCACGGCTTGCAACAGAAGCCGTGGTGGTCACATGAACGATGTTGTGTGCCATTCATAATTGCAACAGACCGAACTTTATTAATCAGTAAAATCACCGTAGCTGTTGGCTCACCCTCTATAATTGCACATCATCCGCATAGACATTAAACTGATAGTGGAACACAACAGATGAAAAATCATTTATAAACATGGGAAACAGTAGAAGACCTAAACTGCATCCCTGGAGGACACCACAACTTATTGGAAGAAGAGAGATTAGTAGACAATTATGTGAGACTGCTTCTGTACGATTCGTTAGATAAGACATTACAAGTTTATTGAACGAGTAAGACAAAATAAGTAAACCTGAAAGTTTTTTGCCTAAAATTGAGGGAATTGCAGAGTCAAATGCTTTCAAGAAATCTAATAAATTAATAATTGTGTGGTGATCTTTATCTATATTTTGACGACATGATCAAAGATTTTTGGACTCAATTTATAGGTACTTATATTAAATGGCTAAAATCGATTGAAAGGCTGTAGATATCTTTTTTTGAATTGTTATTATTTTGGATTGTTTCCATTGATTTGGATTGTATAAACGGTGATTAGGAAAGACTAAATGAAAGGAGAATCTTTAGGATGGATATCATCGAGGCCGCTACATTTTGACTTGTGACAACAGTGAAAAGAGGAAAAGCAACGTCATATGCATATGTTGGTCGTTGTTTTCACTTAAACTTTCGTTAATGAATCGTTTGTTACGGTCATTAACTGTTTCAGACACACAAACAACATTAATTGAGCGATTCGCAAATACAAAATTTGAATTCGTCAAATTTTCCAACAAAACTTTAGGCATTAACGTGGCAAACACGAGAATCAATTTTCTGTTTACACACAATACACACAATACACACAAAAAATCCCGGACTGGCTCTATAAAACATAATTAAAACACGATTTAATACACTTGTTACAGCAATTCAATAGTAATTCGAATGCCTGCCTCCAGTACCCATGTCGAAGCTACTTGAATGGTCGGAATGTCATCAAAAAAGTATCCGTTCAACTTAAATTTTAATTTCGGGAACAAGGAGAAGTCACTCGGTACCAAATCAGGTGAATATGGTGGATAATTGAATACACACACTAGTTTTCGAGCAGAAAATCGACGAACAATGAGTACTGGGTGACTCGCTGCATTATCGTGCAACTAAAAGCAACTTTTTGGATCGTGATATGCGGGTCGAATATTATGGATTCTGGCCATCAAACGCTTCAAAACTTCATGATAATATATTAGATTAACTGTTTCCCCAGTTGGAATGATTCCTTCGCTTCCTTCTTTTTGTTGATGTTTAAGGCTTGCGAACCGTACTAGCAGAAGAGAAGGGTACGTCACCAGAAAAAAGAAAAACTATGAGAGTTTTTAGAGAAGTGATATTAGAAATAATGTTTCCAGATACTCACTTGCGAACTTATTTCTTCTAAGGACCATTAAACGGTGATGAATAACAACATCCCACGGTCAGGTAGAATGAACCTTTTAAAACAGAAAACATTTTAGTCCAGCTGCCCAAGATGAGTTGCCAGATAACTTCGCTATCACCCATGAATTTGCACCCAACAAATGGAACTTCAACGTTGTTTTTTTCGATATTAAAAAAAGGAGATCCGCCCCTTATCATGACATATGAAATCCTAACTGCCGCATTATGTAAATGCTTAAGACTCTTCATCAACCTAAAAGGGGTAAAGGCCAAGGGCTTCACAACAAGGCAAGAATGCAAAACAAACTTTATGTAGCTGAACCATGATACCCAACAGCATACGATGTAAGCATGCCACTATCATCCGGGCCTAACGACATAAAGGTGTATTCTCGGATAGTCAACCGGTATAACACCATCCACAACATTTATCCTCGCCTAACTTTTACATCGAAAGAAAGCAGCAAATATCCTAAATTCAAATGGGATAAGAAGTATCGACCTTGCTGAATATAAAAAGTTTAAGAACAATTACCTTGCCAGACTCTACCAGAGGGGCTAAGTAAATCCGCCGAAACGTTGCCTAAACTCAAAGCAACACAGAAAGTAGAAGAACTGTTGTAGAAACAATTCCTATCAACTATTTCAAACTGAATTGGCCGACCAAGGAAAGTCCAAGGAAAGTCTTTAATGACTGCTTATTGACGCACGTTACAGGCCAAAACTGTACATCTGAGAGTATCCAGCCAATGCTCGCATTAGAATAAGGTACTCGGGGCCGTTGTAAGGGTGCTATTACTCTATGTAGGCGCCTCATCATTGAAGTATTTCAATTGAACGAACATACACAAAGTAAATATAGTTCTTGATCCAGGTGCTCTGTCACGACTCCACTTAGGATTTTGTTAACTACCGTTTTGGCCTTTATTTTTTCGAAATACTGGTTTGTTCACATAGCATAGATCTTTAATGGCACCTCACAAGCAAAATCACGAAAACGACTGATTACACGTTTATTGAACTTAGTATGCAATAAAAAGATTGTAAGACGGATTATGTGGCACATATCCCCATCTTGCTAGAGCCATATTTTGTGGCAAGTCTTAATCCATAATTTCTGGCCATTACAGATCGATTATCATGCCTCGGTAGTGCTCTCTTTTGACTGTTACGTTTCTTCCATTATAGGCTTCTCCAAGAATAGACAGATTGAGGCAAAGAACTACCTCGGACTATAGTACGTTAGGATGGGCTTAAGCAAAGCTATAAGATATGTTATTTTTAAATTGGAACTTCTTAAAGGACGCCATAGTTTCATATCACCGCTTAAGTTCGATATGGACGCACACTGTAATACTTCTTCACTAACTGACTTGATAATCTACGAAACCTAAAAACTTCTATTCTTCTTCAATAAGCTAGCAAATGAGATTACTTAAAGTTGATGGTATTGTCCTCTGGCCAGTTCTTCTATCAAATTAAATGCTTCTAAAGTTGCATTAAACACCAATAATCTGACTGAGGGGGTCACCCTAATTCCAATACTCTACGACTAGAGAATGTTTAATCCCAAATCTCCAGCTGGACGAACTGCTGTCATGTTCACGTTTGGGCATGATTGGTGCCAGGATCAGGGTATGATGGGCAAATTTAATTTGTTTTTAAATTGTGCTCCTTTTTTTTGCACTTTTTTTTCCAAATTCTGGTGTTGTTAACGTATCCCTTTGTGACACGTTTTTAATTTGCTTTCATCGGCTATCACCCCAATTCTGGGAATTGCGTCTCCCGTACCGAGTATCAGATACTCTCTACCAACGTATAGGTATATGTATGTATGTATGTACATGGATACCCATACTCCTATCGCCCAATTTCAATTACAATAAATTTTGACGAGCACAACAAACTGATGCATCACCATCAGCGTAAGCCGCGCGTCAAGTAAAATCAATCTAAAAATAATTACGAGATATTTTTTTGTTAAACTGACTGATATCTGGTATCTGGTATCTGTCTGACAACGCAATTTTTTTTATATTGTAGAAACTGCTACTTTTAAGTGGGTGAGCCTTTTTGCTGACCATAAACATGATTACTGTGGATGACAGTAATTTCACACCTTTGTTGTGGGTGTTTGCATCCGCAGTGCACTAACCACGGAATTAATAAAAATAATAAAATAATGTTATTTTATTTTTTTATCATTAATCGTTGTACGAAATTTATGGGAAAAAAATTCCACTGATTTGTTTGAGGTAAATTTATAATTGGCTGACACATACAAAGGAAATTGACAATTATTACGAGCTACACATCGGAGGTGGCTTACAAAGTCGAAATTCAGTAGAAGTTCTTTGATGCTTTAGCGATCCATATATCCATTGATTGTATTAAATTAATGAAATAGAATTCTGTGTAAACTAATAATTATATGGCACACTTACGCTGAGCCATTTAGGTGAACTCATCACCCTGTAAATGTGAATGATGTCGCCTCGTTACAAAGAAGATGGTCGGGTGCTGTAGAAATAAGGTAGGCGCTGAGAGGTGTCTGCACTTGCTAAACTAATGAGCGTGAGTGCTGACCAGCAGACAAAAATAGCAGTACTATAAACAAGACAGCGGATGAACTTTTCAGATGGAATTAACTTTGCAATGAACTCCCGGAGCAAATGAGACCTTATCCGGGCTACATCGACATATTTAAAGCTCAGGTCTAACTAATATTTAGCTGGCCGTCCTGGATAAGGGTTATGCTGCCGCGGTAGCTGCCCGGCCATGGCAGAAAGGACGAAAGTTACGAAACACAAACAAATCACTGTAAACGAATCAAGGGCAACATGCAGCCGACCAACTAACGGAGGCCCTAGACTGCTGCAGAGCAACCATTTTCCCTATCCAAGAAATGCGATGGGATGTGTTGGAAAAAAAGAGTGAAAAACTGCAACATCTACTACGACTACAGTGATTGTTATCGATGACTAAGGAAGCGCCTGTTTGGTTGTTGATTTGTTGGAGGAGGCAGATTTAGGCCAGAAGTCTTGAGTTTCCGTCATATAAATAACTACCTCGCGGCAATCCGTATCAAGGCTAAATTTGCTACCATTAGCCTTACATGCGATAACCCGCAACAGAGGAAAAAGATGACGACACCAAAGTAGATTCTACGGGCTCTACGTAGATATGACCTTAAAATTATCCTCTGCGATTTTATTGCAAAGCTAAGAAGAGAAGGCATCTTTGGTAGCACTGTCGGAAGATATAGCCTGCACGACACCACCTCTGATAACGGATTCAGGCTTATCAACTTTGCGGCGGGACGAAACATTGTCCTAGCTAGCACGCGGTTCCCATATCTCGATATTCACAAGAGGACTTGCCGAACTAGTGGTCAATCAACCGTCAACCAGATTGACAATATTGCTATCGACGTAAGATATGCCTCCAGTGTTATGTATGTCCAAGGAGCTAACATCGACTCGGACCATTACCTTGTTGTAGCCAAGGTATGGTTTTTTTTTATAATTAGAGCGCGCTTAAGGGGTTGTTAGTACCCTTAAAATGATTGCACACAGCGCGGGCGATGGAAAGTTAAGGAGGAAAGAAAAATAAGTACCGATGTACGTTGGTCTTAGATGTTCGGAGGTTATAATGACTAGGAAATGAAGAGCTCGGCAGGGCATTCCATAAGCGAGTTATTCGGCTTAGGAAAAAATCACGATATTCCAGGGTACGTCCGAAAGTGGGCTTGAGGGTGTACTGATGAGCATTCATAGCAAGACGGGTGTTACGGTTGGAGATTTGAAGAGGCGGAATTCTACTGGCAATTTCTGAGGAGCACTGGTGGTGAAAATAGCGATAGAACAGGGTGAGACAGGAGACAATTCGTCGGTGGTTGAGGGTGTCAATCGACTGTGTAATATTAGCATCACCTATAAGCTTTATCACACGGTTCTGAATCCTATCTAGTAGGTGCAAAGAAGTCTTAGGAGCCCCTGACCAGATGTAAGCATTGTGCTAAAAAATTTGGGCGGATGAAAGCCTTATATATTGAAGCCAGATCGGAGGGGGTAAAATATTTCTTACATCGCTTAAGGAAACCTAGACATTTCGCAGCTTTTTTTGGCGACTTCAAATATGTGGTCATTCCAGCGTAAGTTGGCATTGACACACATACCGAGAGTGGAGAGTTCTTCGGTTTCGACGATGCGAGTGCCATTCATGAATAATAGCTGGGTATTTGAATTTCGCTTCAGAGACAGCAGACCACATTGTGTTTTGGAAGCATTAAATTCCACTCTGGTGATAGTTCCCCAATTGGTTATGCTGTTAATATCGGAATTTAATGAGCCTAACATACGCAGCCGCTCCCGTTCTACAGTCGAAGAGCAGAGCCGTGAGTTCGGGAACGAATATGAAAAGGAAAGAGTACTGTTGTCAGCGAAGGAATATATTGGATTAGAAGTAGCAGACTCGTCCGTCTGTGCAGGATGACGATGGAGATGCACGCTGCTCCATCAAGATCGGTAAAGATCTCACCGAGACCTTTGATGCGCTGTCATGCGATTTTTTCAACATCGTACTCGTAGTGCAAAACTCATGCGCAAACACAAGAGGCACAATCTTTCCGTCCGATTACTCGCGTACGCCGATAATATTGACATAAAAGGAACAACAAAGTGTTATGTCAGTGGCGCCTTTGCAAGTATAGACGGAAGCGACGAAAGTGGGTTTAGCGGTCAACGTGAGCAAGTTCAACTATATGTTTTCAAGCAGAAAGGCACCCAACACCGATGTGTCGGAGAAGGAAGACCGAACTGTACAGGCTGCAAAGTAACATTTATTTATGCCCTGAGGGTAAAATGTTGCTAGCCCTAGTAAACCATCCAAATCCGACATGAGTATTTATATTCTTCCCTTTGTAGCATTTTTTCTGGTTGGTAAAAGTACCAACCAGCCACAGTAGCATTCTGCTTTAATTATAATGACGTTAATTTGGGTAAATATGTGGTGTTATTAAATGTTATGGAGGCTTTGGCATGCATTTGCCAAAAAAAAGTGCCATGAAAAGAATTCCCGAAGCAATTTTTAACAATGACTACTTTTTGATAAATCGATCGTTGTTACCACTTTCAACGAAGCCACTAGTTCTGCGTTCATAAGGCCCATCGATATATTGTCGCACCCACGTAAACTTGCCTGCGGCTTGTGTTTACTACGTATGATGTAACTTAGGTATTGTTTGTAAGAGTAACCTTATCGAAGTTAAAAAATAAATAATAATTTCAATTGTATCATAATGTCCTAACTTTATTTGATTTTGAAAAAACAAAACTATTTGTTTTATAAAACCATTTTCATTTGTCTAGTACAATTTTCGGATAACTTTATCCGTCATTCATACGTCAACCATCTGACATTTAATTGAAAACTAAATCGATACCAACTTCAGTCTTTTCGCTACGAAAATTTTCTTGTACCACCGTCGAGTGGCTTTCATTATTTGTCCGAAAGATCTTCAATCTTGAAACAGAGATTTTAATCCCAAAGCCATGGCGTTGCGTGTGCTAACACTTTCACAAAACTTGCGACAACTTTCCAAAGGCACCAGCCTATCTCAGGTAAGAGAAAAGAAATCGAATTCATCTGTCCCATGCGACTACACAACCCGACCCAAGTACCGATTATTACATTGCACTGACATTACGTAATTTTGTAAAAATCTTGATAATTCCAATCCGATGGCTCAACAAACACTAATAATTCCGAGTAATTAAAGAGATCCAACTGGACTTTGCCAGAGACAGTTGGATTTTTGATCAAAATCCTATAAAAAAAAATTCGCAGGCGTTTAAGGTTATGTTATTGATAAGCGAATTTGAAATTTTTTCGTGTTCCTGTCTAGCGTTACAAGGCTTCACACGCAGCCAGTCTTAAGAAGACCCTGGTCAACATCCCAGCTACCCAGGTGACTCAGTTGGACAATGGTCTACGTGTAGCTAGCGAGGATTCCGGTGCTCAAACTGCCACTGTTGGTCTGTGGATTGATGCTGGTTCACGATCCGAAAACGAGCAAAACAATGGTGTCGCCCATTTCTTGGAACACATGGCATTTAAGGTGAGTTACTGGGAAAATTATTTAATCTACCCACTCTCTGTAATGCGTTCGATTTCTTTTAATATAGGGAACCTCCAAGCGTTCGCAGACCGATTTGGAACTTGAAGTCGAGAATATGGGTGCCCACTTGAATGCTTACACATCCAGGGAGCAGACTGTGTTCTATGCCAAGTGCCTGTCCAAGGATGTGCCAAAGGCTGTTGAGATTCTCGCCGATATCATCCAGAATTCAAAGTTGGGTGAATCCGAAATCGAACGTGAACGCTCAGTCATTCTGCGCGAGATGCAAGAAGTCGAAAGCAATTTACAGGAGGTCGTGTTCGATCATTTGCACGCAACTGCCTACCAGGGAACTCCATTGGGCCAGACCATCTTGGGACCCACAAAGAACATTAAGTGAGTAGAAAATGAGAACCCTCGTCGCCAGGATTTAAACTCATTGAGTTAATTTCTAGGTCCATTGGCAAATCTGACTTGTCGGACTACATCAGCACCCACTACAAGGCTTCTCGCATTGTTTTGTCAGGTGCCGGTGGTGTTAACCACAATGAACTTGTCGGCTTGGCCAAGCAAAACCTTGGAAACTTGCAAAACACCTACGATGGCAAGCCACCAGTAGTCAGCCCATGCCGCTTCACTGGCTCTGAGATCCGCGTTCGTGACGATTCATTGCCATTGGCTCATGTCGCCATTGCTGTTGAAAGCTGCGGATGGACCGATCAGGATAATATCCCATTGATGGTTGCCAGCACCTTGATCGGGGCTTGGGATCGTTCTCAGGGTGGTGGCGTCAATAATGCCTCCAACTTGGCTCGCCACAGCGCTGAAGATAGTAAGTATGGCAGCAATCTATGTGAAATCTTTGTTTACGAATATTTTCGTTAGACCTCTGCCACAGCTTCCAATCATTCAACACCTGCTACAAGGACACCGGTCTCTGGGGTATTTACTGGGTCTGCGATCCACTCCAAAGCGAGGTATGTTGCCCTCATACAGAGAGAAGTCTGTCTGTCTTATTTGAAAATTCATTTGCAGTTCATGCTCTACAATGTGACACAAGAATGGATGCGTCTCTGCACAATGATCACCGAAGCTGAGGTTGAACGTGCCAAGAACTTGTTGAAGACTAACTTGCTTCTTCAATTGGACGGAACCACTCCCATTTGCGAGGATATTGGCCGTCAAATGCTCTGCTACAACCGTCGTATCCCACTGCACGAACTTGAGCGTCGTATTGACTCTGTATCAGTGCAAAACATTCGTGATGTTGGCATGAAGTACATCTACGACAGGTGTCCAGCTGTTGCTGCCGTCGGACCAACTGAGAACCTTCCCGACTACAACAGAATCCGCTCCAACTTGTACTGGCTTAGGGTTTAAATGTTAAAAAAAAAAAACATAGTTAGGTCTACCGTAACATTCTCGGCAACCAGAGCATATTTCTTAACCACACTCCTGATGTTAATCGAACCCAAAAAAAGAAATGTTTTAATTTAAGCAAATGAATACACGCCGAAGATCGAGGGATGTTAACTAAGAAACCAATAAACTTAATTCTTAACTACCAGGCGGCTCACTTTTCTTTTTGATTGGTAAGGGGTCGACTCTGTTACGTAAACAAACTATTAGCCAGAGGTTAAGGTCAAGGGAACGCCTTTACCTCGCTGCCGTTGCAATGAACGTTTGGGGACAAGCGGGTGGATCAGCGTCGTTGTAAATGTCTGCGAAGAGTAATAAAGACTCATTCGCTCTATTTGTGCGTAATTGTCTGCGATTAGGGACAAAGGAGTGATCTTAATTATGCAACAAATATTGTGGGCAGTGTTGAGTATTCAAAACCAAATCACAAACGGTTGTGTAATAGTTCAATAGCTGTCACAGTTACCAATTTGAAACTCCATCGAGTCAAAAGCTTCTAAAAGGCAAGTGATCTCACGGCTTACTGGCTGTTGTCTCATCTAAAGCATAGTCCGATGAAATGTTTAAGGCGTTTAATTACATCTAATTCGATTTATTTCTCCCACGTACGAGTATATGCATGCTACTGCGCTGCTTGTGGTGTTTCCTGACCTTAAAACCACTCTGCAGGTTACTCTTATTTTGATCGCGTGAGCTCGTATGTATGTTTCCAGATGTTTTCGCATTTGAGTCATCCAATTATTTTTCTTCTGGCCTCGACTTGAACTTGATGACGTCCCCCGCTGCACAAGGCAAACCAGCTGTTTTCTCTGCTTTTCTATCTTGGTTTCATAATGTAGAGACTTCAAGTTGTTATCATTTTTCTATATGCATACTTCACTTACATGATCTAACTTTGATATGCGTACGTTGATGATGGGTGAACGACTGTCATGTATAACAAACTTTTCCACTTCAGAGGTAGATGGCTCAGCTTCAATGCCAAATAACGGAACAGACCAAGCGTGTAGAAAAATCTACGCCTTACGCACCTCCAGTCCTAATGGATACGAACATGGCGGAGCGAAGCCGAAAAGTCCTTGCGTTGATGGTAATTCCCTGATGAAGATCGAACGAAGAGCCACACTGTTTAAGTTGCTTTTGATTAGCGAAACTAAGCTAACCAAAAAACACAAAACGAGGCACAAAAGATATGAAATATTGAAAAGAAACCGACCCAACTCTACACAAGGAGATGGTGTTGCAATGCAATCTTCATTAGAAAAGTTTTGCGATTTAAAAGAGTGTACAGCCGTGTAGTGCTAGGTTTCAGGTTCTTGAGGTATGCATTGTGTACATCCCTCCCCGTAGTGGAAAACGGTTGTACAATGTACATGGTCTCCGTCTATTTACCTGAAGCTACTCAATCCAGTTTTTTTTATCTCAGAACTCGAGGTACTTTTTCGATTCCTTAGTCTGGAATCGGAGGAGAATTACTTCATAATCGGCGGAGATTTCAACGACAATCATAGAGATTGGGGACATTATACACCAAACACTGTATAAACTCGGTCTTAAAGCGACGGATAGTCTGTCGTTTACCAGACACGGCTCCTAACTGGATCTGCCGGTCAATAGGTCTTCTCCCGAATATCATTGTTGTAGTTGGCCTATTTAAATGCAACATGGGAAAAGGCGATATCTTTAGAACGTTGCAGCCGCTTAGAATAACTCGCAATTTTGTGTATCGTGCTGTGAAGTTGTTTGAGGATACTGGTGGAGTACGAGACCGTCAAGGATACGGCCGTCCGCGCACTGTAAGCAGAACGATCGTGTGTATGCTCGGTCATCCAGAGAAGCATCCCAACTCATCCCGAGGGTCCAAAGAGGCCACCATCCCGCGCCTGTGATGGTATGGTGGGGAGTGTGCTACGATGGCGTTACCAAGCTCCATTTTTGCAAGAAAGGAGTGAAAACATTGGCCAAATAAATCGACCGTCTTGGAACCCATTGTGAAGTCTCTCAACCAATCAATATTCAACAACAAGCCATGGACTTTCCAGCAAGACTCTCCAGCTCACAAAGCAAAAACGACTCAACTGTGGCTCAAAAACAATGTTCCGGTCTTCATATCAACGGATGATTGGCCAGCTAGTAGTACAGACCTCAACCAGTTGGATTACAAGTTTCGGTCCGGTTGCTCTACTCGACACTCAAATATTGAGTCGTTGAAGCGAGCCCTTGTCCATGCAGTGGACAATTTCCCCATGCATGAAGTGCGTCTCGCAATCGATGAGTGGCCACATCGTCTTAAGTCGTGCTGACCTTTTTGGATACCAGAAAGAACAGGCGAAAGTTTTCGATCGTGAGACAACACGGGCAACCACTTGCTTGTTGAAATTTAGTAAGATAAACTGGGATCTAACAAAGATATTGTATGTTATCCAATCGGCAGCCGCATCCACATCTTTATCGAAGAACAATTACGACCATTTCAGATTCCTAAAGAATCTGTTAAGCTCGCTCCCCATAGCTTTGTCAGTCTTAGCTTATTTGCAAGATTTTCAGATTATCACCCACACTTCGGAGGTAATGTCATCCGGTCCGGCTGGTATGTTATAGTACTACGCGGAAAATCTTTGTTTAGGTAGAGTACTTCCAAACTGAGACTAGTCTCGTTGTTCCTTGTTAGTAAGTTTCCCTGCTCATCTTTAATATACGTCCGCTATTGAATCTCGTGTGACTTATTCTTCGTTGTTCGGCAGACAGAAAATTTCAGCGCGTTTACCTTTGCTTCGAGTTGCACTCCTTTTATCGCTTGTCACCCACTTAAAGATTTGCTGAAACAGAGTCTCTCTCTTTACTGCTTACGAATGGTTTTACCTACTGTTGTTTTGCAATTTCATTTTTCAAATCAAAACACTGTACTTAAGCTTATAAAGGTGGGTTTTTTGCTATAATAATCCGTCTCAAATAGTGGCAACTTCATTCTTCTTTTGCTCTGCTCTATTAAAGCACATTTCGTATAAAAAAATCAACACGATTAGACATCTCTCCAGACTTTTTGATCAACTCCAACTCCAGCAAACTGCAAGAGCTTTTACCAATTAAGTTTTGAAGATCAGTGGCATCGATGGCAAGAAACAGTTCGAAATACTCCACATTAACAATTTCAATGTCTCACAAGATATTCTATATCTTATCTAAGGAGGAGGAACGCCTTTTGCTTTGTAAAGATCATTCACAGCTCTTATTGGAACGGGAATCGGCCGTAAGACAAAGACTAAACAAACAAATCTTGACCGTAGGCATGAAAGCAAACGTCTGACAACTTGGACCGCTATGCGGATATCCGTAACAGCCTAGAACAAGGAAGTTCAGCGTCGAAAGGCTACAATCGCAAGAAAACGCCAGGGTTATTGGCGATCGAGTTTCCCTTAACCTCTAGAAGAGTCTGTTATTACGATCACCAAAGGAAGAATTCTATTGGCATTATTTTAAACAGATATCAGGGAGGTTGCTCGTCATGTGCTGAATTTCAATTCGCGTCAAACAAACCCATGGTTCCACGACGAATGCAAACTAGAAAAACGGAGGATGTACAGAGTGTCCCTGCAGAAAATAATGCAATAGATTCATGAGTTATACGAGCAAAAAAGAAGTGATTGACATGGACGCATCAGAAGTAAAAAGAAAGAGCACGAGAAGGGCACCAACGCGACCTTAAAGGTGCTTCCAAAAGCATGCAATTTGGATTGCTGAAAATCTACAAAGATTGTTTCTGCAGACTCTAAAACGGTGCTATTGAACTACACTCCACCATTCCACTATCAGGCAGAAGGAACGATGACAGGTAACATTTCAGTTCGCTCAACCAAGTTTAAGTAAGGAAAACCATTTCCAAACTAAGTTTGACCAAGTGACCTGACTCCATGCCTTCATTGACGAACTATTCAAAACAACAGATGATTATTGGATATGCGGCATACACCAACTCATCTCCCAAAGTGTGCCTGACGAATGAAATCTCTGCATTGTTGGCCGGGATCCTTAAGAGAGATCCTTTAACCTGGGTCGACTACAGAAAAGAAAGTCCCCTCAACATCGTTCCTAAAAACCTGTCTGCCAAAGACTCTTCGACAAAAGACTGACCAACACCTATCAGTGTGATTTTAGGCCGGAAAAGTCCAGACAGCTTAACAGATAGGTGGCGCACACAAATGGATGGAAACACACCATGCCCAACGAGGCAGCTGGTTCAACCCGGACTGTAGCACCACCCTATTGTGATGGCTTACAAGTGAAGGCACATTAATAGGAATCACTAGCTCTGCAAACTTGTGCGGGAAAGTATTTCACATTACAAGCCTCAAGCAAAAGGAAATGAAAACAAAACTCATGATTAAACTATATTCAAATGCTTTATTCAGAGAAACCATAAACTTTAAGGTTTCCCGCTTCTCGTCGTCGATCGCAACCTTCCTTATCATCGCATGCATAAGCCAGTAGGTATTGCTTCGGATGCCATGCCACAGTAAAAGCTGCTGCATCAAGAGGTATATCCGAAATTTTCTCCCCTAAAATACCAAACAATTTAGAACACGCTACTTATAAAGAATTCTACTAATCAACCAACCTGTGTCAGTGTGAGCAATGTCAATCATCAAGTCTTCACTAGCTGACGCTAGTAATTTGCCATCGAAACTGAAGGATATGGTACGCACAGGCCAGTCTAGTCGTGAGAGAACTTTTAAGCAAGCCAATTCATTGGCATCCCATACAGAGACAAGTGCATCAGCAGATCCAGTCGCAAAGTATCTCCCTAAAAAGCCAATCACAATTTACACTGCACTTAACACAATGATTTCAGGATTTTCTTACCAGTTGGGTCGAATTCAATGCAAATGCATGTGGCTGTGTGAGCTTTCAGAACATGCTGTACCTCCAAACCTGGATAATTTAAGATATGCACACAGCCCAAGCCATTTGTGAGGAAAAACATGTCGCTATTGTTGTTCCATGCAATTTCATTCACCTTGAGGGGAAAGTTGGGAAAAATTTCAACATCTATGTATCGCATGTAGAACGTCATATTACCTCAAAGTTAAACTGTTCTTCAGCACGAATTTTATTTGTCCTCGTATCGATGAACGTCACCAGATCCTCCTTATTTCCCACAGCAATAGTTTTGCCATCTGGTGACCATGTTATGTTGATGTTTTCGCCTTTTGTATTTGTTACTGTTGAGCACTTTCCAGCGCGAATGTCCCAAATGCGAACTGTTTTGTCGCCACTCGCCGTGCTGAGCAGCTCTGGAGTAAAGGCATGCCAGCAAAGTTGATCAACAGACCCTGTATGACCCCGGTATGTAGTCTCCTTATTCTAAAATGAAATGAGATGCTGAATTTTGTGTTTGACGATATCTAATGCAATTCTTACGACACGTTCTCGATCCAATGTGAATACGGCAACTGTTTTATCGAAGGATCCAGATGCTAGACGTTTGCCATCACAGCTCCAACCAACGGAATGGACCTGTAACAAAGAAAAGTGCAACTTTAATGGAGTTTTTCTCTCTTTGAGTTTCACCCGAGTTTACCTTTGACGTGTGAGCTTTTTGTTCCTTAATTTTATTGTGTGACTTGAAAAAGGTTTGCAGTTCTTCTACAACATTATTTTTCCTTCCCATTTTAAATGCAGCGTAAATTGTTAAATTTGCAAATGTACAAATGTTTTATGTTCGACAAGGGAGGTAAACAAACTTTCAGAAGAAAATGTGCAAGTGTCAGAATTGGCCGATGCAAAGAGTGACACAAAAATGTACTGCCAAATCAATGAACTCTTTTCATATATTGGCTTCACTGATGGTGTGGTCATACGAGGGCGGGTCAATAAGTCCGTGACTTTTTGAGTTTCTGACCTCTTTACTGAAACAGCAACACTGCTCCTGTCAACAGGCATCTGTCAGTTGACTCCTGTCAAAATTTAAACTTGCTGCGTCAGTTAGTTTGTGTTTGACAGCTATTTTTATCGGACTACTCACTAATTTGAGGAGAAAATGGAAAAAAGTGAATTTCGTGTGCTTATTAAGCATTATTTCTTGCGAAAAAAAACCATTACCGAGACCAAGGCTAAGCTTGATAAATACTATGGGGACTCTGCACCATCGATTTCAATGGTAAAAAAGTGGTTTACTGAATTTCGTTGTGGCCGTACAAGCACTGAAGATGCCGAACGTCCTGGACGCCCAGTTGAGGTCTCTACACCCGAGACAATCGAAAAAATTCACGATATGGTGTTGACCGACCGAAGATTGAAAGTGCGAGAGATTGTGGAAGCCGTAGGGATCTCGCATGGCTCAGTGGTTTCAATTTTGAATGATCACTTGGGCATGAGAAAGCTTTCCGCAAGATGGGTGCCGCGTTTGCTCACAGTCGACCACAAACGCAAACGCAGTTGCCATGGCAAAAATCCATGAATTGGGCTATGAATTGCTCCCTCATCCACCCTATTCACCAGATTTGGCTCCGAGCGACTACTTCTTGTTCCCAAACCTGAAGAAATGGCTTGGGGGATGAAGTCATCTCGCAAACAAAGGCCTTTTTTGAGGACCTCGACAAATCATTTTTTTTGGAAGGGATAAAAAAATTGGAAAAGCGTTGGACAAAGTGTATAGAGCTCAAGGGAGACTACGTTGAAAAATAAAATTATTTTTTTATCAAAAAATCTGTGTTTTAATCCAAAAGTCACGGACTTATTGACCCGCCCTCGTATTCAGTAGGTACGTATAACTCTTTTGGGAGGGTGAGTTTGACGGTATGAGAAGCTTTTAAGGCGAAGCAGTCCCCAGCCTATTCTCATTAAGACCTATTCAAAATTTAGATATACTATACAAAAATTTTAGATATACTATACATAAGACGGCGCGTAAACATATGCTTAAAAAGATACAGCTTATTACATAAGCAATAAGTTAGTACATTTTCATTTAATCTGACTTAATCAGAACAGACGTAGCCTTGTTCTAAACCATACAAAGTTTCTCTTCTGGTTCTTGAATAATATACCAGAAATGTTGATTTTCCAAATTCTGCTGCCGCGGTCGGCCGAAAGAATCTTTCTGACAGCATAAAAATATCTGTCCTGAGTTAAATATTTTACGTTTGATCGCATTCATCTTCAACCTTTCTCTGTTTGTTCCAACTACTATACTACAAAAAATCTATGTAAGTCCGGTATTACACGGTGACTTTTGAATCACGACTCACACAAGTTCAAAAGAGAAAGAAGATGAGATAAAAAATCACCAACCTTGTGAGTCGTCGGCCAAAATTTCAATGACTCTTTTTAAGTTTTCTTCTCTCCTTGTTCGTTATTTTTCTAAATTGCTTTATTTCTATTCATTCTTCATGGAGGGTGGTTCGCAAAAAAAAACGGAAGAAATTTTTTGGTCAAAGGAATCAGGGAAAAATTTAAAAATTTTTTTGAGAGAGTGAATCGTTTGTGCTTAAAGCGAAAGAAGAAATAAAAGAGAGTTGTCAAAAAGAGTCGTGTAATCAAAAGTCACCGTGTAATAGCACGCGCCTCACAGAATAGAAAATTAAAAGAGAACTGGTAAAAAGAGTCATGACTCAAAAGTCACCGTGTAATACCGGACTAAGGAAGCAGACATTTTCAATGTGGTTTTGGTGTTTTAGTTGTGATGGCATTGTCGACTTTATCCCTGTTTTTTTTTTGTCTGGTATTCCTCGTGGACATCTTTAAATACACAAAAAAATATACAATGCTAATATAATACAGTCCTATTGCACTCTACGGCGTACATCAAAGACGTCTAACATTTTATTTGTATGTGCGATATGACACGTTATACACCAGATAAGGTTCTGTTTAACGCTTTCGAATTCTTTCTCAAAGTCAATAATGACATATAAAGTGGGATCTATATTGTTAAATTATGATCTGCAGAAAATTTATATCGTACAAGTGTCGTTGATGCTGTAGGACCCAAAGCGGAAGCCGCCTACTAGTTTGACATCGATTGTTGACTCCAAGTGTACTTCGGGTGTTTTTTTTTCAGCTTCCGCATACCAGTAAGTGGCTTTTCTTTGGAAGTTTGATGATCATTTCCTTATTTCATTCATCCGGACAGATTTCTATTTTATGCACACATATTTGGCACAGCTTGAAAACGCTCAGTAAGAATGCTATCAAAACCAAACACCTTATTTTTCCTGAGTACTTTTACGGTGGTAAAATTGTATTTTTTGCTTGGAATTCATTGCGTAATCGCAAATTTTTTTTCGGGGAATAACTCATTTAATGAATCATAGACAGGCGACCGCAAGTCCACGATCTCAATTTCTTAATTTTTCGATTTCCGCTCTGGCATTTGGCTGGTTAAGGTCTCATTCTGCTTCTACTTCAAGCTCTGACGCCACCGTTGGCTTCGTTTCGTATTCGTTATACTATTTTTGTTTGTTGTTCAACAGTAGGTCAAGTCCAGATGGGCCTAAACCTGTACCCTGTGGCTACCAGTTGTAGGTAAAACAAGCATAAAAAATATATAGCAACATCTACAGTATTGGGCAGTTACAGTTTGATATAGCTATTATAGTGAACTAACGATGAGCGTCCTAAGTTTGATTTTACATGTGTAGCTGGACACTCGGACCTGCAAAAGTACAGCCCTGGTGGCTAAAATATGCGACGCTGCAATCGCAAGAGACCGCTAGAATCATTACCGATCGCGTTTCATTCAAACTCTCTCAAAATCCCCTATACAGTCCAAGGAATACCAATGGGAATACTGTTAACGAGCATCATCTGACGTAACTGGTTTCAAACCGCCACCACAAACAAACCTCTGGTTCGATGGCCAATGTTGGTAGGCGCTTGCAGCCAAACCAGAGGAATACAACGCCGATCGGTGGAAGAAAGCTGATCGTGAGCTCTACGAGCAGGAAAGAAGTGAAGAACATAGTCTTCTTAGAAGAAAAAAGAAAGAGCATGAGAAACACGGGCTCGAGGAAATGGAGATGTGGAATGGATGACAGGAATACGTTCGAAAATTCTATCAAAGATTAAAAAGAACATGTCAGGCCTACAACTTAATCCTGCAAGGACGGAAACAGAAACCTAGTTAGTAGAAATGCAGTCGCTGCTGAAAATATAGAAATACCACTTCTGCAGACCTTATAAGGGCGACGACGACCACAATTCCACTGTAAGGCAGAATGAACCATTAAACTACAAAAGTGGCTGGCCCAGACGCTGAGCTATTCAAAGCAGCTAGAGATGACCAGGTTAGGAACATTCATCAGCTCATCTGCAGGATATGGTCAGAAGAAAGCATAACCGATGGATGGAACCACCCGGGAAGAGGTCCCTTCGACTGCGTCAACTTTAGGGGAATCAGTCTCCTGAAGATTGCCCACAAAATCTTTTCTGCCGTTTTGTGTAATCGCCTGAAGCCGATCATGAGTAGTCTGATTGGCCCATATCAGGGTGGTTTGAGGCCAGGGAAGTACCCAGGGAATGGAAGAGGGGATTTAACCATAAACTGTACGGGATGTACAGAGGCATTGGCTTAATCAGGGTTAAATGCCTAAGATGCCTGGGCCATTTATGTAGAGCGAATGGCCACCGCAGATCTGCTCGAATAATCTTCAAATCCAAGTCCCGGGGCTACGTAGCAGAGGACGATAGCACAGATGAAAGCAGCTGGGGAAAAATCGTGTCCGCTGGGTAGGCGTATTCGTAAAGGTCCAGGCTCACCCCGGACTGAAGATCCACATAAGTCCGGTATTACACGGTGAGTTTTGAGCCACGACTCACACATGTGCAAAAGAGAAAGAAGATGAGATAGAAAATCACCAACCTTGTGGGTCGTCGCCAAAATTGCAATCACTCTTTTTGAGTTTTTTTCTCTCCTTGTTCGTTATTTTTCTAGATCGCTTTATTTCTATTCGTTCTTCGTTAAAGGTGGTTCGCAAAGAAAAACGGGAGAAATTTTTCGGTCAAAGGAAACGGGGAAAAATTCAAAATTTTTGTCAAGAGAGCGAATCGTTTGTGTTTAAAGCGAAAGAAGAAATACGAGTAAAAGAGAGTTGTCAAAAAGAGTCGTGTACTCAAAAGTCACCGTGTAATACCGGACTAAGAACAGAACGTTGGTGCCAGTGAGTTTTTTCAGTCATAACAGCCATTTTCAAAATACGGCTTTTAGTCTCTTTGAGTAGGCAGGTTTTGCCTTCTCTTGAAAACTTAAAAATGATTATCGTGTGCCTTTCGCCATCTGACTCTTACCGACGTAGACAATTTCATTTAGTTAAGCCCGTTCTGGGCTTGAAACCAGCACTCTGGCTTATTGAATAGAGAACAATTTGTCATGACTCGCTTTTAACCCATAAACTAAGACTTGTGTAGAGTAAATTTGCTGCGCAACCCTTACAGCCAGACCACGTAGTGTAATCGGCAAAAG
Organism: Volucella inflata; assembly: GCA_928272305.1. Lineage (NCBI taxonomy): Eukaryota > Metazoa > Arthropoda > Insecta > Diptera > Syrphidae > Volucella > Volucella inflata. The sequence continues at coordinate 157,377,110 of OV743716.1, forward strand.
ACCATTTAGAACGAAAGAATTTAAATTCATTGAAGCACCACCCCTGTAACTAATTAAATAAATGTCAAATATGTCATTTAACATCCCTGCCCAAAGTTTATTTTGCAATACACAAAATAGATTTTCCATCCAAAAACAAAACAAAAACTTTTACATCGTAAAGTGTGAAATTGCATTCTCTTTTCCTAAATTAATAAATCAAGGAAATAACGTATTATGACCGCATCTGCTTTTTCAACTTCCGAGAGTGTATCACTTGTGCGTGAAGCGGAGACCGACAGCGATATCGACATTCCATTCGAGAAGATCTGGTCGGAAAAACATCAAAAAGTCTGCTGTGGCTGGATCAAACAAAACAACTATAAAAATGTTGGTTTTTCTAAAATTATAATAAACAAATTGTCGAATCTATTGATTTAATTTACCAGGTTTGCCTCCAATTCCCCGATAGTTACCTGCCACATAGTGTGAAAATTTCAGACAGTCTAAAGTCCGAGTGTAAGACGAATGTCTTTGTCCTGGCCGATACATCATACGGAAGCTGTTGTGTTGATGAGGTATCGTATATTCTAATATTTCATATGGCATTGTCTTCATGTTATGTTCAATTGTAGATAGCTGCAGCTCATGTTGATGCTGACAGTTTAATTCACTTTGGTAATGCGTGTCGCAGTAAGGTTTCACGCCTGCCTGTGTTATACATGTTTCCAGAGCTGCCTTTCAAAATTGAGGATTTCCTAAAGAAATTGGAGAAGCTTCGAAGCGAAGAAAAATCCGTTTCAATTTATCTTGACATAGGATATCATTATGTTCTTGAATTGGTCGATGACGATTTCATAGGGAAGGTAAAGGAAACCCTTCCAGGAGTACATGTCTGCATTGAGAATTATCCATTCGATGAGGACATTAAAGCAGATCATGATTGTTCAGAAGAACGTGTTTGCGTATTCATTGGATCGGACAATAGTCGGTTCTTCAATTTATCTCTCAGCTCGAAGGCTGCCCAATGGTATATCTATACTCCAGAGACAACCGCATTCGAAGAGAAGAATCCTCTCATTGCCAACTACATTCGACGTCGGTATTTTTTCATCGAAAAATGCAAAGATGCTCAAATGCTTGGCCTGATTGTAGCCACTCTTACTTCTGATGGGTATCTAGATGTTGTCACACGTATTCAAGAAATGGCCAAAACTCACGGAAAGAAAACTCAAATTATTTCTGTTGGTCGTATTAATCCGGCAAAGTTGGCGAATTTTCTGGAAATCGATTGTTTTGTCATGATTGGCTGTCCTTTCAATAATCTCTACACATCGAAAGAATTCTACAAACCGATTGTTTCGGTTTTCGAAGCTGAAATGGCACTGAATCCCGCATGGCATATGAAATACCCAGAAGCTTATGTAACAGATTTTAAACAAATCCTTCCGGAGGGCAGTAATTATATGGAATTCAAGGCTGCGGATGTTGCTGAGAATGATGTTAGTTTAGTTAGTGGTAGGATTCGCAATGTCGGCAATGAAGTGGAGGAAGCCGTTGAAAATGGTACTCAGACTGTAGCTCAAATGGCCAAGATGCATTTAATGGAAACAAGCAATGGTCTGACATTTGAAGATCGGACATGGCAGGGATTAGATCCGGCGTTGGGTGTTACAGAGCCTGCCAAAATTGAAAAGGGATTAAGTGGGATTCCGATTAACTATACGCATGATTAGGTCATTCATTTTCGTTGACACAATATTTTTTTTTAATATTTTTATATTTTATTTGGTTTGCCTCAATAAATTCCTCGCTTTTACTTTTGATGTCGCCATACATTGAAACTGTTGTTTTTGTTTGTTTTTTTTTTTTTTTTTTTTTTTTAAAAACTGATAAAGAAGAAATATCTACTGAGACTATCCTACGCTTTGATACTTTCAGTAGGGCAATAGAAAAGAGGGTTATACAATCATATGTACAGCCATATATGCACCGCAATGATACAAGGACCGAAGGGATTTCTATTTAGGACAGCGCGCTGTCCATTAAGTCCATTTTCCACAAGAGTACCCACGCAGTTGCGTTCCCCTGGCTATTGCGGACAAAGAGAAAGCTAAAGATTTAAAGTTAGTTAGCGAAGTATTGTAGCAGTAAGTAGCATGGACCAGAGGCGTGCAGTCCGGCTGGATCACACACTTTCAGAGGTTTGGATCACAATCAGAATGTTCAAAAATGTGATGAATGAGGGTCGAATGGCGTACGTATTCTGGGCCTACCGCCGATATATGTGTTGGGTCAGGAGAGACTAAAACACTTGCGACGTTTCCTACACGTTTGATACACTGAGTTGTAATGATGACGAAAGTACAGAAGAAACTCTACCTGCTACAATTAGACAAGTTATTGGTTAGAGTGCGGTTTCAGACGGCTTGTTTTCGGAAACAAGGTCAGACTCTGAAAGGCTACCATCTAAGGAAGAAAAAAAGGAGGTGTCACTCCTGAAGTTGCGACAGGGAAGAGAAACAGGTTGGCGAAAGTGACAGTCACTGAAAGCGACAAACCTCTCGAATCCGAAACTACACCCATTTCTTCCGTTCCGAATGGTGACAACAGCAAGAATGCCTCTGGCGCGTTCTCCGAATGAAACCGGTGCTGCAACGAACAAAGACTAAATTTCTAGCGAACGGAAACCAAATGAAGCGGGCACAAACAGAACCAATCCTGAAGATTTTCAAATAAAGACAGCGGTACAGACAGCAAAGATGGTTTTTCTGGTCGACGGATGTTGGTAAATGTGATGAAATACATATACTAAGAAATAACTCTGATGGTGGCTTTACTTGCGCAAAAGATCTGGCTAAAGTCTGTACTGCAACGAGCAGAAATTACAGTTCGAGTGGATAGAATTTGGATGTCTTCAAGAAAGCCAACTCTAAGAAGATCCCAAAAGGCGAAAGAGACCCGGGCGGCACACCTATAAGGATTTCGCTTCTCAAATTTAAAAGGTTGATAACAGTTTTACCGATGCAGAGTGCAAACAATTTCTGATTAAATGTGAAAGAAGACAGAAATATGGAAAACTGAAGTCTTGGAGTAGAGCGGTCTACGCAGCAAACTCTTAAATTGGTGGGTAAACAGTACCTAAGACTTTTGGGATTTTCGGGCCACGATAATTGACAAGTAGAACTCTGGACAAGAAGGTATCTTTGGTGGAACAATCGGAAAATATAGCCTGCATAACACCACCTCCGATAACGGATTCAGGCTAATCGACTTTGCGGCGGGGCGAAACATTGTCGTGGCTAGCACGCGGTTCCCACATCTCGACATACACAAGGGGACTTGGAGAACTCCTGATCAATCAAAAGTCAACCAGATTGGTCACATTGCGATCGACGTAAGACACTCCTCCAGCATTATGGATGTCCGTACGTTCCGAGGAGCCAACATCGACTCGGACCATTACCTTGTTGTAGCCAAGGTACGGTTGCGGATATCCCAAACTACGCCAATACAAACTAATGCTGTGTGAAAATTCGACGTCAGACGGCTACAATCGCAAGAGATCGCCAAGTCCTTTTCCGATCGAGTGTCTCTTAATCTCTTAAGAGGTCCAATGCCGCCAGCATCAAGCATCGAAAACCATTGGAAACACTGCCAAAACGCCATCAGAGATGCCGCTTCTGATGTGCTGGGTTTCACTCGTCCACCACAACGAAACCCCTGGTTCGATGATGAATGCCGGCAAGCACATGCAGCTAAGCAAGATGTATATAACGCGGCGCTGCTTAGAAAGACCAGAGCTGCTCATGAGCTCTTTGAGCGGAAGAGGAGAGACGAGCACCGGCTTCTCAGGAGGAAGAAGAAAGAGCATGAGAAGCGCGCGATCGAGGAAATTGAGAGATGCTACTCCAGGAATGAGGTTCGGAAGTTTTACCAAAAAGTAAAAATAACATGCCGCGTAAACAAACCCCGAAACGAAGCCTGCAGAGATGAACAAGGGAACATCGTAGTAGAATCGCAGTCGATGCTGAGGATTTGGAAAGATCATTTCTGCAGACTGTATAACGGCGATGACGGACCAATACCGCTGTCAGGCAGAATCAACCTTTCAACCTGGACGATGATGACCAACAGTTCCGTCCACCCGACCTGGATGAAGTGAAGATAGCCATATCGAAGCTTAAGTCCAACAAAGCGGCAGGTGATGACTTGGTAAGGAGCATACACCAACTCATCTGTAAAATATGGTCGGACGAAAATATGCCCGATGAATGGAACCTCAGCATTGTTTGTCCAATTCTCAAGAAAGGAGACCCTCTGAACTGCGCCAACTACAGAGGCATCAGTCTCCTTAACATCGCATATAAGATCTTATCCGCAGTATTGTGTGAACGCCTGAAGCCGTTTGTCAACAACCTGATAGGTCCATATCAGTGTGGCTTCAGGCCAGGAAAGTCCAGGCTTCAGATCGATACCCACCACCTATTCATCGATTTTAAGGCCGCGTATGACAGCATCTACAGAGACGAGCTATATAGAGCAATGTCTAGTTTTGGCATCCCTGCCAAACTCGTCCGTCTGTGCAGGATGACCATGGAGAATGCACGCTGCTCCATCAAGGTCGGTAAAGATCTCACCGAGACCTTTGATGTCCAGAAAGGATTTAGACAAGGCGATGCGCTGTCATGCGATTGTTTCAATATCGTACTTGAAAGAATAGTGCAAAACTACGCCGACGATATTGACATAATCGGAAGAAAGCAGCGCGATGTCAGTGGCGCTTTCGCGAGTATTGAGACGGAAGCGGCGAACATGGGTTTAGCGGTCAATGAGGGCAAGACCAAGTATATGCTGTCAAGCAAAAAGGGCAACCAACACCGACGTCTCGGACAGAACGTCACCCTCGACAGATATAACTTTAAGGTAGTTAAGGACTTTGTCTACCTAGGCTCCGCTATAAATACAGACAACGACACCAGCGCTGAGATCAAGCGAAGAATAACTCTTGCCAACCGCTGTTTCTTTGGGTTAAGAAGGCAATTGAGTAGCAAAGCCCTCTCTCGGACATTAAAAGTCACTATGGCGCAGAGGTATAGACATTATCAAAAATGGATGAGGGTGTTCTTGGTTGCTTCGAGAGAAAAATTCTTCGGGCGATCTTCGGTCCCGTCTGCATTAACGGTGAGTGGAGGAGGAGATACAACGACGAACTGTATGGACTGTACAGCGACATGGACCTAGCCAGAAGAGTGAATATCCAAAGACTGAGATGGCTGGGTCATGTAGAGCGCATGGACACCAATGCTCCGGTCCGAAATGTCTTCGAATCCGAGGGACAGCGCAGTAGAGGAAGGCCAAGACTCAGGTGGCGCACGCAAGTGGAAGAGGACCTCAGCCAACTTAGCGTGCAAAACTGGAGGCAGCTAGCCAAGGATCGAGCTGGCTGGAGAAGCTTGTTGACTGAGGCCCAGGTCCACCCCGGACTGTAGCGCCACCTAAAGTAAAGTAAGTTAAGTATTTAAACCTGGCTATAGGAAAAGCAGCTGGAAATAAAGAGGCAAGCCAAAAAAAAAGCTGCCACAAAAACGGAACAGCCACTACAACTAAGTAGAAGTCGGATTTGACTGATCGCAGGCTTTCTACAAGGCATTGCCGTGTGAAAAAAACACCTGATGATCATGGGCATAGCACAAGGCAACACATGCAGACTGTGCATGTTTCCAAGACGCGAAAACAGCAAAAAGATATTATGTGACTTCAGGGCGTCCATTCCCTTTACGTCAAGAAGTTTTTTCTGTTCATTCAAAAGACAATAACCCTTCTTGATGAAACTGCAAATAAAAAATCGAATACAGTAAAACTTTTGTATCATACCTTTTCAAAAAGCATAAAGAAAAATGTAACCAGGACGATTTTTAATAGCTGAAGAGGAAGAGTTCATAATTCCATTGCCTATAATTCATGTGCCAACAACTTCTACAAGGAATTCCAGAAATGTGGAAACAGAGACATTCAACACCTTATGGAAAGATCGGCGGAAGAATTATCATTTGCTGTTGAGTCGTAAAAAGCGTAGTCGAGTGTTCTCCTAAAACACTTAAAAAGCTTAAGAAATCCGAAACTTCGAATACGATCAAGCCATATACACCTGAAGAAGCCCTAGCCCTTATAACCGATTTGAAACTGACAAAACATAAATATAAACAACTTCAAAAAAGCGCAAAAGAAAGAAACGCTAATATTTACCAAGCCCACGAGACTATTTTGGAAGTAAAACAAGAGTGTTATCCAACTATAACCGAAACCTTATGTGAAGTTAAACTACAGCCGTTGTTGGACTTGTCACTACAACGTTTGTCTGCTGCACAACTTGAAATTTTTGAGAACCAGTCAGAAAACGGTGATACTTCAGTATGTTCATGGAAATGGGGCTCTGATGGTAGTGGAGAACACACGCGTTATAAGCAAAACTTTTTGGTAAATCCTGAGGCAAGTGATACTGATATTGTGCGAACATGCACAGTACCTTTAGATATAAGTAAGATTCGTAATCTGCGTGAAAAATTACAATTCTTTTACATGAAACACTTTTTTCAAAAATGCGTTCTTTTCCCGTCAGAGGGCACCATAAAACTCAAGACATCAAAATTACTCGAAAAGTACGAAATATCGCGAAAAAAAAATATATATATATGCAAGGCATCCCCTAACGACTTGGACTATATTGAACTTATAAAAACCACAGGCTATTCATAGGGCTTGCAGTTTTCATGCACACATTAGATTTATAGAAGCACTGCTATAAAATTGAAAATGAAAGCAAGAGGAGCTGCTGAGAAATTAGCAGAAAAGAATTATTACAAAATGAACTTAGATCTGAATTGGAAATCTTAGAAGATTCTCCAGAACACGGTGGTTGAAATATTAATGAGACGGCAATACGACCCGAAATTTTTTTAAGTATCCAGCAAAACCTGCTGGAATATACGAGGCTTAGACCCGAAACTGGTAGAACGTTTTTCAATTGTTTTAAAGCCATTAACTTCAGTTTTGAAAATTGCGTACTATTGTTTGGACACAGCAAAAATAAAAAATTAATTGTTTTCAAATATAATTGGTACAAAATTCCTGTAAGTGTCCACAAAAATCTGTTGCACGTTGCTGACATCATTGAAAGTTTTCCAATCCCTATCGGACAGCTTTCGGAAGATGTCTTAGAAGCCCGTCAAAAAGTTTACAAAGTTTTTCGAAGCGCGTTTCAAGAAAGATGTTCGCAATAAATACTGATGTGCTCCATACAATGTTGATATCTTCTGATCCAAAGATAAGCGACATCTAACAACCCGATAACACAAGATACCATCCCCTGAAGCCATTGAAATGATTTTAAATTGATTTATAAAACACATTTCCAATCAAACATATAAAAAAATTAAATCCGAATTAAGTCCAGTTAATGACTCTAAATCGACCACTGTGCGACGGCAGTCTAGGATTTTTTTCTGCCTAGGCTCTGGTATCAAATTAGACAGCGAAACCAGCGCCGACATAAAACGATGAATATCTTTTTCCAATCGCTTCATCTTGGCGCTAAAAAGGCAATTGACTAGCAAAGCCCACTCTCGAATAACACAACTCAAAAGTGCGACTCAAGTGGCGCACGTAAAAGGCAGCTAGCGAAAGATCGAGCTGACTGAGGCCTACGTCTACCCTGGCCTGTAACGTGAGCTTAAGTTGGTTAATGTTTTTGGACTGAATTGAATATTAAAGTATTCACTTTAAATGTAGGTTGAGTTCATAAAAGCAAACAAGTTTGCAGTAAATATGCCGCAACTAACCCCATTGTTGCAGTAACCACGCAGTTGTGAAATCGTCGTTCATAAATGTATGCAACGCATTTGAAAGAGAAGTGACAAATGAGGTCAGAATGTGTTTAAGTTTTTACTAATTTCAAAACAATTGAGCGACAATGGCTGAAAGCCGGATGATTTTAAGCGGCATGAACTTTACAAATACGGACTTACGTGCATTATCCGTAACAAGAATTGCAAAAATGGGAAAAAGGAGAAGAGTATTGCTAGCAATTAGCAATTTGATAAGAGTTCAAAAAAGTATTCTGAAAACTATTAATTTTCTTTTCATTTTCGCATGAAAATGCCAACTTTTCACGTATACATTTAGTTCGGCAAACTTTCTGCAACAAAATGAAACCTGTTACAAAACACTGATTGCATATTGATTGTCAATTGACTTTTATGATCGCAACTGATGCAAAACTTTTTGCATCTGTGTTAGATAACACAGATTTTATGCAATTATGAACCAAACGTTTGCAAAGTTGCAAGTTTTTTTTTTTTGCATAAATGAACTCAGCCATAATCTTCCCTTCCTTACCTTATTCCATTATCATCAGTGCTTCATCGAAATTAGCAATCAGTCTGTTCGAACCTTCAACCATAGGACGTACTCCTTTAAATTTACATTTACTTAACCGCACAATTCGCTTATGGAGTAGCCTGAGGGGCTCTTCGTTTCCCAGTGATTATAACCAAAAACATTCAAAATCTATGTGCACCTGCATTTTAAAAGAACACAATAAAAATTCTAAACGCAAGTCAATTGGAATTGGAAAAAACCAAAAACCATGCACCAACAACAACTTAGGAAAAAAAAAAACAGAAAGTCAAAACATTAAACAAAACTAAATCAGAATCAACAAAAGAAAAGAGAGACACGAAAGTAGTAAAAAAAGCGCAAAAAAATAATAAAACAAACTGAATAGATTGAATTAATTCTATTTTACGTTTACTAGTGCAATTTCTCTTGTTTATTCAAATCATCTCGAACTTATAATTGTAAATTTGTTTTCCTCTTTTTTTTTTATTTTTAATTTTAATTTTAATTATATATGTATATTTTTTACTTGGTTTAATTCTTATAATGTGTTAATTTGTTGTATTCCTTAATTATTGTATATATTCATTTCTAGATAACTAAATATAAATGAAAAAATGTGTTTTATTTAAAAAAAAAAAAAATAAAAATGAAATAATAAACAGAAAATAATATATATATTCTAAAAAATTAAAAAAAAAAGAAAAAAGTGGGATTACAACTAAACCGAGGAAGGACAAGGGGGAAAAATACAAACAAAAAGTAGAAAAAAAAAGCAAATAAACAACTAAATGGAGAGAAGCTATTCTTTTATATAAAAGATTTTCCTTTTTTGTTTTTCCTCTGTTTTTACTTCTTCTTTTATTAATATTAATTTTTTTTTTTTACAACAAAAATGCTTCAGTTAATTATACGTAGTGTTCATTTTCATTATTTTATTTTATTTGCTTTGTTTTTTTTTTATTTAATTTTTTGTTGTGGTTAATTCTATGAATGAATTAAATGGATTTGTTTTTTTTTTTTGTTTTTGTTTTGTTTTAATGAATTGTATAATGAATTCCTATCTCATTACGATATTCATTTATTTGAATTTATTTATTTATTATTATAATTATTATTAATTGTGTTTTGTTTTTGTTTTTATTTTTATTTTGTATTTATAAGATTTGTTTGTATTTGTTTATAGCTAAGAGAACTAAAAGATAATAAGAGACTTTTTTTTTTATTATTTTTTTTTTTCATGTTGATGAAAGCAAAACGTTTATTTTTTTGAAAAATAGGGACGTTCCGTTGTCCGTTTTATTTCTTCTGATTTCCTGGTTTACTCTGATTTACTATAATTTCAATTCGAATTATCCTGTTGATGGATGTAGCATGGTCCAGTATTTGGAAAGGTATTGTTTTTTTTTTGTTTCTAATGGGGGAACAAGGAAATGAATCCAAAAAGTGATTCGCGTTTATATATATATAATGTTTTTTTAACGACGAAATTAATTGTTATTTTTTCTTGTGGAATAATTTGTTGTAGGAAATACGTTAAGGTTTGCCTAAGCGAATTCGAAATGGGGGGAGGAAAAAAAAAACACAAAAAGAGAACAACAAAACGTACAAACTTCGATCCTTTATGGTGTTGTTTATAGGTCGAGAAACTCTCCTTCAACGAAGCTAATAAATAGTGCGACATCACGTAGCTATCGTAATCATGGAATACGCGAACGCGAGCACACTTTGAACCTTTTTTTCTTTTATTTTCAAATTCAGTTTGTGTTTTCTTTCATAAATTGAAAAAAAAAAAAAAAAATTATTTTAGTTTTTGTTTTGTTAATTTTTTGTTGTTGTTTTTTTTTTTTGTTATCTTCAGTAGCATTATGTAAACAAACACCAACCAATTTTACATGTATGGATGTGTTGCAGTTTGGAGCTGAGGGATTTTGGGTGTATTAGGCTTGCTTAGACAATGTATTATTTATTGTTTCTACTATCGCTAACAACGACCGTTGGTCCGCCTCGAATTCGAATTGACGGACGACGTTCGGGTGTATCATAAGGCCTAGACGAATTTGTAGCTACGGCCATTGAGTCATCAATCACACCGACAGCACCACTGCCAGTGCCACTTGCTCCAACCATTGGTGCACCACCAACACCACCACCAGTACTGCTAACCATTCCACCACCACCGCCACCACCTCCGCCACCGCCGGAACTTGGCACCACAGCTGTATGACTGCTGACAATCTGTGAATTTTGTTTATTTGCAGCGTTCGCATCACCATTTCCATCTTCTTGTTGTTGTTGTACAGCTGGATTTCTTGGTCCACCAAATTTAAGGAGATTCCAATCGAAGACATAGTCATAGGTGAAGCCCAGACGATGGAATAAATTACGGAACAACTTACGCAAGTAACAATAGTCTGGACGTTGTTCAAAATGCATTTGACGGCAGAAATTCAAATAGTTCACAAATTCGCTGGGGAAACCCTTGCACAGGGACAGTATCGTTGTGGATAGTTTCTTCTCGGAAATGCGCTCGTATTTTTGTCGTTTATTCGCAGCTTTGAGACCCTGCCAAGGTAGTGCGCCTAAATTGAAATACATGAGTACATAGCCTAATGATTCTAGATCGTCACGACGTGATTGTTCAATTCCTAAGTGGGTATTGATGGAGGCGTAACGTGCGGTACCGGTGAGATTTTTGTTTTCTCTATACGGTATATGCCGTAGGGTTCTTGTATCACGGAATTTTTTCGCTAAACCAAAGTCTATGATATATACTAGGTTACCCTTTTTCCCAAGCCCCATTAGAAAGTTATCTGGTTTTATGTCCCGGTGGATAAAGTCTCGTGAGTGTATATAATCGATGCGCGATATCATTTGATCGGCTAACAGGAGTACAGTTTTTAATGAGAAACGTCTCGCACAAAAATTAAATAGATCCTCTAGTGATGGACCCAACAGTTCCATAACCATGACATTGTAGTCGCCTTCAGAGCCACACCATATAATGCGCGGTATACCAATACCGCCTTGCATCATTTTATAGAATTTACTCTCAATGTGCAATTGTGGGTGTTTTGTTCGGATGCATTCTAATTTGATGGCGACTTCTTCGCCAGTGTTGATTGTTGTGCCCAGGTAAATATCACCAAATGAACCGGAACCGATTTTACGGCCTAATCTGTATTTATTCCCAACGCGTAGCTCCATTTTGTTTTTATTTTTTATTTTTGTTGCTTACTTGCTTGTTGCTTGGCTGGTAGATTTGTTTATGTGTATTGTGTGTGGAAATTGGATTATATTTATATAATTATTAATTATTTGTCAAGTGAACAATAGTTTGTTTATCTGTAAAGGAATTTTGGTTTTAATTAGTTATTTAGTTAAAGGACGGAATTGACAGTAGACAAACCTTAAGTGGTATCAGTGTTGTTTTGTGTACAGTGCTAAATTTTATACAATAAATGCCGGTTTGTTGTTCTTGCGTTTCGTTTTAATCTGAAATGAGAAATGATTTATGAAAGGTTTAGGGTTGTGCTTAATTACTTAATTTTATTTCTTAAAATACAAAAAAGATAATGTGCTAAGGAGTAAAGGAGTAGTTAGATGGAGCAATGGAGGCAACTGCTTAAGTAAATGCAAATAAGCTGTGTGCTTTGAAACCACATCGAACGAAATCAATTCACAAAGTAGTAATGCATGCTTTTTTTTGCTGTGCAAGCACAACATTTTCTTAAATTTTGTGTACGCTTATATTGATTTTCTGTCTCAAGGAGAGGCCTCGATGTGAGTTTTTTTTTGTGAAAATGGGAAAAATTGAGTATCAAGCTGTTATTAAATTCTTGTTTTTGAAATGCAATACGCCTACGCAAATCAAAAATGAGTTGGACTCTGTGTATGGGGACTCTGCACCATCATTTACCACAGTGACATTTTGGGGAGCTGAATTTAAACGAGGCCGTAAGAGCTTAGGAGATGATAAACGTTCGGGACGTCCAAAAACTACAACCACTGACGATAACATTGCTAAAGTTCAACCAAATGGAGTTAGACGACCGCCGAATTAAAGTGAGAGAGATAGTAGAGGTTATGAAAATGTCCAAAGAACGTGTTTGTTATATATTAAACCAAGATTTAGTCATGAGACAGCTTTCTGCGCATTGGGTGCCGCGTTTGCTTACGTTAGACCAAAAACATGTTCGAATGAACATTTCCAACGCTCTGTTGGCACAGTTTAGGCGCAATAAATCCGAGTTTTGGCGCCGATTAATAACTGTAGATGAAATTTGGATACACCATTATACGCCCGAAACAAAAATTTAGTCAAAACAGTGGACTGCAAAGGGCGAGCCGGCTCCTGAAAAAGCAAAATCTGTTTTTCCTGCTGGGAAAGTGATGGCGACTGATTTTTGGGATAGTAAAGGAGTTATCTTAATCGATTATCTTCAAAAAGGAAAAACATTACAGAAGCATACTACGCATCATTACTTGCCAAGCTGAAGGCAGGAATTGCGAAAAAACGGCCACATTTGCAGAAAAAGAAAATCCTGTCTCACCAAGACAACGTACCGTCACCTCAGCGGTTGCTGTTGCGAAAATCCATGAATTACGGTTTGAACTGCTTGACCATCTGCCTTATTCACCAGATCTAGTCCCAAGCGACTTCTTTTTGTTCCCTCATCTAAAAACTTCTCTCGGAGGGCAGAGATTTTCGTTAAATGAGGAGGCAATCAGGTGATTTTGAACAATAATTTTGCAGTGAAAAAAGCCAAGTAACTATTTGGACGGGTTTGAGAGATGGTAGCATCGCAGGGAGAAGTGTGTACAGTTACAAGGAGACTATGTAGAAAAATAAAATAAAATTTTGAGAAAAAATGTTTTGTATCATTGTTCGGCCGGAAACTTTTCGGACAACCCTCGTATCATGGAAATACTTAGACCGCACTTCGTCTGCAAATTATTCAGCAGTGTTATGAAAATCAGAGTCCCACGTGGAATGTTTTTCCTGCACTTAGAGCAAAATATAATCCACATAATCGAACTACCAAACGCACAATTCGCTATATTATCGAAAAGTTTAAATCTCAAGTGGAAGAGAGTTTACTTGATGACCGTGATGAATCGATCGGGCGCCGATCACAACAGCTTAGCCGGTCGAATTTTACGTGAGGATCTTGCATACAAAATTCAATTCGTGTAAGACCTGAAGTCGACCAGCATTTTCCGAACCGTCTCCATTCAGTTGTTTGGCATTCGGAAAGCTTCAAGACTTCAAGACACTGTTTTCGACTAAAATATTGTTTAGGGATGTGGCTCATTTCCGACTTAATGGCTACGTTAGACTAAACTCTATATCGATAAGCCGGCTACGATTGAGGAATTAAAAGAAAATCACCCCTTATGTAGAAGCATCCATAGCCTTGGTGAGTTTACTGAGGTGGGGTATGAAAAAGCTGTCTTCGGAAATGTAGCCGAGATAGCAATCTCTCTGGGGGGAAAACTGAACCTGAATGTGTATCTGAAAACAACATTTGGACTTTTTTAAGCAGCGGCTTATATATTTTTCAGATTTAGCCCCTTGGGACTATATTCTATACAAAAGATATGCATCAAATGAAAAGATTACCAAAGAAAAAAAAATCTATTTTGAAAACTTATATAAATCGAACTAAGAGTGCTATGGTGTACTAAGCACATCGTCTGTCTGGGCAGTAGAATAGCTCTAGAACTGATTTGAGATGCGACACTTGTATCTTTCTTCGATTTCTAATTTCGTTATATAAACTAACGCCTGTCTTTCATCCGGAGACATACACTTTTCTTGTGGCAATAAACTACTTTTTGAAGAACTGTTGGGTTTGCAGCGGCAGCTAAATTGCGCTTAATGCCTTTTCTACACCCCCTCACGACTTCGAAGCTAATTCGAGAATGCATGAATTCAATGAACACAGCCGAAATACTATATCTACTATAGCTATCCACATCTATCGCATCAAGCTACAGGTACTCGGTGCTGTTTTGGTGGGTTCTGTTACTATAGACACATTGTCACTCAAGCACTCGCCCATGTTTGTTCAAAAGACTTACGAATTTCAGCAAAAGTATAATTAAAAAATTCTTTGTCGGAGCACTCTGTTCCGACAGAAAAAAGTGCATCGTGTAAAAAACAGGTAAACAGGTTAGAGCAAAAATAAAATTGAATTTTAACGAAAAAACTATTTTTTCTATATCATTGCAGGGAATTATCAGACGAACATCGTACAGTGTTGTTATCCGAAGTAAATCATGGAGAAGCAAGAAAATTTCTACTAACAATTCATAATTACAAGCGCCGTCATCTAATAATATCAAAGAGACTTGGACCAAAATTTTAAAGGATATCCTGAAGGAGGCCTACCGTAACGCCTGGATGCCTGAAAATCTTGCTGGAAGCGATTTTAAGACCTCTTAATTGGTTGTACTTATTTGATCATCGCATTTTTTTTTATTTGTGTAATTACATTACTTTTTTGACAAACCGTGTACTACAAGTAATCAAGTGTCATCATGGTTGCTAATTTACTGGACCACTTTAAAGTACATAATATACTACGAGGGCGGGTCAATAAGTCCGTGACTTTTTGAATTTCTGACCTCTTTACTGAAACAGCAACACTGCTCCTGTCAACAGGCATCTGTCAGTTGACTCCTGTCAAAATTTAAACTTGCTGCGTCAGTTAGTTTGTGTTTGACAGCTATTTTTATCAGACTACTCACTAATTTGAGGAGAAAATGGAAAAAAGTGAATTTCGTGTGCTTATTAAGCATTATTTCTTGCGAAAAAAAACCATTACCGAGACCAAGGTTAAGCTTGATAAATACTATGGGGACTCTGCACCATCGATTTCAATGGTAAAAAAGTGGTTTACTGAATTTCGTTGTGGCCGTACAAGCACTGAAGATGCCGAACGTCCTGGACGCCCAGTTGAGGTCTCTACACCCGAAACAATCGAAAAAATTCACGATATGGTGTTGGCCGACCGAAGATTGAAAGTGCGAGAGATTGTGGAAGCCGTAGGGATCTCGCATGGCTCAGTGGTTTCAATTTTGAATGATCACTTGGGCATGAGAAAGCTTTCCGCAAGATGGGTGCCGCGTTTGCTCACAGTCGACCACAAACACATGTGCAGTTGCCATGGCAAAAATCCATGAATTGGGCTATGAATTGCTCCCTCATCCACCCTATTCTCCAGATTTTGCTCCGAGCGACTACTTCTTGTTCCCAAACCTGAAGAAATGGCTTGGTGGAAAAAGATTTGACTCCTATGATGAAGTCATCTCGCAAACAAAGGCCTATTTTGAGGACCTCGACAAATCATTTTTTTTGGAAGGTTTAAAAAAATTAGAGAAGCGTTGGACAAAGTGTATAGGGAGACTACGTTGAAAAATAAAATTATTTTTTATCAAAAAATCTGTGTTTTATTCCAAAAGTCACGGACTTATTGACCCGCCCTCGTATATGTATACCTAGTCTAGTCATAAATTCTGTTAGAATATTTCAAGTACCCCTTGCTCATAATTTTCAATAGGAATAATCGCGTTAACTATTTTTTTCGTAACACGTGTACTTATATAAAAGTAAAGAATAGCAGCTAGTTTGGTTTAGGCTTTCGATCAGTTAACATGGAGTGGGGAACCAAAGAAAATCGTGTCGCCGTAATCGTTTTGCATAAGTGTGGAAAAAATTCGAACTAAATTTTCGAACTTCTCAAACCACTTGGTATATTGAAAATGTTTGTTTATCGGGCTATAAAACGTTTTAATGAAGTTTCAGATGTAGAGGACAGACGAAGAAGTGGTCGTCCACGCGTCAATCGAACAAGTGCGAAAGTTATAGCTGTGCGTGAACTAATTCGTAGAAATACTCTTCGGAAACAAAAGATAATGTCCAGAGAATTGGATATATCCCCTAGATCCATGTCAAGGCTTATTCGAGATGATCGTCGAGCAACGTGGCATCTCTTAACTCCCAATCTGAAAAAATTAAGACTCGAAAGAAGCAAAAAATTGTTACAGTGGCACGCGGTTAATGGACATGAAAATATTTTATCTGCTGATGAAAAAATTTGTAGTATAGAAAAAGTTTATAACAAACAGAATGACAAAGTTTATGCAACGTCATCTAAAGAAGCAAAAAATCGCATCGAGGTGTCACATTACAACATTTTTGCGAAAAACAGGGGCAAAAGTGTACCAGGAGAATGTTCTCGAAGGTGTTGTCAAGGGCTTAACAAATACCCTTTTACAACGGGGAAAGATGGGTTTTCCAACAAGACTCTGCTCCGACACAAAAAGCCAAAACGACGCAAGAGTGTCTTAGATGCAATATTCCGGAATTCATTGCTGCTGCAGATTGGCCATCAGGAAGTCCAGATTTAAATCCGCTGGACTACGGTTTGTGGTCAGAGCTGGAGAGCATGGCCTGTAAGACTCCCCATCGAAATTTGGACAGCCTTTAGGCAGCTTTAATAACAGCAGCGTCGTCGATTCCCATCGAGACAGTGCGTGCCGCTATAGAACAATGGCCACAACGTTTAAAAGCCTGCGTCAAAGCTTCAAACTTATATATTGTGAACTAATGTAAGATCCAAAATCCATGGTATAAGATTTACTAGACTTCTTTTTATTGCACTTTTAAAATGTAACAGAACTTATGGCCGGACTAGGTACATACATAGTTTTGTCCCTAAATCGAGTCTTCCCTAAGGCAATGGTTTCATAAGTAGATTTAAGTCTCTTCTCTACTTGTCTCATTCTAAAAACGGTCAAAAAAGGGCTCAGCATCATCACTTCTCCAAATAATAAATTTTAATAAAAAAAACAATCATATATGAGTGTGTTCTAAAATCTCTCAAGCGAAGCAACTAAAATTACAAGTTCCCTATTAGAACTGTTTCCAACTGTTGCTGCTGGGGCATTCTGCTACCAAAATAGAACTGAAGAATCATCAAACAATATGAATATTCATTTATACTTTGCAGTTTTTTCGCTATTCCATCACTAAATTGAATAAACTACAAAGAGGATGTATTCTTAATTCATTGCACATCATCACACCATGAATAAACCCAACTACAAATACGATTGGTATGTCAGAAGAAATAATGAAAAAATGACCTGCACCAACAATACTCTAAATCACGTACCATACAATCAGCATCCAAATAAATGTAAGTCAAATCCTATTTATAATTTGGATGGGATAAAATATACATACGTACGTCATTCAATTAAAAGGGAAGATAAGCTGTTTTGAATTCGAATTGTAAACAAGCCAATTACTATCAACGTGTCTATACGCACATCTGCTGAATTTCATCTGTCATTCACTTTCATTTCAATTATCTATATTTCTGTAAGACGAATAATAACGAGAGAACAGACTAAAGAGAAGAGCTTACCTCAAACAGACTGTCTGGATAATTGTATCTAATAAAATCTGCATGTCAATAAAAAGAAATTGCTCATCAGCCTTTTATCACTAAGGAAGTGGACAATTTTTTGACTCATCTTGAGAGGAAAACTTTTTATTTTATTTATTTCTATGATGATTCAATGAAAGACAAAGAAGTTAACACATCTAAACCGGTCGATCGACCATAGTCGAGCATAAATAACACAAATTAACATTTCACCATTGCTTGTTCGAACTCGAAATCTTTAATCCATTTGCATATCAGATTTTTATCTTTTTGTGATTTGGAATCGTGCATGTTGAAACAAAAAAAAAAAAAAAAAAAAAAAATGATATTCCACAATTAAATCGATTTCATCGGTGATTTCTCAATATGAACTGAAGCCGAACAGCGTGAGACATGGTGTATTGATTTTAATATGCACCATTTGAAGTGTTTATCAATAAAGATGAAGCCTCTTGCAAGCAATTCATGTGTATGAATAAATTTCTCAAGACAATCCGTCACCACAAAAAAAAAACTACACACCAACTGGAATACCGCCGACACTAATCCGCACTGGAATACTCGTACATCATCATCATCATCAAAGTATTTCTACAATATGCAATTAGAATATTAATCGCTTATTGGGTTGGGAATCCACACTACCGAAAGCTGCTTAAAAACACATTTGTATAGTAAATCCAAATTTCTACAAAAAAAAAAAAAAAAAACAAAATACAGACATCCAGGGAGACAGCAGACAATGAAAGCAAAACGTTATAGAAGGAGGCGTAGAAGAAGAAACAGAACCGACAAAACAATGCACAACAGTTCAACAAACGAGTGAAATTTTCCTCTTTCATTTGTTTTTTTGTTACATATTTCATTTCGAAATGAGAATAAGTATTCGCCGAGCTTTTGATTAAATTGAATAGTGCAAAGATAGATTGTGATAAAAATCTGTAAATAAACAAAAAGCTAAGCCAAGAAACAGATGATAACTACAAGACATGAATTTCGTGCTGTTTCGAATAGAATAGATACGATTACTGCCAAGTCAGAGCGCGCGAGATCTACCTATTTAGTTCTTTAAATAGACTCTAATCTGATAAGGAATTCTGTAAGGCTTTGCGGCGTTGAGGTGTGCTAATTAAATGTGTTTACCTCGATTTATCTACATTTATTGGAAATTTGCATTGCAATATACGAATCAATGTTAAGTGTTTAGCAACGATAGAAGTTCTTATGTTATAGGTACATAACTTGTGTGTCACGAGCTTCCTTTAAACTCCAATCGAGTGGGGAAATGTTATTTTATTTTTAAAACGATTACGTTACAACCGCAGTTGAATTAACTAAAAGGTGATAAGCAAATCAAATTCCAAATCCAAACAAGCCCAGAGTAAATGTGCTCATTTAACATATATACATATATACGTACGTGTCTTTGGCAATTCTAGTTTATTATTCACTTTCTTTTAAATTCTTCATCACACACAAATTTTCTATTCATATTTGCAACAAGAAAAGACTTTTTCGAATGACTAGTTTTCAGTGTTGATTTTAATTAATTTCAACGGAAACAGATTTTACTATCATGAAGCAATCATCAATTTGTGATCGTCATAAAAAAAAACCAACGTTGTAGGAAAAATGTTGCAAAAAGACTCATATTTGTTGGACAGCAGAATGTAGTTGACTTGAGGATTAAGACAAAAAGACATTTTAATGGGTGTGACACCTTAAATAATTCGCTCTTTTAATTATGATAAAACCACCAACTTTAGTCACTTATTTATGTACCTATTCGAAAAATCGTATTATCGGGCAAAATCTGTGCAATTTGAACAACTTTTGCGATATTGAAGAGCCATAAATTAAAACATCGATCAGGAAACTGCTGACTATTGGATTTGGCTAGCAATACAATAATCAAGTGCGTAGCCCTGTGCTTGCTCTACCTCCCAGTGGTGGTCGCTGGTAACAGAATGAATGAATCTTATGTAAGTTAAATTGGGAAAGTGCGTGCTATACTAGTAGCACGAGTTAAAAGCTTAGAATACTAACAAATTTACAGTCGACGACCCTGACAAACAATTAAAACAATTATAATCTGCGGATCTGCACGTGGAATTTACCGACACTAAACAGATGCAGTTAAGCAAATTTAGAAAAACAGTCACAATATTTGAAAATAGTTTCGGGCATATGTGCACCAAGGCTGCTTTCTACAAACCGCACTCTCGAGGTTAAATTGTTGATCATTTTTTCAAGCAATTGTACATATGTACGCATTTATATATGTACCGTGTATTATTCAAACAATGTTTTGCTCCAAAGGGGCAATCTTTGTAGGTTATCGACAAAACAAGTGACGACGTAGCCTCCCAGAAAATAATTAAATGACTTTAAATCGTACAATTATCATGACCAATTGATGGGTCCATTTCTAAAATAATCCTTTTGCCAAATTCAGTTTTTATAAAGCAATGATTTTCGTAGGTAAAATGGCATCTGGTGAACTTCTTGAGGAATGTCCTTGCTCCAAATACTGCAATTCCGCTTGATTATGTAGCTGTTTAAATCTTGTAAGCCCTTCAATCCTTTCGAATGCATTATTCTCGTTCTATTTCTGGTGTGTGAGTATCCAAAAGAGTGATTTGGGTGAGAAATAATTTCAGTAATTCGATAAATAGCACTATATAGAGCCACGTCTAATTTTGGCATACCTGACAAACTTATTCGACTATGCAGACTACTTTGTGAAGGTTAAAACTGACAAAATTGGGACCTTCAATGTCTGAAAAAGACTTAAATAAGTCTTGACAGAATTGTGCAAAACTCGCAGTCAACTCCAGAGATACCGTTTTTCAGTCTGTTCAGTTACTTGCATACGTAGACGATACTGGCAAAATAGGAAGAACACAGCGAGCTGTCAATGCCCCATTTTTAGCTATTAAAATAGTAGCGGCTGAGATGAGTTAAGCGGTCAATGAAGGAAAAACAGTATAAGTTCGGACACAACATCAACGAATGTATAAAACCTTCCCAATAAGAAGCTAACATTTATTAACCTCGATTCCACCAGCACACCCAAAAACAACAAATGCACGAAACGCCTACGAAGACTCCCTGTTGCTTATCGCTGCTTCTTTGGGTAATAAAGCACTTTCTCGACAAAATACTTTATGCATGACACTGATCAATATAGTCCTGCTCTGAGGTGTAGAAGTTTGGACACTGACAAAAGCGGCTGAAAATAAAGCATTCAGGGAAAAAGTTTTTCGCGTAAGATTCGGTGCTGTTTTCATCAGTGTTATATGGTGGATACGCTTTAACGTCGACCTGTATAGCTTGTAAAATAAAGAACATCGATGACAACCGCGTAAGAAAAGTTTGGATAACCCGCCTTAGATGGTCAGCCCACCATGAACGCATAGATATCAACACCCTGTCCCGGAAAGTTTTCGACTCCGACCCAGAGGAAGAACGAGGTAAACGGCGGCGTTATCTAAGATGCCACGCGCAAGTAGAAAAGTACCTCCACCAACTTCGCGTATGCAACTAGAGACAGCTGCCAAAAGCGAATTGAGAGGAATGCTAGCTAAGCCCACTGTCTATTCCGCCATCTAAGTGAATACGAAACAAAAGAAAGAAAAGAAAAGAACTGATTTGAAAAAAGGAAAATCGTATACTCCCAAAGTTAAATCGCAAATAATTCAAGATCTTCATCTATCATTCTATCCATTATGCCGATCCAAGCCCACATTAGCTCACCACCTGAGGTTAGCAATTTTTTATTACAGTAAAAAATAAGATCAAAACTATACTTCATACAGGATAACCCTAAGACCATGTGTTCTTTGGAAAGCGGAACAGATAATGAGCTCCAGTTATGAATGATTACTCCCATCGATATAGCTGAATAATACGAACCAAAAAGTAAAGTTCAATTTAGGTCACTTTAGGTCATTTTAAGTCACCGGGTAGAAATTTCCTTTGCATTGGGTTTTATAAATAGACACAGGACAGTCTTAATATATCATTCGACTTCCTGAAATACGCGTGGTGATAGTGAACGAGTTTGAATATATCTCTCATACAACTCATGCTGGTTGTACACCTTTATAAACAGGTCAAGACAAGGAGGAAAGGAGTTACTTATTGCGAGCTCAATTATAACTATTCCTCGAAAATAGGAGCATACCATTGGCCAGAAAAATTTGCTACAAAACAAATGAAACCGTATATATACGCAGTATACGACCCATTCGATCCGAATTTGAGTCAAAAAACAATCGAAAAATAAAAGTTACATAAACTGAACTCAGATACCAGTATGTTGTTCGTTTACGACAGTGCACATGTTCCCATGTTCCATAAAAAGCTGTGAAAGAAAATGGCTTCAATGAAATAACTCTTATGGCACGAAACTGCCATTTCTTTTCCTTGTTTAGGAAAGGGACATTTTTGTACAGGTGTGAAGAAGTATTATATTGAGAAATAAAAACGAATTGAGAATACACTGAATCCTGATATATTCGGCCAACGCAGTGTCCATTTAAACCTCCCTACTCAAGATTGTAACCCTGAAATTGTTTCAATAATGTGGAAAGGTATAATACTCGTACAAGAAGGGGTGGTCGATTTTAAACCAACATTGATACACAAGTCGATGGATCCTTGCACCTTTTCTGGGAATATGCCAACTAGCAAATGTTTTTGTAAACGGTTTTTGGCTGATAAAATGAAAACGAAGGAATATTTTGAAAACTCCTTTTTTGTATTTTTTGGGTTCCGAAATGGCTACAGATTCTAAAACAGCTTATTCCATTTGCCTTCCAAAAACTGTGATGTCTGTCTGTCCACTTAAAGATTGAAATTAGCACCTCATGCTTTGGAAAATGTTCCTCTGCTCGGATAAGACTCAATACTTCGATGCCGAGTAGTGCAAACCAGTCTTCAAAACCATAGTTTGTATGCACTGAGTCTCATAATTGGCAGAGCTGTGAATGGATCTTTAGATGTTTGGGATGTATAGCCAATTGAAACTGTATTGTAATAAGGTAATCTTTGTTAGGAAAAGGAAAACCAGGTTATTAGGGTTTAAACATTCTAACATTTCTGGGAGATTTTTGGCCCGATTGAGTCCATTAAATTGGACTAAAGTTATTTCTCCTCTATTGCGCAGTAGAGTGTAACTTTCCTTGCATGTAGTTTTGGCAAGACGTACACAGTTTTATGGGGAAGAGAGGGTGAACCGATTCGAGGACCATGCAAACGCTGACGTTTTATCTTCACCATTTCTTAAAAAAAAATATACAAAGATTAGCCTCAGAAAGTAAAGCAAATGAACGTGCCGACGTCTACATCTTTATTATTTGCTAAATTGCAAGCCATTGCAGCCAAGCCTTTATTAACCGGACAACACATCAAAAGGACTTGACTAAATTTATTTTCGTTGATAAATCTTCCTTTTATTTAAACAATCTCTTGAGACGTGTGCGTTTTCTACCTGATGACACGTCATCTAACGACAGTTTATGTTTATGCCTGTTTCTTCGCGGTCGAGTTCGGAAAATTGGTAAACTCAATTGATCTAACTGTATTAAAAAAATTGCTGTTGCCGGCCCTTGAAATACTGTTCGAAACCGTGACAAAAACGATCCGAAACATCGTAGTGAACCCGTTAGGGCTACACCGTCAATGTATTGGACTGGCCATTTCAAACCCAAATTTTAATTCGACTAAAATGTCTTGCGACTTATAAATCAGAAGGTTAAAGAAAAATAAGTAAGAACAACGAAATGGAGAAATTGACTGCAACTTGTTGACAAAGCTGTGAGGTGTTAACTGGGAATAGAGGAGACTGGACAACATACTAAGTATTTTGTGCATCAAAGAAATTGTAAAAGCCCTGCAAATAATTTTCCTTTCTAAGCTAAGTGGCCTTTTTCTTTTCAACCGCACGCTTTCAACAAACACATTGTAAAAATCATAATTTGTTCTGACTATAAAGAAAGAGGCAATCAAAGGTAGATCAGGCATAGGGTTAACAAAATTAGTTTTTATCACATTGTTTTCATCCACTACTTAAGCTTACATTCTGTTTTTACTAAGGAGGACGAACAGTAAAACTGTATACCAAATACATTACAGAACATATGTAAGTATACAATTCTAAGCACCTTGATTTATATCTAAGTTAGCAAACGGAATAGATGCGATCACCTACTTCAGTAAGCCTTTAAAACGGATAACGAATCGATAAAATCTTTTCTTATAAGACCACACAAGAATACGATAAGAAGAAAAAGGAGAACTTTAATAACGTTCATGGAATGAAAAACAGCGATGAAAATGAGAGTGTACTAAATAAATATTTAAATATAGCGAGCACTGACATATTCCATAAACCAATCCAAACATTACGTACTATACCTTTTTATCCAACCAATTATACTCATACGAACAACAAAGGCGCGTATATCACACTCCATCCATTTATGAAAAAAGTGAATGACCGGTAAAATTCAGATTTATTTCTGCTCTTACACCGGCCTGGAAACATTTCAATGATTGCGTGAGAAATAATCGTCAAGAAAAGTTATTCAAACAAATTCTGTTACAAAACAGCAAAAGCAATGAGGTTGCTGCTCTATCATGTTTAAAATGAAAACAAAACAAATCGTGTGCATAGAAACAATAATCTCCTTAGCCATTCAGTGCAAACAATTGTTATGGTTTAACTTATAAGAAATCGAGAGCGTTTTTAAGTTAAGTTTAGGTTTTATAAATCAAAATAATAAAGAAGGCTCGTCACTTTTAATAACACAAAACACCACATCATTGTATGAAAACACATCATATCTACATTATGTGATAAATGTAACTAACCACATTCAACAGAAATGAAAAATCAAAGAAAAAAAAAAATTCAAACTGCACTTTGTTACCATGTAGCGTAACAATGACGTACATACATGTGATAACTATTATTGCGTAAAGATTTATAAATTCCTTTTTTAAGTTTAGTTTCCGCTAAAAGTGATACATACTATCAGGCTTGATAAAATACGAGTATAATAGCCAGCTAGTTGCAGATAAGAAGTTCATTTACCTAAAATCCAAATGTGAAGCTTCGAGATGTGTAAATCGAATAAGAGCAAAGAAAATTAAGCCAGTAGATGTTTTTTTTTTCATTAATTTTCTTATGTTACTTTAACAAGTTCCTTGGGATTTCTTTGCAAGTTGTTTACGAAATTTAGGGCAATTTGAAGACCATCAGTATCTTAAATAAATAAATATACTGAATCTTGAAACATGGTGTGCAAAGAAAAAGTTGCGAAACTTAAAGGCCTCTCTAGATTAATTTATTTGAAAGCGACAGATCACCGCCCTACTCCAACCGCGAATACGTACAATTCATCACATCGAACAACAAATGTTTCTCACCATCATTTCAGGATCGTTTATGACTAACTGTTTGAACTCGGAAATCATCGCAGGTAGAGCTTGATTAATCAAACAATATCAGTTCCTCTTTACCTTTGGCGAAATCCTCTCTTACAAAAATGAAGACAAAGGAGAAGGGCCCGCGGCGCCCATAATGATGGAACAAAGATCTTCACGAACTCTGTTACATGAGTTCGAAAGCCTTCAACGCAGCTTAATTACCTGGCTCAAAAAGAGACAGCAAAACCCACAAAGCCACTTAAAGATCTATAGTCGAAGTGAATTCCCGGAGGTCCGTCATGTTTTTTCTACTTTAGCAACATCAGTTGGCACTGAAAAAAAATCCCTGAGTCTGCTAAGAACAATAGCTTTCCTAGAGATACTTCAGAAAATCGCCTTACACTTGCTCCGGAGATGATTTATGTGTGTAAAAAAGCTTAAGTTGGCAGTTTGCAGCCTCGAATTTTCCAAGGCCTACACTTCAGGCATCAAAAATACTTTAAGACAAATTGGTGGAGGCCACTTCCCTTCAAAAATTAGACACAAATGGCTTTGTTACTGATACATTTCCTTCTTGGTGTTATAAATATAACCCTAATCCTGGACGGCAAAATGAGATGAAAAAAAAATAATGCGGAATGAAGTAAAAATGTTCTTGTTGCCCTCTACTCTCGCAAAAGTCCTGCACGCTCTTGATTTAAGTCTACAGTGATACACCTTGAAAAGCTACCAATGTTCTACGCCAGATAAACTTTTAAGAGCTATTTTAGACTAATCTAAGAAAAATCAAGCAAGACATTTAGACATATATGGTCCATACTCGATTTTAAGGGATCGAATAGGAACTAAGGAAAAAAGTATCTCCAAATTCACAAATATTTGAAGACACGCGCTGGGACAGACTGATATTGAGACATTAATTACGCAATATCTTTGATTCCAACAGTAGTAAGGCATCGCTCTTTCACGCTTTCCCCAACACCCCAACGAGGTACTTTTGCCTTAATCTAGCATCAGTATGACAGAATTAAAGCTGCTCTTTCAACGAGAAGATTAAGGATAACACCTCGGCATTTAACTTGCCACGAAATCTGTACTTATACAACAATTTTTCTGTCTACTCAGATCCCACCGCGGCCCCATCGAATTATTTGACCACAAATGATTTAAGAAAGGAGCGAATAGAGACAGTGTGAAGTCATTAAAACAGCAGACAAAGTTAGTGCAGCGGGTTTCTTTGAGGGTCTCTGATTCCAAGTCGGAATAGCGGCGTTCCATCAGGTCGCGAAGGGCATACTTATATTGATATTCACGCAGACAGCAAAGTAGCGATGAGAATTCCAACTGAGGATACTTTAAAATTTTGGGCAGCTTAAGACAATACTACGGAGGTGATGAAATAGTTAAACTTTGATTCCTAGCAACAAATAGTGGGAAGCTTTGGCAACATGAAGTTATCAATGGCATACAAAGCAAATGACTCATTTAAAAAAGCTTCCTGAGTCGAATCATAGATAGATTCATCTAGATCTAGACAATTGGAAGAGATCTAGACCTTCATATCTCATACTTGTTCCTTGGATCGAGGTAGCTAATCAATCTTAGGAGAAGAGTTTAAAGTTACACCGTGCTATTGTGCTATTGATTGTGCTAGGATCTGTAGTAATTAATTTCGTGATCTTAATCTGCACGATAAAAATTGGCGACCTTGACAGGTGCTTTAAGGATTTTCTAATTTTCTAGGAGTAGCCAGACCATTGTTATCCCTCGTTAAGTCCTAGTAAAAGTTAATCTATCATATTATACTAAGAGGTTGGTGTCCACTTTTAAAAGAGAGAATTTTTAAAGATGAAAGCATAGCTTGTCTCATTAGAGAGTGGGAAATATTGTGATTGAAACAAAGGCTTAATGCTTTAGTAACAGCACGGCATACAAAATGTGTAAATACTTATTTCTCATATTAATTCCTCCATACTCGGTATGAAAGAAACTTTTATCCATATTACATGCTCAGTTAATTTGCAATCTTTTAAGTAAGGCGAAAACCAAAAAAATTACTATCAGCCACTCAGTCGTCTTAGTTTCTATCTTGACTGAATGATAGATAAATTAAGCACATATAATGGGACTTCACTGCCGATTAAACAGCGATTAATTCGAAATTTTTGTAATATTCTTAAATACCTCTAATTAGACTGTAACTAGAAATGATCTCAATGACATCAGCTACACAGTTGTTTTCGTATGCCAGTACGTGTTTTTAATTGAAAAAAACGTCTTTATAATGACTCATAAGTCATGAATCCAATTGTAAGCTGTGAGAAGTAAGAGGAACAAATGAAAAGCAAGAACAAAGAGATGGTAACGACAGTTAAAATTGTTCCCTCATTTCAAATACGATAGGTTCAAGTGAGTTCTTTTAATTTTAAATATGTCATAATAGATCATTTCAATGCTTGAGTCAGGTAATTAAGATGCTTCAAACAAAACAAAACATTCGACTCCTTTAATGCATTTAGTTTCATCAGATGATATGAACGAACAACTTGGTGCATTCGGGTGATTGCAGTCAGCCAGGTTGCATGTAAAGTACATCAGTTTTTGTTAGTTCTTGGTGAGGCGAGCAAAGTGAAATCTATAGTGGAGCGTTATGCCAGACGCAATATTTGGAAATTGTACTATAAGTGTTAAAAAAAACATGCTGGTTAGTTTTTCTATGGAGAGAGCACAATGATGCGTTTTAGAAATAATGAATCCCCAGTTGGATCGTCGACAGAATGACAGCCAAAAGTATTACAGAAACAGTCATTTGTGCGATCAAAAACACAAATGGCAAATATCTATTATTACGAAACTGAACCAATCGAGAATAAAGTTTCCATCAATGGGTCGGAAAGGTTATGGCGTCGGTTTTCTGGGATTGTCATGTCATGCTCTGCTCCTAAAATAAGAGAATGAGGAAAGTTTTGGGTTGTTGCGAGTAGCATTTGACGCACGTGATTTATGGATTTTTCAATCCCAATTGGGCACTGTAATTCGTTGGTTCGTGTGTGTTTTGTACTCACATATTTTCGGTGACTGTGTCAATCAACAGAACATGAGATACTGGTGTAACGACAATCCTTGGGAAGGCTTTCAAAAACCTTTGCAATTTCCAAAAACAAAACTTTTGTTATAGTCACAGTCACTCTGCTGACGTTTTTTGCCGAATGATCGACGAGTTTCTGGTACCGATACTGCAGCGTTTTTATTTTCAACAACAAAACACAATTCCAACAAGACGGCCCCACCATACACACAACTAGAGTTTCAATGTAGAAGCTGTGGGTAATTTTTCCCAATAATTAATCAGCAATCACGGAGACCCTGGACAAATCGTTCACCAGACCTTACACCGAATGACTTTTTTCTTATGGGGATAACTTAAGTCGACCCAATCCACGAAGAATTCACGCCCTACAAGAAAGTATCCAACATGAAAGTGCTGCCACAAATTTAAAAGTTCGAGTGTTTTGACAAGAATGATCGGCATTTAGATGATAACATAAAATCCGCATTGTCAAACTCCATTTTGTATAAGACAAACATAAGAATGACACTGTAGTAGTTTTTTTTTTTTATATAATATTCAACTTGAAAATTTCCCCTTAACAACCTTTACTACGGCGGTGGAAAACAAACCCCCAAAATAGAATACAATCTATAGTGTGATAACGCAAAACAACAAGTAAAAGATTATAGCGATCTTGGGCAAACCACTACCAGCTCGGAAGCGACTTTCGCTGACGCAAAAGTAACGAAAACAAACATTGGTCGTAAAAGTAAACTAGCACAACTTAAACCGGAAATTTGGGCTCTAATTTTGAGAAACTTGATCTATAACGCGACAGACCAAGATGAAGATGCTCAATAAAATGGCGAGAGGCGATCGAATGCCTAAACAGAAAAAGAGAGTGACCACATGACAATGACCTTGAAAGTAAAGAACTCCATGCGCTACCTATGGTTATTGGAGACGGCCAATAGAAATGTTTGTTGAACCAAACCCACAAAAAAGTTGTAGAGCTTCCGAAAAGGTTTCTAATAGTTCGTCTGCTGTTTCCGTTTACGTTGACATGAATTGAATGATTTTCAAAAAAATGGTCCAGGACACAACAATGTTTAACCATTCGTCAAAACAGAGGTTCAAAAGTCTCGACCACTTCTTAAAGGAAGGAAACCTTCAATCAAGCAAATACTCAGAAGTCCTTTGAATAGTTCTTTGCCTTTAGAAATCGGAAATTAGATCGCTCTTTCTTAGAGCTAGGGAGCTAATTGAGTCACAAAGTCCTTACGAAAGGAATCAGGGAAAACTTTCTTAAAGACCCTCATCTATTCAGTGGAGAAGGGAGAGAAGAGAAGTACACAGTGCCCCTTGACTATTTTGTACAAAAAGTTCTTCAGTTTGTATAAAACATCAGAGACATCACATGAAAAATAAAGGGCACCATTTTCGAAACCTGGGATATATAGGGCGTATGCAACGCATAGACGAAGAGTCTTTGAATCTATTCAAGAGACGACACAGAACAAAACTGCAGCTCTATTAAGCATGAAGGTAAATGTAAGTAATAGACAGAAGAAGGCACACGAAAAGGGATGTTCGTTTTGATAAATTAATTAAGAGATAGGAAGGAAAACAAATTCATCTACATTGATTGTTTGAAGAAAGACTAAATCACAGACTTTCATCTACGCCTCATTTGTTTACAGAAGGACATGATTTTAGCTTAAGATGACGAGTCAGTAGATTGAGTTAAAGATCCTTTGTGGAACCACATTGGGGGTGTAAGATGTCTACAGGATGACAATTTCAGTCGTAACTTTTGAATAACATTTCTAGAACAACTGAGCAGAGAACAGAGCTAACTTACGTTTGTTAAGGATTTATTAATGTGGTACACGGAATAGATGTAAAACAGAGGAAGAAATTGGGGCAGGTGTATTTGCAGCGAATACCCAAACTTGCCTCTACAATAGCATCGTAAGTAGCACCTCTGTTTCAACTAAAGTTGCCTAGATTCGCACCGAAAGCCATGAAACAGCAGTTGTTATACTTTGCTATTTAGACAGCTTAAGCAGGACGTACCGACGTCTGATAGATTAACCTTACTTTAAAGTGAAATAACAAAAGTGCCCGTTCAGCCAAACAAACCTGGTATCATGAATAAACTGTAACACGCGGATGTAACAATAGTAGACCCATTGACTTAGTAACCTCATATCAAGCTGCAATGATGAGGGTACTGAATTTTACATCTTAAATGATGTAATTTTATCTAATGGGCTTTGAAGCACCTTCAAAAACTAACTTTTTGATTGTAGCTCAGCTAGAAATCACGGCCTGAACGAATCACTTGTCTTGTGTATCAGAACAATGCCAGTGGGTTCACTGTTTAACGCTCAGCCTTATCTAGTGATGTAGCTGAACTGTCTGTGGAATCATTTTAAGCGATTGACTGATGTAAAGCGCTGGTAGCCCTATATCAATCAACAATTGATGCTATGAAAATAAAATTTTACCAAATCCTCACAAAACTGAGATTTTTTGAAGGAGAAAGAGGAAACTGACTTGTT
Source organism: Volucella inflata (assembly GCA_928272305.1). NCBI lineage: Eukaryota > Metazoa > Arthropoda > Insecta > Diptera > Syrphidae > Volucella > Volucella inflata. The sequence goes on from OV743716.1 coordinate 157,407,994, forward strand.
TGATATATCTAGTTCTAAAAGGCATCATTATATATTTTTCAACGAAGCTAAGTATTTGTGTGTCATCTTAGAAAACAAACAGGATAACAAGTGCAAGATGCTTTTCATTGCGTGAGGGGTCCTTTAGATCTACATGGCTGTAATAAGATATCCTTGGTTGACTGGTGGAACAATCTATTACCATAATACATCACCACACTCAAAAAAGTTGTCTTTCTCGGCTGTATGACGAATCCCTTGATGCAGACGTACTAACTAACATCCCATCATGTAGTAATCATTTCATTCATTTACAAGCCCGTTACTGCTGCACTCTCAAAATCATCTTCCGTTTAGAGAGAAATTGCCATTGGACCAACAACACTCACTGGAGTTTTGATGACTAATAGCCTTGTGACTAACTGTCTTATGAATATGCCGAGTCATGCAATGACATTAGAACTTCTGTCGAAACTCGAAGTTCCGAAGTCTGAGCTCAGAAGGGAATGAAGTTGTAAGTCCTGTCTTTACGTATGACTTAAAAACCGGATGAGGATGAGGCGCCGGTCTTCCCGTTGATTAGATTTTATTCATCGTTGCGCCGGTCTTTTAAGCAATGATATGTTTTAAAGCATCATTGGGGGAGCTGAAATATTTGCGCCTTTAGCGAAACCCAGAGAGGTTTAAGACATTGCCAAACCCTTACGCTACTGGATTGTAGGTTCGAGAATGGAGAACGTACTGAACGTACCCGGAAGAATGGAATCGATTAAGAACATCTTGGTCAAAGTTCACGAGAGAATTTGTTACGTCCCGAAGATGCGTTAGGATTGCCTGCATCCTCGGAAGGGAGTTTCCTATGTTAGATTTGGTGTTATTAAAAGTCAGCCAGTTTTATATTGGGTCTCCCTATATATTGTTTTTGCTATGTATTAAAATGTACTAGGCATTAGTGAGAAACTATCCTGCGACGTTGGATATAAGAGTAATAACGACTTCTTGCTAGTCTTCGACATACTGGCTGGCATTCTGTCGGTTGTTGGTCTCGTGGACGTTCGATCACCACAGCGTTTCCTTACACTTCAACGAAAAGCTGAGAAATTTCAGTAAGAGGAACAAACAAGAAGTTAAAGAACTACTCCCTTGACTGAGTGCCCTCAATAATTGAAATGGAGGAAACAATCTTCCACTTCTTTGTATTGCTCACAAAAAAAAAAAACTCCATCTGGGAACTTTCTACACAGACATAAGAACTGTATCACGCTTCAAAATTCCTCCAAAAGATAAGAAGCAGGGTACGAGAAAATTTTCTAGCAGGTAAGACATTTCATTCATTCGGCTGGCATAATCTTGCATACAAACGAAGGAAACCATACCTCTGACAGAAAAAAAAGAAGACACGAATCACAAGCTGTCCGAAATCAATATCGTAAACAAATTGGGCAACACTCTGTACAACCCGATAAAAGAAATCCATCGAGTGTGGAAGTTTCTTACCTGTGATCGTACCTTCCAATTAGAATCGCCGCAAAAAATAGAAAAACACTGCAGAAATCGTTTTGATATCTCCAACTTATTTAAGAAATCAGCATCACCTGACTCATTCGACATTGTCGTCTATTAAAATAGATTCACCTTGCAACTGCTACTGCTTGAAAGTATTTTTAGTGGACAAACAGTTACTCGCATACGACACAAATTTGTTTAATTTAGAAAAAGAAAAAAGGTAACAGGCAGAACCTAGCTAACTAAGGTTTCGTCAAACACCTTCCCAGTTACACTCTGTAAGCAATGTGCTTTAAGCATAAACATCAATAAAGGAGTTACAAAAGGAGAACGTAATAATAACAATAAGTCCTTTCCACTTCCCTACCCCGGTAATAACCCTTTCATTGTTGGGCACACTCTACGCATGTACGAATCACTTTTTTGGTTTTCATTTATTTTTTTTCCCTAACAGCAACAGACAAACAGGGTGATAAACACAATCCCCCCCTGTACCCTGCTACCTGATTGATTTATCGCTAAAAATAAAAACAAATTACTCACAAAGCTCTACATCCGCATTATCACTATGAGCAAGAATACACCACTCACCTCAACTTTCTTCTTCTTCTTCGTCGTAGTCGTCGTCGTCGCCGTTGTGGGCTTCTTCTTGTTTTGGTTCTAACAAATCCTCCAGAAACGCAAATGGAGAAGAATTCCTGCAAAATTTTTCATTTGCCAAAATGTGCTCCTATTCGTATGTGACTGTTGTATTTGGAGTACGCCAGTCCGTCCAGTTGAAGTAGAATTCAAATGATTGCTTCGTTTCCAAATTATTTATATTTCCTATAGGACAACGGCAGACAAACTTCTGATGGAACCCAGTGCCTTTTCAGTAACAACTGTTGTTTTAGAAACAAAAAAACAAAAAGAAACAATTTCTCGGGTTTTGTTGTATTCGTCGTTTGTGGTGCACCCCTTTTGTACTTGTTGGAATCTAAGTGCTCCTTAAGAAATTTTTAGTGCTGGTGATGTGGTCGCCGATATCGATAACGGAGCTGTATCCGCAAAGAATTCACACCACTCTGAACCTTCGACGACACACGGACTATTATAGCAAAACGAGAAGAGACGCTGCAGCAGATGAATCGCCAATGGATCCGAATCCGAGTTGCATTTTGTAGCTCTGCAAGCACAGAAAAGCCAAGATGTTTTTTTTTTATTTTATTTTGTTCCAAATGATTCTTTCTTCACACACTAGGATTTGGTTTTGGTTTTTTTTTTTTTTTTTTTGTTGGGGTAAGGAAAAGGAAAAGGGCAACTGTGTTGTTTCCGTGACTGGACAAAAAGTTCACTTACGTTTGGTTTGTGGATTATTTTTTTCGGGAGAATTTTACTTTTTTTCTTTCTTAAAACACGAATTCGTATTTGATTCTAGGACTGCAGCGAACAATAAGAGATTGGCAATGAAGAAGATGATTGTGATGATGGTGATGATGATGATGGGGATTGTGCCACCACACACGGAAAACACATGCGAGGAATTTGTCTTTTTTATTTCGGTTTGGGCTACGCTGACAAATGGATTTCCGTTGAAATTGATTAAAAAATTGTGGCGTATTGGAATTGAAATAAATTTTTATTCAATTTTATGGCGATTTCTAGTCTATTTGAGTGTTGAAAAAACGAATTAGAAAATTATAATTAATTCTACAATCGCCATTTTGACAAAAAAAATGTTATTTGACATTCTCGAATGGATTTTCTTCAGTGGCACACAAATACAAATGCAATCATTGGGCAAATGACATCTAGGCTTGTATGAATGGACTGATAGAGCTGATGGTGTGCGTGGAATGTGATGATGTGTGGAATTTTTGTGTTTTCGGTAGTACTGGACGTGCGTTCTGGTAGTTCTGGTGATGGCCAGTTTTTTTCCCATAGCGCTTGTGGTGGTAAAGAGAAGCAATGTGATGTCGTCAGAAGGTAAGGGCGGGTTGCAATCTTTCATTTTATTCATTCTTTACATTTAAAATGCATTCTTTGACTCATTTTAAACGAATTTAATTTTGTTCTAAACTAATTGACAAACGGAAATGTACCTGCTATAACATTTGCGCAACAATTGAGTTTTTGTAGCATTGTGCTTGCCTACCTTTCTGTAACATCATGAGTTAATCTTTACTCCTGCATGATAAAATAGGAACTACGTGACCTGTCCGTACAATAATACTGGCTAATTGGAAGCTTCGGCACTGTCGAAAGGAAATAGAAATGCTGTCGAGCGCGTTTTTTGGTTATTTTTCAATCCCGGCCCAGAATGTCTATGACACGAGGGTATAAAATATACTTTACGACCTATGTTTCTCATACCTACCAAGTATACACACAGAATTTCATAAAAATCGGTCCAGCCGTTTCGGAGAAGTGCGACCACAAACACCGTGACACGAGATTTTTATATATATGATGATGACTATGTACATATATGTATACTTAGCCCATGCGCGGTTAACAAACTTCGACAAAATAAAAAAAACTAAGGTCGTTTCGGCAAAGAAAAGGTCGGTGAAACAATGACGCAAAAATGGCGCGTAGGCTTTCAATAGTAGACAAACTGTGTCGAAAATATCTGTTTTTGGGCAAATTGTGTGGGGCAATATTTAAAGTATGCAGGTAAGCTGTTTGACTTCAAGCTTAGACGCGCAATTAAAAATTTACTAAACCTAGTTCGGGTCTGAAAACTAGTTCATTGCTTCTTATAAGAAGATTGCACTGTAACAACTAATTTGTCGCTGGACAGTGTGGTGTCCTCTTTCGTGAACTGTCCAAGCTTATTTTGTTTGCCCCTTGGGATAAGTCGAAGACATTGAGTTGTAGAGTTAGAATTTTCCATTGGGCTCCAATCCGTGTAGGTTGACATCCATATACTTTAAGTATTCGCTGACTTTTTTGTAGATTTTTGTTAAAATATATGGCTAACGGATTTACCGAGGGTTTATATGCTATGGAAGTACTGCCTCCTTTTAAAAACGAAGCCAGTTGAGTCTGTGTCAGAAGGCCGAGTTGCGGCATATAACGTTCACATCCTTTCTTTGAAGAGACGAAGGTAGGTACAGTTTCTAGTAAGGGTAATATCATTTTATTAATTCCGTTTTAATAGGCAAAGCTACTTGGGACAATACTCAGCGCATTGCACTGATTGATTTAGACATTAACATCGTTCCGGCGTCGATTTCTCTCACAGTCGAATTGAACTCAGCAATAGAGAGGCTTTCTTCAAACCAGATTCCTGGAGCATCTTAGAATATATTTTCATAACAGTTACTACCAGTTTTGCCTGACATGTCAATAGCATTTAACATCACTCAATTGGGCAACATCATCCGTAGGCATTAAACACAGTCCAATTCCGGGAAAAGAATTAAATGCTTAGGCTGTGTGATGACTATGTTGCGTGATGCGTTAGTTTCGAATAGCAGTTTATTCTCGAAATCTTTGGCTGGCCAAGCCCTGAACAAACTGAGTACAAGAAGTCATTTTCCGCTTTGGCCTCTTCCAAACAGAACATAAGAAGTTGGGTTATACTGAGAGAGTGCGATTTCATTGTGTTTTCGACTAACGTCTCACACTTATTTAGGGTTCGGGACTTTTAGATATTAACAGTTCTGAACGTGTTTTGCCTTTCAAATGTGTAATGTCTATATATGTAGATGTCAATCTTGGTGCACCGCAAGCGAAAATGGTAGAGTAACTTCCAACTTCTTAAGGAACGTACCGCTTTTATAGGGGCTGCCCCAATTGAGCTTTGTTATCGGTCAAGGGATCTCATTAACGTACTTACTTACTTTAGGTGGCGCTACACTCAGGGGTTGACTTGGACCTCAGTCAATAAGGGTCTCCAGCCAGTTCGCACTTCAGTTACGCACACTAAGTTGGTCGGGGTCCCCTTCTACTTGCGTGCACCAACTGTGTCTGCGCTGTCCCTCTGAGGAAAATTCGAACACTTTTCGGACGAAAGCGTTAGTGTCCATTCGCCTATGTCGCTGTACAGTCTATACAGTTAGCCGTTATATCTCCGTCAATGCAGATGGGACCGAAAATCACTCGAAGAATTTTTTTTCTTAAAACAGCCACGAGCAAGGCAGCGTGCATTCTCCATTGACATCCGGCACAGACGGACAAGTTTGGCAGGGATGCCAAAATACGAGGGTTGTCTGAAAAGTTTCCGACCGAACAATGATACAAAACATTTTTTCTCAAATTTTTTTTTTATTTTTTTAAATACTCCTTGTAACTCTACACACTTCTCCCAGCGATGCTCCCATCTTTCTAACCCGTCCAAATAGTACTTGGCGTTTTTCTCTGCAAAATAATTGCTCACGAATATGATTGCTTCCTCATTTGACGAAAATCTCTGTCCTCCGAGCGCAGTTTTTAGATGAGGGAACGAAAAGAAGTCGCTTGGGACTAGATCTGGTGAATAAGGCGGATGGTCAAGCAGTTCAAATCGTAATTCATGGATTTTCGCAACAGCAACCGCTGAGGTGTGAGACGGTACGTTGTCTTGGTGAAACAGGATTTTCTTTTTCTGCAAATGTGGCCGTTTTTCCGCAATTTCTGCCTTCAGCTTGGCAAGTAATGATGCGTAGTATGGTCCTGTAATGGCTTTTCATTTTGGAAGATAATCGATTAAGATAACTCCTTTACTATCCCAAAAATCAGTCGCCATCACTTTCCCAGCCGGAAAAACCGATTTTGCTTTTTTTGGAGTCGGCTCGCCCTTTGCAGTCCACTGTTTTGACTGAATTTTTGTTTCGGGCGTATAATGGTGTATCCAAGTTTCATCTACAGTAATTAATCGGCGCCAAAACTCGGATTTGTTACGATTAACTGCGCCAACAGAGCGTTGGAAATGTTCATTCGAACATGTTTTTGGTCTGACGTAAGCAAACGCAGCTCCCAACGCGCAGAAAGCTGTCTCATGACTAAATCTTGATTTAATATGTAACAAACACGTTCTTTGGACATTTTCATAACCTCTACTATCTCTCTCACTTTAATTCGGTGGTCGTCTAACACCATTTGGTGAACTTTAGCAATGTTATCGTCAGTGGTTGCAGTTTTTGGACGTCCCGAATGTTCATCATCTCTCAAGCTCTTACGGCCACGTTTAAATTCAGCTGCCCATAATTTCACTATGGTAAATGATGGTGCAGAGTCTCCATACACAGAGTCTCATTTTTGATTTGCGTTGGAGTATTGCCTTTCAAAAACAAGAATTTAATAAGAGCTCGATACTCAATTTTTTCCATTTTGACAAAAAACACTCACATCGACTCACTCAAACGACTGTCAACTAAAAACTGCGCGTCCAAAATGACTAAAACTTCGGTAAGTAACTGTCAAAAGATGCACAACTAGCATACACTAGCTATTATTGAAGAGTGCCGCTATCTTTATATTGCGGTCGGAAACTTTGCAGACGACCCTCGTAAGCCATATAGCTCGTTTCTGTCATACGCGGTGAAGCTCATTGCTTCAGTGCCGTAGTGTCCATATTTGGACCTCTTAGGTTGTTGACGAATGGCTTCAGGCATAAACACAATACGGCAGATAAGATCTTGTACGCGATGTTATGAAGACTGATGCCTCTGTAGTTAGCGCAGTTCAGATGGATTCTTTCTTGAGGTTCGGTCAAACAATGCCAAAGCTCCATTAATCGGGTATACTTTTGTCCAAATATATTTTAGAGATGAGTTGGTTAATTATCCTAACCAAGTTATCGCCTGCAGATTTGAAGACCTAGGCAGTTAAGCCGTCCGCTTCAGCAGATTATTTGGACTTAAATATTGCACTCCATCTAGGTTGGTTGGACGGAATTTTTGGTCTACATCGACCAGGTTGAAGGGTTCATTCTACCTGACTGTGGTATTCGGTTCGTCATCGCTGTTATACAGCTTACAGAAATTCTCTTTCCGGACCCTCAGCATCGAATGTGACTCTTCTGCGATGTTCCATTGTTAACTAAAATATCTGAATCTCATTCTTGGAGCAGGATCTCCCGATTTTCTCAGCCGCGAGCTTCTCATGATCTTTTCTTTTCCTCCTGAGAAGTCCGTATTCATTTATTCTCTAGTAGGGGAGTCAGCGAGGTGCTTGACAATGCCTAATTCGAAAGAATTTGTAGCTTTGCAACCAAGGCTTTTCCTAGACTACGAAATACATATGTAACTATAGACAGAAGGTAGATATCTTAGGGAAAGATCTGACGGGTCTTCCCGTCGACGAATACAGGCTGCTAGTTTTGGACTTTAAGATGGCCTAATGGTAATGACCGCACGGTTGCGAAGCCCGATCGGTGCAACGAGGGGTCAGGGGGTCCTGGAACTAGTTCCGACTTGACCATACAATTTGCCATCTATTGAGAGTATCTTAGTTATACCCAAAATCGTGAAGAGATCTAGGCCGTCTGAGCTTAAACATCTAATAGTCACTATAAACTGAAATTTATAACGTTTGTGGCAAACTATGAGGTGACAGTGGTGTAGGCTTGATATCAACAAACACTGCAATTGTTTCCACGAATTGGTACTGGTACCCACCTGAATGGCGCTGATCGACGCAATTTATTAATCTCCCGTGCGAAGACTAGAGTGGGCTGAGTGGGCACCACGGATCTTCTCCCTTTCATCAACAACATTTAACACCAAAATATATTTTCCACGTAACTCATCAATCAGTTATGATTTACAAATATCAATTTGTTTTCGATTGGTATTCCTTTTAATTTCAACCCCTCGACTCCTTTCATTTGTACGTTTGTACTCCGCGCTGTTGATTTTAACTTTTATCCGAAAATACATAAATACATAAAAACAACCCTCTTCGCTGCTATCAAAGTTTGCTCAGCTCAATCAATGTCTCAAGGTGTAGCCCCCATTTAAATTGGGTGAGGTAAAACTTTCACACGTGCATGTTTACTTAACAATTTGATTACGGACAAATTCATAATATTCAAATCGAAATTAACATAAAAAATTAACCACGGTCAACCCCATGTTAATTGGGAATTTACAATGCAAAGTCGTCTTCTGGAATTTGTACCCTCCTTCCAACTTTTGTGTGGATACATACGAGTATTCACATGCTGATACTCCAAACCCCCTGTAGATACAGTGGTTAAACAATTATTTCACGCTCCATAAAAAAAAATCCTTTACTGCGTGGTACTAAAATATCGACAACGGTACATCCTAATTTTCAAATTACAGCGAATATGAATTTTCGATTTTAATGAACCGCACTTTAGAGTTATTTGATTGTTCGGATTCTGGAGCACCGAGTTTGTCCAAAAAAATTTGAATAAAACAAGAAACCGACTGACATCGAGGTCATGAATCGAGGACGGGGTTTCATGGAATACCATAAAACACTGATGAAATGTGAACCTCGTTCCGTCGATGTCCCAAGTGGACACACGTACGGATATCCAGGCATCAGATACTAGGCGTAGGCAGATTAAATTTATCAAGTAACGGAGTGGAACCGGGGATGCAGGCCTCTTGTTCATCAATCTATTTGTACATATTACATACCATATATGAGTATGTATATATATTTTTTAAAGGCAGGCGTACATACAGGAGGAAAGCCCTTTGTTGCTATTTAAAAAAAAAAAAAAAAACACTTAAGGTCAATATCATCATCGTGGAAAAATATTCAAGCTCGTCCTTCTTGCTACTTTTGTTTTAGGATTCGGGACAAGGGTTGAGTCCTTGTGTCATACATTTGATGGACGAACAAGAACCCATCAAAAGTGGCGGAGATTTCGTTACTGTGTTTGTTTAAGGATCATCCTTAAAAATTTCAGTCAATTCATATGTGTGCAAGGACGAAAAGAGTTTTTTTTCCTTCTTGTCTCAGTTTCTTTTTCTTAAATCTTCTATTTGAACTTGTGTCGGATATTGTGTTCATTTTGTGAAATCGAGAGCATGTCGGGGATGCTCGAAAAAACCTTTTTTTTTAATTTTCCAGGGGAAGAGGAAAGTCTCAAGTGGAATACGATTATGTTGCAATTTAAAATACATTTTGTAGTTGAAAGGTATTGTTTATAGAGGAATTCGAAGGTCTGACGGATTGAAAGAAAGACCGTCTGCTATTTGGATTATGTCTAATGATAATCCTCACGGGGTTAGATTCGTCAAACACTGTTTCGATGATATGTGCTCTTTTTCGCCAAATATTGATGAAAAAAAACCATTCCGCCGAAATACATAGGTTTCTGGGAACTCCTTCCCAAAGTTTATGATTCATATCCTACACATTAGGGTGCTGCAGAAAGCTGATAAGCAAAGCTTTCCAATAGCATGTCTTGAGTTAGATTAAGCCTAATTGATTTTAAGCAGGCAGTAAACGTATGATATTACGCCTCGTAGAAGTAAAAGATGTCAACGATTAGTATAAGGCCTCGTAGAAGTAGCATCTTCCGACAGGTGCTGGTTCTTTAAATGACGAGAATGAGCCTCTGCAGCCGAACATCTTGCAGCTCTGCTAATGAGTCCTACTTCACGCCTCCCCATGGCGCCATCTGGGAATCTCACTAGAGATTGCGAAGTGAAGGGGGAAAATGGCGAGTTTCCTGCGCCATAAATCAGGAATTCTGTCGGAAAAACAAAACAAGACCTTATCCCGAGCTACTCCGACATATTTGGAGCTCAGCCCGGAAAGGATTTCCATCACTTAGTCAGGGCCTTGGAAAAGAGATGGTGGCGGACGAGCCCTATAAGGGCCAACGGCACGGGCTACTGGCTTCGGTGTAACTGACCCCTCGTCCTAGGGGCACTCAAAATGGAACTGGTCCTCCAGGTTGGGGGCTGTGCCGGGGTAACTGCCCGGCCATTTAAAAAAAAATTAAGTTTCGAAGCATCAACAAGCCTCGGATATGGACGGATCTACTGTTGACAACCCACGCAAACGATTTAAGGACAATGAGCTTCGGATATGCATGTGGAATGTTAGATCCCTTAATAGACCACGTGCAGCCGAGCTACTAGCGGAGGCCCTAGACTGCTGCAAAGCAGACATAACCGCCATTCAAGAAATGCGATGGGATGGGCCGGACAAAAAGAAGATGAAAAACTGCGACATCTACTACGGCAATTGCTATCGACGGCAAAAGCAGCGCTTATTTGGATGCGGATTTGTTGTCGGAGGCAGACTAAGACAAGAAGTCCTCAGCTTCCGGCATGTGAGCGAGCGCCTCGTAGTAATCAGCATCAAAGCTAAATTCGCCAACATTAGCCTCATATGCGCGCATGCCCCCACAGAGGAGAAAGATGACGACACCAAGGATGCGTTCTACGAGCTCCTTAACAAGACCTACGAGGAATGCCCTAGCTATGACATTAAAATTATCCTCGGTGATTTTAATGCAAAGCTAGGAAGAGAGGGTATCTTTGGTGGAACAATCGGAAAATATAGCCTGCACAACACCACCTCCGACAACGGATTCAGGCTAATCGACTTTGCGGCGGGACGAAACATTGTCGTAGCTAGCACTTGGTTCCCCCATCTCAATATTTACAAGGGGACTTGAAGAACTACTGGTCAATCAATCGTCAACCATATTGACCACATTGCGATCGACGCAAGGCACTCCTCCAGTATTATGGAGCCAACACCGACTCGGACTACTACCCTGTTGTAGCCAAGGTACGGTTGCGGATATCCCAAACTTCGCCAAGACAAGCTAATGCTGTGAGGAAATTCGACGTCAGACAGCCAAATCCTCTTCCGATCGAGTGTCTTTCAATCTCTTAAGATGTCCAATACCGCCAGCATAAAGCATCGAACACCATTGAAAACACTGTCAAAACGCCATCAGAGATGCCGCTTCTGATGTGCTGGGTTTCACTCGTCCACCACAACGAAACCCCTGGTTCGATGATGAATGCCGGCAAGCACACGCAGCTAAGCAAGATGCATATAAAGCGACGCTGCTTAGAAGGACCAGAGCTGCTCATGAGCTCTATGAGCGGAAGAGGAGAGACGAACACCGGCTTCTCAGGAGGAAGAAGAAATAGCATGAGAAGCGCGCGATCGAGGAAATCGAGAGATGCTACTCCAGGAATGAGATTCAAACGTTTTACCAAAATGTTAAAAAACATGCCACGGACACGGATAGGCAGAATGAACCTTTCAACCTGGACGATGATGACCAGCAATTCCGTCCATTCGACCTGGATGAAGTGAAGATAGCAAGATCTAGCTCTTCCAAGCGGGAGGCGATGACTTGGTAAGGAGCATACCCAAACTCATCTCTAAATTTTTGTCGGAAGAAAGTATGCCCATGAGCAGAACCTCAGCATTGTTTCTCCGATCCTCAAGAAAGGAGACCCTCTAAACTGCACCAACTACAGAGGCATCAGTCTTCTTAAAATCGCCTACAAGATATTATCTGCTGTATTATGTGAACGGCTGAAACCGTTCGTTAAGAACCTGATAGGTCCATATCAGTGTGGCTTCAGGCCAGAAAAGTCCACCATCAATGTCCTGTTTTGGCATTCTCGCCTAACTCGTCCGTTTGTGCAGGATGGCGATGGAGAATGCACGCTGCTCCATCAAGGTCGGTAAAGATCTCACCGAGACCTTTGATGTCCAGAAAGGATTTAGACAAGGCGATGCGCTGTCATGCGATTTTTTCAACATCGTACTTGAAAGAATGGTGCAAAACTCACAAGCAAACACAAGATGCACTATCTTTCAAAAGTCTATCCAATTACTCGTATACGCGGCCGATATTGACATAATCGGGAGAAAGCAGCGTGATGTCAGTGGCGCTTGCGCGAGTATTGAGATGGAAGCGGCGAAAATGGGTTAAGCGGTCAATGAGGGCAAGACCAAATATATGCTGGCAAGCAAAAAGGACACTGAACACCGACGTCTCGGGTAGAACGTCACCCTCGACATATATAACTTTGAGGTAGTTAAGGACTTTGTCTACCTAGGCTCTGCTATAAATACAGACAACGACACCAGCGCTGAGATCAAGCGAAGAATAACTCTTGCCAACCGCTGTTTCTTTGGGTTAAGAAGGCACTTGAGTAGCAAAGCTCCCTCTCGGACAACAAAAGCCACCCTTTATAAGACCTTAATAATCCCGGTCCTACTCTTTGGCGCAGAGGCATGGACATTATCAAAAATGGATGAGCGTGTTCTTGGTTGCTCCGAGAGAAAAATTCTTCGGGCGATCTTCGGTCTGCGTTGACGGTGAGTGGAGGAGAAGATACAACGACGAACTGTATGGACTGTACAGCGACATGGACCTAGCCAGAAGAGTAAAGATCCAAAGACTGAGATGGCTGCGCCATGTAGAGGGGGCGGACACCAATGCTCCGGTCCGAAAAGTCTTCGAATCCGCTCCCGAGGGACAGCGCAGTAGAGAAAGGCCAAGACTCAGGTGGCGCACGCAAGTGGAAGGGGACCTCAGCGAAACTGGAGGCAGCTAGCCAGGAATCGAGCTGGCTGACTTAGGCCAGGTCCACCTCGGACTGTAGCGCCACTTAAAGTAAGTAAGTAAGTAAGTATCCAACGCAAGCGATCATGGTCAAAGGCCTATTGAAACCTTTGCTGTATCTCAGCACTGACCCTGTCTAAGGACGGAAATAATTTTCGAGGCAGTTCATTTTCATAGGATAAAGCAGCATCTATATTTCCGTCACCAAAAATATGTTTTTTTTTATATTTTCCAAGGACATTCCATTAAAATTCCAAATTTTTGACATCAATTCTTATCCTTATAAAGTAGAATACCTATATAAAGCACAAGGTTTCGAATTGTGGGTAGAAAAGCTACAGCCGTGCAGTTTTCAAGCGGCAGATGAAGGTACAATCACTTTAACTCTTGAAGAAATCAATCCACGAAAAGGTATTGGACATCATAAAGTGGCTTTGCCGCAATAACATTTTTAATTTCTCGCAATTTAACGTCTTAAACACAACTGCAGAGGCAGCAGAACAAACCTCCAAAGTGGTGTTACCAACATTTTTTATTTTTAGCTCGAAAACGGCTTAAGAGAATACCAAAATCGTCCAACCATCACGAATAATTAATTTCTGAGTCAGCGGATTCATTCGGATTTAGGGATCCAAATGACGGATAGGAATTTGGCCAACTCAATTCCAAGATATCCATACCACCCTCGGTTTTTCAAATAAAAAAAAGCCAGTAAGTGAGAAGGAAATGCGAGACTCCCAACATTCATTTAGAACGGAACTCCATAATTCAATTGAATTTATTGATATCCAGTTGGGAAAACTTTTCCTCGAAAGGAACATTTTTTTGAAGAAATAAAATTAACCATCCATACAGTAGGCAGGTAGACAGTTGGAAAAGTACCGTGGGAGTAGTTCAGCTGAAGATATTTAAACGCTTTCCATTGTTAATCTTTGAAATCTGAAGATACGAATACCAACACGCGTAATTTGACGTTGAATTTCCGAAGAATTACGTCTCCCGATGACGATGAAAATTAAATTTCCTACAACGCATCCGAAGAGAATCGAAAAACATCCTGGCTTTGGGTTTTTCATACTTCTTCAGAAGTATGGTGTTCAACGGTAAGTGTTGATTGCTGAAATTTTCAATAAATGCATGAGTTTGGTAGTCCATTGGTGTTGCTTGAGATGAAGATATGTCCAGTAGTGTGAGATTTATCTTAGGTAAGCTCTTGATAACCTCACTTTACGGCGAATGTTGGGAGCATAGATAGCAGCAATATTATGTGTATTTATGACTTTTCTTCAGAAGGCGCAAGTACGGCAGATGAATTCACATGTATGGACATACCTTATATCAGCTACTATAACCTGCGTTGAATGAAAATCTTCAGAACCTTCAGATGGTGGCGGATGAGTCCTTAATTGGTTGGCCGTAAATTCGATTTCCACAGTAGAAGATATTCAAGAATGGAAAAAATCCAAACAAGCCAGGAATGACTGCAACGCCTTTCTTAAGCGTGCGAAATTTCTATACGACCAAAAACTGAGGCAAAAAATACTACAGTGTCCCAAAGGTAGTAACAATTTTTTCCCGACGCTCATTTATAATGACATTCCAGCTGTCAGCAAAGCCAATCTGATTGCTGCATACTTTGCGGCTAACTCAACACTTCCTGATTGTGCTCTGTCTCTGCCTACAGGTCTAAATGGGTCGAATCTTCAATGAGACAAATCCATTTTTGAACTCATGTGGTAGCATGAATACTTAAAGTTCTTAACATTCACAAATCCGCTCGTCCAGATGGTATGCCTACCCTTCTTCTGAAGAGGTGTTCGTCTACGCTGGCAGAACCACTGCGTAAGCTTTTCCATCAATCCTACTCTTTAGGACTCTTTCTGAGCAAATAGAAAACAGCATTTGTCCAGCCCGTCCCTAAAAAAGGCGAATCTTCTTCTCTCCCCTCATGTTCTTGCACTAACGTCCCTTCTTTCAAAAATCATGGAAACGCTGATAAACCGTCAGCTGATGAAATATCTCGAAACACGAAAACTTCTTAATGACCGGCAGTACGATTTTCTTAGCAACAGGTCTTTAAGTGATTTTATGGCATGTCTCACCGAAAAGTAGAACCAAATTCTTCATCAATCTGGCGAAAGCAAGATAATTGCATTATATTACTAAAGAATTTGACAGAGTTTGGCATCAGGCTCTTTTGTCGAAAATGAGTGCAATTGGGATCGACGACTATCTATGTCTCCTGCCTCACCTTGTTTTATCGCTATTTTCACCACCAGTGCTCCACAGAAATTACCAGTAGCGTCCCGCCCCTTCAAACGTCCAACCGTAATACCCGTATCGGTATGAATGCTCATCAGTACTATACATCCTCAAGTCCACTTTCGGACGCACCCTGATATCACTATTAGTGATCAGTGATTCGTTCTTAAGCCGAACAACTCGCTCATGGAATGCCCTGCCGAGTTCTCTATTTCCTAGCCATTACAACCTTCAAACATTTAAAACCAACGTAAATCGGTACCTCTATTTTCTCCCCCCCTAAATTTCCTTCATAATCCCTTGAGCGCGCGCAAATTATAAAAAAAAAATCAACCCATACAAAAAATGGCGCAAAATTCATGTATGGTATAGCGAATACAATCAGCACTTATTATACATCGGATCTCTTGTAAGCGACAATTTGATATACTGTGACATTCCTAGGCAAGAATTATACTATAAAATATCGATTTCCTCAACAAATCTTAGAGCAATACCATTAATATGACATTAAAACTGTTTTAGGCATTTTTAATGCCAAACGAATTTTTAGTTGAACAGTCTACCACAGCCTACATGACATCAGATCCGGAAAGTGGTTGAGAATTATCAATTATGTTGCGATCGATCTTCTTCTCTAGTAAAGCAGATGTCCAAACATTCCGAGAGGTAAATGAATACAGTCGTAGGCCACATTTATGAATATTTTTGAGGGCACAACAAGGGAGAAATACTGATCGTTCGAAACCTCTGCAGATCGTGTATCTATGTTTTATGAGCCGGCATGCAGAAAATCAACTCATCTACCAAGCGAGAGGGCGGCATATCTGCCCAAAAACTAAAAAATATCGACTTTGCCGAATAAAATGAACATAAACCAAATGTAAAAAAAAACAGTCCAACTTTCAGAGATAATCAAGCACAAAATTAGATGCACATAGGTCCACTGTTGTTGATGAGGAATTAAAGCATTTTGCATTTGCAAAATTATTAAACGGCGGAAACCAGTAGTTGAAATCTGAGATTTTCATACACCAGACCAGATTACAGTAGATATAGCAAAACATATAAACTAAAGCATGACAAGACTGCTGAACCGATAGGTCTACCTGCCGATTTATTTATGCAGCAAAACAATCCGCTTCATGCCTATTTTAACAGAAGACAGCCGATTACGAGTAAATTTTGTTTTTGTTGTGAGTTTTTTCTCTGAGACAAACAAACAATGCAAAATTTTCATCAATGAATGAGCTAGAACTAATGTGAATGAGTGAATTTCAGTTTGTGAACTGCCAACGGATCAACGGGTTGAAAAAAATAGTAAGTCTGTCGTATCCGTCATATTTCGTTTTCCAGCTGTCAGTTGAATACGTCGACGCCACGAATACATGTATTCTATAAACCTGCGATTAAGTGAAGGAAATTATGCCTGATAATTGTATAATAACTTAGCAGTGTTTTCTTAATTTTTAAGAAATCAAATCCTCTAAACTGCGCCGATCTTAGTTGACCAAAAAATCCTGCTAGAAGGAGAGGTTAACTGTTTAAAGCCACAGTCTATCCCAAACTGTAGAGCAATTTAAGTAAGTGAGTTCAAAACTTATCAAATTTACACATCTTCAGCAGATCTAGGTCCAGGCAACATTTTCTAATCAATTGCCAATTGTGACTTAGGTCAAATGGGGTGCATTTTAAGACATTTATGACTCACTCATTTGTATGAGACGTTCAGTGAGGTCAAGAAATGAAATTATTGTACTTAAAGTCATCTATCAAGGGAGATGGACCCGGACTTTTGCAAAAAATTTCGTTGGTTGTTGGAAATATGATAAGTTTGACGGTCTTGAGGTATAGGTTTGATCAGAAATCAGTTAGATCAAGATATTTATTCTTCAAATGTCTTTTAATTAAGAAGATGACAGAAGCCTTAAGAAATATTTTAGATGTACCTACTGAAAGTTTTCAACGTATTTAAGAACTTAGAGATCTTGGAAGAGAAGTTGGACAAGAGCCAACGAAGACACAGTTTAACGAATTTTCGTAGATAGATTCCGACACAACAAGGAGCAGCTCTAACTTACTGAGGATTGTCATCAAAATCGGAGTTCAAGGTCTTTAACGCTTACATTTTCGTGCAAAGTGTGCAACAAAGAGGAACACTCCTTGAGAAAATGCAATCAATTTTTGGTCGTGGACGGTACGCATGGACAACAGTTCGTTTGTTAAGTCAAGGTTTGTGAAAAAATTTTTTTTTTTTTGTTTGGGGGTAGGTGAGAAATCCTTATAGACACTAAAAGCCCGGTGCTTATAGTAGTGTGAGATTCGTACTCACTAAAACACATCTCCTTTATGCAGACTACGACTGAGTTCACACTCAACAAGCAGTTCTTCTTTCGCGTTTCATCTTGCTCTAGTAAAAGCGCTGTTGATCACCGCGCTAGATCGAGAGCCTTAGGGGTCTTCAGACGGCGCAGTAAATTTGTCTCTTCAAGGATCTGTTGAACAGAAATATTGATATTTCCTTGAAGTCGATTTTTGTGTTTTCATGCAGACATTTTAACTTCGTTCTGAACGTTTTCGACTCCTGGCTTTCTGTGGATATCATCGTTTCTAATGTACCACGGTGCATTAAAAAACCCTCGGAGAACTTTGTTTTGGAATGTCTGTAAGACGTCAACGTTACTAGTTTTGGTGCAACCCCAACGCTGTATACCATATGTCCAGACCGGTTTTAGCACTTGCTTATATAGCCAGTACATGTCTCTATACTTAATCTATATAATAAGCGTCGAATGTCATACCAAGATATTTTGTACTGCGTTGATAAACACAGGTAGATTGTCAGTTTTCTTGAGAGTGAAGTTACATGGGCAGACTTGTTTTATTAAGCGCGATTCGCCAAGTCTTTGTCCAATTGTTAATCCGTGTAGGGGCGCGTTGTAACTTAGCAGTTGCTTATTCGACGGTTTTGGCTATTCCCAAAATGGCAGTGTGGCTAGCACAGTATCATCCGTTTGCGGTATGTCGCGGGTAAAAAGCAAATATAGCAGAGGTCCAAGTACACTTTCTTGCGGCAACCCCACCTTCATTGTCTTAAAATTGGAATATTCGTTTCCCTGTCATCTAGGAATGAACTTAAAATATGAGATAATTGCTAAGGTAGGACTTGTCGAAGTTTATATTACAGGCCCTCGTGCCATACTCTATTAAAGGCTTGCGAAACGTCAAGGAATGCGCTTGAACAGACTAGCTTACACTCGATTGCTCGTTCAATTATAAGAGTATAGGCGAAATGGATGATCGGACAAGAGGTGATTTGTGTCAATAATCGGTTTAAGACGATTAAGTAAGATCCGCTCGAAGACCTTCGATATAATCGGGACTAGCGATATTGGTCTGTATGACTTGACTTCAGTTAGCGGCTTACCGGGTTTCCATAATAATAACTGGGAACCATAATAACTTTGGCAACTTTCCACTGGTGCGGTATATGCTCTAGTCTTATGGTGGCATTTATAAGGTAAAGGAGCTTTAGCAAACCTTTTTTCGGTAGCGCTTTAAGTATCTCTCGTTTAATTTAGTCATATCCGGGGGTTTCATTGGGCTTAAGCGTGTCTATTACTTGTCTAAGTTTCCTAAGTGTAGCCTTTTTCATTGGAAAGTCGTCGTCACATCTAGCGCATTGTCATTCCGTGGAAGCACTTCCCCGTCGAAAACGTTAACTTTTTGTTTATCTTCTTTTGCCCAGTCATCCTGGTTTCTTCTTATTGGCGCCACGTGTATTTGGGGCTTTTGAAGACATTTTACGGCTCTCCATATGGAGTAATTGGTATCTTTTGTCGCTGTGAGGCTAGGCTAGGTATATTGCAGTCCTTGATCGATTTTTTAAAGGGCTTTTTATCTTGTTGTCGTTTCCCTGATTTCCGGCGGGTATCTTGTGCCGATACTGGCAACTTTGTTCGACTCGCGTGGAGTGTTATCCTAGGCCGCCTGCTGTATGACTTCAGCAAACTGTTCAACTTCTTATTCAAGTCGATACGGCGTTCTAAGTGATGAGTTTTGTTTTGTTGGATAATCTCGGTTTCTTAACCAAGGATTCGCACAATGAAAGGATGATTGGAGAATGATCGGAGGAGAGATCGAAGCTTTCTTCAACTTTGACGTTACTAGCTTTTACTCCTTTTCGGATAAAGAAGTCTATCAGATCGGGTGTTGTCTGTTGTGAGAAATGTCCCACCTATAGCCATCTGATAAGGGAATGCTATAGTAATGAACATTGGTACCGCTATCACCAGCGACAGCATTCGTTACTACTTGTAACTGCGAGTAGTAACTGTTGACCACATCATCACCCTTTACGTATGCAAAAACACCACGGATTTAACAAAATCATGGCAGCGCTCACAATAGAGCAGATACCCGTGAGCCCAAATGCATCAATATTTAATCCAATCAGTCAGAATCAATCCAATTACGGGAGTCGTAACAGATTCCATGCAAGAGGTCAATTTTAATGTTTTACAAGCTGCAACAGCTGTTAAATGGGATCAAACGGCGGAATGTACATTCATTTACGAGCCTTGATAGAGTCAGGATAGGAGGCAATGTTAAAAAAAAAACTTGTAAAAATAGATGTGCCGCCCGTCAACCTGCCATATTCTGAGGTCATACTTTCGGAATTTATCAGGATTGACTACACAGTTTCCCTTATCGCTCAAAAGACGAAACTGGGATAGGTCATCATAGGTAAGCTTTGCAAAAAATACTACATTTCATTCAAACTATTGTATAACTTACAAATCTTGATACGCAACTGCAAAAGTGTTGGAAGGTTGAAGAAGCTTCATTCCGAGCACAGGATTACGAAAAGGACATGGTTTGTGAAAGTCACTTCAACAAAACTACAAAGCGATCAGCATATGATCGTTATCAGGTGACACTTCCATTTTAAAGAGAAAAGCAGGCAGCATTAGGTTCTAGCGGACGAAATTCTATGCTGCAGCAGCATATTTACTTGCATTAGACGACACGAACAAAACACGAATGCCTCTTTATACTGTAAGTCTTCCTGGGCTACAGCCTTACGACACAATCATGGTGTACTCACTATTGCATTGTTTAAAGGGAGTCCTTGAGTTGCAACATGCCAAAAGCAATGCCTTGACTCTACGATGAGCCTTCCTTACACCCAACAACCCTGCAGGCTTGGCATCCTTGGAAGTATCCCCCCATCCATGGGTTGTACCACATCAAATGTGCGATTTTCGCTCAGTAGGAAATAAGAAATTCCCGAGTAAATACTCGTATCTGTGCCAGAACGTTAAATTTTCTTCTTTTTTTTTTATAAAATAAAGTGGTACGTGTGGTTGACATGTGAGAATTTTAGGATTCGTTACAAGTACAAGTAGTTTTTTCTAGGAATTATTTACCATGCTGTCGGCAGGTCAAATTCGAACCCTCTTCCTTAACGCATTTAAAATGGGATATAATACGTTATTGGCAATGAAAAACATTAATGATGCATTTGCGGATGTAGCGGTAAACGAACGCACTATACGACATTGAAAATGAACCTCTTGGGTAGCCGGAAACGTTAGTTGACGATGATGTTTTAAGAACAACGGTGGATGCGGAACCAATGAAATCGATGCGGGAGATTGCACATAAGAAAGGTAAAGAAACTCGTTAAGTGGGTACCCCATGAACTGAATGAATCCCAAAGACTACGACGCCTGGAAATCTGCGCATCGCTTACATTAGGATACCAAACTGAGCTGTTTTTGCACCGAATAGTCACCTGTGATGAAAAGTGGATCCTGTACTATATGATAATCGTAAAAGATCTGGACAGTGGTTAGATGCAGATAAAAAAAACCAAAACAGGCCCCCTAGCCCGATCTTCACCCAAAATAGGTGGCAATTTTGTGGACATCGAAAGGACCAATCCACTTTTCATTTCTTCAACCAGGAGAAACGATAAACGCTTTCAAATATTGTAAGGAAATCGACATATTGCATGCCAAATTGGCTAAAAAGCAACCTGCGTTCGTCAATAGGCACGATCCGATCTTTTTACATCACAATGGGGTCTAATACCTCACAAGTAACGGTGCAAAAACTGTTACAGTTGGGATTTGAAATTCCTTTGTATCCACTGTATTCTCGTGATATTTCCCCAACGGATAACCATCTTTTCCGCAATCTGGATTCATTTTTTTGGCAGAAGGTCTTCCGGAACCGAGCAGCACTTGAAGATTTCATTGCCTCAAAAAGTCAGCACGACGAAAAAGGAATATTTGACCTTGTACCACGTTGGAAGAATGTCATAGATGCCAACGGATCCTATTTTTATTGAATAAAAATTTACGGAGAAATAATATTGACTTTTAAAATTTTACTATAAAATTGGACATTTCATGTGTACAATCCAATAGGAGCAAAGGACTTTTGATGAAAACTTCCATCTTTCTTTTGGTTATTAAAGATGGTCCAAGTGTTGGGTCTTGCTTTAGGTGTATGGAAAAAAGCTTAACACAGGAAAATAAGCATGTTCGAAACGAAGAATGTATAATTAACAGCACTCGTCGCTATTTGTACAATACAAAAGGAGCTGAAGAACGGAGGAAAGAATAATGCTACAATATTTCAAAAAGTTGACAGCGCATCTACTTACCTTTTAACATGAATACCTCATTTTATTGCACAGAAATCAACTCTCCCTTAAGGACGATTGCTGCAAAAGGTGGCATAAATTCTAACAAAATTTTGGATACTTCACATCAAAGGGTGGTGACAAAATAATTTGAAAAAATGCGTAGCCTGCTTTCGACACAAGTATAACACAATCCACAAATGAGTCTATTCGCATCCCGTATCAGGGCGGCTAGGCCATTTGCTCATGCTGAAGTCGACTACGCCAGACTGATCAAGATTAACTCCTGGAAATGACATTGTGTTAAAAGTCTTAGGGGGTAAATCGCAATCTTTGTTTGCCTAGGTACCAAAGCTATGTACATTGAGGTCTTAACAAATCTGACTACTCAATCTTTTGCCGATTATCTGCAAGGCGAGCTACACATATATGCGGTCAGCTTTACGCTGATTGTGTAATTAATTTTGTCCGAGCCATCACAAAACTCGAATGCTTAATGGCAGATGCAAAGCATGATTGGGTAGAGGTTGCAGAGATCCTTTTTGATTTAGGAACTTAATGGAATTTCATTCCTTTCGCTTCGCCACACTGCGGTGGGCTTTGGGAAGCCGGAGTGAAGTCAATAAACCACCACTTAAATAGAACCCGCGACAAGAAAAGAAAAACTATAAACTACTGACATCGAGGCGATGTTTGATTAAGTGGTTGAATTGTAAAATATGCTCCATTGCATCTTGATCTAAACCTATTGGCCATTGCCTTTCACATGGGTTTGTATTATGATTTCCGCAAATAAATTTCAAAGCGATATAGCGGCACTTGAAAGGAATGTCACATCGAAATAATTGTGCGAATTCTAAAACATATTGAAACATTTATCAATATCAGTTCGTAATCAAACTAGAGCGACCCATTAAGTCTTCATGCCCCGTTGTTGTCTGACTTTTTCCAAGACTCAAAGAACACAAAAAAAAAGAAAGAAAATCCAAATCCCTAAGAACGATGATAAAAAGCGCCTACCACCGACACCATCATCAAAGTCGATGCATCTAAACCATTAAGCCGACTCTAAATGCATAACAAATGGCCAGAATCTGATGCTTTGATCTAAGCCGGCCCCCGGTCCACCCGGCCACATGAAATTGGATCATCTCTCTAATTAAATGAAACCAAATGGTTAAGCGCGGCACTACTCATCATCAAATCGCACGCAAAACTTATTTCAAAAGTCGACGAGAGCGATACGCGTTGCAGTGCGGCCGACGGAAGTCAGCGGAAACGTTTTTGCGCACTGCAAAGCCAATACTCATACTGGACCACAACTAAGCCTACGACTACGATCACGATCACCACTCGCAATCGAATGTGGCAATGTGTGGGAGCCGGCAAGAGGCCAGAGTGTCAAATGTTTCCAATTCGATCGTTGTCTATTCCCCCGTCGTCGTCGTCGTCGATTGTGATTTTGTTTGCCAAAGAACGTTTTACCGTTTTTTTAAGGAAATCTCTTCGCTATATATCTTGTGGGGCACATTCTCATGACAAAATGACATCGTTGGTTGACAGTTCGCCGAGCTGTCAAAGATCACTGAAGACAAGTTGCTTTTGCTGCTGCGGTTTGTCGTTGTTTGCCTTTGTCAACATCGTTGTTGCTGTGTCAATAACCAGATGTCTAATATGATTTCTGCTGGTGGATGTGCTAAAATTCACACCACATGGAGTAGCTAACATGCAGATAGTCGATTTTGGTTATAGCTTTGCGCGCCTGAATTAGGGTGGGAAAACGATCGAATTCGGTGCGACGGCGGGCCCATTAGCACCTTGTAGACAGTTGTTGTTGCTATTGTTGTTACTCGTATGATGATCGTCGTTACTCGTACTTGAACGCCACTTGCTAATTGATTTACTTTTTTTTTCTCATCACTGACAGTTGGACGATGTTGGAGATCTTTGTACGTTGTATGGGGGATCTTGTGGGATTGGGGGTTTTCTTGTTCAGCCAATGAGATTAGTTGACGGGCGGACTCGCTATGTAGCGCTAATTGATTATCATGGTTGTGCTGACCAATCAGCTAAGTATCTGAGTATCATTTGGTGGGACCCAATTAATTATACCTACCCACCTTTAGTGGTGGAAGAAAATCGTGAGAAAGTTTTCAAGTTTTGAAGTAATTACGATGTTGCTGCTTAGGTGGGAGTCGAAATTTGAAACCGTATCAATAGGGGACCCCAATTTGAGTTTGACATACAAATATTTCGAATTGGCTACCTTTGAAAATCTGCAAAATAAAAATTCCGAATGAATTTAAGTCCTTCGAAAGTCTTTTGATTTTACGTGGAGCAACTTGCTCCATATGCTATTGTAAAAAGTGTTTTTTCCATATTTCTATCAACAGTTATTGAGTCTTTATTTATTTAGAAGTAATAGTACCTAAGGTTAGATCTAAGCCTCCACCAACAAACACCTTTAGTTAACCCGGTCCAACTGTCGCCAATTACTTATTCAAATATGACTGCGCTCATTTGTGCTCCTTGATTTCTCCTTAGTGGTCGGAAATCGATAATTCTTTAGTGTGGTGCATTGCGTGTTCACAATCTTTCGAGCGTGCGTTCAAAAATTCTTCCACACTATACAGCAGTACTTAAATGGTAAGCGTTTTACAAAGAATTTTAATTGTTTCTTGACAATGCCAGCTGCTCACTTTTAAGGTCTAAAAAACAGCTCCTGGTAAGTTAACCCTTCGATATCATCCTCTAACTTAAAGGCTGGCTGAAATTTCTAGGTGCTTATTGCGATGATCTATTGATCGTTGTGGACGATCATAATTCATCAATTCATCATCGCGTACATAGACTTGGCTCGCGTCTATCGACTTTATGGAAGATTTTGTGCAAGGATCTTGGTTTAAGCTCGAATAAGATTAAACTGCTCCAAGAATTGGAACCAGTCGTTCATCGGTTAAATCCACCTTTTTACTGTTGTATTTTGTTAATGAGCAAAATTGTTGAATCTGGAACGAAAAACGAGCTGATTCGTACGCTTTATGGGCTAGCGGCTTATGACTTTGAAATCGATAAAATTGTGACAGGTCTCGATCTGAACTCTGTGTGCCTTCTCTTTCTATAGAGTTCAAACTTCAGCGCCATAAAGTAGGATTGGGATGATCAATGTCTTATTAGACTATCTACTTGGTTGTTAGGAGAGGCCTTGCTTCTCAATTACATTTTAAGGCTAAAGAAGAAAAATTGGCAAGAGTCTTCTTCTTATCCTTTTAATAACCCTTTCCTCGTTATACGAACTTATGCGTAACGAGTTTCCCATTTTTACTGCATCGCTGCTGCTCCGCTTATGGGGTTGGCTAATGTCGCAGACCGCAGAACGCGTCAACATAATGCTCGGTCCTGGATCGCTTCAGTGGTTAGCCCCAGGCGTTGTTGCGCATTTGCCATCTGAGAAATCCAGGAATTCTTTTTCCGACCTCGTTTTCTTACAGTTGGAGTGACCGTAGTTGATAGTGCTTTTTTAACCGGATTTTCCGCAGATCTTCTTTGAACGTGGCAATACCAACTTATTCTATTCGCCTCAAGCTGTTCGGTTACCGAATTCTTTATATGTAGACTTCCTCTTATACGCGTAGATCTAATACAATCGCGTTTAGTGACTCCACTAGACATCCTTAACATTTTCATTTCCGCTGCCGTCATTTTGTTTTTAAACGCTTCGTACATTGTCCAGCACTGTGAACCGTATATAAGAGCTGGTCTAACAACCGTGGTGTAGAGTTTCCCCTTTAATTTAAGTGAAAATTTTCGGTCGCAAAAGATTCCCGAATTTTCCCGCCATTTCATCCATCCCACACTCACTCTGTGGTTTACGTCGTCGTCACATTTCGCTTCCATGTTAACGATTGATCCTAAGTACTTAAAGACAGTGCTTTTCGGAAGAACTATTCCGTCTAACATTATATCCGGAACAGGTCGCAATGGATGCGCAAATGGGCACGTCAAATGCTCCGTCTTTGAACGACTTATTTTAAACCCGTTTCTCTCTAGCGCATTTCTCCATGAATCTAAGGCGTTCTGTAAATCTTCGACGTTATCGCTAAGTATAACTGCGTCGTCAGCGAAGAGAATTGGCGTTACATTTGCTTCGCGCATGCAGTCTTTTAAAAGATAGTCTAATACTACGTTAAAGAGGAAAGGGCTAAGTACGCTTCCTTGATGCACTCCGACATTAACTGGAAATTCTCTCGTTAGTCCAGCTGAGCTTTTAACCGCAGTTTTCACGTTTCCGTACATGTCTTGTATTATTCTAACATACGTTTCCGGTACGTTTTGAGACCTCAGCGCGGCCCATATGAGATCCCTAGGCACTCGATCTCATTGGCAAGAGTATTTTTTCGTTTTATTTCTAATGGGATGTTGTTGACAGAATTTTTAGCACAGCCAAGGTAGACCAATAATAGCAAGGCCGCCGGCTCCGATGGCTTACCAGTAGAGCTTTTCAAATACGGTGGTGATGTTTTGGTTGGGTGCATGCACCAAATCATCAACAGAGTATGGGAGGATGAAAGCGTGCCCGATGACTGGACAATCAGCTCCACATGCCCCATCTACAAAAAGGCAATCCTATGTCCTCTTCGAACTAGAAAGGCATATTCCTGCTAAATGTCGCGTATAAGCTCCTATCCAACGTAATGCGTGAACGTCTCAAACCAACACACTCATCGGCACGTACCAGTGTTGCTTCCGGCAGATCGACAATAGACCAAATTTTCACACTGAGACAAATCCTGGAAAAGACTAACGAATTTCAGGTTGAGACCCATCATCTTTTCACCGACTCCAAAGCCGCACATGATAGCATTCATCTTGTAGAGCTCTACAGTGCGATGGCCGAATTCGTGGAAAACACGCGATGCAATGTGAAGTTTGGAAACAATACATCTGAACTATTTCAAACATGCTTCGGATTTCGGCAAGGAGTGACTACTTCAATTTAGTACTGGAGCAGATAGTGCGTAGGGCAGGTGTAAATACGGAAGGCACTATCTTCCATAAATCCATTCAGTTTGACATCATCGGTCGCTCCCAGCGTGCCGTTATAGAAGCGTTTACGGCAATTGAAGAACAGGCGAAACAAGTTGGCTTTGAAGTAAACGAGGACAAAACCAAGTACATGTTGTCAACAAACAATACAACATCTGTCCAGCGCCTAGGAAAAAACGTCACTGATGACAACAACAACTTCGAAGTGGTTAAATCATGCTGTACAAAACTTTGATCCTGCTTGTTCTAATCAACGGTGCCGAGCGCTGGACGATAAGCAGGAAAGCAGAGCAGATTTTGAACACTTTTGAAAGAAAAATTCTCCGTCGAATATTTGGTCCCATATGTGAGGAGGGCGAATGGAGAAGAAGGTATAACCGCGAACTCTATGAGCTGTTTCAAGATGTGGATGTAGTCCGAAAAGCCAAAACACGTCGAGCCAGTGTGCTCGGCCACATCGAGCAAATAATGCTCCAGCTAAGAGGATCTTCGAATCCCAGCCCCCAGGTTCGAGACAGCAAGGAAGATCGAACCTCCGTTTTAAGGACCAAGCTATCGGGGATGCCAGAGCGCTTGGTCTGGAAAACTAGAAGCAGCGTAACCAGAACAGAAGAGGATGGAAGGCAGTTGTGTCCCAGGCAGGGACCCTCCACGGTAAGTAAAGTAGACCAAGTCTCTTTTTACCACAAAATTAACTGTGGACGTTCTGTCCAATTCGACGCATGATGTTGTGTGTCCCATCTGTTGGACATCCATTTTGGCAGCATTTGCTTCAAGAGTAGCGAACGCACCGGTGACAACATGCTGTGTTCTCCCTTGTTCTTGTTGTGAATCGGGCAAACGATGCTGAGATTCAGTTCATCGTGCATACACTCTCATACACTGACCAATTCTGAGAAATAATTTCGTGTATGTACTTTCCGATGTCTTTCCTTGTATCTGTTGGTATATTTTACGTATGTTATTCCTGGGACCTAACCTCGTAATATCTTCAATCGCGCACTCCTCGTCTTCAATTTGGAAAATTATGCTTCTTTTGCTCGAAGGGGTCACTAGCGCTTCTAGTTCTTCCTTGCAGCTTCGGGATGCAGACTTTTTGTTTAGCTCCATGCCTTTGCTTGCATTCTTCATTAAAAAGCCAACGCAAAATCAACAAGTCTAAGACCGTTACCAGATGTAGGACTTGTATTGTATAGGATGTGCCTACTACCTGTCTTACCAAAGACGTTCTCCTACTCACTGACAGTTCGGGGTGAACCTATGCCTCAACCAACAAGCCTATCCAGTTAGACTTTGTTCAATAGCACTTGCTGTAAATTCATTTGGATTAATTAATTCGATGACAAAAACATACACCAAGTCCAAAAGTGATATAGCTTAGTTTTTCAAAATAACTTCTGTTCTTAACTAGCCAATTGTTGCAATGGATGCAGAATTGATGTTTCCGGGAATTTCGATACATATTCCCTTACAACGGCTGCTGTGTATAGTAGCTAACAGTTCACTCGATGTTAGCTTCGCGTCATTAAGATTGCATGTGGTATGAAATATATTCACAATAACGAATAGCAGGCTCAGTTAGTAACTGTGGAGCTATTTACGATGATTTGTCAAACAATACAAAACATAAACGTCAAAGAACTGTCAAAAATGACAGCACGGTTTGAAGATCTCTCATTCATGAAAAAGAAAACACCCATCTATGGCTGCCTTGTAGTAGCGGAAAGGCATTAAAGTCATAAATTGGAAGGTTTTAAGAATGGAGGCAGAAGAGACATCGAACTTTGCGTTAAAGGCCTGCTGACCAAACTTAAATATGAAGGTGATTCTATACTGCAGGTGCGACGAGTATTTCGTAGTGAATTGAGTGTTTTAGCATCTTAAGCGACTTAGAACAGTAGTTGCTTTTTGAATCAGCCATTTTCAATAAGTTAGAGAGCTGTTAAAGGTGTTAAGGCCCGAGAAGTGTTGTTGTTCATCGGATCATTGCTCATGCAGACATCATGTAATTTTATTTGCTACGACTCTGTGCTCTGTACAAGGAAAGACAATACCTAAGGCAGGCTTTCTCTCTAATTGGGTGAATTTTTTCCGCCAAGTTTGCTTTCACGTTGAATAACTCGGGTAATTGGTGAGATATGGCCCCAATTGCCCCAAAGAGCCTCAAAATTGAACAGGCAAAATACGCTTGCCCTTAAGAGACGAGGGAGTCAAAATCGTGACAAAAAATCGCTGTAAATTACTTTAGGTGTGCAAAAAGAAAAAAACCCAATACAAGAGCGACTTTGAAATAATTTTCTTGTGCCAAGTTATGAAAGATTGCGACTGAAACGAAATATATGAGTCCAGTGTATGCTGTATAATGCTTAGGCCTTAGAGCACCCGAGTTGGCCTATTTGTACCTAAGATGGAGACAGAAATGTGAGAGAAGTAATTAATCGCCAAAAAAATTGTTTGCTCTAGAAAAAGACTTTTGTCCGATATTGAGTTTTATTTATAATGGTATAGCTCAACCAAAGGAAAACTGGAAATGGATAGCACAGTAGAAATCCTTCTGGGGAATACTTTCAACTCCAATGAAGGAACAATTTCAAGTGACAAACTTTTTCAAAGATGTTGACATCGTCCTTGATGCTCTATCGGTAGTTAATAAAAGTTTGGGGAGTTTCGATTTATCCTGGTAGATTATCTGTCAGAGACTTTATCTAGAGAAAAGGAATTGTTTTTTATATGCCTTTCTTCCAAGGTACTTTTGATCGCAAGGTACTTTTTGATCGCATAAAACGTAAGTCATACGCAACGTAGAAAAAGTTGTTGTCATCATACTGAAACGGAAGTTTAAAGTTAGATATCTGGTTACTGTGACATGGCAAACTTATAAGCATGAGCTTTAAGACATAGGATACGAACAAATGACGACTACACAAAACGTAAAAGAAGACAACAACATTTGAATCTAGATACTCGATTGTTATAAAGCGGATATTAAAGCCGGTCAAAAGAAGGACGGGGAACTATGACATACATATACTACTGCTACAGAGATAATAATTGGGTGCAACAAATGGGCAGGAACTTTTTCTAAGTGGCAAACTTAGGCAAGAAATTTTGTGCCCTCGACACCTAAGCGAACGCCTGATATGTTCTTAACCCCTCACAGGGGAAAAAGCTTCTGTTGCCAATAAATGCTTCGTCGAGCTTCTTGACAAATAGTTTTAGGTGATTGTAACTTCAAAATAGGAAGGGAGGACACATTTTTGTCATCGCAGTCAGGAAGTACAACCTACATAACACTGCGTCTGGAAACCGGCGGAATATTACTTTAGCTAGCACGTGGTCTACAAACCTTATTATCCATGAAGGGACTCACTTTCATAATAGATGTCAAAATTTTTTTAGCGGCGAATACTTCCCCGTTGCAGCCAAGGTTTGTCTATAGATATATCAAAGGCCAACACAACGAGTAAGTACGAGTACTGTGTGCGAATTAAGCGTTAAGAGGCTGAAACCACCATCGCCTTGCCAGTTGAAGCCATTTATCAACGACCTGATGGGCACTATCAGTGCGGTTTTATTTGCGTACTAACTCATTATCGATTATAAGGTCACATATAACAGCATCTATAGACAAAAGCTATATACAGCCATGTCTAGCCTTGGCATTGTAGCCAAAGTTATTGGCATAAACCAACGATTTAACGTTATACTATAAAAAGAAGTCCAAAGGCGTTAAATGGCATGAGTCACCTTGGTCACCTTCGACCGCA
This sequence comes from Volucella inflata, assembly GCA_928272305.1. Classification (NCBI taxonomy): domain Eukaryota; kingdom Metazoa; phylum Arthropoda; class Insecta; order Diptera; family Syrphidae; genus Volucella; species Volucella inflata. The sequence continues at coordinate 157,438,703 of OV743716.1, forward strand.
TTATTTTTCTACATTAGACAATTACCGAACTTCTCCTTTAATACATCAATTGTTACTGATATCAAGTTCATCTAATTCTGGCCAAAAATAGTCTCCCAACATGGCACGATAGCCAACTCCATTGACCGAGACCTGTCTATAATTTTAGTAAGCGAATAAATATAGGTACATACTCGTACATTACAATCACACCTCTGGCATGAAATCTGTAAAACGCGGTCATTTTTTGTCGAAGCAATGGAGTCTCTTAAAGCACATGTTGGCTTTTTGCTGCCCAATAACATATATTTTGCCGTTAGGCCACTAATGAGCTTCATTGCTGAAGACGATTTTTCGAAAAAATTCAGGATTTTCTTCAAACTTTTGCAGAGCCCAATCGGACAAATTTTGAGCTCCAAATGATCGAGAGGCTTCAGTTCTTGAGTTAATTTGATCTTGTAAGCGTGTAAGCCAAGATCTTTATGCAAAATTCGCCACAATGTGGATTGAGAGATTCCAAATTTCTGTGAACGGCGTTGAATCGACTGACTTGGCTCATTTTAGACTGAAGCTCTTACGGAGGCAACATTTTTAGTTCTTGTTCCCTGGAACAGACTCGAATTAATCCACTGTGGCATGCACAGCCTGTATGGGCTAACCATAAACACCACTGAAAATTGGAGTAAGCTCTCTTAAAACTGCAACTACCGACTAAGAATTTCGGTAGTAAATTTGTTATAGATTCCAAACGTTGATCATTCATTTGACTGCCTTGAGTGCCATTTCGACATTGACAGATCCTTAAAAAAAGTTTAAGGGTGCGTTTACATTAAATTACAAAATTGTTGTGTCCCAACTAAAAAAACCTTAAAGGGCTAACCAGAATGTGAGTCTAAATCTCGTATCTCGAATCGCTGTCAAACGCAGCTTGCAGCTACATCGAACAGAATGGTGACGCTTATGAAATGAATAAAAAGCAACAGATCGCATTCATAATGAGTCATGGTACTATAGTTCTCCTATTTGTCAATAAAATTTATTAAAAAGAGGAAACGTAGGTAGTGGGTCCGTTCACTTTACTAGGAACGTTCTTATAATTTGGATTGGCCAATTTCCAAAAGCATTCTTCATTCCGCACCGCTTCAATAAATTTCTCCATGAAATTCTGTTAAATTCTCAAACCAAAGTGAGGAAAGTCCAAACAATGCATACAAACAAAGAAACGTCAATCGATACAGAGCCACACAGAAACACATTGTGTTAGCGCTTACAGTTGCACATGTACTATATTCAACTTTTGACAATTCGATATCAAATATAGATTCCAGCTCCGGATTCACATTCTGGTCAGCCCTTTACTTGCATACGTTGTACTTTTGACATCATTTACAAAACTCAGCGAATTGTCACTGGTGCCTTCATAAGTATTGAAAAACTGGCAAAGCAAAATGATCGTTAGAGAAGCCAACACTAAGTATATGATGTCAACTTGAAGAGACAAAAAACAAAGTGTCACAATAGACAGCTATTCTGATACCTTGAAGTAGCCAGAAACTTTGTATTCCCCGCCTCTGCTATTAAATCAGAAATTAAATGACGCCGAATTGCCCTGTTGCCAGTCGCTGTTATTCGCCCAAAGAAGGCGTATGAGTAACACTAGATCCACATAAATCCTAGCAAAATCTGATGAAGATAGAAAGTCGTTTGAAAGCAAAATTCTTCGAGAGATTTTTAGTCCCAAGTTTTTTTTTTACAGGATTTGAAGGATGTGATTTAACGGCAGACGAGATGTCACATGCCTTTAGTCACATCAACCTAGCCAGAGAAGTGAACATTAGTCCCTAAGATAAGTAGAACGTGTAGAGCGAATGAACACCAACGCTACACCAAAAAAAGTCTTAGATTCAATCCCGAAAGTAGGCTTAAGGCCCCGACCAATAGAATCCGTTGCGCCCATTGCATCCGTTGTGCAGACTGACAGCTAAACAGAATATACACTTTGTTATGGGAGCAGGCCCATAAGCAACGTATATGACGGAAAAAACGGACAAAGTAGATTTATTTTCTACTTTTTCAATCAGTTTTATCCGTTAGCAGTTCAAACGTTCACATATTGAAGACCATACATTGACATATTGAGGTTCACGCATTCACGAATTCAGAGTAAGCATTTTGATTGCTGGAGCCATTGAGAGAATAAAGAGCAACATACTCTCAGTATGTATGCGACAAATTTCATGGGACTGTCATTTCTGTCAAATATGTCAACGTCAACCTATCCAACATCGCATCGGACGCAACGGATTCTATGGGCCGGGCATTAAAATATGCTCAGTTAGCATTGCCACTTTATCATGGAAAGACTTACACCCGAACAACGAATTTTATTATCAAAATCCGTGCTCTTTGAAAAGTTTTTCGCGCACTTTGACAATTATATAATTATATAATTCACCTACTGAACAAGCAATTTAAGGCATAGTGGCAATTTAAAGCTATTTGAAATCAAGAAACCTACCTGTAAGGGTAGAGTGTGAACAGAGGAAAATATTGCTACTGTATCCGGCAATTTTAAAAATGACAGTTTTGGTAATTTGTCATTCGTTGCCATTCGCAGCAATTGGGATCATGTTCCTTGACTGTCTCGAAGATGTTGCGCAAGAATCTTAATCTAAAACCTTAGAAAATACAGCTCCTGAAAGAACTGAAGCCGAACGACATGCAGCAGCGTCGAATCTTCGGCGCGTTGGCTTTAAAAAGGCTGGAGGAAGAACCGTTTTTTTCTTATCAAAAAGTGTCGGTCAGCGACGAAGCTATTTTCCGGTTGACTGTCTCTGTTAATAAACAAAACTGCCGTATTTGGTCCGATAAGTAACATCAAGCAAAACAAGACCATTCGTATTCGAAAAAAGGCGCTTTTTTGTCCTGTTTTATGGTTCGACGGAATCAATGGCCGCATTTCTTCAAAGATGCGTCAATGGTGATGAATTGGGCAGCTAGATCATGCTATACTATTTAATATGGGGATATGTCAAACCTTTCGAAGACAACGTTACACATGTCATAGGCGAGACACCAGCCAATATTTTCGAAAAAGTGAATCAAAATTGGACTCTCCGTATGAACCACTTAAAACATAGTCGCGCTCAAAATTTATTTCAAATAATCTTTCAAAAGTAAATGGCAAGCAATGATTTATCAATTCAAATAAAAATTGTATATACTTCTACAATTTTCCTTTTATCCGTTTTTCAACAATTAAAAACCGAGTTCTTAAAAAATTACCGATTATTAACATGTTACTGTAGAAAGAGTCACTGTATGCTGTGCAATTCGGTGTGGTGGTGTCCTTAGTCCACACTTCTTCCAAGGTGTAATCGTCACCGAAAATTCTCATTGCTTTAGCCAAATTTTAACCGAATTTGTTTGACCTGAAATCGAGGATATGAATGTGGAACACATGTGGTTTCAACGAGAAGGTGCCACATCTCACGAAACACGGTCGTTTTTGTTTTCTGGACGAATTACTATATTTCGCGTTTTAGTGAACAACATCGTGTGATTTGTCGCCATTGGATTTCTTTTTATGGGGCTGTGCAAAAGATTGTGATGATGCACACAATCCGCAATCTCTTGGCGCTTTGAAAACGAATGTTAGTCAAGTTATGGCCGAGTTATTGCCCGATATGGATCAAAACGCCATCGGAAATTATCTTGTCAGAATCAAGCCCTGCAAGAACTCCCATGGAGGACATTTAAATGATGTCATATCTCATTCATAATGGCAAAATCCAAGCAATATATTGAAATCAAAATTTTATCGAAATCTAAATCATTCATGTGTTTTATTTACATTTACTTTCGGAACAGCAAAATGGATGACCCATTTCTTGCTTCGAGAATCTTAAATCGCCACTCACTATTTTTTTTTTATCGAATTTAAAGCCGTATATTATAGCATATGTTATGCTAGTTCGAATGTGAAGAATAACGATGGAATAAGCACTTTGCTCCATCAAGGATATTGGGTTTCTTGGATTTATTATTGCTGTTATTTCTGATGTCTTGGCTGCTGTTGATGATGCTTCTGAATTTCCCATGTTCTGGTCATGCGTTTTGGCAACAGCTTGTCCATTACTTTCGTAAGATAGTTGTCAGGTTATTTGTCTTAATGGCTATCAAAAAATTCCCCACTACAACGAGTATTGTCAAAGAAAGACAACAAATTATCTTGCCATTTGAAAGGAAGTGCCTTGCAAGACGAATTCAAACTTTAGTAAGATTTTTAATTAAACCTTATTAAGGATATCTTTAGTCTCTCCTTAAAGTTGGTCACAAAAGAAGGAGAGAACAATTTCGACAACTAATTGCTCCCAGTAACGATGAGTGTCAACTAGAGAATATATTTCTATTTTTGTCATCTCCTCCTTTTACAACCAAGACAGATAGACACAGAGACAATGTTCGTGTCCTTGCTGAAGTGGTAAGCAATTAATTTTTTCACAAGAATTAATTGAGAATAACGAAAAGGGAAAAATTCAAAATTGAAAGTAATTACTCTAATTAATCCGTTTTGTCTTGTGGAGGGAAAATTTTCCACTTAATTAATTTCATTTTGAGTTCAACAGCCAATTGAATTAAATACATTTGGAATCCTACAAGTGTTAGGTGAAATATTTGTCCCTGAAATGAGGAAGCGTTCAATTTTGATTATATCACGTTAGTTAGAAAGGGTTTAACACTTGAAGAAGAGTGCTTATTATGAAAGCAACAGTATTTTTTGTTTTTATTTTTAAATAGAATTAACGTACATTTTGGCACTATGATTGGGTGCATATTTAAAATATGCTTCACACTACGAGCTGAGATACTCGTGCTCATATACACTGGGTACTTCCAAGTGCACGTCATCGAATATTGGTTGCAGTTCACTGATTGTTGACTTTACTTGCAAAACTTAATACTGTGATACTGCCCTGTGTATCAAATATGATACAAAGTGACAATTCTAAGGTCCAGCAGAATCTACCAGTAAAAAAACATCGATAACGCAGATATGAGGAAATTTTTTTTTGAATCTCTCTACCATTAAGCATTATTGAAAACTGGATACAGTGTACTATCATCCAATTTGTCATTCATTAGCATGTCTTACAACAGATTTGTAACCATCATGAAATGCTGGCATTTCGCTGAAACCCAGCCTAACAACCTAAACCGATTTTATAAAATCAAGTTATTGCGACGGAAAATTTTCGAAAATATAAAAAAGTTGTACTTTCCTGGTGATATACGATTGATATGGACGAGTCTATGGACAAATTTCGAGGTAGGTTGAAGTTTAGAATCTATAATCCAGCTAAAAGTAGTTCTTATGGTATAAAAATTCTTGAGTTGTGTACTGTGGAGAGCTACACTTGGTCGCCCGAAATTTATGGAACGTCAAATTTTGCGAAGGTTTATTTAACGAGGGAAGTATGGTTACGGCCGATAATTATTACAATAGTGTGCCACTTGCAACCTACCTCAAAGATCGCAACACAGATCTTTGCGGTAGACTCTGAAAAAACCGAAAAGATCTACCGAAGCCGGTTACAACAGCCAAGCTCCGAAGAGGACAATATGTAGCAAGGCAAAAGAATAGCTTTCTCACAGTTTTGAAATGGCATGACAAGCGTGATGTGCTCATGATTTTAACTTGTAACGGAGCTGCTGAGAAAGACCAGAGCTGCTCATGAGCTCTATGAGCGGAAGAGGAGAGACGAACACCGGCTTCTCAGGAGGAAGAAGAAAGAGCATGAGAAGCGCGCGATCGAGGAGATTGAGAGATGCTACTCCAGGAATGAGGTTCGGAAGTTTTACCAAAAGGTAAAAATAACATGCCGCGGAAACAAACCCCGAAACGAAGCCTGCAGAGATGAACAAGGGAACATCGTAGTAGAATCGCAGTCGATGCTGAGGATTTGGAAAGATCATTTCTGCAGACTGTATAACGGCGATGACGGACCAAATACCGCTGTCAGGCAGAATCAACCTTTCAACCTGGACGATGATGACCAACAATTCCGTCCACCCGACCTGGATGAAGTGAAGATAGCCATATCGAAGCTTAAGTCCAACAAAGCTGCTGGAGCGGATGGCCTGACTGCCGAGCTCTTCAAAGCGGCAGGCGATGACTTGTTAAGGAGCATACACCAACTCATCTGTAAAATATGGCCGGACGAAAGTATGCCCGATGAATGGAACCTCAGCATTGTTTGTCCAATTCTCAAGAAAGGAGACCCTCTGAACTGCGCCAACTACAGAGGCATCAGTCTCCTTAACATCGCATATAAGATCTTATCCGCCGTATTGTGTGAACGCCTGAAGCCGTTTGTCAACAACCTGATAGGTCCATATCAGTGTTGCTTCAGGCCAGGAAAGTCCACCATCGACCAGATATTCACACTACGGCAGATCTTGGAGAAGACCTATGAGCTTCAGATCGATACCCACCATCTATTCATCGATTTTAAGGCCGCGTATGACAGCATCTATAGAGACGAGCTATATAGAGCAATGTCTAGTTTTGGCATCCCTGCCAAACTCGTCCGTCTGTGCAGGATGACGATGGAGAATGCACGCTGCTCCATCAAGGTCGGTAAAGATCTCACCGAGACCTTTGATGTCCAGAAAAGATTTAGACAAGGCGATGCGCTGTCATGCGATTTTTTCAACATCGTACTTGATAGAATAGTGCAAAACTCACGAGCAAACACAAGAGGCACTATCTTTCAAAAGTCCGTCCAACTACTCGCATACGCCGACGATATTGACATAATCGGGAGAAAGCAGCGTGATGTCAGTGGCGCTTTCGCGAGTATTGAGACGGAAGCGGCGAAAATGGGTTTAGCGGTCAATGAGGGCAAGACCAAGTATATGCTGTCAAGCAAAAAGGACAACCAACACCGACGTCTCGGACAGAACGTCACCCTCGACAGATATAACTTTGAGGTAGTTAAGGACTTTGTCTACCTAGGCTCCGCTATAAATACAGACAACGACACCAGCGCTGAGATCAAGCGAAGAATAACTCTTGCCAACCGCTGTTTCTTTGGGTTAAGAAGGCAATTGAGTAGCAAAGCCCTCTCTCGGACAACAAAAGTCACCCTTTATAAGACGTTAATAATCCCGGTCCTGCTCTATGGCGCAGAGGCATGGACATTATCAAAAATGGATGAGGGTGTTCTTGTTTGCTCCGAGAGAAAAATTCTTCGGGCGATCTTCGGTCCCGTCTGCGTTGACGGTGAGTGGAGGAGGAGATACAACGACGAACTGTACGGACTGTACAGCGACATGGACCTAGCCAGAAGAGTGAAGATCCAAAGACTGAGATGGCTGGGTCATGTAGAGCGCATGGACACCAATGCTCCGGTCCGAAAAGTCTTCGAATCCGCCCCCGAGGGACAGAGCCGTAGAGGAAGGCCAAGACTTAGGTGGCGCACGCAAGTGGAAGAGGACCTCAGCCAACTTAGCGTGCGAAACTGGAGACAGCTAGCCAGGGATCGAGCTAGCTGGAGAAGCTTGTTGACTGAGGCCCAGGTCCACCCCGGACTGTAGCGCCACCTAAAGTAAGTAAGTAACGGAGCTGAGATGGAGGAGGTTGCAGGAAGGTTTGAAAGGAAAATAAAACCGACAGTCATAGTAGACTATAACAAGACGAAAAATGGCATTGAAGTTGCAGACCGAATAAGCAGCTATCATACCCCACTCCGGAAAACTCTAGTTTGGTTTAGAAAAAATGCTGTGGACATGATATTTGTCACTGTCGTTGTAAATGCAATACAAGCCAGTACCTACTTTCAATTTGATATTTGGCTTTTAAATTAGGTCTACCATGTATCATATATGATATGATGAGCGTTGGGCAAGAAGACATTTTCACGCTCTTTGCATCATACACGATGATACACGGGACTGTGAACGTGTTAAAATACGCGGGCTCTTCGATTCCGGCAAATATTTTTTAGGTAAGGAGCACACTCATACCTCGCTAAACAGCCTAGATACTTTCCGGGAAACTTGGCCGTAAAGCGAAAAGCCGTATAATGAATCAATTTTTTTTAATAAAAGCCCGTACAAATTCAATCGGATAGGGTCCATTTTTTTTAATAAATTAACATAGTTTTTAGATTCAAATGCATTTTTTTCCTTTTATTTCATTTAAAAATGCATAACAACTAATATTAAACAGAAATTCAATTCACAAACATCCGAAGGTACATGTACATAAAATAAAAATACATAATATGAAGTTGTCACCGATACTCGTACTTTCCGCTATTGTGAAGTGACCTAGTTTAAAAAAAATTGTCCAACGTTGTTTGTCTTACCTTGCTTTTTGCTACTTTTTCCAGTTCTTTATAACAGTTAATTGTTGCGTTAATGCCTCGACAAACTTTAGCCCTACTTTCTACGTCAGGATCATTTTGAAGAAGGAGATTAATTCCTTGTTCAAAATGAGAAAGCGCGTGAGACAAGTTCTTTAAGCTTAGTTTTGGGAATGCAGCAGGAACTGGCTCCTCATCGAGGGTTGGTTCTGTGTCTAATTGAATCAGTTCCTCATACAAAGGAGGTTGTCTATCTGCATCTAATAAATCAATCACATCACGTTCTTCCAAATCCTCAAAAACAAGATCATTTTCTAAGGTCAATATGGTTTGTCGAACATCAGAATATCCAAACATGGTTCAAAGTTGTTGATTTCAATTTCTTCCACGATTCACTAATGTCGTCTACAGCATCTGTAGACTTTTGTCTTTCTGGACAAAAGTAATTATTGAACCAGTCTTCGAAGAGAATTTTATTCATCCAAGCTTTCTTGTTGGATCTCCAAATGACGGGTAATTGTTTCTCGTTGGGCCCTTTAAAAGGCCTTGGATTTTCAGAGAGATATACTAAAAGTGGTTTTAGCTTAACATCCCTCGCAGCATTAGCAAAGATAATCGTTCTTTAGATACCTTATAACCAGATGCCGATTTTTCACTTTTTGAAATGAAAGTCCTATCAGGCATTCGCTTCCAATAGAGTCCCGTCTCGTCCACATTGAAAACCTGTTCAGGTGGGTATCCACGTCTTTGTGTCTATTTTAAAAATTTTCAAACCAACCTCGGCTTCCTTGGATCGGCTTCATCGGCAACGCCACTCTTCAAATTTTCGAAAATATTTTTAGCCTCTTCTTGGATAGTCATTTGGCTCATTGGCATCCTCCGTTGGTTATTATCTTCTTTTTCATAATACTACTTCTTAGTCGAGTTAATTTTGGGACACTTAAAGGTGAAGCAGATTGCGAATGCTCCTTAATTTTTTCTTTGTTATCCCGAATAGTTTGCACAATAGACTTCGGCAGTCCAACAACCTTACAAATTTCTAAGATTTTCTCGCCAGCTTCAAAACGCCGTAAAATTTCTAACTTTGTTTCAAGCGTGACTGATTTCGGCTTCTCTTTTTTTTTGCATCACTCTCCGAATTTGATGAACGTTTCGGTGGCATTTTGTCTATTAAAAAATAATTACATATGTATATGTATTTATAACGAAAATATTTATCAAAAAAATTTTTATTACGTACCAAGAATTTTTCTAAACGTTTTCAATGTTTTTTTTTATCTAAACAGAAACTAAACACAAACAGGAATAAACAAGAATAAACCTTCTGCTTACGAGCATGTAATTAACTGCAGCGACAACGCGGTGATTCCCTTTCGTTGTTTTTTGGCCGTAAATCGAAAAAGTGCCATAATTAAAGTAGGCCGTTATAGCGAAAGGCCGTAAAAAGAGCGGCCGTATAGCGAGGTATGAGTGCACTGTCACTGACATCTGTGTCAAATTTCATGTCGAAATCTGCATTTGTTTAATAGTTACGTACGTGTTTTGTGAATACAAAAATTAATTGAGCGAAATTTTGCAATGTCTGATTTTGTTAAGCAAAGAAATTGCATCAAATTTTGTTTGCGGGATGAAATTTCTGTTGCAGAAACGTTTGGAGCCCTCAACATCAACTGAAGAACAAAACGTTAAAGAAATCAAAGATTTGGTGCTCAAAAATTGTCGTTTGACAATAAGAGATCTTGCTTATACGAGTACTGTTACTATTTCATTTGGATCAACTCACAGTATTTTGAAAGATGATTTGGGCAATCGGAAAAATGAAGCGGGGGAAAGCGGCGGGACCAGACAGCATTCCATCAGAGTTTTGATCGAAGATGGAGGGAATCGGCAGCGTGTGGCTATTGAAACTTTTAAATAAATTAAAATGTGGACAACCTATGCCGAATCAATGGAGAAGTAGCATCTTGGTTCCATTATACAAAGGAAAAGGCGACACTCGAGAATGCAACAACTACCGTTCAATCAAGCTTATGTCACACACAATGAAAATCGTCGAAAGAGTCTTAAACGAACGTCTTCGGCAAATAATAAAGCTCTATAATAGCCAGTGTGGATTTGTTGAAGGAAGATCGACGGTGGACGCTATCCAAAGCCTACGAATAATAATGGAAAAGCACCGAGATTCGTCTAAGGATTTACACATGGTATTTATCGACCTCGAGAAAGCATTCGATCGAGTGCCTTGGGATCTCATATGGGCAGCGCTGAGGTCTCAAAACGTACCGGAAACGTACTGGTATATTAGAATAATAGAAGACATGTACGGAAACGTGAAAACTGTGGTTAAAAGCTCTGCTGGACTAACGAGAGAATTTCCAGTTAATGTCGGAGTGCACCAAGGAAGCGTCATTAGCCCTTTCCTCTTTAATGTAGTATTCGACTATCTTTCAAAAGACTGCATGCACGAAGCAAATGTAACGCCAATTCTCTTCGCTGACGACGCAGTTATACTTAGCGATAACGTCGAAGATTTACAGAACGCCTTAGATTCATGGAGAAATGTGCTAGAGAGAAACGGGTTTAAAATAAGATGTTCAAAGACGGAGCATTTGACGTGCCCATTTGCGCATTCGTTGCGACCTGTTATAATGGATATAATGTTAGACGGAATAGTTCTTCCGAAAAGCACTATCTTTAAGTACTTAGGATCAGTCGTTACCATGGAAGCGAAATGTGACGACGACGTAAACCACAGAATGAGTGTGGGATGGATGAAATGGCGGGAAAATTCGGGAATCTTTTGCGACCGAAAATTTCCACTTAAATTAAAGGGGAAACTCTACTCCACGGTTGTTAGACCAGCTCTTATATACGGTTCACAGTGCTGGACAATGTACGAAGCGTTTAAAAACAAAATGACGGCAGCGGAAATGAGAATGTTAAGGATGTCTAGTGGAGTCACTAAACGCGATTGTATTAGATCTACGCGTATAAGAGGAAGTCTACATATAAAGAATTCGGTAACCGAACAGCTTGAAGCGAATAGAATAAACTGGTATTGCCACGTTCAAAGAAGATCTGCGGAAAATCCGGTTAAAAAGGCACTATCAACTACGATCACTCCAACTGTAAGAAATCGAGGTCGGAAAAAGAATTTCTGGATTTCTCAGATTGCAAATGCGCAACAACGCCTGGGGCTAACCACTGAAGCGATCCAGGACCGAGCATTATGTTGACGCGTTCTGCGGTCGGCGACATTAGCCAACCCCATAAGCGGAGCAGCAGCGATGCAGTAAAAATGGGAAACTCGTTACGCAAGTTCGTATAACGAGGAAAGGGTTAATAAAAGGATAAGAAGAAGAAGAAGAAGATTTGGGCCTGAAAAAAGTCAAATCTCGTTTGGCTCCAAAAACACTATTTTTGTTTTTTTGAAAAAAAAGCGTCAATAATTTGCTAAAAATTCAACTCATATCTATCGTTCCACAACCACCATATTAGCCTGATTTACCACCACATAACTTCTGCTTATTCCCTAACCTCAAGAGAACGCTCCAGTGTCGACAGGATTGAGGAGATGCAATGTTTCAAGGATAAAATAGATTTAAAAGAAGATTTTAAAAGTTATAAGTAATAAGTGGCAATTTCAGTTTGGATGTTATATTTGAGATCCTGAATCATCGCTGGATTATTGGCAGAGACCTTACTCCTCAAATAGCCCCATAGGTAGAAGTCTAAAGGTGTCAAATCGGATGACCTTGGAGGCAAATCAACTTATCCTCTAACCAAAATAATGCGATCTTCAATTTTCAGACGCAATCAATTGATTGATTGGTGGTTTGTATGGGCTGTAGCACCATCCCTTCGAACCAGAGATCGCACAGACTCAATTCATTCAATTTTGAAGAAAAAGAGCTCTCTCCGTCCTCATCTTTGAGAAAGTACTTGCCAATGATGCCGTCAACCCATAACCCGTGACATTTTTGGGATGCTTTGGTTATTCGGTTATTGGAATCTCGTATTGGTTCTCCGGTCTCCAGAAAAGACAATTTTGTTTATTTATCCAAAAATGGGCTTCATCGGGAAAGATCAATGATCAAGATGACAAATTGTCCTGGCGATTCAACATCAAATTAAATGACGACGTCGTAGGTGTTCCAAAGGCTTCAATTGTTGTGTAATTTGCAAATGAAGATCAACTTTTAAAATTCGTCGTAGAATGTCATAAGTGAGGCCCTACTATTGACTTCGGCGATGAATTGAGGTGCCTGGCGGCTGGTTGTGAACATTTTCGCTCACTATGGTGACGTTTTGGCTGATCTGACAGTGTATGTTTTGGCCGAGCACGCTGATATGCCATTTGACGCGATATCCAAACAGTTTTTTTAAAACACTTCAAAATTGCACGAATTCCGGACTCACTACGGCGATTATGTGCGAATTTAACGAAATGTTGCCTTCGTAAATCGCCATGATTAAAATTGCCAATGTACTCGTTTGACATCTGTCAAAAGAGATAAATCACAGCGAATTCAGTAAACGACACCCAATATCCACACCATCTGTTGGCGCAACCTTTATTATAAATTGAACGACCTATAACAAATCACACCAACGATTACTTAAGCGGTGCAAAAGTTTGTGGTGAACCTGTCGTTAGCTAACTGCTTCCGATTGCGCGCCCCGAATCGGCTGAGGTTAGCCACGCCATCTTAAGCGAGTTCTTTCGCTACTACATCGACCTTGCGGTTTAGATACGAAGACTCTGTGGTGTTCAATTGCTCTACCTGTCCTAACCATCCCAAGTGACAGCTTTTTTAAACTATGTAGCTGTATTGTCTTAATTCTTTTTGACATCAGATATCTCAGAGAGATGGTTTACAATCTTAATGGAGGAGGTAGAGTTTTCCATTGTCACTCCAAACAAACTGACGAGTTGGGCAGGGATACCAAGGCTTGCCATAGCTTTGACATTTTTGGACTTAAATTTGATAAATCGATGGTGCCTATCGATTTGGACTTATTGTCTTCTTCCAGTATCTATGGGATGGCGAAGCCAAATGTGGACTTTCCTGCCACATATTTAGCTTAAATATTTTAATCTTTATTTCGCGTTTTGTATATTCTGGCGGACGGCGTCATGTTGGACTTCGTCGCTGTTATACAGTATGCAGAAAATATTCTTCTATATTCTCACTACGACTGTGATTCAACCAAGCAAATTTGATGGCAATTTGGCAGTGTTGCCACTGGCTTAATGCTGGCGGCATAGGAGTTGTTGATTTTGGGATACACTTCCGGTGAAGATTCCGGAGGTCTCTTGTGATTGGAGCTTTTCTACTTTACATCTTCTCACAATTGTTTTTCATTGTTGTGGTACTTGAGAAATCTACAGGGTGGTGAACCACACAATAATATAATGGCTCGGACTAGAGGCATGTCTTTCCTCGATCGCAAGGTGATCTACCATATTTGATTAAGCATTTTATGATCAGGAGACTTACAGATCCTCTTGTATAAATTGAGATGAAGAAACCGTGTACTTACAAATGAGCCTAAGTCCATTTACAGATATGGTGTCTTGTAGTCTACGTTTGCCAACTGTCCTAACAAGGATATGCTTCTTTATATTCAAACTTTGGTCATTACTATTATATTTTGTCGAGTACTTTGTAGAGCTGTGGTTTTCATCCTCCTTTTGCTCGGCCTATCCCATCGTAGTTCCTAGATGGCGGTGATATCTGCATTATAGCAGTCAAAGTCAAGGGCCTCTTCTAATTGCTAGGCTGCAGCGCCCACCTAACGCGCAGATCCAAGGGTAGTTCTCATTTATGTAAACTTTTGCCAGGGTCGTTCGAGGCATACGATGCTATTTGTTAGGTTGCCACATTTTTTAATATCTTCCTTAGCCCTATACTGCTGTCCTTCAGTAAGAAAGAATATAGACACGTTCTATAATGGTAAAGAAGATCTACACTAAGTTCTTAAGAGTGTAAGGCATAAGTGGGATGACTTCTTGCGACGTTGTAGATACGACTACAATGCAGAATGCTTTCCATGTGAGGCTGTTGCTCGCATCTTCCTGAAAGTAGTTTGCTCGGCTGGAATTTGAGCCCCAATTACTTCTTGCGTTGAACATCTCAATCTCAATCAATTGGTTTGTTAAGCATGAAGTCCTCAATCTGTTTCTTGATGTAGTGGTCTTCGTGAATCTCTTGTACCTATTATAAGTAACAGTTTGTACTTCGATGCGCCGACTTTTTCTAAATACATATAACAGGAGTTGGAAATACTAGTTCGGAAAAGCGGTGATGTAGATATTGTGACTTAGTACGACTGATTTAGCAGAAAGATTTGGAGGGCTATCACTTCATTGCTAGTAATAGTGCCTTCATTGACGAAGAAAGGAAGCCGTTGCAGACTCGTTAAAGTGACGCTTCAATTGTAAAATCTTGTATGACATTAAAAAGCTATGGACTTTGCGCGCTGCCTTGGTGTGCTCCTTCTTTGAATTCTCTTGTTATTCTCGTTGAATGCGACGTTAGTTTCACCGGTAGGTAGTTGTTGCAATTTTTCGTGTCATATTCGCCTTTATACAGTGGTTCCAAGAAAGCTCTCACCCCTCTAGTTAAACATTGGAATGTTTCCCATGATTTTATTTAACAAAAAAGCTATCTATTGAAATAAAATCAACGATTTGCCAAATGATAGTTTGGTTAATTTCGTCTTCCGTAAAAACTGCGCTGCCCTCTTCATCTGCCCCAAGTAAGGACTACTTACTTATTTATTAAGGGGTTAGAAGGGTTAAAGGGCACACTTTTGTCAGACGTAAGTTCCATAGTCGTCTGACGAGATCGATGTCGCTTTAGAACGGCCTTTAGAGCGGGCTTTAGAACGAACGTAGAGCTGTGTCTTGAATGAAGTTTAGTTGTACGATCTCATCCGTCCGAAAACTGGCTTTCTTCACCGAAGTAGAAGTCTTCATCTATAAATAAGCAACATGACTTGTTTGATAAGTTAGCTACTCTTATGACTTTGTAACTCAAGTGTCCGTCGCTTGCAAAGAAACAACGATTGGCCAGAAAATTTTAACTGCGGAGCAAAGGTGGGCGAAGACTTTAACTACCTCCAGTCATACGAGTATTTGCCAATGTTTAGGTACTTCACAAGCTACCAGTGGTGTGCTCTTTTTTTGATGAGAGTATAGTATGTGATTTGTTTTGCACTCCCCAACTGTCAGACCAATTTTCGCACTTTCATCTCTATTGAGGCATAGTTGTATAGCTCGTCTCTGTAAATGCTTTTATATGCAACTTGTACGTCGACAAATATATATATGGTGCTTGTTGATCTGAAGATTCCGTAGAATAAGTATTTATCGGTGACACAGCTTCCTGGCATGAAACATTGCTGGTAACAATTTCAGATGTTCACATAATAAGGCCCTTTAAGGGATTGTTAGGAATCTTATTCATCAAACTTTGGCGCAGTCAAAAGTATCTTCCTTCTTGTAGATGGTATAAACAATGCTGAAATTCGATAGATCGAGGGTGCCTTCTGTGACTATATTATACAAATGAGCGGTACACGTTTACAACCAGCCAGCTACAGGCAACTCGCGACAGCTTTATTAGACATTTATTTCGATATTTCTACCTTAGCTTTGTCTAGGTCAGGTGGACAAAATTCTCAGTCGTCTTCGACCACAATCAACGATTTATTCTGCCTGATAGCATTTATCGACTTTGATCGTCATTGCCATTGTTACTGTTAGAGGAATTGGTACCGTTCCGCAATTTTCGTTTATTAATGCATTTAAGCAGTCGTATGTACTCGTTTCATCTATTTCGAAACTCTTTCTTTTTTCTTGGTAGATGCCTTCGTTTATCTTCAATATGTTCCCGCGATGAAATCTCCTCCGAGTTCCTGAATCGTTGTGCTGCAATCATATGAAAATTAGCTCGTTTGACCATAATTCAACATAGCACTTTTTAAAGTGCATGCCGCCTATTTCCATTCTCATTCCTTAAACAATGCCTGTAGCCTAACAATCGCTATCTTCGCCTGTTTTGTGTATCCAGACAAAATTAGCGGTCGAGCTGACTGTCAAAGTCTTCAAAACGGAAGGCGATTGGCTTGGTAAGGAGCATACACCAACTTATCTGTAAAATATGGTCGGGAGAAAGTAGACCATATAAACTGCACCAACTACAGAGGTATCAGTGTTCTTCTTAATATCGCATACAATATCTTATCTACGGTATTGTGTGAACGCCTGAAGCCGTTCGTCAACTACCTGATATGTCCATATCAGTGTGGCTTCAGGCCAGGGAAGTCCACCATCGACCAAATATTCACTCTACGGCAGATCTTGAAGAAGACCCATGAGCTTCAGATCGATACCCACCACCTATTCATGGATTTTAAGGCCGCGTATAACAGCATCTATAGAGACGAGCTATACAGAGCAATGTCTAGTTTCTGCATCCTTGCCAACCTCGTCCGTCTGCGCAGGATGACGATTTAGAATGAACGCTTCTCCACCAAGTGCGGTCAAGACTCCATTAAGTGCGGTAAAGACCACCGATACCTTTGCTGTCGAAAAAGGATTTAAACAAGGCCATCGCACTCATGCGATTTGTTCAACATCTTAGTTGAAAGAATAGCGCAATACACACATGCCAATTACACAAGAGGTACAATCCTTCAAGAGTCCGTCCATTTACTGGCATTCGCCGATGATATTGACATAATCGAAAGACAGCAGCGTGATGTAAGTCACAAATAGGCTTAGCGGTCAATCAGTGCAAGCCTAAGTATATGCTATCAAGTAAAAAGGGCACTTAAAAACCGACGTCGCGGACAGAACGACACCTTCGACAGATGCAGGTAGTTAAGAACTTTGTCTACCTACTTGATAGCAGATCAATTTTGATAACGATCCCTGAGATCAAACGAAGAATAACACTTGGCTGCTTGATCGCTGCTTCTTTGGGCTAAGAAGACAATGGATAAGCCAAACCCTCTCTCAGACAACAAAAGCTACCCTAATACGGCCTTTATAACCAGTCCTGCGCTATGGCGCAATGGCATGGACATTACCAAAAATAGACGAGGGCAGTTTTTGCTGCTTTTAGACGAAAATTCGTCAATCCAGCCATCGAGATGACTGGATCCTATAGAGCTTTTGGACATCAACACTCCGATCTTTAAATCCGTTCCCGAAGGACAGTAGGGGAAGACCGGGAATCAGGTGGCGCATGTAATTGGAAATGGCCCTCAACCAACTAAGCATGCGAAACAAGAGGCACCTAGCGAAGATCGGGCTGGGTGAAGACGTTTGTCGCCTGAGTCGCAGGTCCACCCAAAGGTCCAGCGCCCTGTAGGACCCTGTTAGCAACGTTTCACCATAAGGTGCCATATTACGTGTTCAAGTTTTAAACTTTTGCCCGTCATTGTGCCGACGCTTTGATCTTGAGTGCGAAGTTTATTTAGAAAAAAAAACATCATACTGCTTGCCACGGAAATCAATTTCTTACTCGTATATGTATTCCGATTCCCACAGGTATCACTGGTGACAGAAATTGTGACCGACGGGGTAGTGTAGAAGTATTTATATGTGTTCACTACATAACGTACGGTCCTTGTATAGGATTGAATTTTTATCTTGTGGTGCTAGTATGCGTGAAGGTTCAAATATAATGTATATCCGAGTTTTATTTTGCTCCACGATCGCTCCTACAGACCTTGGGTAATCTCATAAGATGTGAATGGACTTCAGGCTTATCTTAGATGTTTAAGTGCTTGATATGACTTCACCTCTTACGACAAGTGGGGAAATAACCTGCGGCGATATTCTATAAAGTGGTACTTCTCCGTGGTCCTGCGAACTATTTTAGCAGCATTTTCTAAACAAGTAGCTTGAACTGCACTCATAATTCTTCCAATACTTTGCTGGGCTTGCCTTAGTGGCGGTTGCACTATGCGTCTTCCTAAAAGTCGTCGTTTTTCCTGACGTAGATAGGACATTCACAGCTCAATCATCGGAAACTTTTTCTTTTTGCGAGAGGGAAAAAGTGTCTAAAACTGCTTAGCTACTGTTGAAATATTGAAGAGGGATCGCAATTCTCAAAGATGTGGTACTGATGGATTGCCTAAGAACGTACTCGTATCTCGAATATGTACGACTACGACCGACCAATAATAAGTTCTGCCTATCAGTTGATTTTCGAATCAACCTATTTCTCGTATTTTCGAATGAAAAGGAGATTTGCAATTGTCAACATGCCTCCACAAAATGGAAAACATAAATTACCGACAATTCTTGTTTGTTCTCTATCTTGAAGATTGATTAAATTTAGAAGGCAAACTTTGATATGAGTTCGATCGAAATTAATCCCTTCCTGCCGATAACAATCATTTGCTATGCAAACTTTCAATGAGCATATATGCGCGAACCGAATTCTATTGCAAGTTCGCAGTTATTTACACAAAAATAAAAATAAAAATAAAAATACAAAATAATATCAAGACGCTAAGAGTCCACCAATTTCAAATAGCATGCCAAAGCTAAAGGCTCTCGAAAAGCCTGTTATCAGTATCGGCTTTCAATTTCAAGTGATCCGTGGCAATACCCATCACAACACTGTCCATGGGGAGGGTGAGCCATGCTCGTACTTTGTATTGCTTTCGTTTTAAGGGTGCGCGTCTACGTTTGCCTCCATACTAATACAACAAGCGACCGCAACAGAACGTTTAGGTATTGCGCGCATAATTAGCAATCCACTAACTAGCACTTAAGTCTTTCTTCGAATGACAGCAGGCCACTCTGAGAGCGAGATACATTTCATAAGATACTGGTTCGCTGGCGTACTGTGAGCTAAACACATTGCACACCACATGCGTGACGTGTCTGCATTTTTAATTTTTGTGTGCTCACATAGCTTTAGAGGGACGCGTTCTTGAGTCAACATTTCACACACATGCGAACGATTTTCGGATTTTCGAACCCCAAAACGATGTTCTTGAGTGCGACCCGAAAGACGATCGTTGGAGGCCTAGAACTAGCGCGACGATCGGTCGCGTCACACATAGTCGTACGAATTTCCATTGGGATACATATTCGTTGGATTTTGAAGTGTGACTTTTGGAATATGACTTGGCGATGTTAGATGAATTTATGTTAGTCGGATTGGACGTATGTATGTATGTACGATCGTAGTAGTTGTTGTCGCAATCGTTCTGTTGTACGTGGTCGTAGTCGCGGCCGTGGTCGTTTTCGTTTTCGTCGATCGGTACGGTTCGGTGGGTGAAGTGATTTTTATCTTCGTAAACAGTTACAGTTCCCGATGGGATGTTGAGCGGTAACGATCGGTTGTAAGTGTCAGAAAATCGCCGCGATTTATCGAATCGGCAGCGATCGCGCGAACATATTTAAATATTCTTGATCGCAACGTATTTTTCGTGAAAAAAAAAAAAAACAAACAAAACAGTGACAAGTGATACAAGAGAGTGAAAACACAAAACCGTGCTTCAGTATAGTGATTTGTTTTCGTTGAAAATCCGCCAAAATGGATACAGAGGATATGAGTGCAAAAGTGGATGTGAAACCTGTGGAAACTCTAGTTTTAGCCAATTACGCAAACAGTAAGGATACGAAAAAAGGATCGGGACCTACGAAAGATGGTCCCGGAAGTGGACGAAAAGAAGACGAACGCATTACTTGTGCTGTAATGAAGGTGTTGGAGGGATATGATTGGAATTTAGTGCAAGCAACAACAAAGTGAGTAGTTCTCAGTAGAAGTGATCAAAAAAAAAAAAATAATGCAATGAATCATTACATTGAATCGCAGTGATGTTTAGTTGGATGTGTTTTTTTTTTATTGACTCGGTGTATCATTGTAAAATTTAAATAGAATTTCAACTGTCGTTGGTGATAATAGTGATAAATTTTATCGTTCAGTCGACTATCTGAGCAGTTGTTTTGGATTTTTTTTTTTTAAATAAAATAAATGGTCAGGATAAAATTGAAAGATAAAAAGCAGAATCCGTGGGAAAAGCTTGCGGGTAGAGATATTGTCGATGCGGAAAGATGAAGTCACAAAACAATAATGCCAAAGGCAGTAAGAATGTTGCTTGCTGCATTCGAATGTGTCTTATTTTATCTCATAATCTGCATAATCTGTCACTGTGTCTTGACAATACTTCCATAGTTTCGATTTCCTTCAAGATATTACTCTACTTCTAGCAACATTTTTTGTTTTGCGTCGGGAGTTCGGTCTTTTTGGTTATTCTTAAGACACTTGGTTGAAGTTGCTAGAATTATATCCTTCAAACCTCCGGCTTTATGTGAAATTTCGGATCGAGAGTGATCATCCTATAGATCGGTGGCTTTCAAACTTGTTACATCCACTGACCTCAACTTATAACGAGCCCCAACTACATGTTCGATTTCATAATTACTTCGATGGCACTACAGTCTAGGGTCGCCGTCGGCCTCAAGCGCGGGTTTTGCTCAGTTATCAACAGTTGGTCACTCTAAGGTGATGCATGCTCCTAGGTTACGCATGCGCCCATAATCGATGTCCTGCTGTGCTGAGTTATCCCTTCGGGAAAACCGTCCACGACTCTTTAGATTGGAGTGTTTATAAACATTAAGTTTAAACTCGTACGCCCTATCCATCAGGCATCCGATGTGAGCTGTTCTGACCAACTCGATTTTACTGTACAGTTCGCGGATCTCTCTCTCATATTTGGTCCTTTAGAGCTGAGCATCACTTTTATTTAGATGGAAGCACGATGGGTAGACCAGGGATTTAGCTAACATGCCCTTTCAGTTATCACAGTGTTTTGTCTGCTCTTTGAAGTTACATACACGAAGTTGCCTCGTGTTTGCTCGTGCGCTTCCTCGATTAGGAGGCATCGTCTACAACGTTGTTCGTCAGAGTCGAAATCTTTCCTCTAGTATTAATGAGCTCAAGCTGAACTAGGGACGTGAGTTTGGTCCATCTCTGTACAGATTGCTGAAGAAAGCACTCCTCCTTTGGCAATTGATGAAAACAGGACCGAGCATCAATTTCGCCCGCTTCCGTCAGTGGGATAGGATCAGTGTTGTGTATAAAGTCCTTTTGATTGGTCGAGTGAAGGCTTTTCTCCTTAGTTACTTTAAGTAAATTAAGTTCACTAATACCTTAAAGTTGTAGCTGCCTATCGTGAAGTGATCCTAGGTGTCGATGTTGTGAGTCGCTCTTAGCTGGAAGAATATACTGCTTTAATATTTAAAAACGCTCCATTTACATTTCGTCAATGTTATGTACGCATTTTTGAAGATCGTGACTCTAAAGACTGGTTTCAAGCTTCACCCGATTTTTTTTAGAACGATGTAAAAAAATCACATGATAAGGCCTTGCCTTGTCTTTTCTGACACTGCAGTTCTCGATTTTGCCGCTAGCCGCCTTGACGGAGTAGGATGTATAGGTATTCTTCATCGTCATCGTATACATTCGAATGAACATGGCAAGGATCTATAAACTTGAAATGACTCCGTATAGTTCATCTCTATAGGTGCTGCTCAAATCGATGAAAATGTGGTGTGCATTAATTTGGAAGTACCGCCTTTATCTCAAAAATTTAATGTATGGTGGACTTTCCTGGCCTAAAACCACACTGATAGGGATCGATCAGAGTGTGGATTTTAGTCTTTTGTATGCGATGATAAGAAGGCTTATTTCCCTGTAGTTTGCGCAGTTCAAGGGACTTCCTATCTTTAGGATGGAACAAACAATACTTAGGTTCCAGTCGTAGGCCTTATTTTGCCGACCCAGAATTCGAAGATGAGTTGATGTATAATCCGTATCCATTTCTCATCTGCTGTATAGAATGGCTGTCCTGATTTCATTTTGGTTGCGTGGACGGAAATGTTCTATGCATTTGCTGCTGTTGAATGGTGTATGGTGGGATATTGGTCTTCCTCACCTTGAACAGGCTGCAAAAGAACTCTTTTCAGATTTTCAACATCAATAAAGGTTCTGCAGTTCCCTTTGTCATTCTTGCAGATTTCTTTGAAATTTTCGAACTTCATTCTTCTAGTAACACCTTTCTAAGGCCTTGATAGAGCTCTTCTCGTGCATCCTCCATTTCTCTGAGTCAGCTTGGGAGCCAGAAGATGGAGTTTGTCAGTTATGGTGGCCTAAAAATCCTAAAAGTCTTTGCTCAAGGGTCGGATTTATGGAACCGCCCTGCCAGGGCATTCCAAAGCTTGTTGCGAGAGGCACTCTTAAAGCACCTGTTTCAGTAAGATCCGGGCCATGTATTTTTCGGGACTATTGAATACTGCGTGGCGTATTAAGAGGCATTAGTTAGATAATGGGAAATTATCCGCATAGTCGATTTATACACAACTGTTGTGCAGTCGTAGATATAATACTTCCTCTAAATACAAAACAAAATCAAAGCAGGGTCTTCAGAACCTGGACGGTGCCCTGACCCAAATGTTTTGAACTGCCATGTCTCTAACTCGGAAACAATCGGACAGGATCCCCATTCTTTGATAAATCACAAATCTGCAGCGGCTACGTGAAGAAACTAGAAAACCTTTAAGCAAGTCACCATGGACAAATTAAGAGAAGACTGCGGTCTTCAAGGATCGAGAGTATCTTTTACATATAAAGACTTCAAAAAGGGAACATTAACTAAATTGGAATCATTCAAAGAATCTAATGGAACCTACACTGAGTAGAAGGCAGTGATTTTCATTTTTATGCTTGGGGCTTACCTCCCATGTACCCTGTAAAGAATCAGCTCACAACTATCTCCTTGTATTCGATTACGCTTTGCATCCCTTGATGCCTTCAAGTTGCCTTGTCTCGATGGCATATACAAAAAGATATAGGCCTACTATAGTCATATGTACATACCGAAACTCTGGCGAACACTAAGAGACATCTTCACACCGAAAATTGGAAAATATGATTACATGGACGTCAACAGCTTCAACCTATTAGTTTGATTTCCTTCCTTCCGGCAAAGAACGTTCAAGCTCGTAAGACCGTTTTCCGATTGCAAGCATATGCGCATAATGTAGATGTACTGTCTGTTCGATTGTGTCACGCGATTGTCTGCTCTAAAGCTAAGTCAGCCCAAAACGCGATCAACAATTGATGCATTACATATCCTCTCAGAACTGAAGTTGTTCTCTTTACGAGAGATGTGCTTAGTACTGTGGTGCTAGTGACATAACTATCCAGTTCTCCTATGAGTATAAGTATTTGGTGGTCATCCTAGATAATAAACTTCTAAGACGATGCCGGCCTTCTGTCAGTGTAAAGCAGCTTTAAGCAAGAGATGCGGCTTTTAAACGAAGAGGGTTTCTCGATCTACACTTACATTAGTCCTGCTCTTATCAGTCTCCAAAGACTGATCTTTGTCATCCCTTTTGCTTGACCTTCGTTATCTCAGAGCCATCTTTCTGTTAAAGATAAGTGGTCTCCAGTGCAGCACGCACCACATAGAAAATATTTATGAGTAAACATGCGCAATATTTGCATCAGTAAGCAGCCTCTATAGTGCAGGTAGATGAACTGCAATCTTCCAAACGTAAACCTTATAGCATTGGCTTCGTAGTTACAAGTAAGTAATGAAAATGCTTGTAAACGATAACAGCCTACATTTTTGTTGCGTTTGTAATGAAGCAGTACCATTGTGAAGCCATAGTATCTGTAAGATCAATTATAATTTGTCTACACAGAATCAATCCAAGGATTAAACAATTAATTTTACCAACTAGCTTACGATTTAAAATTTTAACTTTAAGTTCCATCGTCACCAGTACTTTAAGAAGCTCTATGGAATACAGACCGATAGCTATACATCCTTTCCTGTCAAAAGTATTTGAATAAATTATCTTTTCCCAAATTCAAAAGTACCTGACTAAATATAAGCTTTTTACTACTCATCTTTTTGATTTTTCAAAAGCCTTCATCAGTTCACCATGGGAGTCTAATCAGAAAGATTATAAAATGCTTAAAATTCTGTAGGGCGTCGACAAAACTAGTTTCTTTCTAATTCAGTAAAATACATCAGAGAGGGGTAGCGAATAACAGAATTACAGGATTTTTTCCTGTTTATAGCGGCGAACCACAGGGCTCCATTCTAGGACCAATGCTCTTCATTTGTTTCTGAACAATCTTCCAGCCCATATTAAACATTACTGTGCCCTGCACACATGTTTGCCGGCGATGTCCAAACTATTTTATGTCGGCCTCTTCAGTTGATATATGTATATATATATGTAAGTGCGAAGCTTTTGAATGGCGACCGGCATATGTGCTACAAAAAATTGGACCCTAAAGATAACCTTTGCCTAAGCTCAGCAACACCTCAAACATTTGTCAATTATAATAAAAAGTTTAGATTTGTCTGTCTTCCCGAATAATGAGCTCGGGGATAATACTATCGAGTACGTGAATACTCTTGTAAACTCCACCATAGGTAACATTTAAGGTGGACTCCATACCCCATGGCAATCACAATTTTTCCTCTCAACTACAACTAAGTTACTTCTAGGTAAAACTTTCTTGTTGTGATGACTTTTACATGGATGTAAGACCTTTTGTAGCTTGGATCATGACTTCAGGGAAGAAATGATTGTTGTATACACCATCATAATACGATACGCCACAGCTAAGTTTTAGCGCCCTCCAAAAACATATGCCTCTTCTAACATCTAGTTCAAGGTCACTTTGCTTTCTATACGAAGTGCTCGTAATATAAACTGGCCAGTTCAATACCTTCACACGAGATACTCCTCTCTAACATCTGAAAACAAATCTTTGTAGGTGTTGGTCATCTTTGGAATTATTAACCGCTGAACATCAGAAGAACCAAAATCACAATTTCCCAGTTAATACCTCTCTTTCATCCAATGTGGGTCACAGCTCTGACGGAAAGTGCCATCGATTTTACAAATCCACTGAATGTCATTTCGGTTTTGACAATTGTGCAGCAAACAAAATTATAATTTAAAACAGTAAAACTATATACTCGTCAAGATATTTTTCAAGAACAATTCGTCAGTGATTTTGGCGCAACGTGCATTTCGTGTCCTCATATTGGGTATATAACTTAATTCGTGCGGTTTTTTTTTTTTCAAAATTTGAACGTTTATTTAAGAAGAACATGTACAATAGTATTATTCAAAGTATTACCCATCTGAAGCTATGACTTTTTCCCATTCCTCTGGCAATTTGTGGATCCCATCCCAAAAGAACTGCACCGGCTTGGCAGCCAAGAATGAATCAAGACAATTTTTTATATTCTGCTCTCTTCAAACGGATTAATTGTGTTCGGTAGGGTTGCCCATTCATGGTTTCACCCGGTTTTAGCAGCTCATAATACAGCACACCCATCTGATCCCACCAAATACAGAGCATTACCTTCGCGGCATAGATATTCGGCTTCGCCGTTGATTTGGCTGGTTGGCCGGGTTAACATATGATTTTTTTGCGCTTGGGGTTGTCATAATGGATCCATTTTTCATCACCAGTAACAATTCGATTTAAAAATGACTTCCTTTTGTAGCATTCCAGCAGCATTTCGGACATGAAAAACCGCCTTTCGACGTCTCTCGGCTTGAGTTAATGTGGAACACAATTTCCTTGCTTTTGAATATATCCAGCTGCTTTTAAACGTTTTGAAATGGCTGCTTGAGTGAGACCCAAAGATTTTGCGAGCTCTTCTTGTGTTTGGCAACAATCTTGATAGAGTAATGCTTCCAGTTCTTCATCTTCAAACTTTTTTGGCCCAGGACGATCATCATCTTCCAAGCCAAAATCACCACTTTTAAATCGTGCAAAGCACTTTTGGTACGTTCGCTCAGCTAGCGCATGTTCACCATAAACTTCCATACCTGGCCGGCTGGATTCCACTATTCAGTTTAGCCACTCGTCTCTTAGATACCGGAGCAACACTGGACCAAGCAAGCCCGAGAAGGTCTTCTACCTCTCGTTCGGCCAAGGATATCGCTTCTCTTGTTGTAGATTTTGTACAAACGATATGCCAAGCAATTGCCCATTCCACACAAGTTCTTGCGGTGGGTTTCGGTTAATGACATGAAGAATTTTTGTTACAAAGTGCAGACAGTCCATCAGCTGATTAGTGTTGAGAGTGAACCGAGTCTAACCTCCTGAATCTCAACATCTTGACGATTTTCCGTCAAAAATAATCACAAGTGACAAGGCCCTTTTACACCTATGTCGATACGTGAATAAATAAAGTTTGAGGTTTTGGGGCACAGAAAATCCACGTTCATCCACTCAAAGTGGGCGGCTTACGCAGTAGGAGTCAAAATACCAATTTTTTAAAGGGCGACGCGATTCAAACTGTGACCGTGGATGGTGAGCGCTACAGAACTATAATCAATAAATTCTTTATTCCTCAATGGAAAGAATTGGGACTGAAGGGCATGTGATTCTAGCACCCCTGCACAAGCTACCGGCTACCGGCATTTTAAAACAGACATCCAGTGGTAGTCTGATTGTTACTCGTATCTTAGAGTTAAAGGCAAATATTGATAAACTGTCTGTCTGTCTCCCAAGCGGAGATATACACAATTTTAAAGGCAATCATCAATTCTGTGAGAAAATGGAGAAGTATTCGAATTTGTATTGACTATCAAGCTGGGCTCAAAGCCTTGCTGAACCCTACCACCACTTTCAAGCTAGTTCGGAAATGTAAGACTGCATTGAACTCAATCAAAAATCGGAGTTCATTCAGTTTCGTCACAAAGTATTTAAGGCTTTCCTGGTCTTCCTCATACTGTTAACTAGGTTTGTGATGAGGCTACGCTTTTAAGAGGTACTTAAATATACTGGGAATAAGTGATTTAACTACATCACGACAAAATTCATCTGTGAATGTCCGGCCTACGCTCACACTAGGCTGAAGGTACTTGCTGCTGACATGCTGGGTGCTAGTCCGATAAGTAAATCATAATGAAAAAGGCTGAGAATTTTCAATAAATGGAACAAACAAGGAGTACACTGCACTAGTTCTTTGTCTGAATGCTGCATACCTTAATCCCCAGCGGATCCAACGGACCAAAACTTGTAATCCAACGGGTTGAGGTCTGGCCAATCATCCGTTGATGTGAAATCCGAAACGTTGTTTTTGAGGCACAGTTGAGTCGTTTTTGCTTTGTGAGCTGGAGCAGAGTCTTGCTGGAAAGTCCAGGATTTGTTGCTGAATATTGATTGCTTGAGAGACTTCACAATGGGTTCCAAGATGGTCGATTGATATACTCGTACTTTGGCCGACGCTTTCACTCCTTTCTCGCAGAAATGGAGCTTGGTAACGCCATCGTAGCACACTCCCCACCATTTCATTACAGACGCTTGATGGTGGCCTCTTTGAACCCTCGGGATGAGTTGGGATGCTTCTCTGGATGACCGAGCATAAACACGATCGTTCTGCTTATTGAACGATTTTTCTACGGTGAAGATTTTCTCGTCAGTAAACAGAATTTGTCTGTGAGCGTTCTTCGCGTACCGGCTGAGCAACGCTTTCGGTCTTCGCCTTCGGTTTTTCTTCAATGCGGCCGTGAGCAGGTGTCCAGTGTGTCGCTTGTACGCGCTGAGGCCTTAATCTTCTTTGATAATGCGAGACATGGATTTTTGCGACATTTGCATTTCCCGCGACAAGATTTTCTGTTTTCGCAGCCGTTTTCTGTCGATTCGTTTCTTCACGGCTTTGATCGCTTTCGGAGTTCTCACAGTACTTCACCAGTATCCTCAAACAACTTAACAGCACGATACACAAAATTGCGGGTGATTTCAATCGGTCGCAACGTCCTAAAGATATCGCCTTTTTCCATGTTGCATTTAAGTAGGCCAACTACAAAAATACGATTTTCGATGTCGCCCCATTCCATAATTGTAAGCAATTAATGTCAACAACTTTTTACGTAACAATGAAGCATAAATATCAACTGTCAAATCGCAATCAATACGAAATGGATGCGCCCAGTGTTGAATTCGTGATGAGTGTGTTCAGTTGTGTACCAGTATTTATGACTTGACTAGATATAACTATCTAGTTATATAACCTATAAAAGGTGGGAGGAAATCACTATTAAAATAGCCTAAATAGGTTTAAGTGTATAACGTTGACAAATTAGAGGTACAACTAGATTTAAAAAAGACGTAACTTATTAGAAAAAAAATTCCCTCTTCGATTCCCTCGATCACTCTGACTTTGATTTACGTACAACTCAAGCAATTCGTATTTTTCGTAAATGAATTCGAATAGACTTTTCAAATCTTGTTTGATAAGTCGACTTTAAACTTTTTAACAAACATACAAATGGCTTACGAGAGCCTTCTCTTACTACTTCACAGGTAAAGTAGAGTTGCAAACTACTTTAATTTTTCATCATTTTTCGACATCCGCAGTTCTAACACATCTACTACCTCAATTAAGGAACGTTGAAGTTCGCCAAAAAGAAATTCATCCAATTACTATAAAGTGGCCACAGCCAACACTACTACCACATCTTGCCAAGGCACTTTCATAATACATACAGCAATCCTCTTACCTGTTTCAATGTCGTTAGCATTTAAACTGCGGCAGGATAAAGACAAGCGGCAGTAAATCTCGGTCGACCTTTAATTTTGTTATAATGTAAATCATGTCCCCAAAACCTTAAGTCGTCGTTGTCGTCATCGTAGTCGACGTTGTCGTTGGTCTCTCCCACACTATACTTCGTCACTTATCATAACCACATTCACCCCTGTCACCAGCAGCTTCCACTCTCTGTCGTCTGCAGATCAAACAAAATTTCCCAGCCGGCATCGCGAGTAAACATAGACATTGTATCTTGTGTATCTGATCCCAGGGACCTATCCAGTGCCAGGAGTTAACTATTGTACAGGTCCATTTAACATATCTACCACTCACTGTCTATATCCTTGTGCAAATAGTGTAGTTTCTCTTGTCGGCTGGTGGTTGCCTCGGGCGAGGTAGGACTTTTCTTTTTTGAGGAAGTCTCATGGGTGCGAGGGAACCGCATTTGTTTTGATTTTTTTCATCTCCCTATTCCCTATTCTGAATGAACCTTGTTAATCAGGTAAACAAATTGTTTTACATATCCTCGAGAGTAGATAAGAGAGTTAATCATCAACTACCACTACCACAGCATCAATAGTACCAGCATCGCAGTACTATAGCACCATCAGACAAACTACATCCGCATCTTGTCAAGTAGGTATAGGGAACAATTTGCTTCATATCCCACCATAACAAGACTCACAGAGCAAATAGAAGATACAGGGCTAGTTATCCCCCCATGATGCGTTTTAATCTGTCAAGTGCGGATGCCATGTGTACTTAGTCAGGCATTTAACACCTTACCGCTAAACAGCTTTTGAGGTTCTACTCTGACTGGCATCTTCTACTTACAGAAATCGTTGCCGTCTCCGAAGTAGTTATGGACATGGATACGGCTAGGGATACCACCCTTTTCTTCGTCACATTGTCAATTTCAAAGTGTTTAAACTAACCGCTGCTGGGATGAATGGTTCTTCCGGCAGGCAGGGATGGCATATGCAAAAAACTGACCTTGAGTGAACGAAACACGCTAACTTGGAGTTTGCTGTATCCGTGGTACTGTGTAAATGTAACTAACTTCCATCGTTTGAAGGGAAAGGCAATTTAGAAAAGTTTAAAGCACTTTGTTATGCAGAAAAGAAGTAAGAAACCGAACAAATTCGAAACTGAAAGTTTTACGCATAATTGAAAATGTTTCGTCAAGTAATTTCTACGGCCGTCCTTTGAAAAATTAAAATTAATAGAAAATTACGAATACAGCTGAACTTTTGCAGCACATTGAGTTGCTGGATTCGAAAACTTGCAGCTCCACAGAAAAGAATCTCTTCATCGGCGGGGATGAGTTAAATTTGTTAGGTTAAACTCTGAAACGAGTAAGACTGTGTCTGCGGAATTTACATACTATTGAGCGCAAAATTGTTTGCATGTTTCTACATATAAATATTTTAAATATTCAATGAAGATATTCACTGAATCCACGAGCTTACAATATCGATTATGGAGTACTCGTACAACACCCGCAATAAAGTTTGTCCTAACTGCTAATGCTGGCAATCTTAACATGGAGATAAGCCTACAATCTCAGCAAACAATTGGGGAACTTCCAAAATATGGCGATGAATTTAAGTTAAATGTTTTATAAATCGAATTTTAGAAATTAGTGAATATTGTTTGGCATCATGTTGAGTATGGACAAAAACGATTTTCGTTCTCTCATAAAATATTATTTTTTGAGAGGCAAAACGGCGAAGGAAACAAAATTTTATGGGGCTAGTGCTCCGTCAGATTACACCGTCAAATATTGGTTTCGAGAGTTTCGTGGTGGCCGCAACTCCACTACCGATCAAGTCCGCAGCGGCAGGCCCCCTGATGCGATTGCAGAGGACAAAGTCAAAAAAATACATGAAATGGTGTTGGCTGACCTGAAATTGAAGGTGCGCCAGTTAGCAGATACCACAAAGATTAGTACTGAGCGCATATGCCATATTTTGGGCAATATTCTGCATATGAAAAAGTTATCCTGCCGCTAGGTGCGGCGCATGCTCACTCTTGACCAAAAACACGCACTTCGAAAGAGTGTTTGGACTTGCTGATGCGGAATGGCATCGGGCGGACTTTTGGCATCGATTGGTAACTGTTGACGAAACCTGGATCCACTATTGCACACCAGAGAACAGAATGAGTGCCCGGCAATGGACTGAAGCCGGCACGAGTGCTCCGAAGCGGCCGAGGTAGGCTCAATGGGTCGGAAAGGTTATGGCGTCGGTTTTCTGGGATTGTCATGGCATACTCGTCGTGGACTACCTCAAAGAAGGAAAAACCATCAACTGCGAGTATTACTGTGCATTATTGGAGCGATTGAAGGCCGAAATCGCTGCATTGTTGTTTCCAAGACAATGCGCCGGCGCGCGCATAAGAGCATCGGAACCAAGGCTCCAATTACTGTCGCATCCACCGTATTCGCCCGATTTGGCTTCCTCGAACTATTATCTCTTCCTAAACCTCAAAAGGTGGCTCATCAATAAAAAATTGAGCTCACGCGAGGAAATCATCGACGCCACGGAGGAGTATTTTGCAGACTTTCCGGAAAGTTACTTTTCGGACGGCATCAAGAAGTGGGAAAATCGCTGGAATAAGTGTATCAAGCTATTATACTAATGAGACTATATTAAATAAAATAAAAAAACATCTAAAAAATTTATTTTTTTCATTCCCAAGGAGGTTACTTTTCACCCCACCTAGAATTGAGATGAGGAATTCGTGTTCTTGGTATTTTGATATTTCGCCCCTTCACAAAGTCACTGAGCCTAGGCCCGTTGCTAGACGTGCTGTCTTGTAGGCTATGCTTTCCAACTGTACCACCAAAGATGTTTTTCTTTCCTATTCTGGCCTTGAAATCGCCTGCTACTAATACAATTTTATTGTCATACTTCAGACATTGGTCGTATGTCTTGAACATTCTTTAGAGGCGTCGTCCTTCCGATTAAAACTCACCGCACTAATTACGGTCACAATGAGTCAATAAAAACCCTGAACCCCTTGATTTCAATAGCAGAAAATTCGTAATCATTAAAGAGGTCAATCTTGCTCTCCGTCGAGCACGCGTTCATTCTTCCTCACTCATTTTGTCTAGTTTTTAAGTCAAGATTGTGTTATTTTTCGCTTGGTAAGGTAATAAAGTTGAGAGAAGACATCCATCTCTGAGGTCTCGAACAAAGTCTACTTCATATGTTTGTATTGCATATATCTCATATCTTGCACCATTGAGTCCGCTATACGTTTATCAACTATGTACTTTAGGTTTATACCTCTAACCAGCATCTGATGATGTCTTATGTCGCCTTAGAACTGTGTCGTTTTTCACGTTACCATCGATAGTATTATAGCTGCAATTATAGGAATTTTTCGACCTCTTTCGTGATTCCTAAAAGTTTGTCTAGTCAATAACATTTGATAGCTCAAAGATTTCTAGTAAACTAACATCGGGCTCACTCGCGCTACGGGTTGGTTTTCCAGAGCAGAGGAAAACGGTGTTTATAGTGATTGAACAAATGTTGCACCCTGTAGAACACCCTTCGTTACTTGTCTGTACTATGTCCAATGTCCAACTCTTATAAATTCTCTGTCTAGTATCTGTCAAGAACCGGTCGGTTCCTTCCATTCAAAGCAAGAGATCGTCAACAAGAAGCCCTCTACATCTGCAGAGTTATTAGGAATTAGAATTTTCTGTTCAATGGCTCGTTCAAAGCTCAAAACGATACTAAACTTTGCGGCATAGATAACAGTCTCACGCCAATTAAATCATGTTATTCTCCTGTCGCTTTAATTTAGCAATATTATTCGATGGGCTTCTTATATCGCTCCATCACATCCAACAAATCACCGATTGCATCAATATTTTGTTGAAATTTCCATAAATACTTGTCTCGCCGACAGAAATTTACTGAACAGCCTTTCTGAGAAATGGAAATTACTTTCCTTCAACAACCAAAGCAAAAACCCTTATCAATCCGAAAAAACATCTCCTCCATTAGATGGTCTTAAAAAATTCAATTAAGAAAAAAATTACGTGACCATCAGGACCATCATCGTAGCAGTATCATTTTAATGCTTCTCATAAATTCAAAAGTACGTCGTGAAAAAAAAGAAAGAAAAAAAAACCAACCAACTTGTTACTCTTCCTAATTTCCCAAACCACTACAAGGCTCCTTAACATCCTTACAACCTGCACAGCAAAGCCTTAATGCACTTATATTCGTACCATTGTAATCCCAGGGAGCTTCACTCGCGCGTGCTTATCCCAACAAAGGCCTTAAAGTACATTCAAATGGCGTTAAATCTCACTCTAGCCTTCTCACGGCTAGCCTTCTACCAGTATCGGCCGACAAGAAACCGACGACGAATGACTTATCGACCCAATGTCTTCTTCTATCGCTCGCGATAACGTCGAGACTGTGTCCATATCTACCTACCCGAAAGAGGCCTCTCTGAATAAAAAAAAAAAAAAAGGAAATCAGTGGATTTCCATTGCCATTTCCTCCTTTAGGGACGACAGGGCGTGCTAAATGAAAAATAATAGCTCAGCAAAGAGGATATCAAGCGACAATAAGGACGAGACATTGGAACAGAGTGGGGAGGAAAAAAATATCACCAAAGACACGCATTTCATTTCTCTAGGGAGGTCCCTCTGCCAATCCCTTTGGAGAGGTGTACCCAAAGTATAAAAAGTCGGAGGAAATTTTCTAAAAGCATTTATCGTAAAGCCAGGGAAAACGACATTCATAGGATCGGTATCCTTGAGATGGTTAAGGGAAATCTTATAACTTGCTGAGGTTAGCGATTTCCTTGGGTTCTTCTTGAGTATTTTTCTTTTCCTTTTCTCGTTTCCCTGTTCCATCAGTCTTGCCAGGATATGATATGTTCCTTATGGTACACAAAGGTTACTGGAAACATTTGTCTTTGCACCGGGTAGTGAGTGTGTAGCGATGAAAAATTACTGTGGACAGCAAGAGGTGCGCTTTTTTGTTTTTTTTTTGGTTCTCTTCTGCCAGTTAAGGGTCGTCGTATACCGCTAGTTATTTATAGCCTGTACAATTTTAGGGATATTTGTCAAAAGTTTATTCTGTGGCAAGAAAGTTGCGTGGGAGTCAAGAGTTTGAAAAGGAGACATATCGGGTGGATTTTTCCTTTTGAGAACACAATGAATCTGTGTTGTTTCCTCCGGAGATGAAAAAGACCAGCGCCGCCGTTTTTAAAAGAAAGTTTTTGAGGTTCCCCCCGTTCTTACTTTCAAACCAGAAATTGCTTATTTTTTGGAACTTTATTTTTGCAGAATGCTGGAACCATAAACTAAATTGGTAGTTTGGTTGATATGTACATGTTCACCCTGTGTTTTATGGGAGACAAGGTTTATGGTTATTGGAAAACTATATGGAATTGGTTGGCTTAAAGGAGATTGGTTTTGGGTTCCGGTGCTGCTTGGGGACTAAAAAGTTATTTACGTCATGCTTCCATCTGCAGGAGAGATTTCAAAAGTCTTCGGATGGGGAAAGGTGGGTTGAATCCTATCCTCATCAGCATGATGTACGTTGCCAGCTCAAACTAGTATTTGTCGAGATATATTCGAGATATTATGCTGAATAGGCTAACAGGCCAAATTTTAAACTATAAGTCTGATTTAAGTTCATGTCCCTACACAGGATAACGCTGAAAGCATCAATAGTGGAATGTATGGCCTTTTAGACCGAAAACATGTGCATGCAAAGTGCCCATAGTTAGGGCACGAGCTCTTGTGCAATGGGGTCTTTACACAAGGCTGAGTATGTACGCCGTCTTTGAGGAATCACCGAAAAAATGAAGTTTTCAATACACCACGCCCGACTAAGGATTCAGATTTGTAAAATTTCTAAGGTGGTGTAACCATTTACTAGACGGCATGCGGTTTCCGCACCGAAATATCTATAAAAGGTCTTGGATTTCACCTGACCAATTAACCGTCAACAAGATTGAATACGTGGGACGCCAGCCACTCATCTAGTCGAAAAGCTGCACTGGCTAAACAAGTCAAGGAGCCATCACATAAGCTCTTTCTGATTTGATTTCAGAAGGAAACCTTTGGTTTGACCATGAAAGTATGCAGGCAGATACGAGTACTTGATCCAATCTAGAAACATATAAAGCTGCCCTGCACCGAAACACTCAATCTGCTTGTCAGCTTTATGACCAGGAAAGAAGGGAAGAGTACAGGGTGTACGGAAAGTAAACGAAAGAGGATGAGCATGAGAACCATGAGTTTCGAAAGTTTGCCTCTGTAAATGCTATAAGAAGTCTCAAACTTTTTCTTGGAAGAGTACCAAGACAATGTGATAATATGGTTGACAATTGATTTAGCTGGGGCTTTTCAAGTCTTCATATAAATATAGAGAGGTAATACGAGTTGGTACATTCGTTAGCCCGAACTCGTCTTCGGTGATAGTGTCGTGCAATTTATGTTTTGCAACAACACCAGCAGGGATTATCTTCGTTTCAGCCTTGTGGTAGGACCACTCGACAGTATAGTGGCCTGTTTTATCAAGTTACAATTTCCCAACCGAATAACGCAGTTGTGGAGGTAAATGCCTGTTGACAGGTGTCTGGGGCCTTAGACTCCTCTTTCGTTATATTTATTTCACTAGCATGGTCGTCAATAGATAAGCTGTCCTTTTTCGAGGCATTTGGTAATTAATAGTAGTGCCGTTAAAGTCTAGGGAAGCAAGCAAATTAAAAAAATAACACTCTATCGGACGCTTATTGTCTCGCTCGCAGTAAGATGGATTTTTGTGGAAGACCTATGGGTCATCTGGTTAAGAAAGTTCGTATTTTTCGGTTTAGATATCTGGACTATGTACGAGTAGACCGAATAAATACCAGCTCTTCGAAGACTACCTTAATCCATTCAACTGACAATGTCGGTCTGAGTTTTCCGGACACGAAAGTCCTATACAGTCTCTTCCGGTTATTATTTCAATGTAACAATACCTCTGGTACCCCGTCTAAGATATCCACCTTCGTACCTTCCCACAATGAGATAGTGATCCAACTCAATGTTAGCTACTCCGCCAAAGATATAAGAATTTAAGTCACCAGACACCATTCCTTTTATCTTTCTGGCTCATGTCCCATCTCTGCCTCACTTCCCAAAAACCTGATCAGAATTAACCCCCGCCACTGTAACCGCAAGTGAGCTGAGTAACACAACAGGTCGTTTCTGCTATTCTTCATTGGTTTTGATTAGGAATGACTCTACTAAATAAGGTGTGCATTCATCCTCTGATGGCTCAGGTCACTAGGCACCAATGTCATATAATAGTGACGCACTCTTGAAGAGAATATTGACTGCTAGTCTGACACTGGCGTGCATACCAAGCTGCTAGCGAAGAGTAAGAATAGCTTTTGTATCAGAAATCGGAAAACAAGACTATAGGCTCGCCAAGAGCTTGAAATGGTCGAACTTGATATTGAAACTGTTTAACAAAAGCATATTTTGTCGAAGACATTACAATCCCATCAATGCGAAAGATTCCACAAGACTGCGCTGCACAGTCTGGTGGGGAGTATTGACTTCATTTTCGGTAACAAGAAATACGCTATGAACACTTTTATCAGAGTTGCAAGTGCTTTTCCTACAGAAACTTTTGGCAACATGTTACTATAGCGTGGGTGAATCACTAGTTTTATGGAAAAGCAATGCTGGTGTACTGAACTCCGACTACGAATGCTGACTGCCGTTAGTTTGTGATGCTGTTCTAGGTCACAGACCCGCTGCTCAATGATCCCAATTCTTGTATCGAGGTCATGAATATGCACATGATGTACCTATGCGGTGATTGGTGCACAAGAAATGGGCTTTTAGTCAATACTATCGAAAACCTAATCTCTTTACGAGAAGAAGAAACCTGTCTAGTCTGACTTTTTCAGTGCGATAGAACATTTACTTTAGCTCCAGTAAATGTTCTATCGTACACTAGTCGGCATAAGTATTTTGATAATAACTTTTTAGAAACGTCTTGGTACTGAATCCACTAAATTTTTAAGAATCACTGGAGATATCTCTTCCCAAAGAGAAGTGACCTCTCAGAAATTGTCTCCTCTTCGGTTTTATTTAGCGAAACTGTTCTTTTGCGTTTCAAAAGAGACCAGACGTTTTCTATAATATTTAAATCTGGACTTTGAGATGGCCAGTCCAAAGTTTCAACACCAACATCCTTCAAAAATTTGTTAATCTTCCCCAAGAAGCCTATTTGCAGAAGTAAAGGCATTTTCATTTAGGGTGATCAAATATTGATGTTGGTTCATCGAGTCGGTGACAGGAATTAAGTCACCCAGCCCATTATACGCAACACATCCCCAGAACAAGACAGAGCTTCCATCATGGCTCACTTTTTGGCAAACGGGTCGTTCCTTTGACTTTACTACCTTTGGCAATCTTACAAAAAATGTATTTTTTTAATGAGTTATATTCAAAAGAGCTTTCATCTGTCCATTAAACGTTTCTCCAGAACTCCTTTGGCTTGTGCAGGTGTTCCTTTGCAAAGGCGAGTCTTTTAAGCTTGTTTGCCTTAGATATATACGGCACGTCCTTAGCTTTTATTTTCCTAAAATCGCTTTTCTTTAAACGTCGTCGGGCAGTGTGCTCACTTTTTGGGTTCTTGGTCGTCAAATTCCATTGATCTGCAGCAGATTGAGGCTTCAGAAATTTTTTTTTTTACTTCCCATAGAAGGACCCGGTTTTGAGTGGGCGTTGTTTTGCGCTTAGCATCTGATCTCGCCAAGTCACTGATGTCGCTATGCTTTTTAAACTTATTAATTTGATAGCGGACAGTTTGACGCGACACATTAAACTCTTTTGCAATGTCGTTTACTGCCGTTCCAGCGTTAAACTTTGCTACCATCGAAGATCTGGTAATCAAACTCAACTCTGCCGTTTTACCCATGGTCTATAACACCTTTTAGTCAATTTTTATTTTTTTTATTAACGTGTAATATCAGTTAAACTTAAATAGAAAAGTTGTTCGGCTCTAGCGTGCTCAAAAGTGCAAGCGTATATACGCAAAGCTTCCGTCAAAATACTTATGCCAATCAAAAATTTCTTGTCTCCATGCATTCTTATCAGCAGAAAGAGAATGCAAAAGGTAGACAATATAAAATTTGGCATGCGTAGAGCTAAAAATAGATTCTTTGTTAAGCGCATCATTTTTGCACCGTTACTTAACGGTACTAAGCTAAGCTAGATTCAATAGTCCGATAAAGGTTTCGTCAAAATACTTACTATGACTAGTGTATGTTATTTGAATGTTATCCCAGTACGACTGACTTTATTTCAAGTTCGCTCGAGAGTCTGTCTTCTCTGAGAACTTATTTCATTAGCTGTACTATCAAATTCATCCTCATAAAGAAGTTGTCTTTGAACAAAAAAAACCTTGAAGAACTATCTTACAGCTTCCAAAGTAGTGAGAAAGTGTAAGGCCTCTCTGAATTAAGGCTGAGCCTCGGGCCCGAGGTAACAATGGAATCACGGGAAATGATACGAGTATCATCGTTTGGCATGCAACGGAAGTTCAGGGGAAAATTTCTCAGGACTCACGAAACTGTGGTAGGATTCTCTGCGTCCCGCGTTGGTGCGAATGGCA
This sequence comes from Volucella inflata, assembly GCA_928272305.1. Lineage (NCBI taxonomy): Eukaryota > Metazoa > Arthropoda > Insecta > Diptera > Syrphidae > Volucella > Volucella inflata. The sequence continues at coordinate 157,477,314 of OV743716.1, forward strand.
TAATTTTTCAGGGTGGCGGCAGATCAAAGGAAGATTTCTGTATCTGACAGGTCTGCGACTTTTCTGCTGTCACTCAGAAGGAATAGACTGCTTATTGAAATTTTCTCGGGGACAATGCCTTTGCTTAGCATTTAAGTGTGCTGAACGTATGGTAAGTGACAGAATTTTCTGTTACGTTAGCTGTAAGAGTTCCATCAGATTGGGGGTACTTGTGGATCTCTACGTCCTTGTCTAAGTACTTAGCTGGAACAAAACAAATAAGAATCATGCTTGATAAATTCGACGAGTTAAATCATGGCGCATGTTATACTTAGGCTTTCGCAGACGTGTCTGAGACTCAAGATATATTTTTAAAGTCTTCTTTTGATGAAAAATCCTCACCTAAGTAGGCACTGTTTCTGCTCTCTATAACAATCATCTTTAGGATGTGATACATCTTTTGACCAAGCTCTTCAATTAGTTTTCATAGAACGCAGAAGCACTACGGCTCCGCAAACTGTTTGTGAATTCTTTCATACCCAGTGATTGCACACTTTTCATTTGCCGTAGTTGTAAAAAACACTTGATCCATTCACTATATTTGTTCAATATAGACTTGACCAATCTAGAGCGTCAGATACTCTAGAAGACAGTGCCATTAGCCTGGTAAAAGGTTATAAATGATTGCGGTTTGGTTTTCTTGAAACATCTCTTACCATCACTATTTTATCAGCCTGCCTAGATGCCAAAAAGTCTTTAAATGTCGTGAGCCCTAAATATGCGGAAGCCACTGCAACCTTGTAAGTGCTACCCAATGAGTTTTTAGCTGAATCTACTTCTGGTATTCCCTTTAATCCTATCTTGGTCTGTATGCTCTATTTGGACCATGGTTTTACACAGAAATCCGCCTAGCTTTCCTTTTTAGTTGCGAGTGTTTTATTACATAGGTATCGGTCAGATGGCGATGGCGATGGCGTTGGCGCGATAGTTAGCTCATTGGACAATCACGCGGACAGTCTGGGTTCGATTCCTGCCTGGGTCACCAACAGTTTTTCAAGTCGCCATCACCCTTTCGACGGGCAATGGCAAACTCCCGAAAGTAAAAAAGTTGCTTTCGAAAAAGCTTCTAAGGAGTGCCGTTCGGACTCGGCGATAAACCATAGGCCCCGCTCAGATGTGACTAAAATGATAACATGAGCAACACAAATGAGTGTCAAGAAGCTAGGCCATGGCCCGTACCGGGCTGCCAGCGCCACAGTGTTTTTTGTTGTTTATCGGTCAGACTCGGCATACTGCAAAGTGCGGTAATTTATCTTCGACAAATCCCATCCTCCTTTCTTAATCTTTGCAACGGCTGTTCCGGCGGTTTCACTCTCTACCCCGCCGATTTCGATAGACTTAAGAAATACAAAAAACTTTGGCAGAGGTAGTTAAAAATACTTCCTTTCTTCGGATGCTAACTTATCCCGCCATCGGCCAATTTTCTTTCACGAGTTACAGCTCTCCAAGCACGTATGAGTACATACTCTACCAACAAGAAAGAAAGTGCTCCGCAGATACAATATTTTCACAAGTCTCTCTCGTTCAAAATATCTACGGCTTGTAGACTTTACTTATGCGTTTGATGCCTTAGTTTATTCAGTTTTTACCTCTAAATCCATGTGCTTAACCAGAAGCATAATCCCATCTTCCATTGAATAATTCGATGGGATACTGCATCAGTGACTCACTCCATCCAAAGTAAGCAGACTTTGCCTAGCTTTACTTACAACAACAGGCAAACACCACCTTCAGTTCGCCACTTTGTCTATAGTGTCAACTAATTAGCGCATTCATAAAACTTAAACAAAATTTAAATGCGCGCTATTAAAAGAAATTTTTTTTTTTTTCTTCGAAACAAACTGCTCCCATGGAAACGTCGTCGTCGGCCGTCATCTTCATCGTCGTCTCCAAACGTCGGTCGGTTGGAAGCTCCACGCGCACTCCCTCTACATATAACGTTTCTAAACTTCAAACTTGACAAACTGCAATTAGCATCTTTTGTGGCAGAGACCTATTCGCTGGTTGGGAAAGGAAAATATTTCATACAACGAAAAAAACCAAATTGTTCATCAAAACTTTGCATACGGTGACGGTGTGAGAACTGGTACGCCCGTCACTACTACACGACTACGTTTGTCGACCGAGAAGTTCAAATAAAAATTCTCTCCGGCGGAAAAATCGGGTCGGGTCGTCTCGGTCTGGAAAAAAAAGATTTCGGAAATGCTACCGATTGCCACGGATATGAAATATTCCCACGCGTATATTAACTAGGCGCCTGCTGCATTGGATGCGTGATATGGGCAGAAGTAGTGGTGCTTGCAAACTAGAGATGATTCTGTTTGCATCGGAGTAGGTAGTTATCGATTTCGGAGGCACACTTTAACGATGCAGGTCTTTATTTTGGCCAGTGAATAACTATCGTAAGAGATGACGAAAATTCTTTAAAGATTTAGTGGGACCATACTTGTATTGACTAGTGATTTGTAGGAATGTTTTTATTTATCGGTCAGACCTACCTTAGCATTTTTAATTTAGTCATTTGAGTGGGTTGCGGATTTTCCAAAATTCACTTAAGTATGGTAGGTTTGTAAGGAAGTCAATATTTGAACCCATGATATAATACTTTTGACGATATCAGAGGTTTAGTTAAAGTGGTCTTCGTTGAGATACATTTGATACCACTGAGAGAAAAATGAAAGCGCGATCCAAAGTCGGTGATTTTCATAGAGCAGAGATAGTTCTAACTACTTTGCGATTACCTTCTGATGTATGCCAAGGCGGAGCAGTTGGGAGAGGACCAACGTTATCTTCTTCCTCCTGCAGAAATGATTTTAAAAAAATACTCAATCGGTGCCCATGTCTCAAAATGGTTATAAGTTACTAAAGCTACGAGTATGTTCAGACGATTTCCATGTCTACAAATGTTCTGACTATGACCTACAAATGAGCTGACAATAGCGAACTACTCGTACCTTACAATGCTAAATTATCAGTTCATACGGTTGCCATATTTTGTCCCAAACTCTGTCAATTTCATTGTTTGCCTGGCAACGTTGTTAGGTTGAAAATTGACAGTTCACACGGTTGGCAGCTGTTTGTTTACAAAAAATTTACAAATTCGTTGACAGGCATTGTCAGCCAAATTAAAAATTGTCATTTCATTCGGCGCTGAGTGAAGTGTTTTTTTTTTTGAGAATTTTAATAAAATAATCGAAATGGAAAAAAAAGATGCTCTTGGGATTGTTTTGGCCGCGTACGTATTGGAAAGCAGCGAGGAAGACGAATTGCCACAAAAATGTCGGCGTGTTTGAACGAAGGATTGGGTGGCTTTATGCAAAATTGCTTGTCGAATTGAGTGCTGAGGAGCCAAAATTGTATTGCAATAGTTTGCATATGGATTCTAAACATTTTAATGATGTCCACACATCCAAGGGCCAGAAACTAATATGCGCGTGAGCATTTTAGCGGCTGAGCGGTTTGTGTTGACGCTACGATACCTAGCTACCGGCGAATATTTTCGGTCTATGCAATATATGTGTCAACGATCTCATCCATCATTCCAGAAGTTCTGGATGCAGTCTACAAAGTATCTTCAGGTATTGTCTTCTGCTCCGAAATGTTCATTGGTGCCTCACGAGTTCACATTTCCCTGGCCTTAAAGAGTGCTTGAAAGTGTGTCATGTGTAAGACATTTATGCATTGACGTTCTCAAGCTGCTTACTCCTTGATTCGACGGATCCGTATCTGACAAGTCCATTAGCGACGCACTTTCGTAGCGTCTCAGAACCCAAAAGATTGTGATCCTGTGCTGGCCAGCAATCTCGCTGTACCATGGACGGCATTTTTTTTTTTTCAAAGAAATGTAGCCTTAAGATGGTTCCACACGGGCGCGAGCGCTGGCGGAAGGTAGTAAGGGAGGGAAGAAAGAGAGGCACCGAAGTACGTTGGTCTTAAATGTTTGCAATCTGTAATGACTTGGATATAAAGAGCTCGACAGGGCATTCCATATGCGAGTTGTTCGTCTTAAGAGGGAATCCAGATATTTCAGAGTACGCTCGTAAGTAGGGTCGAGGATACACTAACATTTATAGCGAAAATGGTGTTACGGTTAAAGATTTGAAGATTTAAAAGGACGGAATGCTGCTGGCAGTTTCGGTGGAGTCAGTCAATTGGCTGAGTAATGTTTTGAATCCGATTCACAGAGAGGTTTTAGAAGCACCTGACCAGTTGTGAGCAATGCATTCTAGTGAGGAATGCTTTAAACACATATTGAGGCCAAATCAAAGGGTGTCTTAGGAAATCTAGACATTTCGCAGCATGGAATATGTGCAAAATATAATCGGTACTGGTAGGTCAATGGTAGGTGCCATATCTAGGGAGTAGGGGGTGCTTGCTCGATCAGATTGGTAGCGTTTTTAATCAAAAAGTCGGTCAAAAGTAAGCATTTATGAGATGGTGCATTATCGTGGTGCAAAATCCAAGAGTTGTTATGCCACAATTCCGGTCTTTTTAACGGGTACTCTCCCTCTTCTTCTACTTCTTCCGTTGCCGCTAGGCGTGGCCTAGTTTCCAAGATCTCCATCCTTCCCCGTCTTGGGTACGTTGTTCCTAAGTTACCTCTTGATTTTGGGCCGGTTACTTTAATTTCTTGTATATGTTTACGTATCCTTAAGTCTGCTATTCGTTATATGTGGCCGAAACACTTGAGCCGTTATTCTTCCAACTTTTTGATAATCGACTTCTTTTTTCCTGTTTCCTCCCTCAGTCTCTCATATCGTATCCTGTCCCTTCCCGTTTTCCTTGCAGATCCTCTCACAAATTGCATCCCTTTTGCTTGAAAACGGCTCAGATGCTTATCAAGTAGCCTTCTACGGAGTCGCTATTGGGGCGATTATACTGTTGTATTTCTTTAGTTTCATGTCGCTTTATTTAGTAGCGTCGCGCTGATTTGAAAGTGAGAATGGTGCTATTCCAAACTTCCTGGTCGAGTCTACCTTCGTGTGAAATTATTTCAACTAAATAGGTATTCATAGGTTGATACTGTTTCAATGTTCATTCCATTACCAATAATGTTAAGTTCCATATTTGGGTGGTCTTCCTTCGATATCAGCATTAATTTGCTCTGCAATGAGTATCATTCTTTACTCCAGATGTCAAGCGGGACTAAGTCTTCTCATACCGACTGTTTTTTTTGTTTTTACCAAGTCGTCCAGAAAGTTAATGAATAATAGTGGACATGGACTGTAGCCCCGTCTAGGTCCTCTGTCCAATTTAAGGGTCTTATTTTCCCACCATCTAGCCTGATGGTGCTAGACCGGTCTTTATAAGTACTTTAATTGGCGGTGGTTAATCTTATAGGAACATTTTTTCTAGGTTTGCCTTCCTAGCCTTAAGGCCGCTTGCTTCACTTTTAGGATGTGCTCTATGAATTTCCTCAGTATTTTCTTGTGAATTTTCGTATACAACTTATAGATACTTGATGACAGACCTATGGGGTGACAGCTTTTACAGCCGTAGCTACTGCTGTTTTTGTAAATTGGAATTATGGTTATGATGGTTTCGTTACACTCTTTTGGGATCTTGGATTCTCCGACTTGCTGGAATAGTTTCCTGAGCATTCAGTTAAGGTCGTTCCCGCCGTATTCGGTTGCTTTTATCGACAGGATTGCATGGCTGCTTTTTCTTCGGTAATCGTTACTTCGATTTGTGTGTTCTGTAACCTCCTTAGGTTAATTATATTTCGTATTCATCGTTTGACCAATTCGATAAAATTTCCTTTACTAACTCGATGTTTTCTGCAGTAAATACCGCTGCAAGCCGTCTCAGATGAGCCGAGTTTCCCAGAGATTCACGGGCCTCTTTGAACGCTTTGTGCTAGTCAAATGCTCTTGGTCTCGATATTACAAAGTCCACGTAGGCTTTCTCCAACATTTTCAACAACATTCCGTTTACAGCACAAAATCTTAAAAAATTGCACATAGTGGAAATTGACAACAAACTAGTTAACAGATTATGCCCAAACTTAGCGTCAAAATAGGTGACAGTTGCACCATCGTATGAACAAGTTTTTTTTAAGGAACCCACTTAGGGTTTCGAGGATGCAAGTGCCATTGGCTCGGTGGTTAAATTTCGCTGTAACAAAAGACAGCATTGTGTTTAAAAAGAATTAAAATTTCACTCTGTTAATAGTTCCCTAATTGGCAATGCTGTCTATAAACATATATTGCAATATCCGAGATATTTATTGGATTTGGAGTGATCCAAGCAGACCTGAGACCTCGAATTGGAACGATACAGAACGTGGTTTGAATGAAGCTTATGTATGGTCCTCAGAAAATACTAAAGTACCAAAACATTCCACTACCTTAGAGTTGCTTCATGCAATAAAGTAATTTCAGTTGACTGAAAGATATTTGTTTAAGAAGGCCCACAATGCACTCCTTGCATTTAGCTCAACTGAGTGTCTAAGCCTGAGATCGGATTAATTTACAATCTGCCTACTACAGCCTTCATATACGATTCATTGGCCAAATTGAGTTGTTTTTGTTTCATTCTTAATATCTTCTTTCTCACCTCGGTTTGATATCTTACCTAAAATTTATCGAGAAACTCAGATGAATACCATTGATTTCAATGGGACGAAGAAGGGAAAGATCATTTTTCTTATGAAAATACTTAGTTCACAGTCTCATGTCCAAGAGGAAAGTGTGTTAACTGGAAAATTCAAATGTGTTGATTTGTTGCCAGTAGCTCATGGTTTCGATAATCCAAAATCTTCTAGATCGTCTCAGGATCCGAGGATTCTGAAACAAGTTGCCAATTATCTTCCCATTATTAAACTCCCTCATATAACCAAACTCTTGGAAAGCATTTAATACAAAGCCCTACGATTTAAGTGAAGATTTTTAATTTCATTTAGACAACACGGTTTTCCTAAAGGTAGATCATCCACCAGGATGATAAGATATCTCTTATGCTAAGATATCTCATAAATTGATCCTCTTCAAACTGACTGTTCTTGGCCTCGAAAATTTTTTTCATTGAAATGGATATCTTCTTACTTAGTACACCCATACTACTGTGCTTGGTTAAGATCCGCCCTTTCGGTTCTTTTCTGGTATCCTATCGAGTTTCACAAGGCAGCCGTCTTGGTCCCCTTCTCTTCTGTTCTCTCTTCTTCTCCTTCATATCGTGTTTCGCTGATGACAAACAAAGACCTGTACAGATTCTCAATGTTGCACCTCAAAAACTGCTAACAACTTCACATCAGCAAATGTCAACCTTGCCTTCTCACGTAAATGCAGTATTTTTCTTTCGAAACAACAAAAGAATTCTCCGTTAAGATTTAAAAATTTGCACCAGGAAGCATCATCAATATATTGATCATATTGATGATTAAAGGCTTGTTTTAAACTGTGGAGTCAAAATAACCTTAACTACTGGGAAGTTACAACTGGTAACTTCTGGTTAATCTGTCAGTGGTGAACGACCTTTTGTGATGACAGCATGTTCTTCATTTCACACTGGTTTATTCTAAAACCGTTTTCGCAGCTTCAGCCTCAACACGAAAGTTACATTGACGGATCACTGAGTGATATCACGTGACAACATGCCGTCTTGTCTAAAACCTTTTCTCGACAATGTAGGTTAATTCATCTTGATAAAGCAACGAAAATTCTCCAAAGTCGTCCTGCACAACTTAGTTTGACAGGGATGACCACCAATTCATGTGCTGTGTAGCTCGCTTCTACGGACACTGTCACTTAAAGTTGACAAATCTGCCATTTTGTGAATATTTGATCCATTATGGACCTTTCTGGGGGTGTTTTTGAGATTTTGAAGGTCATTATGGACCTTTCTGGGGGGTGTTTTTGAGATTTTTTGTTTTATAATTGGCGCAATCAAGAGGGTTTTAATAGCGCAGTGAATAATCGGTCTGCGTCAGTAGAATAATTAGACGTTTTTTTCGATATTGCTATGTGAACTTGGTTTAGGTCAGGTGGACAAGATTCCCTATCACCTTCGTTCAGGGTGAATAGTTCATTCTACCTGATAGGGGTAATTTGACTTTCATCGCTCTTATTCAGTCTGCAGAGTATCACTTCAATATTCGCAATACCGACTGCCGCTTTAGTACTTTTTTCCTATAACCATGTCTTTAAATAGGCCCTCGTATAGCTGGAATGTACGATTAGCTCCTTCGATAATACCATGCCTTGTTTCGGAGAGCTCTTGGAAGTGTATCACTTGTAAGACATTGATGTTTTGTCGTTAGTCTGGTTAGTTCATTAGTGACACATTTCCTTCAGACACCCAAGCGTCCTGGAACTCAGTCATTTGTGATGCTGTGCCGTTAAACCATTTCCAACCCTAAATGTACGTTGATCCAGATTCAAACTAAATACTGAAGTCACCTTTGGAATGAGAGAAATTCTCCCTATTTTCATTTACCGACGGCAGTGTCATGTCACGCTTAAGCATTGCGTAAGCAAGTTGACATTGAAACTCGAATTAGATTCCCATTTCCACAAAACCAACACTCTCTTCCTACACAAATAGGTTTCATATTTCCCACTCATTTCACTTTACAGTTAATTTTCATTAATTTTCCGAAGGACATTTCACTTAGCGTTCCGACCATCCATTTGGAATTCAGCCCTCATTTATATCAGTCAATAAAAATCGTAATTAAAATCACAGATCTGTCCATCAATACTTCACTCAATTTGCTTGGAAGATAAATTTTTTAATATGTCATTCTCCAATGACGTTTCTCCAGTCACGTTCAGTGTCATATGGCCGCTTCTTCCTGCATCCCGAATTCAGTCGTCAGTAAAGAGGAAAAACAGTTATTAACTCTGGAAAAATGATTAATAAATATTTACGTTCTCTACCAGCAAAAAACAAGCAATCGAAAATAACTGCTTTAAGCGGTTGTCATTATAGCATAGTTAGTAGCTTCCTTTAAAGCCACACAGCAACCCATATCATCAGGGATGTTAAAAAAATAAAAATAGATAAACACGGTAGAAAGACCAGAAGCTTCGAATGTTTGTGTAGAAAGGCATAAAACGCAACGCATACCCAAACAACGCACAGGAAATCAGCATCCCTCAGATAAAAAAATCTCCATCATCCGCAGGAGATAATAAAAAATAAAATCACACACACGAATACCAACAGGAAAAATAAAACACACATGCCACGGATGACGTGACATTTTCATACTCGTACACCGAACCCGTGTCGCATTCCTAGGCTTCGGCGATTTTGTTTTCTTCTCTTTTTTAGACGCAAACACAAGATATGGAAGTGACATTTCAATTTTCTTCATTTGCGGAATGATGGGGCAGAGTAGAGAATCGATGAAAATAAAGAAAAACCTTAGGCAAAGGTGGAAACAGAAGTAGGCACCAATGGAAAACAGTTTAACTTGCGAACATAGCTTTCGATGTTGACAGTACTTTGGCGGGTAAACTTCTGACGGTAAATCGGGAAGTTGCCATGCCTGCTAGGTACTGTAAAATGATTGTGTTCTGTCGTTTTTGTTGATTTTTACACAGACGAATGCTGACGAGGGATTCAAACTCCAATTCCAATACAAATTGACGTTCGCCGATTATCCTTATCGAAGTAGGCTTTGTGCGCCTTTAAATAGCGCCTGACGCAAAACGATTCTAACCTCAAACAGGGTTTTTCCTCTTTTTTTACTCAGTTTTCATTGTTGTTGTTTTTTTTTTTTGGTTTTGGTTTTAAGGACGGTTTCCCCCCATGATGATGGGGATTAAATGGCTCGAGGCTTGACGATGATTTATTTATTATAGATTGATGGGTGATTGACACAAAATTCTCGTGTACGGGAGGATATTATTGCCACCAACTCGGAAGTACTTACAGCAGATGATGATGATTATGACGGTGATGGTGACGGTGATGACGATGATGATGACTGTGATGATGTTGGTGACATTCATGCTGGGGATGACATCGGTTAGATATCTTAAGTACTTCTGAGATCTTTGGCATTTGTCCTTTTCCTAGAAAAAGATCTTACGAAAATATACCAGTTTATCCTAAATAACGAGTCCTTTAAGTGCTCTCCATAACAATGACAACCAACTGAATCCTTAATGTAGGACATGACCATAAAGTGTACTCATGTTACGGTCTAATCAAAAGGCAATATGCAAGTAATTTTCTCCGTGTACGTACATATGGGTAGATGTACCTTCTCATGGGTTTGTAAACTGTTTTGCATATAAATTAAATAAGATGTCAGCTTTGGTGGGTGGCCAGGTGTTAGACCCGAAAGGGTGTCGGGTTTCTAGGTAAACATTAGGTCCTACATACATAGTTGGCTATCGGAGGTTGTGTTGCTTAAAGTTAAACGAGTACTCAGGTGACAGGAACTCAATAAGTGACTACTACGTGTCGGACAGTTTGTGACATGGGAAAGCAAACAACTCCTTTCATTGGAATAATTGTTTTCATTATTTCAAATATGTTTTGCGTGGGTTATTCTTCTTTTGCCGCTTCAAGTGTTTTTAGCGCCGGGTAAGCGGATTTCATCCTTTTCAATCCAACTCGACCTTTTACTTCAAAGTGTGGGTGGGTAATGCAGTCTAAAAACAGCATGTTCAAGCAATACACATAAAATAAGTTTTTTTTTGCATTTTTTTAAGAGCAGAATCTAACTTTTGAATAAATAGCTATAGCCTTGTCGATGCTAACGAGCAATACTCCTTCACGTTTTGGGTGAAATATCGAACGCATCAAGCACCTTACTGGGTTACTTAGGTAGCAGTTCGAGGTGAACTTGGGCTCAACTAACCAAGCTTTCCAGTTAGCTGGATCCTCACCTTACTCCCTCCAAGTCCAAGTTTGGCCGATTGTGGACTCTTCTGTTCTAAAACCGTATCGATAGGGTTCAATCAGGTTGTTGATGAAGTGTAATTAGCGCAGTTGAGGGGTTTTTCCTTTTGTGGACTCTAAGAGTCTTATTTCCTTGGCGTTTTTTTAAAAACATTTGGTAAAACTTCATGGAGTACAACCGTGCTTCTCATACTCTTTTTTTCTTTTCTGGAGAAGCCAATCTTCTTTTTATCTTTTTAACTGGTAGGCCCCACGTGCAATTCTCGTTTTTTACTGCAGCTCCGCTTTGTATGATTCTTGTTAAGCTGCATCTGCGGATAAGATCTGGTACATCGGCTGTTGAACCTCTTATATTTAGCATGTTTAAAGTGTTACCACTGATATTCGGTACTTGATGATGCGGTACCTGGTATACCGAGGTATTGAGAGATTTCGGGATACGCGATCAGCAAAGACTCTTGCGATTGCTGTGATTGCAGCTGCGGAGGCACCGCATTTGTACCTTTACTGCAACGAGATGACGACGACGACCTTTCAATTTTGGCCATACGAAAGGTGTCTCTTGTATTTTACGTAACCGCATGATATGCTTTGCCATTACTTACAGAAACTATGTTGAGGGAATAAGCTGCACACTTGTTAATAAAGTGGAGGTCAACTAAAACCCCTTAGCTTAACACTACCCAGTACTTATTGCAACTCTACTAGGAGACCTACCTCAAAAAAGCCAGGTCAGACCGAAGGCCGAGGTGCTCTGACTCCCACAGTACCAAGTTGTAAGTCCTACCCCTATGCCCCATCAGCTTGTTTCTGGTCAAATCGTTGGTATACCTCGTAAATAAGCCGAGCCTAGATAATTGGGCAGGGAGCAAGGCGTGTCCAATCGAAGCAAATAAGTAGTCATCGGACGGAGTCAAGTCTGGCGATGTCGATGGTTCGCAACGATCATTTACGCCTACGATTCTCAAAATATATCTTTTCTATGGCCCGTTACAATTCGACAAATAAATGACTGTCTCTAGTACCCGGCGAGCAGCATTTCGCTGGTGTTCTGAATCCTTTCCATGACTTTCAAACATATGTAGAAGGATTTTCGTCTTACATATAATTAATCCGCGAATTGTTGTTGCACATTCTTTATTTCTTTATTTAAAATCTTAGATGGCCACCGTAAACTTTGACGAGTATTTAATGTGATCCTGCATCAGTTTTCTTCAAATGCTAACTTCAAAACATCAATGCTGTCTGTAAATTGTAGTTTTCAGGCCCGAAATTCGACATTTCAATGCTATTACAAATTGTTCTGTTGTATGAAACTTGCATTGTTGTGAGTTAAGAATCCTTCTCAAATGTCAACAAGAAAATGACGCAAAAAGTTTGGTGGTAACTGCATTGACAGCTAGGATACGAGTATTTGAAAGGTACTTGTTGGACGCTGTGACTTTTCCAATTCTGCAATTTGAAGAATGCTTATGGGCATCTACGAACGTAGACAATTTATAAAGAGTGATTTTTTTTTCGTTTGGTTTTCAGTATTCTGTTTTTGACAGATGATTCGTGACATGTGTCATAGTCATTTGACCATTTTACGGTCGTCATAATCGACCTACTGAGCAAGCAATTCAAGCCATAGTGACTAAATTTTACACGAATGTCACGCTATTGGAAATCAGGTCACCTACTCGTTTGATCAGAGTGGGTACAGAGGAAAATATTGCTGCTGTATCCGTCAGCCCATTCGACGCTGTTCGCAACATTTGGGAGTGTGTTGATCGACTACGCGGAAGATTTTACGCCAGGATCTTGGTCTAAAATCTTACAAAATATAGCTCGTGAAAAAACTGTAGCCGAACGACCTGCATCAGCGTCAAATTTTTGACGAGTGGGCCTTAGAAAGGCTGGAGGAAGATCCTCTTTTTTATTGAAAAATTGTCTTCGGCGACGAGACTCATTTCTGGTTGAATAGTAGACTTATTAATTAAAAACACTGCAGGCAATACAAGAATTGCTAATGCATTCGAAAAATACGCTGTCCGATGCGGTTTATGGTCCGGTGAAAACTTTGGCCCGTATTTTTTCTCAAAAATGGCTCTGAGAACAAGGTTACTCTCAATTACGAACTTTGTTTTTTTGCCCAAAATGCACAATTTGAACTTGGTCGATATGTGGTTCCACCAATACCAATACATGCCACACAGCAAGCGAATCGGTGGACCAATTGAGATATGAGTTCGGTGAGCATTTTATCTCTCTTTTGTTCGGGTAAATTGGCCGTCTAGATCGTCAAATCACTGGTCTATGCCGATAAGTCAAACGTTGGAAGACAACATTTCACAAGTTATTAGCGAGATACCAGGCAATTTACTCGAAAAAGTTACTCAAAATTGGATTCCCCCGTATGAACGATGTAACACGTAGTTGTGGTCAACATTTACGTGAAATAATCCTTAATAAGTAATTTTATACATTTTTGCAACTTTCCTGTGCATTTCCTGACAATTAGAAATCAAGAAAATTCCCCATGGGAATATTGGTTTGTGCGTGTAGAACAGCAAAAGATTCAGAATGGATCCATGTCTGATTTATGGCAGACTATTCGTCGCCTTTAAACTGAGGCAGTACATGACACTGTGCTGTTCCCCGTAAATGAGTAGTACCTAGATGTGTTTGGTGTCAAAATCCAGGCACATGAATAGAGACCGTTTTCCACTACGGAAAGCAATGTATAGGATACATACTTCAAACACCTAAATCTACGTACTACACGGCTGTATATCGTTTTCAAACTCAAGCCTTTTCTAAAGAAGATCGCAACACGACCTCCTCATACGGAGTTGGGTCGGTTTCTCTTTACAATTTTTTACAATTTCCGTGCATCTTAAATAGTGCAGCTATTCATTCATACGTAAAAGTAAATTTATATTCAACGCAAGGACCTTTCATATTCGCACGGTCATGTGTGTACCCTTTAGAACTTGAATTTCGGTTAAAACCGGCACAAGTGCGTAGATTTGGTCTACTTACGGTATTCTCTTCTGGAATCTGAAGTTGTAGCTACCCCTGGATAAAGAACAAGATAGGTAGTATGTTAGAAGAAATTTGTTCCTGTGTGGATATTTTTGTAGTTATACATACTGTCAACACTGGTGGTCGACTTTTTATTGCCTTCAGCAACATTCTTCATGTAGCGTTGCATGATATGGAGCCTCAAAATACTTTGAACATCATACTTCGAACTCCAGTTGCATAAATTCTTTTCTTTTTTGACCCAAATTGATTTGAATTGGGAAATCCGGAAATCCTTCAACTTTAACTCGGTACAATGTACTGCGACGGTGATTATTATTCTCACATGCAACATGGAATCCCCAATGGTTTGACTATTTCTTACAAATGTTGTCAAAGAGTGGGCAGCCGTTTGCCTATATGCTGTAGTATAGTGTTTAGTAATTCGAACTTCTTAGCGATGAGTTTAGGATTGAGGCTTAATACCTGCCGGTACATGGAAGACAATATTAATAATTGCCAAGTGTCTTTGGATTGGAGGCAAATTGCCAACACTACAAACCTCCCCGTCGGCTTCAATGTGATATGCCGTTCGTATCTTCTCCAATTTTCGAAGTCTATATAGCGACGATAAAAACAAAATCTTGCTTCAACTGTTTTTTTTGTTGGCATTTTGAGATAAAACAGAAAAAAAGAAATGAATCTGCTCGCTTGCATGTGCTTATGGCAGATACGAGTACTCGTGATATATTACCCCCACAACACTATCAACTGGGCAAGAGAAATGCAAAACTCATTACTGATATCTGTTAGGTACATCTCGTCTGCGCTTCAACGATTCAACGATTGCCACATTAGCTCCACTGGTCCGCGAATAAGTCAAAATGCCTTCCATCTTGAATGCAAAAAAAAAAATTTGTAAAAAAAAAGAAAATCAGTTCTCCTCGATTTGATGATGATAGAAGCAAGGCACGGCGCAATATCCGTCTAACAATCTGTCTTCTGCTTCATATAATCTCAAAGAAATGCGAAATTAAATTTGTTTTTTCTCGCTATCTCTCTCTTCGGCAAACTATCCACTCCACCAACTATCCTTTAGACAAATGAGAGAAAATTTACTAAAACAAAAAAAATGCTCAAACAAACAGACAAAACCACAAGCACAACAACGACAGCAAATACTCGTAAACCCAAGACAAAATGAAAATAAAAGAAAATATTTTAATTAACTCCCGCAACTTTATTAAGTTCTCAGATACTCGTTGTACTTATACTTTTCATAAACAAAATTCTGGCAGATATTCGCACAAGTACGAATACTTGGACACGGAGCATCAGATGCACATCTGACAACTGATAGAGTGGACATGATGATGGGGTAAAACGTTTTCATGGATGGTTCCTGACTTAAAGTTGGAGCACGATTAGTAGACCACACCACAAAGTTACTTCTTTGCTGGCCTTCTAGGTATCTGTACTAGACCTAGTACCTACATTTTGGAATACAACAGCAAATACGTTTAAATGCGGATACTCGTCGTACTCTCACTTCACTGGCACCTAACTATAACAAGTGTTTTCGGTCTTCGACTGTTGTCGTTTTCGTTGTAGTAGTAGTAGTTGGGGTTGAGAGTAAGTTTTTGGATGTTCGAGTTTGACGGGAAGTTCACAGTGAGTTCTGTTGTTTTAGAGTTGCATGTCCTTGGTTGCTTCGATACTCAAATACTTTGGAAGAATATTTTACTTTGCTCCAATGGTAAGGAGAACTTTCCTGTGCTTTCCTCTATAGACCGTTGTTGGAAATTTTGAGGTTATATTTGGAAAATATAGTTTTTGTTGGTTGGAGAGCGAAAGTTTTTGTTGGAAATAAGTGGAATTAATGAAGATATTCAATTGATTTATGGATCTTTAAGTGCACAAACCAACAGGGAATTTATTTCAACATTATGTTTTACAATAACGAGATACACTTTAATTAAGGAGTTTTTCTTTATCTCTGACTGATACTCAGAGCAAGCAATCACTACTCCATGATGATTTCGAAAACAAAGGTTCAGCACTTCTTGTAGTTCTGAACACCAGGTCTGGCGATAAAAATAACTTCTTATCGGCCTTATGCCCCCGGCCCGGATGGTATTTTACCTATTATGCTGCAGAAAGCACCGGAGGTAGTAATCCAAAAAATTATGAAGATTCTGAGACACAGTTTAAAAACAGGATATATTCCAAAAGCATGGAGAGAAGTTAAGTGGTTTTTATACCTAAATCCGGCAAGTAGGGGCACATAACAGCAAAAGACTTCTGACCAATAAGTCTGTCATTTTTTATGCTTAAAACCCTGAAGCGTTTACTGCAGAATTCACATCAGGAACAGATGCAGTAACGGTTTTTTGACCGGGTCACAGCATGCCTACATGAAGGGCAAATCCGTAGAAACTGCCCTGGCGAAAATTGAAAGAAGTCCACACTTCGGTGAGTTTGCGATGGCGGCCTTCCTAGATATACTCGTAGAAGAGGGTAATAAACTGTTCCATTGGAATGTCAGTGACCAGGGGAACCCCTCAAGGGGGAGTCATATCTCCACTCCTTTGGGTACTGGTCAAAAATGACATCCTCAAAAAGCTTAATTCAATGGGCATTAGCCCCACGGCATACGCGGATGACGTGGTCATAATAGTGCAGGGAAAATACTTAAACACTTTGAGTGAGATCATGGAGCTTGCCTTGAAGACGATCAGCACTTGGGCATGCAGCTGCGATCTCAATGTCAATCCCTCCACAACGGAACTGGTTCTTTTTACCAGAAAGTACAAGATACCACAATTTACACTGCCAAACCTCAGCGGGGTGGATCTGTCCATCTCGGATAGTGCGAAGTATCTTGGCGTGATTTTGGATAAGAAACTGAATTGGAATCTCAACGAAGCGGAAAGAATCAAAAAGGCATATATGCAAAAGAACTGTGGGAAAAGTTTGGGGCCTAAAACCTGCTATGGTGTACTGGCTATACACGGTAGTGGTGAGACCCATACTGACATACGCCGAGCTAGCATGGTGAAAACCAACAACTAAGAAGACGACCTTCGGAAAATTAGCGGCGGTTCAGAGAACGGCTTCCATAGCCATTATAGGTGCGCTCCGTACCACCACTCCGGCAGCACTGGACACCTTTCTGCACCTAACACCGCTTGATTTACAGGTAAAAAAAACTTGCTGGCAACAGTGCGATTCGACTCACTTATCTGGGTATTTTCAAAAGCAGTAGCTTCGGACACGGCACGATCCTGGAAGAGCTACTACCAGGCAATATAATTAAAACTGATGAAATCCCTTCCTTAATCGATTTCGACATTCCGTACGATATAATATATCCGGAGAGGAAGCACTGGCAAGAAAATGCAGTGATAAGACCAAACGAAACTGCAGTTTTCACATATGGCTTGAAGACAGAGGAAGGAACAGGTTCCGGTATCTTCTCGGAGGACCCGGAACTAAGAGTGTCCATAAGGCTACCAGACACTAGTAGTGTCTTCCAATCAGTGGTTCTAGCTGTCCTCAGGGCGGCTGAGCTGATGCAGATGAGATCGGTATCCGGCAGAGATCGACAGCCAGGCCACTCTTAAGGCAATGGAGTCAAACAACATTAACTCTGACACAGTCAGGGGCTGTCGCACAATGCTCAAAGCATTATGCGTTCAGAACAGGGTGAGACTGTGCTGGGTGCCAGGACACTGCAGTATAGAAGGAAATGAACAAGCAGACGAGCTTGCAAGAAGAGAATGGCTACTCGACAATAGTCAGGTTGCAAATGTCAAACCAACCCTCTGCACAGTAAGGGGCACTATTGAGGAAAAAATCACAAAGGCCGCCAGCATAAGGTGGCTGAACCTGGAAGGTCATAGGGTATCAAAGGCTCTATGGCCATCTCTATGGAAGCTTATTAAGCTGAATAGGGATTAGCTTAGGACGCTGACAAATACAGACACTTGTAGATTCTGCGGGGATCTACAAGCAGTTTAGGACATTACACACATAGGTACTGTGTCAATGTGAGGCAATATCGCGTAGCCCAAAGAAATTCTTAGAAAAATATTTCTTTGAAACCTGAGAGGAATTATACGGTACGGATTTCAAAGGTCTTCTTGGCTTTTGTAGAGAAATTAGATGTTTTTCAGTAGGGAGACTGTTTAGGTTTTTGCAAATTGGAGTTGGTTTCAACTGGACCCAGAGGGGATCGCGATGGGGCCGTTTTGGTGCCTAGTGCTGTGTCTTATGGCACACCCTGTTTTACCTAACCTAACCTATCGGGCTTTTGAAACTTTACTGGAACCCAGCAAATGGACGAATTCATCACGATGTTTCCTCCTCTCTGTCCAGATCGTATTGTATCCGATCTAGATCTGCGATAAGCGAAATTCAGTAACCTCAGGCAGGCATTCAGTAAGTGGAGCTCAAAATGTTAGATGAAATTTCACACGGCTTTGAGGTCAATAAAAGCTGAAAACTTGTCCTTTTGCTCCGAGTTCACTTTCACCATCTAAGCTCGGGCAATTTTGCAACCAAGATTTAGTTGCCCCTGATGTAAGATACGAAAAGAACGAAGTTTGGCACAAATTCGTCGTTGTGTTAACTTACTTTCCTTATGATTCGGAAATCGGCAGTAGTCGAAATGATCTCATGGATTTCATACTATCGTCTGTACTGATTGCCAACATTCCTGGCTTCCAGCTCTTAATTGTTACAAAAGACGAGTTATCGTCTCAAAGGAAGCTAATAGGTTTGCTAAAAAGATTTCCGGCTAGAATGTACCATCGGAAGACGCCATGTCAGACTAGAGGTACATAGAACTTAGAATCAGATGTGAAAGCCTTGTTGAAGAAAATTAATCCGCGGTAAGCCAACTATACATTGCTTAAGAATGAGTTCGTGATGACAGTCAAGGCTCATCAAAAGTTGGATGAAACAGCTCTCTAATCTCTAATTAAATTTAAGTGTCCTGCCAGGAGACAGTCGTGCAGATCGCGCGTTTCTTAGTGGAACTCAAATTTGCGGTGACATCTTTGAGAAAGAAGAGGCCTGATACGAGTAAATAAGCCACTTACCACCAATTTGCGGAAAGATTAGAGTCATTACAATTCTTTGGAAAGAAAATGTGAAAAGTTAATTCAAAATTTGAAGATTGTCTCTCGGAATTACTTGAACGAAATGCCGAAATACTGGGTAAATTTAATGGGCTGGTGAAAATTTTCAAAACAAGTAAATTAGCCGAACTGGAAAATTCAAATCTGGTGGCACGGATTCTAAGTCGAAGCATAGTACGAGTATCTATGTCTGTCTTATGTCTGAGCTCGCAGATGACCTTATCAGATCACGCCAAAGCTGATCATCGGTTGTAGTAACGAATGAAGCTCTTTTTTTTTATATCGCATCCACAAAATCAAGGATTTGACAGCAGGCCAACACAATCTAAGAATTACTGATTGTAATCGGAGGAATTGGTTCGAATACGTTATTGCTTCCTTGATGGCCTTAGGTCACCTGGTACTAATGCAATATGCCTATTTAAGCTATAAAAAGATATAGACCAGCTGTTCACTCTGAAGGGAATCTTTGCTACAACCATGATACTGGCTTACATAACGAAATCCTGGAGAACAGTAATAGTAGACAGAAAAACGTGAAAAGATGACAACATCCGTACTAAGAGCTTCAGACCTATCAGACTGACCTCCATCATGTCGAGATTCATGTGTACAACACTGCTTGGCGAATGCATTTCTGTCTGATAAGCAATATGTTAACCAGCGCGGAATATCATGAGAGAGTGTGCTTCCAAACCCTATGGGCTGAATCAAAGGCGCACTCGGCAGAGAGGAAACGCCCTAAGTGGTTTTTCGACATTGAAGATGGTTTTGCCAACGTATCTTTGGACCGCATGTACATATAACTCGGACAGACAACACGGCGTAAATGAATGACTACTATTGTATATAAAAGCAATGCCGTTGGAAGGAGACTCAGTTTGTCCGCAGGGCGGCTCTGCTGTGGAGTAGGTTGGTCAACTTACTGCTTAATGTTCTCAAGCTGCGCAGGCGTGTTCGACAATTGATACGCTAGAAATATGCTTTTAGTCAATCCTCTCAAAAAATTGAGTTTTTCTCTCTTCCTGTTTAAGCTTAAAGAAATCTAATCTGATTGAAACCAAGTATTTAGGTGTTCTTCTGGATAACAAGCTTCTTTTGTTTCAGGAAAAACTAAGTCCAATACCTAGGAGGGTCCTTTGGTTCTACATGGCTATGGTAAGGCCACAAATATTCTATATTTCCGTTCTCTGGTGGAGCAAATTTTCCTGAAAGTACATCACTACTGCTTTTATCAGACTCCGAACAAAGGTCTGATTTGGCTGCGTGCGGGCTTTCTCTAACATGACTGGCTCTGCTTTATTAGCATTGATGAATCTCAATTCGTCAATCCACACGTATTTTGATTACCTTGCCGACTGTTTCTTGATTCTAGTCTTATGCACCAATGCACACAATTTTCGGCCAGCATCTTTGTTAAGAAAGAAATCTAAGCCAGCCTTCACAGATGACTTCAAAAATAATTTAGGATGTAGGCTGATGACTTTTTGGAGGACGACGATGTTAGATTTTACTCCTTGTCAGGAAATTTGCGTCTGTCTTCCAATCGATATATACGCAAACCTAAAGACAACGAACTATGTTGTGAACAATTTGTGAAGGGTGCGAAGTATTTGCGTGCTCAGAGCTTTCAGTGCCTTCCAGCGAAATCGAAGATGCAAAGCTACTCTTATCGCAGTGAAAAGGCTGAACTCATTGAGTTTTACTTCTGCCCCAGGTCGCAGTGGGATCGTGGAAAATAAAATCACCGACGAATTAGATCGACAAGGCTCGCATTGATTGCCGGCAGAGCACGAGCATCTTCCGATGCTTTTAAGAAGTCAGTAATACCCAGTCAGTGGGAAAGACTGTAGGCTGCTTACTGCTGTCGAAACTGTAAACTAAATTTTAACTTTAACATTCGTGTGTTAGGCATAAGTTGCACAACATGCTGTGATGCTTGCTGTGAGAGTGATGACGGCATTGGGGGATATTATCTCCGTTAGCGTCCGATCTACCTTAGCTCGCTGAAGCTGATGTGGTATGTGCTGGTACGAGTATTTCACTCAAAAAAATATGCGAGCAAGGATTATATTTGACTTGGCTATCGGGTATTTGTTTGATTGTCTGCTTATCAGACTACATACTATGTTTATGTACGATGAACCTAAATGCGACTTTCTACATACATATGTAGAGGAAGTATGTATGAAGAGTTGTAAATTGCATGTGAAGTCCATTGTATTTGCTCACCAATTTCAGTCTATTTGATTATTGAGAGCTCGATTTGAATAGCGTTGCTGGGAGGAGACGTGAGAACTGGAAAGTTTCTTGTATCTCAGCACGAATATATTTGTTCCTTTGGAAGCGTGTATATCTTACACCAAAATCTTGTTTTACTTGACTTAAGCAACACATTGTACTTATTGCATTTTCCCACAAAGCTTTCTGGTCTGAGTGACTCAAAGGGTAAGGTTTCTTCTTCCTTAATCAACTAAGCATGTGAAACTGCTCGAAGTAACCGTCTTACATATGATTTCGGCTCCATATATTCACCTAATGGCCGCACATTACCATTATTAGAAAGGTTTCGGGTCGTTAGTACCGAGCTAAAATTTGTAAAAATTTTATTGTGTTCAGTGGTTTATTATTTTTCTCTCCCTCTCTGAATTTAGGTATTCCCTTTCGGTGGTCGAATTTATGGTTAGATAGGGTATCTCCCATGCCTAATCAGTTTGTAGATTTTGGTCCAAATTCTTTTAATACATGAAATTCTGTTGTGTTCATTTCCTCCCTTATAGAGTTGAGAACTTAAAGAGGATTTGCTTAAATTTACAAGAATAAGAAGAGTATTCGCAGAGTCTGCGTCATGGTAAGTTTGTCCTTAGTCCCGTAATATAGATTGATATCCCCTAAAACATTGCTTCTACTCGTTCAATATCGTACGTTTAAATTAATCAACACATGTTCTTCTAAGAGCAACTTCCTGAATTGTCTTGCGGCTCACGTTTGGGTTTATTAAGTGAATTGCCTTCTGGCTCCTAAATTGTAAAATCAAGGTTTTCTGTACAAATATAGCTCACTACAGGGGGGTAATACCGTGCTTAGTTACTCAATTTCTCTAAAAGGAAACACTGCTCAGATTCGCCCTTCAAAATTGTCAGAAAGCGTTGCAAAAAAAACTTTTTTGTAAGAAATTTTTGAGAAGAATTAGGTGGAAATTAGGGTTAAACTAAACCACATTTTCTTCTTATTTAAACAGTAATGGAGCTGGGTATATACCCCCCTCATATACCAATCCAAAATCAAATTGAAAATGTGCTCTGATTTAGACAACCCAATTACTGATTTCGACCATAATCGCTCACGAAAAACACTCTCGCCGATGTAATTCGTTCGCCACGATTTTCAAATTTTCTACACATTTTCCTCAAATATTACTCTATCTATAGATACCATATATACCCTAAATATCAAGTTATTTAAAGTCATCCAGAGACACATAAAATACCCTCTAAATTATCCAATTTTCATCTACAAAATCTCAATTCTTTGTCGGCATTTCTGACCCAGTTCAATGAAAAAAAAAACCAACTCAAACTAGGTTATGATAGCTAATTCTACTAATGAATACGTAACGATTCTCATACTCAGAACTATGGTATACCCCCTATACCTCTCCAAAGAGGGGCTTAGAAAATGGTATAGTTTAAATGTTCTTCATAATGAAGGTAAAATTAAATTTGTTACACTTTCAAGAGCCCGTGTTGATTATTGGATAAAGCAATTTAATTAGAAGGAAAATGAGTTGATTTCGGTGTTTTTTTCTGAAATTTTGATGGTAGTACCCCCCTTCTATGTGGATTTTTGACCATTTAATAGCGGAAAAACGGTCAATAGTTAATTGAAAATTTATGATGGAAATGAGATTGATTTTTTAAATGTTTTAAACATTTGGATAAAGTTTATTGTCTATCGAAAAGAATAAGATAAAAATGGGGTATTTTTTTCGAAAAACTACAATTCAGGGGGTCCCCACGCTTCGAGATTTCGGCCAAAATTTGCCAATTTCTGGCTGAAACTCAGCTTATGCGAAAATTGAAAAACAATTCAAGGAAACTTTTTGGAAAGAACAAGTTGCTTGGCCAAAGGAAATTTCAGATATATTTTTGGAAAGATTTGTAGGGAAATTAAGGAATAAATATGTTTTCTCAACAATCAGCTTAGAATTGGGTATTGCACCCCCTTGATCCCCTAAACTTCGACTTTGGGTTCCGATGTCGTGGCAGAACCTTTCGTTTAATTTTCATATAAAATCAACTTTGGATTCTGTTTTCCTTGGCTTGTAAGTTTTCTTGCCTCAAATTTCATCTGGGAACTAAGTACGTCAACTTTGTTTTGAATAAACAGGAGTACAGACACTATTGCCCCCTTTTTCTAATTTTCTTTGAGTTTTGATGCTTTCCTTATATGAATATCTATTCGAATAATTCGACTTTACTAAATAAACGAGGAATTCAAATTGCAAAAAATTTCTCTCAATGAAAGACCAACATTTTAAACCAAGTTTTTGTAAGGATACATTTTTTTCTGGGGATACACTTCAAGATATCATAATCAAATATTTCCTATTGTAGCCTCACATTTCTTTTGATAGTTTCTCCAGCATGTATTTGATTGCCGGTCAGCAGCGCTCATTGTAAGCAATGATGGGCAAAATTAGGTAACTTTGTTGCGTATACGCCTGGTCGTCTAGTCAACTTTGAGCCTCTTACTCTAGAAATCTTCTGTTTCTTTAAGAATAAAAGCCGAGTTAAGTTTTTTGGAAATTTTTGAGGTAAGTATTGTAATCAGTCTCAATGTAGTCCTTCCGTCTTAGCTCTCTGAACTAAACCCACATCTTGATATTGAATTACATCACATGAATCTAACGACAACACACCTCTCGGCTCGCTCAGATCTTGAATTGCCAGAATATGAATTTGTTTTATTTTTTCTTCCCCCCAAAGCTCAGAGGAGAGTTTTTTAAGACCCAAACATACGTAAGGTCTGTCTTCATCCCCTATTAGGATTTCCATAGATTGTGGGACCTCATATATGGTATGTAAGCATAACTGCAGTTCATGTGCAAAACTTTCTCGTACAATTCGTTATTTCGGTAAGTTTGAAATAGGTTAAATGTTTTATGTAAGAGGTCGCTGTTTGTTAAAATTTAAAGCCGACTTTAACTACATCTTAACGATTTGTACTAAATAAAATTGTTCTCTTCTATCCATCACCCTCCACAAGGTAAAACGTAAAGCTCTATCACATTTAATAAAGACTAGAGATCTTAACTCTGTCTTTTTTACTCCTTAACCAGCGCCTATCCCAGCGTCTGCTCAAAAATACCCGCACCTACACTTTATTGCTGAAGCGCTTACAAATCATTCTTCGAAAGACTCAGAAATTTTAGTAAAGGAACCGTATTTACTATGTAGAAGGAGTGCAGTGGACTAGTTCTTTGTACGTGTTCTGCAAACGATTAACTGACAGCTTCCTGAATGTCGAGAATGACCAATTAATAGAGATCGTTGGCTAGCCATACCCCTACATGTCAACATAATTAGGGAAAGAATGGAAAACGCGTCACCTAATGGTCCTCACACTTATTAAGTCAAATCCGCATAATCGGGTTGATGAAAGCTTTGTCTTTTGTTCGGACTATTCTCCAGTTCTTTTGACAATTACTGAAATTCTTAGAAAAAAGCAACAAACAGCATAACTAACTGTCAATAATACTAATTGAGAAGTAAGAAATTGTAAAGGAAGTCAAACTGAACATACCTCTTAAGACGCTCTTTCAACTCAATGGAAATTAAATACTTTGTTCAAGTGCTTCAATATGCGGAGTGAAGTGGAATAATATGTCCTATTAAAGAAAGACAACAACAAATAACGGTCTCAGTTTCACAGCAAAAATAAAAGTAATGATGAGGAAAATAGAAAAGTCCGTAAAATATGGGAACCCCACGACATGGAACATGCTTAAAATCACCTACATAACCTTTCAAAACAGACTATCAGAAACTTTTGAAACCGCGCAGTAGGTTTTTTTCTGATGATGCCTGAAAGCAGAAAAATAATCCAATTATTCGCCTTGGAAAGATGAATGGCCCTGGCCAGCCATATGGACAAAAGAAGCTGATGTCTTTGCAGTCCATCTGGAAAAAACCTGCAGGTCGTTCAAAGATCAATAGCTTATTCATTATGCATCAAAAACAAAAAACTGTAACACAATGTAACACAGTAACAAATGTCACGTTGATGAAATTCAAAAATGAAATAAATAAACAAGAACCAAAGAAACGGACTGTCAAAGTTCTAAATATCTGGAGAAGTCCTAAAAGCATTAACCAAATTTCTCCATATTGTAAAAGCGGCAATTAGACTAGTATACGTTCCAAGTCAGTGGTCATAATGAGTTCACAACCAGCGCCTGACAAAGAGTTTTATAGATCGATTGTACTTCCCCAAATTGTATCTAAATTTGTTTACATCTTGACCAAAAAAGACTTATCCCTGATCACCAGTTTAGGTTCAGGAATCACCGACGTAATTAAGAAAGTTCATAAAGAAGGAACAACCGTGCTCAAGCGTATTTTTGAATGCCTCACAAGCTTTTAACAAGATGTGTCATGAAAATTTGAAACTAAACACGTCTTCCCTTCAAATGAATTTTATCTGAAGCTCCTGCGATTAAACTTCCGAACCTCATTCCTGGAGTAGCATCTCTCAATTTCCTTGGCCGCACAATTCTCATGCTCTTTCTTTTTCCTCATGAGAAGCCGGTGTTCGTCTCTTCTCTTCTGCCCATAGAGCTCATAACCAGCTCTAGTCTTCCTGTACAGCGCCGCTTTGTATGCATCTGGCTTAGCTGCATGTGCTTGAGGAAATTCGTCATAAAACCAGGAGTTTCGCCGTAGTGGTCGAGTGAAACTCGGCCCATCAGAATCGGCATCTCTGATGGCTTTCTGGCAATGTTTATTTTTCTTCTCTTTGGGGGCGAGCACGCATTTTAGGCTAATATTGTAAATTTAGCCTTGCTGCGCTTACATCCGGGTAACTCAAGACTTCTTGCTTAAGTCTGCCTTCAACAACAAATACGCATCCAAATAGGCGCTGGTTTTGCCGTCTATTAAAATCGCCGTAGTAGATGTCGCAGTTTTTCATATTTTTATATATAGTTCGTTGTACTTAATTCGTTTGCACGGGTTGCAGATCCATTCGTATCCAAGACTTGTTGTCGCTTCGTAACTTTTGTATTTTTTCCATGGCCGGGCAGTTACCCAATGAGTTAACACACGCCAAATCAGACGAGACAAAAGGACATGTTACGATTGATGTTTGTGGAAATAAAAGTTGTCTTTTTGTCTGTGGAAAAAAGGTCGTCCTTGCCCGCTTCGGAATGTTTTCAGCCTTACAATAAGTAGATCCTCATCATGAAATATTTTTTCGTTTAATCTCACATGTACCTCTTAACCATCGTCTTTGAAGAGGGCTGCACTTTCAAAACTTCAAATTTCTTACCGGACCATTAACTCAGTAAGCAAAGTTCTAACTTTTCTCAAAGTTTTATCTATTGTAAGTCTATTACCATGTTTCAAACTCGACCATATTACTCGCTTCCAACTTCTAATTATTCCTTAACCTATTTACCTGAACACTGCCCGGATATTCCAGTTCAATTGAGAACAAACTTAAATTGCATTAACCTGCATTCGGTACTGCAGTATGTGTGTCTCTAAAAGCTCCATATTTGAATCTGAATTTAATTAGCCCTTCTACTAGGATCAAAAGTTTTACTACTCGTACAACTCATAGTAAGAA
The DNA here is from genome assembly GCA_928272305.1 of Volucella inflata. Taxonomy (NCBI): domain Eukaryota; kingdom Metazoa; phylum Arthropoda; class Insecta; order Diptera; family Syrphidae; genus Volucella; species Volucella inflata. Next base: position 157,504,202 of record OV743716.1, read on the forward strand.
GTACAAGTACGAGTACAAGTACTCCTCTAACTTGTCACTTGCCACTAACCCCACTAAAGACCGCAGTACCAGGACACAACCTCATCCCACTTAAACAACTAAAACTCGAATATTTTCCACCAAACCAAATTACGAGTAACTTTCAATTGGCCTACTCCACCGTACCCCCGTATATCTAAACGCTCTTATGCAGTAGAGAACTTTTATCCTCTACATCCAGGATAAAGTTCGAAATAGGATTTTGGGAAATTTTCAAATTAACAAATTTGTGAAAACTTTTTACCACATTGGGGTTGGGTTGGGGTACTCTACTCATGTAGATGCGAGTATCTACCAGTACAATGTGCATGGCGTGAAAGTACTTCCTCATGTGCAGTGGCATTCATAATCTGATCCTGTGGTAGGTTGTTAGTGGCACAAAACCCAAAGACAATCCTTTCCGTTAAGAGGAAGTTAAATAATCAAAATAAAACAAATTATTGAAGTTGTACGCTGCTATATTCGACTCAAAGTGGTTGGTAAATGCACGCGTTAATTAAAAAATCTTCATACAGATACTAGTAGGGGTGTACCCCTTGTTACAAGCTTCTCTGTGTCCAGTTTGCACAGCATGAAGCACAAATTGAAGTGCTAATAGTTAATTTGTGTTGACCATTGCATTTTTCTCGTTTCAGATCGACATCGGATAGGAAAAAAGACCACATCAAGCGGCCAATGAATGCGTTTATGGTGTGGGCCCAGGCAGCCAGACGGGTGATGTCCAAGCAGTATCCCCATTTACAGAACTCCGAGTTGAGTAAATCTTTAGGGAAACTCTGGAAGTGAGTATAATAACTGTTAAATTATTATTTTTTCTGTTTTTTTCTTCTTTTTTTTCTTTTTGTATCCTTCCTTGCATGGTGCATGTTGATTCTGTGAAATTGAATTAAGTTTCATAATGAGATGAGGAAATTTCATTCGTTACGACAGCCGGTTGTGGGTTGCGTGATTGACAGTGTGGTGGGGATGCATTATTCCGTTGAAATTTTAATTAGTTGAGAATCGTAATTGAATTCCTCAGTAGGTACTCGTACTACAGAACCTTCAAACAACAGAGATTTCGGATGTGCTTGTAGTGTTCTTTGGAATAGACAAACATCAATGCCAATTGCAATTCAGAAAATGAAAGTAGTCGTGTTGATTCAATGTTTGAATAAGAAAAGGAACAAGCGGGCTCAAGGGCTTAAGAAAGGTCTTAAGGACTCTGTGTAATAGCAAATTACCAATGTTTCTTATTCCAAAATGAAGGATTAAAGTTTTGGCGAGTTTTCTTCTATGTTGACTCGAAGTTTTTGGTGTAAGATAAGTGTGTTCATTATAGTACGTCGAATCGTTGAGTGTAAAATGAATCGTTCAAAACTTTCAATTTGTTTGCTGGCAATATTTAAATTGTCTATAAGACAAAGGAAGGAAAGTTTCATTTCTAACAGAACTTGCATTGAAAAGATTTTGAGCAAAAGATAAACAAACGTAGAGATGATGGAACAATGTCAATAGGTTTCCCTAAAAAGACACCGTTGCGAGTTACTTCTTTGAGGAGTTCACTGTTTGGAGAATTTAACCTCTCGAATCAAACTCTTTGATTGTTTCTTTCAATATCTAGGTTACTGGATATCAGGTCGTGACAAATACGTTGTATTTAGCTTATTTCTTAGTTGTTGATACCACCGCTGTAGGTATCTTCGCAAATGAACTCGTTCCCTCAAAATTTCTGCTTCCGCGCTGATTACAATAGAAATCTGAGATGGAAAGGGTGTTCTTTTAGATCAGACATTTAAATCTGTCAAACCAGTTGTCAGATTGCAAACTGTCAATGTCATTTTTATTCAGTTGTCTACAATTTTTTCGTAATGACAGCAACGTTACCAAATTTTAAAAACTTACATTACACTATATTACACACGACATAATCAATCATCTGACACCGTTATTCGCCATCTGATGCATAGGAAGAGTTCATGCTGAAGAGAATATTGCATCCATTCAGGAGAGCGTTCTTATAATTTCGATCCAAATTCATCCATTCCAAGTCGTTCATAAAGGTCCATTCACAGCCAGCGAACTGCGACTTGCGAATCGATCCAGTTTTCGCAAATTTTGACGTTTCTTTGAAAGCCGCATTTTTTTGGTCGTAGAAGTGTGCGAATGCCGATTGCAGCTGATTGAGAAATAAACAAACGATTTGAGGTTAAACACGTGCGATCTGTTTGGTCGTGCGAACCTGTGGATTCAATTCTTGACATGTGGAACGTGAATAAATCTTGACAGTTCGCACCGAAATTCAACTAGTCGCCGGTAAATTTTAAGAATGTGATTTTCTTAATAAAACTCGGTGAAATCATTTGTGTTTGGTTTTTAAAACCTAGATGTATACGCCCTACTTCGTTTCCCGTGTTGTAATTTAGATTTTGGATTTATTAAATGTGGTAAAATTAACTTGGTCGCAAGTTTGCTGACTGTGAATGGACCTGAACACAACTTATGGAAAAATTAAAGCCGAATGATCCTCGTTTGCATTAAAATCTCGGTGAATTTGTCCAACTGTCATTGGATCAGTTCTTTTGTGGACAAATTGTGTTCAGTAAAGAGGTTCATTTCAGGCTCGATGGGTTTGTCAATTAGTAAAATTCCCATTTAAAGTGAAGGTAATCGACATGTGATTATCGAAACGCCGTTACATCTCAAAAATTGCACAGTTTTGTGTGGTCTGTAGGCTGGTGGAATCATTGGACTGTTTCTTTTATTTCAAAAATGAAGCTTAGCAGCGTGTAACGGTCAAAAGCATTCGTTATAGAGCCAGAACTAATGACATCTACGTTCCCCGATTCAATGGCATGAATGTAGAAAAGGTGTGTTTCCAGCACATTCAGCAAATGAAATAATCAACTTATAAAATGGATATTTAATGAAACTTCTATGAGATGTTTTCAAAATCAAAGCAAGTATTGACTTAAAAAAACAGATTTTCTTGAAAGCCCTAGACTGCTATGAAGCAAAAAGCGAATACAAAATTAAGAAATCTACTACGGTTTGCAAAGTAATGTAATAATGTGAATGTGCCTTAGTTTTTGCAAATGGCATCTTATGCCACTGTGCTTTGACATTTATATTGTAGACAGATAGAGAATTAGTTGACAACAGGCGATGGAGCGATATAAGCTTGCGGAAGAAGAACGCGAAATTATTGTTACTGCTTATTTGATAAATTTTCGGCAATCAACTGCTCATGCAGTTAAGGCAACGTTTGAGTTTTTGAATCATCACTCTCCATGCCGTGTGATTTCCCGTTTTGGCGAGTTGAACTGGCCAAGGATTTGGGCCTTTTTAAAATCTACCGTTTATCAGAAACCACAAGATTGAAGAAGAAATCACCAATTTGGAGCCAAATGTTTTACGAGCAACAATTTAAAACGCCGTAAAACTTAGACAAATCTGGTTCTTTTTTGTAAAAAAAAAAAAGAGCCCGAATGGCAGCCAATTAACGTTATGACATTTTTTGCACCATCTTGTACAAATAAAAAAAGGCAGATGAAGTCCCTTACTACCTCAAAATTGTAGCTACCTATTGCGACGTTTTATCCCACACGTTGATGTTCTTTCCCTACTTGTTGATAGCAGCATATTCTTCATTTTTGTTTTGTTGACCGCTGAATCCAACAAGATAACGCAAATACTCTATTGACTGCTCGCTACGTTCTTCCCATTATGCCAATGTCGTCTGCGTATGCGACTTGTGTATCTCAACAGGTTTTTCAAGAATGAAGGTGAAAATCATGACAACACATCATCCTCTCTGACATTAGAGATCTCGGTTTTGTCATTACTGACTTTGGTGGATCAGCAACATCTTAGACTTGGCTATCCCCTCACCAATCCGACGCAAGCTGAATTCCGTATAGGCACAGGAGTAATCACCAGCAAAAACGCGCTAAGGAACCTTGGAATAACTATCGATTTCAAATTCTCTTTCTGGTATCATATTAAATCCGCTTCCGAGCGAGCTGCTAAAGTGGCTGCATCACTCAGCAAGCTCATGGCAAACGTTGGAGGGCCGAGAGAGCAAAAAAAGGCTGCTCATGACAATCACACACGCCATCCTTCTGTATAGATGCGAAATATGGGCAGATGCATTCAAACAAAAGAAGCACAGGAAACAGATGGAAGCAGTACAGAGACGCGGAGCCCTGCGTATAGCAAGTTCTTACCGCACTGTATCAGAATCAGCCGCTCTTGTCGTTGTAGGAGTGACACCCATTGACCTCTTAGCCGAAGAGAGGAAGCCGGTGTATGAGAAGAGGCCGCAAGTGGAAGTGGAAGCGGCGACCACTGAAGCAAAAGAGCTCACCAAACATCTATAGCAACTAAGATGGAACTCCTAAACAAGAGGTATACGGACCGCCAGGCTGATCAGAAACATTGCTGAATGGACAGAGCGAAAACACGGCGAGATAAATTATTACACCACGCAGTTTTTAACCGGACATGGATACTGTAATGCATACCTACACAGGATGCGGAAAGTAGACAATGCGACGTGCAAGTACGGCGACTCACTCGTAGACGACGCTTTTCACAACTTCTTTACGTGCAGCAGATGGACATCGGAAAGACAGCGCCTGGAATTGGATATAGGTTATATCTTCCCCGAAAATATTACATCGAAGGTGATCTCAAGTGAATATATCTGGAATCGAGTATCATTCTTTATCGAAACCTTGCTGAAAACCAAGAAGAGAGAAGAAAGCCAGAGCACACCCTCAGAGAAGAAAATGAAAGCCCATTGAGTTTTTCATATCGAAAAAAAAAAAATATATCTTTAAGGACAAAAAAAAGAATGAAAATATGTATCGGAACCCCTAAGCTCAAACGACGAAGGGGAATGTACGACAGACGGCAGAGTATAGAACAAGGAAAGCTATCACCCTGAAATAATGCAAACACGGTTTCGGGGTAAATAGGCTGCTTCATAAGAGCCACTTGATGGACAGTGCACTGTCCCAACGTACTTTAAAAAAAAAAATCCTCTCATCAATCAATCGTCAACCGGGGAGGCAGTACCGACTCGGGACCACATAAAGCTGCGATGTATCAAAGGACGAGAGCTGCTCGTAAGCTTTACAAGCGGAAAAAAAGGTAAGAACGTAGGCTTCACAAAAGTAAAACGACAGAGCACGAAAAGCGTGCGATCAAGAAAATGGAGAGACGCCAAGGCTACAAACCCAGAATAGAAGTCTCCAAAGATGAACATGAACAACTATTATAAGACTTGCAGTCGTTGCTGACAATATGGAATGTCTTTTTTTGCAAAATAAAATCGCAATGATGGTAAGAACATCGCTATCAGACAGAATGAACTATTCATTATGGGTGAAGATGGACAGCAATATCGACATTAAAATTAAGTAAAATTGCTGGCGCCGACGGACTGCCTAAAGCAATTCTTCGTGGTAGGATTTTACTTTGGCGGATGTTGATGGACTCATCTGTTCCTCCTTGTGTCTAATTGATCTTTCTTAGCCTTTTTCTCTTCGAACTCTTCTTCCTTTCGTAACAAATAGTGATTAGAAGTCTGCATCAATGATAACCAAAGTATTACTACCTTCGATGGAAGTAGAAGTTCCATACTACCGGAAAGTAAGCTGACGTAATGACAAACTAATGTCATTCATTGTTCATTTGGTAGTTCATAACTGCAGTAGCCTATTTTTTTATAGAAAAACTGTCTAGATGCCGAGTCCGAATTCGTCACAATGAAACAAACTCTGTTTTTCACACTGTTCCGCATATAGCAGTGTGAGACACCTTACACAGATGCGTTGCGTTAATATATATGGTTTCTGATCAGTTATTATTAAAGGTTACGTATTTTACTCTGAAAGCGCCCTATGAAGTTCCGGATTTGCAATGTTAAAGGTCATTCAGTGTTTATAAAATTGATTTGTACTAGGAATGTTGTCTCTTTGACATTTCAAGGTGCAGTATGGCGATTGAAACCTTCCTTAAACTCACAACGGGAGAAGAACCATGTTTTCCCGGTCCTTGTTCTCCCTGTTAGAACAGATTTTCTACATTATAGCATTGGGCAGTAATTACTCAATTTTGTTGCTTTTTACCAGATGTCACACGTCAGTTTGGCTGCCGTAAAAACCTCAATTGCGATTCCCAGGAGATGGGATACAGGATGGTATTTGCTGATCCAATTTCCATATTGCTGCCTTCTATTCGATTGCAAATATTATCTGGGCGAATTCCTAAACGCACGACTTGCAAAGCAAGTTATCTGCAAAGCAACAGTTGAGAGTAGAGCAGTTGAAACGTCAAAAGCATATGGTTGCATTGCAAGTGCAACATTCTTTTGACAGTTGCGCAGATGCTTTTGCTATCGCGTAAAAACACTGAATCTACTACGTTTTAGAACTGTTTGCTTTGCAGTAATTTTGCGTTGTGCGTTTGTGAGTTTCCTGCTTTGAACAATACATTTTGCGACACATATGCGTTCACGAATTTGGCCTCTGCTTAAGGCAGCTCCAACTACGTCGTTCAAAATGCTATAACCATCAGCTTTTTCGATTTGAGGTGAGCATGGCAGGGCTTTTCCTCCTTAAGGGTTTGCCTGGCCTTTAAAAAAGGCATCTTATCGACATTCAGTATTTATCAACTCGAATTGCAAGCTTTGCTGATCTTTTTTAAACGGCGACTTCTCCGCATGAAAAGCCACTGAAAAGGCTTCCGTCTTCCAGAATTACGACCACACATGGTTGAAGTGTTGGTTTTATGCGAGGATAGTGTGCAGGCGATGCTGGTGTTGTTCCTAGATTAATTTATTTTGACTGTTTCAACCAATTTATAACTTCTTGACATGCAGCTTTTGTTGTTTGCAGTGTACGTTTCATCTTTCCACTGTTCGCTGGAAACTAGCAGGAAAGGCGGTCAGCAGCGGGAGTGCTAAAAGTTACTTTCTATTAGTCCTTTTGGAAGCGACTTTCATTCCACTAATCTGTATCTCCCTTCCCGTCGTACACCTGAACTGGGTGTGTGCAGCAACTACAAAGAAGGCAAACACAGTGTTTGGAATTATCAAAAATTTTGGGAAACCATGTTCTCAGCACAAGAAGCAGTTCGCCTTCATGAATACTTGAAGCAAGTGTTGCACAGAACGATTGGGGAGGAATCAACTTATATGATAAAGATTTGGAGACAGCTCAAAGTAATCGAATAGTTAAAATTAAAACAATTCCAAAATTTGGATTGGAAACACCGTCCTTTTACACGTTGTACGAATTTCAAAAAAGAAATTCTTCTGCTGTCGACTAAGAACTGGGAGAGGACCTTGGTAACATGATTATAAGCTGCGGGCTATTATCATAGATTTAGCTCCACATAGCATTCTATAGAGTTTCATTGTAGCTGTCTTATCCCAATGATAATACCTTATCCTCTAATCGAACATTTATATACTACTCCTTGGATGTGACATTGGTTAAACTTTTCCTCGATAACCTTGCTGAATGTGTCTTTAACTTTTCTAAATACCACAAAATGTTCATTTGCTGATTTTCCCACAGAATAGTCCTGAAATAGATGGAAATATTGCGTTAGAATCCAGAGAATACATACGAATGTGACTAACAGCTTTGAAATCTGTAATCGAGAATTCCACACGCATCCGTGATTTGTTCTTATCAGTTATAGTTAGAAGCACTTTAATCAATGGTTCATAGATAATTTCCAAGTGTACTACTAGTTAAGTTCAGGAACTAACGATCGCAAACACTATGCAAATGCAAACCACCCATAGTGATGAGGTCATCGAGGGGAGGTTTTTTTTAAAGATTTATTATGCAAGCAACAATTAACATAATTAATTTGGATCAATGCAAAGCGATAAGAGGTCGAACGCCTATCGGTACGTACATACACACATGTTTTATGTATGTTTGGTTACTATGAGATACTCAGATACTCATAGAATGCTGACATGAAGCAATTAAAATAAATCAGAAATTCCAACAAGAGTGATAGCGATTGCGCGGCGCTATTTTAAAATTGTTTCTTTGTAAAAATGCCGTCATACTTTGGATTCTACAGAATTTGTCCCTCATCTGAGCAGATATGTTTTTTCTACTTGTGATCTTATATATTCCAGCCACGGTATTGGTAATTGTTGACGTTGTTTCATTAGATAGGGCTCTAATCAACAGTGAAAATCAATGATTATTTAACACATTATAAAAGCTGTAAACTTTAGTTCCAATATTCTCTACAATCGCATAGATTGTACAGCTCAATTGACAAAGCTAATCTAGTTGCTTTGAGTTCTGTAGTCAGATCAAGGATTCTAGATATTGCCAAGTCTTCACTAACGATTGCTGTGTTTCATGCGCGAAACGTATGTTGACCTTTATGGGTTCTCTGATACCTGTATTAAGTGTTATGATACGAGTATACTCATATTCCTGCGTGTTTAAGTGGTAAAAAATGTCCATTTCTGTCCATTACAGTTTCCTTTCTTTAGGATAGCTTCTATACTTGCCCTTACCTCTGCCTCTTATCCATTTCCAGCTCCCTTCATTCCAGCAGTACATGGGTACTATTGAGTGATCCTCGATAGAGATCCACTTTCTTGATTCGTATGGTTGTGTATGGAGCAGAAGTCTATCTCTCCGTACATTTCGCTTTCATCTTCACTGGCGGTCGAAAGAAGATTATTTACCGGCTGATTTTTTTCTGAAGAAATAGAGCAGTCGGATAGCGAAATAGTCCATTTTAATCCTTGTATTTTCATTCTACTGGATTTTCGCAGACACATCAGCGCCAAGTAATTGCAATTTCATACGCGCGAAGCTCGGTCACTCAAAGAGGTAATCCTCGTCATCAGTTTCAAAGCAACAGACCTAAGAACTGAGCAAAAGTGTAGTACGCCATCACGATGCCTGTAAGCAGTTCGAAGTTTTTTCTCCTGAGAGCCCTCCGAAAAATCGCTGACTTTTCAAGAAGGATATAAAAAGCAGCTCTCAAGCTCTTACCGGGGAAACAGGAAATCCTCAAAAATTGTCGGATACTTAAAAAAACGCTTCTTCGGCCTTGCTCAGTGAGTTCATTGGCGACTTCACTTCCGTAATCCTAACCCCAGCTTTGCTTTTGCAACATATGCAAATGCTTTGCGCCCTCCATGGATTCTTCGCAATATAGATATTCAGTTCGTTGCTATCAGGATTGCATATGACAGATCCTTGTTTTAATAACGAGGAACTAAACTAAACTTTATTGTCCAGAAAGACACAGGGCTTTTTTCAGCCATTTGTGAGTTCCCTTGTACATTCCTTTCTTGGCTTAGACTTTGGCCAAAGCAATTTGTGTGTACAAGGAGAGTTGGTTTCATATTATTGTAGTAACAGTAGCTCTGCATAGTCATCAAAACTCCAAAGCGTGTTGTACAACAAGGTACTTCTTTTTGAACAGAAGACTTATTTCATAGCGCAGCCCTTAATACTCGTATGTATGTTTATCACTGAGAGGAAGATACGAGTACATCAGTGCCTCAGGTGGAAACTGGTTCTACGTTATAGGACAGCCCCAATGCAGCCGAAACAGATTGTTTGTGAAACATTTTTTTAGTGAGCAACCATTCTAGAGGACATAAATGGTCTTGTAATAGCCCAGAAGACCCTCCTCAGTGAAAAGTCAAATGGTTTAAAGTGATGTATTTCGGCCAAAAATGGCACAATACTTATCTTTAGTATAGAAACGGATATTGATGCATTTAAACATAAGATGAGGCCGATCTGTCAGTTTCTTTCTTCTCACATCCTTAGTTTTAAAAGGACTAACCTTAAGCCTATTTCTAGTCAGTCACGTTATGGAAGACAGTCGCAAAACATTTTTGAACGGGCATTTAAGCTACAACATTTGTTTATAGCTGAGGATAGACGTTACAACTTTTGACAGCGTTAAGCAATAAGTTGGCTAATATATACTATTACTAAGAGATAGAACGTCACCTAGCAGAAACTCTTGTTTAAATCTGACATCACATATTGGACGCAGTCAGCATCCGCAATCAGAGTCCTACCGACTAGCATGCTCTTATTCTCAAAACTAGTGATTTATCTACGAGGTGTCATCTGTCCGAGCTATTCGGCCTTCGCCGAATTATTCAGGCTGTTGCAATAAGTACTCAGTGCCTAAACGCGGTCCCGAATTGGTATCAAAGGAATTGATTGAGAGGGGTGGCAATGCGTATTCTTGCTCCAATGGAAGTATGATCATCTCGTGAAATTAAGTTTATCGAGATAGGTGTTTACGTACTCGTAAATAACGGAGACATTCTGTCCGAACCTTCGATGAAAATGCTTAGGGTATACCCACGTTGCATCTCAAATTCAGGATGCGTTCGGAGAGCAGTTTTGCCAACATAAAGATCAACCGTTCGGTCCATGCTCGTAAACTTAAAAGAAGTCGAACTGTTTGTTCTTCACTATCCTGTAGTTATCTTTCCCGGTTTTCGGCATAATGGCTCAAATCATTTGAGTGTTTCCAGTCTGTCATATTTGTCTTAAAATCGTTCACAAGAGGCACTCTTCCAAATTCAAATCAGTTAGTCACTGCCCCATTGAACTAGCAGCAGATAAAAAAAAACATTTCGTAACCGATCAGTCCTCTAATTGATTTCGTTTTGAAATAAAGGGTAGCATTGACGGATGCGCCCATCTCCTTCTTTAAGCCAGCCTAGTTGTTTTTTTTTTTGAATTAGGTCGAAGCCTCGCATCTGAACAGTAACTTGATGAATTTGTTAGTATTCTCTGAATACTAGGAAACTCCCACTTTTACTAAAGCGCTGGAAAAGTCACATTGACATTCCTATGGGGTGGTTGAAAAATTTAAAATTACACGAATACCGAATTCACAAAGGGTGTTGCTGAGCTCTACTATATATGTTCAGGAGCGTGTGAAATATCTTTGATTAGCAGAGAATTGTAATATGGAGTAATGATGGCTCCAGCAAAAGCTGAGGGAGTGACCAAACTAATACCCATTTTCTTGCCGGAACGCCGGACTTCTCAACGTGCTTGCTCGGAAGTCATTGGGGGAGGGATCTTTGACGGTCATACGGCATTAAATGGGATAGCCACTGGATTTGATTAATTCAAGTGATCTCTTTTGTTACTCTCTGCTCTACTTGAATAGAAGTTTCAAGTATTATTGAACAAGAATCCGACCGTTCCAGTGTTTTCGTTGCCAACTATTTAGCCTAACGTACAACTGCTTCATTCGGTGTAGCTTTGGAGTGAGACGTTGCGGCAAACTTGGTGTAATGGAAGACCTTTGTTTCCGATGAGCTTTTCATTAGCTTTTTGCTTGTGCATATGCAATCTATCCTGTTCCGAGTAGATGGCCACAGGTTTGATGTCGAATTCTGTGCAAACATTGTTGAGGAAGATATGCGGCTTGATATTCTAAGCGTTTGGGAAGCGGTTTGTGCCATGAGCAAGATTTCGATGTTTCAATGATAAGCTATATTAAATCAAATTTATTTAGGGTGTAGCTAAAAATATATTCCCGCTTCGACACAAGACGAATGCGAAATTCTGTTGGTAAAAAGTTCTCAGCCTGATAGAGAAAGACTGCGATTTTTAATTAAACACACTTGGTGCAGCTTTTCTCTCACATCTGTAATCCTTCTCGAAATTGTGAGTCTGGAAGGCTTCTTCATTGGATTCGAAGTGCTTCCCAGAATTTTTTTCAAGTTTGGGAACAGCTGTACGTCTGAGGGTGGTTAATCAGGAGAATAGGGGGGATGACCGAGCAAATTATACTCCAAATCCCGGAGTTTTTCTATGGCCAACGCACTCTTGTGTACAGGTGCATTGTTCTGGCGAAGATGACTTCTTTTTCTGTTTAAGCCAGGCCTCTTCTCGCAAATTTTACTAGTCAGCTGGTCAAAAGGGCTTGAGTTATATTCGCCTGTTATTGTCCTGCCTTTTTTAAGCTAATCAATTCGAAGGATCCATTTCGCATCCCAAAACACGCTGGCCATGACCTTTCCGGCAGATGCGATCGACTTCGTTTTCTTTGGTGCTGAACCACCGCTTTCCATCCACTTCTTCGTTTCTGGTGTGTATTGGTGTACTCATGTCTCATCCATGGTAAGAAATCGCCGCACAAAATTAGTCCGATCGCTATTGAATCGATCTAAAATCGTTTGCGCATTTGGTTTTGATCGGCATTCAGCTTATTCGGCACCCACCTTGTGTAGAGCTTTTGCATCCTTAAGTTTTGGGATCCAAATCCCCACAGCCTCAGCTATTTTACTCACCTTCACTCGCCTATCGTCCAACACGATATTATGCACTTTTCGATGGTTCCGTGTACAGATGCGGTTTTTGGCCGTCCTCCACGCGGGTCATCTTCGATTGACGTTCGACCACATTTAAATTCAGCTGCCCATAGAAATGATGACTTTAGATGAATATCCTTAGGAGTTTATCCAACAAATTTTGGTTTTTACATTGAATGTTAACAACATTAATAGACCACGTACCACCGAGTAACTTGCGGACGCCCTTGGTTGCTATAAAACAAAAAAAACAATCTACAATCCAAAAAGTTCGATGAAATGGGCGGGAAAATAGCTAATTGAGTCCTACAGCGACTATTACAATACCAAAAAGCAAAACGAGTGTTTATTTGATTTTGGATGTGGGCTTAAGAATGAGACAAAGTCGTAAACTTTCGGTATGCAAACGGTATGCCATATTTGCGGTCATGCCCCTTCAGAAAATAAGGATGAAAGCTTCAATGACGAATTCTATGATCTTCTAGATCGAACTTTTTTTCAAGGCTTCAACTAATGCAGGATATTTACAATATGACGGCAAAAATTAAGGGATTTTAGATCGTGGCGCATCATACGAGCATAGTTCAAACCCCGAGAACGACACAGCAAAGGACAACCTCATATAAGAAGGAGCACACATGTTGAAAGGAGGCTCAAGCAACTTCAAAGAATGTCACCTGAAGCAGTTTGCGACGGATCGTGCTAGCTGGAGAGGTTTGTTGAGTACCTCCACTTTAGTAATTAAGTAAGCCATTCAAATACCATGTGCTATCTTGCTTCGCCAGATTGGTGTACAATTTCTATCTGTTGGGTAAAGGTCTTCTTGCTATTCTTACTACTATATGAGTGGATTGGTCCCATTGAACATTCAGCGAGCTCAGGGTAGCTCAGGGTAGATAAGTAAGTGGTTAGATTAACCCAAGTCATACTACTTGGTTTGATAATCTTCTCCCGATAAAAGGTGAAGAATCTCATTACAAAGAGAGAATACAATTCTTTGCATCCACGGCATCGACAAAAGATAATTGCTGTTTCTAAGGAAATTGACGTTTTCATATTGCCATATCGTTCTTTTATGAATCTTTTCTCTAATTGTACGATAAATGTTTGGATATACGTATAGCTGATACGTCACAGTGGTTCAACAACCCTAGAGGTGAAATCACACCAATGGTGTACTTATCAGTTCAGCTGTACGAATATCAACGTTATAAATTCGTGTTGAATTGGATCTCGTTGTGAATGGTTACGGAATATTTCTATCTTTTATTCGTGGATCGACTAAGTGATACCAGAAAGCTTGTTGTACAGATCATTTGATGATAGGATCTCGTGCAGGTTATTAGGTTTGAACGAGTTATTAGAAAGTCGGAAGATATAATCTCTGATATTTCTGACTCTATATTCAGGATTTCCTTACCGTTTTGTGGCGGTTTGCTTATCCTGACATTTTTCACAGCCTTCCGCAATATTTGTTTTGGTATAACTCATCACCCAGTAATGTCCTAACTAAAAGTTCTTTATGAATAAATTCAATCTAACCAAACTGATTTCGATGGCGACAGGATTTCGTTCAGACTGTTTGCTTAGTGAAAGTAATGTCATTTAAATATGACATGTCCTAGAACATTTCTGTGTAAACAAAACTCGACACAAAGGAAACTTTAAGGTAAACAAGACGAAACTTTGTCAACAAACTCTGTCGCATCCTTGTACTCGTAATGCATTCGATGGAAAATCTTGTTTCTAACAACAACCCACGTCAACTTTACTTGCACTTTGTCCTGGCTAAAGTAAAAGAAAACTTTTTGAACTAATTTTACACAAAGACCATCAGCATCAGAAACAGATACAAAAGGTATACGACTCGAACAGGGAACCCCTAATGTAACTTAACCACTAACTTAGTACTCAAATCGTGGAGCAAATTTAAATACGAGTAGTAGAAGTTCGTCCTGTTTTTTTTTTTCGATGAACCACTTACATCCGTTGAAAGATGTTCCCTATTCCATTTTCTCATGCGGGAAAGGTCATTTCCTTAATAAAGCCAAAAGCTAAACGCCACGAATGCACAACGAGATATACGAGTATGAGCCGTTGAATGCGAGTGTACTAACTCAACAGGATGTAGAGCATCAGGAAGCGCACGTAAGGAAAATTGGAAAAGTTTTTCATTCTCGTTTCATCCTACGTTCGTTAAAAAAAAAAAAAAAAAACTGAAAAAATAGCGAAAATTGTTTAACAAGAAAATTCTAGACGCACCTGTGCCACTGTGCAGATACTCGTATCTGTAGATCCACAAATAGTTTTGGCGATGGATATGGGTTTGCGGGTGAAACAGATATGAATATGAACACATCCGAGCATCGTTAAAGTGTGGAATGCATCACAAGGACTGCTGAAACATGTCTGAGTGTGGAATTAGTGAAAACAGGTAATCATTCATTCCTTCTTCCGAATTACGAAGTACAACGTTTAGTATTCTTGTGTTGTCTCTTGCAGCTGATAAGGTTTTAGATTTTAGAGTATCATTTAAGGAAAATCGAAGAAGAATTTCGTAATTCACAGCCAAGTCGGTATTGAGCCAGAAGACCGAAAGATGAACCATTGGCTGGCCGCGAATAACACAATTGCGTGTGGCAATTGAACGAAGAAGGCCTTTCTATTCGGGGTTCAGGACCGCAAAAATATTCACAAGAACATTGTCAGAGTATTTGCTAATTTCTGTTCTTTAAAGAGCCTTCAAAGAACTTACAGATTAGGTTCTGTTTGGCTATCTGCAAACCTTGAATAAGGCTGATGTTGAAAACTCTAAAAAGAACAAGGTTTATGCATAAAGCCTCGAGTTATTGGCATGTTATCAACTACCACAGGACTCCTGGGTATCAGAATTCATCAATGTAAGCCGAATTTTTTGCTTTAGGAAGGAAGGTAGCTCCTATACCCTTTTAAACAAAAGTTCAAGCAGAACTTCGTCTACGGCATATTTGTTGGTTGAGTAAGGAATCTTTGATTATACTATTAAAAGGAAAAGCCTATATGGCACCTGGGAATATATAAATCTCAATTAGCGCAACAGATAGCTCGGAGATATCGTGGAAGTAGTATCTTTCTGAAGTTATCGGTGTCAAATTACTTAGGCTGAGACAATGGCACGAAAGGGTGGAGAATATTCTTTCATTAGCCCGCTTCTACATAACTTCTGTACAAGTCGGCTCAGTGGCATGCGTCCCGGAAGATTATGGCCCGTGAATAATCCAAAAAGCATTCGGCAATGCCTCTTAAAAAAACCTTTATTGTTCTGGATTAGCTGAACTCCGGTCATAATTCTCTTGTTTTGTTTAACTGATTTAAAAGATTCTCCACCTTTTATTGGTTTTGATATGAGAGCCTTAAATTCTTCACGACATTGTTTCAAAAGCTCCGATTTAATCTCGACTGCAGCAATGGCTTTAATGGCAGCCTGGCTACCAATGAATATTGGAATAGCCTCGTGGGGTATTGTCTTTATTGCCGCAAGGTCTGAAGCTTCTGATACAGTCAATATCAAAGCTTAGAAAACACTGATGAAGTCTGCCATCATAAGTTTAATTTATTATGGAAGATCCCAGCGCCGGTTCCTATCTTTATTTTTAATCCGTCCGTGAAAATAGATATTTAGTCTTCCACCATTTGATTCCTGTCCCATGGCCATCTACTTGGCAAAATATAGGCGATAGGTGCTTCGAAGTCTTGATGCATAATAGGGACAAAGACGTGCCCTAAGAGTTTGGTTTGCACCCATTACACTGAGTCAACCTAAAGGTCCAATTGTGGATTTATACTTTGAAGTGTGAATAGGATAAGGTCTGCTTTTTGCGGGTTGATTTTCAGCCCGTTAACTGAGGACTCTAAGAGCATATTTAACATTCCAGCGATTATGGGGAGAAACAGTGGCCTTCAATTCCTCCTTTCATAGGTTCAGAAGTATTTCATGGACAACTAGAGCCACAGAATCGGTAATATACATCCGCCTTATGAGGTGCCTCTTGTAGAAGTTACCCTCAATATGTTGTTGCATCGATGTTTCTGTTGCGGAACATGCCATACATTTTCCAAGTGTCTTCGTATAGCATATCTTCAATGTCAATGAAGACAGATAATGTTAAAGGATGCACATGAATCCTTGATACTTGTTTTAGTCATACTGACAGCTTCGTGGAGGTCCGTTTTCAGTCCAGATCCTTTGGGTTCAGTTTACTACGAATGCGACTATCAAATAAAATATAACAGTCAGTCAGAATGGACCCTTCAGAGACACGATGGAGAACATATTCATATATAGAAAAGGAGCTGAATGGATTAACTCCTTAATACGGCAAAAAAATGCAATCCAAACAAACTGACTAATTTGATTAAAAGTAAGGAAACCGCATTTCACTTTTCCTTAAAGCTAAGGGAATCAGCTTCGCGATCTCAAGCGCATGTTCAAGTGACTTGATATTGTACGATAACGGCCTTAACATAGTAGACTACTGCGTTGAAGTCTACGTCGCTCAACATTTATATGATATGCATCCAAGGCTCTACAAAGAATACAAAGAATACTCTACACATGACCCAGCCATCTAAGTCGTTCCATCTTCACTCTTCTGGCTAGGTCGATGTCGCTGTACAGTCCATTCAGTTTGTCGTTGTACCTCCCCTTTCACTGAGCGTCAATGCAGACGGGACCGAAAATCACTCGAAGAATTTTCTTCTCGAAGTAGCCAATAGCACCCTCATCCATTTTTGATAATGTCCATGCTTCCGCTCCATAGAGCAAGGATAACTTTTGTTGTTCGAGGGAGGGCTTTGCTAGTTAATTGGCTTCTTAGCCCAAAGAAGCAGCGATTGGCAGGAGTTATTCTTCGTTTGATCTCGATTCTGTGCTGGGTTCGTTGTCTGAACTTATAGCGGAGTCTAGGTAGACAAAGTCCTTAACTCCCTCAGAGTTATATCTGTCTAAGGCGACGTTCTGTCCGAGACGTCGGTGATGAGTGCCCTTTCTGCTTGACAGCATATACTTGGTATTGCCCTCGTGGAAAGCTAAACCCATTTTCGCGTCTTAATACTTGCAAAGGCGCCACTGTCATCACGCTGGTTTCTTCCGATTATGTCAATATCGTCGGCGTATGCGAGTAGTTGGACGGACTTTTGAAAGATAGTGCCACTTGTGTTTGCTCGTGAGTTTTGCATTATTCTTTCAAGTATGATGTTGAAGAAATCGCATGACAGCGATTCGGCTTGTCTAAATCCTTTTTTGACCGACCTGATTGAGCTATGTGCATTCTCCATCGTCATCCTGCACAAACGGACAAGAAAACTAGAAGTTGCTCTGTATAGCTCGTCTCTATAGATGCCTTAAAATCGATGAATTGGTGGTGCGCATCGATGGTGGACTTTTCTGGCCTGAAGCCACACTGATATGGACTTATCAGGTTGTTGACGAATGGCTTCAGGCGTTCACACAATACGGCAGAGGGTCCCCTTTCTTGAGGGTCGGACAAACAATGCTGAGGTTCCATTCATCGGGCATACTCTCGTCCGACCATAATTTAGAGATGACTTGGTGTATGTTCCTTAACAAGTCATCGTTTGCGGCTTTAAAGAGCTCGGCGGTTTGATCATCCGCTCCAGCAGCTTTGTTGGACTTCAACTTAGATATTCCTATCTTCACTTCACCCAGGTCAGGTGGACAGAATTGTTGGTCTACATCGTCCAGGTTGAAAGGTTCATTCTGCTTGACAGCGGTATTTGCTTCGTCGTCGCCGTTATACAGTCTGCAGAGAATGGTCTTTCCAGATTCTCAGCACCGACTGCGATTCTACCACGATGCTCCCTTGTTTGTCTCTACAGGTTTCGGTTCGGGGTTCGTGTCCGTGGCATGTTTTTTTTTTACCTTTTGGTAAAACTTCCGAATCTCATTCCTGGAGTTGCATCTCTCAATTTCCTCGACCGAGCGTTTCTCATTCTCTTTCCCTTTAATCCTCCTGTACAGCGCCGCTTTGTATGCATCTTGCTTAGGTGCATGTGCTTGCCGGCATTCGTCATCAAACTAGGGGTTTCTTTGTCGTCTGATGGCCTTCTGTCAGTGTTACCACTGGTTTTCGATGCTATATCATGGTTTCCATTTAGAACGCTTCTGGGTTGAGGAGAGAAAAGAGATTTAGATCCTAAGCCAAAGTGTACTGGCTGTATAGTTACTTGCTTATTTACCTAGCGGATGCTACAGCTCTGGGTGAACTTGGTCTTCACCCAACAAGTTTCTCCAGCTGCCCAGATTTTTTACTAGCTGACCGGACAGCAAATTTCATGAGGCCACTTCCCTTTTGTGTACGCTACTTTAAATGCGGTCACTTTCGACTCTAAAACTCTTTAGGCTGCGGGTAAGTACTTATTCGCTCAAGATGGGCCAGCCATTTCAGACGTTGGGTCCATAGATGACAGACTAGAACAATATCACTTACAACCCATGAGGTTCGAAGTTGAATCTGATTCCCCATCCTTCGTCAATACAAACGGGACCAAACGGGTTCTGATTAATTTGCTTTCAACAAAGTCGAAGTCTAAGCGTCATAGAACAGGACCGGGATGATACGGTTCTAGAGGACCAGTTTAGTCATAAAAGAAAGGACATAGTTACTCAATTGACGCCTGAGCACAACGATTGGCAGGAGCAAATTTACGTCTAACTTCTAGGCTTATTCATTCCTGCTTGTAATTGCGAAGCCCCAAGTGGTTGACGTTCTTCACGCCCTCGAATTTATAGCTGCCAATGGTGTCATTCAGGACAATTTGTCAGTGGTCGTTTGCTATTAGAACCATTGAAGCCGCTTTATTTTTAATACTCACGACAGCTTTATTGACGGTTTGCTGTCTAAATTCAGTCACAGTTGATATCCGTGACATTGTCGGTCTTTTGCTGGCCAGTAAATTTTCAAGATTTTTTCTTGGCGACGTTAAGAAGGCCACATAACGCTGCCTTGCCTTAAGCTTCCCTTGACATTACCGGCCTTGATGGAACAGCAAGAAATCTACATAGTCATCCAGTACAAATATAAGGGATTTCAATACTAAATACTAGCTCGTCTCTGTGCACGCTGTCAAGTGGTCGACAGATAAATGGCGAGTGTCGATCGTTCCCGGGATTTTTCCATGATCTACGGTGGGTAGTGTGTATACTTGATCGAAGGTGGACTTTCTTTGCCTGAAATCGTACTGGCGTGCAACAACCAGATTGTTCGGGAATGGTTTTAAACGCAGAAAAGACCTTATAGGCGATATTTAGGAGACTAATTTCGCGCAGTTAAAAAGGTTTTCTTTCTCGTGACCTTATGTTTCAGCTGAGTTTGTACTTTTTCCTAACCAGATCACATACGGCTGCTATGAAGACAGTTCTATGCTCCAGAGGCTTTATTAGATATTTGCTGGGATACGTCTTTGCCGAGGTTAAATGGTTCATTCTACCTGATAGAGGGATCAACGATTTTTCGGTGACTTATATATAAAATCTTGATGTGCACTTGCTTTTACACATATGCAAAAGTGGATTCGTTTCAATGAAGATTTGATCGTAGGTGAGATGTTTCGCCCTCTCGAAAGGCCTGACAGCTGGATCGTCAGGTATGGAAGATACCATACCAGTGGATGCTAGAATGAGCTCGAGTAGAAGATACCATAACTTGTTTGAAAATCTTCATCTGTTAAAGGATCCCTACGCCGCATCCACGTCGTATGATGTTCTTTAGGCGTGACATCATCTAGCAGACTTTTTCTTCTTGTATATAAGTTATAGAAGCAATTCTAAGCATACAACGATAACAAATATGTTTTATGGCACTTATGTCGCCTAATTTTCGAGTATTTTTGGCGTTGTAAACATATTTTTGAATGTACACATACAACAGATAGCATCGAAAGGATGTCAAACCCTGATAAGATATTTTGCAAGACATAATTATTGTAGTTCTCCATAGATAAACTTTAAATAGAAAAACAATTTGTTTATCAGTTGCAAATGCAACATAGAAATAAACTTTGTAAGCCATTTGCCAAAAATAGCAACAAAACTTCGACACGAATAGTGTTAATCAATTTTCACTCAATTTTGTGTTACTACCTATCATCCAGACCGACAGTCACAATCGTGTGACTTCTAGGGGGCAAAACGATTAATTATGATATGTGTAGCAAATACTCGTAAAATGATAAGCAATCGGTTGGATGAGACTGTGAGTCATAGCTGCCGTTAAAATTTGCAATGCAATTCCCCTTATCTAAATGTGGTAAAAGATTATTATTATTATTTTTTTTTTTAATTTTGAACACGTTTTTCTAATCACCATTTGAGTCATAAAAGATATAAAGGAGAAGGGTCCCGCACCCAAATAAATAATCAATCAACTTGACATGGCTTTAAATTGATCTTGCAATTGGAAAAAAAAAACAGAGAGAACTCAACCCAACGGATTGGCATAAGAAAGGTTGAGAATCGCCTTCTTATTTGTTTTGTACAAGATTCTTTCGAAATCTATAAGAATCCTTACTTACTCCAAATTGTACAGTACTAGAATCCGCTTAGAAAGATTACTAAGCTACTAATTTCGGTTTGTATAAGATTGTTGATATAAATCTTCAGTTTAGAGCTTGAGCATGGTCCAATTAATGTTGAGATTCCTCCTCTCCGGACATACTGTCCTCCCACCATAATTTAAAAGGAGTAAGTTTATGCTTCCTAGCGTACCTAGAAACAAGCCGAGACTTCTCTGGTGCTAGATAATAATTTGCCATCTATGTATGCATGTGTATTTAAGGAAAGTTGGCGATCTTTGTATATGAAAGCCCCCTCCAAGTCCAAAGGCTTCGTAAAATTGTCGTATCCAGGGCAATTACTCCAAAACATCTACCAAATCTGAACGGATTTTGGTTTTTTAGTAAAAAAAAATTAATATTCTATTACCTACTTACTTTAGTTGGTACTAGAGTCCAGGGTGGAGTTGGGCCTCAATCAACAAGTGTTTCCAAACGGCTCGATCTTTGGCTTAATGTCTTTAGTTTCGCACGCAAAGTTGGCTGAGGTCACCTTCCACAGAAACAGGACTTCGATTACTAAGTTCTTATATAGGATCACTTGTGTTGTTCGAAAGACGACCTTGCAAGTCAATTGACTTCTTCCCCCAAAGAAGGAGCATCGGAGACGTTGGTGTTGTGCGTCCTTTCCGTTTGACAGAATAACTACCGTAGTTGGTGTCGTACAGGTTATACTTTTCGATAGTATTGGATCATTGCAAAAGTCCGTGCTGGATTTAAAAATGAAACACCAGCACAGTAAAGAAAATATTTTCAATAAACAATTATACCAAGTCAAGTCATAAATACTGTTACACAACTGAACTCACTCATTACGAATGGAACACTGGGCGCATCCATTTCGTATTGATTGCGATTTGACAGTTGATATTTATGCTTCATTGAGACGTTAAAAGTTGTTGACATTAATTGCTTACAACCATGGAATCGGGCGACATCGAAGTTCGTATTGTTGTAGTTGGCCTACTTAAATGCAACATGGATAAAGGCTTGGAATCACTCGCAATTTTGTGTATCGTGCTGTGAAGTTGTTTGAGTATACTGGTGGACTACGAGACCGTCAAAGATCCGGCCGTCCGCGCACTGTGAGAGCTCCGAAAGCGATCAAAGCCGTGAAGAAACGAATCGACCGAAAACTGCTGCGAAAACAGAATATCTTGTCGCGGGAAATACAAATTTCGCAGAAATCCATGTCCCGCATTATCAAAGAAGATTTAGGACTCAGCGCGTACAAGCGACACACTGAAGAAAAAACGCAAGCGAAGATCGAAAGTGTTACTCAGCCAGACAAATTCAACAACAAGCCATAGACTTTACAGCAAGACTCTGCTCCAGCTCACAAAGCAAAAACGACTCAACTGTGCCTCAAAAACAACGTTCCGGACTTCATATCAACGGATGATTGGCCAGACCTCAACCCGTTGGATTACAAGTATTGGTCCGTATTAGACGGCATGGCTTGCTCTACTCGACACTCAAATATTAAGTCGTTGAAGCAAGCACTTGTCCGCGCAGTGGACAATTTCCCCATGCATGAAGTGCGTCTCGCAATCGATGAGTGGCCACATAGTCTTAAGCCGTGCTGAAAGGCAAATGGAAGTCATTTCGAATAAGTTGTTTTAAGATTTGTAGCCATTGAATAACCCATTAGCAACAAAAAAAATTTTTAAATATTAATTCGTTTTCATTTGGCGCTGATTTTTCTGTGTACCAGTATTTATGACTTGACTAGGTATAGTCCCTGTTATTTTCTTCAACTGTATTCCAAGGTTTTATAAGCTTGCCAACTCCATTTTCGTAGAAACAGGAGTTTTCTACCAAAAAACTTCATAAAGTAGTTTTCGACAGCTTTAGTAAAATTACATTTTTTTCGATTTAAAACGTTCTGTGGGACCGAAACAGATACAAATCTGAATAAGCAAGATTTGGGGAATAAGGCAGGTGCTGAAAGATTTCCCCTTTTAACTCCTTCAGTTTTTTGAGCGTTTGTCGTGCGACATGGTGCCTGGCGTTATTACGATTGAAAATGACACCTTTTCAATTAGAAACAACCAGGCGATTTTCTTGGACTTTTTCATTGAGGTTAAAGAAGCTAAAAAAAAATTGTATCCCTAGAATCCTTCTTCCTTCCTTCTTCTTGCTCTTTACTGTCACGATCGATGCAAAAAAAAAATATAATACGGATGCACGATCGGGTCGTGCCTCAATTTGCAAATTTTTGATGCATCCTCCTTAGAATCCTCTGATTTTTGGCGCGCCATGAGATGACTAATAAATTGTAGCGTCACTATCGAATAAGAATTCAATTGTTCTTTGTGTGTTTGCGCAACTCTCCTCCAGCGAAAGACATGTATGGCGCCATGCTCGGCCTGCGGGCGACTGAAGGGGACGCGGTCACGCGTACTTAGGTACATATTATTCGGATTCGGTCACATATAGTCCCGAGCGTGGAAGACAGGTTCCCCTGCCAAAAGACTCGTTTTCATGTCGTCTAAGCGAAGATATGGACACTGAGAAGCTGTCCAGTTTATTTTGTTTCATCAAACAATGCGGCACTATGAGACATGTGGCTCGCGCAATATTGTCACCAAATCTCGGAGGGCCGTCTAAAACGGGGTTGATCATCTAAGGCCATGTCACCGTTTCGACATCTATAAAGCAGGAGTCGATCAGAATAAATGCTCTCAAACACGTACAGCATCATGTGGCAAAGGTGTCGTTTTACTTTCTCCATTTTCGATCTTTTTTTCTCACACAAAATTTGACTTAACTCAACGGGCTGTAGCGATAAAATGACCTATCCACTGATATACAAGTTCATAACACAAACAATAGTTGCGTCATAACACCAAATTTCCGCCACTTATGAAGATCGGGCTGAAGTTTTGTTATGCTTAAATATTATCAAAGATGCCCTTCCTTTCCAGCTTTGAATTCAAATCGTCGAGGACAGTTTTCGTGGGGACGTGTGTGCTTATAAGGCTAACGTTGGCAAATTTCCTTGCCTAAATCTGCCTCTAACAGCAAACCCGCATCCAAATAGGCGCTGCTTTTGCCGTTGATAGCCAGGGCAGTAGTAAATTTTGCAGTTTGTCTTTCAATTTTTTCCGCCCCATCCCATCGCAGTTTTTGATTATATTTGCTTTGCAGCAGTCTAGGGCTTCTGCTGTTCGTTCGGATGCACATGGCATGGAAGCTAACATTCCATATTCAGATACGATGTTAGTTCTCATTTGTAGGGGCTGTCAACAGTAGATCTGTACGCATGTTGTTGCTTTGTAACTATAAACTTTATCTATGCCCGGACAGACGCCTTTAAAGAATGGCTCTTAGAGCTATCTTAAAAAATCGGAGTAGCAAAGGAAACAAGATTTATTATCGGTAGGTCTCTGAGATTCCCTAGTTCGTCAGCAGATACGAAAGAAACTTCCCATAAATGCATAAACAATCAGCAGCTTCACTCTTTAGAGCATCAACAACTACTGCAACGCTGTGGAGAATGTTTTTCGTGTGCTGCAGACACCATTGTCTAACAGCAGACATCTAGAATCAGATTGAATAACCCATAGCTCGCTGGTGGCCAAGTAATCAAACTATATCTAGTTAAAAGAGCACGGAAAGGGATGGCGTAAAGGTTTTATAGCAGTGCTTAACCACTTAGACATCCGCGGTTCGGTCCAAAGTCTAAAGTTAACCTCCCGCTACTTATATCCGTGTTCTCAATTCCTATTTAGTAAGGCTGAAAGATACTTCAGCGAAATGGTATAGCCAACAATTTGGAAAGCATGGATACTTCATAAGTAATCCATGATGTCTAGGGAGAACTGGGCTGAGTCGAAATTTGCTTGCTTTCACGAAAGATATTAAACCTGTCGATTTCCATGGTTGTGTCTGGTCCCTGGACAAGAAATACCTGCGAAAGAACTCTTAATAAGCCGATGATGGCACTCAGCGAGGTGCAAGTAACAATTAGAGATAACCAATATCTAATAGGCTCCGACCTAAGTAGATAGAGATCATGATCGCTGGAAAGGTTTGTTGGTTAAGGCCCAGGTTCACTCCAGATTGCACTGAAATTTGAAGTTAGCAACGAGAGACCCTATTCACTCCAATGTTTCAACATAACACCAGCGCCGCTCAAGTCAATAGTCAGACAGCATGTCGAAACAGGTACCGAACCCCTTTGTCTTGAAAATATGATTTCAGAAGTGAACTGGATGTGGATGGAAGAATTACCTAAACAAAAGCTTCGTTCAGCTTGCTATCCAAATGTCTGGAGACATTCACCATAAAAATAGCCAAAAAACCACAAAACGTGTGAAAACAGTGCTACTGTAAGGGTGTAGTATCTGAAAAGTGATCAACACAGCGATTAAAATGATTGTGTGGGGAAACCGTAGAAGGGATGACCAAAAATAGAACAAGAACCCACAGACGTGAATTGATAACAGTTTTACTGCAATGTACGCCAAGTAATGTAATGTAAAGTAAAGATATAAAAAGGGACATTCAAGGAGATTTTAGATCTTTTGGATATGACTTGGAGAAAACTCAAGCGAATTGGAGAACTCCGAAAACGATTGTGTAACGTCCTATCGCCCCAAGCAGTGTCAGTGGAGTAAAGTAAAAAAGTAAAAAGTTACTGTACTGAGTACTTTCTTTACCCGAACAATACCAAATTTAAGGATACCACTGATTTTGAAATTCAACGCAATCGTTAATCGTAATTCCTGTCTTTGGAATAAGCGAGAAACACCACGTGCCCTTAAGCATGATGGGGCAACAATTTTATAATTTCTTTTCATCCCCTTAATGATCGTCTTATCCTTTAGTTTTTGTACTAACACACTGACATTAAAAACGAATAAATCCTGGACTTTTTGCCGTTAAAAGAACACAACCAACGTAGAGGATTTGAAAATATTTTGTTTTAGGGACAATTGGGAGTCCTTTTACTATGCCCAACATGACTCAGCTACAATTTTTTATTATCAGGATATTTAAATGTGTATCTTAGCCTATCACCTGAAAATATTATAGAACATGCCCTTCCATTCGGTAGATGCAAGTTCTTATCTACATTATCTTTAATGGAAGCACATTCTACCTATAGATATTTTACTGCGCTAAGAAATGCATTACCCTCGGTCTTATGAAGACGCACCCATCCATGTGTAGGTCTCGCCTTTGGGTTGTAAAAGCTGACGACCGAGATGGTCGTTCATCCCCAAATCTCTGTTGCTATAAAGTTTCTTTTAGCTGACTGCTGGGATGGATATGAATTTTTTGATTTTTCAACCGAAATAATAAACTTCTTCGATAACCCTATCTGCAGAGCCAAAAAAGGTTCATTTTGTGGGGCGAGATTTGTTTAGGACTGTGATTCAACTTGGTTGTCATGTGCCATGAACCGGAGTGGATTAAGATCTTGGAAATCAGTGAGTTTTCATTGAAATACTGATAAGTTGGAGGATTCGAATGTAAGTGAACTCTTTCCTCTTCATATACTTGTACAATTCCACAGATCCTGGATAGCCAAATGGGCACTAGGATGCGGGGTCTCGGCCTTGGGAAATGGGAGGTTTCTAAGAAAACCAAATGAAAACACTTAACGGAGGAGACTATGAACATCCATAAACATTGTGCCCAAACTAAGAAAGAGAAAGAAGAAAGATCAAGCTGTTCAGAACCGGAACGATGCCATGCAAAATGTTTTGAACTGACATGGAACTGCCGGAACACATCCTAAAAATCGTCACTTGAAAAACTCGAACACTTCTTAATTTGTTGGTACCTTAAAACCAATTTGGAGGACGACTACATTCCCTATCGATCGAAGTTAAAAGGATGCAAAAATTTTATTCGGATTCAGAAGAGTGTTTTCTAAAAATACTCTAAAGAAAGGGTCGTAAAACTAGGTGTAGCCAAATCGCTTGTCATATTCTAAAGGCACATTAGCCAGACTGGAAGAAAATAAGGTCTGACGCATTCTCGTAACTCATCTCTCAGTTAACTTGATCAGAACGGGCTGAAAACTAGCGAACAATTTGCACCAAAACTGCGAGCTATTTATAGGTTGTATGTGTTGGACAAAGCCATTAAATACGCTTTTGCCTCCTTTGATGGGGTCAAATCGACCAACACCGATAGCATACATATACCTTTGCATCTATCCTGGAGCTGGCATGTAATCCGAACCCCTGGCGGACAGTAGAGATAGCCTTTATATTGCAAATCGAAAGTCTGAGAAAACCAATACCAATCAATTTCACTTCCTTCATGCAAGCATGGTGAGCATGGTTGAGCTTCATGCATGCAAGGCCCTTTGTGAATGCATTACGAGTTAAATCTTTAGAGACTAATCTCCAAACTCTTGTTGGCAGAATTGAAGACGACTTCGACAAAAGGCATTCGTGCCTGGCTTTCGCTGCTTTCGACAATGCACCTATTGATGGCACATGTAACTCGGACAGACAACGCGATGAGGACCAAACACAAGTTTTATGATTCAAAGCATTGCTGGTGAACAGGATTTGGTTTGCGGATGTAATGTGATGAAACGATTTCCTAGCTCCATTGTTTTGGTGCATTGTATCGACTCGCTGCTTAACATCGATACTGTCCGTTGGGTGATGCCTAGCGATTGTCTACTCTAAAGGCACAGGTAGTTCTAGATATGATAGGCGACTAGCGTACTAGAAATCGGTTTTTAGTCAATCCTCTTAAAATTAAAATTGTCTGCTTTACAAAAACTTTCAGCTCATGCGGACGGCTTATTTTAGCCACCTTCCCAAAGAATGGGGTTTGCTTTCGAGGGGGTCCTTTGGACGGCTATGATGAGACCAATTGACTGTAGGCCTCACTATCTCTATATATTCAAATCAAGGGCTATACATTCAAAGACATTTTCCGTTTAGAAGAAGAATAGATGAATTGATCTGTGATGCAGTACGTACAGGACTTATGATAAATTGTTGGCTCTAGTGTAATGATCGCCTGATGCAATGAGATTAAAAGGCCTGAGGTAACAAAAGTACAAATTCCACATTTGATTAGAAAGGAAAATAATGTTGCCCGATCTTCATGGGCAATGAACTTATTCTGGTGAACGGCTGCACGTTTTCTTCGGTGATGTGGCGGGTTCTTGTATTGTAAGAACATTTTCACTTTAGTGTTTATAGTCTTTCTATAAAAGACTGTCATCGGGTTTAAAATAATTAGCCTGGCTGTGACCTAGGTCTATAGAAACTTCTTCCTTAAGAACTTGTCGAAGGTGCATGTAGAATAATGTAAAAATGGGGGGCTTCAATGCCAAAATTGGTAAAGAAGTTATTTTCGACAGAGATAATGAACGAAATAACTTCTAATGAACAGATTCGAGCTTATTGACTTTTTACTCTGAAGTCACATACGAGTACGTTTGTATAGCATACTTACTGGCTTTTCAGACTGAGCCCTGAGCCTCAATTAAAGAATTACTCCAGTAAGCGCGGTTTTCGACTATCTGGCACCTTTAATGCTTGCAAGCGCTCCAGGAAGAGACCTATCGCATTTTGCCAGTGGTGACAATCAGCGTATGTACGAGTATAACGAATTTACACAGTATTTTGGAAAACGATGCGTCTGGTGTTGTTGACGAAGAGATATGAGTGCCTTGTCTAACCACTTATCTGAAATGAAACGACTTGGAGAGATGCCTTTGACACCCCAGTTAATTCAGGTACGCTATTTTGATATTGATTTCTACTCCTGCTCATCATCAGCGCTTATAAATTTGGCAATACAAGCCTGCTTTGATGAAACCAGTACCCTCCTCTCAGCATCTTCCATTTCCCGAAACACATTAGACATCCAAACCAAAATTTAAAAATGCCACATTCAATGCACGTTATTGTTTTAATGAATAGCTAGCATTTTTCCGATCATTGCAGCCGCCATTCTAAAGGAATTCCACAGAGCCTTACATATCTCATCAAGCAATCCGGTTTTGCGATTTTTAAAACTGCGAAAGCCAATAATATTTTTTCGATTCTCTGCTACTTTACCTATAGGGGTTGAGGTGGAATCTTCCCTAAGGACCTCTACTTAACCAATCCTCCAGTCTATTCATAGACTCTACGGCCTTAGAGGCAAAGTATCAACCAATATGTCAGAACGCTGTTTCGACTGGAAGCTAAGCATCATAATACTCTGTTCTGTTACGAGACACTCAGACGACCCATAGAATTATGTTCGTTGATAAACTGCCAAACTTGGCAGTCTAGGATGCCTAAAATTGAACAGTGAGTCAAGCTAATAATGTCGTACGGCATATAATGGACAGATTCTCAGGGACTCTTTCAGTACAGTCATAGATGGACTTTTCAGAACAAGGGTGATACATCCAATTTTATACATGTAGCTCGAACTTGATCCACAGGACTTTAAGTAATTTAGTAGGTGCGCCATCTGTTGCTATCATTTTCAATCATTTCTTATTTTGACATTGACACTGACTCAAATGTCCCAAAAAATTTACAGAAACTCAGTATTGTATGAAATGGATCGATCTACGCTTGAACAACGTTGCGAAATATTGCAAAGTTACTACCTTTGCTGTATTGCCGAAACGAAATAACGTACCAACTGCTGCTGGTGTCCGAAAGTTCATGAGACCGGTTTGCTGATTGATACTCGTATAGTAATTGAACAAATTCCCAAATTTGTCCTGTAGGCTTAACGGAGAATATTTCAGTTGTTGCGGAAAGTGAACGCCTAAACATGAAAATCTTAACGAACAACTGAACATTAGTCCCACTAGTCTATGAAGAATTTGCATAAAGATCTCGGATAATTCGCTAACAAGGTCTAATTGACTCCGAAATTGAACCAGAATGACTACCACCTTCGTTATGAATTCTCAGTTTGGACTTTAGAGCAGTTCGAAATTAACCACAATTTTGCTCAAAAAGTAATCTTTTCAGATGAGGCGCGTTTCCACCTTGACGGAATTGGCGTATTTGGTCTCGGACCATCCACACATAGTCATAGAGAAACCAATGCTTCGTGACTTGTGTTGGGTGTAGTTTTCGGAATGGCGGCTTTATTGGCCCATTATTCTTCCAAGACGACAATAGAAGAAACATTACAGTCAATAGAGAGGGCTACCGAAGCATGATAATTGATTTTGTCTGACCAGAAATTGAGGATTTGAAACGGGCTACGTCCCACACAAATCATTCAACAATCGATTTAGAGCACACTTAGTTCAATAATCATGTAATCACTCATTTTGATGATTTTGCCTGGCTTGGATTAAACGTCGTTGAAATTTGTTTTTGTGGGCTTCCATTACAGATCGACGTCATGCGAACAATCCAGAGACGACAATATTTGGCACTCAAGAAAAATAAGGCCCTGTGCACACATGCGTTATTTTAACGCGTTGTGCCGTAGCGGTGTCGCAATAGTTTAATGCACACATACGGGTTTTTTCTCAAAGGACTCAATATGCATTTCGCGTTTGGCTTGCAGCAATGGAGGTTTATAAAAAGAAACGAGTAATTTTCGCGTACCTAGCGCATAAAAACTATTTTATTGAAAAGGAAAGACGTTATCGGGTACATCCTTTTGTTGATCATATCGATCGTTTTTGACTATATCGTGTTTCGCCTCGAAACGTTCACAAAATACTCGGCAAACACTTATCCACTACGCTCTTTTCTTTTGCCGGTCATGGTACTATGCCTCGGAAGCAACACTCCATATTTCTGGAAACCATTTTTTATAAATAATTCTATATAAAATTCTTCCATATTTGACATCTTTCACGCATGTGTTCACTGCCCAATAACAAACAATGTACTGAAATACGCAACCGCGTTTGGAAGAATGACGCGTGATACTGCAGCGTCATCGCACGTGTGCGTGCACCACTCAATTTATTTGAGAGTACTGTAAGACGCAAAGATGGTTCCGCTGCGTCACGTCGCACCCATAATGTTGGATTGCTCTGTTTCGTCGATTTTTCGTTCACTTTTGCTTTCGTACGTAAATTGCGATCAGGATTGCATTTCGTACGAAAATTTGACAGCTAAGCATCTGTTGAATTTAATAATTCAAAAAGCTGTAATTTCTTTCAAAAACATTAATATTAGAAGGGAATACATATATTTGATTATCAAAATCATCCGAAGTGCTTTTACTGTGGATTTGTGCCTTTCACTTGCGCGATGAATTCCAGAAAGCTTGTGTGTCGGAACAACACTTGTGGAACATAAAGAAATTGTTGTGTTCCACGATTGACTTGACAGATTGATACGTTTTCAAACGCCTATTATGGGCAACTTGTCCATTTGAAGTAACGAAAAGAAACTTTTCGTCCAGTTCTGACAGCAGCTTCAGTTTACTTTCGCATATTATGGTTGAGCCTTAAGGAAGGAAAAGGGGTATAGGTTATGAACTTCCAAGCAATCGTTCTACATTATTACAAATCAGAATGCAATGGCTTGGTAGTTATCCCGTCCAAAGTTTAAGTGATCTCTGCTCTTTAAAGATTGCAAGGCTTTGTGGAATTTGTTAAGAAATCTCTGTGGTTCCTGGACCAGATAAGGCATCTTCAGATATAATTGCTCATCAACGAAGATTACTATCTCTCTAAAGCATGGGCATTAGTAATTATTCATTTCCGATTTCAAGGATACCACCCTACTTTCAGTTATGGCTGTTGGGGATGATTTTGCACACTGAGTCCCCAGTATATGTACGTAGGTATGCGGTATTTCCCAGCTCATAGCTATTTTTTGCCTAAGCCATAGGGTTATCGCTCAATGCCGAACGCCTGAGAACAATATTTTTTGTATTGTTGTTGTACTAAACTAATAAAAGTTACAATGACTCATCGACAATTAAAATTACTAGAAAAGGTATTTGCAACTATTACTTTGAACTATTTACTTTGAACGATT
This sequence comes from Volucella inflata, assembly GCA_928272305.1. Taxonomy (NCBI): domain Eukaryota; kingdom Metazoa; phylum Arthropoda; class Insecta; order Diptera; family Syrphidae; genus Volucella; species Volucella inflata. The sequence goes on from OV743716.1 coordinate 157,536,134, forward strand.
GATATTTACATATTCAGTCGTAGTAACAATTAGAGCTCACCTAGATAAATTGTGATTGTTGGCTGTCGAGTGTCATAGAATGCTGGGGCAACAGTGCCGGACGCAATCTTTTAAAACATCCCACCCTGAACATGTGGAGGTTTTGCCTAAGTTCGAATTTAATAAGAAAAATAAGGATTAGGATAGATTCTGCTAACCAACACGAAATCTTTCAATTTTTAAAAGAAGTACTTCCTTGTCCTAGTCCTCTTAATGGACTGTATTTAAGATCACATTCCAGCTACAACGCGCCCAATATTCTAAAACTACTTACAACTATTGTAAATCCATATCAGGAAGCATAACCAAGGAGAGCACTATCTAAATATATATTTCAATAAGCAGACCACACCAAAGTTTAAAGATTTTTACATAATCCGTTTCGATAGAAAAAAGTTTACCCACTTTAAATATTCAAGGAGGAAATTCCCTCCCCTAAAGTGTCATAAAACTATGCAAACAAAGCAAATATTCTCCATTCGTGTCGGTCGAATTCATTCGAATGGGGAAGGCTCCCTTTAAACAAGTAAAAAATGAAAAACGAAAAAAAAATATCCCCACTCTAACCGTAGCTTTATTGACACCATCTGTGTTTGCACCCAACACGTGTTTGTTTACATTCCCACTGTTCACACTGATTAAATTGTACTTGTCCCCCCTCTCCGATAAGTACAACCCTAAATCACTAACCCACTGAATTTGTATTCCATTTTTATTGATATCTATACTCAAATCACTCTCTCTCTCTTTACAGAAATCTGAAGGACAGTGATAAGAAACCATTTATCGAATTTGCTGAGAAATTACGATTAACACACAAGCAGGAGCATCCCGATTATAAGTATCAACCCCGCAGGAAAAAGGTCAAAACTTGTACTACAACTGGTGGTTCACCCACTTCCACTTCACAAATATCCACTGCAGATGCAAAAGTACTCGTATCTACTAGTAGCAATTCAAAGACAAATAACAATCACCGAGGATCCTCCTTACGTAGACTTGAGCTGAAGTCATTTGTGGACTTAAACAAGAATAACCGTTTCAATTGTCGGACGCAGTACCTCCCTAACAATACCACAACAAGCAGCTCCTCCACTGACACTGGGCGACGACTTGCTCCAATAGACCAATCATCGGAGATGGATTACACCGCCAATGGTTGCGGTGATGGCATTTTATTATCTCAGTATGCCCATACGAATGGCAATGACCACGAATCGATTTTGAAAAGCTTCAATGAAAGCAATGAATCCTTTCGGAAATTCGATTACGTACAGCAAATAGATTCACCATGTTCGACAACGTCTAGCTCCAGGCAATCAGTGAGTGAGGCAAACCCTTTAACACCACCAGCTACACCTTATACCATTGCTAGTTCTTTACAACGATCGATAGGAACACCACCACCAATGGCAGGAGCAGCAGCAGCAGCAGTTGTATCACTAACACTTCCACCCACCTCGTCGTCATCTTCATCATCATTAGCAAAGCATGAACACAATTCACCGGAACACTATTCGTTGACAGTATCTGAGCATCAGCCACAGTACGATAATAATAGCTTGGAGTTCCATAGAAACAATGATGTAGTGGCTGCTGGCATCGGTTACCATCATCATCAGTCTCTTGGAATGGATACATCTTCTTCTCACCACACTAATCGGACATATGCTATTCATCATTATTTGCAGCCACAACAATCTCAACAACAACAGCAACAACAGCATCCCGGCATCCATCAGCAGCAGCAACATCAACATCAGCAACAGCATGACCCAACGGATTCTTATGGAACATCGACAACGTCGCCACAGTCGATTGCACCGCTTCATTATTTGCATGCCCATCACCAGCATCATCAGCACCATCAGCATGTTCACCAAATGGTCCACAACTATTTGGCGCCATCTATTGTTGATGCTGACATTGATCCTAAAGAAATTGAACAATATTTGGAAGGTCTGCCTCAAGGTCACATACCCATGTGTGCCACAGGCACATCTTCATCATCACCCGCATCTTCATCTGTATCCGCGTCAAGACCACACAAAACATCACCGTCTTCCAGTTGTGTGCCTTCATTAGGCAGTGTTCTGACCTATAAAAGTGAAGTGGAATCACTGTTAGAGCTTCAACCTGTTGAGAGAATAAATATCGGCACAATGTCACCTGGTCAGCATTCTCATACCCCCGTCGGTAGTACATCATCTTCAATTGGCCTTCCAGATGGATGTATGTCAGAGAGCAATTGCTATTACCAGGACACAGGTAACTCATCAGCAGCCACAGCTTCTGTACCTGGTCCGTTTCAGTACCACAATCTCTGGAGCAACTATGTGAATCCATAAAATCGAAAAATGGCAAAAAAGTCCTCACTCCCAGGGCAGGTACGAATACAAGACATCCAAGGAAGTCCATTTATTACCAGGTCAGTTTAGAATGACATGACGCCAAAATTCAATCACCATGTGTGTGGTTTCCTTTAACTCCGTAGTCACTTGGTTACCATAGTTGTATCATAATTGTAGTTTTAGTTGTATTAAGTTTTAGTTCAGAATTTAATTAAGTTTGTAAGCAATTTATTTTGTAGGTATTTTGTATGTTCTTGAATCTGTAAGGTTTCCTCTCTCTCTCTGTGTAAATAGGCTTAAGTGTGCGACTATTTTGGAAAATAAATTCAATTACAATCTGTTAAAAATGTCGGTGTTGCCTTTAATTTTTGGGTTTTCGAGATACAAGAGTTTTCAGAATGCTTTCCAATCTGTACCCCAACCAGGTTCAGAAGGCAGAGAATCCGGAAAAGGCTTAGACGTATGGGTAAGTGCAAATAATGAATGTTCGATTGACAAGGCTAATTGGTTCTTCCACAAAAATAAATTACCAACTGATTGGAACAACAAGAAATGATTACAAAAAGTCTTTCAAAAGTCCAGCCTAGAGGTTTCCAAAAACCTCAACGAAAGTAATGTTCCAATAAGGACTTGACAACTTTTTTTTAAAATAAAACGCAAACCATTTGAGATATTTGAAAAACTTTATTATTTTCTTGAAGTACAATCAAAACATTTATGAATGGAACTCGACTTCGTTCATATGGCCACCGCGGGCACGTTTGCAGCGGTCGATTCGTTGGACCCAATTTTCAACGACTCGGCCACACATTTCGGCCGAAACGGCCGCTATTTCGCGTTCAATATTGGCTCTGAGCTCTTCCGTCGTCGTCGGCTTGTTGGCATGACTTAACGTAGACCCACAGAAAATAGTCAAGCGGCATTAAATCGCACGAACGAGGCGGCTAATCGACTGGCCCATTTCTTGAGATAACACGCTCACCATACTTACTCTTCAATAAATCGATTGTAACGTGTGTTGTGTGGCTTGTGGTACCATCCTGTTGAAACCACATGTCGTCCAAGTCCATATCTTCCAATTCGGGCCAAAAATAATCGGTGATCATGGAGCGATACCGCTGACCATTCACAGTAACGTGACGATCATTATCGTCGACGAAAAAATATGGCCCAATAACGCCGCCGGCATGCAAACCGCACCAAACAGTAATTTTTTCTGGATGAAGTGGTGATACATGAAGCACATGTGGATTTTCACTCGACCAATAACGCATATTTTGCTTGTTGACGAACCCATTTAGCCAAAAATGAGCTTCGTCACTGAAGATGAATTTGCGATGAAATTCACCATCTTGACTCATCTTCTCAAGAACCAAATCGGAAAACGTACGTCGCTTCAAATGGTCCATCGGCTTCAATTCTTGAGTCAGCTTGATCTTGTATGGGTGTAAACCAATATCCTTACGCAAAATACGCCATAATGTGGTCTGAGTGATGCCCAATTCTTGAGAACGCCGTGGAATTGACTGATTTGGGTCGTTTGCATACGGACGCCTGAACGGCAGCGATATTTTCGACACTTCGACCAACCCATTGCCTCACTGACACGGCAACATCACGCAACGAATATGGAGACGCAAATTTTTGCACTAAACTTGTTATTGCCTGTCTTCTAGGGCGAGAATTACGACCGAAAATTGGAATTAACGCTCTTAAAGTTGCAGTCACCGACTCCGAATTTCAGTAGAAATTATATAATTTGCAGACGTTGCTCGTTCATGTACTTTACCATGATGAAAATGTTGAGTTAACTGATTGCTTTATCATTCTTTCTCCTCAAAAATGTAATAGGCCATTCAATGTTCAAAATGTGACTTTGCCGACTCAATTTCAGTGTCATTGGAATGTCATTGGACTGCATTTATCGATGTGGGATCAAGCTTAGGCATAAAAAGGATTTGAAGAAATATTCTGAAACTTCACAGATGACCTTAGAAACACATTCACTAAATATTTTTACCCTTAAGGCTAGACCATTTCAAGAATGTGACGTCAACTTAATTTTCATTTCAAATAAACAAAGCAAGCGGCACTAAATCCCATTCTAGTTCAACCGCTTCTTAGAGAAAAATAAAAATATTTCTATAACAACTTGGATTCCAAAATTTTACACCCCAGATTAGAGCTACGACTTATGGTAGATACCAAGGCAGTAATTCTCTCACTTGTGAGCCTCTAAAATATTTCCATTCAAAGGCAGGAAGGAAAAACACTTGCGACTACTTTGCAAGAAACCACAACTCCACGGCAGGACTATTGTTACAAGAGTAATTACGATTCCTTTTACAAAATAAATTATATTCACGAACCATAATCATGGTGCAGAATGCTGGGCCCATACCACCATACCAAGGATTACTCTCTCCCCCTCACCTATAGAGTGTTGCTAGGCACTTCTCCCGACAAGAACAGGGTACGAGGAATTTAATGCAAATAGCCAGTGTTGTATGATTTGGGGTAGCTCTCACAAGAGGAAACAAGAATTCAAAATAAATGTGAAACTTTGTAACGACCACCGACACGCCGCCGTCATGAAAATAAAGAGTTCTCACAAAATTTGCACAACAATTCCCAAAAACTAATTAAAAGAGATCCTTTCATCCGAAAATTTGGAATTATGACTTGCTATTGTGTAAAATTAACAACAAAAAACCAAAAAAAATTCATTTTTTGTTTGCTTCCCGCAGGAGTGCTCTGTTTTTGAGATTCATACTCGTCTTCTCAGATTTTGATGGACATGTATTGTTTAACGGAAACAGGATACACTTTTGTATGGCTTTCACCCGTCAACGTGTACGGATATATGGTTTGGGTAATTGGTTATGAGTTCCATGTATGGATAGGCATACAAATATCCGAGCTTTGCCGCAGGTTTATTTAGATTGAACTTGAACGAGACTTGATTGAATTGTATTCTTGTCATCCTTTGTGTCATCGAGTATTGAAGGCAATCACAAGGACGTGTTTTTGTTGTCCAATCAGTTCTTAATTGATTTTAATAGAATTTACTTGTTAAGTGAAATATGGCTTAATTCTCAACAAGGATTCCTAGAAATCTAATAAATATAAGTCGATCCTTGACAGTATTTAGTATAAGTAAGATACCAGTGATCTATTCACTTATGTCAGGGACAGATGGGCAGTACTTTGAGCGCTTAACACCTTTCTCATTTACTCGAAATGTGTAAATAATAATCTGTTGGTACCAAGAGCAATACAACACAATAATTGCTCTATGTAGTACCGTTATCATTCTCTAAATTGGACTTGACATTATTGAGAAGTTAAGACACGAAAAAAGTTCTTATTAGCCTGACTCTATCAAACAGTTTATGTATTGTCGTTTTTCTCGGAATATCGTTCCCGACTTTCATAAGGAAACAAGAAAACTTTCAAATATATATATATATATATATATATATATATATATTGTGGGTAGGTGTGAAAATCTTCATAGACACTATGTACCCGTTGCTCATAGTAGTGTGAGATTCTTACTCACTAAAAACACGCCTCCCTTCTTATCGACTATAACCACTACAACTAAGTTACCTTATCAAGTAGTTTCCGTTTCAAATAACTTTCGCATGGGGCAGGAAGCTTTCCAGCAAAAGCACCTGCTAGTACCGCTATTATATCCGGATAGTCCTTAGCGCACCAGATCGAATGGTCTCATTCTTTGTAATCGACGCACTAAGTTTGTCTCATCCAGAATTTGGAGTATTTTATTATTACAATGACCATGAAGACGAATACGGAGTTTGCGAGCAAAGTTCATTATTTCGTCCTCGACGGTAACTATATCTAAGTCTCTGTGGATATCACTGTTTCTGATATACCATAGGGCGCACACGATTTGTCTTAGAACTTTGTTTTGATAGCATTGGAGAATATTTCGGTTGCTTGGTTTAGTACAACGCCAAAGTTGTATACCGTACGTCCAAACAGGTTTAAGCACTTTCTTCTTATCTTCCAGTTAAGCCAGTACATTTGTCTGAATTTATTTGCAAGTTCATCAGGTTCCTTCTTAACATGCGGCTTCCATTTCAGTTTTACCTAGATGTAGATGTCATTCCTAGATACTTTGCTTCATTTGCATATGGTATTTGTACTGAGTTAATGAAAATGGGAAGGTTGTTTATTTTCCGTTAATTAAAATTAGTCTCGTTGAGAACAATTCGCCATATCTTTGTCCAATCGTAGATTTTATCCAAAGCCGTTTGTAGCTTTCCGGTAGCTAACTCGACTGAAGTATCTGTAGCTAGTATCACCGTGTCGTCCGCGAACGTGGCTACTATGGTACCTGATTCTTCTGGTATGTCTCGAGTATAGAGTAAAAACAATACCGGGCCAAGTACACTTCCTTGCGGAACTCCAGCAGCGATCTCTTAAAATTCGATCTCATGTTTAACATGAAAAATTCTGTTTTCCAGGTACGATTTCAGAATCGTATGCAGCTCTCTCGGAAGAACCTGACGTAGCTTAAAATTTAAGTCTTCGTGCCATACTTTATCGAAGGCTTGAGACACGTCAAAAAACACGTTAGAACATATCTTTTCCCCTCTAAAGCTTTCTCAATTTCATTCGTAATTCTAAAGACCTGGTCAATTGTGGAGTGCTTAGTTCTAAGACCGAATTGATGATCAGGAATTAGACGCCTTTCTTCAATGATCGGTTGCAAGCGCTTCAATAGGAGTTTTTCAAATATTTTAGATATTATCGGCAGAAGCGATATCGGTCTGAAGGACTTTTTTTTCATTTAGAGATTTGCCTGAGTTCGGGACCATTATAACTTCGGCAACTTTCCATTGGCTTGGAACGTTTAATAGTCTTAGCGCGGCATTTATAAGTTGGACCAGTTTGATCAGGGCTTTCTTTGGCAACTCCTTGAGAATTAGACCATTTATTAAATGATAACCAGGGGCTCTGTTATTTTTTTAATTGTTTGGTTAAGTTCTCGTAACGACACTGTTTTTATTCTAAAATTGTCCGTTGCCGTAATTATATAATTAGAATCTCCTGTTAGCGCCTGTCCATCAAAAGGCTTAAACATTTCTTCCAGCTGCTCGGCAAATGGATCCGCCTTCTCTTTATCTCCCTTTGCCCATTCGCCAATATTTTTTTTTATGGGAGGAAATTGTATTTGAGGCTTTTTGATTCCTTTCATGGCTTTCCAGAGGGAGTAATTTGAAAATATGTCACCAAAGACAAATTTGGCAGCAAGAGGTCGTACGTCCGCTTCAAGGTCGAGCTAATAAATGTATTTAAGCCTGATTTGCGCTTATGTCCTTTCAGAGGATAAAGTTGGCAACATAAAAAAAAAACCAAATTCAACTATGAAACCTCGAAGTACGATTTCACTTGAAGCCGTCAGATTTGCTGCTGATGTACTAGGCTTTATCCGAGCTCACTCGTGAAATTTTGGATTTGATGAAGAATACAGGCAAGAACACGTTGCAAAAGAATTAGCGCCTTTTCAAGAAAAAAAAATTAAAGCGACTTTAGCTGAAAAAGTTGTCGAACCATGAGAAATGAATGATCGGGGAAATGGAGAGGTGCTACTAGAAGAACACATTTTAGAAGTTTTACTTAAAGATGAAAAGTTAAAAATAATGTGTCGCAGAATCTTGTATAGAAATAAGAAGGAATTTTAATACTAGAATCACTGTCATTCCTAAAGAAATGAAAACACTCTTTCTGCAGCCTGTTAAACAAACCAAACCTCACTGTAATGAAGTACAAACCATACACCTTGGCCATTGATAATAAGAATCAGATGTGGCATGCTATTTAAGGTAGGCAATTTACTAGGTGGGGTAAAAAGCAACCTCATTGGGAATGAAAAAAAAATTTTTTTTAAATGTTTTTTTATTTCAATATAAATATAATATAGGTTGATACACTTATTCCAGCGATTTTCCAACTTCTTCCGAAAAGTAATTTTCCGGAAGGTCAGCAAAATACTCCTCCGTGGCGTCGATGATTTCCACGCGTGAGCTGAATTTTTTATTGATGAGCCATCTATTGAGGTTTTGGAAGAGATAATAGTCCGAGGGAGCCAAATCGGTCGAATACGGTGGAAGCGACAGCAATTGGAGCCGTAAGTCATTGATTTTAGCCGGCGCATTGTCTTGCAAAAACAAAATTTTTTTTCGCTTCATGTGAGGCCGTTTTGCAGCGATTTCGGCCTTCAATCCCTTCAATAATGCACAGTAATACTCGCTGTTGATGGTTTTTCCTTTTTCAAGGTAGTCCACGAAGAGTATGCCATGACAATCCCAGAAAACCGACGCCATAACCTTTCCGACCCATTGGGCCTCCCTCGGCCGCTTCGAAGCACTCGTGCCGGCTTTAGTCCATTGCCGGGCACTCATTCTGTTCTCTGGTGTGTAATAGTGGATCCAGGTTTCATCAACAGTTATCAATCGATGCCAAAAGTCCGCCCGATGCCATTCCGCATCAGCAAGTCCAAACACTCTTTCGAAGTGCTCTCGCGTTCGTGTTTTTGGTCAGGTGTGAGCATGCGCGGCACCCAGCGGCAGGAAAACTTTTTCATATGCAGAATATTGCCCAAAATATGGCGTGTGCGCTCGGTACTAATCTTTGTGGTATCTGCTAGGTCGCGCACCTTCACTTTCCGGTCAGCCAACACCATTTCATGTATTTTTTTGACATTGTCCTCTGTAACCGCATCGGAGAGCCTGCCGCTGCGGACTTGATCGGTAGTGGAGTTGCGGCCACCACGAAACTCTCGAAACCAATATTTGACGGTGTAATCCCCATAATTAGCCCCATAATATTTATCCAACTTTTCTTTTGTTTCCTTCGCCGTTTTGCCTTTCAGTAATGTTTTATGAGAGAACGAAAATCGTTTTTGTCCATACTCAACATGATGCCAAACACGTCAGCAACAATCAGCTGTCAAAACAAAACTAAAGACAGTATCGTACTGAAATTTGGAATGTCAGACTAAATATGAACGGACTTCAAGGCACCATAACCTTTTTTGCAGTAGCAACGCATTCCGGCGGTCAAGGAGTTTATTTTTCACCCCACCTAGTATGTAGTTATAGGGTAGACTATTAATATTAAGTATTCTATTAGATCGAGAAAACTGCAACTTTGAGAACAGATATGGGGGTGTTTTCAAGTATATTATTTTGTTTAAAAAGATGCAATTGCGCGCAATAAGATATTATTGCAAGGTGCATCCAAGGATGTTATTTGTGTAAGTTGAGGCATGATCATACCTGCGCAATCGATAAACATAATGTACCAAAGTATTATTACTAAAAGCTACTTGAAGTTTATATTTTGATATTGAATCAAGCTGACAATAGACCGTTTTAGCATAGGATATTATTGGTATCAGTAATGCTTTCATAAGTCGTATTTTAGGTCCGATTAGAATAAGACGAACAGTTGCCCAGAGCTTCCGAAGGCAAGCGTAGATACGACTAACGGTGTAGTTTACTTGGTCAGAGCAAGACAAACGGCAATTTATTTTAAAACCTAAACACGATACCCTAGATATAAATGGGATCCTTGCATTGTTTAAAGAAAGAGAAGGATAATTTGTTGATTCATATTGATTCTGAGATATCAGTATTGATTGGGACTTGGATGGATTTAAGGTCAATCCATTTTCAATAGCCCAGTTTTGTATTCTATAAAGGTCTTGATTTAACCTACAAAAAAGGTCTTCTACCAAACCCAAGGGCCTAGAAAGATAAATTTGTAAGTCATCTGCATAAAGATGGAAGGAGACGCTTTTACAACATTGAGCAATGTCGTTTATACGAGGGCGGGTCAATAAGTCCGTGAATTTTTGAATTTCTGACCTCTTTACTGAAACAGCAACACTGCTCCTGTCAACAGGCATCTGTCAGTTGACTCCTGTCAAAATTTAAACTTGCTGCGTCAGTTAGTTTGTGTTTGACAGCTATTTTTATCAGACTACTCACTAATTTGAGGAGAAAATTCTTGCGAAAAAAAACCATTACCGAGACCAAGGCTAAGCTTGATAAATACTATGGGGACTCTGCACCATCGATTTCAATGGTAAAAAAGTGGTTTACTGAATTTCGTTGTGGCCGTACAAGCACTGAAGATGCCGAACGTCCTGGACGCCCAGTTGAGGTCTCTTCACCCGAAACAATCGAAAAAATTCACGATATGGTGTTGGCCGACCGAAGATTGAAAGTGCGAGAGATTGTGGAAGCCGTAGGGATCTCGCATGGCTCAGTGGTTTCAATTTTGAATGATCACTTGGGCATGAGAAAGCTTTCCGCAAGATGGGTGCCGCGTTTGCTCACAGTCGACCACAAACGCAATCGTGTAACAACTTCACAGGAAGGTTTGGCGTTGTTTAATCGCAATATGGAGGAGTTTTTGCGCCGTTTTGTAACCGTGGACGAAACATGGATCCATCACAACACACCAGAGAACAAACAACAGTCAAAACAGTGGGTTTCTAAGGGTGAATCGGCGCCAAAGAAGGCCAAGGTGGGTTTGTCAGCCAATAAAGTTATGGCGACTGTTTTTTGGGATGCACGCGGGATAATCCACATTGACTACCTTCAAAAGGGAAGAACAATCAATGGGGAATATTATGCCAACTTATTTGACCGATTCAATGACGATTTGAAAAAAAAACGACCTCATTTGGCCAAGAAAAAAGTTCTTTTCCACCAAGACAATGCAAGGGTGCACACATGTGCAGTTGCCATGGCAAAAATCCATGAATTGGGCTATGAATTGCTCCCTCATCCACCCTATTCTCCAGATGTGGCTCCGAGCGACTACTTCTTGTTCCCAAACCTGAAGAAATGGCTTGTTGGAAAAAGATTTGACTCCAATGATGAAGTCATCTCGCAAACAAAGGCCTATTTTGAGGACCTCGACAAATCATTTTTTTTGGAAGGGATAAAAAAATTGGAGAAGCGTTGGACAAAGTGTATAGAGCTCAAGGGAGACTACGTTGAAAAATAAAATTATTTTTTTATCAAAAAATCTGTGTTTTAATCCAGAAGTCACGGACTTATTGACCCGCCCTCGTATATATACAGAAAAATTTGGACCCAAAATAGAACCCTGAGGGACCCCTTCATGTAAATATTTGTATTTTGAGCAACTCCACTTATAATAAACCATTTGAGCCCGACAAAACAAGTAGCTTGACATAAGTTTTGTTGCATTCTGACTTATCCCAAACTAAAAGCGTAATTTTTTCCATAATATTTCGTGATTAACTCTGTGAAAAGCCATGGAGAGGTCAAAAAGGCACAAGACTGTCAAATCCCCCTGATCAAATTCTCGTCTTATGTCATCTAACACTTTAATCATGGCAGTAGCACAACTATGCTGAGCCCTGAAACCAGACTGATGTGGAGAAAGCAGAGAGTTCAGATCAAGATGATTAACAATCTGCTTCGCTATTAACCTTTCAAATACCTTTGACAAAGTCGGCAGAATGCTTATCGGTCGATAATCAGAGGGTTTTTTTTGGATTGGCTTTTTTAGCAACTGGTATAATTCTTGCCAGTTTCCATGAATCCGGAAATGTCGATGAAGTAACACAGTAATTGATTATATGAGCGATTGTGGTGATTATGGATTTAAGTACTTTGGATGTGAACCAGGGACACTTGGAATTTTTTATACGAATAGTCCGTATTGGAACATTTCTGTTGTAGAGCTCGTTGACTGACCTCTGGAAAAAGGATAATTTTTCATTTGCCCCCGGAAGGCTAATACATTGATTTCAATAAATGGCATGAACATCTCTGTTCAGAGCATCGAGATTGATACTTTTTAAATCTCTAAAAGAAAATGTTATAGGGATGGCATTATGTAATATTGGATTGGACCCTTTTCTCCGAAGAGTTTTGCCGCTCACGCTACTTCGTCGTTCTTCTAAGGGTATGTCAACAACTGTTAGGCAGGTGCCTACTTGGATTTCTCTGAGCAAATTCTTACGATTTGCCTTATATCTATATGGATTTAAAAAACAAGCTTTGTATAGGGTCATTCATTTCGTATTTTCAAGTTGGTAACGCTGGCATTTGACAACTGCCAAACTCAGTGGTCATTTGAAGTGTCATAATATTGATTAGATGTTTGCCTTTTACTGTAATGGATCGCTTACAAATGGAACAACGCGTTAAAATTATTAAAACTTACTACAAAAGTGGTGATTCAAATGAAGCCACTCTTCGCGCATCATCTCTTAGATTATGGTCGTCATTATCGACCGACTACGCAAGCAATCGGTAAAACTGTGAAGAAATTTTGAAGAGAGTGGAAGCGTCACTGATGTCGTAAGGCCTGTGTATCATCTTAATGCACGCTCAGTCGAAAATATTGTTGCTGTAACTGCAAGTGTTGCTGATGATCCGAATTTATCGATTTCCCGGGGTTCGCAGCAATTGAACGTGTCGTACACCTCACTATGTCGTAAAGTTCAACTAACGCAACAATTGAAGCCTACTGACCATTCACAACGCCACACAACACGACCAATTATGGCTTTATTGCGTTAGAAGTTTCCTGGTCGCGTAATTTCACGTTTTGGTAACATCAATTGGCCACCAAGATCATGCGATTTGGCACCGTTAGATTTTTTTCTGTGGGGCTACACAAAAGACCGTGCTTACGCGAATAATCCCCGAACTCTAGACGTATTAAAAACCAACATTACTCAAGTTATGGCCGAGATACCGCACGAAATGTGCGAAAAAATGGTTAAAAATTACCTCAAAGTCTAAACTTTATAATGAATTAAAATTTTGATCAAAAATGTATCGCTGTGTGTGTTTTATTCAGCTTAACTTTTAAAATCGAGAAATGAATGACCCTTTACATACCAAACCTTGCACCTACTCCAAATCCAACTCTATTACATAATTTTGATATATATGTTCGTGTCTTGTATCTTGTTCGTTCAAATCTTATAATCATTTGCGGCAGAAGGAACAAGGCCACATTTAGCCGTGTGAGAAATTGTGGAACTGTAAAATGCTAAAATGTTTTACTTCCCAAGTACATAAAGTGGAATAAGGCCAAATCGAAAAAAATAGCCGATTTGGCGTTATTTCGCTTTGAAAAACCAAACTAAGCCAATTTTTTTCTATTTTGGCCTTCTTTTGTTGCGATTGTGGCACAATTTTCCAAAAGTCTGTGCAACTCCTTACATTGGCTAATGATACTGACACAATTGGCAGAATACCGCAATCTTTAACTGGTGTGCTTATGAGTATCGATACAAAGTCGACAAGAAAAAAAGGCTTTAGCTGTGAATAGGGGCAAAAGTTGTATTTACTATCCACAAGAAAACCGTTGATAACGAAAATTTAATAATGAAACCTTATCAGAAAATATAACATATAGCCCAGAAGAGAAAGAACACGCCTTAGGTGGCGTACAGAAGTGGAAGTATACCTTAATTATGTTGAATAGGGCATACGAGTATTCAAGTAGTTGGCAGAAAACTACGCCAACAAAAGAGGTTAATTGGTAGGAGCGCAGGCCAAAAGTAAGTAATCTTGTCACATGTGGTATTGTTACGCGAAGACAATGAAAAGAAAACGCCAAGTTCGGGCTACAAAAATGAGTCTGATTATTGATATCGTGTCGGGTCGGCTAAGAGAACATTCGAATTTATTTCAGAGGGACGTCTAAGAGATGTGGTAGCCCCTGCGTTTCGAAAGAAACTTCACAATCCTTGCTATGCATTACTAAAAAATTTGCTCCACACTAGGTTGAATGACTAGCTGGCTAAGGCCAAGCTTCATCTCAGAATCCAGCACTATCTAATTTGAAAACGAAAACAAACAAAAAAGTACATTCCGCAGCTATTTTTTTATTCATTTGTTTCACTTTTGTTCCAACATCGACTCGGACCACTATCTACTTGAAACCAAAGTGCAGATGCGGATATCTGTATCAGTTCTAAGCCACTGGCTTATTGTGAGGTAGTTCCAAGTCAAATGGCTACAAATGCAAAAGACCTTCAGGGCTTTTTTCGATTGAGTTTCCCTTAACCAGACCCTTTGGCAGTAGTGCCAATGGTCTGATTGCTCTTTTTTTTCATAATTAGTGCGCTCAAGGGGTTGTTAGTGCTCTTAAATTGTTTGCACATAGCGCCAGCGAAGGAAATTTAGGGAGGGAGAAAAGAGAGATACCGATGTACGTTGGTCTTAAATGTCTGAATATTGTAATGGCTAGGAAATACAGAGCTCGACAGGTCATTCCATAAGCGAGTTGTTCGACTTAGGAAAGAATCACTATATTTCAGGGTACGTCCGAAAGTAGGCTTGAGGCATTCATAGCGAGACGGGTTAACACCCGGTTGGAGGTTTTAAGGGGCGGAATACTTCAGGCAATTTCTGAATAGCACTGGTGGTGAAAATAGCGATAGAAGAGGGTGAGATAGAAGACATTACGTCGGTGGTCGAGGGTGTCAATCGACTGTGTAATATTTGCATCACCTATAAGTTTTAACGCACGATTTTGAATCCTATCTAGTAGGCGCAAAGAAGTCTTGGGAGCAGCTGACCAGATGTGAGCATTGTACTCCAATTTTGGGCGGAAGAAATCCTTATATTTTGAAGCCAGATCAGGAGGGGTGAACAATTTCTTACATCGCTTGAGGAAACCTAGACATTTCGCAGCATTTTTGTCATTCCAACGAAGGTTGCCATTGACACACATACTGACAATGGAAGGTTTTTCGGTTTCAACGATGCAAGTGCCATTCATGGATAATGGCTGGGTATTTGAATTTCGCTTAAGCGACAGCAGACAGCAACAAAACAATGTTTTGGAAGCATTGAATTCCACTCTGTTGGTAGTTCCCCAAAGGGTTATGCTGTTTATATCGGAATTTAATGAGCTTAACATACGCTGCCGTTCCCGTTCTACAGCCGAAGAGCAGGGACTTGAGTCCGGGAACAAATATGAAAAGCAGAGAGTACAGTCGTCACCAAAGGAGTAAATTGGATTGGATCTTGATATTATGGGTCAATGAAAGAAAGACAAATTATACGAGTAAGTTGTTGACAAAGAGAGGCACGCATATTAGACACCTAGTATGATAACTATGCAAAAGTGCCACCTTTTCCTTTTCCCGAAAAGTGAAAAATACAACATATCGTCCTGCTTCTCTTTATGCCTTATGGACGTTTGGGATAGATCTTCGATAAGACAATCTAAAATAGATTACTCGTGGTGGCAGACGAAAAAGAGTCCTCGCAAACTACCAATTTGTCTTTAGAAAAATGGGATCTAACGTTGATGCCATAAGAGCAGTAGTTGATATCCCAAAAGGCGCCATCGAAGGGGAAATATGGCTCTATGGTACACGGTATTGTGAAGAAGTAACGCTAACTTTTAAAATGCTAGTCGCTCGCCAGAATGAATACATCATATCACTTGCTGCGTATAGTGCCGAGCTATTTGAATAACAGTAAGTTAGGATTTAATACAAATGATGGTGAAAAAAACTACAAAGCCATTCCTGGAGTTCCACAGCGATCGGAATCATACGACTATCGTTGCCTGGAGGGTGACGGTAACTAGATTCGCCGATGACACTGCCGTCGTGGAATTGGTAGGCATAAGTAAGCAGAGTCGTAATGTTGAATCCTCTTCAAACGAAGCAATTGTCCGGATAAAGTATTGTCTAGCAGTCGTCAGCCTAGAAATATCCGAAAAACTGTAGAGTTCAACCAATTTTCAGATTTAAAACCAAATACCAAATTGCGGGTCAAAATACTCGTGAACTATTTAAACTAGAAATCATCACAAGTCCAGGCTCTCATGCCAAGAATCACTCTTTCTAATCATTCCTTTTTCGTGCAAGAAGGATCTCTCTCAAGTATTTCAGTCCTGCCTTACCGCACAGACGATTGACCACTTGGAAAGCAAATGAAACTGTTCGATGCTTCGTTCTTCGGTTAATTTGGAGAAACGGTGACGTACGTGCTGTATAAAGATCTTAAAAGCTCGGATAACCCTATGGCTAGGTCACCTTGGGTGCATGGAAACCTGGGAACCTGGGAACCTGGTCCAAAATGTTTTCGGCTCCAGCCCAGAAGGACAACGCAGTAACAAACGACCTCATCTTAGGTGGGATTCCAAAGTGGAAGGGGACTACGCCAAGTTCGAGTGCGTAGGCATGCTAGCTACCCCGGTTTGAAGCGCCATCTAGTTAGGTAAGTAAAATAGTATTTTAAAAAAGCCTCTTGGGACACCAACCATTGAACACGAGTTGATTGTAGTGGCTGGTATCAGATTATCACGTTTTACATCTCTAGGTATAGTTTCGTAGTGCAACCTTGATAACTTCCTAAGTGGGTATTTGTAGCTACAGGAGTTTCAGCAGAGCTCGAAACAATAATATTCAGTACGTCTCACATCATTTTATTTATTATGTTCTCCTTTGACTCGGATTCAACTTAGTTGCTTTCTTCAAAGCATCCTGTTTCTTCACTTTACATTGAAATTCGAAATTTATGTAACAAACAACATAAAAGTTAAACAGAGAAACATGCCACAATTTTGCATATTCTGGGAAAAGAATACACTTCCGGTTGATTGGAGATTATTTTATGAATAATTTATTCATTTCTCTCTGTTAGCGAATCGTTAATTTTCCTCGAATTTTAAATTGTCAGTTAACGGTGTCGCTTATTCTCCATTGAAATCGCCGTCAGCACAATAAATTCATCCCTTCCTGCCAAGTAACATGCTCATTGCTTTCATGTATTCAATTCAATTTACATGAGAGAGAATTAAATCGAGTTAAAACAGTGATACAAACCTATGACTGCAATTTTATATCTGAAACAGGGATCAGCCAGTATCCCAAAAATGGTATAATTGTTGCACTACTTTGGCACATAGAGCCTCTATTCCGGAAACTTTACAAAAAAATTTACATAATTTTCCCATCGCACAAGTTTCCTTAAGCACGTGTTTCCCTAAAATACATTTTAAAAGCAAGTTAACCTCTTCAACTTCTGTGTACTTCAGCCATTAAGGGAAAAAACCTGGCAAGAACTTTCGCAAGGATTCTTTAGACAGTACTTTTGGAAAGGGCAACATTCGGTCTCCAGCCAGGGTGCATTTCTCGGAAAAAAACGTGACTGCTACGAGGCGCATACCTTAAGCACAAGTGTACTATATGTTAGTTTCAGAGCTTACCTATACCTACATATGTACACTTGTGTAAGTCAAAAGAAAAAAATCACCAGACTTTGGGGAGCTTTCCATCTCTTATACTGCGAGGGAGAGTCCCTTAAACTTTCAAAAGCCTCTTTGGTGACAAAAATTTCTCTTTAACATTCGAAAGGATATTTTCATTCTAATTCATAGTTGCTGTATACATGATGATACAAACAGCGAAGGGTGAGTTCTTTGGAAAAGGAAAATTTCTCATTTGTTGATGTAAATGTTGAAGATTCTTTTGGGGGAACAACTTGCAACATGGTATTTCAAGGAGTTTCAAAGTAGAGCAACATGATGATAATGAGTACGCAGCAGATACACTGATGTTGTGAAGGGTTGAACAATATCCTGAAACATATTCGTACTAAAACATGGAGTGGCTCCTTTGAGTGGTTTCAAGAATTGAGTGTAATATGGGATACACGAATACACGCAGCAACATTGTTTTAAATATGTTGCAACGATAAATAAAAAAAGAAGGGCAAAGGGAAATAAAGGTATGAAGCGGAGCTGGTCAACATGCCTGATAAGGAACAACTGCTGAGCGCTTTTCGCTCTTCGACATTTTTCAAGCTTAGTTCTAGAGGCTAAATTTGCCTCTAGGTGAGCGGTGTGCATATTTGCATATCGATATCCCTGTGTTTCACTAGGACGCAATTTGTGGAAATAATGGCTCGCTGATGCGGTTGCTCTTGGCAGTGAAGTATTAATAAGAAGATGATACCGACATCGACGGCATCAGATTCGGAGCCGTCGGATGTTTTAGTGCTTAAAATCAGGCAGGCGGAATATCAAAAGTAAAACTGAAGACATGTCAATGGTTTAAAGTGCAATACAAGGTGCAAAGTGTAACGTGTTACGTGTGGACTCCTGCGTCTAACGTCAAGCCTGCAAAGACTCATGCGGTTATGCTCATTTGAAAACCATTTGTCAATGGATGCCTTAACCGAGAACGTAAGCAGATTTAATGTTGTGATGGTTCGAGTCCTACAAAAGTCTCCTTGAAGCTTTGCCTAGTAAATTAATCATGGATTTCATTTCGTATGATTGCAGTGGGGTATACTCTACATATTTAACACAAGCAATTGGCTGGAATTACTGTTAATCTAATACTAAGTACCTACCGCCAAAATCTTTCAGTTTTCAAGGTACAATATGTTAGCGGCTTTGGCACAAAAGCTTATAGAGGTTAGTGAGATTCAAACGTCCACTCGAAAAAACAAGATATTAGAGCACAGCATACGAACAACAATAACACAACAAGTGAGACGGTTCTTTTAGTGCGGCCAAAATTAAAGCGCTCTATTGTCGCCTTGGAAGAAAAACGGGCCAGTAATGCCGCTACTACAAAAACCACAGCAAACAGTCAGACGTTCAGGATGCATTGGCTGTATGATTGAGTGTTAATTTTCCAAGCCAAGCTTGTTTACGAAATCGCCGAGATGGAAATGCGCCTCATCTGACAAGATGATTTTTTGAGCAAAATTGTTGTTAATTTCGAACTGCTCTACAGCTCAAAAAGAGAGATAACGAAGCGGATGGTCGTTTTATTTCAATACCTGAGTTAATTGGACATTTTAAGCGAATAATCCAAAATTCCCCTCCACTGAGTGCACAGGACGAATACGAGAATATGTTCAGATATCAATCAATAAACCAGTCTCACTAACTTTTTTCACAAACTTGCGTACGTCAACTGCAGTTGGTGCATTATTTCGAAATTTCTTTTCCAAATTCGCACTGTGTTGGCAACGTAACGTCAACTTTGGAAGTTACTCTGCAATATTTCCCAGCGTGTACCATCGTTAGTCGATCCATTTCGTACTGCGAAATTATTATACTGAGTTTCTGTCGGTTTTTTCAACGCGTAAACGCTGTCAGTTTCATAGCTTTTATTTTATATGTAGACTTAAGGTGTTGGCTCTACGAGACGGATAAGATACTTTTCTTATCACAGATTTTTGTAATATAGTTAGTTGATGTACATACCACCCTAGTAACTAATGCAGTATTCTTATATGGAATGATATATACGAATCCTTTCGAAGTCGATAAAAATGCCGTAGAGTGCTTATCAAATATTTCTTCAATAAATTAACTATTTCAATCCCAAAGCAATTAATACGAGTATTGCAGCCAACATTTTCATCATTGAAGGTAGTATAACAATCGCATTGGAGTAAACTAATTCTGCAACAACACGCTGTATGTATCACGATATTGATTTCCTGAGATTCTTTAGCTGTAAAACTGAAGTACATAAGTTTCATCTTACTGCTAATTATCAACTTGCGTTTTGCAAACCATAGTCTTAATAAGTGAACATCTTGGTTGGTTTCACCAGCGAGGTTTAAAGGATTGGTAGAAATGCGAAGTCATTTGCAAAAGCCTTGAGTTTACCGACAGATGGAAGGCTAAATATTGAGTTGACGTAGATTCAGAATAGTAAGGGGCCCAGGACAGAACCTTGTGGAACACCGAGGTTGACAATTTTAGATATTCCAAAGCTGTCTCCAATTCTTACTTTTTGCATTCTGTTTTAAGGATAAGATACAGCCAATCTCTGATAAAGCCTTGAAACCCTATACGTTATAATTTACTCAAAATAATTTTATAGTCAACCATATCGAAGGCCTTGGTTACGTCTACAAAATGTTCAGCGCAGCATTTCTTGTCATCAAGTCCCTTGTTGGTATTTTGGCAAAAATCCAAAAGGGCATCCTTGGTTGAATGGTTTTCCCTGAAACCATAAACGCAACCAAAGCTTAAAAAGTTAATTTTTGGAAGAAATTTAAGAACCATATATTCTACAGCTTTCTCAAAGACTTAAGATATAAGAGGCAGCAAAGAAATCAGTCTGTAGTTGGCTATTTTCTTTTCTACTTCTGTTTTTGAAAATTGGTATTACATTCGCCTGTTTTAACAATTCTGGGAAGGTTCCCGCAAAAATACTTAAATTGAAAAGGTGTGCCAAAACGTCTACCATGCTTAAGGCATTTTTTTTTTCAAAACAGAGCTGGAATTTCCATCGTCGCCCCAAGAATGCGAGGTTTTAAGAGTGTTTATAATGTTAAGCTGTTTAAATCCTGAAATGGACAGGAACACGAAGCTGCTATTAGAAATTGTACGGTCTAGGAGCTGTGTCGTTAAGTAACTGTTGCAAGGCATTGAAAGGTCAAAGCAAGACGTCTGTGCAGCTGGGGTAAAGTATTGATTAAATTGGTTAACAGCAATAACTAACTTAAAGTCGGGCTGAAAATAGGCCAAACATCGATCAAACATAACAAGAAAAGGAGCACCAGAAGCACACGATTGAAGATATTGAGAGGAATAGCATACCATAGTTTAACCAACAGGTAAAAAGATAGATGTAGAGATGAAAAGAGGAGACCTTGTAGTAAAATCACAGTCGGTACTAAGAATATGGGAAAACAATTTCTGCAGACTGTATAACGGCGGAGAAGCCCAAGATCCCGCCGTCAGTCAGAAAGACCATTCAACTTAGACGATGATAGCCAAACTTCCTGACCAAAGTAAAGTAAGGATTGCAATATCTTAGCTGAAATCCATCAAAGCTCCTGAATTTGACGGCTCAGCGGTCTAGATATTTAAAGTTAAAGAAGTGACACCAACTCGTCGTTTCCTATATCTAAGAATGTATGTCTGATGAATGGAACCCAGCATCGTCTGAACCATCCACGAAAAGGAGACCACCTTAACGACAATAATGAAGGTATATGTCTCCTCAAAATTGCATACAAGATCTTCACCATCTTGTGTGAACGACGAAAATTCTTCCTCAATAACCTGAGTGAACTCTAACAGTGCAGTTTCAGACAAGGAAATTCCATAATCGACCAAATCTTTGCACTATTAAAGATCCTGTAAAAACTCAAGAAGTCCAAGTCGACACCAAAATGGGTTTTCCACTAAATGAAGGCAAAACTGATATACGCTGTCAACAAAAAGGGACATTCAACACCGATGTATTGGGCTGAATTTCACAGTCGACAACTATAACTTCGTGGTAGAATTGGCTCTGCTATAAATTCTGCCAACAATACTTCAGCAGAAATAAAACTAAAAAAAACACATTCTAATTGCTTTTCCTTTGGACTGAGAAGGCAATTAAGTAGAAATGCTTTATCTTGAAAACTTAACGAGATTCCATATAAGACCTTGATAGCCGTTTTGAGAGAAAAATCCTTCGGAAAATATTCGGTCCCATTTGCGTTGACGGACTTGGGTGAAGAAGATTCATTGACGAGCTACATAGGCTGCACAGCGACATCGAACTGTTCAGAAAACCGAGCATAATTCACCTGAGATGGCTAGGACATGTTGTGTAGAAGCCTTGAATCTAGCCCAAAACAACAACGCAGTAGATGAAAGCCTTCCCTTGGGTGACTCATCAAGAGAAATTGACCTCAACCGACTTGGAGGGCGAAACTGGAGGCAGTTAACTGAAGATCGGGGAAAATGCAGAGGCTTGTTGGATGACGCTCATGTTCACCCCGAACTATTGTTCCACCTACGTAAAACAGTAGTACAACACATGGCCAAGTTGATCTAAAGAAATGCACTTGAACTCCTTCTGCAACAAACTAATTGTACCATGCACAGCAATGGCAGATCGAGAAAAGACAAACAAATTCATTGTCGAGACTCACCATTTCTTAATCAACTTCAAAACCAAATCATCTTGAGCTCTATAAGGCTATGACCGAAATCGAAATCATTGGAAAAGCAGTGTCCAGTGACTCTGAAAAACACGCGGTGAATTGTGGAGTGTTGAAGTATTTCCCCCAAATTATTTCAAACGTGTACCGGATTAAAGCAAGGACATGCTCTGCCAATCTAGTGCTGGTGTTAGCTTGGAAGGCAGTATCTTGAACAAATCTTTCCAGCTGTCGAAACACACAGACGACATAGACATCATGAAACGAGTGGATGTCCAATAAATGAGGACACAACCAAATCCATGTTGTCAACAAACATGGAAACACGGTTTAGGTCAAAACGTCATTGTTCCAACTTCGAATTGGTAAAGGATTTTACCTACTCCAGCATACACATCAACTCCACGAATGACAAACTATAAAAGTGGAGATTCGGTGAAGACTAACCGCAGAAAAACTCTACTACATCGTTTTTGTGAAAACAAGGGATCAAAACTCCTAGCTCGTAAAGCAAAATACAAAGTTTTTACTTTAGGTGGCGCTACAGTCCGGGGTGGACCTGGGCCTCAATCAACAAGGGTCTCCACCTAGCTCGATCTTGTGCTAGCTGACTCCAGTTTCGCGCGCTTCTCCTGAGAAGCCAGTGTTCGTCTCTCCTCTTCTGCTCATAGAGCTCATGAGCAGCTCATGCAGCGCCGCTTTGTATGCATCTTCCTTAGCCGGAATTCGTCGTCAAACCAGAGGTTTCGTTGTGGTGGTCGAGTGAAACCCAGCACATCAGAAGCGACATCTCTGATGGCCTTCTGGAAGTGTTGCCACTGGTTTTCGATGCTTGACGCTGGCGGCAAGGGACCTCTTAAAAGATTAAGGGAGACTCGGACGGAAAAGGACTTGGCGATCTCTTTCGATTGTAGCCGTCTGATGTCGAAATTCATTACAATATTAGCTTGTCTGGCGTTGTTCGGAATATCCGCAACCGTACCTTGGCTACACAAGGTAGTGGTCCGAGTCGAAGTTGGCTCCTCGGAACGTACGGACATCCATAATACTGGAGAAATGTTTTGCGTCGATCGCGATGTGATCATTCTCAAGAAGTTCTCCAAGTCCCTTGTGTATATCGAGATGTGGGAACCGCGTGCTTTCTACGACAATGTTCCGCCGCAAAGTCGATTAGCCTGAATCCGTTATCGGAGGTGGTGTTGTGCAGGCTATATTTTCCGATTATTCCACCAAAGATACCCTCTCTTCCTTACTTTGCATTAAAATCACCGAGGACAATTTTAATGTCATAGCTAGGGCATTGCTCGTAGGTCTTGTTCAAAAGCTCATAGAAGGCATCTTCGGTGTCGTCATCTTTCTCCTCTATGGGGACGTGCGCTGATATGCGGCTGATGTTGGTAAATTTTGCATTGATGCGGATAGCTACGAGGCGCTCATTCACATGCCGGAAACTCAAGGCTTCTTGCCTAAGTCTGCCTCCGACAACAAATCCGCATCCAAATAGCCGCTGGTTTTGCCGTCGATAAGAATCGCCATAGTAGATGTCGCAGTTTTTCATATTTTTTTTCCCCGGCCCATTCCATCGTATTTCTTTTATGGCAGTTATGTCTACCTTGCAGAAGTCTAGGGCCTTGTTCGGCTGCTCGTGGCCTGTTGAGGGACCTAACATTCCACGTGCATATCCGAAGTTCGTCGTCCTTAGTTCGTTTGCACGGGTTGTCAACAGTAGATCCGTCCGTATCCGGCTTGTTGTTGCTTCGTAACTTTTTTTAATTTTTTTTCCATGGTCAGTTACCCCGGCTGCACAACCCCCAACATGGAGGGCCAGTTCTGTTTTTTGATACCCCTTGGACGAGGAGTCGGTTGGAACGGAAGCTAGTTAGTTCGTTAAGGGCTCTTCCGCCACCATTTCTTTTCCAAGAGCCTGACTTAGTCTCGAAAATCCTTATGAGCCTGAGCTCCAAATATGTCGGAGTAGCCCAGATAAGATCTCATTTGTTTCGGAATTTTTTCCACCGATGATTCCCATCTGGGGAATTCATCCGCTGTCCCGTTTATAGTGCTACTATTTTTGTCTAATGGTCAGCACTCGCACTTATATGTTTAGCATTTCCAGTCCGGATGGAGATTGACCAATACCCGCCGGTTACCAAGTGAAGGTATTATAATTGATTTTTAGAAGATAGTTGCAACACTGGATATCGCCAGGTTGACATCTCTCAGTGCCTTCCCTATTTCTACAGCACCCAACCACATACAATGCATAGTCTATAAATCATTAGTGCTGGTAATTCTGCCCAGGATTAATCGATAAGCTAGACAGTAGAGCAGATTTTAAACACTCATGAAAGCCAATTTGTCTGTCGAATATTTCAACAAGTATGCGACGATGGCGAATGGAGATGGAAATGCATCCATGCTGTATCAAAAAATGGATGTAATTCAAAACTACAAAACGCATCAGCCGTCGAGCATATGGACAATAATGCTCTATGAAATAGGTTCTTTGGATCACAGGCTCGAGGCTTAAACCTTCTGGACAATTGAAAAACGTACGCGTGAGATTAAAAAGAATGAAAAACTGCCGTATCTCAGGGAGATACATCGCACGGGTCGAGAGTTATGGTGTCTACATGGCAATTCATCAGTCGAAAAGTCGGTATTGGTATTTGGTATATCTGCATACATACAAAGTTCTGGTAATTCTTTTAAGAAGTTCGTAACCTGGAATTGGAAAAGGGTGCGCCCTAGTAACACCTTTTTCCATCTATATGAACACCAACAGTATTGTCCTTTTTAGTCTATTAGTCGAGTAAAAATCAAGCTCCTGGAAAGAAACTAGAATGAGCCCAGGGTTTGCTGAAGAACTATAATAACAAATTGTTCCAGTGGTGCAAGAGATCTAACTTCCCAAGATGTGAAGCTTCTACCTTGAAATAAATTGTTCTTTTTAGCACAACTTGTATTGACCAAACCGATAGTTATGTTTACACAATCAAGTAGGATGTACCTCAAAAATTCGAAGTTTATTAGAGAAATTTACGCGCAAATCCACTTCTAATTAAGTAGCCCACTTAATACGCCAATTAAATTTGTAAATAACCGACAAAATTTCCCTACAATTATCGCTCCGCTTGAAAAATATCGCAATCTTAACATGCCCACTGCTAACACCTTGAACAAATCAATCCAAGTACGAGTACCTCCCTCGTTGGCATGTAAACACTACCCAAAGTATCTGAATATCTGTACCCACCAAATCAATATATTAACATGTATACAATGCCAACAAATTGAATTGTAATTGAAACGACTGTCACTGTCTATTTGCCTGCCTATCTGTCCCTCCATTAGCAAGCAATTCAAACTAGAAAATGTTAAAAACGACTACATGTTTGCCATCCGACTGATGAGTCAGTCAACTAAGCTCAACCACCGAATATTCTCATGTTTTTTAACCGCTCAATTGTGGCAATTAGCATGTGCGATATATTTTTAACATCTTCCATATCGCGCAACTCTGCAAACACAAATTGAATTAGAAAATTCCACGCGTAATTGTACGCCAAACAGTGCGCGGCATACAACAATACTTGTAACTTTGCCATGTAAACATGGTATTTACGCTGCTGAAATTAGGGGGACCTCTTTGCGCGATTTTATTGTTACATCTTATTCCGAAATCGCCTTCAATTGGGCCCCGAGTAGGCCAACTTTTCCATCTTGTATACACATACTCGTAGGTGTTGAAAACTTTAAGCAAACATTCAAATTGTCAAATTGCCACCATATGCCGGTCAAATTACCGTCAAGCTTAGAGATGTAGCGTAGCAATTAATTGAGTCAACATTGTCAAACCGCGCAACTGCCGTTTACCATTAACTATTTACAACTTTTCATCCACCATGAGTACTCGCATCTGATAGATACTTTGTGGTTTCTTTTGTTGTTGCTGGTTGGCCGGTGATGTTACTTTCTTTGAGAACTCGAACTCGAACTCGATGGTGAGAATGTGGAAAACTATTTATTGACGTCTTCCGATTTTGTGCGGTCGAAAGGTTAGGCCCCATCTGTTCAACTTGTTTCGCTGGCTCGTAAATGCTTGATGTGATCTGAACATTAACTTCGCACCTATCTGCTACTGGAAAGATGGTACTTGTACTGCTGGACCGTATAAACTAAAAGATTGGCGCGGGTTCTTGCTAAAGTTTGACTATGGGAAGCGATGGTTTCTAAGAGTTATCGACTTTTTTGGGGAGAGAATGTGAGTGTGTTCGGTGTTTACGACGCACTTGAATTTTATTGCTGTGGCAGCTGAACTTTTGATTAAGTGATTTATCCGACTATCTCGGTAAGAAGTTCGACATGAGTAATAGATTCAAATATCAAAGGTGAGTGCGAAGTGGGAAGGCAACACACAGAAGTACCTATAAGTAGCCATGAAACTAAGTTTGCTCAGACAATGAGTCGGGGTGAAAGTTCGCCTAAATAAATTCAAATAGATGGGAGCAAATTGTTTAGATTTGAGTTTATGTCCTCTGACCTGTTACAGGCCATCGTATTCGGTGTCCTTAGATGTGCTAGAGTTTGAAGAGGTACTCCCTATAGCAGCCATGACCTGTTACAAATTGCGTTAAGTAGAATTTTGTTTCGCAATGCTTTCGATCAATCCATGTGCTGACCCGTAGTATCAGCCGATGCATTCATCTCCTTTTTTGCTATTCGGCCCACTGTTGTTGGCAGTCTGCTATGCTGTGGTGGCTTTTGGCTTTTCTTCTATGGGTGACTAACCGACCATTTTGACGATGGGCGGCATTGATGAGTTTGGCGTCGTGGGATAACGTTTGAAATGAGCTTCCCACTCTTAAAGCGCACAGGCGGTAAACGGACTTAATTCCGCGTGAGTACTATCTTACTTTCGCTGCATTTGACCATATTTCTGGGCCGTACAACTGTGTGGAACTAGCGACCCGCGCTAGTAGGAGTCTTTTATTTTGTCTTGGTCCTCCGACATTACCCATGAGCCTTGACCGCTTTTTCCCGAGCGTATTCCAAGTGATGCTTGTATGTTAAACGAGAATCAATCACCACCTCTAGCTATTTAATAAATGGTCGTGAAATGACATCGTATTCTCCGACTCTAAGTCTAATCGTTTCCCGTACTTTTCGACTGCTGATAAGTAAAACTTCAGTTTTATGGTCCGTAAATTGCAATCCGGCCCCAGAGAGCCAGCACTTTATTGTTCTTACGGTATCATAACAGAAGCGTTCTATTTCTTTGATGAATTTGGCAACGAACACGACTGCAAAACCGATAATTGATGCTTTTCGTGGGATTGGTAGACGTAGGATATCGTCGTACATCACGTTCCATAGTAAAGGACCCAAGACCGATCCCTGTGGTACACCGCCGGTTATTAGGTACTTTTTAATTCCGTCGTGAAATAACTCGAAATAGTTTTTATTAAACGTACCGGTACATGCAGTCGAAGGAGACAATACATAATACGTTGCCAATTCGCCGGATTGAAAGCGTTTTGCACATCCAGCGTTACTACAACGCAATATTTTTTAGTCCATGCTCTCTAACGCTTTTTTTTCTCTTGTGGCTTTGGGCTCTACTTGTTGTCGCGTTGATAGCATCTATTGTTGATCGCGACTTACGAAAACCGTACTGATGTTCGGCTAGATCACCCGTTGCTTCGATTGCAGACTTATGTCCTTTATGTATTACTGGTTCGAGGATTTTCCCCATCATGTCGAGAACATAAAGCGGCCTATAAGACAAAGGTTCACTATGTGGTTTGTTTCATTTCAAAAGCAGTACTTGTCGCTGTCGTTTCCAGGGCTCTGAAAAAATGCTTTCTTAAAGGCAAGAGTTATTCATTTTTACAAATACATCCGGCAGAGTTTGATAAACGCTCGATTCGGCATTCTGTCAAGCCCCGGCGCCTTTCAGTCTCCGATTCGGAGACCCTTTAGTCTTCTTTTATCAATGTTGTTCGCCTTACCCCATACATATGGTGCATCCCTTGCTGGACTTGAATGGCGGCTTCAACCGGGGCCGTGCTTCTCGAAATATTTCCATGTTTTCGACCTTCTGGGACCGCTGGTAGGTACTTCGCGCTCGATGACACGCCAATCTAAGTTCCGCGATCTCGTGAGTCTACTAATAAACCCGTTGTCTATATTTTTTTGTTCCCTATTTCAGGCACAGACGCATTACATGCATTAACTAGGTGTCGCCATAGCCCCAAACCGACATTGACTTGGATAGCCCTGTGATCGCTGTGTGTTTAGTGACACTGACGCGCCAGTTATCTCTTCTTAGCAGGCTATTACTTATAAAGGTTATGTCGATAATAGTCCAGTTCCCGCCACACGGAAGGTGTACGCATTTCCTGTGTTGGTTATTACAACGTCTAAAGAAGAGAGAGCCTCTAGAACGATGGCTTCTCTTCGATTCGTTACCGTGCTTCCCCATTCCGTAATGGGAACAACGATTAAAATAGCCTGCAATCAAAAGAGAGGTGCGGATACAATTTACAACGCCTTTTTGTATTCTGGGCTTCTCATACATTCCGCAATATGCCCTGTTTCTCCTTCTTTCCCGATACAAAGAAAACACTTAGGTTTCAATTGGCAATCCTTTAGCTTGTGACCGTATTCCCCTCATCGAATGCACGTGGTTGATCGAACGCTTAAACTTTTCCCAGGTGTCCGAAACAAGTCATCCGAAACACCGTTTCGGCGAAATTTTCCACCATATACGACAACAAACCCAACCAATTCGCACCTTTCCAATTTCCAGCAGCTTGTTTGCAGCTTGTTGTCCATTAAGGCCGTCGTAACGCCAGCAGATTTCTTTTAAGAAAGCAAGAGATCTCCGCTTGCTGTTTTTCGGATACGGTTTACGTTTGCTCCCCCATCATTAAGAGCGGGATCCAATTTCACTTTTCGAAGCATGTCGGCATTCGAAAGTTCACCAGCTTTCTTAATAACAATAGCGTCAGGACGAGAAGGTTTCTTTGGCTTCGTACCCTGTTTTCGGAAGCTAACCTCCACCCAGCCTTCTGATGAGTTTTTGCTTAGCAATTCGCGTCGGAGCGCTTTGAGTGACCGAATCTGCTAATATTTTATCAGCTCTAGCGATTTGGTATTTTCCGCTGGTACCAACTTTGGCAAATTCGTCCCAAACATTTTGCGTATTCTCGGTCATTTGATTTATGGTTTGGCCAATTGGTCATTTTCCTAGAACCCTGGAGCAGTGGAGCTTTCGCATTTGATCGGAACACTCTCAGCTTCTTAACGGAAAACATTGCACTTTCAGATTTTGGATAGCATACAAATGCTTTGCGAGTTTTGCTGGCCACATCCAGATCGGTTTCACCATTTTCTAAACCCATATAGAAAGCTTCTTACTTTCGACAAAAGTTCTCAAGACAGAGCTGTGTGTATTACATCGCTGCTCACTACAAGGACTCCATTGAAAAGATTGCTGCAAAATTCATATTCACTACTTCCGATACATGTACCCCTTTTGTGCAAGACTCTCCATAAAGTCAGCTTTGAAGAGTCTTCTGTAGATCGATTAACGACAAATGTCCGCTACAGTTGTTCTTCACTTGGCGCATTGTTCAATAATGAACCACAGGGCATTAAAGTAGGCGATTTCGGATAATCCAGCCTAAAAGTCCGTCCGTTCGGCGCCAAGCATTAAATACAAATGTCTTTGATTCAATCCAGTTTAGCCGAAAAAACATACATACCTGTGTTTTATGCTGCTAGAAATGTGCTTTGACTCTTTGTTGTTCTAGCGACTTCAATTCAATAGTTATCGATGATAGCAGGAGCTGCTTAGTCCCATATCTACTATGAAATGTATAGCTTTCACTCAGAGGCTTTCAATCAAACATCTTTAGAAAATGCAGATTTTTTCTAGCAATTGCTTATCATGCTGTCGACATCTGAAACTCAAACTCTCTTTCTTTATGAATTTGACATAATGCATCTCCGGCAGCGATGAACGATGTAGCGATAAGCGAACGCAATATGCGACGAGGGTTTGCTAAATTCCGTTCGGGAGACCTTAGCCTCGAAAATGAACCATGTGGGAAGCCAGAAATGGTAATTGACGGCTTTGTTTTAAAAGCAACGACAGATGCAGACCCAAAACAGTGCGGAATATTGCACAGAAAATTAGAGTATCTCCCATGATACCTATGGGTATCACCAACCTACTACTCTTAGGTTTTCATGCAGAAAAGATTATGGAGGCAATCTGGTGGACATCGAAAGGGTCAATTCACTTTCTTGAACTAGGAGAAACGCATAATGCAGCCAAACATTGTGTTCATAAAAGCCATTTAAGAACGTATAGCGTCCAAAAACCAACCCTTCTATAAAGGAGGTTCATGGACCTTCTTCTTCTTATTTCAGCGTTTGTGGGGCGACATGTTGCCCATTTGTTATCAAGATAGAAAACTTCGCCTTGGCTAAACAGCCACAACCGCACGAGCTTCTTGAACTATCTCTTTAAATTTAGAGAGTTACTCGCAGTACTTATTCGCCGTGATTAAACAAGCTCGTTTTTTTATATCCCTGAATTTCACCACACACATAACAGTACCTTAATCGAATGCAGCCTAGCTTTTGTCACGGGTTCTGCACTTTAACTTGGTTGCTTACAGCTCCTTCGTTACACGTTGTTGTACAAAATCAACTCCACGTCTGCGACTCGATCCAAAAAGGTTGGTTCTCATGGCGTCTGAGTAGGGAGACCCTGTCCAGCGTATATTTTTCTGCCACACGACGAAGCACCTACAGCTCCAGCTCGGAAGTGAATCTAAGTTTGTTTAATTGCAGCTAACGATTTCAACGCCATTCATAGGATATTGCTTATATCATTATCTTCTGTAGGAGTATCGGCGGATATGAGGCCTTTGTTAACGAATTTAGCCTTGATGCGGATTGTCATAAGACGTCTGTTGAAATTGACAGCTCTTATGCGTTCAAAAGGTTGATAGAAACCCTTACTTGTGGTTGAACAAGGTTGGGAAACATTGAAAAATTACTTCCAAAGCGGATGATGAGTTGTTGAAATAGAGTGAAATTTGTAGAAGAAAAATTCAGTCAAAAAAATACATTGTAGCTGGTGTACGCGGATTTATGAAGAAAATTCGTGAGACTGGTTTGCTGATTGATAAAAGAACATATTCCTGTGTTTGTCCTGTCCGCTCAACGAAAAATAGGAGTAGCTTGAAATTGAGGATATGAATTTGGGGAGCTATGATTTCAGCAAGACACACAAGGTGTCCAACAATCGACTTATTCCACATTAAGTTCAATAATCGTGTAATCAATCGTTTTGGCTATATTGATTGGCCGCAGTTGCGATGGAGCTTTTTTGTGGGCTGCTATTCAACATCGCTGCTATGGAAACAATTCAGAGACGATCAAGGGACTCAAGAACAAAATTGCTTAAGCTATTCATGAAATAGGGGCTGAAACCATCGTAAATGAATTGAAAAATTACGTTAATAGGATGGGCTACTGCCAAATTAGGAGAGGCTGTTATTTAAATAAAATCATATTTCATAATTAAGGAAGAGTAACTCTTTTCAGACAAGCAAAAATAGTTAAAAAATATTGTACCGTTTTTTTACAGTCTTTTAAAAAAAACAAGTCAACAAACGTCACACCCTTTAGTTTTGAATGGTTGAGGCGTTTAGTTGATTCGTTACATCATATAGTACCTTCCGTTTAATGTGAGCCCTATGATGGCTTTTGTCAGTTTATTGCTACAGGCCGAACATGTCCTTACCATTTTAGTAAACTCTTACCCATGCAGTTACTGAGAACCACCTAAGGGTGGTTTCGCAGCACTACGCTACGAACTATATAAATTCCAATTTTTTTTCGATATCTCTGAAAATGGGGAAGTTTTTGCTTGTCATTGTTTTTTATTTGGAAGTTAGAGCAGTAACTTCTTCTAAAGTGCCTCTATATACGAGGTCAGACACTGGCTCACCCAGCCCGTGATCTTATTTGCAGTTTTTTCAAGTGTCCTCCCTTCAAGCGCTGACAGTTTCTCAGCATTCCCCCAATACTTCGATTAATGATTGGGCTTACCTTTAATTTCTAAATGCATGAACTTCTATATACGAATTCAGTGCATAAATGCGTGAGCTGCAAAAGTCTCAACGGACTTAAAAAGTAGAGAGTAAGCATACTTAATCCGTCAATGTTAAATTATTCGTTGGTTGTGGGTCTCCTTCCACAAAAATGCGTGTATTCTGCCTGTCAGTTGAAAACGACAAAGGAACTGAGTGATGATTTCTATGGTTCTTCCTTAGCGTGAAGTTTTGAAAAAGATTATTCATCAACATCATGGAAATAGAATTAATCCCCGGCATCTTAAATTGACTTTGTGCCACAATATATCCTATAGGTCATCGAAGTCAAACAAAAACTGTAATCTTTTATAAAAAAAAAAACAAATAAAAAAAGATTACTTTGGAAGGGAGCTACAAAGTTAACACGTTTGTAATATCCATTTCGCCCTTACAGATAATGCTCATTAAATATCATAAGAAATCATTTCAACGGGAAAAAAAATAAACCACAATTTATCAACACACTCGGTAAACTCGTTATTTTCCATTCCTCAGACATGCCTGTCTTCATGCGAAATGAAAACAAAACACCAAATGTCAAAGTGCACTCGAACAAATTCGAAACAGCAAAACGCTATAATTCGTAATTTTCACACAGCTGCCGTTCACTTCTAATCGCAAGTTATCTGTTCTGCAACGTAAATATCCCTACAAAAACTTTAACATTTCATTAATTTAAATAAATCGAAAGTAATTTGTGAAATAACATTTCAATAAAATGGACGATACACGAGAGGAAAACCAATTCGTTGTCGATGATGTAAGCAAAATCATCAAAGAAGCCATCGAGCAAACGATCGGCGGTAACGCCTACCAGCACGACAAAGTCAACAACTGGACCAGTATGGTAGTTGAGAATTGCCTCAGCGTCTTG
The DNA here is from genome assembly GCA_928272305.1 of Volucella inflata. NCBI lineage: Eukaryota > Metazoa > Arthropoda > Insecta > Diptera > Syrphidae > Volucella > Volucella inflata. Next base: position 157,569,540 of record OV743716.1, read on the forward strand.
ACCAAAGAGCAGAAACCCTACAAATACATCGTCACTTCGATGATAATGCAGAAAAACGGGGCCGGACTACACACGGCCAGCTCTTGTTTCTGGAACAACGACACGGATGGCTCATGCACTGTGCGCTGGGAGAACAAGACCATGTACTGCATTGTTTCCGTATTCGGATTGGCCGTTTAATTCAATTATTCCCGACTCCTTCCTCTATTTATTACTAATGTATTATTAAATTGAAACTTTTTTGGGTATTTTTTGAGGAGCGACGCAGCTCCATTACTCGTATATCAACCCTTTTTGGTGGGCAAAATCCATTGGAAGACTCAATTATTGACAATTGACTAAATTATTTAGCCAAAAGCTTAATGAACATTTGAAGTTGCCTTTGTTTCGTGTCGATATTACTGTTAAACAAACAATAAAACACCCCCTCACCTAGTTAAAATTAAAAAAAAAAAAAGAAAAAAAAATGTTTCGTGTTTTTATTTATGCAAATTCCGCTGATGGTTGCTCCGAGTTCGGATCTGAGTCATCGATTATTGGACGGTGGACTTTGTGCAGGTGGATTGTTGTTTGGAATGTTTTTGGTGCAGAAATTGCCGTGGTAACCTTGAAATTGTATCGGCAAGACGGAGAAAATGAGGTGAAAGTGCATGTACAAGTGAAGAGGGCTTTTGTCTGGGAGCGTGAGGAGGCTTTCGTTTGTGCTGCGAGGGGTAGAAGCTTTTCATGTTTGCATTAAGTGGGTAGAAGTTGCTTGTGGGGATCTGGGTGGTCTGCAGTAGTGCATCAAGTGCGCCGTTGGTGGGAGGCAATGGAATTTGGCATAGAAGTGGAGTGATGCAGGCAAAGCACTTGATGTGTGGAATGCTGGATGTTGCTTGTGGGTGTTATGGGATGGAATAACACATGACATGAGCTTATGCAGTACTTGCAATGCGATGGCACACACAAATATTTACTGCTTTTCTAGAAAAGACTACGAATTTTCTAAAGATGATTGAGCAAGTGGGAAAGTGAAGCCGGAGGAGGCACTGATGGGGGAGGGCTTTATTTTTAAGCAACAGTGCATGGCCGATAAAATTATAAATAAAGACGCCGGCATGTGGCATGTGGATATCGGTCTGTAAGTAAGTATCACCTTATGTATGACTGGATATGACAAAGTCAGGTACATCTTTGCAGGTAAACTAAAGAGCAAATTCATTGATTTAAATCTTTTCCAGGGCCTTAGGCGAATGGACCGAAATTTCATGGTCTAACAGGGCATATGGATAACAGCATCAAAGACGCATTGCGCTACGAGATTTTAAGACCAAGACTTATGGACAATGGATTCAAGTTTTGAGATAGTTCCCACATCGATTGGATGACTTGCCTTTCCCTGATCAATGTATTGAGATCAACGCGAGAGAACCCTACAGCATTCTGGATGTGTCAACTTTTCAAGGAACCAACATCGACTCGGATCATTATCTTGTTGTTGGCAAGGTACTAATGCAGATATCACAGGCGGTCGTGTTTTACTAGAACACCAATAGGAATATTTTCATCGAGCCATTAGAGTAGCTGGGAAGATATTCCGAGAAAAAACGAAAAAACACGAGATAGAGAATGCATGAACGACGCTCAAAAGTTTAACCAGAGATTAAGACGATTATGTTAGGGTTGGCTACAATCTCAAGATGTCCACTGTCGCCAGCATCAAGTATCGAACACCAGTGGGAATACTGACAAAAAGTTATCAGATGTGCCACTTCTGTTGTGATTTTGATGAAGAATGCCGGCAAGCAAATGTCCAAAAAAAAGGAATACAAAGCAAAGCTGCATAGAAAGACTAGATGTGCTTCCTAGCTCTATGAGCAGAAGAGGACAGATGAACACTTGCTTATCAGAAGGAGAAAGTAAGGAGGATAAGAAGCCCGCGGTCAAGGAAATTGAGTAATGCCTCAAGGAATGAGATTCGGAGGTTTTACCAGAAAGTATAAAAAACATGCCACATGGACAAACCCCGAACCGAAGCCTGTAGACACGAACTAGAGAATATCATAGTAGAGTCACAGTGGATGAGGATTTGTCAACATAATTTCTATAGACTGTAAAACGGCTATGATGAACCAAATATCGCTCTCAGGCAGAACAAACCTTTCACTCTGGACGATGTAGACCAACAATTCCGTTCACCCGACCTGGATGAAGTGAAGATAGCCATATCTAAGTTTAAGTCCAACAAAGCTGCTGTAGTGGGCGGCCTATGAACTGCGTCAACTACAGCGGCATCAGTCTTCTTAACATCGCAAACAAGTTCTATCTGCCTTATTGTGTGAACGTCTGAAGCCGTTCGCCAACGACCTGATTGGTCCATATCAGTGTGGCATCCCTGCCGCACTCAACCGTTTGTGCAGGATGACATTGGAGAATGCATGTTGCTCTATCAAGGTCGGTAAAAATTTAATTTACACGTTTGATGTCAAAAACGGGTTTGAGCTACTATGCGATTTCTTCAAAGTGAAAAAATACAAAGTAAACACAAGAGGCACAATCTTTCAAAAGTCCATCCAATTACTCGCATATGCCGATCATATTGACATAATCAGAAAGAAACATCGTGATGTCATTGGCACTTTCGCGAGTATTGAGACGGAAGTTTAGTTTAGCTGTCAACGAGAGGAAGACCAAGTACTTATATGGTATCCCGTCAAGCAAAAAAGGACACCCAATACCGACATCTCGGGCAGAAAGTCACTCTCGACAGACATAACTTTGAAGTTGTTGAGGACTTTGTCTATTTTGGGTCCGCTATCAATTTAGACAACGACACCAGCACAGAGATCAAGCGAAGAATAACTCTTGCCAACCGCGGCTTCACTGGGATAGGCAGACAATTGACTAGCAAAGTCCTCTCTCGAACAACAAAATTTACCCCATAGACAGTAGAAGTAAATTGAGACTCAAGTGGAGACGCTTGTTGGCTGAGGTCCAGTTCTTACCTGGACCGTAGCGCAAACTAAAGTAAGTAAATTTAGATCTAGATGAACTTAAGGTAGTAATATCGAAGATGAAGTCTAATATAGCCGCTGGCGTAGAAGGATTGCCTAGTGAGCTTCTGAACTAACCATCCCTATATGATCTTTTCCGCCATATAATGTGAGCGCATGAAACTATTCACTCATTCATTCAATATGGTTTGTTCATAACAATGCGATTTCAGGCCTGGGAACTCCAGCATCAGATCTTAGAGAAGACATGGCAATTTTAAATCAACACTCACTATCTGTTCGTCAACTTCAAAACGGCATAAGTTATGCTGCGTAGAATGATTCTATACAATGCCATTAAATACTCGTAGTTCTTGTGGTAAAATAAGTCGGGGCAAGTTACGGCTGGACCAAAATGTCAGCGTTAGAAGTAACTACTTCTAGATCGTTAAGACTTTGTCTATCTTTGTTCCACAGTAATAAGCTCTAATGGTATCAGAGCAAAAATTAGACGCAGAATTTCTTTTGGCCAAGGAGACAATTGTGTATCAGGCCCTCTTTCGTTAGTCTAAATTGGTTTTATACAAGGCTCTTATCACCCCAATGTAGATCTTTGGCGGAGAGACTTCGGCTTAATCGAAGAAGCACATGGCCATTTTGAGAGAATGATAGTGCGTGTGATTTTCAGTTCCGTCTTGATGACGGGGAATGGACGGATTTAACCACGAATTGCGCAGGCTGTACAGCAACATAAGTATGTATAGTCAGGCGTCAACGGACCCAACGCATGACACTGAGAATTAGGTTCAAAGAATCTTCAAGTTTAACATTGAGTGGTGGGGATCCAGAATGCGACCGCATCTAGGTAAGAACATTGAAGTGAAAGGAGACGTCAACAGCAGGCAGCTGGCAAAAGATCCCAGTAGCTGGGGGGGCATGTTAAATGAGGCCCTGGTGTACTACGCACTGTAGCTCCACCTAAGTAAGGAAGTTAATATTGAGGAGTTACAAAAGTGGGTGTAGGTGTCAAGGGTAAATTTGGACTGCAAAATGAAGCTCGTCAATGATGTATCAAAAATGCACGGAGGTTAAGGCGATAACAAGCATCATAATAAGGCTACTGGACATAAAAGTAAAGCGTCATCTGTATCCTCATCTTGCAAAATAGACAATTGCTGTGTATATGCAGCTGAACTGACATACAATGTAATCAACCATCATCAACCATTTAAATAACTGTACTCTGTACTAAAATTATCGCATATGTGGAAGTAAAAATCCATATGGAAGTGTTAAAAGACCATTGCATGCACTAAAACTAACTGTAGTTGGTGTAGCAGTGTCATCTTCGAAAACAAGGAAAGTGTAACTAATCGATGCCTTTCATTCACAACGCTATAGCCAAATGTTAACCGAATTTGTTTGGCCTCAAATCATTGATATGGATGTGGAAACATGTTTTAACAAGACGGTGCCACACCTCACACAAAACGACCCATTTTGGCTTTATTGCGAAAAAAATTTCCTTTGCAAGTTTTTTGGCGTTTTAATGATTTTAACTAGCCACCAAGATTGTGTCGTTTATCCCCACAAGTATTATTATAGGTAATTATTGGAGCAGAAGGCGATAGTGTCCATCGCCTAGCAATTAAGGCCTCAGAGGTCAGACGATCCTAAGAGATGGCGCCGCTCAAAACCTATGTGATGTATGATTCGGTTTAAATCTCGAACCTCCCGATTAGTAGTGCAACGCATTAACCACTGAACCACGGCAGTTCTTCATTACTTTTAGAAATCACCGTTCAACAAAATTTCTCGACGAGGTCTCGAGATAATTTGGCAACCCTACTTTACAATGACCTTTTCACTAAAAACAGTTCTTCAATAAAACTAAAAAAAAAAAATAGTTCGAGTACCTAATTATTCGCAATATTCACGGTTCAATGTAATTCAAAACTCAAACGTCAAACTGAATTCATCTTTCTGGACTGAAAATTCACTGTCAGTTGCGGAATCGCATGAAATAGAATTGATGTACACGGCCAGTGAGTGTGAGTTTTATTGAATGTGTACACGGGCCAACTTCAGTTGCCCATTTGGACGAAGCTATAAGAACACCGATCCAGCCAAAGAGGTAAGTTAAAGCTGAAGCTAAGCCAGACATTGTTATGTGTCCATTAGTGCCATTATTCCTTTCTCACAGCGATCTCGCCATCTACGTACGTAGTGATGTAGCCAAACTCCATCAATCCGGAATTAAATTTCATGTGATTAAAATTCCATCTCCGTAAGCAAATTATCCACTACTGCTTTATTTACAGAAGCCGCAATTCGACCTTTAACGAGTTTGATGCGCTGTCTGACTCCCTACAAAGAATTGTATCCCTGTGTGTGTTGGGATCTTCGTTGCGGAAAACCACTTGGCCTAGATAGTAAAGGAGCGAATACCAGACGTTGATAGTCATACCGCCAACACCCTTAACTAGTGTCCGATTTCTCAGCTTGATAAGTACACCGTTGAAGTGCTCTCCCCTCTAGGCTCATCGGACCATTGTGTCATATCAGCTAAATTCTCGTACACGTGCGTTAGAGAAAAGAGAAAGCCAATTGGAGCGGACTTAACACATTCTTTAGGAATTTCAACTAATCGTTATGTTTCCTCGATAACGACGTGGATGCCGCTGCTGAAATGATCACAGACACCATTCTCCTTGGAATGAGATCCTTTATTCCTCGCCGGATTAAGAGTATCAGACCAAAAGAAAAAAGTGTCTGAAATATTAGAAATTCTGACTCATCCTCCATATTAACGCTCATTTACACGGACATTCCAGCTGTAAGCTCTTGGGACAAAGTCAATCTACTTGCTGCACACATTGCGGCTAACTCAACTCTTTCAGATTGTGCTATGTCTCCGCCTATACTTGAGTGCGTCGAAACTTCAATGGGACAAATCCATTCTTGCACTCTTGTAGTAGCAGCGATTTTATAATGGGTTTTCCAATAAGGACTTGACAACTTTTTTTTTTAAATAAAACGCAAACCATTTGAGATATTTCAAAAACTTTAGTATCGGCTTGAAGTACAATCAAAACTGTTGAAGGTTCTGGAGCTGAAAAAATGGTTTTATTGGATTAAAAGAAAAAACTCGACAACCTTTTAAGAACAAAAAACAGCGAATGATTTATTTTAAATGACTAACGGAAAAAATAAAATGACATTTCATTATAAAAACCTGAATGTAAGTGATGCCAAATCTGGTTAGATTTGAATAAATTAATTTTTTTATTTCAACAAAAACATTTATGAATGGAACTCGACTTCGTTCATATGACCACCGTGGGCACGTTTGCAGCGGTCGATCCGTTGGACCCAATTTTCACCGACTCGTCCACAAATTTCGGCCGAAACGGCAATGTTGGCTCTGAGCTCTTTCAACATCGTCGGCTTGTTGGAATAAACCAATGATTAAACGTAGCCCTACAGAAAATAGTCAAGCGGTGTTAAATCGCACGAACGAGGCGGCCAATCGACTGGCCCATTTCTTGAAATAACACACTTACCATACTTACTCTTCAATAAATCGATTGTAACGTGTGCTGTGTGACTTGTGGCACCATTCTGTTGGACCCACATGTCGTCCAAGTCCATATCTTCCAATTCGGGCTAAAAATAATCGGTGATCAGGGCGCGATAACGTTGATCATTCACGGTAACGTGACGATCGTTATCGTCGACGAAAAAATATGGCCCAATAACGCCGCTGGGATGTAAACCGCACCAAACAGTTATTTTTGTGGATGAAGTGGTGATACATGAAGCACATGTGGATTTTCACCCGACCAATAACGCATATTTTGCTTATTGACGAACCCATTGAGCCAAAAATGAGCTTAGTCACTGAAGTTGATTTTGCGATGAAATTCACTATCTTGGCGCATCTTCTCCAGAACCCAATCGGAGAACGTTCGTCGCTTGAAATGGTCCATCGGCTTTAATTCTTGAGTCAGCTTGATCTTGTATGGATGTAAACCAAGTTCCTAACGCAAAATACACCATTATGCGGTCTGAGCTATGCCCAATTCTTGAGAATGCCGTGGAATTGACTGATTTGAATCGTTTGCTACGGACGTCTGAACGGCAGAATTAACGCTCTTAAAGTTGCAGTCACCGACTCCGAATTTCGGTAGAAAATTTTTATAATTTGCAGACGTTGCTCGTTCGTGTACTCTACCATGATGAAAATGTTGAGTTTACTGAATAAATTGACAGTGACAGTTTGATTATTAGTGAAAGAGTGCGTTCACGATACCTCCCCTTCTTCTGAGGAGGTTTTTTTTTACGCTGAACTACTGTGTAAGTTTTTTCATCAATCCTACTCAATAGGACTCTTTCCGAACAGATGGAAAACAGCATTTGTTCAACCCATCCCAAAACAAAGTGAATCTTCTTCTCTCTCCTCTTACAGACCCATTGTACTTATGTTCCTTCTTTTCAAAATCATGGAAACGCTGATGAACCGTCAGCTCATGAAATATCTCGAAACACGGAAACTTCTTAATGACCGGCAGTACGGTTTTTGTAGCAACAGGTCCACAGGTTATTTCATGGCAGGTCTTACCGAAAATTGGAGCCAAAGTCTACATCAATCTGGCGAAAGCAAGATAGTTGCAATTGATATTTCAACGGCTTTTTGGACAGAGTTTGGCATCAGGCTCTTTTGTCGAAAATGCGTGCATTCAATGGATTGGAAAGTACCTTTCGAAGCTTCAGTTCAAATTGTCTTGGATTTAAGACTGATATTCACAAAATAAATGCTGGTGTGCCCCAGGGCTCCATTCTGTCTCCGACTCTTTTTAATATTCATCAACGATCTCTTGTCTGCTACTTTTAATCGAATATATTCCTTCGTTGACGACAATAATCTCTCCTTTCATATTCGTCCCCGAACTCACGGCCCTGCTCTTCGGCTGTAGAACGGGAACGGCAGCGTATGTTAAGCTAATTAAATTCCGATGTTACTGAATAATCGAATGGGAAACTATCAACAGAGTGGAATTTGATGCTTCCAGAATACAATGTTGTCTTCTGTCTAGCAAATTCAAATACCCAGCTATTATCCATAAACGTCACTTGCGTCGTTGAAACCGAAAAACTTTCCATTTTCAGTAGGTGTGTCAATGGCAATGACACCCTACGTTGAAAAGACCGAAGTGCTGCGAAATGTCTAGGTTTCCTCAAGCAATGTAAGAAATTTTTCACCCCGTGGCGCCATCTGGGAATCTCCCTGGAGATTGCGAAGTGAAGGGGACGAATGCCGAGTTTCCTGCGCCCATAAATCAGGATTAGTGTCGGAAAAACAAAACAAGACCTTATCCGGGCTACTCCGACATATTTGGAGCTCAGGCCGGTAAGGATTTCCAGGACTTAGTCAGGGTCTTGAAAAAGAGATGATGGCGCACGAGCCCTATATGGGCCAACGGCAGCTCTTACATCCAGGAACGGGTTACTGACTTCGGTGTAGCCGACCCCTCGTCCTAGGGGCAACAAATTGAAATAGTCCTCCAGGTTGGGGGTTGTGCCGTCGGGGTAACTTCCCTACCACCCAATTAAGAGAGAGATACGCCATGCCTTGGATAAAGGAGCAACAAGACCCGGAACGTTAATGGACTACGAATTAAGATTATGCACATTGTATACGCCGGGTGCTACTCCGCTGTGCATTCACCACCCACAAACGCTAACAATCTGGAGAACCAGTATCACGACATCATCAAAGAGGTAGCCGTGACCACCGTTGGTTACCAACCACCCCCGAAAAAGCAACTGTTGTATGATGATGAATGCGTACACAGGAAAATGGTGACAGAAAATGCACATAAACAACGCTGCACCGTAAAACGAGAGCGCAAAGGGAAGAGTATCGAGCCAGAAGAGGGGAGGAGAAAAAGGTCTTGCGTAGGAAGAAAAGAGCAAACGCAGCCTCCCAGCTCAAGGAGATCGAAGAGTCCCGCGATAGAAACAACATCCAGACTTTTTATAGAAAAGCCAAGCAACTGGCAGCTGGCTTCAAGCCCGGAACGCAGGCTCTTCGAAATAGTGAAGGAAATCTGATCACCGAAGCACAGGGAATTTTAGATGTGTTTAAGCAGCACTTCCTGCAGCTGCTAAATGGGCATCATATAGAGAGAGTGCTAGGGAAAGAAGAACACTCACATCCAGTCAATGAAGATGCAGTCCCCCCTCCAAGTATAGAAGAGGTCGTCGCAGCTATCAAAAGGCTGAAGAATAACAAGGCCGCCGGCTCTGATGGATTACCAGCAGAGCTTTTCAAATACGGTGGTGATGTTTTGGTAGGGTGCATACACCAAGTCATCAACAAAGTATGGGAGGATGAAAGCATGCCCGATGACTGGACAATCAACTCCATATGCCCCATCTACAAAAAAAGGCGATCCTATGTACTCTTGGAACTACAGAGCCATATCCTTGCTAAATGTCGCGTATAAAATCCTATCCAACATAATGTGTGAACGTCTTAAACCTTTCTGCAACACACTCATCGGCACACTGGCTTCCGGCACGGCAGATTGACGATACACCAACTGTGAATTATAATGCACCATATGCGCTGACCTAGCAAAGGCATAAATCGTCTTGACCGACCTATTGAGGCACTCGGTTCCGCAGAGAAAAAACCCAAAACACTTGCTCCCTTCCATACCCTTGGACAAAGCACAAACAAAAAGAAAAAAAACCACCTCACTGCAGCTGCTCTTTGTTTATTTTCTTCGTTTTCCAGTAAAAGCAAAGCCCAGCGGTTTGATGGCACTCGGCAAACGCAGGGCTAAGGTGGTGGTACGTGACTTAAGCGTTGCATTGATCAAATGGGCAAATCGAAGGATTTTTGTCTTTGGCGTGCACAACTCCGCCGTTAGGTTGTTCATGTCTAGTTCAAAGTTATCGCTGATCAAAAAATTCAGAACCAAGTAGTAGCACAACGCCTTCTCATTCGTGTAGCTCGACCGCACTCTAAAAAAAAAAACAAAAAATTCAATAAGACAGCCTGCTAACGGAATCTCCGATCTAACTTACTGTCTATCGTTGTCTGGATTGGAAAACTTCTCTCGAACATCATTCTCTACCTTCTCCGTGATCTTGGAGAGCTCTAGTCTCTTAAGCATTTTCGCCTTTGTTTTGATTAGTGCTTGCAAGGCATCCATGTAGATGATGATTTTCAACTTCAGTAAATTTTGAGTAGATTGCGGCCCACTTTTGGCGATCTTGATATAATTTTTCAGGTACTCCGATGCGATTCTAAAAGAGAAAAGATTCGTAAGGGTTGTTTGCGGATATTTATGCTCTCGAATCTTACGGAATATCATCGACTTCGGTGGCGGCCAAGTAATTCGCTTCTTCGTCAAGACGATCGATTAATTCCAACGATATCACATCATACAAGTTGAATACATTGTCCAAACTGGTGGCTTCTTTGTTGAATGGTGGTCTGATGCGCTCGACATTCTGTTCAGCTGATACGACTGGATCGGTGGTTTCTAACACAGAAGACTCCTCAACAGTAGTGTCCAACTGATCCTTGATAATGTCAACACTGACTTTGTTTCGTTGCTGACTGCTGAGAAGACGATGCTCTTTTCTGCCACCGAAATTGCGCAACTGTAGTGCAAACGAAACTTCCTTGCTTAAGGCACCAAACTTGGTCTTTTCTTTCTCCTGGTAGACATGGTTGATCAACTTCACCTGGTCAATGGGAATAACTCGGACCTGAGGAGGTAATAGAAGCTAAAATATTTGCTCTTAAAGTTATGGAGAACTCACTTTATTGGTGGCTTTATTGCGAACACATATGTAGCTGTCTGTAAGGCTATTGTCGAGGCTTTGCTCGGTTTCTCCAGAATAAATGCTCCCACTAGCTATGACCACAGCACGGGTCGTCTTATCTTCGGTACATTGCACTGGGAAGTAGAGTGTATTGTCCTTATGTGTGGAGCTTAGACTTCCGTTTTGAAATTTTACTAAAATGGTTCAGATTGGAGTAGAAATTGTTAGTGGCTTGGCCGGGTTAGGCCTTAGAGCAAAAAAACTCACATAGAACTGGCGTGGATTTGTCTTTCGATAGACTGAATACTTCCTCAACGACAGCTTTATCTTTCGTCATTGTTTTATTTAAATGTTTTGTTGAAAAGTTAGTTTAAATTGATAAAAAGTTGTTTTTAACAATGTGACAGATTCATTATTCAATAACCTAACTGTCAAGTTTTGGCAGCAAGACGCACATGGGGAAACTGCTTCCTTGTGAAGTTGGTGGCACTACGATGTGAAACAGTAGCTGACGTAACGTAAGGTGAAGTGAAATGTTCGTTTGTTTGGGCGCTGTTTGAATTAAGATTCAAGAAATTAGAAAAAAAATTCTCCTTTCTACAACTTATTCGACGCAGTGGCAGTCCATCGACATCGAAAATCGACGAAAACATAAAAATTCAATCAAGCAGTATAATTGTCATTTATGCAAAAAATCTGATTCTTACGACAACATGGTGGGATGTGACCAGTGTGATAATTGGGTACACTTCAAGTGTGCAGGGGTCGACGAAGCTATCGACAACCAAGAGTTCGTTTGTACGATGTGTATAATTGCTAGCCAAAACTTGCTACACACGCAGTCAACATCTACAACGCCAAACCGACCGTCATTAGCTGCCGATGTCATACAAACAACTTCACAGAACATCCCTCCATCGACATCACCAAGAGCAGACGCAGTGCCACATGTTTCTGCTTCAACACATACCACCGCCAGTGGTTTTGAAATAGCGATACAGATAATTCCGCAAGCCCCAACCACTGCTACAAATGTTGCCGTTGCACACTTACAAGGTGTGCCTCACCAAGACGCCGATCGTCTATTAAAAGCAGATGGAGGTCTGAGACCTTATGAGAAGACAGCTGATATCACTTTAAATGCTTCAAGATCCAACATACATCAAGGCAATCAACATTCGAAGTCACATTTCAGTTTAGACAACGTCCGAGAATCTAGCAACAATGCATCAGTCTTAGACACATTTTAGAATACTATTCGTAGCAGACGCATAGCAAATACAAGGAAATCCCAAACAGCATTTGGTGATAGTTCACTCACCAAAACGAAGACGAAGGATTGTACCAGCTCAAAACGATCATCTAACATTTCAAAGCATTTCGCATCGAGACTTCAAATTGATTTGCAGAAACTAGAAGACGAACGTGCATTGAATCAGGAGTACATCAACAAGAAGTATCATCTTTTGAACCTTATGGCTGAAGAAGCTATCAACAGCGACAATGACGAATCTACAGAAAATGAGAGCAAGGTACGAGAGTGGTTAACGAGAACACAAAGTCCAATTCCAGTATGTAGAGGAGACAACAAAAAGTCAGAAACCGGATTGCTAAACCCCATCGGCTATTGTCAGAAAATCAACTGTGAATGGTTGGGTGCTAACGTGAAGACACAACAGCAGCACCGACCTCTACAATGCTATCCCAGCGCATTCAAGCAACTAAGAGAAGACATTCCGCTGATATCCGCTCATTCAACAATTGTACCAAGCGCACCTCTACTAGAACAGCCATGGGTTTTATCAAATAATCAATTGTCAGAACATGTCAACGTACGCATGCCATCGATGGAGAGGCACCCCCCACAGCAACGACCAGATATGCTTCAAATACAGCCAGAAGAAGCCTTTTCCATCCCACATCAACTACCTGGTTCATCAACACTGACACGAAGCCATATACGAGTAGCTGCCAGGCAATCCGTTCTGAAAGAGCTTCGAAATTTCGATGGGAATCGCCTTGAAGAGTGGCCACTCTTCATATACAATTTTAAACGGACTACAGAACTCTGTGGGTTCACTGATGAGGAGAATCTCATTCGATTAGAGCGTGCGCTTAAAGGTAAGGCACACGAAACTGTTCATAGTCTGCTTTATCAACCAGGAAGTGTAGGCAGAATAATTTCTATTCTAAAAATGATGTTTGGTCGACCGGAGTTAATTCTTCATTCGTTACTCCAAAAGATTTATGCCACTCCGGCTCCAAAAACAGATAGATTGGACACCATTGTGCAGTTCGCCATTGCAATTCAAAATTTCTGTTCCACTTTAGAAGCTGCAGGTCTTGCCAACCATCTGAATAATGCTACACTACTACAGGAACTAGCCGATAAGTTACCGCCATCTATCCGCTTAAACTGCGCGATATATAAGCAAACTCTACCAGTGTGTACGTTATCCGATTTCAGTGGCTGGATATACCAAATAGCAGAGGCTGCAAACTGCGTTGGTACCCTAAGTAGACCAGGACCAGGCGGAGAAAGTAATTCCCTCAGACAGTCAAAGAAGGAGAAGGGATTTCTTTATACACATGCAGAGGTTAATCCAACCGAGACTAAAGCTTTTCTTGGCAAATATGCGAACAAACCCAATAGCCAAAGTTGTTTGATATGCAAAGGGGCATGTATTTCAGTAGACAAATGTAGCAACTTCATCCAACTACGTGATTCATCAAGGTGGGACATGATACGCAACTACAAGCTTTGCCGACGTTGTCTTAAGAGACACAACAGCTACAGGTGTAGGTCGGATGCTGAATGCGGAATAAATAACTGCGGATTGAAGCACCACAAGTTACTTCACAATGACCAAAAAGATACGCGGAAGAAAAATGTTGAATTCACACAGGACGAGACGCACTTTAAAAAATCAGAAGCACATCCAAGTCATGCGCACATCCAATCCTCTCAGGCGGTTATGTACAGGATAGTTCCAGTAACTCTGCACGGGAAAAACAGACCGATAAATACAAACGCCTTTCTCGACGATGGATCGTCCATAACATTAATTGATGAGGACATTGCATCTCAATTGGACATCGAAGGCAGACCTGAGCCGCTCTGCATTAAGTGGACTGCCAACACCAACAGATACGAAGACGACGCGAAATCTTTTAGCCTACATATATCAGGTAGAGAAGAAAACAGGAAGTATCCTTTATTAGACGTCCACACAGTTAAAAGTCTCCAGCTACCGCTTCAATCGTTGGATGCAGACGAAATGAAAAAACGTTACAAGCATTTACGGAACTTACCAATAGCATCTTATTCACAAGCTGCACCTCGTTTGTTAATCGGCCTGAACAACTGGAGGCTCGGTCTCCCTCTTAAGTGTAAGGAAGGAAAGGTGATGGAACCGGTAGCAGCCAGGATGCGTCTAGGGTGGACGGTTCATGGGCTCTGCATCAATAATCTTCAACAATCAGATGCTTCGAAACCTCACAACAACTTTCATATATGTGAATGTAGCGCCGATAATGAAATGATCGCAAAACGTATACTTGATGAACTTATATGCAGTGAAAAGTTTGGAGCATCAGAAAATTTACAGCATTCTACGATCCGCAGACGACCAGCGGGCTATGGATCTGCTTCAAAACTACACTCAACGCAAAGAAGGTAGATTCGAGACAGGCTTTCTATGGAAATTTGAAAATATAGAGCTTCCAAATAGCTTCCCGATGGCTAAGTGAGACGTCTACAGTGCCTACAACAACGAATGAAGCGCGAACCCGCATTAGCACAAGAACTTTATAAAAAGATCCAAAGCTATAATGCCAAAGGATACATCAGAAAGCTTTCTGTAATATAAATTGCCAAAGGTCAACACAGAGTATGGTATCTTCCTACATTCCCCATAAGAAATCCTAATAAACCGGGAAAGCTACGACTGGTGTGGGACGCCGCAGCGAAGGTAGACGGAATTTCGCTAAACTCCGTGCTTTTGAAGGGACCAGACCTATTAACATCTCTTAATTCAGTCCTCTTTAAGTTCCGAGAAAGGCGCTTCGCAATCTGCGCAGACATAGAAGAGATGTTCCACCGGATCAAAATTAGGAAAGAAAATCAAGACTATCAAAGGTTCTTGTGGTACAACCGAGATGGGATCTTGGAACACTATGTCATGGTGGTCATGACATTTGGTGCAACCTGTTCTCATTGCGCTGCGCAGTACATCAAAAATAAGAACGCCGAGGAATTCGAACGTAACTACCCAAGGGCTGTTAGATCCATCCGACAGAACCACTATGTAGACGATCTGATGGATAGTGTTGAGTCTGAAGCAGAAGCAATAAGGCTATCATCAGCAAGGTGGCTTTCACATAAGAAATTGGATATCGAATTCGAAGAAAGTATCCGAAGTCATGCAATCCACGCCCACAAAAGAGATAAATTTAAGCAGTAATTGTGAAGTTGGGATCGAAAAGGTACTCGGAATGTGGTGGGGTACTTCATCTGATTTCTTTACTTTCAAAATCTCATCAGTTCAAAGAAATGAGGACATACTTCAAGGAAAACGAGTCCCTACCAAACGAGAGGTCCTCCAAATACTTATGCGACTATTCGACCCGCTAGGACTATTGGCTCATTTCCTTATGTATGCAAAAGTGTTGATGCAAGAAATCTGGCGAACCGGAATCGGATGGGACGATAAAATTCAAGACACTTAGTAGAAGAAATTGCTACACTGGACTAAATTGCTACCCTATTTGGAAGACCTGCGCATACCAAGATGCTACGTATCAACTAACTTCGTCGAATACCCTGAAATGCAGTTGCACGTCTTCGTAGATGCGAGTGAGAACAGGTTCGCCGCGATCGCATATGTAAGATCCAGTTCGAAAAACTTAACGGAGTGTGCACTTATCGCCGCCAAAACCAAAGTCGCCCCTTTAAAAAGCGTCTCCATCCCAAGGTTAGAACTACAGGCCGCTCTCCCCGGAGCTAGACTCGCAAAAGCCATCACGTCATCACACTCTATTACATTCAAGGATAAATTCTTTTGGTCTGATTCCATGACTGTGTTAAGCTGGCTGCGGTCCGATCACCGTCGATACCGTCAATTTGTCGCAGTGCGGGTGAGTGAAATTCTTGAGATAACATCTATAAAAGAATGGTGTTGGGTCCCTACAAAACTAAATGTAGCCGACGAGGGAACGAAATGGCAAAAACCATGTTTTAACTCATCAAGTCTGTGGTTCTCCGGACCCGAATTTCTAGTATCGTCTTCAGATACTTGGCCGAACGACCTATCGGAGACCATAACGGTCGAAGAGCTAAAAACCCAATTCTGTGGAGTTCATAGCATAAGAGTTAAAAATGTGTTTGAACCCGAACTCTTCTCCGAGTGGACCAGTTTGCAACGGTGTGCTGCAAGGGTTGTTCGATACCTATACAACTTAAAGGCATGTATTAACAACACTAAGCGAAACAACGGACCGTTAACTCGAGACGAACTGCAACACGCCGAACGAGCTCTACTCAAGCAAGGCCAAAGAGACAGCTTTGCTGAAGATTTCGCCAACCTAGTCGCAAAAGGGAAAGTCGAAGCATCAAGCCCGCTTCTATCTTTAACTCCGTATCTGGATGAGTACGGAGTTCTTCGATCAGGCACCAGAATAGCCACCTACCATTACAAGTATGGAGATTTAAGTCGACCTATAATTCTTCCAAGATTGCATCGCGTAACTACACTCAAAGTAAATCATTTTCACAAGAAGTATCATCATCGAAATCATGAAACGGTTGTGAATGACCTACGTCAGAGGTTCCACATTTCCAGGATGAGAGCAGTTCTCGGAAAAGTGCGTAAAGACTGCCAGTATGTAAGAACACCACAGCCAAACCATATCCTCCCATGATGGCAAATCTTCCACCTGCCCGGTTGTCCACGTTCAGTCAACCCTTCTCGTTCGTGGGCCTCGACTACTTTGGTCCAATGACTGTAGTAAACCTAAGAAGAAATGAGAAAAGATATGGGGCTTTATTTACGTGCCTAACAACTAGAGCGGTACACATAGAGATTGCATATTCCTTAACAACGGATTCCTGTATTTTGGCTATAAGAAACTCTATAGCAAGGCGCGGCACACCTATAGAGATCTTAAGTGATAACGGGACGAATTTCCGGGGAGCCGAAAAGGAACTTAAAAACGCTTACAAGATGGTTAACAGCAGAAAACTGGTTGAAACGTTCACCTCTAGCACAACCAAATGGACCTTTATTCCACCTGGATCCCCACACATGGGAGGCTGCTGGGAAAGAATGGTGCGTTCGGTGAAAACCATACTCTACAAAATTACCCCAAAACAAAGACCATCGGATGAATTATTACGAAATATGCTTTTATAGGTGGAAAATACTCGTATTGTTAATTCTAGACCTCTGACGTACATTCCCATCGACTGCGAATACGACGAAGCGATCACTCCCAACCACTTCCTCCTTGGTTCTTCAAGTGGATCGAAACCCTGGGCGGAATTTAACGATGATAAAGAGGCTCTCCGTAAAAATTGGCTCATATCACAACGCTATGCTCAACAATCGTCGACCCCAGCGGTCCTCGCAATTGTTGGCCTAAAGGACGAGTCGTTGAAACGAAACTGGCTAAGGATGGCCAGGTGAGAAGTGCATTTGTTCAAACAAAAGCGGGCATCCTTGAGAGACCAGCAGTGAAACTTGCTTTGCTGGACGTCAGAGAAAAGAAATAGGTAGGCCCATAACCGGGCATACCGAGGGGGAGAGTGTTGCGCAAGGATAGCACAATCCTACCCATGCGCCATCTGACGTCTAACCTTTTCTGACAGAAGGATACCACCGCCATCTTGAATATATGGACTTGTATTCTTAATAACGATTGGAGCTTTCTTTCTGGATTTTTCTGTGCAACACGACGGATCGGCTCTAAGGATCACAAGCGAAGAAAGGAAGAATAACTAAATTTGTAACTCATAACTTAAGAAATAATTAAATTAAGTACTAACAGTTCGGTGAGTTCACATCTTTTTCCCTTTTCTGTTGCATTTCGCAACAGAGGTACTCGGTTCCGCAGAAAAAAAACCAAAACTCTTGTTCCCTTCCATACCCTTGGACAAAGCACAAACAAAAAGAAAAAAAAAACACCTCACTGCGGTTGCTCTTTGTTTATTTTCTTCGTTTTCCAGTAAAAGCAAAGCCCAGCGGTTTGATGACACTCGGCAAACGCAGGGCTAAAGTGGTGGTACGTGACTTCAGCGTTGCATTGATCAAATGAGCAAATCGAAGGATTTTTGTCTTTGGCGTGCACAACTCCGCCGTTAGGATGTCCATGTCTAGTTCAAAGTTATCGCTGATCAACAAATTCAGAACCAAGTAGTAGCACAACGCCTTCTCATTCGTGTAGCTCGACCGCACTCTTAAAAAAAAAAAAAAAAAAAATTCAATAAGACAGCCTGCTAACGGAATCTCCGATCTAACTTACTGTCTATCGTTGTCCGGATTGGAAAACTTCTCTCGAATATCATTCTCTACCTTCTCCGTGATCTTGGAGAGCTCTAGTCTCTTAAGCATTTTCGCCTTTGTTTTGATTAGTGCTCGCAAGGCATCCATGTAGATGATGATTTTCAACTTCAGTAAATTTTGAGTATATTGCGGCCCACTTTTTGCGATCCTGATATACTTTTTCAGGTACTCCGATGCGATTCTAAAAGAGAAAAGATTCGTAAGGGTTGTTTGCGGATATTTAGGCTCTCGAATCTTACGGAATATCATCGACTTCGGTGGCGGCCAAGTAATTCGCTTCTTCGTCAAGACGATCGATTAATTCCAACGATATCACATCGTACAAGTTGAATACATTGTCCAAACTGGTGGCTTCTTTGTTGAATGGTGGTCTCATGCGCTCGACATTCTGTTCAGCTGATACGACTGGATCGGTGGTTTCTAACACAGAAGACTCCTCAACGGTAGTGTCCAACTGATCCTTGATAATGTCAACACTGACTTTGTTTCGTTGCTGACTGCTGAGAAAACGATGCTCTTTTCTGCCACCGAAATTGCGCAACTGTAGTGCAAACGAAACTTCCTTGCTTAAGGCACCAAACTTGGTCTTTTCTTTCTCCTGGTAGACGTGGTTGATCAACTTCACCTGGTCAATGGGAATAACTCGGACCTGAGGAGGTAATAGAAGCTTAAATATTTGCTCTTAAAGTTATGGAGAACTCACTTTATTGGTGGCTTTATTGCGAACACATATGTAGCTGTCTGTAAGGCTATTGTCGAGGCTTTGCTCGGTTTCTCCAGAATAAATGCTCCCACTAGCTATGACCACAGCACGGGTCGTCTTATCTTCGGTACATTGCACTGGGAAGTAGAGTGTATTGTCCTTATGTGTGGAGCTTAGACTTCCGTTTTGAAATTTTACTAAAATGGTTCAGATTGGAGTAGAAATTGTTAGTGGCTTGGCCGGGTTAGGCCTTAGAGCAAAAACACTCACATAGAACTGGCGTGGATTTGTCTTTCGATAGACTGAATACTTCCTCAACGACAGCTTTATCTTTCGTCATTGTTTTATTTAAATGTTTTGTTGAAAAGTTAGTTTAAATTGATAAAAAGTTGTTTTTAACAATGTGACAGATTCATTATTCAATAACCCAACTGTCGGTTACGCTCAGGCATTTGAAGTGCTCGGACGTGTGGTGAATTTCTCTGCCTGTGTTAATCAATTACAACCCCTAAAAAGTGTACAGATCTGAATCTGTATACAACAAAGAAAAATACATTAGTGTTGTAAGTGATACAAATTTGTGAGTTATACAAGTGTTTATTAAATTAATAAAGTGATTGCTGAAAAGTAAGTCATTTAGTGCCCAAATCGCAAACACGCCAATTTGTAAGAAAAATAAAAATCAACTCGTGCTACCATCTGACTTACTAAATAGCGAAGATATTCAAGCTATAAACAAGTCTGTAAGCAGCTGGGCGAATGATAACATAAGCACCACTACTAACACCAATGATCTACATGTCGCAATGGATGGAATTCACCACAGCGACACAATCGATACAGTGATGCCATCCTTATGCGTTAACAACAATTTAAGAACTCTTTAAAATTTATTAGTGAACGACCAAAACTCGTTTAAGCTAGTAGTGGAAAGAAGAAAAAGAGCATCAGGATTGGACAATACCACAAACCCCCAAAAAAAATTACACAACAGGTAAAAGACTCTCAAAATCGACTGAGCAGTTACCATCAACAAGCCGGCGTGGGACAAATAGTGCTAATGTTTCTCCACTCAACGAAGACAAGCCCAATGAGGTATGGTGTCCACCAATTTTTGTTAAGGGTATCAAATCAAAATCTCTATTGGACTATGTAAAAACATATCATAGCAACTCAATTAAAAATATTAAGTTCCAAAGTAAAGGTTTTGGAAGATTCAAAGTCTCGGTTAGGGATTTAGGGCTTCACGACACCTTTATGAAACAATTCAAAGACTGTGCAGTTGAAGCGTATTCGTTCATGCCTAAGCAACTAATGAGAATTTCCGTCTTACTAAAGGGATTATCTGATGGGTTTTCTTGTCAAGAAGTTTGGGAAGAACTGGAGAGACTAGATCCCTCGTTGAAGGTCGAGGTAAAGCCCTTCGGTACAAAATGGTCGAAAGACGTAGGTATTGACCTAGGTTTTTTCTCGTGCTCGGTCCAGGACATGGAACATCTTGCCCGGCTTGAAGGTATCAAATTTGTTCTGCAGCACAAAATCTGATGGGATTCCTTTAAAAGAAATGGTCCCGTACAATGTTTCAGGTGCCAACGCTTCGGGCACACTAGTTCCTACTGCGCTTTTAGGGCAAGGTGTGTAAAGTGCAATAATGCGCATGATGAAGGCAGGTGCATCCTAAAAGAAAAATCTGAAGAAGTCGCATGTGTAAACTGCAAACAAGATGGACACCCGGCAAACTTTAAGGGCTGCCCTAAGCGGGTTGAGTTCCTACAACGCAGAGAGAAAATCAATCACCCAATTTCCAGTAACAGGCTCCCAACCAAAGTATCCCCCTAACTAGCTACTTAAGATCAGTTTCCTACGCTGATGTGACCCGTGGGACATCGCACCATTACCAGCCCTCAAACGACAATTTTGGAGCTAACATCTTCTCCAACTTCTTAAAAGAATCCGAGAAATTATTCGGTATATCTATCTCCTCTTTGATTAAAAAAAGTCCGTGAATTTTGGCCGACATATTCAAAACTAAGTGATCCTGATAAACCTGGTGCCTACCTAGGCTTCATTGCTTCTCTTTCACCATGATAAATATACTGCCTTCAAACGTCAATTCGCTTGTTGCTTTAGACAAAATGATCGCGATAAGCCGACTGATTACTGATTTTTCACCAGTAGCCCTTCTCCTCCAAGAAACATGTTTGACCAAAAATCACAAAAGATATTTCGACGGTTATCAGTTTAATCCAAACCCCACAGGTAGAGGCACAGGCATTTTAATTAAAAACAATGTAAAATATTCTGAAATCCGCTTTGTTAACCATGTCATTTCGGCCACCGTAATCTCTATCACATTAGACTACTCTAGAAATTCAAAATGCTCATTAGCCTCAATCTACGTACCTTGTAACGCCGGCTCTGAACTAACGCCAGCATTGAATGATCTAGTTAATTTAGCGGGAACGAACGAGCACTTCATACTGGGAGGTGACTTCAACGCTAGACACCAATACTGGGGTGATACAACCAGTAACCACAACGGACAGTTATTATTTAATTGGTTTCAATCTAGTCACTTCTTAAATCTGAACATAGTTGCGCCGGAGGGCCCGACGCGACCAGCCGCAGCATCCCATCTTGATTTCTTCTTTATTTCCAACAACACTTTATCCCCCCCAAATTTAGACCAAAACTTCTCCTGCGTAACTCTAGATGCTATTTCCGACCACTTTACCCTACTACTCTCCATCAAAATGGAAATCTCGTTTTACCATTTCTCTCAGAGCCCTTCTCAGTCACTCTAAAAAACACCGGTTGGGATCTGTTCAAATTTGAACTCTCACAATTAATCTCAAATATTCCTATTCCTCTCAATCGCAACCTCTCTAACAGTGAAATAGATACCCACGTTGACCTACTTTCAACCTCACTTCAAAGTTGTATTCATTCCCATTCTAAGCCTGTAATTCTTAAAAAATACTACCTAAACATCTCCTCTGACACATTAAACCTATTCAAAACTAGGAAAATCTGGAAAAGACAATTAAAAAGAATCTTTCATCGCTCTAGTAACAGAATAAACGATGAGTATAAGTGCCTCTCATCACGAATAGCCTGTCTCTCGAAAATCATCAAAGACGCAGTTCGCAAGGAGCTAAATGAACGTCTTTGGGAAAAACTTGTGAATCCTAAACCGTCGCCTGGCAGAAAAAAAATAAACCGATTCTCCGAACAAGCCCCGCTAACAGTAGGTAATAGCGTCCTTCACGACACGGAAGCCAAACTATTAGCCTTCCAAAAATTTTATAGTAAGATCTATGAACGTGTCACGCCTACTGTGAACGAACCTAACTCCGTCGGAGTACGCACTCTGGTAAGTGCTTTTCTTGCCTGGAATCAGGAACAAAGTATATCGAATTTCTCGGCCGAAAACTTGGCTAGCCGCCCCAATGGTGACCAGTTCACCTCCGAATTGTATTAACAATTCTTATTTCCCCCTTTCCTGGAAAAGTGCCACCCTCATTCCTATTAAAAAGAAAAGCAATACAAGCACAATACAATCTAGGAAAGATTTTAGAAAAAGTCCTTTACAACAAAATCAGACCACTTTTTGAAGATCGTTATTTAATCTCTAACAATCAATTTGGTTTCAAAAACAATCACTCAACAGAACATGCCCTACTGCACTTGGGAAACATTATCCTCAATAACTTAAGACAGCAAAATTGTACCCTCGCATGCTCACTTGATCTGTGGCAGGCCTTCGATTCAGTTTGGCAAGATGGTCTACTCTCTATCATTAGGCTTTCCGACTCACTTCTGCAAAATCATTTCCAGCTTTTCAACCGAAATGAGAGAGACAGTACCTGTGAACGCGGGAGTCCCTCAAGGTTCTATGCTTGGTCCTCTCCTCTTCAATGTTTTCCTTAGCGATTTCCCGTCTCAACATAATTCCAGCAACTCCATTCTTTATGCAGATGATACCATTGTAATTGACTTTCACGAAAGGCCCCATGTAGCGCTTCAGGGAATCCAGTCCCACTTAAACAACATCCTCAAGTACTACAAGGACTGGGGAATAAGCCTGAATCACAATAAGTGCGAGCTAATTTGTTTCCGAAATGCCTCATCAAGAGGTCACCATCTAGCCGTCAGAGAGAGCAAACAACTTACGCTATGCATTGAGGAGAGAAATATTCCTGTGAAAACAAATATAAAATATCTGGGTGTCATCCTTCACGAACGACTAAACATGAATCCACAAGCCAGGAACGCACTTAAACTGGCTAAAGCCGCCGCCGCAAGGCTTAAGTCACTTTTGAACTCAAAAGCAGTGAATACCAAAACAAAAACGCTTATATATAAGACACTAGTCCACCCAGTACTCTCTTATGGTTTCACAGCCTGGTTTCATATCTCCCCAAATGTCGCAGAAGAAATGCAAAGATTCGAAAGAAGCGTGCTCAGAAAGTGTGTTTCCAAGCACAGAAGAATGTCCGGAAAATGGTTTAGAAACGAGACAATCTAAACCACTGCGCAAATTTCACCTCTGCTAGAATATTTAATTTTACTGTCCAAGAAGCACTTGAAACTACTTAACAGCCACGAGAATCCAATTCTAAGGAACATCTTTTTAGAAAATTTCGACTTTAACATTACTGAAAGATATAACATCTCGCCAGTAAGCATCATAAACGAGGAATCGACTCCCCAGTTGACCTTAACACCCGACAACTCACTTCTGCCAGTTTCCTATAGAAGAGCGAATCCCTCTAATTATAGAGGATAATACCTTGTCCCCACCGAGACTTTAAGACTCATCCCAAATGTAAATATCTGTAAATTTGTTACTATAGACCTAAGCATAAGACTGAATTATGTAAATAACTCCTTATACGAGGGCGGGTCAATAAGTCCGTGACTTTTTGAATTTCTGACCTCTTTACTGAAACAGCAACACTGCTCCTGTCAACAGGCATCTGTCAGTTGACTCCTGTCAAAATTTAAACTTGCTGCGTCAGTTAGTTTGGGTTTGACAGCTATTCTTATCAGACTACTCACTAATTTGAGGAGAAAATGGAAAAAAGTGAATTTCGTGTGCTTATTAAGCATTATTTCTTGCGAAAAAAACCATTACCGAGACCAAGGCTAAGCTTGATAAATACTATGGGGACTCTGCACCATCGATTTCAATGGTAAAAAAGTGGTTTACTGAATTTCGTTGTGGCCGTACAAGCACTGAAGATGCCGAACGTCCTGGACGCCCAGTTGAGGTCTCTACACCCGAAACAATCGAAAAAATTCACGATATGGTGTTGGCCGACCGAAGATTGAAAGTGCGAGAGATTGTGGAAGCCGTAGGGATCTCGCATGGCTCAGTGGTTTCAATTTTGAATGATCACTTGGGCATGAGAAAGCTTTCCGCAAGATGGGTGCCGCGTTTGCTCACAGTCGACCACAAACACATGTGCAGTTGCCATGACAAAAATCCATGAATTGGGCTATGAATTGCTCCCTCATCCACCCTATTCTCCAGATTTGGCTCCGAGCGACTACTTCTTGTTCCCAAACCTGAAGAAATGGCTTGTTGGAAAAAGATTTGACTCCAATGATGAAGTCATCTCGCAAACAAAGGCCTATTTTGAGGACCTCGACAAATCATTTTTTTTGGAAGGGATAAAAAAAATTGGAGAAGCGTTGGACAAAGTGTATAGAGCTCAAGGGAGACTACGTTGAAAAATAAAATTATTTTTTTATCAAAAAATCTGTGTTTTAATCCAAAAGTCACGGACTTATTGACCCGCCCTCGTATTAGTACATCCACGAATTTACAAAACGATGTGATAATCCTGCCTTAAATTCTTTTACTCAATTTTTGTATTACTGCATAGTACTAAACATTGTTTTGTTACTACGTTACCAGTATTAACTAAACGTATAATTAATATCTTAATTTGTATTACTATAATATAAAACAATATGTACCCCAGCTGTAAAGGGTCGGAATTGGCAACTAGTACGTCGCAAATAAGTGGCCTCACTATTTTCAATTCCTTCTCTCATTTTCTAAATTCACCACACTTAATGTCAGTGTTTCTTTTGAGCAAACACTTATCGTATGAACTCATTTCATTTAAGTAGTTAAATCTTAATCTGTTATTACACAAAAATGTCTTAATAATTGAAATTATTGTTATTGCCAGACCAATTCTAAGTCGGCATCCTATTATTATAATTTTAACTTATCATTATATGTAAAAAAAAAGGAATAAGTCTCAATAAATAAAGTTACAAGTTAACCCAACTGTCAAGTTTTGACAGCAAAACGCACATGGAGAAACTGCTTCCTTGTGATGTTGGTGGCACTACGATGTGAAACAGTAGCAGACGTAACGTAAGGTGAAGTGAAATGTTCGTTTGTTAAGGCGCTGTTTGAATTAAGATTCAAGAAATTAGAAAAAAAAACATTTTGTCATCTTTACGCAGATACAATCCGCCGACTTTGTCAGTTCTTCTACCTAGAGTTAGAGCGGATATAAAAAGCAAAGTCTTTAAGTGTTTCCTGCTGAGAGAGTGAACACGGGCTGCAACCAAATCCCCCAAAAGCCTCTATGAAAAGCTACTTTAGCAAGTGTTGTTGTGTACTACCTTGATCAAAAAGTTCAACCATCGTGTGGCCCTCCAATTGTTCCGATTTGAGTTCTGTTGGTTTTGTTAAGTTGTTACATCTGTTGTTAATATTCCCTCTAAATCTAAGCGTCATAGCTTGATATTTGCAAAAGTTACATAGCCAAGATTACGTCTATCTCTGTGTGTGTTGGCGATTTCTTACAATTTTAGAAATTAATTTGCAACAAAGAACTTGTATTAAATTTTGCGTAAAAAACGGATTTAATGGCGCGCGAACGTTGGAAATGTTGGAAAAGTGTTTCGGGAACTATTCTCTAAAGAAAACGGTCGTTTACCAGTGGCACGAGCGGTTCAAAAGTGGTCGTGAGCCAATCGAAGATGATGAACGCAGTGGCAGTCCATCGACATCGAAAATAGACGAAAACATTGATGAAGTAAAGGAAATGTTGGTCAATAACCGCAAATTAACCATCAGAGAGATAGCGGAGGACTTGAACATTGCCTATTGATCCGTAAGAGTATCGAGCCAGAAGAAGGGAGGGGAAAAAGGTCCTGCGTAGGAAGAAAAGAGCATACGCAGCCTCCAAGTTCAAGGAGATCGAAGAGTCCCGATATAGAAACAAAATCCGGACTTTTTATAGAAAAGCAAAGCAACTGGCAGCTGGCTTCAAGCCCGGAACGCAGGCTCTTCGAAATATTGAAGGAAATCTAGTCACCGAAGCACAGGACGTTGTAGTGTTTAAGCAGCACTTCCTGCAGCTGCTAAATGCGTAGGAGTGCTAGGGAAAGAAAAACACTCACATCCAGTCAATGAAGATGCAGTCCCCCCTCCAAGTATAGAAGAGGTCGGCGCAGCTATCAAAAAGCTGAAAAATAACAAGGCCGCCGGCTCTGATGGATTACCAACAGAGCTTTTCAATTACGTTGATGTTTTGGTAGGGTGCATGTACCAAATCATTAACAAAGTATGGGAGGATGAAAGCATGTCTGATGACTGGACAATCAGCTCCATATGCCCCATCTACAAATAAGGCGATCCTATGTCCTCTTCGAAGTACAGAGCCATTTCCCTGCTAAATGCCGCGTATAAGATCCTCTCCAACGTAATGTGTGAACGTCTCAATACTTTCTGCAACACACTCATCGGCACATACTAGTGTGGCTTCCGGCACGGCAGATTGACGATACACCAACTGTGAATTATAATGCGCTGACCTAGCAAAGGCATAAATCGTCTTGACCGACCTATTGAGGCACTCGGTTCCGCAGAAAAAAAAACCAAAACACTTGCTCCCTTCCATACCCTTGGACAAAGCACAAACAAAAAGAAAAAAAAACACCTCACTGCGGTTGCTCTTCGTTTATTTTCTTCGTTTTCCAGTAAAAGCAAAGCCCAGCGGTTTGATGACACTCGGCAAACGCAGGGCTAAAGTGGTGGTACGTGACTTCAGCGTTGCATTGATCAAATGAGCAAATCGAAGGATTTTTGTCTTTGGCGTGCACAACTCCGCCGTTAGGATGTCCATGTCTAGTTCAAAGTTATCGCTGATCAAAAAATTCAGAACCAAGTAGTAGCACAACGCCTTCTCATTCGTGTAGCTCGACCGCACTCTAAAAAAAAAAACAAAAAAACAAAAAATTCAATAAGACAGCCTGCTAACGGAATCTCCGATCTAACTTACTGTCTATCGTTGTCTGGATTGGAAAACTTCTCTCGAATATCATTCTCTACCTTCTCCGTGATCTTGGAGAGCTCTAGTCTCTTAAGCATTTTCGCCTTTGTTTTGATTAGTGCTTGCAAGGCATCCATGTAGATGATGATTTTCAACTTCAGTAAATTTTGAGTAGATTGCGGCCCACTTTTTGCGATCCTGATATACTTTTTCAGGTACTCCGATGCGATTCTAAAAGAGAAAAGATTCGTAAGGGTTGTTTGCGGATATTTAGGCTCTCGAATCTTACGGAATATCATCGACTTCGGTGGCGGCCAAGTAATTCGCTTCGTCGTCAAGACGATCGATTAATTCCAACGATATCACATCATACAAGTTGAATACATTGTCCAAACTTGTGGCTTCTTTGTTGAATGGTGGTCTGATGCGCTCGACATTCTGTTCAGCTGATACGACTGGATCGGTGGTTTCTAACACAGAAGACTCCTCAACGGTAGTGTCCAACTGATCCTTGATAATGTCAACACTGACTTTGTTTCGTTGCTGACTGCTGAGAAAACGATGCTCTTTTCTGCCACCGAAATTGCGCAACTGTAGTGCAAACGAAACTTCCTTGCTTAAGGCACCAAACTTGGTCTTTTCTTTCTCCTGGTAGACGTGGTTGATCAACTTCACCTGGTCAATGGGAATAACTCGGACCTGAGGAGGTAATAGAAGCTTAAATATTTGCTCTTAAAGTTATGGAGAACTCACTTTATTGGTGGCTTTATTGCGAACACATATGTAGCTGTCTGTAAGGCCATTGTTGAGGCTTTGCTCGGTTTCTCCAGAATAAATGCTCCCACTAGCTATAACCACAGCACGGGTCGTCTTATCTTCGGTACATTGCACTGGGAAGTAGAGTGTATTGTCCTTATGTGTGGAGCTTAGACTTCCGTTTTGAAATTTTACTAAAATGGTTCAGATTGGAAAAGAAATTGTTAGTGGCTTGGCCGGGTTAGGCCTTAGAGCAAAAAAACTCACATAGAACTGGCGTGGATTTGTCTTTCGATAGACTGAATACTTCCTCAACGACAGCTTTATCTTTCGTCATTGTTTTATTTAAATGTTTTGTTTAAAAGTTAGTTTAAATTGATAAAAAGTTGTTTTTAACAATGTGACAGATTCATTATTCAATAACCCAACTGTCAAGTTTTGACAGCAAGACGCAGATGGGAAAACTGCTTCCTTGTGAAGTTGGTGGCACTACGATTTGAAACAGTAGCAGTAAGGTGAAGTGAAATGTTCGTTTGTTTAGGCGCTGTTTGAATTAAGATTCAAGAAATTAGAAAAAAAATTCTCCTTTCTACAACTTATTCGACAGCAAGAACATTTTGTCATCTTTACGCAGATACAATGCGCCGACTTTGTCAGTTCTTCTACCTAGAGTTAGAGCGGATATAAAAAGCAAAGTCTTTAAGTGTTTCCTTCTGAGAGAGTGAACACGGGCTGCAACCAAATCCCCCAAAAGCCTCTATGAATAGCTACTTTAGCAAGTGTTGAGGAGGGATACTACCTTGATCAAAAAGTTCAACCATTGTGTGGCCCTCCAATTGTTCCGATTTGAGTTCTGTTGGTTTTGTTAAGTTCTTACATCTGTTGTTAATATTCCCTCTAAATCTTAGCGTCATAGCTTGATATTTGCAAAAGTTTCGTAGCCAAGATTACGTCTATCTCTGTTTGTGTTGGCGATTTTTTACAGTTTTAGAAATTAATTTGCAACAACGAACTTGTATTAAATTTTGCGTAAAAAAACGGATTTAATGGCGCGCGAACGTTGGAAATGTTGGAAAAGTGTTTCAGGAACGATTTTCTAAAGAAAACGGTTCTTTACCAGTGGCACGAGCGGTTCAAAAGTGGTCGTGAACCAATCGAAAATGATGAACGCAGTGGCAGTCCATCGACATCGAAAATCGACGAAAACATTGATGAAGTAAAGGAAATGTTGGTCAATAACCGCAAATTAACTATCAGAGAGATAGCGGAGGACTTGAACATTGCCTATTGATCCGTAAAAGACATTTTGGTTTATGATTTGGGTTTCCGTCGTGTAGCAGCAAAGTTGGTACAAAAAGACGTCAATTTCATGCAAAAAAGAGACCGTGTTGACGTCGCAAAAGAGATGATTTGCGAGGCTGAATCCGATCCCACATTCATCAAAAGGATCATTACTGGAGACGAGACGTGGGTTTATGAGTACGACACGCAATCCAGACATCAGGAAAGTGAATAGCGTTCACCAAATGAGCCGAGACCAAAAAAATACGTCGTTTTCAGTCAAAGAAGATGGCAATGCTCACGGCTTTCATGGATTACAAAGGTGTAGTGCATCATGATTTTTTGCCAGACAGCAAAAATAGAATATTATTTGGGCGTTGTAAGACGTTTTCGTGAAGCAATTCGCCGAAAGAGCCAGAATTGTGGGCTGAAAACTCGGGGATTTTGCACCATGATAACGCACCGTCGCACAGTGCCACCATTATTCGTAATTTTTTGACGAAAATGCAACAAATACCATCCAACAGCCACCGAATTCACCGGATTTGGCTCCCTGTGACTACTTTCTGTTCAATCGAGTTTGAAAACCAACTGCCGAGAGGAAGAAATGGAAAAATCCCCAATACACACAGAGATAGATGTACTCTTGGCTACGTAACTTTTGCAAATGTCAAGCTATGTTGCTAACATTTAGAGGGAATATTAACAACAGATGTACCAACTTAACAAAAAAAAAACCGGGAAACTTTTTGATCAAGGTAGTCTAATACGTGCAGTGATACAACTTCTCGGATAGATTATGCGTCAAACTAAGAAGAGACTGCGAAGTAAAAAAAAACTCAGCGAAAACCCCGACTTTTAGCTCCTGAAATACAGACTTTGGCGGAGAAGTATTAAACGTAAATGCGCTATTTTCATTTTCCTTTGTTTTCATGTGGTACGGTTGGGTAAACTGGCCGAACACGTTGTGAAGCGGTCAATAGCATTGGGTATGAACTACTTTAATCTCGACAATTTTAGCAAACGAAATACCAATAACGACAGTGCACGGAGAATGTTTGGACACTTTGCTGCCAAAAAACTTGAGTGAACGCTAAGATCAATACCCTCGATATTTACATCACGGGCGGTACACTTAAACCCATCTTTTGTTTAAAAATAGGTGGTCTTTGGTAAAACCAAATATTTTCACTATACAAAGGATTTAGAGAAGGCGATGCGCTGTCATACGATTTCTTCATCATCATACTTGAAAGGATAATTCACTCACGAGCAAACACAAGAGGCACAATCTTTCAAAAGTTCATAGAATAACTAACATACGCCAACGATATTGACATAGTTGGAAGTAATCAGTGTGATGTCAGTGGCGCTTTCGCGAGTATTGAGACAGAAGCGGCGAGAATGGGTTTAGCGGTCAACGAGGGGAAGACCAAATATATGCTGTCAATCAAAAACGACACTTAACACCGACGTCTCGGGCAAAACGTCACATTTGACAGATATAACTTTGAGATAGTTAAGGACTTTGTCTACCAAGGCGCCGCTATAACTTCAGACAAATACACCAGCGCTGAGATCAAACGAAGAATAGCTCTTGCCAATCGCTGCCTCTTTGGGCTAAGGAGACTAGTAAAGCCCTCCCTCGAACAACAAAAATAACCCAATAGTTCTGCTCTATGGCGCAGAGCCATGGACATCATCAAAAATGGATGAGGGTTTTCTTGACTGCCTCGAGAGGAAAATTCTTTGAGTCATTTTCGGTCCCGTCCGCATTGATGGTAAGTGGAGGAGATGATACAGCGACGAACTGTATCGACTCTACAGCGATATCGACCTAGCCAGAAGAGTGAAGATCCAACGACTAAGACGGCTGGGCCATGTAGAGCGGATGAACACCAGTGCTCCGATCCGAAAAGTCTGCGAATCCACATCCCCAAGGGACAGCGCAGTAGAGGAAGACCGAGACTCAGATGGCGCAAGCAAGTGGAAAGGGACCTCAGCCAACTTAGCGTGCGAAACTGAAGGCAGCTAGCCAAAGATTGAGCTACCTGGAGACGCTTGTTGATTGAGGCCCAGGCCCACCAGTAGTAAGTAAGTAAGCGAAGTCTTTGGTAAAATACGAAATGTTGTTTATTGTTATTTCGGCAAGCATCTGAGCCAGAAAAGGAAAGCAGTCGGTGGACGGGTGACTTCAAGCCGTGCAGTTCTGGTGCCCTTCTGAAGGACAACAAAATTATATTTTACACAATTTTAATGGCAACGAACTTACTTGTTAAGAATCGGTGGAGGGAGCGGAGAACTTGCATCTGTAGTGACAATCAAAGCGCGGGCAATGAAATCGCCGATAAACTTACTAAGCAGGGGTTAAAGGGATTACATTGGCAGTTGCGTTTCATTTGAACATACTATATTTGCAGATGACATGGCTCTCACCGGCAGACCAAATTAATGCTTCTCGCCCTCTCTTAGACGTTAGGATCCTTCATCTTGTCCCTCAGTGGAAAAAACTGCACGCTACTTACGCTACACGTGACGAGGCAGTACGGTTTTTCTAAGCATTTAGATATGCTGGGCATAAGTAAAAGTGGCGCTCACGCTCATATCAGGGAAGGCATTCGGCATTGATTTAATGGGTGTTTCTACTGTAGGGTCCTTAACACTGAAATGCTTATTGGTCCTTCTTCAAAAGACTAAGAAGTAGCTCTAAAAGGAACTTAGCTCGATTCGCGTTTGGAGGTTTTCTTGGAGCTGGATTTTGCAGCCACATCCAAATTCTATCGACCTGAATTGCAACTTTTACTACGAACGATTTCAGTCGGTTCTTTCATTGGAAAACCCATCATTAGAGTTGTATTGAAAAATAGATTTCACCGCATCAACCGTCTTTCGTCGACCAGCACTGCAACTCTACCCTTCCCCCTAAAATTGTGTGCATGAAAAGCCACTGGAGGCTTTTGTCGATGTTTTAGGCTGCTCTTAGCATCCGATTTGTTTCTACTAAAAAAGTAGTCTTTTTTGGTGCAGAACCTGTTTCATTCGGGCATCGTGCGGGGAAAATTCATCGATTGGGAGAGTCCCAGAAACTTTCATTCCCAATTATAACTCCTAAAACATGTTTGATTATATTGAGTCGGCGGACGTGTGACTATTTTTCTTCTCTGTGAAAGCTTTAGGAGCCGGATTTAAGTATTTGCGCCGTAGACGTTAGACTTAGATATATGTTCTTTTCTCAACTTCAAATTCCCCCTTGGAGTAGGCTTTTAGGTCAAACGGACTCGACATTTTCAATCTATTAAGACAAGTCGTCAAAAACCGCATTGCCACCAACCACCTGTCTTTCCATTGTTTGCGTCCTATTTCCCAAACCCGCTCTCGCAAGAGACGCAGGAGTCATGAAAATTGAGAGGTCTAGCGACTATTTATTCAGCGCCTGAAACGGCGAAGGGATTCTTAAGTACTCCGGCTGCGGTCGAGAAGACAACTGGTGTATTGTCAGTAATGCGAGTGACCCTGAAACCTGAAGTTCAATCCCCTGGCTTCACTGATAAATCATTGAATGTCTCTTTTAGACATCTTTGGCACTTAGTCTGATGTCTCGCCTGGGTTCTCTTCAAAACGTTAGGAACTTTGACATGTCAGTCGAAGAAAGGAACTGTTAAGGCTTGGCTTAACCTCCAGACTACTCTTCTTACTACTTTCAACCTACTGGTATTTCTAAAATGCAGGGCTTTTCTGAATGCATTATTAATAGAGAGCTTCTTAGGATTCGAACTTGCGTGTGCACTGCCTACGTCCTTGGTTAGGTCTTCCATTAACAATTGATTTTTTGTAAATATACTCATCGCTGTTGAGGTATATGGATGGAGAGACAGTAGAGAGTGCAGCAATTTACTGCTGTCTCTCAGTAGGAAAGACTGTAGACCACTTGGGCACTTGCGTGCGCCGGGGATAAGTTATGCAACATCCTGCGTTGCTTGCTTTGCGAGCGATGACAACTTGGCGGAGCTGGTACTTTATCACTGAAGCGTTTACTTATCTTTCTGCGATTGGTTGAAGAATTCTAGTAAAAGGAACCTACACTACTACGGACTAGTTATTTGTTTGAGTGTTCTGCTATGATGGAGAAAGACGACACAATCGAGAATTTTGAAGCCATTATACTTAAATCTGAGCTCTGTATGTGTTGCAATATATCTACTATCCAACGCGTACGCGTCCTAACGCTTGATCTCAAATTTGATTCAATCAGCAAATGGGAAGTATTTCTCTCGAAGACGACATAAGGACATCACAGGAAGAGGCTATAAGGCCATCAACAAAAAAAATTAGTAAAATAAAAATGCGACAAATTGGTTCTTGTATTTATGTATCTACACAAACACATACATATTTCTCTATCCTATCTCCTTGCCTAGCACTTATTTTTCAGTAAATGGGTTAGATTTAATCGCTGCAGATACTTTCATCAGCGTTTCCATGTCCTCTTCGTTGTCCCCGAATTTACGCGCATTCATTCTGCTTTTTGCTCTCGTTACAGTGCTCATATTGTTCATAGTCATCCCAGCATAGCTGTAGTGTTTGCTTTTAATAATATGAATGACTTGCTGAAAGAGAATTCGAATGAGACATTTGTCATAGATACTCGTACACACGTTGCACACTTACAAGAACTAATTTGATCAGAAATACGGAGAAAGTCAGAAAACTGATGGTCATTAGGGCGGCCTCGGATGGAAATTGAAAGCTTGACTCGTCAGTAAGTCCTCGTCTCTGGCGACTCTTGGGAAACATCAAACTAAAACGATCCTCTGAAAAGGGGTATTTCATAAAAAATTCATTCATTTAGTGTACTACGAACAAACCGATGTTCCAGATCAATTCATCTCGAATAGACTTCAGCACTCTGATCTTGTCCATAATGTTGTGAGAGGTCTTTGTCACCAGGCTTCGTTGTAACGAGGTTAGAAAATTCAAAAATCCCTGTAATGAAGGGAATTTCAAGTCTCCTGGAAATGGGGTATCCTTGGTTGGCTTGGGCTTGGTAGCCTCGTCAATACGTTCATTTATAGTCTTAAAATTTGATTGATCACTTTGATGGGCATGCTCTGTTGTCCCAAAATCCTCCAGAGATATCTTCGTCTTTGTTCGGATGATCTTTTGGCGATCACTGAGCGGGTAACCGGCCTGCGCTGGAACTATAATTTCCGCACTATTCTTGAGATGACTTTCTCCAGAAATCACGAGTCTATTAGATTTATTGGCATCCTTGAAACGCTCTTTCTGATAGGCTATCCATTCGGGACTTGGATCATCATTTAAGTCAATTTCTGTAAATTTACTTTTGGAATCAATTGAGGTGGTTCGATTTCTGCCATCATCGGATGTTTGAGATATTTTCACCCACTCACTGGTGCACTGATAGATAAAAATTCGCGAGACTATGAGTAGGTTAAGAACGAAATGCATTCTGATGCATTGCACCATCGTCAGAACTAAACTGAGAAGAAATCATTGACGAGACTGTAGTAACACTGAACATTGTCATCGTTGCGCATGGAGTGATTCCAGGTGAAACTGGGAAGAGTGACAATTGCATCGTTTTAGTATCTCGAATTATGCTATATACCCACATGTTGAGGTCGACTGCATTTCGGATAATAGGCAGAGATGGTGATAAGTGGTAAAATTGCATTTGTAGTTGGTAATTTGGTAACTGCTTTACGATGGCTAAACGAGTTAATGAAAGTTAGACACGTTGCAGCGGGTATTGTAAGTTTATTCAAAGGAAAAGAACTCATTCTATCATTGAAAGCGTAAATCTACTCATACTTGTAAATACTTGGGCTAAGTAGGGCACTGGTGCTTGTTCTTTACTAAACGGGCTCTATTCGTTTAATAATTTGTTTGTAATAATCTTCAGTAGATACTCGTATTTCGTTAATGATACATTGAAGATCATGTTTAAAATGAAGATCAATGGCGCGAATTGAGCGCCTCGGCGAACTACAAAATGCATTTTTTCTAGGTGAAATACGTCATTTACTCCTAGAAAAAGACATTCAACTGTGAAAGTCCAAGAACAACTGAAATGCCGGAGCAACAGGGCCCCGTTGAAATGCTCCATACAATTTCCAGCATTTCGAAATGTTGAATTTCGGCGCACTTCATAGCGCTTACAAAAAAAACTTTAAAAGAAGTCAGATGTTCCAATATTTACAATCACTAACGACTATGTGCCTCAACCAAAAAGGTATAAAAAAGTAGGAAGTGGGAAGACAGCAGCTGTCATATAAATGTTTTTCGTTCAATGTAAACAGTGAAATGAAATTCCGAAATTCCATTTCGAAATGTTAAATTTCGGGTCGGTGTAAACGTACTAGCTGGTTTCTAGTCTGGAAATCTAGTTACCGAAAAGAAAGGAAATCAGTTCTTCCAGGCATTAAAAAGATACAGTGATGGTGATGGTGGTACAGCTAACAAAAAGCTGAAAATCACCATTTGATGTGCTACCATTCGAGTTTTTCAAGCACGGAGATGATTTTTTGGAAGCGTGCATGCGCCAAATCATTTTTTTTTTTGAATCAACAAATTGATCCAGTTGTGGCACGTGACATTGGAGCCCACATGATGCAATGTTTAATTTGGAAAAAGTTCCTTCGAACCATCGGTGAGCCGGATTTTTATAAAGACTTGCACTGTCATACGAATTCTTCAATCAAATGCTGGAACAAGCAGTGTGCAGGGCAGGTGTTGACACGGAAGGGTCTATCTTTAACAAAGCTGTTCAGCAGACGAAATCGGTATGTCAGTCACTACCAGCATGCCGTCATAGGGGCTTTGAAAAAAAAAGGCAAAACGAGTTGATCTTAACATAAGTAAGGACGAAAGTATGTCCATGTTATCAACAAACAAAGAAGGGTAGGATCTTCGAAGGGCTTAGGAACTGTAATATGCCTACCTAAGAGAAAACATCAAGTCGTCCTTAACTAACTATAAACTGTAGTGAATATTCTGTGAAGACTTGCACTAGGAAACCGCCTCTACTTCGGATTGAAGAAACGGATGAGCTCAAAATCCATTTGTCTTTCAAGTTCTGTTTTATGGAGCAGTATGCTGGATGAAAAGTAGAAAAGCAGAGCAGACATTCAACACTTTCGAAAGGTGAATGGAGGAGAAGTTTCAACCATGAACTCTACTTTCTCTCTGGGTATGAGCCTAAGCTCCACCCCCAGGCATCCTGACTTAGGTTTTAGGTAAACTTGTATCTCAACTAACAACCCTCTCCAGTTATCCAGATCCTTAGCTAATTGGCTCTATTTGCGCACTCCAGAAGGTCCCCTTTTACTTGTGTGTGAAACCTAAGGTGTACAACTGCGTTGCCCTTCGGGTTAGATTGGAATATTCTGCGGGCCGGAGCATTGGTATCCTTTCGCTCTACATGTCCTAGCCATCTTAATCGGCTAATATGCACTTTCTGACTGATCGATGTCGCAATACAGCTCGTATAGCTCGTCCCTGAACCTTCAAATCTCGTCAAAGCAAACGGAACCAATTACTTTTTGAAGAATAATACTCTCGAAGCGACTGAGAATACCATTGTCCGTTTTAGATGCTTCAGCGCCATAAAGTACGACTGGAAAGATCAAGGTCTTATAGAGAGTGTCCTTAATTTTTCAGGATAGGGTCGTACTACTTGAAACTTTATCCATCGATTCGATGCTGTGTGTCCCTTTTTATTGACAGCATAACACGTTTTGGCAGTTTTTCCTTGACTTCCGGTGAACGCTCAGTTGACAGCCCGCAGAATTCTGCCTATGATGCCAATATCATCGACGTACAGACGCACACATTTTTAAAAGATTGCATCTTCGCTGCTCGCATGTGAGTTCCGAATACTCCGTTCAGATATGAAATACAATTTTTTCCAGGATCTGCTGGAGTGTGAAATTTTCTAGTATAAAACTGCAATAATAGGGGCCAATGGGTTTTACACATTTAGACAATATGGCTGAAGAGATCTTGTATGCGATGTTGAGGACACCCATACTTAGTAGTTGGCGCAGGTGAGGTCTCCATTTTTGTTGACCGAGCACACCGAGAATATTGAGATTCCACTTATTAGGCATACACTCTTCTCATAAGATGTGGGAAATAAGTTGCTGTAGTTGCTGCAAGCCATCAGGTTCACCTGCTTACTTGATTTTGGCCAGGTGGTCGGAAGTATTGGGTGTCATCGTCAAGGTCGACTGGTCCTAAGGTCGGAATGGGCTTCATCGCCACTATACAGGCGGCAGAAATAGTTTTCCCATTTTCTCAGAATGGACTGTGACTCTACAACAAGGCTTTCTTCTTTCTTTATTTCTACAAGCTTCTGTGTAGATCTTTTTGTCTTGACACGTTTTGTTTCTTTCCCTTGAGTACAACCTCTAAATATCTTCGATCGCGGTCTTTTCGTGCTCTTTTTTCTTCGGCGATTTACCGAAGGTGTTCCTAATCATTGGGTATCAAAAAATAGAACTGGCCCTCCAGGTTGGGGGTTGTGCCGCCGGGGTAACTGCCCGGCTATGGAAAAAAGTAAAAAAGTTAGGAAGCAACAACAAGGGCCACGAGCAGCCGAACAACTAGTAGAGGCCCTAAACTGCTGCAAAGTAGACCTAACCGCTACCCAAGAAATGCGATGGAATGGGCCGGGCAAAAAGAGTATGAGAAACTGCGCCATCTACTACGGCGATTCTTATCGACGGCAAAACCAGCGGCTGTCAGAGGCAGAGTTAGGCAAGAAGCCTTCAGTTTCCGGCATGTGAACGAGCGCTTCGTAGCCTCGTAGTGACGACATCAAAGATGCCTTCTATGAGCTCTTGAACAAGACCTACGAGGAATGCCCTAGCTATCATATTAAAATTTTGCTCGGCGAAGGCATCTTTGGTAGCACTGTCGGAATATATAGCCTGCCCGACACCACCTCCGATAACGGATTCAGGCTTATCGACTTTGTGGCGGGGGAAACATTGTCGTAGCTACAACGCGGTTCCCACATCTATATATATACACAAGGGGACTTGGAGAACTACTGATCAATCAACCGTCAACCAGATTGACCACATTGCGATCGACGCAAGACACTCCTCCAGTATTATTGATGTCCGAACGTTCCGAGAAGCCAACATCGACTCGGACCACTACTTTGTTGTAGCCAAGGTACGGTTGCGGATATCCCGAACAACGCCAAGACAAGTTAATGCTGTGAGGAAATTCGACATCAGACGGCTACAATCGCAAGAGATCACCAAGTCCTTTTCCGATCGAGTGTCTCTTAATCTCTTAAGAGGTCCAATACCGCCAGCATCAAGCATCGAAGACCAGTGGCAACACTGCCAGAAGGCCTTCAGAAATGTCGCTTCTGAAGTGCTGGGTTTCATTCGACCACCACAACGAAACCCCTGCTTTGACGACGAATGCCGGCTTAGGAAGATGCATACAAAGCGGCGCTGTATAGGACGACTAGAGCTGCTCACGATCCCTATGAGCAGAAGAGGAGAGACGAACACCGGCTTCTCATGAGGAAAAAGAAAGAGCATGAGAATCGCGTGGTCGAGGAAATTGAGAGCGCTACTCCAGGAATGAGATTCGCAAGTAGTTTTACCAAAAGGTAAAAACATCATGCCACGGACATAAACCCCGAACCGAAGCCTATAGAGACGAACAAGGGATCATCGTAGTAGAGTCGCAGTCGATGCTGAGAATTTGTAAGGCGTACTGTCAGGCAGAATGAACCTTTCAACCTGGAAGATGATGACCAATTCCGTACACTCGACCTGGAAGAAGTGAAGATAGCAATATTTGAGCTGATGTCCAACAAAGCTGCTGGAGTGGACTGCCTGACTGCCGAGCTCCTCAAAGTGACAAGTGATCACTTGGTAAGGAGCATACACCAACTCATCTGTATGATTTGGTCGGACGAAAGTATGACCGATGAATGAAATCTCAGCAGTGTTTGTCATATTCTCAGTCTCTTGACATCGCTTAGATGATCTTATCCGCCGTATTGTGTGAACGCCTGAAGCTGGTCGTCAACAACCTGATAGGTCCATATCAGTGTGGCTTCAGGGCAGGAAAGTCCACCATCGACCAAATATTCACACTACGGCAGATCTTAGAGAAGACCCATGAGCTTCAGATCGATACACACCACCTATTCATCGATTTTAAGGCCGCGTATGACTGCATCTATAGAGACGAGCCATACAGAGCAATGTATAGTTTTGGCATCCCTACCAAACTCGTCCGTCTGTGCAAGATGACGATGGAGAAAGCACGCTGTTCCATCAAGGTCGGTAAAGATCTTACCGTGACCTTTGATGTCATAAAAGGATTGAGACAAGGCGATGCGCTCTCATGCGATTTTTTCAACATCGTATTTGAAAGAATAGTGCAAAACTCACGAGCAAACACAAAAGGCAAGATCTTTCAAAAGTCCATTCAATTGCTCGCATTCGACGATGATATTGACATAATTGGAAACAAGCAGCGTGATGTCAATACCGCTTTTGTATGTATTGAGACAGAAGCGGTCGACGAGGGCAAGACCAAGTATACGCTGATAACCAAAAAGGATACTCGACAGAACGTCACCTTCAGCAGGTATACCTTGCTCCGCCTGGTAGTTAATAACTTCGTCTACCTAGGTTCCGCTATAAATTCGGATAGCGACACCAGCGCTGAAATCAAACGAAGAATAACTCTTGCCAATCGCTGCCTCTTTGGGCTAAGAAGACAGTTGACTAGCAAATCTATCGAACAACAAATGTGGTCCTATATAAGGCCTTAATAATCCCAGTTCTGCTCGATGGCGCAGAAGCATGGACATTATCAAAATGGATAAGGGTGCTGTTGGCTGCTTAGAGAGGAAAGTTCTTCGAGTGATTTTCGGTCCCGTCTGAATTGACGGTGAGTGGAGGAGGAGATACAACTACGAACTGTACAGCGACCTTGACCTATCCAGAAGAGTGAAGATCCAAGGACTGAGGTGGCTGGGTCATGTAAGATGGATGGACTACAGCGCTCCGCTCCGAAAAGTCTTCGAATCCGCCCCCAAGGGATAGCGGAGTAGAGGAAGACCGAGACTCAGGTGGCGCACCCAAGTGGAAGGGGACCTCAGCTAACTTAGCGTGCGAAACTGGAGGCAGCTAGCACAAGACCGAGCTAGCTGGAGACGCTTGATGATTGAAGCCCAGGTCCAACTCGGACTGTAAGTAAGTAAGTTCCTAATCATAGTATTAAGAGGTGTTAAGCCTCGATCCAAATTAGTTCGAATAATCTTAAGCAAATGGAATGAGATTTAGAGTTGGAATAGCAATCCGTG
This sequence comes from Volucella inflata, assembly GCA_928272305.1. Taxonomy (NCBI): domain Eukaryota; kingdom Metazoa; phylum Arthropoda; class Insecta; order Diptera; family Syrphidae; genus Volucella; species Volucella inflata. The sequence goes on from OV743716.1 coordinate 157,610,324, forward strand.
TAAGGCGCTAGGCCCTCAAAGTGCGACCTTCGACGGGCTTATGAAAAGAAAACGGATGTCAGTAAAACACTGTGTTTTGCTGGTAAAAACATGGGAAATTCTTTATTTTCTTTTCTTATAATCAAGGCTGATTCCATAAGGCGAGCTTTCGAAAACCAATGTCCAGAATTTCATTGACGTCAATTTGATTTTGGCTCAATGTCGCAAACACTTCAGTCAGACTCTGTGAATTCTAAGAAAGAACATGATAGAAGGCGTTATTATGAGGAATTGAGTTAAAATTTATCGATCAACCTACCCTTGCTCTGTAAACCAAGGTCCTAAACTGCGGGTCCGATATCTTTCCGAACAACTTGGCAAAGTCCGGATCAGTGGTGTTCTTTTTCTGAATTAGATTTGAAAATTTCGCATCTGGCAGCACAGTGCTCACCTCTTGCACAAAACTTGCTAAAGTCTTGACATTGCCATACTCTTGGACTGGGCGTATCTTTATAACAACGTTCCTGATGATTGTTGGAATTACAGTAAGGTCAATGTCACGTTCTAAGTAGTCCATGATATCCTTGACATTTTGATTTGGTGTTATGTCATCACGTATAAGTGCTTCAAAATTTGAAGATCGCAAGTAACTAAATGCTGCTCGAAACTGTTGATCGTAAAGCAAGTGTTTTCCAGTAATAAATGCAACTCGGCCTCTTGGTATCAGTTTAAGGAAGTCCCGAATGTGAGGTCGAATACCGGCTGACTCAGTGCCGACCATGAATAAAATCACGAGGATGAAACCTTCGTACGTTAAGCGCATCGTGAATTCAACTGATTTAAACTTGAAGTTGTTTCGGGTTTTTATATTTCCAGCTTTTGACTTGGGTTAGATCTTCAAGAAGAGATCGCAAGTACTCAACTTTCACAAGTGTCCAAGTAAATGTTTGACGTTTGACTGTGTGCTAACAAATTTGGAAATGTGAACAAACGCAAGTTCGTTATATTTACTTGGCTAGAGAACGTCCAAAGTATCTGGAGTCGGATAAATGAGAAACGAATTTGCATAGAGAGAGTGAAAGTGCGAATTATTTTGGACAAAGTTTGTGTTCATGGAAATGAAAATCTTTTGAGTTTGACTACAGTTTCAGCCAGATGTTGAATTGTGTTTACTCTACGGTAATTGGAAGTGTACACAAGTATCGGTCAATTTTGCTACATGCCCTAACAAGAGTACTACAATAGACACATACGGGCTTGAACTAGTGTTTAAAACTGATTGGAAGCCATAAGTGTGTGAAAGCACAACATTATGAATGAGATGGTGGGAGATGAGGTTTATGATTTGGGATACAACGAGGTAGGCGAGTAAAAGGATGCTACTCCTGCATGGTAACATTTGTTCGTGAACTGTTAACGATGAGTATTTCAAATAACAGACAAATTGTTTATCTATCCAAGTGTGTTCAACAGAGCGACAAAGATCACCAGCTGTAAAATATGATGACCTCTGAATAGCATACATATATGGACAACAATCGCATTTTGAAACATTAAAATCCTCTTTGAACTAGACCATCGGAAGCCGGTGAGCACCTTAGCACAACCGAGAAAATTGCATTGTCCCGCCAATGCTGTAGAAATTAGCAAGTCACAGCCTATCGCCTTGTTTTAATCCATTTTGACATCAAAGGTCTCCAGTGAGATCTTTACCGACCTTGATGCTTGGGCGTGCATTCGGACGAGTTTGGCATGGATGCCAAAACTAGACACTGCTCTGTAGAGCACGTCTCTATAGATGCTTTCTCACACGGTCTTTAAATGGAGGAATAGGTGCTGTGTGTCTATCTCAAGCTCATGGGTTATCTCCTAGATCTGCCGTGGTGTGAATATTTGGTTAATGGTGAACGAACGGCTTCAGGGGTTCACACAATACGGCCGATAAGACCGTAGGTGTTAAGAAAACTGATGCCTCTATAGATGGCGTAGTTCAGATTGTATTCTTTCTTGAGGATTCATTCATCGGGGATACATTCGTCCGACTATATTTTAGGGATGAGTTGGTGTATATCCCAGATTGAAAGGTTCATTTCATCTGACAGCGATGTTCGATTTACTATCGCCATTATACAGTCAACAGAAATTTTCTCTCCAAATCCTTATCATCGATTGCGACTTAACTACGATGTTCCGTTGTTCGTCTCTGCAGGACTTTGGTTCGGGACATGTTTTTCTTACATTTTAGTAAAAGCTCATTCCTGAAGTATCATCCCTCAATTTCGTCGATCGTGCGCTTCTCGCGCTCCTTCTTTTTCCTCCTGAGAAGCAGACGTTCGTGTCTCCTCTTCTCATAGAACTCATAAGTAGCTCTAGTCCCGTGGACAATTTTAGATATCATGGACACAGGTTCTGTTTAATAGATCGCAGAAGTTATATTTTGTGTAACTGGCTAATGCTGGAAACTTTCTCCCTAACACGAATTGCTAATTCGACTGCAAATGGCCTTTTATGGGCCCCAATATTCCACGTGCATATCCGAGGTTTGTTGTACTTAATTCGTTTGCAAGGGTTGCCAACAGTAGATACGTCCATATTCGAGACTAGTTGTTGCTTCGTAACAATTTAATTTTTTCCGTCGTCGGGCAGTTATCCTGGCGGCACAACCCCCAACCTGGAGAGCCAGTTCCATTTAGAGTACCCTGGGATGGGGGGTCGGTTTTACCGAAGCCAGTAACCCGTTTGGCGATGAGCGCTGCCGTTGGTTCTTTAAGGGCTTATCCGCCACCATCTCTTTTCCAAGACCCTGACATAGCCTCGGAAATCTTTGCCAGGCTGAGCTCTAAATATATCGGTATAACCCGGACAAGGCCATATTTGTTCCAAGATTTTACTTCACCACTGATTCCATCTGTTTAATTCATCCACTGTCCTGTTCTTAGTGCTGCTATATAAGTCGAGTTCGGATGGTTATCGACCAGTACCCGATGCTTGGCACTTCGAGGCAAAATAGGCATAATCGGTTATCTTGCTCTGCTGCACAAGGGATTTTCCTAAACCGCCGAACTCTGCTCTGCTGATAAATCTGCCTTCCAATGGTATTCAGATTTAGAGTTGCAACCTCGGAGCAATCGGTGGAGTAAACCTTACTAACTGGTCTAAACGGTTTGCTGAACCTTCTCAGGACTTCCAAGCTAGTTCGAGAATACAAGACATATTAAGCGCAATCGAAAAGCTGAAACCACAAAATCTTGACCAGGCATATGGAATTATAGGGAATCAAATCAACAATGAAGTAAGCACAGAGTTTTTGCGATCCAAATCTGTTTAAGGATTACCTGCCGTTGGGTTTCATATAAGCATACGTGTAAATGGCATGACTCTTTCAGTATTTTTGTTTGGCAGGCCGAATGAGTTAGACCTCTAGCGACTTTTTTGCTGTCCTCTTACAGAAAAGACTGCAAGCTGATTACTGGCCTCGTAATGGAGCACTACACTTTTGCAAAGCACCTAATCATATGTAAATGTAATGGGCAGAAGAACACAACTCCTGCGATACTCGCTTTTAGAGTGATAATACCGTGGAATAGGTAGTGCTCGCATCAAACACTACACAGTCAGCATTAAATTTTTCTATCAAAATGAGTGCCCAGCTTGGTCTAGAGAGACAGTCAATTCGTTGTAGCTCCCAAGAACTTTGCCTTACGCACAAGACCTGCACTGGTACAGAATTGAATTGTCTTAGGAACTAAAGGTAAATGACCATAGACCTCGTAGCATTTGCTGACTGGACTCTAGAGCAGATAAAAGTGAACTCCGATTTTGGAAAAAAAAATTATGACTCTTTCAATAACCAACAACCAAACAGTCGCATTTGGGAGATAACAATCTACGAGTATATGAGAACCATCAGGATGCCTGAATAAGAGGACCTTATTCCTTCGCAAACATTGTGCTCGCGCCCTACAGTGTGATTGAACCATCAACATTGTCCTGTAGTACACTAAACTCTACCCTTTGGCCAAGAGAAGTTCCTGGACGATACGTAGATATCTGTTTAAGGAAATCTGCAACTTTGAATAGCGGTTAGCTTACCTACTGTTGTGTAAACCACGATATCAGACCCCTATATACTGGGGCTTGATGTTTATAACAAAACAGGTTCAGAAGGTTCCACATGGGATTTGTATGATCGATGAGGGAATATCTAAAGCGGAAAATCGCTTTTTGTACATTGAAAGCTAAATTTATATGCATTTGATCGTGCACAGGATTTTCTTCTCAGATATGCTAACGATACCACCTCCGATAATGGGCTCAGGCTTATTAAATTTGCGGCAGGGCGAAACATTGTCGTAGCTAGCACGTGAATTCCAAATCTTGATATTCATAAGACGTCAATCAGATAGATCACTTTGCAATCAATGCATGACACCTCTCCAGTATTATGGATAGCTGGAAGGCACCGCGAGCCAACTTTGACTCGGGCCATTACCTTATTGTCGCTAATTTATGGTTGCGGATACGCCGTGAAATCAGCCAATGCTGTGAGAAAGTTCGACTTCAGATGGCTACAATGCCAAGATATCGCCAAATCCTATTTCGATCGAGCCTCTCTTAATTGGTCAAGATGTCCCTCCCCCCAGCATTAAGTATCGAAGACCAGTGGCAACACTGCCCCAAAGAACTGCCGCTTTTGATGTGTTGGGTTTCCTTGACGACAACAATGAAACCACTTGTTTGATGACGAATGCTGGTAAGTACATGCAGCGAAGCAGGATGCATGCAACGCGACCCTGCATGGAAAAACCTAATCTGCGCACGAGCTTTATGAGCAAATGAGAAGAGAGGAACACACGCTTCTCAAGAAGAATGTTACTTTCAACCTAAACGATGTAGACCAACGATTTCGTTCACTCAACTTGGATAAATTGAAGATAGCAATATCTAAGCTTAAGTCTAATAAAACTAATGGAGCGAACGGCTTGCCTGCTCTTCAGAGTGGCAGCCGATGACTTTTTAAGGAGCATACATAAACTCATCTCTAAATTGTGGTCGGTAAGTATTCCCGAAGAATGGAACCTCAGCATTGTTTGTTCGATCCCAAAGAACGGATCCACTCTAAACCACGCCAACTCCAGAGGCGTCAGTCTTCTTAACATCGCATACAAGAGCTTTTCCACCAACTTGTGTGAATGCCTGAAGCTGTTCGTCAACAACCTGATTGGTCCCTATCAGTGTGGCGTCAGGCCAGGAAAGTCCACCATCGTCTAAAAATTACGCTACGGCAGATTTGGAGAGCACCTATTCATCTAATTTAAGTCCGCGTGAGGTAGCATATATAGAAAAGAGCTATACAGAGCTGAGTCCAGTTTGGGAATCCATGCCAAACTCAGCTGTCTGCGCGGAAAGGTAATATACTCGTCTAATGCACGGTGATCCATCAAATTCGGTAAGGATCTCACCGAGACCGTTGAGGTTAAAAAAATGATTTAGACAAAGCGATGCGATTTTATCAGCGTCATACTTGAAAAAATAGCGCAAAACTAGCGCGCAATCACAAGATTCATAATCTTTCAAAAGTCCGTCCAATTACTCGCATAGCCGATGATATTGACATAATCGGAAGAAAGCAGCGTGATGTCAGTGGCGCCTTTGCAAGTATTGAGATGGAAGCGGCGAAAATCGGTTTAGCGGTCAATGAGAGCAAAACCAAGCATATGCTGTCAAGCAAAAAGGACACTTTAGACCGACGTCTCGGGCAGAACGTCACCTTTGACAGATATAACTCTGAGGTAGTTCAGCGATTTGTCTACCTAGGCTCCGGTATGAATTTAGACAACGACGCCAACGCTGAGATTAAATGAAGAGTAACTCTTGCCAACCGCTGTTTCTTTGGGCTAAGAAGTTAATTGACTAGTAGAGCCCTCTCTCGAACAGCAAAAGTGAGTCTAGACCATAGTACTCGTAATCCTAGTTTTGCTCTATGGTTCAGAGGCATGGAAACCATCAAAAATTGTAACTGCTTTGGGAGGAGAACAGTTCAGTTGATTTTCGCTCCCGTCTGTACGGTGACGGTGAGTGGACGAGGATAAACAATGACGAGCTATATAGACTGTACAGCGATATCGACTTATCCAGAAGAGTGAGGTCTAACGACTGAGATGCCTGGGTTATGTAGAGCGGTTGGACACCAGCTCTCCGGTCCAAAAAGTTTTCGAATTCGCCCCGAGGAAGACCAGGACTCAGGTGGCACACACAATTGGAAGGTGACCACAGTCAATTTAGCGTACAGAACTGGAGGCATCTAGCGGAGGATAGAGCCGGCAAGAGATGGTTGTTGGATAGTGTCCAGGTCTTAGCCCCAACCTGTAGCAAGATTGTAGAGTCAAATAAAAAAAACAACACTGTGGCGTTGGCATCCCGTTATAGGCCATGGCCTAGCTCATTTGTGTTGCTCATGTTATAATTTTCGTCACATCTAAGCCCCCCGGTTTATCGCCGAATTCGAACGGCACTTCTTTGAAGCTTTTTCGTAGGCAATTTTATTTTCGGGAGTTTGCCATTGTCCGCCGAAAAGGTGATGGCGATTTGAAAAATTTTTGTTGACCCAGCCAGGAATCGATCCCAGACTCTCTCCGTGATAGTCCAATGAGCTAACTATCGTGCCATCGCCATTTTGGGCACAAAAAAAATAAGTTCTTGGTCTTTCGAATTTTTTTTTATTTTGTTGTGTTCTGTTGAACACGAACGAAGCCGCAGACACGATTGGTTTAACCACAGCAACTATTAATGGCATAGCTTTGATTTTAATGAATTTTGCGCCATTCAATAGTACAGTGATGACAGCGAAAAAAAAGATAACAAAATGACAGCTGACATTTCGGGATTAGTAAAAATGGAGCGCTATACGAAAGAACAACGCATTTTCATTGTTGAGCAATATTTTAAAAGTAATGAATGTTTTCGTACAAAATATGGGCGTCATAGTGATTTAAAACCATCAACTGTGAAGAGAATAATTGAAAAATCCAGGGAGACTGGATCAATTAGTGATCTTAAACACTCTGGGTATCCTGTCAGAAGTCGTTCAACAGAAAACATCTAAGCAGTTCCCGAGAACTGAAGACTACTGACTATGCAGCGTGAACTGAGTTCGTTGAATGGATTTTGGAACAACAAGATGTGGATGCTGATTTTTCGAACAAAATCATCTTCAGTGATGAAGCTTATTTTCATCTTGATGGCTTCGTTAATCGTCAAAATTATCGCATTTGGGGTTCAGAAAACTCACGAGCAATTGTTGAGAAACAAATGTATCCACAACGCGTGACTGTTTGGTGCGGATTTTGGGCTGGAGGTATTATCGGACCATTCTTCTTTGTAAATGCGTCTGGTCTGGCAGAAACAATTAATGGGATTTGTTATCGTGACATGATAACCTAGTTTTTAGTGCCTAAATTGCAAGATATGGACGTGACTAACATGTGGTTTCAACAAGACAGTGCCATATACAACACAGCCAGAGAAACAATTCAATTTAATTACTGCATGAGTCATTTCCTAATCGCAGAAACGGCCGCTTTGCGATCAGAATTGGGCATCCCGATCTTGCGATTGAACGCCATTAGCCTTTTTTCTTTGGGGTTTTTTGAAGTCAAAGGTCTATGCAAACAAGCCCACGACCACCAACGCATTGAAAGAGGAAGTTGGGAGGTGTATCAATGAAATTCAGCCACATTTATGCAAAACGGTCATAGAGAATTTCAATAAAAGAGTACGTACTTGCCAGCAAAGCCGTGTCGGCCATTTATTCGACGTGTTATTCCATACATAACCTCAATCTGTATACTCTATTAATCAATAAAAAAAATTAAGCGTGAATTATGGGTCACCCTGTTAAACTAATTAACAAACTGGCTCTGTCTTCTTATCCTTTTATTAACCCTTTCCTCGTTATACGAACTTATGCGTAACGAGTTTCCCATTTTTACTGCATGGCTGCTTATGGGGTTGGCTAATGTCGCAGACCGCAGAACGCGTTTACATAATGCTCGGTCATGGATCGCTTCAGTGGTTAGCCCCAGGCGTTGTTGCGCATTTGCCATCTGAGAAATCCAAGAATTCTTTTTCCGACCTCGTTTTCTTACAGTTGGAGTGACCGTAGTTGATAGTGCCTTTTTAAACGGATTTTCCGCAGATCTTTTTTGAACGTGGCAATACCAGTTTATTCTATTCGCTTCAAGCTGTTCGGTTACCGAATTCTTTATACGAGGGCGGGTCAATAAGTCCGTGACTTTTGGATTAAAACACAGATTTTTTGATAAAAAAATAATTTTATTTATCAACGTAGTCTCCTTTGAGCTCTATACACTTTGTCCAACGCTTCTCCAATTTTTTTTATTCCTTCCAAAAAAAATGATTAGTCGAGGTCCTCAAAATAGGCCTTTGTTTGCGAGATGACTTCATCATTGGAGTCAAATCTTTTTCCACCAAGCCATTTCTTCAGGTTTGGGAACAAGAAGTAGTCGCTCGGAGCCAAATCTGGAGAATAGGGTGGATGAGGGAGCAATTCATAGCCCAATTCACCTTCCTGTGAAGTTGTTACACGATTGCGTTTGTGGTCGACTGTGAGCAAACGCGGCACCCATCTTGCGGAAAGCTTTCTCATGCCCAAGTGATCATTCAAAATTGAAACCACTGAGCCATGCCAGATCCCTACGGCTTCCACAATCTCTCGCACTTTCAATCTTCGGTCGGCCAACACCATATCGTGAATTTTTTCGATTGTTTCGGGTGTAGAGACCTCAACTGGGCGTCCAGGACGTTCGGCATCTTCAGTGCTTGTACGGCCACAACGAAATTCAGTAAACCACTTTTTTACCATTGAAATCGATGGTGCAGAGTCCCCATAGTATTTATCAAGCTTAGCCTCGGTCTCGGTAATGGTTTTTTTTTGCAAGAAATAATGCTTAATAAGCACACGAAATTCACTTTTTTCCATTTTCTTCTCAAATTAGTGAGTAGTCGGATAAAAATAGCTGTCAAACACAAACTAACTGACGCAGCAAGTTTAAATTTTGACAGGAGTCAACTGACAGATGCCTGTTGACAGGAGCAGTGTTGCTGTTTCAGTAAAGAGGTCAGAAATTCAAAAAGTCACGGACTTATTGACCCGCCCTCGTATGTAGACTTCCTCTTATACGCGTAGATCTAATGCAATCGCGTTTAGTGACTCCACTAGACATCCTTAACATTTTCATATCTGCTGCCGTCATTTTGTTTTTAAACGCTTCGTACATTGTCCAGCACTGTGAACCGTTTATAAGAGCTGGTCTAACAACCGTGGTGTAGAGTTTCCCCTTTAATTTCGGAAATTTTCGGTCGCAAAAGATTCCCGAATTTTCCTGCCATTTCATCCACCCCACACTCACTCTGTGGTTTACAACTTCGTCACATTTCGCTTCCATGTTAACGATTGATCCTAAGTACTTAAAGATAGCGCTTTTCGGAAGAACTATTCCGTCTAACATTATATCCGGAACAGGTCGCAATGGATGCGCAAATGGGCACGTCAAATGCTCCGTCTTTGAACGACTGATAGAGTAATCCAAGTCAAGGTATCTGACACATTAAGTCTAAAAAAATCTAGCAAATACGGTGTACCACAAGGTTCCAAATTGGGGCCCATTTTATTCATTCTGTTCACAAATGAACTGTTAAGGACATTTAAGAAATCGATTGCCTATGCTTATGCTGATGATATTGCAATCGTTGTAAGACACAAGGACTTGCATTTAGCCATGAAGATATTGCAAGATGAATTTGACGCTGTATCTGAATGGTGTCATGATAACGGTCTGGTGATAAACGCAGACAAAACCAAGGTGATGCACATTAGGACCCCTTCTAAGTCAACGGAAGCTATAGAAATTGTTCATCGTAATGATCACTGTCCATTACTAAGAAGCAGCAACACAATTGAGGTAGTCAAAGCCATCAAATATCTTGGAGTTACCATCGACGAGCATTTTCTGTGGCGTGAACACATCAACATCCTGCGTCTTCAACTTAAGAGCACGATATTTGCAATGGTGCATCTTAAGCGTTACTCTCATATGGAGGTACAAAAGCAAGTGTACTACTCGATGGCAGAGTCACGCATTAGATACGGAATTATGGCCTGGGGAAACGCAGCGAAATCCCATCTGGATAAGATATCTAAATTACAACACCGTCTTGTCAAAATAATTAGACCTATTAATTCAACTTTTAAAGTTTTAGATGTAAAGGCACTTTTCCAGATGACAACATTGCTTACCTATATGAACGACCAACGGTTTCTCCGTCCCATAAACCACCCACAAAACACCCGAAGACGAGCCCAAGGGATGCTAGAAGTTCCGGAAGCTTACAATACGCATGGTGATAGAGAACTGCAATGCACCGTTCCTAATTTAGTTAATTCGCTACCACAATTTCTTAAAGTGATTCCGAATTTTAAAAAAAGAAAAAAAGAGTTAAAAAAGCATTTAATTGAACTTTATTTTGTGAAGTAGACCGTCAAAGAAGACTTTAACGGCACTATATTGAATGTAACCTAATTGTAAACAAACTTTTTTCAATTTAAATCATTTCAAAAGTTAATTTAGTCAATTTATGTCCAACCACCTGCAGATAAGCACTCTGCTTTGCAGGTAATACATGTAAATGAAAAACTTCTTTTGTGCAAATAAAATCCATTGAATTGAAAATTGAACTTATTTTAAACCCGTTTCTCTCTAGCGCATTTCTCCTTGAATCTAAGGCGTTCTGTAAATCTTCGGCGTTATCGCTAAGTATAACTGCGTCGTCAGCGAAGAGAATTGGCGTTACATTTGCTTCGCGCATGCAGTCTTTTAAAAGATAGTCGAATACTAAGTTAAAGAGGAAAGGGCTAAGTACGCTTCCTTGATGCACTCCGACATTAACTGAAAATTCTCTCGTTAGTCCAGCAGAGCTTTTAACCGCAGTTTTCACGTTTCCGTACATGTCTTGTATTATTCTAACATACGTTTCCGGTACGTTTTGAGACCTCAGCGCGGCCCATATGAGATCCCTAGGCACTTGGTCGAATGCTTTTTCGAGGTCGATAAATACCATGCGTAAATCCGAATCTCGGTGCTTTTCCATTATTATTCGTAGGCTTTGGATAGCGTCCACTGTCGATCTTCCTTCAACAAATCCACACTGGCTATTATCGAGCTTTATTAGCCGTTCGAAGACGTTCGTTTAAGACTCTTTCGACGATTTTTATTGTGAGTGACATAAGCTTGATTGAACAGTAGTTGTTGCATTCTCGAGTGTCGCCTTTTCCTTTGTATAATGGAACCAAGAAGCTACTTCTCCATTGATTCGGCATAGGTTGTCCACATTTTAATTTATTTAAAAGTTTCGATAGCCAAACGCTGCCGATCCCCTCCATCTTCGACCAAAACTCTGATGGAATGCTGTCTGGTCCCGCCGCTTTCCCTCGCTTCATTTTTCCAATTGCTTTACTTATTTCTTCGATTGAAAAGTCCGAAACTTCCTCCTCGAATAGACCAGCTGTCGGTACGATATCACGTGGAAACTGTTTGTTAAGCAACTCCTTGCAGTATTCAAGCCACCGGTCACAAATTTCCTTTTCATTTGTTAGTAAGCGACCGTCTGCGTTTTTGATGTACGAGTATTTCGGCGAGGTTATTTCCATCGAATTTTTTCTCCTCTGTGCAGCGAGCTTAAAAATATTTGGCATTTTAGTACTGTACGACGTTTGAACTTCTTGGATAGCTTGTCTTCTATCCGCCGATCGTGAGGATATTTGTTCCAACTCCTGGTACAGGTTTTCCGCTTCTGCCGCTCGAGTTCGAGCCAGGAATTTCTTTGCGATCTTTTTAAGACGCTCGTATTCAAGAGCCAGTCGAGCTTTTTCGATATCGTCGCTCCGATCGCATTTTGTCCACGCTTGGAATGCACTCTTTTTGTCGGCCACAGCTCGTTTGGTTTCGTCATTCCATCACCATGTTTCTTTGCCGACGTGATGGTATTTCGATATAGTCCCCAGATGGGACTTTGCGAGTGTTATGCATTCCTCGTGCATGCTGTTCCACATTTCTTGCGGGCTAAGTGAGTCTGCGATACCGTTTATATTGTGAAGTACTTCTTTAGCCAGTGCGATAAATCTTGCGCTTCGTTCCTTCGATAGATTATACCACCGGATTTTTGGCTTTCCAATCGATGCCCGTGTTTTCGGTGGTTCCGCTGTGAAAACTTCTGTAATGAGCAGACGGTGTTGGCTTACTAGCGATTCTCCAAGTATTACTTTACAGTCCTTAACACGGTTTCTCATCGACATTTTGCAGAGGTGATAATCTATTTGCGTTTCGTGGCCTCCGCTGCTATAGGTGATAAGATGTCGTTGATGTTTAATAAACATTGTATTTAAGACGGTTAAGCCGTAAGCCCTACACGCTACAAGGATGTCTTCGCCAGCTGAATTTCTGGTTCCAAAGCCTTTACCGCCGTGGCAGTCCTCATAATCAACATTTGTTTCTCCGACGTGGCCATTTAAATCTCCGCCTACGAAGAGCATCTCATCGATAGGTATATTTCTAAGCAAATTACCGAACTCTGACCAAATCCATTTTGTGGAGCGTACGCGCTAAAAATGTTCCACGTTTCATTGTGTATGACGAGTTTAACACTCATCAAGCGGTCGCTTATTTTCAAGATACCAACGATGTTGTTTAGAAGATCCGCTGCAACAACGATTCCAACACCGTTTCGTCCATCCTACCGTTCCATGGTAGAACATCTTAAATGCCTTAGTTTTTAAATCTAGAAAACGCGCTTTATTTCCTGTATTACACCACTTCGTTTCCTGTACGCACAGGATTTGTAGAGTTCTGCGAGGCATAATCGCTTCCAGTTCTAAACTTTTTGAGGTCATCGATCCGACGTTCCAACTTGCAAACCGAAGTTTATGAAAATATTTTGGAAACTTCATTTTACCCTGTGTCTTATCCGAATGAAAATCTGAAATTTGTCTTACAACTTTAATAACAACTTATCTATGTGTATCCAAGGATCGTAAAATCAAACGCGTTTTTAATTTTTCTTAATAAATTCACATTTATTCACAGAAATAAAATACATTGGCTGGTTATGCGTTATTAATTTTTTAAGAAGGGGAAAAAACATAGAAAAACTAAATAATAATAAAAAATGTAAAATATTTATGCGTTCTAATAACAAATAATAAAGTAAAATGTCTTTTTGTCTTGTTGTTCTTATAAGCTAACACTTAGAGTTGGATGTTATTAATATTTTTCACCACAATAAATTTTCTATAAATATTTGTTCGCTTATTTAGCATGTTTTTGTTTGTTTTTATTTTCATTTTTTATTCCATTCAGATTTGTTGTAAATAAATATTTAATTAATTCTTGTTCTTTTTTTTCGCTATTCAGGTAGGGAGGTATGTACATAGATATAAAATTCTATTTGAGCTTAAATTCATTTGACACAAAATTTCCTGGCTGAGGCATTAGAAAAGGACTTTATTTAAGATTTTGGTATTTATTATTTATTATTTATTATTCGTTTTGTTATTAGTAAAAATGTGTAAAAATTTAAAAATCTTGTTTGTGCTGTTAAATAAAAAATTAATGAATTGGAGGGAATTTAAAAAAAAAAAGGAACTGCAGTTGTATTGAAAAGGACTGAATAGGGGATAGGCACTTAGTAGTGTAGATGGGAAAAGAAATTATGTGCAACTCGTGAACAGGAAGAAAATCTACGAAATTAAAATTTTCAATTTAAATAAGTTTTCGGTTATGTTTAATAGATTTTTTCACTCATATGATGTTTTTGCACGAGTCGAATCATTTTACTCTGCAAACATTTACTTTCCTAATTTTTAAAATCAATGGCCTAGAGCTTTTGGGAGCTACACAGTTTAGTAAATATGTTCCCCCAAACTTGGCTAACGATTGAGATATGAAGGAAGTCGTAAAAATCATAAAATCCTTTCTTTAATCCTGATTCAAATTTGGTAACCATGCCGTTTACACATAAGTCGAGTTAAGGGCATTTAACTCTTGATTTGTGGGATCTAACACTTTTAATCTCCCTTATTAGGATTTTTGGAGGGACTTGTCAACGATTGAGGGGGTAGCTGTGCTGCTATAACATGTCTTAGGCCAGAAGGACAACGTTTCAAATGGTGCTACAAAGTGCCGGTAATTCCAGATTTGGGGGTTAGAAAAATCCCTGAATCAACTGAATGTCTCAGATACAATACAAATATTACTACTGTCAGTACCGCAAGTGGAATAGTATGTCTCTAAACAGACGACGTGCAGTCTCATAGTACCCGAAGACTGTAGAATCAGGTCTAAGGGATGCGACAGCAAGAAGTCTTGAATTACAACCATGTGAATGAGCCTTTACGGACAACGATGGACATCAATAACGACAACTCGATCTTGAGAATGTGTGGACAGTAGTAATGTACAAGTCCAATATGGTTGTCGGTGCTGTTGGATTCAAGACCTTAGAAGGCCATTTTGTGAAAAGCGTGCATAAAATCATCTTTAGAATGTTGTTGGATGAGAGCATTCCAAACGGATGGAAACACAGCATTGTTTTTGATTCTAAGGAAAGGAGACCCTGGAGTGTGAGCTAACTATCAATGTTTTAACATCATCTATAGAACCTTCTTTGTCGTTCTCTGTAGTCAACTTATACCCTATGTCAACTGATAATTCCTTATGTGGCTTGAAGCTTGGAAGATCCATTGTCGACCATTGAGACCCTCGAATCCGCAGTCATTACAGACCATTTATCTTTCGATAATAATAAGGCCGCCTATGATAGCGGTAGGAAGCCCGCTCAGTGAGTGCCAATTATGATATTACCAATACTTTTGATGATAGAAAATGGCTCGGATAAGGCGTAAAAGTATTATTTTATACTCGTAAGCCAACACCAGAGCTGCAATATTTCAAAAGTTTGTAGCATTTGCGGTAAGAATGTGTCTGGCCGTATAAAGGCAGAAAAGGCTGTATTGGACAACATGTTATAAGACTTGCACGCAGACATAAATAACTCCTAAGGGAATTTCTTTAGTTAGCGCTTTGTATGCTCAACTGCCAATCGCTTTTTCTTTGAATTCAAATTATGAGTGTGTAACAAAGCCCTCTCCCATACGATGAAAATGACACCTACATATAGTATACCTCTTGAGCTCGGATCATTCCAGTGCTAGGCTACGTAGACTTTGGTATAGTACAAAAATAAAGACAAATTGTATTTATAAGGACATTGACATCCTTTCTGCCTTCTTTCCTTGTCAGACTGAATATGAAAGCATACTGTAGGGCAGTTCTCAAATGTGATGGTTTATCCATGACAAAAAAGTTCTAAACGATTTAATCAGAAATAAGACCGGATGCTTAACAAGGAGAAGGTATCTCTCTATAAAAGCAAAGGCGTCACGGGAAAATGTAACAAAATGTACATCGCTTGTCATACCCAAGAGTAATTTATGAACAGCTTTCTGCTTTCACAATCAAGAACTCGCGATTATTTTGGAACTTACTAGAAACAATGTCGCTCTTTTGAACGCGAGTCTGCTTACAACGAAATTTTGAGTTTCAAAAACCAAAGTAAAATGTTTGACGCAGATTAGTGTAGAACGCAAGTTCAAAATTGTAAAAGCAGTAAGAATAGCTACTTACGTGGGCAAGTAAGAGACGCAGAAAAAAAGTGGGCAGCTGAATTCAAACGTGGATGGCATGAGTGAGATAGCTGAGGCTGTGGGAATATCGAAAGAAAGGGTGCTTAGGGATGTGAAAGCTCTGTGCAAGATGGGTGCCGCATCTGCTGAATGTCGATCAAAAGCAAACGCGCAAATGATTTTCGCAAAAATCTTTGGACCTATGTATTAAATATGGATCCGACAGATTTTGTGCGGCGATTTCTCACCATGGTGAGAAACAGCTGACAAAGCAAGGTCAAAAAAGGGAGACCAATTACAGGCGGATATTACTCGGGCGAATAAATACCGAGAAGAGGCCTGGCTTGAAGGAAAAAAAAAATCGTCTTTCACCAGGTCAACGAACCTGTACACAAGGGTGCGTTGGCGATGGGTAAACTAGGGTACGATTTGCTCGGTCATGCACCCTTTTTTCCTGAATTGGGAACCCTCGGACTTCCATCTGTTCCCAAACTTAAAAGAAATTTGGTTCCGCAAAGCGCTTCGCATCCAATGAAGAAATTGAGAGGGCCGTGGATAAATATTTTTACAGGCTTCCAGAGTCACATTTCCGAGAAGGAATATGGATGTTAGAGAAAGGACCACGCGTGTTGAAGTCAAGGGAGAATATTTAGAAAAATAAAATCATTTATTAACTGAAAATTGCAGCTTTTCATTGTCAGACAGAGAATTTTTCAAAGGATCGAGCTAGCTGAAGACGCTTATTGACTGAGACCCAGGTTCACCCTGGACTGTAGCGCCACCTAAAGTTAGTAAGTAAGTAAACTTACAAGTATTTCAGTCTTCTAGGTCATCCTTTGTAATGTTCCAATTATTTTTCGTAAGACACGGACACTTTGTTTGCGTTGGCAATTCTAAGAGTTGTAAAGCGACATCTAATTGAAGAAAAAGAAAAAGAGATACCGATGTACGTTAGTTTTGAATGTAGGCTGCTTATAATGACTAGGAAATAGGAGTTGTATAGTTTAGGAAAGAATCACGACATTTCAGATTAAATCCAAAGTGGGTTCGATGACCATTTATAGCGAACTGTACTCGAATGTTGAAATTGACTGGTCTTATTGCAGTCTCTAATGAGTTTTATTGCACGGTTTTGTGTCCTGACCAGATTCGGGCATTGCCGTCCAATTAGTGGGAAATGAACGATCAGAGGGGTTAGGGTATTTTTTACATCACTTTACGAAAACTCGGCATTTCTGACGACATCGCCAGGCTGTCATTGACACATATACCCAGTATGGAAAGTTTGTAGGTTTCGCCGATGTAAGTGCAACCCATGTTTTATGGCTGAATTTCATATTAGATCGACTCTGTTGATAGGTTTCAATTGGAAATGCTGTTATTAATGGAATTAAATGACCATAAAATACGCTGCAGTTCCTGTTCTATAGCCGAAAATCAAGGAGTAGGTTTGGATAAGCATGAAGTACTCTCATCAGAAAAAGAATATATTGGATTAGAAGAAGAAGTAACAGAAGCAGCGGTAGTAGATCATGAAAATAAGAAAGAGAGTCGAAGACTGAACACCTTTTATTATGTGTGTCCAAAGCAACTTGAATTGAAAGTTCTGAAATTCATCGATAAGGGCCTGATTACAAACTCTGTTAATTGGAGCTCAACGGCCTTTTTTAAAAATAGTTGTTAAAGAGACAAAATACGGTTCCACTGATTAATTCAGTGGCTCAAAACTATTAAGTTGCTTTCCGAACTCAGCTAAAAAGACAACTAAAACATTTCACATTAAAATTAAATTGTTTCGGCAGAATCTGTAGGGCTAGCTGACTGACCAGCTTATATTGAATTTATCTTAGAAAATTATGACTAAATGCATCCAAACTCAAGTCTAGGCCCGGAAAAGGAGCCGAAATGCCAAAACGCGTCCTGAAGAATCGTACTAAAGCCTGTAAACTTAATCTACCTCATAAGAGATACATATACAGAATATGGCCTGGAATCCGACTAAATATTTTTGTTGAGTACCGAAAACAGTTTAAATTAGTTTTTAATTTCTTTCCCAATCATAAGAGATGCTGAAATCCATAATTTGGCATTAAAATAAAATATAAAAAAAATATATAGGAAAGGAGAAATTGGGGAAAAATAAATTTTCGAAGAAAAAATATGGAAAAATGTCAAAACAAATATGTATAGGTATATTATATTTTTAACTTGTTTGAGTATTTCTATTCGAGTTAACGTATTTTGTTTTTTGTTAATTATTAAAAGCATTAGTTAGCATTACTATGACTAAAAACTACAAAACTAAAACGCATAAGCAAAACATAAAAATTCCGAGCACTTATCTTCGATCTAAAGATACATATAGACCGACTGAATTCTAGGACGAAAAAATTGTTTGAAATTTGAAAAAAAAGGAAAAAAAATAATTGTAATTTGGCTAAATGTACTAACTACGATCTAAGGTAGCGTATTAAGTGTTAATTTGTTCATTAGACTGTTGCTACAAAAGTTTCCTATTTAACGTGGCGACACAGACGACCGCGTACCCATTTGAGCGCCTTATCACTGATTGCCTCGTATTTTGGTGTTCCTGGCAAACTACTGTAGCTGCAACTGTCAACTTTATGTCTAGACGACGGCTCAGGTCAGAGATCACCGCTGCTGGCCCATCTAATGTCATCGGCTTCGTGTGTTAAATACCGTGTGCCGACTTGAGATTCCAGACCGCGCAAGTCTTGATAGGTTTGTCTGTCTTGTAGCCAATAGTGTTGAAGACTCTTGTCCACTGTGTAACGTTTACGTTGTTTGACTTGAAGGAGATTGTTTATAAGATCGATTGCTGGAATAAGTAAAAACGATATAAGGCCATCAACATACTGACTACTGTATAGTCTAAATGTAAGGGCTTACCATTTGAAGAGATCTCTTTCCAAGGATTAGGTGGATACATGAAGGCAGCATTTTGGATTTGATCATTGATGTCTTCTTCCTCATTGAAAGGGAATGTACCACTTAAGCTAACATAGATTATAACACCGACACTCCACATATCCAGAGATCGATTGTACCCTTTGTTTCGAAGGACTTCTGGAGCTATAGGACGATTTTTTGATTACATTTTCGGTTGCCATCTAACTTGTACATCTTACCCAAGTACGCAGGAGTTCCAACCACGGACCGTCTAAAAGATTTCTCACCGATTATTCTGGCGTATCCAAAATCACACAATTTTACTTGTGGAAATTCTGCATCTGATGATAGAAGGACATTTTCGGGTTTTAAATCGCAATGAACAATATTTTTGCTATGCAAATGTTTCAGAGCGATTAAGATTTGTGTGATGAGGAATTTCGTAACACGTTCTGTAAGTCGACCTCTCTCACTGGATAAAATCATCTCCAGCATGTCTCCCTTGAGTTTTTCCATGACGACAAATATTCTTTCCGGTGTTTCGAACATTCTCTCAAGATTCACAACGCCACAGTGGGATATGTTCTGTAAAAAAGAAACAAATACGTTAAAAATATTTAGTTTGCTAATGCTAAAGAGTGTACGGCTTTTTAGGATAAAGATAAGACCCTTAGCCACTTTCCCACTTAGGGAAAGTATTTCAAATTATAATTGTATGCACTGCCTCTTCACCTTACACATTCAACATGACACGACGAAGTCTTTCATGGAGGAGCCACAGTCTTAGTTTAAAATGCATGCGCTAGCTGGTATCAGCTCAGAAGAAAATTCATCTTATGGATAAGCCTCGCACCAAACTTTTATCTCAGGCTATGTACGAATCAATCACTATTCGACACAAAGGCTTCTAGCTGAGTTGCCCTTATACCTAAGGGCCTCTGTATTGCTTACTTAAACGCCTCTCGACCGATGAAAAATTTCTTCTTAAGACACGGCGCGCGCTCTCTTCGATCACGGGCATGATGTTTTAAGTTGTCTAAATCAAGCGAATTGGTATACGCCATTGATTAACTCTTTGAACGCGGGTTAAGAATTCCTTTCCACATCGAACGTGGGGCACATCATTCATACATTCTTTCTGGTGAAGGATTGTTGTAAGTTGCCTTAAACTGCTTCAAATTGTAAATAGTCGGGACCTGCGCAGCGATTTATCGGGAAACTCTAACCTATAGCTCGAATTGGTAGTGGAGAGCTTGCCTCAATGTGATTGCCCCTAGTAACTGCAAAAATAAGCCCTTACTAATGTAGGCTAAAATGACAAGAGCGGGCTCGGCCAGTCACAGGAGTCACAACTCTAAACGGGAAAGCTTATTAATGTGATGGACCAACTAGTAGCATCGGATATAAATTGATCTACTGTTGAGAACCCTTGCAAACGTTTAAACGACAGCTTTTCAGCTCTTAACAGGCGACATGCAGCGGAGAAATTAGCAGACACCCATGACATCACTGCCATCCCGAAATAAGATGGGGATTTGTTTTATGTGGCAAACTTAGAGAGGAAATGTAAAGCTTCCGATACGTGAGCCACAGAAGTGCTGCGTGTAAGAAATCCTTGGTTTGATGAAGAATGACTGTAGTTGCAGCTAAACGCGAAACAAATAAAGCGGCATCACAGTCGGTACTGAGAAACTGTATAAGGACAGACAACCCCAACATCTCTTTCTCAGGCAGACCATTTAGCGTAAACGGTGGAACCCAAACTTCCATCCTTCTGACCAAAATAAAGTAAGGATAGCAATATTCAAGCTGAAATCATACAAAGCAGCTGGACCTCATAGCTTACCGGCCTATATACCAACTTATTTCTCAGATCTGGTCAGAAGGGTTTGTGCCTAATAAGTGGAATTTCAGTATTGTGTGCTTGGTCAAAAAAAAGAGACCTGGCCTACGCCAACTATAGTGGTATAAGTATCCTCGACATCGCATACCCTTCGTTAAGAACCTGATTGGCCCCTATCAGCGCGGTTTCATAGCAAAAATATCCTCCTTCGACCAAATCTTCACACTCCTGCAGATGTATGAGAAAACTCAAGTCCAAATTGATAACTACCATCATCAGCATTTATAGGAACGAGCTATATGAAACCATGTCTAGTTTTGGTGTCCCTACCAAGTTCTTCCATCTATGCAGAATGAAGATTAAGAACAATCGCTGCACCGAGACTTTTTTAGACAAGTTGATGCGCTGCTATGTTACTTCTTTAACATTGTACTTGAGAGTTCATAAGTCGAATGAGATTGCTTCGATACGTAGAGCGAATGGGCTGGGCACCAATGCTCCGGCCCGCAGTGTCTTCGAATTTAACCCGGAGGGACAACGCAGCAAAGAAAGTCTTCACTGTACGTGGCGACTAAAAGCACAAGGAGACCACAATGGAAACAGTAAGGTAAAGACTGGATTAAGTGGAGAGGCGTTTTAGGTGAGTAAAAGGTTTCCTTGAGTCTGTAGGTCCACCTCAGTAGGTTAGTAAGTTAGTATGTGCAGTTAGAAGCTTAGAGTTTTTTCTGCCGACGGACAGTAGAACTGTAGCTGTATTTTTATATACGTTCAAAAGCATTTCCTTGATCAGCTTGTCTACCTGAGAGCCATGCTATATATTGAAGACCCAACATGAAATCCAAGCACGTTGGAGATAAGCTAAAAAGTACCACGCCTCGTTTTGGTTTCCTCGTCAAGCTCATCTGGCATCACAGGTTGACTAAGCATAATTTTCACTGCTTTTCTACAGCGGCAACTTAACTACTCAACCAAAACCAAGATCTTACAGACAATCCTCTTAATATTATCGCCTTTATCTTTCCGTAAGACGTTATCACTCGAAAACATAGAAACAAATATCAAATCCCTAGCTCTAATGGAGTAAGATGCTTAGGAATCGATGCCAAAATCACCTTAGCACTTTTAATTTTAGGCTTTGTTTGGATATTTCCTGTAAGACATTGTCCTGTTGGGCTCTTGTAAAAAAATAAATGCAAATAATATAAAGAAAGGTGTTTTAAGCCATAAATTAGCCAAACGAATATGGTATTAATGTTCTGACTTACCTGAAGGATTGCAACTTCATTTTTAAGCTGAGCTTCTTGTTTGGTGGGAAATCGAAGTTTGTCTATAACTTTGATTGCAACTTCTCGACGTGTTTTCTTGTGTACACCGCCATAGACAACACCAAATTGGCCGGATCCAAGTACTTCATCGGGGAAAATTTGATACAGCTGCCCCATATCCTGGACATTTTCTTCAGACTCACAGCATTCTAAAAAAAAAAAAAAAAATTAATAAAACATTTTCAAAATTATTATACTTTGAAATCACTGCCCAAATAAAATAAATCGCCATTCGTGATTTTTGAGCCAAACTTCGAAAAAAAACATCAACAACTGAGATATGGTTATGCCTTTGAATTCGGAAATATAAGGTAGTTCACATTTCGACTGGAACTTCAGATTCAGTTCTTCTTTATATTATAACTATATTGTTATCTCAATGAACTGCAATATCTTAACCCAACAAGGCACTCCGTGCCATCTTTGGGACAACCGTTTTTATTGTTCCTACGGCTCTGTTAAATATAAATAGCGACATCTCTTGGTTCTTGAGGGATATATCGCAAATGTAGCAATGATAAAATACCAAAAATTACGGTTAGATGTCGTTATTGATCTCATTACTATCATTAATTTTCGAAATTTGAACTGGAGTTGTACGTTTTGCAGTTGCCGTAAATTCAAAAATTAATAAAAAGTGCTATTATTAGGAATTTATCTCAGAGATATCATGATTTATCTTCCGTTAATGAATATGTTTATTTAGCGAGGGAGCAGCAAACATCAGTAAACACTCAGCCCGGTACTTCAGGTGTAACTTCAGCGAGTACTGCTTGTGCCAATAGACAATCACATGAAACGAGACGATCACTGACGCATGTGAGTATTGCTTTTTCTAACTGAACTAGAACCCAAGGCTCGACAACTGTCATCAAAAAGAAGAAAAGCAACTTCATTTGGAAAAAAAGCTTTCCAATCTACACATTTTCAGTTTTCTGGAAATAAAAACTTACAGTCACCAATTATAGAATTTAAAACCCCCCTTCAATACTTTTCATGGTTTTTTGATGACGAACTACTGCAACTGGGACATATCGTAGAAGAAGAGTACAAATTTAGTGTTCAAAAAAATCCTTCAAGACCATTCTAAATTATAGTTGTTGAATTAACAAAGTTTTTAGGTGTCTGTCTGATTATGAGCTTGTCGCCATTGATAAATATTCGAATGTATTGGGCATCTGAATTATGGAGACAATGTCGCCTAATCATTGAAAAATAATTTGCCAGTTGGCGCATTTCAACGACAATACCATGCAACAACCGAACCCCAGGGCATGATCGTTTACAAAAGATCGGGCCAATATTTGAAACTTTGGGAAAAAGTTTCTTAGTGTCCCTAAAAGAGAAGCACTCCCGATATTCTGTGCCAATACTTTTCAAACAAGCCACATAAATGGGGGTATAAATTGCTGGTTCTTTGCGACGATCGGCGCTTTGTCTACGATTTTGAAATTAACTCGGGAATGGAGAACGATCTAGAACTAAGGTATCCAAATGAGCCAGACAAATTGAAATAAAGAAGAAGAAGCCGAATACGGCAGTCATACCTCCTTGTGAAGTCAGACGTGACGTCTTTGAGCATTTTCCTATTTGGGGTCCAAAAAGGCAACACTGTAAATACCGCGATTACAAAGGAAAAACATTTATATCATTCGAAAAATGTTGTGTTGAACTCTGCCTCAATCTGATTCTAATAATGGAAATTTTCCTAGAGAGAAACGGGTAAAATAAGTTGTTCAAAGACGGAGCATTTGACGTGCCCATTTGCGCATCCGTTGCTACCTGTTCCGGATATAATGTTAGACGGAATAGTTCTTCCGAAAAGCACTATCTTTAAGTACGAGTACTTCGGATCAATCGTTAACATGGAAACGAAATGTAACGACGATGTAAACCACAAAGTGAATGTTTTATGGATGAAATGGTGGGAAAATTCGGGAATCTCTTGCGACCGAAAATTTCCACTTAAATTGCAGGGGAAACTCAACACCACGGTTGTTAGACCAGCTCTTATGTATGGTTCACAGTGCTGGACATGGTACGAAGCGTTTAAAAACAAAATGACGGCAGCGGAAATGAAAATGTTAAGGATGTCTAGTGGAGTCACTAAACGCGATTGAATTAGATCTACGCGTATAAGAGGAAGTTTATATATAAAGAATTCGGTAACCGAACAGCTTGAAGCGAAAAGAATAAATTGGTATTGCCACGTTCAAAGAAGATCTTCCGGTTGAGAAGGCACTATCAACTTCGGTCACTCCAACTGTAAGAAAACGAGGTCGGAAAAAGAATTCCTGGATTTATCTGATGGCAAATGCGCAACAACGCCTGGGGCTAACCACTGAAGCGATCCAGGACCGAGCATTATGTAGACGCGTTCTGCGGTCTGCGACATTAAACAACCCCATAAGCGGAGCAGCAGCGATGCAGTAAAAATGGGAAACTCGTTACGCATAAGTTCGTATAACGAGGAAAGGGTTAATAAAAGGATAAGAAGAAGAGGAAATTTTCCTATAATGCTTCGTGTTATGAGTATATTAGTTTAGTATCAAAAATACCGTTACTTTTTAAAAATTATAGTTAAAGCTCAGTGCACCATATAATAAACAGAAATAAGTGCGCTCCTCCGCTTTCCCCTCATTTCCAATTTTTTTCATCTCACTCGCGAGCATAATGGCGAAAACGCGCGGTCAAGTCAAAGAGTTGCAGTCAACACTAACTCCAAAGCAAAATTCAACACCAACATCTAAACAATGTTCAACACCAATATCATTGTCGTCTGCAGCTGCTAATGGAGAACCTATCCTCACCACGAAAGCCTCTCAAGTGCGTGTTCTCCCAAATATGGAGCAGAGACTCTCCTTACTGACCGAGGAAATCGTAGATCGAATCTCTTTGGAAATGAAAAATCTACGAAGTGACGTCCTTCAGCATATTGCCTGAATTGAAGAAAAGCTTGAAACGCACGTTAATGCAACTGAAAAAACCCCGTGTGGCCTTCAAAAGCGAGTTGAGGAAATCGAAATGCACTTAGGTGATACACAATTTCTGTCAGGGGAAGTAGCTGCCTTGCAGAAGAGATGTGATGAGCACGAGCAAAGGGAAATAGCAGCTGATGCCATTCTGTTTGGGATCCCACAGCTAGCAGATGAAAATTTGAAATCTACCTTTAACCACCTTTGCTGTACCATCGATTGCATGCCACCCACGCTGCACAGAGCCTGTGTCCAAAACTTGATGGGTTTAGAGATGTCTTTGAGAAGTCGAATGTAGATGCAGTCTGTGTATCAGAAACTAGGTTTTCACCAGGGATAAAAGATAAAGTTTATTCACTTAACGGCTACAAACTCTTTCGTGGTGATAGACACAATCGTGTTGGTGGAGGGGCCGCACTTTACCTTAGAGATGGTATTAGTTATGGGAGAAGGTATTATTCACCTGTTGGTTCTGCTATTGACTATGTGTTTGTAGAAATTATCGGTTGTGACAGCAGTCTGCTTTTGGGAGTAGTCTACAGACCCAACAACTATGTGGATTTATTACCATTGTATGCTTTACTCGAAGAAATGTCCATTTATGCGGCTTTTATTATTATCTGTGGTGACCTTAATAGCAATCTCATCACTGACAGGCATTTATGCGAAAACTTGATTTACTATGATATGCATCCTGTAAATAATATTGTCCCAACACATTTTACTGGAACTTCTAGTACCCTGCTGGATGTGGTATTTGTAAGTCACTCTGATAGTGTACTACTATACGACCAACTTTCTGCATCAGCATTCTCTAAGCATGACCTATTATTTCTCACTTATGATTTTATTGTTGATAAACGTCCGAATTCCTTTTACCATTTCAGAGATTTTAGAAGTGTTGATAGACTTTCTTTGGAGCAGCATATACAAAATATACCATGGGACTCTGTTTATCGCATGCCGTGACCAGATGACCAGGTTGAATTCCTGCATAACAATATAAATATTCTCTTTGATACTCATGTTCCATTAAAAACTAGGGTATCTGGAAGAAAGTCAACATTATGGTTCTCTCGGGAGATACGGGAACTCATCGCGCAGCGTGATCAGGCCTATTGTCGCTGGAAGCGTTATCGGGTTGAAGAACTCTACCAAGCCTATAAAACTTTGCGCAATAATGTCGTACGAGAGATTAGAGCTGTTAAGGTCCAGTTTTATGCCAACAGTTTCCAAACAAATGCGGGAGGTCGTGTATTGTGGGAAAACATACGGGATTTGGGCATGGGAAAGCTAAATCCAGGTTTTTCTTGTAACATAGACGTTAACGATCTAAACCGCAAATTTTTATCGCATCCTCGGCCTGAACTTACGAGAGTAAATTACTCTTTCTATTGCGCTGCACCCTCAAGAGATACGGGTATTGGTTTTGTAAATGTTGACAGTCGAGATGTTCTTGAAAGCTTTCTTTCTTTAAAATCTAATGCAGTGGGAATTGACGGAGTACACCCAGTGTTTATAAAAGCTATACTCCCATTGCTCTTGCCATACATAACGCATACGATGAACACGATATTGACAACTGGAGTTTTTCCCCAACGGTGGAAAATGGCAAAAATAATCCCAATTCCAAAAAACTCCATGAGCATAGACCTATTTCTATATTGCCATATCTCGCAAAAATCTGCGAACGTATAATACAAAAGCAACTGAGTGACCATTTAAGCCGTAACAAGTTGTTGACTCCTGTCCAATCTGGTTTTCGTGTCAAACATAGCTGCACTACTGCTTTGCTTAAGGTCATAGATGACATAAGGTCAAATTTAGATGAAGGTCATATTACGTTCTTAGTCCTCTTACATTTTTCGAAGGCTTTCGATACGGTCGTCCATATAGTCCTGTGTCATAAACTACAACACTACTTTAACGTCTCACAGGTAGCAATAAGATTGATATCTTCCTACCTCTCCGGAAGATCACAGGCGGTGGCCGTTGATAATAATTTATCTGAATTTCTTCCCCTGACGAGAGGTGTTCCTCAGGGGTCAATTCTGGGCCCTCTTCTGTTCATGCTGTATATCAATGAAATCTCTGGTTTCATTAAGCATTCGTCGATGCATATCTACGCTGATGACGTACAAGTTTATAAAAGTTGTGCCCTTGGCCTTATCGAAGACTGTGTCTGTAAAATAAATGAAGACCTCAAACTGATTTCAGATTGGTCAGTAACAAATGGTTTGATCATGAATCCAGTTAAATGCAACTGTCTAGTGATATCTAAGAAAATTTTAGATATAACATATTTCCCACTCATTAAGGTAAATGGCTTGCCAATAAATTTTGTCAATTCCTCAAAGAATTTAGGCGTGGTGTTCAACAGAACGCTTACATGGAACGATCATATTAATGTCATAGTTTATTTTACTCCCTTGAACACACGCCTATTACTTGCAAAGTCTTGGGCAATTCCAGTTCTCATTTATGGTTGTGAAATCTTTTTAATAGCATCATTCGTTATATATATGGTCTAAGGAAGTATGATCAATTTATCTAAAAATCTACTGAGCATGACTTTCGAAAACTACATCAAGTTTCGGACGCTGGTTCTTTTTTTCAATATTTTTTTCAATATTTTGAAAACACGTCAGCCATCGTATTTGTTTAATAAGCTCCGATTTCCAGTATCAAACAGATCTTCTTGTTTAATTCTGCCGCGGTTCTCTTGCCTAACATCTGAGAGACAATTTTTCATTGCCGCTACTCGTCTTTGGAACTCGTTCCCTCTTCAATTACAGGGAATAGACGACGCACTACATTTCAAAAAACAGTTAACTATATATTTATCAAATCTTAGCAGTTAAATTCTCTCTTTAAAAGCAAGCTTCTTTTTCTTTATCTTCTCCTTTCCTTCCTCTTCTTTTCCTTAAATTTATATGTTCAATATTTTTTAAGTTAAATTTATATTTATATTTTTATTAATTGTGACAATAACATTTTGAATTCTGTATCATTATTTTTACTAACTCTCATAGTACTTCCATTTTTGCTTTTTAACTTTGATATTTTGATCTATCTATGTAATTGTAAATCTTCCACAACCTTATAAGCTCTGAGCTTACTGTGTAAGAGGCTTATTGAAATAATAATAAATAAAATAAATAAAATAAATAAAATAAAATAAATAAATAAGAAACTGATTTTCTAGTAAAATATTTGGTTTTAATTTTTTTTTATTATTTTTTCCCAACTTCTAAGAACTAACTACATCACATATATTTTTATCAGCGATAGAAAAAAATTGTAGGGTTAACCTATCTTCTATGTATGTATAATAAAAGACTGTGTCTTCATGTATTATATTTGGCAAAATAAATAAATATTGAAATTGAAAACTAATTGAATACCGCAATGCCTCACTGAGAATAATGGGTTTAAGGCTTTAACATCAACAAAGAGACCAATCGAACCATTCTTCACAAGGATTTGGGCAAAACAAAGTTGGTCTTTGTTGCACGATAATACTCGTATGCAGTCACACAGCACTCATTGTTCGTCAATTTTTGGCTCGAAATCAAGTGTGTGTGTCAAATCATCCGCCGTGTTCACCTGATTTGACACTGTGCGACTTCTCTTTGTTCCCGACATTTAAATTGAAATTGAAAGGTTGCTTTTTGATGACATTCCGACCATTGAAGCAGCTTTAACAAGAGCATTGGAGGCAAAGTTAGCATATGAATTACTACTATTCAATGGCTGCAACAAGTTTATTGAATTTGGAGAAGAATATTTTGAATATAAACACAGAAAAATAAACAGAAATCGTGTTAAAATTAAGTTTTCTAGAGCCAGTCCGGGATACTATTAGCCACACTTTGTAAACTTCAGGCTTTCGCAAAACATGGCAGGTAAGATCGTGTAGGCGATGTTGAGAAGACCGATCTAACTCAAAAAGTGTTAAATTGTGCTATCGTAGGTTTCCCTAAACGAGCCTTTTGTTTGTTCCGGGATAAAAATAAATTCTAAGATATTGTCAGCCTTCGGGTGGCATTTGTGCCCAAAACATGGACTTTTCATCGAGAAATTCTTGTCTGGTTCTACTCTGGATGTACTAAGATCGATTTAGTCCTATGCGTCCGTGATTTGATGTAATTAACTTGCACGAAAATACATCAATGCTGCTTTCGCTAAGATAGTGACTTTCCCTTGAATACTTCTCACCTTGATATTCATATCATGGCTCCAGGCTACTTAAAAAAAGAAAAGAAAGTAGATTCTCGTACAAGTTCTCCTGTGACAACCATCCTGTTCCTAAGGGTCGGGTGGTTAAATTGCCACTCTACCTCAAATTTAGTTCCAAAACATGATGCTTGTAAGAGATAGAATGCAGAATTAACTGATAATGATGGGTTCATCATTTCCAAGATCAAGTCAGGATCTTAGAAAAGAGATGGGGCAAACGACCTCTTTATGGGCCAACGGCAGCACTCGTATCCCGGAACAGGTTACTGGCTTCGATGTAACCGACCTCTCGTCCTAGGGGCATTAAAAATGGAACTGGTCCTCCAGGTTGGAGGTTTTGCCGCCGGGTTAACTGCTCGTCCATGGAAAAAATACGAAAGTTACGAAGTAGGAATAAGTCTCGGATACAGACAGATCTACAGTTGACAAGTCTTGCAAACGAATTAAGTACAACGATCATCGGATATGCATATGGAATGTTAGGTCCCTTAATCAGCTACGAGCAGCCGAACAACTAGCGGGGGCCTTAGACTACTGCAGAGCAGACCTAACCGCCATCCAAGATGGAAAGTAGTGGACAAAAAAAAGTATGAAAAACTGCGACATTTACTAAGGCAATTGCTATCGACGACAAAAGCAGCGCTTATTTGGATGCTGATTTGTTGTTGAAGGCAGACTAAGATAAGAAGTCCTGAGCTTACGGCATATGAATGAGCGCCTCGAAGCAATCCCCATCAAGGCTGAATTCGCCAACATTAGCCCTATATGCGCGCATGCCCTCACAGAGGAGAAAGGTGACGACACCAGGAATGCCTTCTATGATCTCCTGAATAAGACCTACGTGCAATGCCCCAGCTATGACATTAAAATTGTCCTCGGTGATTTTAATGCAAAGCTAGGAAGAGAGGGTATCTTTGGTGGAACCTCCGATAACGGATTCAGGCTAATCGACTTTGCGGCGGGGCGAAACATTGTCGTGGCTAGCACGCGGTTCCTACATCTCGACATACACAAGGGGACTTGGAGAACTTCTGATCAATCATAAGTCAACCAGATTGATCATATTGCGATCGACGTAAGACACTTCTTCAGTGTTATGGATGTCCGTACGTTCCGAGGAGCCAACATCGACTCGGATCATTACCTTGTTGTAGCCAAGGCTCGATTGCGGATATTCTGAACTACGCCAAGACAAATTTATGCTGTGAGAAAATTTGACGTCAGATGCAATACCGCCAGCATCAAGCATCGAAGACCATTGGAAACACTGCCAAAACGCCATCAGAGATGCCGCTTCTAATGTGCTGGGTTTCACTCGACCACCACAAAGAAACTCCTGGTTCGATTATGAATGCCGGCAAGCACATGCAGCTTAGGAAGATGTATATAAAGCGGTGCTGCATAAGAGAACTAGAGCCGCTCACGATCTCTATAAGCAGAAGAGGAGAGACGAGAATGAGCGTTAGAAGCGCGCTATCGAGGAAATTGAGAGATGCTACTCCAGGAATGAGGTTCGGCAGTTTTACCAAAAGGTAAAAACATCATGCCACGGACACAAATCCCGAACCGAAGCCTATAGAGGCGAACAAGGGAACATCGTAGTAGAGTCGCAGTCGATGCTGAGGATTTGTAAGGCGTACTGTCAGGCAGAATGAACCTTTCAACCTGGAAGATGATGACCAATTCCGTACACTCGACCTGGAAGAAATGAAGATAGCAATATTTGAGCTGATGTCCAACAAAGCTGCTGGAGTGGACTGCCTGACTGCCGAGCTCCTCAAAGTGACAAGTGATCACTTGGTAACGAGCATACACCAACTCATCTGTATGATTTGGTCGGACGAAAGTATGACTGATGAATGAAATCTCAGCAGTGTTTGTCATATTCTCAGTCTCTTGACATCGCTTAGATGATCTTATCTGCCGTATTGTGTGAACGCCTGAAGCTGGTCGTCAACAACCTGATAGGTCCATATCAGTGTGGCTTCAGGGCAGGAAAGTCCACCATCGACCAAATATTCACACTACGGCAGATCTTAGAGAAGACCCATGAGCTTCAGATCGATACACACCACCTATTCATCGATTTTAAGGCCGCGTATGACTGCATCTATAGAGACGAGCCATACAGAGCAATGTCTAGTTTCGGCATCCCTACCAAACTCGTCCGTGTGTGCAGGATGACGATGGAGAATGCACGCTGCTCCATCAAGGTCGGTAAAGATCTCACCGAGACCTTTGATGTCCAGAAAGGATTTAGACAAGGCGATGCGCTCTCATGCGATTTTTTTTAACATCGTACTTGAAAGAATAGTGCAAAACTCACGAGCAAACACAAGAGGCACTATCTTTCAAAAGTCCGTCCAACCACTCGCATACGCCGACGATATTGACATAATCGGGAGAAAACAGCGTGATGTCAGTGGCGCTTTGGCGAGTATTCAGACGGAAGCGGCGAAAATGGGTTTAGCGGTCAATGAGGGCAAGACCAAGTATATGCTGTCAAGTAAAAAGGACAACCAACTCCGACGTCTCGGACAGAACGTCACCCTCGACAGATATAACTTTGAGGTAGTTAAGGACTTTGTCTACCTAGGCTCCGCTATAAATACAGACAACGACACCAGCGCTGAGATCAAGCGAAGAATACTCGTAACTCTTGCCAACCGCTGTTTCTTTGGGTTAAGAAGGCAAAGTAATAAAGCCCTCTCTCGGACAACAAAAGTCACCCTTTATAAGACTTTAATAATCCCGGTCCTGCTCTGTGGTGCAGAGGCATGGACATTATCAAAAATGGATGAGGGTGTTTTTGGTTGCTTCGAGAGAAAAACTCTTCGGACGATCTTCAGTCCTGTCTGTATTGACGGTGAATGGAGGAGGTGATACAACGACGAACTGTATGGACTGTACAACGACATCGACATAGCCAGAAGAGTGAAGATCCAACGACTAAGATGACTGGGCCATGTAGAGCGGATAAACACCAGTGCTCCGATCCTAAAAGTCTTCGAATCCGCTCCCAAGGGACAGCGCAGTAGGGGAAGGCCAAGACTCAGTTGACACAAAGAAGTGAAAGGGGACCTCAGCCAAGTTAGCGTGCGAAACTGGAGGCAGCTAGTTAGGCATCAAGCTGGGTGGAGATGCTTCTTGACTAATGCCTAGGTCCACCCAGGGCTGTAGGGCCACTTAAAGTAAGATGGGTTGAGAAAATGACTTTTCAAGCTCACGTATATCAATGGCATTTACTTGACCTTTTGACAGTCTCTTATGACCGCAAGTGCTGGTGCCATGATTTTCGCTGTTATAGGCTGACCGAACAAATACTTCTTGACGTCCTTTAGAGCTCTAAGAACATATGGACATGCTTTCTGTCGTAATGCCATTAGCTTATGTTTGGGACTAATTTCTCATTCACAGTTGATTGACGTCTGTTAGTACCCTCCTCTCGATAGAAGGATTCCAACTGACTTACCGCCGGAATTTCTTTAATTTGCAAGGACAGCGGTACAAAAGATGCACCATCTCAGTTGGGGCCCACAGTCAAATCGAAATCTGCGAATATTTGGTGTGAATGACACATTTACAAAAAAAAAATTATTCATCAGAGTTATAGATCCTTTACATGGGTATACAAATACTAGTATACATCAACAAGTGTTCAACAATTTTATTTTTTCCACCCTGATCCAAGTCAATTTACAAAACGACACGAGGCCCAGCATACTCGTACACAGACATAAAATATGTCCGAGAAGACTTATTTAATTTCATCTCAGAACTGTTTATGCCATTAAATGTTGCATGCGCCTACATGAGCGTGAACTCATATGCTTCTGAGATAGCATTGTCACGTTTAATCCTCATAAAGGAAGTAATATCTTTTGTAATTAAATACTTTTTATTGCAAACATTAACACCACGTGAAGATACCGAGTACATCTTGTAGTAGATACAAATTTGAGCACGTATTCTCGTATACAATAGCACCAGTAACAATGTCTGCTCTCAGTACTTGTACCTTGTCGCATGCGACTAGATATACTTCTACATATCTGTCTGCAAGCTGAATCCAGCGATTAATGTTTAAAGAAATGTAAATAAAATTATGTAAACATCGTATCCTTGTGTCAGTAAATTGTGGTTGACTGGCTTTTGATAGCTAAGTAGCATAAATCCTTAACTGCTAATGACATGGACTCTTAATGTTTATTTTAAATGCCTGGATCTATAGCAAAAGATTTCCGTACTCGAACTTATGTATGTTTATCTTTGGAGACGTAATCTTAATTATCCAATATTCTGCGAATTGGATATTTTTCTTGTAAACATCCTTAATGATGGCAAGACCGAGATTAAGATATAAATGGAGCGGTAATCCGTACACGGGTGATGTGTTTAATGCAAAATGCAAACGCATTCGTTTGTACTCGTATGTACTCGTATCTAAACATATGAAATTTTCAGCTGTGGTAAGGATACTCTTTTTGAAGAGGATTATGAGATCCAAAAGATAAAAGATACGAGAGTCTGTAGGCGGTGCTTTGATGAAAGCCACAGCCAGGGTCAGACGTGTAGACAAATATCATTTCTTATTAACGACTTTGGCAGGGTGCTCGAGAGAGTATTTTCAACCCTCTAAGTAGTTTGTGGATTGAAATGGGAACAAACATTAATTCGAGGTTTCTGCCGGTAATAACTTTTTGTATTTAAAGGAAACCCAAGTTGATGGACGAGTAGTTCTCTTCTAAAAGTCATTTCGAACCTCCAAATATGGGTTAGTTATAAGGAAGAATTTTTTTTTGAAAAGGTCAAGGTGCTAGCTAGAATTCTATGAAAAACATTCGAGAAGGGTTACACTGAAGCAGTATATGCATGACTCATAGCTCAAGGTTAACACCTTATTCAAATCTTTTATTCGAAATCACCGTCGCACCACTTGAAATAAAATCTTAAGCACTCTTGTCGCTATGTGGAGCCTTGTATTCATTGTATAGTATGTGGGATTTGAAATCCCGAAAATCTTTGAATAATGTGACTCAAAAATTCTATTAAGTCGGCTAAATATATACATATACGAGTGCAAGCAACACTCATCGCCAACGGAGTACTTGAAATTCGAGGTTAATCGATTTTAACAGCAACAACAGGAACTTTACCAAGGATAATCAAGTCGACAAAACTTCAACAGGACTATCTTCCAAAGATGTAATCCATCATCAGTGGTGGGATCATACAAAGTTTTTGAGTCAAGTTCTTGAGATGAAGTTCAAACTAAAGAACTCACACGTTTCAAGGCTCAAAAGTCTATTCATAGATCTGAGTATTCAATAAAAATAAATTGACAGTTCTATGTGCAATTTATTGCTCCTTTTCAGGCTTATTACTTCCCATTCTTTAATCACGAGCTTCTGAATAGCCATCAAACGAAATAGGACATTTGTTTGGCATCCTATCAGTGAACACAGCCTGCTTCATCCTTCCGAAGGAATTTCAACCGAAACAGAGGAACAAATATCTTAAAGTAAATGGCAAGACTATCGTCTGTGTATCTTTTTCACAGTGCCATCCATGTATATTACATTCGCGAATCACTCAACGTCGCTTAAGATTCATCAGTCGCTTCTTGGAGGACAGCTATATACGATGGCGAATCTTCAATTTTACATCTCAAATCTAATGTTTAGAAATGCATCCACAGCTGTCGAATTTATTACGGCTTCACACCACAACAGAAATAGAAAATTTACTGGGCGTACGAAAAAAGCAACCCCGTTCTCTTAGATTGCATTTTGCTGGCGGTTCGTCTTGAACTTCGTAGCTATTACAGTTCTGCCGTCTTCCTGTCTTTTGAACCTTTCCCCTCTTTCGGTAGAGCTAAACTGAATAAATTTACAATTTATTAAGGCTGACATATTGGTTACCATAAAGTGAACATACATCGGTCTAAGTTAAAGTGGTAAGTTGTAAGGTAAGTCTTGACCCTGTTAAAAAGGAGGAATTCACAGAGAACCATCTGAGCACGATTTACGGAAGAGCTCGGCAAGGTCGAGAGTGCTTGCCCTATCCTCAGAATTTGAGCGGTACACTCACCAAATGCTTCGTACTGGCATATGTAGCTAGATAGCAATTCTGTGGATCGCCCGTTCCTTGGTTTAACCCAGACCTACGAGTACATCAAGTTCAAACGGAAACCAGAACACTTCAAAACAGATCACTTTAAACTAACTTGGAGGAAGACTGCATAAGAAGCTTATGCTTATTTCGAAAAGGGCCTCTTTTAAAATTTGCTGATCTAAGCTGTTGATGAAACCAGTAGGCTGGTCAATTCTACGAAGAAGATCTACTTCTCACATTAGAACACATTCTACTCGTATTTAGTTTATTTTCCAGATAACGAACAGAGGCAAATCATTCAGGAAAAACATCGTTTATTGATGTCAAAGGTGGGCAGGGCAGGGCCTTCAAGAGAGCAACTGTATTCTATTACTCTCTTACTTATTCAGAGCTTTAGATGTTAAAGGATTTTGAGAACCGATAAGGTCAGTGGGTGCAATAATTCTTTTCATTTGGTAGTCACCATTCCTATTTCCGAATTCTGCAACAACTGAGGATGTGATCTATCTTGCCAGAAAGCTAAATGTAGCGCAAACATTCAAAAATAAACTTCCTGTTGAACAGAAGGATAATTAACAGTATGCAAAATCCATAGCTTATCGGGGACAACGTCTCTGGTGATCTATATCTTGGGACAGGGGCTTTTAGTTATGACATCTTATTGGTCAAAGGCATTAACTTGACATGGTTTTATAATGTACGTAGCACTGATGTTCTGAGTTAGTAGAAAGTTGCTGCTGGTGATCCAAAAACAAAGAAAACCCTAGTAAGATTTGAACTCTCCCAATTTTATCGAAATTTTTTGAGAGGATAATTCTTAAACGTGTACTGTCGATTATTGACGGGAGAATATCGAATCCCTAATCACCAGCTTGGGCTCAGAAGCAAGCATTTCACTGTTGATTAGGTGAAATTCTCGCCGACATAAAAGATTTGCTCATACCCATTCCTTTATGTCTCGCAAGCCTTTGATAAGGTTAGCATGAAGACTTAAAAATCAATTTACGGCAGGTCTTACAGCTAAGCTTTTATAATATACTGAAAAAGTATATATTTTCTGTGTCAGACTCGGAGACAATGAATCGCAATTCAAGCAGATTTTGGCTGGAGTACCGCAGGGAAGTGTCCTCGGCCCGCTTCTGTATCTCCTATATACCAGAGGCAAAAAGTCTCCGTTCCAGCTGCGTTTGCTCTTTCGATAAAGCATATGAATAGACAAGGGCCTGACGGATAGCACTCAATGAGACCAAATCTGTTCATGCCAATTTTACATACAGAAAAACGAGTCAGTTGTCTATCATAAAACCCGTCTCTTTTCCAAGACCAAATACTTTGAAATGGCACTCTACCAATGTTAAGGTGACAGTTGCAAGTTTTAAAAAAATACAGGGAACTCGAAAACAAATACAGAAAAACGTATTAGATACAAGTTTAGTTTCGAAAACAAGCCGGACTCATATAAGCAACTATTCAAGCCGGTGTAAACCTATTATACCAAAGAAACTTATGCCGAAATGACGATTTACACCAAGACCCCGGAACTCTTACTGTCAAATACCAAACAAAAACATTCGAATAAGTTGACATATAAACTTTGAACGAAAGAAACCTATTTTGGCGTCTTCAAAAGATCAAACCTTTGGACCTAGCGCGATAATTGAAACCTCTTTGATATGAGGATTCTGCAGCCACTTTCATTTGAAAGCCTCTTTTTGAAAGAGTCAATTTTATGATACAAAAAACTACTTGATAAGTCAAAGCTAAGAGTGCCGGTAATGTAAACATTAATATCGTAGGGAGCTGTTTTTAGTTAGTTAGAATGTTACACTAATATGACCAGGTACTTGCGATCTTCATAGTGTTGAATGGAGGACTTTCAGTTGCTCTGGTATATCCGGAGCTTATATTCCTATCAGATTCGATTCGAATCATTTGTTCTTTTCTTCATAAAGGCTGAGCCAACGGATGGATATTGGCTGTCAACTTCTGCCATTTACTGAATTCAATGTGGTTAATCTTTATGACAGATGTCATACAATCTTTCGCAACTTTAGTCATGGAGTCGTTTACCAACATTACCATTTTTATTATTCAATCTTATAATGGAAATTTGCGATCTGTAAATGTAACCTTTCGAAAAAATTCGTGAATTTTCCGTGCTACATTGAAGCGTTTTAAAGAAACTGTTTTGGTATCGGGTCAGACTTCATATCGGCCAGCATGTAGGTGCCAAGACATCACCACTGTCAGCGAAAGTCGTCATCGAAGTCAACAATTGGGCCTCACCTATGGGACAACAATTGAACCCATTGAACCATCTACGAAGTCACCGATTTATTAACTGAATATTGGATCGCAAGAACAATTTGTCATCGAATTTGATATTTTCGGATTAAACTCATTTTTGGATGGGTGGGTACGTACTCATATACAAACAAAGTTGTCGTTTCTGGGTCCGAAAAACCCATACGAGATTCACGAGAAACCAATGTATGGTGCGGATTATGGGTTAGCGGCCTGTACTTTTTCGAAGATGAGGCTGGAGAGAAAGTTGCAGATAAGAACGTAACCATAACAAGTTGACCAGTTAATTTTTCCTCAGTCGTTTATAGACCTCCGTGGTATTAATATGTGATTCGGCTTTTCTTTAAGTGAATAAAAAAAAGACAAGTAACTAAAACATAATCAAATACAATCCTGGCAAGCGCTTCGGTAGCCCAGTGGAAGTGGCGGTGAACCGAAAAAATTGGGGTCGTGGGTTCGATTCCCCAAAAAATAAAGGGTCTTTTTATTTTTAAATAATAATAATAAAATAAACCAAAAAGTGCGATGAGTGGAAGCGAGCGGTCCGCTATCCGAACAGCGGAATCCGCAGGTGGCATGTTGTCATCTGACGATCAAGCCATGAAGTCAGACCACAAAACAACAACAGCAACCAGACAGACACCAGAAATAACAATAAAGAGGAGGAGAAGGCTGAGGCCGACCCCGAATGTAATAAAGCGCCCTTCGCTATCAGCTTCAGCAGAAATGCTCCCCGGTGAAGCAAGGGAGGTGGCGAAAACGACATCAAAGGCCAGCATTAAACCTAAAGGGGCAGGAGTCTGGGAATGGCGACTACCTGTACGTTTTAGACGGTGGGGAAGGCCACTACATGGGAGGAGGCAACAGTTTCGCATCCCTAGCTGCGACTGAGTCAGACGACAAAGAGGACGAGGTCGAAGCCTTGAACAGTAGCATCAGACTGCTGCAACAAAAAGTGCTTGCTATAAAAGAAAAACTAGTGGCAAGGAGGGAGAAGGAGAAACAAAATCCACTTCACCACAACAATATAACAAACAGTGGTCAAAACAACAAAAAATACAAAAACCTGCCCAGGAATCAACACGAAAAAATAAACAACTACAACAGAAACATAAACAGGTACAGAATAAGCAGCAGCAACAACAACAACAGCAACATCCGCAGCAGCAACATCAGTTGAAACAACCAAAGCCAAGAAACACTGCACGGGTGCCTGCCTGATTGACTTGGAGAAGGCCTTCGATACCGTATGGTTAGAGGGACTCTTCTACAAGCTTAACAGGCTAGGTATTACTAAACCACTGCTGTACTCGTATATTCTTTTCAATATGCTCACAGACAGACAGTTCATCGTGAAATATGGCGATGTGACTTCTACTGGTATATTCAACATTAAAAACGGTCTGCAATCCTTTTCAACATTTACACAAGTGATCTGATAGGTTCATTTCACCATGCCATAGCGTACGCAGACGACTTAATCGCGTACAGATCAGGTCCAAAGATTGAGGTTATAAACATTCTTTTGCAACGTGACTTCGACAAAATTAAACAATATTGCGACGAATGGAAGTTGAAGATCAACTTTCAGAAGTCGGAAACCATTAATTTTAGGACGCCTTTGTCTGGGGCCTCTGCGGATACCAGAAAGAATTGAGGAAAGTTTCAGATCGTTGGACAACACGGACAGCCACTTGTTTGTCGAAGTGTAGTCAGATACCTTGGGCTAGATCAATATCTATATTTTAACAAACATATAGATGTTGCTCTGGAGCTCA
Source organism: Volucella inflata (assembly GCA_928272305.1). Lineage (NCBI taxonomy): Eukaryota > Metazoa > Arthropoda > Insecta > Diptera > Syrphidae > Volucella > Volucella inflata. The sequence goes on from OV743716.1 coordinate 157,649,548, forward strand.
GAGCCAAAGGTGCTTTTGCCCTTACAAAGAGACTGTTTTATAGCAGGCAACTCGATGTGAGGGTAAAGGTAATCTGCTACATGGCCCTTATTCGGCCTATTCTTACATTTGGTTCTTTTGGAAAAGATTCGGGTGTTTGAGAGGGCTTGTCTTCGCTTATACGGAAAACCAGCGTCTGAGTACATAAAATTCATAATGAGGTCTTGTACAATAGGGCTAACCTAATACGAGTGGACGATTTTGTTATTTAGTTGATTCGAAAGCACATTGCAAGAGCAATGACTTCGTCGAATAACCTGACCTGATCTCCGGGACTTACTACCCTAATTATTTGTATCATGAGCGAGTTCGCTTTGACGGCTTTATTCCTCCAGAAGCGTTCCTCTGCCTCGACATGAAAGGTCTGATCCAGGACAGATTAGCGGTGCCGTTAATCTTCCACGTCGCTCAAACAGCTGCGGACAGGCGACTCAACTACGACTCAAAACTCAGTGCGGAGTTTTTAAATTTAAAAAAATATTTTTTCTTACTTTTAATTATTTCTAATGTAAAAAAAAACTTAAAAATATAAAGATCTGTACGGTAAGTCGAAAGACAAAATTGAATTGGTAAGTTTAACTTAGAGTGTCCGCATGGGGCCAGTAAGTTAGAATAAGCTAATTTTAAGTTAATTAAGCTAATTTTTAAGCGTTTTTTTGTCTAGCATTTAAGATATTTTAAATTGAATTAAATGAAAAATGAAGTTAATTTTTCCAAAATTGAATTGTGTCTGGATGATCTCTGGTTTCAACAGGATCTGGTGCTTCCGCCCACACAAGCCATTTGAAGATCGTATTACTTCGGTTGGAGGAGAAGTTGATTGGCTTCTAAGTTCATGCGATTTGACACCCTTAGACAAAACCTAGGTTTAGTTTGAATCAAGAACTATCAGGACAAATGAATCCTCGAGACCATGGCAAATTCTGTGTAGGAACTATACAATTTGAAGGTACTTAAGCACTTGAGAAGTCCCTTAGTTGACATTGAGAAGAAATCCTTGAATTTGCTTATGAAGGCAATTTGTAGAGACTGACTGAGAAGTTAGTGCCTCTGAAGTAAAATACTTGTAGAGTGGTGGTGTTCCTTTACCTCAAATAAGTTTTTAATACAATTGACACCCTTTTGATCAGAATCTATAGGTACAAACACTGTACAAACACAAACACTGTCTACAGCTTGTTATGTTTTCTTTCAATAGTGGAACTATAAAGAGGAAGCTCAAATGTAGCGATAACCAAAAAGGCATACTGTCGGCTCTCTTATAGAACCTAGCCCTGAACGGCTACTAAACAAAGAAATAGGTAGTGTGGTAGAAGGATCTAGAACTAGCCCCGAAACTAAAAGAATTTGCAGAAGGGTATAAAACAAAGATCTATTTACCCCCTACTCGTGAAAATGTGTGGTGGCGTCTACAACTGAAAATTATGCATAAAGTCTACACTGGTCGCTAGACAAAAAGAGGACTTGCATCATCCCTTCAATGACGGACTTTCAAAAAAGGTTGTTTTTTTTATTTTCTATTGAGTTTTCGAATCAATCAATCACTTGATTCTGGTGTTTCTCATTTTCAGTGCATACTGTATACACTTAAGCGTCCTCTAAGCCAACATCTCAGACGTTACTCGGCTCAGCTTAAACTGAAATGCAATATTTCCAGGGGTATCAAATTAGATCTCCAACTTCGAAAAACATAAAAAAGAAAGTGTTTTACGGCTATTTCCTAGTCAAACAGCACCCGGGCGTACCACGAAATTGCACCGCTGATGGACGTAAAACAACGAGTGGCATAGTCTTAAGTCCTCTTTAAAGTCGGTCAAATGAGTAGGTATGTTCATTGGGATAACTGAGAGACATCTAGACTTAAGTGGCTTATCTTCTTTTTATCCTTTTATTAACCCTTTCCTCGTTATACGAACTTATGCGTAACGAGTTTCCCATTTTTACTGCATCGCTGCTGCTCCGCTTATGGGGTTGGCTAATGTCGCAGACAGCAGAACGCGTCTCCATAATACTCGGTCCTGGATCGCTTCAGTGGTAAGCCCCAGGCGTTGTTGCGCATTTGCCATCTGAGAAATCCAGGAATTTTTTTTCCGACCTCGTTTTCTTACAGTTGGAGTGACCGTAGTTGATAGTGCCTTTTTAACCGGATTTTCCGCAGATCTTCTTTGAACGTGGCAATACCAACTTATTCTATTCGCCTCAAGCTGTTCGGTTACCGAATTCTTTATATGTAGACTTCCTCTTATACGCGTAGATCTAATACAATCGCGTTTAGTGACTCCACTAGACATCCTTAACATTTTCATTTCCGCTGCCGTCATTTTGTTTTTAAACGCTTCGTACATTGTCCAGCACTGTGAACCGTATATAAGAGCTGGTCTAACAACCTTTAATTGAAGTGGAAATTTTCGGTCGCAAAAGATTCCCGAATTTTCCCGCCATTTCATCCATCCCACACTCACTCTGTGGTTTACATCGTCGTCACATTTCGCTTCCATGTTAACGATTGATTCTAAGTACTTAAAGATAGTGCTTTTCGGAAGAACTATTCCGTCTAACATTATATCCGGAACAGGTCGCAATGGATGCGCAAATGGGCACGTCAAATGCTCCGTCTTTGAACGACTTATTTTAAACCAGTTTCTCTCTAGCGCATTTCTCCATGAATCTAAGGCGTTCTGTAAATCTTCGACGTTATCGCTAAGTATAACTGCGTCGTCAGCGAAGAGAATTGGCGTTACATTTACTTCGCGCATGCAGTCTTTTAAAAGATAGTCGAATACTACGTTAAAGAGGAAAGGGCTAAGTACGCTTCCTTGATGCACTCCGACATTAACTGGAAATTCTCTCGTTAGTCCAGCAGAGCTTTTAACCGCAGTTTCCACGTTTCCGTACATGTCTTGTATTATTCTAACATACGTTTCCGGTACGTTTTGAGACCTCAGACTTAAGTGGCTTATATTAGATTCCAAACAACCTCGGGAGCTAATAAACCTGCAGTCGCACAGGAAACGTTTGCATGACTTGGAGGGATGGAGAAGAAAAGGAATCTTTTGCGCACTTCCTTAGCAATAGATTCTTCAGTTTTCCGTAAAGATCTTAATAAGCACACCGTACTTCTAGTCATAACCAAGATACTACTAACGCCGCATTAAGCTCACCCAGACTAAGCACATATATTGAACAAGCCGATAGGTTTCCTGAATCTAGTTTAAAGTAGACGGCACTATAGGCGGAAGAATCAAAGAATAAGTCACTCCCCACGTCACAAGTATTGAAGTGAAAAAATCTGTCATCCAGTAAACTTGATACAAAACCTTTGATGTGGTACTGAGAACATTAAGGATGAAGATGGAAGAATTGTCATTATTATGTTTACATCTACCTATAAGATAAATAAGTATTAAGCTGATGGCATAAACGAATTGACAGTTCAGCTGTTAAAAAATTGCTTAGTCCGTCAAACAAGATGCTTCCAACTTGGTATAACTTACTCTAGTTATAAAAGTATAAAATGTATTTACATACTTCACTAATAAAGAAATAAAAAAATTATTCAAAGTACTTACGTGTGTTAGTAACATGCATCAGGGCTTGCTTCAGTGCAGTCTCCCAACTTTTACCGACATCTGTTCCAATACCACTATCAGCTGGTGGCAATCTCACTGGCTCATTCTGACATCCTACCAAAGGATCTTGCCCAACAAAATAATCTACATTCGCTGTCCGTATTTCAAAGCAATAATTCCTTTCGCTGTTTATACTACGATTGCTGTCAATCGAAATGATCTCATTTATGGGAATTTCTTTGTGATATTTACTGCCCTGCTCCGAAATGAACAGAGTGATTGTTTTCGCATCCAAACGCCAAAAGTATCTTTTCACGGTTGGGTCCAAATTGGTGAAATGCACCAACCAACCTTCTTTGATGGCTTGACCGCCACGTTTCTTGGTATGCTTTACAGACTGTACGATTCGCATCAATGGAATATTGGCACTTGGCGATGATGATGAACTTGATTGAGACTGACCATCTATTAAAGCAGGATCTCTAGGATCACCACCTACACCACCCATGCCACTTCCTCCACCGCCAACGCCACCGCCACCGCCACCACCACTCGAACGAGTCTTTTCTGGAGGTGGTGGTGCCATATATCCATTCAATTCAGGTGCCTGAGTATTATTGTTTCGTTGTCGTCTTATGTTGTAGGCGTTTCTACTGAAGTCCGTCGTGGGATTGTCATCAAAATCACTGTCGTCGAATTCATCTCTGAAGAACATGTCACGGTCTTTGTTGATGCTGGTGTTGTTACTTTCGTTGAATTCGGCCGGCAGATTAGGCTGCAAACCTTCACCCGTGCAGTCTTGTGGCACCTTGTCCATGCATTTTTTATGCGCATTGTATTGGCAATCTTTACATTGGAGTCCTTGTTTGAAAAGTCCGCGCAGGAGTTTCTTGCAATATTGACATACAGTTGGGATGCCATACGTGTGCACCATGAAGGTGTGGGGTATACGGATTTTTTCTTGGTACGGATGTCCAGTGTAAAAGGTGCTGCCAACCATTGTTGAGGTTCGGCCGCTGTTTGATGGCGATCGGTTGTTGCGATTATTTGGTACGATCTACACAGAGAAGAAGAGGAGAATGAAAAATTGAGCATCTTAAATAGGCATAAAGATGAGGTTCATAGAAAGGATACGTAATAAAAGAATGAGTTAATAATGGATGTATTGTCAAGCAACCAGATCCTGCCTGGCATGTAGTGGAAAAGGTTTTACCATTTTGGAACGCGAGTATCTAAGAATGAATGTCCGACACCGTCTCTTATTGCTTCAAGATTAGGGAAACAGCTACATCCGATGCAACATGGTGACCTTCATATACGTAAGTGATACCAGTAATTTTTCCCAGAATCCTAAAAAAAAACTATGACGTATACTACAAGGTGGCGCAAAATCAATCATCCTATCCGAAGACGTTATAATTCTTGCAAATCTTCAATCATATTTGACATTTGTCAACTAGGCAGCCGCAGAATACAAACAGACAGGCAATGGAGCGCTAAACTCCGGTGTTAGGCTATCCTCAATCTCAGCAATGAAAAGGACGGTTTTGTGTCGAAAATCATCATGAGCAACGATGCGTATTTCTCCTTAAGCGGTTACGTCAAAAAGCAAAATCCCCCTTTCTGGGGCATTGCAAATCCGCGTGTGATGCACGAAGAGCCATTACATCCACTGTCTGGTGCGGCGTTCAAGTGGGGGCCGTATTTTTTTGAGAACGCCATCGGCAATACGGTCACTATTACTGGCGAACGCTACAGGGCCATGATAAACGACTTCTTACTACCGGAATCGGATGAGCGGGGCTTGGTGAACATGTGTTTTCAACAACCGTACACACAGCACGAGCCACAATGGATATCGTGAAAGAAGCATTTCCTGGTCGCGTAATCTCCCATTTTGGCGCCGGCTAGATCGCCCTTCTTTTTTTGGGGCTACTTGAATTCGCGGGTTTATGCCAACTACCTTCAGACAATCGCACAGTTATCCCCGAAAATCTTGCGGAAAGTCATGGAAAATTCGATAAAATGGGCACAAATGTGTATCAACACTGGTGGCAGCCACTTGGCGGATATCATCTTTTCCACTTAACAGATTTGTGGAATTGTAAAGGTCCGAATAAAAATGTCCAATACTCAAAATCATTTTTTTTTATTTAGTAAAAAAGTAATTCAAAAAAAAAATTGGATGATTAATTTTGCCCCGCTTTGTACAATGAGTACTATAGAGAATTTGAGTGACAATTTGTCAAAATAGGCAAACTTAGGCAAGAAGACTTGAGCTTTCGAAAGGAGGAAAGCGCCTACTTACGGCTACTTCTGCGCCTTGACAGCAGAAAGAATATTTTCACAAGCTCCTCAACAAAACGTACAAGCAATGCCGTACGAATGGTGACAAAATCTTTTTAAATAGTCTCCGCTCTAAAATAGTAAAGACGAACGTCTTTTCAGACCACACGGAAACATGTTGGGGAACAGAGTTAGGTCAATTGACTCTGCTGTGTGGTAGAATATGGCTATGGCCCTCATGTAGCTTACTCGTAACTTTATGGAAAAATGTCAAAAATCACCAGAAATTTTGTAGGCCGCATATCTACCAGCCTTCAGTCAATCTCTTTACGATTTGCATTAAGTATTGTCGATTAGTTTCATTCGAAAAGCCCAAGCTGATATTTTTATTTATTTGCTATACCATGCCTGCTGAACCTCCTATTTATAACAGAACAAACGCAGCTCATGCTCTCTACGAGCAAAGGAGGAATGATGACAACCAGTTTGTCTGGAAAAAAATAACAAGCATGACCAACAAATGAAAGGAATAGACTGCAGGGAGATCACTTGGTCGAGTGCACAGGTTTGTTCGTTTCAATTACCTCTGGATCACTCTGCATCGTCTGCGCGTTGAGTATTTGTCCCATTTCCATCTACTTTCCATCAGTTCACAGAAAGTGATTTAGGTGTTCATATGGTGAGCCTTGTGCTATTGTTATGGATGCGTATAGAGGTTTAAAATTTCCTGTCTAAATTGTCATAGTGTTTGGCATCGGAAGAGTAATACGACAGGACATGGCTTCATTTGCGGGCTTCTTCCTATCCCCAAAGTACTATCCAATGGACAATTATATCTTACCATAAGCACTTGGACTATATTGATGATATTGGCATGTTTTTACAAATACGAGTAGTAATGAACATTCGGCAAATGATTCATAAATAAAAATCTGAGACAAGCTAAGGCAAGAATAAGTTGATATTACCATTGAATTTGATGTGAGTATTCGAATGGAGAAGGCCACAGCTGAATTATTCGTACAGTACACGTATTCGGAAAGAAGTTTCTACATTTCAAAAGAGGGGGCCATCTCTTGGTAACTTTTTGTGTGGATATGGTGCAACCATAAGCCTCAACCCTTATTGTATCACCAATGGATATACTACCTTGATCAGAAAGTTCCCGGAATAATCACCGTGTGCCGCTCCGGTTGTTCCGATTTGAGTTCTGTTTTTTGTGTTGGTACATCTGTTGTTGATATTTCCTCTAAATCTCATCGTCATAGCTTGTCATTTACAAAAGTTACGTAGCCAAGAGTACATCTGTCTCTGTATGTTTGGCGATTTTTTACAATTTAGAACAACGAACTTGTATTAAATTTTGCGTAAAAAATGGATGTAATGGTGCGCGAACGTTGGAAATGTTAGAAAAGTGTTTTGGCAACGATTTTCTAAAGAAAACGGTCATTTACCAGTGGCACGAGCGGTTTAAAAGTGGTTGTGAGTCAATCGAAGATGGTGAACGCAGTGGCAGACCATCGACATCGAAAACCGCCGAAACCATTGATGAAGTAAAAGAAATGTTGGTCAATAACCGGAAATCAACCATCAGAGAGATAGCGGAGGACTTGAATATTGCCTATGGATCCGTCCAAGACATTTTGGTTAATGATTTGGGTTTTCGTCGTGTAGCAGCAAAGTTGGTGCCAAAAGACCTCAATTTCAAGCAAAAAAGAGACCGTGTTGACGTCGGAAAAGAGATGATTTGCGAGGCTGAATCTGACCCCACTTTCATCAAAAGGATCATTACTGCATTCACCAAATGAGCCGATACCAAAAAAACCACGTCGTTTTCAGTCGAAAAACAAGGCAATGCTCACGGTTTTCATGGATTACAACGTTGTAGTGCATCAGGAAAGAAAGAGTATTATTTGGGTGTTATGAGACGTTTGCGTGAAGCAATTCGCCGAAAAAGACCAGAATGGTGGGCAGAAGACTCGTGGATTTTGCAACATGATAACGCACCGTCGCACAGTGCCATCCAAAGTAGTATGAATTCTTTATTACTATTATCGCTGTCAAGTTGTCTACGGGTGACATCTGTTGGTGTATTTGTGAATCATATGTTATTTTGACAAAATTTAACAGAAACGAAGTATTTTATTTTCGCGTTGCGGAATGGAATGGATTTACACTAAACAACGCTGGGAAATATAGCAAAGTTACGTCCAAACTGGATGCTTTTTTATCGAAATATTGTACCAACTACAGCCTGGTGTGTTGAGAAAGTTCGTGAAACAGTTTTGCTGATTGATAACCAAACATATTCCCGTGTTTATGATGTGCGCTCAACGGAGAATATTGCAGCCCGAAAGTGTGTGCCTAATCCCGAAAATCTTAAAGCGCCAAAAATATCACCAAATGAACATCAGTCGTACTAGCGTGAAGCGAATTTTGCATTATGATGTCGGATTATTCGCTTTCAAGATCCAATTGCCTCATGATTTGAAACGAAATGACTGCCCGCTTCGTTATCGCTTCTCTGTATGGGCTAAATAGAAGCTCAAAATTGACGACAATTTTGCTTAAACAATCATCATTCAGTCATAGAGAAACCAGTGCATCTTGAACGTATGACTGTTTGGTGTGCCATTATTGGCCCATTTTTCTATAGAAGATATACATTATATTGTAATAAATAGAGGGCGCTACCGGTGCATGATTACAGATCTGGTAATCTGGCCAGGATTTTGACTTGATAGAGCTATGATTCTAGCAAGAATGGAGAATGTGCCACACAAGCCGTCAATCGATTTATTGCACACATAGCTCAATAATTGTTGTTTGTTGTTGTTTGTGGTTACACTAAGGGATGTGGTGCACGCTTCGCAGACCCAAATAATCAATGGCATACTTCTACCACTCTCACGGGACTGCCGTTGGGTATTACTTAAAAAGGCTTTGCAATTTATACTGCACTTTCTGGTTGCCGTCGTATTTTTTTGAATGAATTCGAAGTTCTTTTTGTACACTCGAGATCAAGTCGTTGCTTTTCATACATTTTCCCTCAGATCGAAGCATATGGTCTATGAAGAATAGAGGCTGTGGAAGGTCATTTCTCCCGTTTTGAAATCATCTACAGTAGAAGACAACGTGCTTGGTATCTTCATCCTGGTTTGGGCATTCTGGACACTAAGGCGAGGTATCGTGCCCAAACCAGTGGAGATATTTCAACAATTTGTTGCTTGGCCGTCAACGGATGTGCTTTGAAGCTGTTGGCATTGGTGCGACCTTATCGGTGGACTTTCTTGTGGCCGCGGGCTGTTTATTGTGCCCTTTAATGCCATTTTTGCCAAGTTGTTTTGAGGCATTCCTTGGACGCGGTCTCTAAACATCCTTCTTCTTATTCTCGCCTATTCGGTCGTTGTTCTGTCTAGGCGCGTGTATCCAGCAATTGATCCTTTGTTGATCATCTTAACTTTGGTCGACATCTGTTGAGTTTTGCTGGTGCCTGCACGAGTTTCTGCTGCATATATTATTTTATTGGTGGTGTTCACGTATCGTTTTTGCCATAGATATAGCATTTCTTAGACAGCCTGGGATCGTAGCGGCTCTGTTGGCCTGTGTTTTCTGACTTCTAATTCCGTCCGGTTGGAGTCAATAATGCTCGAGTCCCAATTAAGAAATTTCTATAGCGGTTACGAGTTATGGTTACTGTGGTGCCGTCGGCATCTTAAAAATTTGAAAAAAAAAAAATCCTAATAGCTTCTTTAGTGCAACGGCTGAACCAAACAGTCACTTTGAGCGGATTCAACGGCTCTTGGTGCTTTTCTTTTGGATTCACCGTACCTACATTTGTTAATTCACATAACCACTTTAGTGGGAACAGGCTTCGCCGTTCATTATGATTTTGGATCATGCACTAGGTTTAACAGAGCATGAGCGTAAGTTACCTTCATTTGACGGTAAGCAGGCAGAAGTGGTTGAACGGTTTGTACTATATAAGGGAACATCTTCAGGTTTTTCACCAAAATATAAACTTAACCAAATTATCGTGTGAAACTAGAAATAGCTAGCGAAAGATGGAGCTGACTGGAGATATTTGTTGGCTGAGGCTCTGGTCCACCCTGGATTGTAGTCTCACCTTAAGTAAGAAAAGCGTCATAAAATGACAAAAAAGAAATGTGTGGACATTGCACAACAAATATGCTTCCTGAGGGTGATTCCAGTCGAATATTTATCAAACAGATCACACTTGGTGACGAGACGTGAATTCATTAGAACGAAATACAAACCATACATCAAACAAGTGAACGGCGTGCTCCAAATGAAGCAGAACCCAAGAAACTATGTGTTTTCCAGTGAGTACTGTGCATAGTAGTACTACTTTTGGGCATTCAAAATTATCTTGACTCACAATAACAAGTTATTTTCTCCCCAAACACAGTCAATGCAAACGGGTTCAAGAATCACTCGAAGAATTTTGCCTTCAAAACGGCCAACCATATCTCCATCCACTTTTGCTGGTGTCGATTTTTCTGCGCTATAAAGCAATGATTAGAAGGTGTAACTCTTACTTTAATTTGATAATTATGATACGAGTATTTAATACTCGCAGCAGAGTCGAAGTATACAACGGCCCTGACTACCTCAAGGTTGCTGCTGTCTATTGTGAGTTTCTGTCCAAGTCGTCTATGTTAAATGTCCCTACATACTTACATAATTTTGCCCTCATGTAAGACCTACCCTATTTTGCTGCTTGTATTCTGCCAATTCTATTGATGACGGTAGCTGCATGACTTTAAAAAAATTGTGCGTCCAGTATTGACTTCGAGTGAGGTTCATATAATTTTATCAATTATCATGACATCATCTCGCCTACATCCACCTTTGACATCAAAGCACCCCGAGAGTCCTTTGTCCAGGTTGAATGATTCATTTTTTATTTTTAACAGCCAAAAGGAGATAATTGGAAAATCGGTGAGCGCATTGAAGGTCCTACCGAAAATCGAATACCAAAGGTGTTTCAAGGGCTGAATCAAACGCCGACACATGCAATCCTTTGATTACATGAAGATAGCAATAAACCTGTGTTTTTCATTTTAATAAAAGCTTATTTCTGGCCAAGACATTAGTCTTTGGTAGTCAGTCAATGGAAAAATTGTTTCCAGAATTTTTTTTTTTTTTTTTTTTTTTGAAAAAAATCGTTTTAGAAGATGACAATATTGAGATGTTTATGACTTACACTTACGTAGCTTTGTCTACTATTTGAAGCAACCAAAACCAGGTAATCACGAAATCATGGATAAAAAAATGATATCGCCATGAAAGTAAACCTGGAGGATAATAGCCTACATTCAAGGCAAATTTCCAACAAAGTCATAAAATCCGAAATTTCCTTCCTCTCTAAAGCTGAATGATAGTCACTGCGAAAAATAAACCCACCATCAAAACCGCTCTCCTTTATGAAGGCTTTTATAGAACAAACCGAAATATGAACTCAATGTGATGTCATTCGAATTGAAATGTTTTTTTATGACGAGAACATCATGGAATTTATCATAAAAATCACGGAAACTTCGTTCAAATTAAGAAGGCATTCTCTAAATGGGATCTGGTTTAGGGCCAACAAAATAAAAAAAAAAAAAACTAAATTTGAGTTGTAATATAAATAATTTTATTACCAAAAACAAAAGCAAAAAACACAATGTGTATACAAAGTTTGAAATTACAACAAAATAAAAGAAACAAGAAAAATAAATTTTTTTTTTAAAAGTAACAAACATTCTCACAAAAAAGGAATTTTACAAAATTTTTGAATTTTAAAACTCAAGATGAAAATAAGAAAACAAAAAAAAACAAAACTAAGGCTAGTACTAAACCAGATCTCATAAATGGAATAGATTTTTTTTTCTTTAAAAATATTTTCGAAGGATCACGGATGAAGTAAAATAATGGAAAATTATTTTTTTCCTGCAAATTTATAAACAAAGTTATTGGAGGAGAGCTAAAAACCGTGTAAAAAAAAAGTAAAAAAAATAAGCCACAATAAGTGTACATGTTCTTCATTTAATTAATTATATTTTCTCATTTTATGTTTTTGTAGCAACATTTTAATTCTTCGGAAAAGATCTACTATTCTCAACTTTAAATAATTGTTCTTCATAGAAATAAAAGGAAAATAAAAAATGGGCGGCAACTCTAGCCACTTGCCTATACCGCTGTAGAAAATCGACTTAACATAATCAAAAAAAAAGAGACTTCAATGCTGCCATAACATTTAGTCATTATATCGAAAATTAGATTCTTACCTCTTACAACCCATAACCAGCCAACAAGCCATAGACGGGGCCGAGAAAATAAGCCAAGCTTCCGTTTTTAAGATTGCGGCACAACGAAGAAAAACTTGAAAGAACCAAATTGGCTAAATATGAGTATTTTAACGTCTTTGAAGAGAAACTCTGGTATAGAACTATTTCCTCGGCTATCGCACATGAAAATGAAATGGCAGATCTTACGGAAGCTAAGATACGAGTAGCTGAAGAATCGCCATCATTCAGTCAGACCGGCTTGGCTTAAAACAACTTGAGATTTTGCTTATAAAAATGATTGGATCGGATTCTTGTCTTACTGTATAAGGTGACACCAAAAATTTAAATATCTAGGATCGGTGAAACTAACGCCGCATACTACGAAAATATCGGGTTTTCCAATAGGGACTTGACAACTTTGTGAAGGCACTCTTTCACTAATCTTCAAACTGTCACTGTCAATTTATTCAGTAAACTCAACATTTTCATCATGGTAAAGTACACGAACGATCAACGTCTGCAAATTATAAAAATTTTCTACCGAAATTCAGAGTCGGTGATTGCAACTTTAAGAGCGTTAATTCCAATTAATTCGGTCGTAATTCTCGCCCTAATAAACAGGCAATAACAAGTTTAGTGCAAAAATCTGAGTCTACATATTCCTTGTGTGATATTGCCGTGTCAGTGAAACAAACTGTTGGTCCAAGTGTCGAAAATATCGCTGCCGTTCAGGTGTCCGCAGCAAACGATCCAAATAAGTCAATTCCACGGCGTTCTCAAGAATTGGGCATCGCTCAGACCACATTATGCGTAAGGATCTTGACCCGAATTGGAAGAAATGAACTTAGACGATATGTGGTTTCAACAGGATTGTGCCACAAGCCACACAGCACACGTTACAATCGATGTATTGAAGAGCAAGTATGGTGAGTGTGTTATCTCAAGATGTGGGCCCGTCGATTGGCCGCCTCGTTCATGCGATTTAACGCCGCTTGATTATTTTCTTTGGCTTATGCCAACAAGCCGACGACGTTGGAAGAGCTCAGAGCCAACATTGAACGCGAAATAGCGGCCGTTTCGGCCGAAATGTGTGGACGAGTCGGTGAAAATTGGTCATATGGACGAAGTCGAGTTCCATTCATAAATGTTTTGATTGTACTTCAAGCCGATAATAAAGTTTTTGAAATATCTCAAATGGTTTGCGTTTTATTTGAAAAAAAAGTTGTCAAGTCCTTATTGGAAAATCATTTATATGAGAGTATACGAACGCATAGGCTTTTTGAAGGAAATTTGGCATATGACGAAGCAACATCGCAGCTCTTTCAAATACTTGCATGTCACATACATTGCTTTGGTTTGGAAAAAGCGCCCGATAGGGTTCCTAGAGAACCTTTCGCTAAAATCTCAAAATATACCCGAAACGTACATCCACGCTAGAGGAGGAATAACAGATGAAGTAAACAAATTTGAAGTACGACAAAGTGTAGTGTACAAAGTTCGTGGCTTTTCAATGTCGCTGAATATTCTCTACTGATGTAGCAGATTAACGGGCAAATTATGACCTATAAAACCCTGTTTAGGTGTTGGAAATCATTTACAATAAGACACATTTATGTTTAGATTTTTCCGAACCCATATACACAATACCTGACATCTCCTACTCGTTAGCAGAGATCTTCATTACGAAGTGCAATCAATTAAATACTTAGGCTCTGTCGTTACGAGTAACTCTTGAAGAAATCGATATGGAATCCCACAGTATTTTGTGGTCACAAAACTAGCGCTTAAACAAAAATATTGATGTCACATAATAGTCATTGGTTTAGGACGGCAAACACAATGAGACGAGAGTCCATGAAGTGTTTTCTTCCAAAAGATTTGCTTTTCCATGAGTAGGAGTATGTTATCCAAATGTCCAGTTCGTCAATTGGTACATTTGAAAAACAACAAGTGAACGAAGAGTTGCTCAACAAAATCATCTTTAGCGATGAGGTCCAAAGTGGTATCTTTGGACAATTTTTCTTTAGAAACGAACACGGTCTGACTCTGTTAGTTTGTGCCTCAATTGAATGGGATAGATTTCGTAGGAACATCGTTCCAACAAGTTCTCGCACAAAACACATGAAACAACAGCATTATCGCACGAGATATTTAAACGTGTGACTTTTGCCTTTGCACTTCATTCTCTGGCATTCTTGTAAGTCTAAAGTTAATGCTTGAAAAAGGAAGTTGTAAGCTGTGTCATTATAAACAAAGCACATTGATATAAGTCGTGGTTAAAATTCTGATCGAGCCTTCTGAAGCCTTTCAAGAATATTTATGCAGTATGTTTCCAGCGGCGCAGAAAAGGTGTAGCGAAATTATCGGCAAGATACTGCATCTATTTGATGAAGGTTCTCGGTATGCGCAACAACAGATATACTCGTACAAAGCGGGCGATGTAAATGCTTACCAACGAAATGAGTCAGGGACGGGAGAGATGGGGAAACATTGATTCTTCAAAGACTAAAAGAAAGAAGTGGAGAAGCGCTCGCCAAGTTGGGGAATAAAATTGCTAATGATAAAAATACTTAAGGGATTGTGGAGTCACAGTCGGCCTGATAATTTAAACAAGTTACTCTTGCAGACTGGTAAAGCGTCATAGACAATGGATGCCCAATTCAACGTGGACAACAACTTCGTTCATACAGCCCGAAAAAAATCCCGATTATGATACCTTTACAAAGGGCCAAGATGGCTGCAGGACCAGACGGACTACTTGCTCGATAATTTAAAGAAGCAACTATAAGGTCTGTAAGGACCATAAACCACCTCATTAGTAGGACATGAAGGAATGAATATATGGCCGGTGAATGGAATTTCACTGTACTGTGTAAATGTCCGGACCCTGAGTCAAGAGTGTGATAAGGCCTTAAGGCCTCCTAAATGTGATGTATAACATGCCAATTTGAGGCACTCCTGCCATTGTTTTCATAGAAATACATCAGAGTGCTCTTACTGGAGCAATTATGGCTATTGAAGCAGATACTGCGAATATAAGTTTGATGTTATACAACGTTTATGCTGTCGATAAGAATGGACAATTGGGCGTCGGCAAATTATAACTTTGGAGCTGGCTGTGAATGCAAGCAATGACACCCTCGTAGAGATTAAACAAAGAATTATTTTTGCCAGTCGCTGGTTTTTATTTTTCACCCAAGGTGGCTACTCAGGAATTAATTTGTCGCACGAACAATAAAGAAAGCCTTATCGTTCTACTGCCACTGGTGGAGCAAAATCATCGACTTGAACTAAAGCGAATAGAAATGTTCTTGGTTGCAATGAGAGGACCTAGGTTCCGGTATAAGCAGCGACAGTGAACTTGTCAGAAGAGCTAAAATTCTTTGGAATAGATGGCTTAGATATGTTGAGCTATTGAACACCATGCTTTCAGCCCAGAAAGACAACGAATTTGATGACGAGCTTGCTTTAATTGAAAGAAATCTCGACTTGTCGAAAACTGTTAATCGAGACTCAGGTCTACTCAGACCATAGCATGAAATTTACTGAGTTCTACTCAGTAAAAGCAGAACAAATCGGTTGTAGATTTCGCCGTCTGCTTATATTTGTTCCCTAGCAAAGTCTTGAAGGGCGGTATTTTGAAATTCATACAAAGAATTCCATATTACTATGATCAGTATCCATATCAACAAATAAAAAAATAAAAAAATTAAAATTTATATCAGGAACGATATTTGATTTCTATTTGTCTAAAACTGATTTAAAGGCCGCACTTATACTCGTAGACAACTGGTAACATGGACAGCTAATCGTTCTAAGACGAACAGGGCAATTCAGGCAGTCTTCTCAAAAACTTTCGATACATGTGCATAAGTATTCAAATTTTGCTCTTCACCTCATAGCAATCACAAAGAAAGTGGACTTCGAATGCCATAGCTTCTAGCCGAAATGCACTTTCTCAAAACATTGAATTCAGATTAGGGCAAGAAGACCTTCTAGGAAACATAAAATCCTCCCGATTTCAGAAATACAAAATACACAGAGCCATCAACTCATGTCAATCGTTTAAATCCCTGACTTTCGGGCTGTTCTTCGAAGGGCAACCCATTCGTAATCTCCTTTCTGATCAACATCTTTAACACTAACATAGTTACCTATGCCTATAGCTTAGGTGGAGGGAGGATCTATATAACTACCCTAATTTCACAGGTCGATAAGCCTGTTTAAAATTGAACTTTGAGCAATGGCAAAATATCTAGAAACGCAAACAAGGGATGAGGTTCTCTTTTATTTTCAGTCTAAATCAGAAAAAGGGCTACCTAATCATGTAAGGGAGTTTCTTGTACGTTTTAGGACATTTAAGGGCTAACGATATAGAAGTCTGCAAAGTCTATAACAACGTTTGGCACATGAACTTAGAAGTATCAACAGAATGAATATGGCGAAAATTTAGTACTCTTGCCACTAATTGAAACAGCAAGAAGTCTAACGAAATACCAATGTAGTTTTTGAAAGTCACGGTCAAGAGTGGAAGCAGTTAAAGAGGCAATTACTAGAACTCGAGGATGCTCTGGAAAGGAGTCACCAAGAATGGATTTTGAACCATATTTATCGGAATGAAGTCTATCTTTGTAAAATAAATATGACACGGACTATAGAGTTAAAGCGCACAAAGTTACTGATGGTGTGCCACAAGCCTTGGTCTTAGGACCTCTACTGTAGATGGTATATGATGAAATTTTAATTTACAGATTCCATGCGAAGCGTTAATTACAGAATTTCCTGATGACATTGCCTTGAGGGTTGTAGCAAAAGTGGTACAAAAAGAGTAACGAAACAGTTGCTTCTGTTCGTTGCTGTTAAACTAGCACAGACTTCAAAGTCGCCGATTACAAAAATGAAGCAGCAATTACTACGAGTTGGAAAATTCGCGACACGATAACGTTTAGAGTTGGAGGCCACGCGATTGTCTCTAAATTATTGCCTGCATACGAGTGTAAGTTTTAAACATTATCTGGTGTGAGATGCGACAATTATATAAAACTGAAAGTGCACATTCAAGGCTGATGGGTAATGTCGGACGTGGAGAACAGAATAAAATACTCCTCGTTGCCGGAGCAATGATTTCTACAATGACATGGTCAAGTGGCACAAATATTAAGTCTAAGGTGTGGGGGGTCTAATTCGTTCAAGTTATCCTAGTCTTGTCGTATATTTGAAGCTACTTGTCGACATACTTGCTGAAGGAATGGTTGGACTCTTACGCGATCGAGCATTAACATACATTTTATAACAGTGATTGATAAAGTGATTAAAAGTTTAATGAAACCGCGGTGTTTGACAGGACACGGTCGTTTCAAAGAGTATCTGTTGAAAGGCGAACACGACAACGTCTCAAATAAAACCGAGAGACTAGCTCCACCGGATCAATTTTGAGAGTGACCTACTCCCAACAATATCATTGCGGAAATGCTTCAAAACGAGAAAGCCAACGAGACATTAAAGTAGTACACATACTCAGAGAAATTAGATGGTTAGAAGGTTAACGAAAAGCGAACAGGTAACATAAATAAAATTATATAGAGTAAGCGTTCAAATCGACCCTAAACGATCTGTTTAAATGGAAGGAGATGGTTTTCACAAATGGACGTCGTTCTATCCTCTTTGCAGAACAAAAATCGGACAAACACAGGAAAGATCGACCCCAAATGCTTGGGATTTGGTTATGTTCAAAGTTGAGATAGAATATTATGAATACCGAGAATTTTCGTAGGCTTCCGAAGCATTTTTTCCAATCGAAATAGTTTGTTGTTGCTTACAATCGAAGGAGAATCAATAATTTCTGCCAGAAGATCAAAATGCAAGACATGTAGTCTAGAAATTATCCCTAGAATACTATGGCAACCAGTTCGATGATATCCCGTCTTTCCCATTAGTTGGTTCCTTTCTTGATGTAGAGCTCAAAATTTTGCAATTGGTTCTATACAACAGAAAGGTTCGATACCTTTGTTCTAAGAATCACTAAATCAGGGAAGTAAGATTCATTGTTTTGGATCGCAGAAGTTGGCAGTTTGCTGTCATTCACTGAGGTATCTTTCACTTTAAAGGATACACTGTCCAGAATTCCAAATATGAGCGACAAAGCATAATTTCTTCTCAGTTCCGCATTGAGTTTTCGAAAGTTAATTTTCTCGACTAGCACAAATGAATGAGCTACAAAGTGCAAAGTCCTGACCTAATTTAATTTTTTTTTTTTTCAAGAATATTACTATGCTGCCTCACTAATGAATCGTCCCAGGATACCATCGTCCGACACAATATTCCCCCTTTTAAGGATAATAAAAACCGACAAAAATTGATCTAAGAGAATTTGTAAACGAAGGACTAACACTTGTCACGGTCTATTTATTTAGCTTTCCCCCTGTCAAGATAAAAGAACAAAAAAAAGTAAATCTTAATCCATTTTCATTTCATCCATTAATCCTCCTGCCTACTACCACCACCGAAAGAATATAAAAAAGAAATACAATTACACAAGCCTTGAGTATGAGTATTGGTAGAATAATAAAAAAAATATTTCTGGTAAGTGTATACTCGTATATATGTAATAGAGTACAGGATATGTACGAGTAAGGACGGATAATTATAAGGAAACAAATCTAATGAAACGTAATGCAATTAATTCTTAATTATGTCATTCATTAGGTCAGACATCCTCTTTACCAGCGATGCCCCTGAATCGTTTTTGCCAGCTTCATCTGTCGATATTAGGGAACTGGTCGAACCTCCAGATGGACTCCGTGGTGGTTGTAGTGTAGATGAACGCCTTGATGATGTGTCATTAGGGCGACTGCAATTATTCGGTATCTTTACCACACAACGTTTGTGATAATTCTGATTACACCCTGTAGAAGTGAGAGAGAGAGAAAAAAAAATTTAATTGACACCAAGTTAGGGGGAGAAAAAGAAAAGAAAAGTTACAACGTCAACTTGTCTTACCATCACACTTGAGTCCTTGCCGCACCAAGCCAAAAAGCATTTCTCCACAAAAGTCACAAAATGTCGGTACCTTGTACGAGTGCACATTAAGTGAATGAGGCTTCAGTGTTGGAGCATCGCTACTTGGATACCTCAGGGCTGAAAATTGATGAAATATTAAATCACCATGAACACTAAGATACTCGTACACCGATACAGGTGAACGAGTACTTGTATGTGTGGATAGAAATAGATAAAAGGCTGATATGGGAGTTTTGAAAGTATACTTACGACTAGCAGTCAGGACAATTTCCACAAGTGTCTCATCGACAATCTCTGCTGCGGAGTTAACTATGTGCAGGACATTCGGACTGTTGTAGTCATGTCTGAAGAGTAGAATACGTTCCGGTAGGTATGTCAAACCATTGCCTGGTACCTGCAACAGCAACAAAAAGACGAAAAAGTATCTGATGAATCTGTTTCACTAGACCAAGTTGAAGGTGATGGGGATGGCAATGGTACTGGATAATTGAAACGGTTGCCACATCCAACAGTTTAATTGTATAACTACACCTGATTGGCACGTCTCGAGGACAGACAGACATTTCTAGGACAGACAGAAGGACGAGAACGACGACAAGGTATGGATACCTACCAGTCCAGAGACCTACAGAGCTACGAATACAGAATAACCTTAATTGGTCTACAGCTGTCAATTGAGTGATGAATTTAAGTGGACTACCTCAATGAACTGCAAATTAAGCTGCAATGCAGTTAGCCGACAATATACACAGCTTCAGCTAGCTTAGTGGGCAATTCAAGGTCCCCCAACATTAATTACATTTATTACAAGCACACTAAGGTGACTTGTAGAATGCTAAAATAATTAATCGACTCTAATTCGATTAATTGCCTCGGTATTGTGCCTTTGGCCTGCCTTTGCCACTGGGGGTTAGCGGTTACTTCTCTCCACCACAAAACGAGGTCATCTTGATAATTTCTTTGATTAGGACTAGCCTACTACTAATTGATGATGACTCGCTTGATAAGAGTGATATGAAGAAATCGGAAAAAATAATTTGCTTTGTTGATTTGAGTGGCAAAGATGTGGTTTTTGGTTACATGTACGAGTATCTCTTCAGCAGATACGGTTAAGGCAACAAAAATTCAATTAGTGGCTACCACACATGAAAATGATTTATGGGATTGTACAATCAAATTAGCAAATATATGCTAAAGGCACACACTTTTGTTGAAAAGGCGGCCAAAACAATTATTTAAGATAGCCACTTGATCATTGAAGTGAAGTTGAAGTGGTGGAGAGAGTCCTCACACTAATGTGAAGCTCAATTAATTGTGGTCGTCACGGGTCAGATGACAGACTTTGCTGTTGACATATAAATTTAACTTTTTGCTGAGCTACGTCACATGAACAAAAGTCTGCCTTTGTTACTTAATCATAAACTACCTCAATTGAACTGCGAAAATGAAGTAAATTAATTGACTTCCGACCGCATATCTGAGCGAGATTTATCCCATATTTAGGAGAACAAGGGGTTGGTTCTGTTGACTTGATTGGTTTGTGCTTGCAAGAAGTCAGGCCAGGATTCCTCAGAAAGCAAATGTTCGTTGGATAGGGTTTCTTAGTGGGATCAATAGCGATACAAACATATGAAAGTCTGGCAAGGTGTAGACACATAAGTAGAGACTGGTTTATCACGGCTAGGGCCCAGTTTTATAATAACTCAGCGCGAATGGTGAGTATATCAATATATTGGCTGACCACCCTTATAACCACAATGCCAATATAAAAGCCTCAAGGCCGGAGTTCCTTCAAAAATCCCAAAAGCAGGACAGAACTCAAGCTGAATTACCACCAATATTGATTGAAAATGTTCGGTGGTTTCTACGTAACAATACCGGAGCTGGCCCGCTTCCATAACATAAAAGTAGAGTATGGCTCTTCGGTTCTTATATTCCCATATTCACAAAGGGACTTGGGGAACGCCTGATCATTCAACCGTCAACCAGATTGACTACAGTGCGATCGACGCGAGACACTCTTCCATTACAATGAATGTCCGAACGTTCGAGGAGCCAACATTGACTCCGACCTTTTCCTTTTTGTAGCCAAGGTACGGTTGCGGATATCTCGAATAGCTCAAAAAAAGCAAATGCTGAGAGGAATTTCGACGTCAGATCAGCAAGAAATCGCTTATTCTTATTCCAATCGAGTTTATCTTAATCTCCCAAACGGTTCACTGTAGCATTGCCAAAAAGCCATCATAGATTCCGCTACCGGGTTTCACTCGACCACCACAACGAAACCCCAAGTTTGATGACGAATGTCGGCAAGCACATGCGCACGCAATGCGGTGCTGCAAAGAATGACTAAAGTTGCACACAGGGAGACAGAGCGATGCTACTTCAGGAATCAGATTCGGAAGTCTTACCAAATCCCAAACCGAAGCCTGTAGAGACGAACAAGGGAACATAGTAGTTGAGCCGCGAAGAGCATTTTTGAAGACTTTATAATGAAGCAAATACCGCTGTCAAGTATAATGAACCTTCCAACCTAAATGCAGACCAAGAATTCTGTCCACCCGATCTAGACGACCTAACTGCCGAGCTTATAAAAGCGGCTGGCGATGACTTAGTCAGGAACATAAACAAATTCTTCTCTAAAATTTGGTCAAACGAAAGTATGTCCGACGAATGGATCAGCAGCATTGTTAGTTGATACAATGACGAACTCTATGGATTCTATTGCCACCTTAAGTGAAGTAAGTAAGTAAAAAGAATATCTGTGGTTTGCTTGTTGCGCCTTAAGAAAGATCTATCGATACGTCCCGAAAAGAATATGGATGAATCTTTTTAAAACATTTTCTCAGACAGTAAAATATAATCTTTGAGTTGTGGTCCTCCGCATGTCTGATTTCGACGTTGAGTGAGTGAATTTCGTGAATAGTATGACCAGTCAAGAACAGAACTACGTGATTAACCAGGAGCCAGGTTTCAAGTATTATTTTAAGCAATGGCGATGGCACGATGGTGTGCTCATTGGACTATCACGCAGAGGGTCCTTGGTTCGATCCCCGGCATCGCCAACAATTTTTCGAATCGTCATCACCCTTTTGGCGGGAAATGGCAAACTCCCGAAAGTAAAATTGCCTACGAAAAAGCTTCTAAGGTGTGCCGTTCGGACTCGACGATAAACCGTAGGCCCCGTTCAGATGTGACAAAAATGACAAAATGAGCAACAAAAATGAGTGTCAGAAGCTAGGCCATGGCCCACACCGGGCTGCCAGCGCCACAGTGTTTTTTTCACATCTCATTTATCAAGAGCATCTTTCCAAAAAGTGCTAATTTTGGTATCTATAGACTTTTTCGGCATACAATTTAAAACCAAAGTTGACTTCGAAATCGACTTCAAAGACCGGATTCCAGAAATTAACAAATAAATGCAACGGTCCTTCCAAATAAGCCCCTTTTTTATCTTCAACGAAAATTCGAAAATAGCCGAGGGCGTTGATGCAGTAGTATATTCAAACCATCATTGCATCTAAAAATTTCACAGGCTACTCACGTACTGTACTGTATTCCTAGCCAAATCGCGGCATATCATCGGGCCGCTGCTTTCCTTATCCTGAATTGAATGCCCATTGTGGATCATACATACTATACAGCGGAAATCAAGCAGCAATATGTTCTCTAACTATCAGGAGAAGTCTACCAGGTTTCTTTCAGCGAGATCGGGCTGTCTTCTAGGACACTCAGAAGCTCTAAGGTCTAAGGTCTGTCCATGCTAGGCATCGAGACAAATGTGAGACTTCTAAACTAATGTACCTCATACTCAATCCAGCAATGCAAGACGATCGATAGAGCTGATCAACCTCAGGAGAAGCGATTTCTCTGAACTCACATATATTATCACTATACGCTGTGCCATTGGAGGGACATGAGAATGAGAGATTTGTGTTTAAGCAGAATCAAGTCGATCCCAAGAGTAACAACGGAAATTTAGACAATAAGAACAGAGCGGTACCGATGTACGTTGGTTTAAAATGTTTATGGGTTTTAATGAGTAGGAGGTGCATCCAACTGAGTGTCTAAGCTGATCTAACCAATGAGTTACTTCTGCTATTTTTTTGAAACTCCGAGCCTAATGAGTACTTAAAAAAAATTGTGTTGTCACAGATATCCCTTTTCACCTACTGCTATTCCTTCATTCCTAAAACATATACGGGTAAATGGTCATCAATTCATTGCTCAGTATGTTACTACGGGCAGTCTTAGCAACTTGAGACGGCTGCAGCAGCTGTCTAATGTAAAGTCGGCTGTGCTTTGTGGCTTTGATATGTGACGGTTCCTACCGTTGACTCTGATAAGTTGTCTACGCACCATCTTAAGGATATTCACATTATTCGTATGTAATAAGGGCTAAATACATACATACTCGTAACTAATATTATTAACTAATTACGATGGTAGCGCAACAGACCTGCGTCAACGAAGATAAGGCTAACAAATAACAGAGGATTGATCAGTAGCACTACCACCCAAAACAACCGCATTAAAGCGAAAAGCTTTTAAAAGATTTTAGTTTTATGGTGGTGGCCTTAAATTGATCTTCCACTTTTGGCACACACTTAAACGAGTTTTAAGCGGCAACAATTTCCCACAGACGGGAAAGTCACTAAGTTCTTAGAGCCATTGGAAGGAATTTTATTTTTTAAGTCCAATGACAATTAGTCATCTGTTGGTATGTTCAGATGAAATCCTACTGGCAGTGGAAGCCCAGTGGACGAGGACGTAATCAGCCCTAACTCTGGTTGCGGTCCTGAAAAATTCCTCCCTCTGAGTTTTGTCTAGCAAGTCCATCGGCGATTTTATTTCCCTTCACCCCATTGTGAATCTGATCTGGTACTCAAACAATATTCAATAAATTCAGCCATTCGATTAGGTTCAGTGAAGTCTTGCTGGGAAGTTTCGAGAGGATTCAACAAGGACTTAAGTGCAAATTGATTGTCTCTATAGATTGTTTCACCTCCTCTACTAGTATAATCAAGTTTGCAGACAGCCGGAAAGTATTATAATATAATATAATGAGGCCTGCAATCTAACGTTGTCGTCGTCCAAAAGCACATCAGCGCCGCATTTTAGATTGGTTTTGGGGCCATCTGGCTTACAATACCATTTCTAGCAGGAGGAAAGCCGATTTTATATTTTTGGAACAACAGATCAACAACAGATGGAACAACAGTTCTGATGTCTATCCATCGACCCGCATGTCTATAAGATCAGAATCAAAAGACAGTCAGTGCATAAGCTCATCTAAACCTCAATGCGTGTTATTCAAACCAAATATGGCTCTGGGAATGCAGCCTATGATATGAATATCATCAATGTGTATAGAGTGGGGCCAAGTATGCTAAGGAAAGCCCTTATGCAGCCGAGACAGACTGTTTTTGGAATCTGGTAACAGCAGCAATGACGTATTTTCGTATTTTCGTGAGAGCTTGTATCACTAAACAATTGATGCACGGATATAATTTTAATGGCAGGAAGGAGCCAAATAAGTTGACAAGTCCCAATGACGAAAGCTCCTCTACAATGTCAAAAGGCCAATAGTGCGTCAGAGCCTTTCGAGGAATTGTATTCATTCCATAGAACTTTGTTGTCCAATATGACACCGAAATTAAAAGCTTCTTCGAAGAAACGTATGGTGGTACTTTTAAGCATGAGATCAGACAGGCTAGTCAGCTGCCTTCTTTTCGTACTTTTTTTTTTTTTTTCTCTGTGGGTAGGTAAAAACTTTTATAGGGACCATAAGCACTCGCTCATAAGAGAACTACAACACCACCACAGCAGGCACCATAAGCACGAGCAGCTACTGCCTACCACAGTGGCATAGGAGCGCCCACCAAAAGCACTCGCTCATGTTAGTGTGAGATTCTTGCTCACTAAAAAACCTCCGGTTTGCTATAAGACTACGACTAAGTTTTCTTAGCAAGTAGCTCAACTTTTGCAGTTTATCGCATTTGGTAGGTAGCTTTCCAGCGAAGGCACTTACTATTATCGTTATTTCATACGGTTTCTCCTCAAGGCGCTATGTCGAGCGATCTCGTTCTTTGAAGTCGCCGCTTGTCCAATCTCCTGATAATTTCCTGGTTACAAAGATGAACAAGACGAGTGCGAAGTTAACGAGCAAAGTTTGTTACTTCCTTTCACGGTTGCAATTCCCAGATCGCGGTGAATATAGCTATTCCTTATATACCATGGAGCATTTACGATTGCTCTTAGCGCTTTGTTCTGGAATGTCTGTAGGACAGACATATTGTTTGATTTGGTACAACCCCATAGTTGTATACCATAAGTCCACGAAGGTTGTAGCACTTGCTTATACATATATGTATAAGCAACTTGTTATATGTGCTTAGTTTAGAGTATCTTCCGATAAGCCAAATCATTTCGCTTAGCCTGATTTCGAGCTCTTCACGTTTCCTTTTTACGTGTGATTTCCAATTTAGTTTTGCATCTAGGGTCATTCCCCAATATTTTGCCTCGTCTGCATACGGTATTTGCACCGAGTTGATGAATAAAGGTAAGTTGTTTACCTTTCTGTACGTGAAATTGACGTGAGTTGACTTAGTCTCGTTTAGCACGGTTCGCCAGCTCTTCGTCCACTCAAATATTTTGTTCAGAGCTTGTTGAAGTTTTGCAGTCGATGATTCAACTGTTTCAACCCTGTGGCGCTGATCGCCGTGTCATCCGCGAACGAGGCTACCACAGTCTCTTCATCTAGAGGTATGTCTCTAGTGTACAGTAAGAATAGGTATGGCCCCAGAACGTTTCCTTGTGGAACGCCAGCTTGAATTCAGAGTATTCAATACCATATCTAACCCGAAACAGTCTATTTTCAAGATAAGATTCGAGTATTTTGTTAATTTTTCCCGGTAAAATTTGTCGTAGCTTATACTTCAAGCCCTCGTGCCATACTTTGTCGAAGGCCATTCATCGAGAAAAACGCTTGAACATATCTTTTTTATTATTTGCTTTAGCTCAGACAGTGATACGGATTTTATATTGTGGTTGTCGGACCCTGTTCTGGGATTAAGTTCTTGGGCCAATTGGCGTCCTTCGAACGATTTGAATGTTTCTTCCAAGTGGTTGGCAAACAAATTCGCTTTCTCTTTGTCTCCTTTTGCCCATTCGCCGTTGGCTATTTTTATCGGTGGCAATTGCATAGCCGGTTTCTTTGTCGACTTCACGGCTTTCTAGAGCGAATATTTGGAACTCATGTCCGCAGTCAAGCCTTCGAGGTAATTTGAAGTCTCACGGTTCTTATATTCTTGCAGCATTTTCGTGCACGTGATTGTTGCCATCTCTTCCGTGCTTTCCTTTTTTCTCGTAGGAGGCCCTCTATATTGGCGCGTACATTTGCCTTTCCTGTTTTATTCCTCTTGTTCGAAAGGAAGTGTTGTTCCACGCAGCTCTTTGGATGATTTCCATGAACTTGTCATCTTCGCCTTCTATTTGCAAAAGCGTCGTAAGTGGAACTCTTAAAGCAATATTTTCCTTGTTATTTCTTCTCTGAAACCATCCTTATTCGTCAATCTGGGCGGTCTTTCGGTCCTTGCTCTGCTGCCGATTTTAAAGATTACTGGCGAGTGATCTGAGTAGAGATCATAGTATTCTTCTAAAGTCGTGAGATATTTGGGGACCCCTTTTGTAATGAAAAAGTCGACAAGGACTTATTTGCATAGATTCAAGTTCTATTGTTACGTTCCCGGCATGCTTTAATATATAATATAAAGTGAGGATCCACCTCTCGCGTTTTCTGAGGGATGATGCGCGTGATAAGCAGACGCCATAGAAAAATTCCTAAGCCGTCGATTTTTTTCAGAATGCCATTTGCGTTCCTTGCTAAAATCTTAGTCAACTGTTTCATTTTCATTTTTGTTAGATTTTTTTCCGAGGAACGAACTCGAGCTTGCTTAGTTTTTCAAACAAGAGCTTATTTACTCTTATTTGCTCATCTAGTTTTTCTAAGATGACTGCGAGAATAGTGGCCGAATCTATTATGCTGGCTTGTGAACCGACCTCAGCGTATGAACTCGCGCAGACCGGTACAGGTTTTTTCATTGCACTTCATTCGACAACGTTTGTTTTGAGCAGATTTATACTTTTGCTTTACCGGTTCTTTTATTGTAAAGTGAACAACCTCCGTTTTGAGAGGAGTTAATGGAATTCCATTTCCTGTGCATTTTAAGGTTTGGCTAAATTTTACATAAGACAGTCGCCGGGAATGATCTTAATCGTAGCTCAGCTTCAGCATAAACGATGGAGATATTGAGAGGCTTACGTAGTATGTCGACCATCATGTAAAATAACAACGAAGACAGAATGGCACCCCTGTCATCACATGTAACTCTTATCCACAAGACTAGTTATTCAGAGCAGTTTGCACAGGTGGAGGACAACCATTTCTTCCATACTCCTGAACAATTCCCGAGCAATTCAACTAAAAATCTTTCAAATTACATATTGTATTGAAAGCAACAGGTTTCTCTGAAGTAAATCCAAATAAAGCACCAAAATAAAATACCAATCGAAAATGTCATCTTCTCAAAGGATAAAAGAAACTTTTCATCGTTTGTTAATTGATGTGACTTCAAATCAGATTACATCCCGATTATCCACTTTATAAAAGTGAGAGTCCAATCATCGTTTTCTCACCCCTACACCACGAAGGGCACCATTCAAATCCACTTAATCCCATTTCAAGCTTAACACCTTTAATAGGGTCTACCCTCACAAACTTCACTCCCCAGACTTACCACATTTTCAATCAAGAGTCATAATACCAGTTACACTGCAATGATTATGATTAATGGAAGTAACTAACGCAAAAATAAATATTCCAGAATGAATGCGTAAAACCATTAAGTTCGAGGCTAACAAACACTGCCAGATGCTGGCATTCGAAGCACTTCTCCGTGAGCTTTCAAATTACTCCAACACTTTTGATATCAAGCCGAAATTATCACTTCCAACCCCTCTGGCCAACCACTATAGCAAAGCAAATACAATAAAAAAAATAAAATAAAGCCACGCAAACTCCAATAAGCCTCAATGATTTATTACGTTCTGATGATACTACACTAATAGCACGTCTAAGTGCCTCATGCCGCTGAAACTGACAACAAAACAAAAAAAAAATATTAGGAAAACAGAACACTTGAACGTTTCCACCGGAAACAAATGCGAATACCATATATATAGATACGACATCCGTATCCTTATCACAATTTAAATTGACTTGCAAATAGCACGCGTTCCTTCATTTGCGAATCAAATGTGTATTAGCGGTTATTTGTCGCAAAAAAAAACAAAAAAAAGAAAAACAAGGACACTCCTCAAAGATGAAACCAGCCATCTGTTACGTTAGAAGTTTATGGGATTTTTCACTCGAGAGTATCCACAACAATGGATGAATGAATTTATAATAATAAAAGCGAAAAAGGAAAACATCCCTAGGTACTCGTAGTTCGAGGATAAGTATAAGCCGGGTAAAAATAACTTGAAATTGGAACTTAATGGGCTCTTCATTTTGTTTTTTACGGCACGCAAAAGTATCTAGGCTCCTGAGGAATTAATCTGAACAAGCATTCGGGGAATTGATTTGCTTCAATCAAATATGCAGAAGCGACATTCATTAGGTTGAGATGGCAATGGCTGTCAAAATGACAGCTGTCATTAAATCCGAGTAACAAATCGAATTTGCTGAATTTCCAAACGTCGTCGTCGTCGTTGGTGTGCAATTGAATTTTCAAATGGGGATCCTTCAAGAGCAAACAAATTTGAAGGGTAGGTGGAGATTAAGGTAATTATAGAAGCACTTATTCAGATACGAAAGAGTATCTATTTGTGGAGTATTTATTTCTGAAAATACTTGTGGGCTATGAGAGTGCTCAAAACCAATCAAAACTAATACAATATTCAAATAGAATGTCGATTGATAAGGGAATCAAAGGATAATGAACACCAGCTTTTAAGATGTCAGTAATCAGAATGATTGGAGATGATCTGAATAGATTATGATACCGATGGTGATAATGATCCACCCCTGAACCCTTCGATAAACGAGTTTCGCATGTTCCACAGATTCTACTACCAGCGTCCCTTACTAAGGCGTTGCTCGATCTGGTGATTCCCATGGCTCCTGTCGATCATTCTGTCACAAGCTTGGTTGATAGATTTAGAATAATGGTGGAAGCGCCATGACAATAAGTAAATGGTTTGTCAAAAGACTGACCATCCCAGGGAACTAAAAAGTCGAGGCCGAGCTCTTAACTGAATCTCGGGCGACTGTCTTTTGACTACGGTCTTGTTGACCCGCCGATTAATACAATAACATAAGAATTCCTGTCGCGGAAATAAATAAAAAGCGATTTTCGGGAATAGATTCAGCATCTGTAGTTATAGTCAAGCTGGGCTTTAAGCCTTGTTGAGTCCATTCATGACATCGAAACTGGTTCAAGAAGGCAAGACTTCACCGAATGCAGTCGGAAGATTGAATTCATTGGGTTTTATCTGAGTCCGAGGTTGGGATCATCGGAGATATTAAGCTTAGATTAAGGTGGCGCTACAGTTCGGAGTGAACTTGGGCCTTAGCCAAAAAGCGTCTGCAGCCAGCTAGATCTTTCGACAACTGTCTCCATAGCTGTCCATAGCTATCGCACGCAAAGTTGGCTGAACTCTCCTTCCTCTTGCGTGCGAGAATTGAACCCTCTAATTCGCTGTCCTTCGTGGGCGAATTCGACGACTTTTCGGACCGTAACGTTGGTGTTTATTCGTTCTTCATGACCCAGCTATCTTATTCGTTGGACCTTAACTCTTCTGGCTAAGTTGATGTCGGTGTTATGCCCCTACAGTTTGTCGTTGTATCTACTCCTCCAATCTTCATTTTTGATAAAGTCGATGTCCCGTGTCATCGAGGACTAGACCTTTATAATGTCTTATATAGAACCACTTTTGTTGTTCGAGGGCTTTGCTATCAATTGTCAATTGCAAGAATTAGTCTTCGTTTGATCTCACTGCTGATGTCGTTGTCTGAATTGATAGTGGATTCTGGGTAGACAAAGTCCTAAGCTACCTCAAAGTAATATTTGTCTAGAGTGATGTTCTGTCCGAGATGTCGTTGTTGAGTTTCCTTTATGCTTGACAGCATATACTTGATCTTGGCCTCGTTGACAGGCCATTTTCGCCGCTTCTGTCTCAATATTTGAGAAAGCGCCATTGACATAGCGCTGCTTTCTTCCGACAGCGCTTACGTGATTGATGGTGATACCGCATTGACTTTCTCACTGAAACGCTTACTAATTTCTTTCGAAGCCTGACACATATGTTATCTTTGTCCGATTGCGCCGTGCCGGCATAACAAGAAGCACAGAAAAAGTTCCCTCCAAGAGCGGAATTGGATAACGTTAGTAGCCAGCATTCGACCGAACATGGTCAACTGATTGTAGAACAAGGTCTAGACCCAATCAAGGTTCGACAGCGTTTGCGAGAATCTTAGATCCAACCAATGGTCAGTAGAAACAAACCCAAAGTTGGGCTGCAAGGATCAGATGTGTCGTTTGATGCCACGAAAGTAAGGCGAAAGGCAAATTCTTTGAACCAGAATTCCTTAGGTTGTTTGCCAGGAATATGGGGAGCGCGGTTTTATTTG
This sequence comes from Volucella inflata, assembly GCA_928272305.1. NCBI lineage: Eukaryota > Metazoa > Arthropoda > Insecta > Diptera > Syrphidae > Volucella > Volucella inflata. The sequence continues at coordinate 157,680,447 of OV743716.1, forward strand.
TAAATACTCGTAGTTTCCCACGCCCGGCTCTTCCGTAGGTAATACTCGTAAGATGACCAGTTCGTTAAGGTCTAGACTGAATAAGAGTGGACGAGCGGCCTATCCTTAGTTGTTGCACTAGGCATTATTCCGAGAATGTTGAACAAGCTCGCCTCAGATCTCGTGAAAAATACTCGGTACCTGTGAAAGGAAGGTACCATCAGGTCCTGGCGTGGTGTGTGATTTCTCAAATATCATCATTTCATAGGTCGGGCTTGGTGAGTTGGCTTCAGAAGTCTCGAACGTAGAAACTACCTTTCTGAAGGTCCTTAGTCTACTACTGGGAGCGCTTACTCTCTGAAGGGCAGGATCGGATTAAATTGGATAAATCTAATAACATTTCTTGTTCTCCAGATTTATGGCTACCTCGCATAGCCCTAGTTGGCTCCACAGGCTTAATATTCATGCCTAGATGCAGGTAAAGCTGTTGTCCCAAACATAAGTATATATAAAAATCTGCACTTAATCTTACTTATCCAAACGTTTTCTTTCCTTCTATCTGGATATATGTACATGCATAGATACAATGACATTCTGGAACAGTCAAATTTCAAGGTCTGACTTCGAATTTTCTTTTATTGCTATCAATTACATGTACATTTGAGTCAAAGGCGTCTTAAGCACAACTTTGAAAGATAACAATTTTATTTTATTTCTTGACATAATTGCATGCAGTCCTTAAGGATAATAAATTAAGTTCTCCCTTAGATTATAACGCTCCCAATTGTGCTGTTGAAAACGTGCGGCATCACTTTGTGTCCATCCTTAGCCAGACACATTAACGTTTAATTGCTTTGAAAAATAGTTAGAACAACGACTTTAACTGAACACAACCAACAACTTTACAGAGAGTCCTCGAATCCTGGAGAGAGTTACCATTTTCAATGGATGTCATTATGTTTGATCCCTCACGTACATTGGTCTGTAAACCATGGATGTGACAGCCACTTGTTGAGATACTGTTCAAAGAACTTTTATCTTTCCTTAAGTTGAAGGACATCATCTGGATGGACGGGGAGAGGACTTCAGTTTCGAAGTCAGCTTTTATCATTTTCGTGACTGTTGTCGAATGCACAAATGCATTCATATTGTACTGTTGGTTTTATGGCGCTGAATGATGACTGCTTGTGGGGAAACAGTTTTTCATGTTTGCGGTCAGATGTAAAACAGAATTGAAATATTTTAAACTGATTTCCTTGACAGGTATGGCAATGCACAGATACTGATACTGACACTACAGATGTTAACATCATGTGCGTCGAGGGAAAACAAATATTTTTTCAATGCCGGAGCCATTTTTAATGCAAATTAAAATTAATCTCAATTTTGCAGTTTCATCTGACAGCATATAATCGTTTGACAGTTTAAGATAAGCTCTTTACATTTAAATAATTGTTTCATACATACGAGTATTTTGTAAGTACGTGATTTATGCAATAACTCATGAAGGGAAGGTGGAAAATATGGTCTCACTTGGAGAGCTTAAGGGTGATTCTTTTAGAGGTACTTTTCCAGTTGGGATTTTGTGAGAGATCATGCCTGATATCATACTTTTGTTCAGTATTGTTTGACATTTTATAATGGAAAGACTAAGCTCACCACAGCGTCTAGAATTTATTTAGCTCTATTGCGAAAATTAGCATTCTTCGAGGAATGTATTTCGTGACCTTAGGGGCCTACCGAATGCAAAATTTGCCATACCATCGAAGAGTTTAAAATCGAAATTTCAATATAAAATAATAGACCACCAAAAAGGCCACATCTACCACGTTTTGAAGAAAATATTGCGGCGGTAGCGGCTTGGCTGGTCGTATTTAACAACTCGGAGTGTTTTATGTAAGGATCTTGGTTTAAAAGCCTACAAAAATTAATTCATAGACATTTGGTTTCAACAAGATGGTGCTACCTTCAGTTAAGCCAAATTAAGGATGGTTCTTTTGTATGATAATAGAATTACCCGATGGAATTGGATTTTTTTTTGTATTTTCGAAAACAGTACTTCTTAAAGAATTACCCTTAAGAATGGGTGATCTTTAAAGCGTTTGGTTTTTTATTGTCAAAAAGAGAAAATTGGGCTCTCATCGCGTAAGACGACGATTGTATTGCTTCGTGTAACACTAAATAGTTCAATCGTCCGGACGACGTCGTTTTTGACGATTCACAAATGCTTCGTATAACTCTTTCTTCTTCTTCCTATCCTTTTATTAACCCTTTTCTCGTTATACGAACTTATGCGTAACGAGTTTCCCATTTTTACTGCATCGCTGCTGCTCCGCTTATGGGGTTGGCTAATGTCGCAGACCGCAGAACGCGTCTACATAATGCTCGGTCCTGGATCGCTTCAGTGGTTAGCCCCAGGCGTTGTTGCGCATTTGCCATCTGAGAAATCCAGGAATTCTTTTTCCGACCTCGTTTTCTTACAGTTGGAGCGACCGTAGTTGATAGTGCCTTTTTAACCGGATTTTCCGCAGATCTTCTTTGAACGTGGCAATACCAGTTTATTCTATTCGCTTCAAGCTGTTCGGTTACCGAATTCTTTATATGTAGACTTCCTCTTATACGCGTAGATCTAATACAATTGCGTTTAGTGACTCCACTAGACATCCTTAACATTTTCATTTCCGCTGCCGCTTCGTACATTGTCCAGCACTGTGAACCGTATATAAGAGCTGGTCTAACAACCGTGTTGTAGAGTTTCCCCTTTAATTTCGGAAATTTTCGGTCGCAAAAGATTCCCGAATTTTCCCGCCATTTCATCCACCCCACACTCACTCTGTGGTTTACATCGTCGTCACATTTCGTTTCCATGTTAACGGTTGATCCTAAGTACTCGTACTTAAAGATAGTGCTTTTCGGAAGAACTATTCCGTCTAACATTATATCCGGAACAGGTCGCAACGGATGCGCAAATGGGCACGTCAAATGCTCCGTCTTTGAACAACTTAGAATCTAAGGCGTTCTGCAAATCTTCGACGTTATCGCTAAGTATAACTGCGTCGTCAGCGAAGAGAATTGGCGTTACATTTGCCTCGCGCATGCAGTCTTTTAAAAGATAATCGAATACTACGTTAAAGATCAAAGGGCTAAGTACGCTTCCTTGATGCACTCCGACATTAACTGAAAATTCTCTCGTTAGTCCAGCAGAGCTTTTAACCGCAGTTTTCACGTTTCCGTACATGTCTTGTATTATTCTAACATACGTTTCCGGTACGTTTTGAGACCTCAGCGCGGCCCAGAGGCACTCGATCGAATGCTCTCTCGAGGTCGATAAATACCATGTGTAAATCCTTAGACGAATCTCGGTGCTTTTCCATTATTATTCGTAGGCTTTGGATAGCGTCCACCGTCGATCTTCCTTCAACAAATCCACACTGGCTATTATCGAGCTTTATTATTTGCCGAAGACGTTCGTTTAAGACTCTTTCGACGATTTTCATTTTGTGTGACATAAGTTTGATTGAACGGTAGTTGTTGCATTCCTGAGTGTCGCCTTTTCCTTTGTATAATGGAACCAAGAAGCTACTTCTCCATTGATTCGGCATAGGTTGTCCACATTTTCGTATAACTCATTGAACTGTCAAATAACGACGATTGAATGATTGCTATTTTACAATCGTTTCATACTTAATGGCTGATTGTTGTTTAGTTTTGTTTGTTAAATTTTTAATAAAAATGCGTCGGCATTACTATGTATTGTTTCTCGATGACGAAGAAAGTGAAAATTCTGTCGGACTATTGCGGTAAACCTAAGGAGCGGCTTGCGGTTAACATATATTCCCCCAATTTTAAGACTTGGTGTTACCTTGGAGGTCCTAGTTGGTGTTGGCTACCAATGGTTGACTAGTAACGACTTTGAAATTCTGTTGGCCAAAGTACCCTTTGCGAGACCATAAAAGCGTTAGAACTAAAGCTGTGTCTAATCAATTGTTTTATTTAAGATTTGCGATCATAAAATGCGTATAACTGCAATAAATGCTAGATACGCTGGATCCGCACATGACACATGACTCATTGGTTTGGAAGCATTCCAACAAAAGAGCCTTTTTCGTTAGAAACTGCACCTAACGCAACCATAATTATTGGCTTTTGGGTAGGTACGCAATTATTTGTATCCTTGTGTAATCCTCACATGTTTATTGACCCAGCTAAGCTAAGATACACTTCAATCAAATTCATTCTAAGGCAAGAAACTTAGATCGATGGAGAATCTTAATGGAGGAAAGGAAGAGCAGGTACCACCCTAGCAAAGTTTCTATTTCTGCTAATGTTTGCGCCGCATTGCACAACATATGTATCTTCCACAATATGGACAACAATTTCAACAGTGACAGCATAAATGCCATTTTCTATACATTTAGCCTGTTTAATAGCTCTCAAACTGTTTATCAAACTGTCTACAGTTTGAACGATGGACTACACGACGGGACGATGCGATTGTAGTGTTACACGAAGCAAAGTGTTGACGACGTCGTTTAATACAATCGTTGGAACGATGATCGTCTTAAAAGTTACGCGATGCGAGCTCTGGAAAATTACAAAAATGTATATAATTTTTATTTGAGTTGATAAATCAATGCTTGCCATTTTGCTTCTTCGGATTGTTTCATGTAAATGTTCACAACGGTTATATTCTAAGCGGCCCATACGGAGAGTTAGTTTTTGAGTCACTTGTTCTAGTATATTTGATGGTATCTCGCTAGAAATACATGTAATGTTGTCTTTTAAGGCTGCAATAGATGCTGGCTTATCGGCATAGACGAGTGATTTGAGGTATCACCATAAAAAAATAGTCTGAAAGCGCCAAATCGCACGATTAAGATGGCCAATTCACCGCCCAAAATGAGAGATAAATTGCTCACCGAACTTATTCATTCTCAATTGGTCCGTCAATTCGCGTGCTACTCCATCTTGCTGGAACCACATGTCGACCAGGTTCAGCCGGTGCATTTTGGGCAAAAAAAAGTTCGAAATAATTGAACGATAGCGGGCGCCATTGACAGCAACGTTGCTCTCACGGTCATCTTTGAATGATGATGGGTCGATGATTTCGCCGGACCATAAACCGCAGCTCTTGTATTGCCATCGAGCAAAATGCGGCAGTTTTGCTTATGAACATACCCATTCAACTAGAATTGAATTTCGTCGTTAAAGACATATTTTTCTAAAAAAACGGATCCAGTTTTCTTAAGGCCCATACACCGAAAACTCAACGCTGTTGGGTTCTAGGCCAAGATCTTTGCTTAAAATCTTCCACGTCGTCGAGGAAGACAATTCTAATTGTTGCGAACGGCGACGAATAGACAAATCACAGTCTTCATCAACATTGATCAATTTGGTCACTTTGAATATATTTGCTTGTTCCGCAGGTCGATTATGACGACCGTAAAATGGTCGAAAAGCATGAAACATATTTTTCACAGAGCACGAATCTTGATGATAAAATTCAATAATTTTTCAGCATTATTTAAGTGTGAGTCTTTCCATAATGAAATGACGGCAAATGCATGTTTGACTTTGACATATGTCACGACCCATGCGCAAGCTGGCAAAAATACAACACTGAAAAATCAAACAGCAAAAAAAAATCACTCGTAATTTATTGTACTCGTATTTTTGATTTTGGACAAGGATATTTGGAAGAGGATGTCAAAGACGATACAATTTGACAAATAAAATTATTTTTACATTTTTGAGTAACTCAATTACTGGTGAATCCAATTTGAATGACTTTTAGGATTCTCGTTAAGTTATACAATGGCCTGTGTAATAAGCGAGAGTAGTTGGATATTGAGCAGGATTCCTGCAAAAAAATAGATGGAAACTCCTCTGATGTTATCCAAGATGAGGACGATACATCTAACCTTGATGGCTACGATGGCAATTTCTATATTAAATGTTTCTTTAGAACCGGATCACCATCCATTCAGGCAGTTGATCAGATTTTCTATAAAAAAAAAAAACAAACAAAGAGGGCTGCTTCTCCTTTTAATTATTTTATGACCTTACTAATGGAAATTAAAGATTTGCTTTTCTAATTGGCAACAATTCTCATTGATCTGTCATTTTATCGTGACTGGGCGTACAGACCAACGCTGGCAAATTGGTCAGATTTATTTTGAAAGTCGACAAGGAAAATGTTGGTGCTGTGGATCGAAGTATTGAGGAAGACCGCATTCGCCAGCGTAAACAGAAATTTTAGCTGTGTCCATCCACTATATAAAATATTTTTTTAAAAATATCTTGGCCTATAAGCTAACAAGATCCAGTGCGAGAACTTAAATCGCTCAACCAAGGTGCCCCACAATGCCCGAGGGTATGTCCTAAGTGTTTTAAGAAAAGCGAACATCCTACAAGACATCACATCTGGCAACTAGCCTTTGCGGCGGGATGGTATATAACTATAGCAAACACACGGTTTCCTCGTCTCAATACACACAAAGGGACATGGCATAACCACCTCGTTCCCGCCAAGTTGCAAATGCGTATTACCCAAGTACCCCAACAAAGAAGAACAACTGTGAAAGACCTTTCCCGAACGTGAACCCCGAAATCTCTCAACAACACCTTTGTCATCAGCATTAAGTACCTGAGACCAGTGGCAACGCTGCCAACGTGCCATTAGAGACAACGCCACCGATTCGTTGGTTTTCGCCCCACTTTTATCAAGCAATCCTTCGTTTAATTAAGATTGATGGCAGGCACATGGAGTAAAAGAAGAATTATACAAAGGGGCACTGCAACGAATGACAAGAGCTGCCAATGAGCTCTACAGGCAGTAGAGATGAGAAGAACATCTCTTTCTAAAGATGAAGAAAAAAACCAACAGAAGAGAATAAAATATCGAGGCAACAAGCCCCTAGCTGCAGAGTTGAAGGACATCTTATAGTAGAGCTACAGTCGGTGCTTGCTGAGAACATGGACAAAACTTCTTGTGCCGACTCTATAATATTAGCTTTCGTTTGCGCTGATGGGTTTCAAAAGAGCAGACTTAACGAAGAACTACTAGAGCTGTTTAGTGGCATTGACCTAATCAGAATATTACGCGTCAGTCACTTTAGATACCTAGGACATGTGATAACAACGCTTTGGCCCATGGGGTCTTCAAATCTAACCCAGAGAGACACCGTAATAGAGGAAAAAAAAACTATACTTGGGCGCTCTTTTTACGATGGTTTAGCGACCTAAACAATATAGACGTTTACAGTCTTCTACGCTATAACAGAAGATCAATAGAAGGATCGGAGAACAACTTGGCATCACAATAGGCCAATAGGGCTAATTGGATTGGCTTTTTTAACAGCAACTATAACCTAGCTCAGCCATGTACTATAAGAAAACGTTTTCTTGATTTTGACTCTTAGAAGGTGATGTACATATGTGTGTTGAAATGAAATTGCAGAACATTTCTAGTTGCAACTCACGTTTTCGAGTAATGGATTTGTTCAGGATGAAGACTGCAATGCCTCGAGGCATAGGGATTCTTAACAATAGAAAGGGCTTAGTGTACACTCACGTTTCCTTCCAGGGTTCCCTAATCAACAGGTAAGAATACAGTAAATCTGCGATCAGATCCCCAACTTTAATTACCATTGTTTCAAGAATGGTTAGAACTGCCTTCATCTCTCAATGGAGCTATTCAGCGCAAGATCACATCGTTAGGTTTCGGAAAACTCGGAAGTTACAAAGAATTTGGTCACTATTGAACTGGCTAAGCAAACGGCATACTTTAAAGTACGGTCCAAGAGCCCACTAATACTCGTAGGTGAACTTATTGGAATGGCTGTGAGACATCTTAGCATCTACTCGATCAAAAATCGATGAAGAGACCTGACCAACTTCATGAAGACATCTCCAAACGTATGATCGTAGTTTTAGGACACTGTGTCATTGAAGGACACGTGCGGTGAATTAGATGCAGACGAAAATGTGGCAACTGCCTTCTGGCACAGATCAAAAGGCAATTCCATGGCAGTTACCACTTCCGAGATTCAAATGAACTCTGTTCTATGAATACGATAGACGTTGACAAATTCTTCAGAAACCTCTTTGGTTTCAGGGTAATTTGTTGGTATACTTTACACGCTCCCTAGTAATAGTACAAGGGGCTGACAACTGGCCTAAGTGGTCGTCGATGAGATCCACTCGTATGTTCTCTAATGATAAAGGACTCTCATCATGTGTTAAAATACATAGCTTCCCCGAACCCGGCGCCTGTTTTATTATTTTCTCGCCAAACCTACTGGCTTACTGAGGTCTTCTTGATCCGGACTTGAAGATTTGTTGATATAATATTTCTGGAAATGGAGATCCATAGATACGTGCTACATATAAAACAGTAGCTGCAGTATATGAAAAAACCAACCAGCTAGCAATTCAATTAAATATTAAATGCTCCACGCCCTTATAGGCAAAACCTGGAATTAGTCTTAAGTCAAGTATTCATTGGGTGTAAACATTCTCTGCACACCTCTTACACAGCCCACTAATTAACCTTTCTAAGCCGTATCCCGTAAATCTCCATTCATTAGCACTTGGTGAAACAAATAATTATTGTAAGCCAGCAATGAAGTCTAATTATCGTTTCGCACCTTTTTATCATACAATTCGATACAAAATAAGTTCAAAAGTACAAGTATCTACGAGTAGCAATTACCTATTCGGATTGCATAATGACAAGCTTCAATAATTTCTATTTAATTGGTAGCACACACCTTTTATGAAATGTTGTAGATACTCGTATCTGTATAGTCTCACATTGTTTTAGTCATTATCGATGGTAATAGACTTGGTTAAGAGGTAACACAAAATATCCGGTTATCGGCTCAAGCAATTAAGTGTCTACAATTAGGATTATCTGAAAGCGTAAATATGCCTTCAATATACCCTCACCGATAACTGAATTTTGGCAAAGTATTCGTAATCGATTTACCAATTAATTTACCAATTCTGGTTTGCCTTTAGTATTTTCATTCTTATTTATCCTTGTGTGACATATCCTTATAGCCATATAAATTACTTAACTGACCAACACTGTGGCACAACAATCACAATAGAAACTAGACCCTGATAAAGTATAATCATCCGCACTCCTAATCTCATTCTCTCTCCCATCAATTTGGTTCAAGGATTCCTTGCTATTGAAATTCTCATCCGTTGTATCTTTTTCACTGGGCCTCTTCTTCCGACTCCCAAAAGATGCCAATCAATGGATATGGGTATGGGTATGGGTATGGGTATGTCAATGGTGAAGGAAAAAAAAATCACCAGGATAATGCTGAGCAATGAGTTTTGTACGATTCTAGCTGACTCACAAGCCTTCTGACAAAAAGACAGGTGGTGCTCATTTTTCTTCTCACAAACATCCGCATACAAGTGTATATTTCAGTATTCATGCGTCGTTTGGGCCCATGAAATATGGCCATCTGCCAGATCCACCTTAAGTCAGAGAACTTTTTCATCCTTCTGATTGGAATGGCTCAGAGTACCAAAAGAACCCGACTCCCAATCTGAAGCTGAAACCCAGAGATGAAATGAATTATTGAAGGGCTCTTTGTAAGGAACAAAATATGGTTTAATTAGTGGCGCCATCTGCTGGCGATAACTTTGCGAAAACTTTTATTTGCAACCCCTATGGCCTCATGGTCATTTCAACAAAAAGCGGTTCCACTTAAACCATTTCTGCTTACAAAACCATTCCAATTAGGGTAGATTGGGGAGATTTATGAAAATGACTGGCCCCCTACCCTTAGTCGCTTGACATTAGGGGGTAAGTGTGCTCGTAAGTGTCCTTTATTGCTTATAATATTCAAATTTAAATTCTTCTGTTGGAATTCCTTGAAAACATTTTGTAATGATGCCCAGCTAATAAGATTTTCCTGGAAACATGGATACGAGTATGGAGACGAGTATGTATGGTTACGCTACAAGTTTTCTTTAATAGTGAACGGCCCCCGGACATGATGTGATGAAAGACAAAAGCAAAAACAGTAGCAAAAGTGTACAGTTACACCAAATGGATGATGTGAAAATGTATTTATAATAGAAATCCTTAGCCTCCGGCCTTGGGGGATTGTTATGAGCAGTAGGGAATTTGACATATCACTTGGGGACATACATACTCGTAGATCATATTCATAAAGGACTACATGAGGCTTATAATTTGAAGGGGAATGACTCCACATTAGGTCAGTGCTTTGCTTTTGGTAACGTAAGGACGATTTTCTTTTATTTTGGGAATCTGACTACAACAAAGATATTGATGAAATGGTTTCTAGCTAAATAGCTCTGGATTGAATTACTATTCCGGGAATAGAGCTTAACAGAAATTGCAAGCATATCGCATGACAAAATAAATTCGATATTATTCAGCCTTTGGGTTCCAGGAAAACTTATTTTCGGTAATTAAAGGGGCCCGGTTTCCTGTTCTATACCTTATTTGAAATATATTCGAAAGTCATATGACTGAATGATGATTAGGCACAAGCTGAGCTGGCCTAAATCCCAATAAGAACTGTTGTTTGATTTGAATTCACAATCATTTCACCCCGAATGTTGACCTATAAGTCAGGGATTCTTTACTTACTCACAGGCCTCATTCATTTTGAACACTCTTGTTATTTGTTTGTTTACTCGTACCATAATTCTGTCAGTATTAATTTGAAATCGTTTAGATGGTTCGCAGTTATATAAAAAAAAAAGCTAACCGGCAAGAATGGAGCCAAGAAAATATGCGACGCGCCGTTCAAAATTTGTAAGGCAGCTGTCGGGAACTACATAACAAAGGTTCATACAAAAAGCAGATCTTAGACCCGACCTTCCACTTGTTGTAACAAAAGTCGAACATTTTAAACCTGTGTTTTCGGTGAATAAAGAAAAAGAATTAGCCGAATATCTTAAGGATTTGGTGCTCTGTTTGGCTTTATCATGAAGGAATTCCGAGAACTAGCGTATGAAGTGGCCGAAAAAAAGGAATTAGCCAATCCTATTCGGAGCAAGCGGCGGGATCACACAGCATTCCATCAGAGTTTTAGTCGAAGATGGAGGAAATCGGCAGCGAATGGCTATCGAAATAAATTAAAATGTGGACAAACTACGCCGAATTAATGGGGAAGTAACTTCTTGGTTCCATTGTACAAAGGAAAAGGCGACACTTGAGAATGCAAATTGTCGAAAGAGTCTTAAACGAACGTCTTCGGCAAATAATAAAGCTCGATAACAGCCAGTGTGGATTTGTTGAAGGAAGATCGACGGTGGACGCTATCCAAGGCCTACGAATAATAATGGAAAAGCACCGAGATTCGTCTAAGGATTTACACATGGTATTTATCGACCGCGAGAAAGCATTCGATCGAGTGCCTAGGGATCTCATGTGGGCCGCGCTGAGGTCTCAAAAGGTACCGCAAACGTACTGGTATATTAGAATAATAGAAGAAAACTGCGGTTAAAAGCTCTGCTGGACTAACGAGAGAATTTCCAGTTAATGGCGTAGTGCACCAAGGAAGCGTCCTTAACCCTTTCCTCTTTAACGTAGTATTCGACTATCCCTTAAAAAGACTGCATAAGCGAGGCAAATGCAACGCCAATTCTCTTCGCTGACGACGCAGTCATACTAAGCGGTAACGTCGAAGATTTGCAGAACGATTTAGATTCATGGAAAAATGCGCTAGAGAGAAACGGGTTTAAAATAAGTCGTTCAAAGACGGAGCATTTGACGTGCCCATTTGCACGAATTCGGTAACCGAACAGCTTGAGGCGAATAGAATAAGCTGCTATTGCCACGTTCAAAGAAGATCTGCGGAAAATCCGGTTAAAAAGGCACTATCTACTACGGTCATTCTAACTGTAAGAAAACGAGGTCGGAAAAGAATTCCTGGATTTCTCAGATTGAAAATGTGCAACAACACCTGGGGCTAACCACTGAAGCGATCCAGGACCGAGCAGTATGTAGACGCGTTCTGCGGCCTGCGACCGTTAGAATGTTATCAACATAGCTCATCAGCAACCGATTTAACCCACCATTAGCTCTGTTGATCCGAACCTGAATAGAATTTAAGCCCTTGTACACCCACTAAACATGAAAATTAAGTCATTTTTAGCCATGGATCAAGCAGTCAAGTCAATTAGATTTTCGTCCCAGCTGAGTGGTTGTAATTCGTCATTACAAGCGTAAAAAAGTTTCATTGTTTCGAAGGTTACTTTACATTAGTTAACATCTCTCGGCTATAAAATTTCTCTCATGTTCAAGAAGCCTCCTTCGCCTTTTCCTTCCTTGTCAGAACCATTTCCCTTTTGGGCATTTTAAACTTTCTTAACCTTCCAAGTAGTAATAATAACCGGCGGACATTTAACCTTTGCCAAATGTTTACCTAAATAGACCTCCAAATGAAGCCTCCGGCTTCTACTGTTGTTTAAATTTCTCAGAAGCACAAATTCAATACGCCAACACCAAGGAAGTCCAACTCAAAAATCAGCACAAAATGCCAACCTCCATCCACTGACTATATGTAGGTATATGTGTGTACTTTGTTAGTTACGTCATTCGGACGAGTTAACACTAGGAAAAAAAAAATCCCATTAAAACTTGTCATAAAAAGGACGAGAAGAAAATAGAATGAATTCTAAGGATACCCATATCCTGATCTGGCTAACAACTATTGCTCTCCTATCGCCTTAGCACATACCTCGAGCTCGAAAACCCACTCGTTACCCAAAATTGTTTGACCCGATTCACAGTTCACTTAAATGTGTCTCCAGGACATTTTAATTTTTTTTTGTTTTTTTTTTTTTTTTGTGCTTCGGCCAACTTGTTCAATTGATTTTCCTTTATTTACTGAGAAAATTATTATTATATCGCTTTTGTCGCCCAACCCTTATCACACTGTGTCCGAAGAGGAAACGGATGTAACACGGATACATTGACTCCCACCAACCATTGCCCCCACTTTTTGGGGGTGGCTTTTGAAAAGTTGTTTTGAGAAAACAGTTCACGTAGCTTTAATAAATAATCGCATATTTAAGCAGAATGTCTACATCAAGCGTTGGCCAAATGAATTATTGATATGCCAGACATGAACACAGTTCATTACGATGAATATTTTAATTTGCCCTGAGCGGGGATTGAATTGGGGATGGTTTGAAGGTGACAGTATGGGTGGAGAAGATTCTTAATTAAGGGAATTCTCGCGGGAAATATTTCACTAGGATTGTTATAGTCTAACAGAGACTTTGCCGTGTGTGGAACCTTTTCGGCAAAGGACATGTTAACCGAATTCTCCTTGACATTTCTACACTTCATTGGTTGGGGGATGGGAGTTTATCTATTGCTGAAGCTAATAGAGACAAGGCTTCTTGGCGCTTAATTTACATTTTTATTGAATAACTTGATGGCAGTTATGTGAATGAGATCATTTCATGGTGGATGTTGTCCTTGTCATTCAGAAATAATCCTTCGAATTTAATTGGATCTCGATTTACTATTTCTTGAGGTAATAAAATCCCCAACCGGAATATTGCTCTTGAGAAGAAGTTGTCAAAGATACGAGTGTCAATAATATTATGAAAGCAGGATATGCTCGGTGAAGGTTGAGGCTTTCTATCCTTCGAATTGGGTTTGAGTGGCGATTTCCTATTTTTTTCTTTTTTTTTCAAATTTGTGATGGAATTGTGATGAATATGACGAGATTTGCATATTTTGGGACTTGATTTGACGGATATAAATAAAGTTGCGTGTGAGTAATCAGATTTGTCATAAAGTCAACGTTCGCCAGAACAAATAAAAATGGAAATTTGTTAGAATTCATGCGAAATTTATCTGCTGCTTCTTGTGGAGACATGGCAATTGACGTTTACAATTCCTCAGAATGCTAAAAATCTATTGACGTAGTAATCTTACATAAAATCGTACATTTCGGGGAAGCGATTCCGCTATTTTAAGAATTTTGGCAGGTTTTGAATACGACGCAATCTGGGAAGGGTACTTTGAAGAATACAATACTATTGCACGGCCTCTGCTATACTAACATGTACCCACACCACATCAGAGCTAAGGGCCTAAAGCCCAAACATATATGAACCGGACACTTACGCTATTTCCATCACTTAGATGGATAGTAAGAGCGTAGTACTCGGCGTTAAGATGTCAATAAAATCGTTAAGTCTTTGTTTGCGAGGAACAGCAAAAATTTCTGTGAAATAGCCGTCTTTTTACAAACGACGGAACAAATTTAGTCAGCGTGCAGACTAAAGAAATATACATCATTGGTTGTACTTATAAGGAACCCAACTGTCAATCGAATCTCTAATCGAGAACCCAGGCTCAAGTCTTAAGAAGTTTTCAATGAGCTCCGAGCTCATAAGTATGTAACTATAGTCGCAGAGACATCTCCCAATGAACCTGTTCCTAGCAATACAATTCACCGTCATCAAGATTACGTTCATACATGTACAAAGTACATTTCAAAGTAAACAGAACTTTTCAAAAATAAGTCTAACTAGTAAGGCCATCTATTGGCAATTAGAAGCGTCGGAAAAAGAGATCCTGAACTGATGTATACTCATCATCAAGGAGTTCGAACAGAAAAAAAGACATCCTTAACAACATTGTGACTGGTGTTAAAACCAAGAGCCGAGTGAAAGGCACCAGCAAATCTGGAGAAGTCAAAGGCAAGGACAGCGTTGATTTGCTTTTATAATTCCAAGGATATTGATACAAAGAGTTCGTTCCACCGATCCAACCAACTAATACATCATTTCATAGTGGTGCATTTGGTACATCGTATTTGTCATATGCGGCTAGAATATCGCACAGAAGTAAGTTAACGTTTATTGTACGATAAACCGTCATCCGATCGATCGACACTTTTGACCGATTTTTTGGCTGAAAATTTTATTTTGACTGTCAACCACATCCATCATTTGGCTGTATTTTTGCTGTTCAAGTTCAAGAGAATGGAAAGTATGGTCAAATTTTTTGTTCGTAAAACTACTTTGCAAATGTATCCTCTGTATAAGATGCAACATTCATAAAAACGCAAAAGATCCAGCAAGTGTGCGTTTCTGGTGAAAGGAGTACGAGTTGAGCATTTTCATCGAGACTAAAGGTCCTTTAGACAAAGAGGTTCTTAATGGTGTGCGTAACACAGCATACAAGAATCGCTTGTTTTTTTTGGATAAGGGCAGTGCTGGTGAATTGAACTCTAATGGCAGAGGTTAATCGAATTTCTCCGCAATGTGGCATCCTGTCTCTATTTCTGTGTTTCAAGGTGGGCGAGCCCCAGGCATCTATAGCAGCGAAACCTACATATCACCAAGCCTATTCTAAGGCGATCCCTCTCATCAAGAACCTGCGCGGTGGACGCCGGAATATCGACCCAAGCAACGGACCGTCGAACATCTTAATGAAGGTTCCTTCTAGGAAGCAGTTCTAAACTGTTCTTTCCACCTCTTACTTTGCCACAGTGGCGTCGACGTCTCGGAATTCCCACGAAAAGCGTGAGCAACGAACTTATTCCGATTATTCTGGGTTCTAAAGTTTTACCTGACCTAAGTGGCCAGACTCTCCACGTTTACTTTCTCAATCAGTCCAACGACCCCCCAAATATTTCCTTCCTTGGGCTGCCAGAAGAAGGACTGCTTAGGATTTAAACTTAGTCAGCGAGCCCGATGAGCCCGGTATCTTCTTCTGGCTGATTTTTTTGCCCATCTGTCTCGAACTCAGGCAAGCCCCTTAATGGCCTCTTTTGCCGCCTCTATACCGAAACTGACGTCCTCCTGCGTGTTGTTTATTTATGAATTAACGTAGGGGTCCTATCATTTCCACTTTGTTCTTTAATATCTCTTGCTCTCCAGTAGCAATAACATCAACTAAGATGTCCTGGTTACCCGCCACTTCATCGGGGCGGATGTTAGATGTTGTTGGCCTTATGTTTGATAGTAAAAGTTAGCTCTCGGATGGGCCAGCATGCAATACCCGGGATTCCCGGTTAGGAGGTTCACACTTGGGACAATATATTTTCACTTATACCATCCGCACTTGAATTTTGTCGGTATCCTACCCTACCATGGTTTCGGAAAGCAGAAGAGTATATCTGCCACATTTCTCAAAGGCTGGCGAAGGTCCAAATTTCTTTCTTCTTCTTCTTTTCCTTTTAGTGGCCCTTTCCTCGTTATACATAACGAGTTTCCCATTTTTACTGCATCCCTGCTACTCCAGTTATGAAGTTGGCTAAAGTCGACGATCGCAAAATGCGTTTGCATACCGCACTGTCCTATATTGCTTCGGTTTTTAGTTCCAGCGACGTTGAACGTCGGTAAAACTAGCTTATTCTACTCCTTCCTTACTTACTTAAGGTGGCGCTACAGCCCGGGGTGGACCTGGGCCTAGCTCGATCTTTTGCTAGCTGCCTCCAATTCTGCACGTTAAGTTGGCTGAGGTCGCCTTCCACTTCCGTGCGCCACCTGAGTCTCGGAAGCGGATTCGAAAACTTTTCCGACCGAAACATTGGTGTTCATCCGCTCTACATGACACAGCCATCTTAGTCGTTGAATCTTCACTCTTCTTGCTAGGTCGATGTGGCTGTCCATAAAGTTCGTCTTTGTGTCTCATCCTCCACTCACCGTCAATGCAGACGGGACCGAAAATCACTCAAAAAAATTTCCTCTCGAAGCAGCCAAGAGCACCCTCATACTTTTTAGATAATGTACATGCCTCTGCGCCAATAGTAAGAGGTGGCCAAGCAACCCTGGTATGGAGATTTTCCGCCATTTCATCTAGCCATCACTTTCTCTGTACTTCCTCCTCAAATAGACCAGCTTTCGACACGATATCCCGTGGAAACTGTTTGTTAAGCAACTCCTTGCAGTATTCAAGCCACCGGTCACAAATCTCCTTTTCGTTTGTTAGTAAGCGACCGTCTACATTTTTCATGTATTTCGGCGAGGTTATTTCCATTGAATTTTTTCGCCTCTGTGCAGCGAACTTAAAAATATTTGGCACTTTAGTATTGTACGACGTTTGAACTTCTTGTATAGGTTGTCTTCTATCTGCCGATCGTGAGGATATTTGTTCGAACTCCTAGTACAGGTTCTCCGCTGCTCCCCCTCGAGTTCGAGCCAGGACTTTTTTTGCGACGTTCTTAAGATGCTCGTATTCAAGAGCCAGTTGAGCTTTTTCAATATCGTCGTTCTGATCGCATTTTGTCCACGCTTGGAATGCATTCTTCTTGTCGGTCACAGCTCGTTTGGTTTCGTCATTCCAACAGCATGTTTTCTTGTCGATGAGGTTGTATCCCGATATAGTCCCCAGAAGGGTAATCGGACACAATATGGGCATATATCGCCGCCAACTAATCGTAAAAAACAATTGTAGATTGTTTAACTGGATGCAACATGTTTTCTTCGTCTGAGATAAATGATTGTGTTTACTGAATTGCTTCTCTTGCTGGCAAAGTGCCAGCACCGTGAAGAAGGTTTTGTCTTCCGACTTAGTTTTTGGTCTAGTAGGACATATTCAATTCGAAACCACCTTCAGTGCAGCGTACAAATATCTTGAATTTTATACGTAAGATCATGAGGACCCATTGTGTTGTTTAAACCATCGCCGCAATACGTCTAGATTGTTACTTGCAATTGATTTTGAGTGATTTTGGTCCTAAAAGATTGAATAATTAACTAGTCAACATATAAAAGAAACAATATCAGGCCCCAACGCAGAGCCTTGAGGAACACCTGCGCTAATGTCATTTTGTAAACTCAGAATTTTTTTTTAATAATTTGCTTGCGACCACTGAAATAAGAAGTATTGTGTATATAACTTAATTGGTGCGGTTTTTTTTTCAAAATTTGAACGTTTAAAAAAGAAAAACATGTACAATAGTATTATTCAAAGTATTGCCCATCTGAAGCTATGACTTTTTCCCATCTTTCTGCCAATTTGTGGATCCCATCCCAAAAGAACTGCACCGGCTTGGCAGCCAAAAATGAATCAAGACAATTTTTTATATTCTGCTCTCTTCAAACGGATTAATTGTGTTCGGTAGCGTTGTCCATGGATGGTTTTAGCAGCTCATAATATAGCACACCCATCTGATCCCACTAAATACAGAGCATTACCTTCGCGCCATGGATATTCGGCTTTGCCGTTGATTTGGCTGGTTGGCCGGGTTTCACATATGATTTTTTGCACTTGGGGTAGTCGTAATAGATCCATTTTACATCACCAGTAACAATCCGATGCAAAAATGACTTCCTTTTGTGGCGTTCCAGCAGCATTTCGGACATGCAAAACCGCCTTTCGACGTCTCTCGGCTGCTTTTAAACGCTTTGAAATGGCTGCTTGAGTGACAACCAAAGATTCTGCGAGCTCTTCTTGTGTTTGGCAACAATCTTCATAGAGTAATGCTTCCAGTTCTTCATCTTCAAACTTTTTTGGCTGCCCAGGACGTTCATCGTCTTCCAAGCCAAAATCACCACTTTTAAATCGTGCAAACCACTTTTGGCACGATTGCTCAGCTAGCGCATGTTCGCCATAAACTTCCACCAAAATACGATGACTTTCGGCAGCAGTTTTCTTCATATCAAAGTAATGAAGAAGAACTCCCCGCAAAAACACTTTTTCAGGCACAAAGTTCAACATATTTGAGTGAAAAAAAATTATTGTTGTTTACGTTTCAAATGAATGACATATACTGAAATGACGTACAATGACAGTAGCTTTCCAACGCATGTTCCAATGGAATAATAACAATCGAGTAATACAAGTTACTCCATCTCTTAGCAAACCGCACGAATTAAGCTATGGACCCAATAATAATAAAAAGGATAAGCAGACCGCTCAGAGAGGATTGGAACAGGTCAAAGGAAATCTTTCATGATGGCAAAATTATATGGGCAATCAACTCTTTTCAACCCTTCAAAGTCGCTGGTGAGGATGGATTATTCCCAACATTACTATAAAAGGGCAACTTGCAACCGCTATCTGTAATAATTAACTTATTCAGGGCTAGCTAGGCGTGGGGATACTTACCAACAAATTGGAAGGCGGCTGTTGTCAAGTATATACCTATGGACGAAGGTCGTCTGAACTATCAAAATCATGTAGACCAATCAGCCTCACTTAGTTTTTCCTAAAAACTATGGAAAAAATCCTCGACAGACATATCAGGGACAAGACACTTCAAATAAATCCTCTTCAGATGACTAACAACTCGGAAAATTAAACACATACACTCTGCAAAACCATAGCATAGGGATTGAAATATCTTTCAGAGATAAAGAGGTGGCGGTCGGTTGTTTCCTTGATATAGAAGGAGCATTCGATACAACCGAATTCTCCCGAATGTATAGAGGTATCCATAGCATGAGAGTGGACAATACTACATGTAAATGGATAAAATGCATTCTAGAGGATAAAACAATAAAAACCTCATTAGGCAGCAATAAACTCAGAGTGATAGCACCGAAAGAATGCCCCCAAAGAGGAGTACTCTTACCCCTACTATGGTCCATCGTATTGAATGAATTCGTGATTTTTTGAAGACACAATCTCGGATCGCTTTCAGTGAGCTTTGAACGCAGTTACTGAATGGTGCACCAAAGTTGGCCTCAAATTCAATTCCAAGAAAAGCACCATAGTTGGCTTCACTTAGAGAAGAAGGCGAGGAAAACTCAGAAATGCCACACCCTTCAGTGAATCAATAGAGTTCTCAATGGAAGTCAAATATCTATGAAGCACACTGGATAAAAAACTTACGTGGAACACTCATCTCTCTAAGACTATCGACAAGGCCAGGACCTCACTATGGACCAGCAAAAATCTAATCGGAAAAAAATTGTCACTGTGCATGTACACGGCAAAAACGAGACATATCATCACGTATGCTGCCACTGTTTAGTGGCAAAAAGCAACGCAGAGGTTAACACAGGAAAAATACAGAGATTGGATTATGCAACCGATGCAATGAAAACTGCATTAACAGCTGCACTTGAAGTTATTTAAAACATTCGCACCACTTCATGGCGAACTCATGAAAGAAGCAACTGTGAAGCCTACATGCTCATCACAGAAGATGAACCAAATCCCAAATCAGTTCACATTGCAATCCCACAGGAACTCAGACAAAATGAACTACTTAAAATACACTCAACAAACAAATGTCTACCACGATATAACTTTAAGTTAAATTTCCAGACCTAAACTGGGAACAGAACAAACCAGCATTTGCCAAGGATTCACATGTGTAGTACACAGACGGATCCAAAACAATCAAGGAGTTGGAGCAGGGGTACACGGTAATCGCACTAAAACATCCCTTCACGCCGTATGGGTACAAACTGTTCCGTTTTTCAAGTTGAAATTCATACAATAGAGCTTTGCATCGGAGAGAATCTAAACAGATCTATGACAAACAAAAACATCGACATTCTCTTCGACAGCAAAGCAGCCCTAGTTGCAATTAACGCCTCTTAAAACTTGTCTGAGATTGTCTTGAACTACTACAACTACTGGCCGTTACAAACAAAGTCAATGTGATTTGGATGCCAGGACATAGTGCATATGATGGCAATGAAAAAGCCGACGAACTAGCCAGAAAAGGATTCGCATCTCAGTCCATGATGCCAAGACCATCAAGTGGGCTACTAAGAAAACACTATAAAAGACGTATCAAAACTGGGATAATAAGCTCCATTTCTGGAGGGAAACCGAAGGGAACCTTATGTCAAACAGTTGCCACAAAAAAAAGAAACAACTACTACAATTAAGTACAGGTCCGTTTCGACTAACACAGTTTTCCTAACAGGGCACTGCCGTGTGAACAAAACACCTAATGACCATGGATATAGAAGCAGATTGTGCAATGAGGACGCAGCATTCCATTCCGGGCCCCAAAGATCGACGCAGTAAACCGCCTAAACTTTCCAAACAACAAAAAGAAACGTCAAAGGAAAGGAAAAGAAAACTGTAAAGATTCACATAACTCAGTAAATTTAGAAGGAATTACTCAGCTGTTACTGCGACAAGACGCCTTCGAATAGCTTGAGTCCATAATTACCAGTCCTCCAGTCCTAAAATTATACGACGTGATCAAAGCAGTCAAGTAGATGTGAGTTCATTCACCATTTGGTGCAATACTCTTGCAAGAAGGTCATCCAGTAGCATACCCGTCAACGGCTCTGACGGAAATACAAGAACGGTATTTCCAATTAGAGAAGGAAGCACTGGCAGTCCAATTTGGATGTGAAAAATTTCAACAATACATCTGGGGAAAGAAGGTAATTGTTGAGTCTGGCAATAAACCAATTGAATCTATTTTTCAGAAACCGACCCACTCTTTGCTACCACGAATTCGAAGAATAAGGCTTGCCCTATTCACGTATAATACCACCGTTGGCTACATACCAGGTAGCTGATACACTCAGTCGTGACTGTGAAAATAAAGTCATCGGAAGCCATAAAAAATCAAACAATTCGCTCGAAATCCTAACAATGATCTTCATTTCCGACAAGGAACTAGACAGAATGAGAAAATTTCCTAAAGCCGATACCGTATCTCAAGAATTAATCGACCTTGTCACTCCACAAATTTACCGTATCATCCACGAGGTAATAGTCTGGCAGAGCGTGCAGTTCAGATCGCAAGAAATGTCTTGATAAAATCACACTACGACAACATCCACCTTGGTCGTCTGAAATACAGCAAAACACCACAAGGAAACCTTGGGTCACCAGCTGAGCGTTTGTTCAGTCACGTTAACATATATTACGTAGTCTCCTTCCAATAACAACAGAATCCTTACCAGCAGAACCAAAACTAAAGTTTCAAACCTACTCCGCGCCGAAAGGGAAAAGCAGGCCACATACGCCAACAGTGGTGCAAGGGACTGCGAACAACTCTATCCAGGTGATTCAATGGTACGAAACGAAGCGAAAAGGAACAGTTGAATCCAGAAACTGTTGAAAGCGAAGTTCATCCCAGCTCATACAGCATCCCAGCGATGATGCTGAAAATCTACCATTAAAGTGCTTCCAGATAATGAACCATCATTACCACAGTCTCCAAACACTTCACCTATACCACCGGCAGAGATAAGTAAAGTTCCAAAGTCAGACGAAGTAAAACCACCAACCACACAACCAGTTCTTAGACGATCATCGAGAAATGTCTAAACGCCGATCCGCTTGACATATCAATAAATAGACATCTGCTTCGCAAATAAGGGAGATGAGAACATGTTTGGACTCTTCAAGGCACAACATTATTGCATTATTATACTACTACTACTACTTTCGTCAAAACTTAACCTTGCTGTTTACACTACGTAAATTCTCTCTCGAAGCAGCGGACATAGCTGCCGGCACATTTACAGAGTTAACAGCCTTTCTAACAAATTTTTTTTTGTAATTGGTGCGCAATACATATTTGCACATAGCGCGGGCGAAGGAAATTAAGGGAGAAAGAAAGGGGAGGTACCGATATACGTTGGTTTTAAATGTTTGAAGGTTGTAATGGCTACAAAATAAAGAGCTAGGCAGGGCTCGGTCATGAGCGACTTGTTCGGGTTAGGAAAGAATCGCGATATTTCAGGGTACGTCTGAAAGAAGGCTTGATGGTGTACTGGTGGGCATTCATAGCGAGACGGGTATTACGGTTGGATATTTGAAAGGCGGAATGCTACTGGCAATTTCTGTGGAGCACAAGTGGTGGAAATAGCGATAGAACAAGGTGAAGCAGGAGACATAACCTTGGTGGTCGACGGTGTCAATTGACTTTGTAATATTTGCATCACCTATAAGTTTTATCGCAGGGTTCTGAATCTTATCTAGTAGGTGGAAAGAAGTCTTAAGGACAGATGTGAGCATTGTACTTCAATTTTGAACAGATGAACGCCTTATATATTAAAGCTTGATCACGGATCGCTTGAGGGAATTTAGATATTTCGCATCACTTTCGGCGAATTTGAAAATGTGGTCATTCCAATGAAAGTTGTCATTGACACACATACCGAGAATGGAAAGTTTTTCGGTTTCAACGATGCAACTGCCATTTATGGATAATGGCTGGGTATTTGATTTTTGCTTAAGCGACAGCAGACAGCATTGTGCTTTAGAAGCATTAGATTCCACTCTGTTGATAGTTCCCCACTTGGTAATGCTGGTTATATTGGAATTAAATGAGCTTAAAATACGCTGCCGTTCCCGTTCTACGGCCGAAGAGCAGGGTTGGGAATCAGATAACTAATATAAAAGCAGAGAGTACTGTAGTTAAACAAAAAAACACTGTGGCGCTGCCAGCCCGGTATAGGCCATGGCCTAGTTTCTTGACACTCATTTGTGTTGCTCATATTGTCATTTTTGTCACATCTGAGCGGAGCCTACGGTTTATCACTATCACTGTTTGCGTGATAGTCCAATGAGCTAACTTTCGCGCCATCGCCATCGCCTGTCGTACTGTCGTTATCGAAGTAATTAATTGGATTAGAAGTAGCAGACAAGAGATCGTTGATGAATATTAAAAAAAGTGTCGGAGACGGAATGGAGCCCTGGGGCACACCAGCATTTACGAGTATTTTGTGAATATCAATCGAAGATAACTTGAATTGATGGTTCCGAAAGGTAGTTTCTAATCTATTGAAAGAAGAGACGTTAGTGCAAGTGTAGGAGCAGAGAGAAGAAATTCGCCTTTTTAAGGGACTGGCTGGACAAATGCTGTTTTCTATCTGCTCGGAAAGAGTCCTAAAGAGTAGGATTGATGAAAAATCTTACGCGGTAAGTTTGTCATCGTAGAAGAACACATTTTTCGAAGAAGGAGAGATATACCATATAGACCAGCGGATTTGTGAATGTTAAGATCTTTAAGTAATCTTGCTACTACACGACTTCGAAAATGGATTGGTCTCATTGAAGATTCAACGCACTCAAGTGTAGGCAGAGACATAACACAATCTGGAAGTTGGTCACAAAATGTACAGCAAGCAGATTGGCTTTGGCCAAAGTGCTGACAGCTGGAATGTAAATATAAATGAGCGTTGGGATGGAGGATGAGTCAGAATTTGTAATATTTTTGACAAACGGCCAAAAGTTTTTCCAATTTTTACGATATTGTAGTATCTTTTGCCTTAGTCGGGTGTGTCGTGTAAGACTGAAAACACATTTCTCTAACGCTGACAGCCTCTTTACAGCTCGAGTCGTATCCCGCCTTTTCTTTTGGTCTGATGCTCTTAATCGTACGAGGAATAAAGGATCTCATTCCAAAGAGAATGGGGTCTTTGATCATCTCCGCAGCGGCACCCACATGGTTATGGAGGAAACATAACAACTAGTTAAAAATTCCGAAAGAAGGTGTTCAGCCCGCTCCAATTGGCTTTCTCGTGTTGCCATACGCTTCTTTTAGGAATCTTTTCTCTAAATGTGTAGTCAATGTATGAGAATTGAACTGATATGACACAATGGACCGACGTGCCCGGAGGGGAGAGCACATCAATGGTGCACTTATCAGGGTGAGAAAAGAGAAACAAGTCAAGGGTGTTGGTGGTATGACTATCAACGTTTGGTATTAGCTTGGGCTCAATTACAAGCTGGGTCAAGTTGTCTTCCGCACCTAAGATCTCAAAACACCTTCGGGTGTTATCTGTCCAGAATGTCGAAGCCACCAAGAATTGTGTACACTGAAATCGCCCGCAATAATGATGCCAATATGAGGATGCAGTGATACAATTGTTTCAATGAAGTCAGACAGCACATCAAACTCGTTTAAGTCCGAATTGCTGTGTGTTTGGGATTCCGGATTCCGGATTGGAACAGGGACTGCATTGTGGTGAAGTTTGGTAGGCTACATCACTAAGCAAGTAAAAGGCTCTAAAGGTCTTTTTTTTTTTTTGATTTTATTTTTGCAATATTGGTGCACTCGCGCGCAGATTAGAGGGGAAATGGGAAGTTGTCAGCTCGACTTATCAAATTGCGGCATCATAGACGAGTTTTACATGGACGACATCACAATGGGCCCTCTTGAGGCCGCAGTGATATGGGATTCAATATACCACCTCCCCCCACAATCTAATCTAATCTGGTATGTAAATAAAACCATCACTTGCAGGCAAGGACCTCTAACTGATTACATAACTATTTGACTGTGATCTGCGAATTCATTCGTTACTGCCGAAAATATAATTGCCCAGCCTTATTTACCCAAAAATCGTTAGTTCTAAGTAGAAGTAAGTAAACAGATTCGTAATTCTGATTTAACGCATTAAATACTCTACGAACACGTAGAGAACAAAAGCAGTTACTGCAAAGCACTTGGCATAACCAGTTGGTAGCTATTCAACTAGTCACAAGTTCTCATTATTTGATCCTCTAAACACGAAAAATCATAGAGAAGATACACTTTCTACGTATGTAAATACCTGGTAAGCCTTTTTAAGACAATTAGATAAAAAAAAATTGTGTGGTGAGCAGCATCATATACCATTAACCTTGAGTTAAGGACTACGATTCATTTGCTGACGTAGTTGCCGTCCTTCAAAAAGTAACAGATTACTTTAATCCGATGAATGTGAGTATCATAAAGCTGCACGTGAATGCGGTTGTTAGATAAAACATAGGGAAAAATAATTAAAAGGTCAGAGTAAAGACGCGAAGAGAAAAATTTGGCGTATTTATGACGCATTAATGGCACATCCTTATTGTCCGGGCTATTTTATGAGAATTTTCCCGACAATTTGGGCTTGTGAAAGATGTCAAAATGTTGAAAGACACTCTGCAACAGGATTACAGATATCCTTTTAAAAGTCCACCATTAGGTGGAAGGTAATTTCCCTATGAAAATGGCCATTAAAACAGAACGAGAAGTTA
Organism: Volucella inflata; assembly: GCA_928272305.1. Taxonomy (NCBI): domain Eukaryota; kingdom Metazoa; phylum Arthropoda; class Insecta; order Diptera; family Syrphidae; genus Volucella; species Volucella inflata. The sequence continues at coordinate 157,706,332 of OV743716.1, forward strand.
CCCTCGTCTTCTTCAATTAGGCGAAAGAATAAACAAAAATATAAGACGTCCCTGTGAGGCCTGGGTTACCAGATCATAGAGACCAAGCTACTATATATGAACGGTTTATGATTTATCCAGGATGGCGGGATTTGTGTTGAACACAAAACACATTTAACCAGGTCATATGCCAAAGTATTTTGACTCTAACTGGTATGTTGATTCTCAAAGTGAGTGGCACTTCCTTTGACGGTATCTTATGTCCTTTATAGTACTTTTAAAATTTAAAATAAAAAAAGTGATAGTCCAGAAAAACCATAAAGCACTTGGCTTTTAGGATACATTACACAAGATTGCTATATTTTTCTTTTTACGGAGATATTTGTTTTTTTTCTTAGAAGAACCGTGAAACACAAAGGACCTAACTATAGCAATTACCTGCAGATAAAGTGTACGATGGAGGGGGACAAAAGGAGATAAAATTCGCAAAACGAAAGAAGGAAGAAAAAAAAAAAAAACGGAAAAAGAGAAAAGGTAGAAGAAATACATCATTCTAAGGAAAATTATTCTTTGAAATAAAGCTTTTGAGGATTTAAGCAGCAGAACCGAGGCAGAGTGTGAATCCCGCATCCTTTGTACGAATACTCGTACACATTTTCATTTTTATGTTCAGGTTGGTTATTAATTTCTTTATTTCTTTGCTCACAGAATTAAGGATGTTCAAATGGATAGAATAGATAGTCAAGGATACAAAAATTCGTAGAGTTTCGCGTGAGCAATTTATTTGAACTCGTTGTGAGAGAAATTTATGTGCACACATCTATCCGAAGAATTGTCTTAAATTTTTTATGAAAATATCTTTCATCTGTTCATTTGGCATTCTATGTCCTTTTTTGTTTTATGTAAATTGGGCTTTCGAAAATCCTCAAAAAGAAATTCATTTTGAAGAACTTGTCTGGCTTTTAACAAAAGTTTTCTTCATATTTGTTGCAAGATTTACGGTTGAAGTTGAAGACAAGTTGTAGGTCCGTAATTATTAAGCAAGTCCCATCTGTGCTAATTGAAGAATTTTTTGTCTTTTTTTTAGCAAACCGCAGTAACCTCGTTGGTACAGAGTCTTTTATTTCTCCAAATTAAGAGTCGTTACTCGGGTTAAGCCACAAACTAGCTCCGATGTAGAAAATTTTACTATTGACAATTCAAGCAAGTGAAAGACGGAAAATGCAATACATCACAACACCGCTAGGTTAGGTTAAACAGGGTGTGCCATAAGACACTACACAAGGCGCGATCCCCTGTGAGCCCAGTTGAAACCAACTCCAATTTGCAAAAACCTAAACAGTCTCCCTACTGAAACATCTAATTTGTCTACATAAGCCAAGAAGGCCTTGCCGTCTACTTCCTCTAAGTTTTCAAGGAAGCATTTTCCTAAGAATTTCCTGCGGCTACGCGATATTGCCCCATATTCACACCGTATGTGTGTTATGTCCTCAACCGCTTGTAGATCCCTGCAGAATCTACAAGTGTCTGTATTTGTCAGTTTAAGTCTCTTTGAATGTCACTGTCAGCAGTAGACAGTGTCCTGTCAGTATTCCTACTAGCGTCCCAAGCTTATCCCTATTCAGCTTAATAAGCTTCCTAGATCTTTTACCATCGAAAAGTGGCCATAGAGCCTTTGATACCCTATGTCCTTCCAGATTTGACCACCTTAGTCTTGATGGTTTTTTCTTCAAAAGTGACCCTTACCGTGCAGAGGGGTGGTTTGACATCAGCAACCTCACTATTGTCGAGTAGGCCTTCACTTCTTGCAAGCTCGCCTGCTTGTTCATTTCCTTCTATACGGCAGTGTCCTGCCACCCAGCACAGTCTCACCCTGTTCTGAATGCATAATTTTTTGAGCTTTGTGCGACAGCCCCTGACTGTGTTAGAGTTGATGTTGGTTAACTCCATTGCCTTAAGAGCGCCCTGGCTGTCGATGTAGATAGCGATATCTCTACCGGAAACCGATCTCATCTGCATCAGCTCAGCCGCCCTGAGGACAGCTAAAACCTCTGATTGGAAGACACTACTAGTGTCCGGTAGCCTTATGGACACTCTTAGTTCCGGGTCTTCCGGGAAAATACCGCAACCTGTTCCTTCCTCTGTCTTCGAGCCATCTGTGAAAACTGCAATTTCGTTTGGTCTTATCACTGCATTTTTTTGCCAGTCGAAATTGATTAAGGAAGGGATTTCATCCGTTTTAATAGTATTGCCTGGCAGTAGCTCTTCCAGGGTTGTGCCGTGTCCGAAGCTACTCTTTTTGAAAAGACCCAGAATAGTGAGTCGAATCGCATTGTTGCCAGCAAGTTTTTTTTTATCTGTAAATCAAGGGGTGTTAGGTGCAGAAAGGAGTCCAATGCAGCCATAGGAGTGGTACGGAGCGCACCTGCAATGGCTATGGAAGCCGTTCTCTGAGCAGTATATGCCTTTTTGATTCTTTCCGCTTCGTTGAGATTCCAATTCAGTTTCTTATCCAAAATCACGCCAAGATACTTCGCACTATCCGAGAGGGACAGATCCACCCCGCTGAGTTTTGGCAGTGTGAATTGTGGTATCTTGTACTTTCTGATAAAAGAACCAGTTCCGTTGTGGAAGGATTGACATTGAGATCGCAGCTGCATGCCCAAGTGCTGATCGTCTTCAAGGCAAGCTCCATGATCTCACTCTAAGTGTTTAATTATTTTCCCTGCACTATTATGACCACGTTATCCGCATATGCCGTGGGGCTAATGCCAATTGAATTAAGCTTTTTGAGGATGTCATTTATGACCAGTACCCAAAGGAGTGGAGATATGACTCCCCTTTGAGGGGTTCCTCTGGTCACTGCCATTCTAACCGAGCTTTGACCAATGGAACAGTTTATTATCCTACCTGCAAGCATGTTACAGATCAAATTTGTTATCCCTTGTTCTATTTTTGAGTCTGCTAGAGCACCTTTGATGGCGCTGAACTTGCCGTTATTGAAGGCCTCTTCTATATCTAGGAAGGCTGCCATCGCAAACTCACCGAAGTGTAGACTTCTTTCAATTTTCCCCACCACCTCATGTAGGGCGGTTTCCACAGATTTGCCCTTCATGTAGGCATGCTGGGTTTTAAGCATAAACAATGACAGACTTATTGGTCTGAAGTCTTTTGCTGTTATGTTCCCTTGCTTGCCGGCTGTACGTATAAGAACCACCTTCTATCCAAGCTTTTGGAATATAGCCCGTTTTTAAACTAAGTCCCAGAATTTCCATAATTTTTTGGATTGCTACCTCAATTGCTTTCTGCAGCATAATAGGTAGAACACCATCCGGGCCGGGGGATTTATATGGTTTTAAGGACTGAATTTCTCATCATATTTTTTTCCTTGTTAATAAGAACACCAATCTCCCCTTCGGAGATAGAAACATTGATGTCCTCAGTGTGCCGTGGCAAGCCGGAGTCAGTTGATAGTGTGGATCCAGGGGAATGGGTTTTCACAACACCACTAAAGAGTGATAAAAAACCCTGACACCAAGTACTTAAAATGCTAAAGAGAGCAGGAGTAAAGGTCATGTTATAAAGCTAAATAAACTAGGATGAGCATGAGCGTGAGCATCCAACCACTAAGTAGAAAGATGACTTTGCCAAAGATTGCTACTAAATGCTCCTCAAAATAAAATTAGAGATTTGTGCAGCACCGATGGTAAGGAACACATGACTACTTTTTAACAAGAAGCTAACTGCAAATAACATTGGATCGGATTGGATTCTAATACATTAAGACAGTTCTTGACAACAAATCCGTAAAGTTCTAGAATTCTTTTGGAGCGAGGTTTCCTTTAGTTAGACCAAGAGTTAGAGAAATAAGATTGTCTTCCTTCCCGGTCCTATCTGGGTAGCCAATGAATCTCTTACTTACATAGAGAAGGATGATGTCGATCCATCCTACACGTCTTAGCTATCTGAGGTGACTTGTCCACACTTTATGCCTATGGGGATGTCATTGTATAGCTCGTACTGTGTAGTTCGTCAATGACGGACTTGTCAATGAGAACTGGACTAAGTATCTTACGAAGAATTTTTTTCTCGAAACGGACGATTCTCCAACGCCATAAAATAGGACTTGAATTATCAAGGTCGTATAAAGAGTCCTTGTTTCACGAAATTTTACACCGCTGACATTTTGCATTGTTGAGGGGACTTATTTACTTACTTGAGGTGGCGATATACTTCGGGGTAGACCTGGGCCTCAGATAGCTCGATCTTTTGCTAACTGCCTCCAGTTCGCACGCAAAGTTGGCTGAGGTCCCCTTCCACTTGCGTGCCCCACCTCCATTGCTTTGTCCCTTTCGGGTTTCAAAGACTTTTTGAACCAGAGCGTAGCATGACCCAACTATCTCAGTCGTTGGATCTGCACCCTTCTGGTAAGGTCGATGTCTCAACAGTCCATACAGTTTGTCGTTGCATTTCATCCTCCACTCAACGTCAATGCAGACGGGACCGACAATCACTCGAAGAATTCTCAAGGAGCCAAAAGCACCCTCATCCATTTTTGACAATTTCCATACATCTGCGCTATAGAGGAGGACTGGGATTATTAAGGTCTTATAAAGGGCGACTTTTGTTGTTCGAGAGAAGGCTTTACTAGTCAATTGCCTTCATTAGCCCAAAGAAGTAGCGATTGGCAAGAGTTATTCTTCGTTTGATCTCTGCGCTAGTGTCGTCTAAATTTATAGCTTAGCCAATGTAGACAAAGTCCATAACTACTTCAAAGCTATACCTGTCGAGGTATAACGTTCTATCTGAGACGTCGGTGTTGAGTGCCCTTTTTGCTTGACAGCATACATATATGTACCTTGTTTTACTCTCGTTGATCGCTTAACCCATTTTCGCCGCTTCTCATTGACATCAAGCTGCTTGCTTCCAATTATGTCAATATCATCGGCGTATTCGAGTAATTGGACGGACTTTTGAAAGATAGTGCCTGTTGTAGTTGCTTGTGAGTTTTGCACTATTCTTTCAAGTACGTTGTTGAAAAAATCGCATTACGGCGCATCGCCTTGTCTAAATCCTTTCTGGACATCAAAGGTCTCGGTGAGATCTTTACCGACTTTGATGGAACAGCGTGCATTCTCCATCGTCATCCTGCACAGACGGATGAATTTGGCAGGGATGCCGAAACTACACATTGCTCTGTATAGCTCGTCTCTATAGATACTGTCATACGAGGCCTTAAAGTCCATGAATACGTGGCGTGGCTCACGGGTCCTCTCCAAGATCTGCCGTAGTGTGAATTTCTGGTCGATGGTGGACTTTCCTGGCCTGAAGCCACACTAATATGGACCTATCAGGTTGTTGACGAACGGCTTCAGACGTTCACATAGATAAGATCTTGTATGCGATGTTAAGAAGATTCCTCTGTAGTTGGCGCAGGTCAGAGGGTCTCCTTTCTTAAGGATCGAACAGCCAATGCTAAGGTTCCATTCATCGGACATATTTTCGCCCGACCATATTTTAGAGATGAGTTGGTGTATGCTTCTTACCAAGTCATCGCATTCCGCTTTGAAGAGCTCGGCAGTCAGGCCATCCGCTCCAGCAGCTGTTTTGGACTTAAGCTTAGATATAGCTACCTTCACTTCATCCAGGTCGGATGGACGGAATTGTTGGTCATCATCGTCCAGGTTGATTCGGTTGATTCTGCCTGACAGCGGTATTTGTTTCGTCATCACCATTATACAGTCTACATTTTTCAAAATCGTCAGCACTACGATATTCCCTTGTTCGTCTCTACAGGCTTTGGTTCGGGGTTTGTATTCGTGGCATGTTTAGTAAAACTTCCGAGTCTTAATCCTGGTGTAGCCCCTCATAATTTCATCGACTGCGCACGGGGACTTATCCCCTCAAATTGTTCCAGTTGAGAGGTCCTCTTCTATGTTGATTGAGCAAACGATACTGAAATTCTTTTCATTACGAGTACACTCTTCTGACCACATCTAGGAAATGGCTTGGTGTATGCTCTTCACAAAGTCACTTCCAACTGCTTTGAATACCTCGGCCAGGCTAAGGAGCTTTGTTGGATTAACCTTGCAGTTTTTCTATTTTATACCTTCTCACAGTTGTTCTTCTTTGCAGTGCCTCTTGTGAAATCCACATTCACTTCTTGGTAGTGATCCGAGTCACTGTTGGATGTCCGGAAGATTAAGACGTCCATAATACTGTAAACGGCAAACTCGATTTAGCGTTCCATGCTCCGGAGATTGGCACGTCTCCTTTTATATATTTAAATGAGGAGACCTTGCGCTTGTTATGGTGAAATTTTGCTTCGACAAAAATTGTGTCTCTTTCAGGATTGTGAAAACGGAATAAGGGAAGGACGAAGCTCAATTTCGAGATTTGTTTATGTAAATTAAAGGCATCTTGGCTGGAATAAGATTTCAACAACATTTAAGCTCCCATAAACCTATTTTTGTTAAGCATAATGTGCCTCAACACCACAAAGACACTGCCACAGAAATAATGATTCTCATAACACTTGTAAGATTTGGGCGGAAAATGCCTCCTACGTGCAAATCACAACCAATATCAATTCGATTAGCCTCACATGAGTATATGTACACACGAGCATATTAAACCCAAAAATCTCATCATCACCATCAATATCCCTTCAAACCTATGAAGCCTTTCGTAAGTGCCCCCAAGCCCTGACATCTTCACTTGGAAAATTCTTTAAAAACAAACAAACTAAGAGCCAGGCAATATTTTAGATACCTCCGTACTCAAAACTGTGTGTATCTATCCATAAATGTATGGATATGTGCTTTCAATTAATTGTGCAAGTAATCTTGCGCAAACAATACGCATCCTGTGATCCTAATCGCAAGTAAATAAAATTTCCCAACAATTTGCTCGGCAAAATTGGTTCTCCTCTGCGGTTGATTCTGATGAGTAAGTCACTTTGGTGGGTGTGGTGTGTATCGGGATATCACTTTCATTTATCCACTTGAGTTGTGTTTCATGTATTGTCGTGTTGGGCATGTTGATCAAATGTAGCGTGAAATTCTAATGAATTTCTAATTTTCCTTCCGGTTAGGGGGATCCGAGAAAAAAATAAAACATTGTTCTTTGCCTTCGGTGACATAAAAACCAAACAAATTACACTCAAGGACAACGTGAAGGATATCCGTATGTTTGATCCTTCATACTATAAATGTAACGCAAATAAAAAGACGATAAATTCCACTTAGGGCCGGATCCTTGGCAGAGAAATGAAACGGAAACACATTGTGTGGAAGCTAAAAGTTGAAAGTCAAGGCGGGTAGATGCCCGATGTTGTCATCATCACGTCATTACGCGAGTACGAGTAAATGTGGCACGTCACGTTCTTTGGCCAAACTAAACAAATTATCCGAATCGAGAGATGAGCACATTTTCGATATTGATTCTTTTAGATATCCAATGCCTATACGGTAGCTGAAATCAACTCTCTCTCTGTCTGTATCTGGATAGTGTCTTACTATCGAAAATAAAGTAATAAGTGTTACGATTCGTAAGCTTTAGAGATGCTGACCCAACAAAGCCGTTTAGATTTTATTACTTACAATGTTTATGGGGCGCGTTTGCTAAACTGCGTCATCAATTGAACGACTATGAGGTTCGGATAATATCTATTCGTACTTATTTTGTATCTCTAGAATTTGTAAACAATTTCAGCTAACGATTTGTTGTCTTTATCTGTTTTTAATTGGACGAAAAAAATGAATGCAAGCAGTGATGTAAATTCGGAACGTAAAATTCAGACTAAACTTGAGATACAAACGAATATGGTACATACTCACGCCAAACGGTGATGAATAGATTTAAGAATTTCAATCAGATTTCATACGTTCAGTGATTGCAGGAATAACAAAATAACGAGGTGTGGTCATCATAATGCGCTTAACTCCGAATCCTGTTCTATTACTTATATCGACCGAGCGGATGGTTAAATTCCATAAATTCATTGGAGTTGGAACTGACACTGGCGCAGTTGTCAAAAAGAGGAAATTGCAAACGACATTGACATTGTTCATGTGTGACTAAATGTAATGTGCATAAATAAGATTAATTACAGCCGGATACCAATCCATAAACAAAATATGCACAAAGGCAGGCGTTCTAAGGGCAAAAAATACATATAAAAGCGGCATACCTCAAGGCTACATTTTTGGTCCGTCACTTTTCGAGGGTTTCGACCGCGACGTAACGATAGCGGCACTTGTCAATACAAGCTAGTGAATGCTAGTTGTGCATCTTTTGACAGTTACTTACCGAAGTTTCAGTCATTTTGGACGCGCAGTTTTTAGTTGACAGTCGTTTGAGTGAGTCGATGTGAGTGTTTTTTGTGAAAATGGGAAAAATTGAGTATCGAGCTGTTATTGAATTCTTGTTTTTGAAAGGCAATACGCCGACGCAAATCAAAAATGAGTTGCACCATCATTTACCATAGTATTTTGGGCAGGTGAATTTAAACGTGGCCGTAAGAGCTTGGGAGATGCTGAACATCCGGGACGTCCAAAAATTGCAACCGCTGACGATAACATTGCTAAAGTTCACCAAATGGTGTTAGACGACCACCGAATTAAAGTGAGAGAGATAGTATAGATAGAGGTTATGAAAATGTCCAAAGAACGTGTTTGTTACATATTAAAACAAGATTTAGGCATGAGAAAGCTGTGTGCGCTTTAGGTGCCGCGTTTGCTTACGTTAGACCAAAAACGTGTTCGAATGAGCATTTCCAACGCTCTGTTGGCGCAATTTAGGCGCAATAAATCCGAGTTTTGGCGCTGTAGATAAAGCTTGGATACACCATCATACGCCCGAAACAGTGGACTGCAAAGGGCGAGCCGGCTCCAAAAAAAAAAAAAAAATGTTTTTTCGGCTGGGAAAGTGATGGCGACTGTTTTTTTTTTGGGATAGTAAAGAATTTATCTTAATCGATTATCTTCAAAAAGGGAAAACCATTACAGGAGCATACTACGCATCATAACTTGCCAAGCTGAAGGCAGCAATTGCGGAAAAACGGCCAAATTCGCAGAAAAAGAAAATACTGCTTCACCATGACAACGCGCCGTTTCACACATCAGGGGTTGCCATGGCGAAAATCCATGAATTAGGGTTTGAACTGCTTGCCCATCCGCCTTATTCACCAGATCTAGCCACAAGCGACTTCTTTTAGTTGCCTCATCTAAAACCTGCGCTCGGAGGACAGAGATTTTCGTCAAATGAGGAGGCAATCATCTTCGTGAACAATTATTTTGTAGAGAAAAACGTCAAGTACTATTTGGACGGGTTAGAGAAATGGGAGCATCGCTGGGAGAAGTGTGTAGGTAGAGTTACAAGGAGACAATGTAGAAAAATAAAATAAAAATTTGAAAAAAAATGTCTTGTATCATCAATCCTTTCGTGTAACTACGTTTGTGGATTGTGTAGTTGGAAGATCCAAGAAAATAATTAAACTCCGAAAATTCTAAGCCAGAAGTAGAAGTTGGAGCAGAATCTAGCTTTTAAGACTGTTTGAGCTTTGCCTATTTTCTGTATTCGTAATTATGAAATCAGGGTGGAGAATGGTTGAATTGCTAGACCATATTTTTTTAATTTGCATGAAGGTTGTTCCAGCAGGATGGCGCCATGTGCCATTTAGCAAACGAAACAATCAACTTATTAAAGAAAACATTGGATGAACGCGTTATTTTTTCAACGTAGTGGACTTGTACAATAGCTTGCCCTCCAAGATCTTGTGATTTGTCGCCCGTTGATTGTTTTCTTTAGTTAGGTATACGTAAAGAATCTGGTCTATGTTGGCAAACCAACAACAATCAAGCACACATTATTCCTGGTATTGAAGAAATACGGCCACAAATACTTGAAAAAGTGGTCGAAAACTTTGTCTCTTTGGGATGACATTCAGCAGATCCAGCCGTGGCGGAGCAAGACTGAATAGAGAAGCAATATATGTACGGGTTTTGATTTCTAAGTTAGCTTACAACACAAGAAGTCTTTTAAGTCCAATCGTACGATGAGAACGAGTGAGTTCCATTTTAAAAAAATGGAACAGCTAAACGTTCATATAAGAGACATTTATGAACATAACATGCCGACTGATCTTCTTCATTATGCTTACCACAAAGCTCCTTCGAAAGTGTCGTCACTTTTTAGTCCAAATAAAGGCGACATTCAGATCAAAATTGGTACCAATATCGCTTTAATACTGATGGAACTTTTGAAAACTCGAGCCACAAATCTAACAAACCCTGCCTTATTCCACGGAAGCATTGATTCAACTATCCAGTAGCTTGGAGCAATGCTTGAAAAGCGAAGAATCACGGCCACTTCTGAAGATGTCTTAATAAAAATATCTACAACAAAGGGATGGCCATAATGTGATGACTTTTCTAGACTTTTACGGATTGGGACCATAGCACATTCTGCTCTCTACTTCCGCTTGATAGTTCTGCCCCGCTGGTCTTGTTTCAGGTTTAGGTCCCATCGTCAATTGTACTTAATTCGGAATGGGTCTATTCTTAACTATCGAGGCCTTCTATTCAGATCTATCGTAGGCCAGTTGGCACCGTTTATGTCTGCGAACTGGTTGATCCTTCTTTACATCCATGTCCACCACCTGTGTCGGGTCTTTCTCTACTTCACCGTCCCTCCCTAGTAGATTGATAATAGTTATGATTGCGTTAGGTCTGTTTTGAATATTTCTGTATACGAGTACAACCTGTACAGTTTACGTTCTCGGCCCGCAAATTATCTTGGGAAGGAGGGTCTCCTTTTTGTGAATAAGGCAGACGATGCAAAGTGTTCATGCAAACTTTGTGCCGACCACATTTTGGCAATGAGTTGATGCATGCTTTCTACTAACTCATCTACCATTGCCTTAAGAAGCTCGACAGATAGATCATTCGGTTCAGCAGCCTTAGTTTACTGAAGCTTGAATATTGCTATCTTCATGCCATTATAGTCGAGTAGATGAAGTTCTTGAATTTGGGGTAAAATGTACAAAATGGGCAATGCAACTTAACTTAATGTGCAATAAATCGATTGTTGGACGAAGCTTGTGTTGCAGGTAGCCCTATCTTTCTGGAATCATTGCTCATCCACGTTCAGGACGCATTGGCTTCTCTATGATTACTTGTGGATTTTTCGAGCCTCAAATACGGCAATTTCATTTGCTTACGAAGCTGCCAAGTTGGAAATGCGCCTCAATCTGAAAAGATTCAATTTCAAGCTGCTCTACAGGTCAAACAGAGAAGTGATAACGAAGAGGGTGGTCATTTTGCTTCAATTCCTGACTCAATTGGGTAGTACGACTAATGTTCAGTTGCGAAGATATTTGGTGGGTTGAGATTCTCGGGTTTAGGCGGACACTTTCGGCAACAACTGCACTATTCTCTGTTTAGCGTATAGGACCAACACGAGAAAATGTGCACTTATTAATCAGAAGACAAGTCTCATAAACTTTTATACACCAGCTGCAGTTTGAACATGATTTCGACCGCACTGATTCGGCAACAGGGTTTACACTTTGGAAATATTGTAACTTCGCAATATTTTCCAAAATTAGATACTGAAGCGTAAATCGATGCATTTCCTACAGCAAAATTAAAATACTGAGTTTCCATCAACTTTTTGTGCGCAAAAGAGCTGTCAGTGTTAGAGTAATATATGATTCAAAAAGAAACCAACAGATGGCCCAACGTTTTACTTATGACGTTGATCGTTAGTTTTATCGAGGAACTCGTAAAACCATACTTTGGTATCGTCTTTCTTTGTGGGAGCATAAGCGCATATCAGGCTAGTTTCGGTGAATAGAGCCTTGACGTGCATTGCAATAGGGAGTCCCTTTATATTTCGAAATTTAAAAATTCGTTTGTCTTCTCTGTTGCATTCGTCGTTGTAGATGTCACAGTTTGATTCTTTCTATTGCGCGGCTTATTCCAAAACACGTTCTGGATTGCTTCATCTGATTTAAAGCAATTAACGGTTTCCGTTTCTAGATCTTCGAGTGCTAATTCTGTTTTCGTTTCTGGAGAGCAAAACCCACAAATTGATTAATCAAATTAATATGCTTAATTTTAAAAGTCTACAATTCCATCTCGTGATAATCCAATGTGGTGAGGGAAGGTCTTCATTGGTGCGCTCAAGGGAAAGGGACCTTAAGCTTTTTGTTGAGTTCAGCTAGATGCGATCAAAGCAAGATCTTTCTAAAAGATGAAACGTGTGGAACCAGCAGCGAAGGAATGCCTGAATAAAAGACTTTCATTGTGACTGCCTTAATTGTGCTAAAAAATTTGGAAAAACGATCAGATGGACTACTATTTTGACATATCCAAACAACATAGCGCTAGGTTTCCTTTTTTTCCATAGGATGCTGTAATAAACAGAAAGCTGAAGTTTCCTCAATATATTTCTTACTTTGGTATAAACGTGAAACCCAATCTACACTTAAATTACAAAAATTAAAGGGAACATCGTTTACCCTTTACACCCCTCAGGCGAGTCACTAGTAGCAATTTACGATGATGCTACGAGTAAAGTAATTAATCTTCAACGAATCTGGAAAACTGGGAACGTCACCCACTTCAGATTCCTCTTCAAACTTCAATGTAGTTGAAAAACTTTATCCATCACCATGCATACTCTCAAATATTCCTCTCCGTAAGGACTTTGGTTCAGAAAATCACTCCAATTTGAGGAAAAGGCAAAGTTCAAAACTGAATCCTCAAAGAACAACAGATGAAATGCTCCATGAAAGATTGATTCTGTCGGTTCCCTTGAGTCAGGGACTGGATGAGCTATTTAAAAAAGAACGATAACAACAACACATTTTATGGCATAACAATGGGCAGACAAGTTAAAAACTAAGCAAATTCATAGCTTGAACAACATTTGAAGGTCAATTCCGCTCACTATGTGCAGGCAAATACGAGTACATACGCATACCTGTGTCAAAACAATTAAGTCAAAACCAAATATTCCCGACGATTTCTGTACAACAACCAATTTTAGTTCAAATAGTGAGGATATTTGCAATTAATTTGCCAACAAATCGTGTCCGATTCAGTTGGGAAAATCTAAAAAAAAAAAAAATTAATTTTTCGAAATACTACTCGTTCACATGACCCCATTAGCAAAAGCCAGTGCAGGTTTTGAACTTGCAATTAGAGAATTTGCTCGAAGCAATTAAGCGACGTCAGCAATTAACCAAATCCTGCAGAACTGATATTCGTATGTACCAGCAATTAACTGGGGAAATATTCAAAAGTAAAATCAACATCGGCAGTGTTTAGATTTTCGCATGACGAGCAGGAGTACCTGGAAAATTGTTGATTTCTACGATGCCTGGGTTGAAAAACGGCGAGTCATTAAAAATTCACTTCCTAAATGCTTTCACCTGGCGAGGCATAGTATGGTACTTCAACTTTAGTTGGAAATTTGCGCTGATTTCGACATTCTTAAAGCAATGGACAACAATTGATTATTCCCCTGTATATAGGATTAACTTTTTTTAAAAAGCACTCAAGGGATTATGAAAATACTTCCATATGAAGGAGAGAACCGATGCATATTGTTTTTGAGTTTTTGGAGGTTGTAATTTGTAGAAAATAGAGAGCCCGGCAAGGCATTCCATTAGCAAGCTTTACGACTTACGAAAGAATCATGATGTTTCTGAGTATACCCAAATTTGGGGTTGAGGGCACGTTGATAAAGATAAAGATGGTTCTTATGGCCAGTGGTTCTAAGAGCCCTATGAAAGGTGCTCATGTTTCGACATTTCTTTAACTGAAATAGTCAAATTTTGTTAGAAAAATACTCAATTAGGCACGATGTCGATAAAAGTGGCAGTTAGTTCATAAACAACAGCACTATAACCGCAGATCACCGTTGCTATTTGAACGCATTCACTTTGCAAACATCCCTTAATTCGATCGTCATTATTGTTTTGCTTACAGAAACTTCATGTCATGTGCAAAGATATAGGTTGTTTTCTAACAGTATAGTCCAAGAGCGAGCAAGTGGCCAGAATAAAAAGAAAAAGGCCAGATTCTAAGAGCAAAATTTGCAACAACACAAGGAATAATAGCAAAAGTCACAACAGCAGCAACCAAAACTGTCGGATAACAGCATAACAACAGCTCAGCAACAGTATTACAATAAAAAAGCCAAAAAGAGTCCACCTATGGTTTGTTCTTCTATTAGCAACCAGCCTTAGAACAAGCGATTGGTATATCGATAGACAAGTTCTTTCTCACTACAATTCGCTTGAATATTTCTGTGCACTTGCGCCCGACAAAGATGAATGTGTAACCGCTCTTTCATCTTCCCGAGGGATGATCGGCAGTCAAGAGCAGTTTTTGAATTTTAAGAGAATGAGTCCAGGAATTTGATATCGGCCTGGCTATCAGCAAATATGCGAATATTCTTGGATCAGAGAGGTCTAGAGGGGATGCTAACATGAAAGCTTTTGTCAAACCAATGTTGGGGCGTAGTGTAGTGAATGTATTTTGAAACGATTCCCTATGTTTTAGGAATATTAGCGCAGTCAAATAGTTCATTTGTTGGATTATGGTGAATAGCTGCGGTAGACGCCAGTTACCTGCTTAAAATATAGTGGGGTGGCAAGTGAAACAGAATATCTAGTGCCGCGGAGGGATTGATACATAGGACTCCGATTCAGTACAGACATGCTGTTCTTTGGACTTTGTTTAGTTTGCTGGCGTTGACTGCTTTTTATAAGGCCGTCTACCTACCTACCGGGGGAGCCTTTACCGCTTGGTATTACCAGCTTGAGGGGGCAATACACTTCATGCCTTCTGTTTTAAAGACAGAGTTTTTCTTTTCCACAGCAGCATAATACAAGCGCCTGCTTCTACAATGTGTTCGCTGTCAAAGATTCGAGTACACTACGTCAAACTGCAAAATACAACATTGATTCGATAAGTGTAGCGATTGAGGGTCCAGCAAAATCTAGCTACCGTGAGACTTATTCAAGAATACGTGATATACCGCAAAATACAGGGGCTGTCCTTAGCTCCATTTTATAATGAAATAAGAACTTGGCCGACAAATTTGGTGGCGATTCACCGGTCATTAGTTCTCAGTCAAACATCAGCCTTCATTTCCATAATTACCTACGCTCTAATGGGGTCAGGTATTCTCGCCTACAATACTGGAGTATCCACCTGACATACTGACTATCTTGTTGTAAAACAAATATGTTTCCTCAAATCACTTTATTCATCTCAAAATTCAATACACGACTCCTAATTGGCAGGGATTCTAACGCCGGAGATTGAGAAGACAAGGCACCAAACACTATAGGTACAGGGAAGCTACTGCTCAATTGGTGAGAATAAACAAAGTTTTATGTACCGACTGGGAGTCTGCCGTTTCCCAAATACGGCTCCGATCTAGACGAGTTGTATGTTTGTTGTTCGTGTACGAGATTAGCCATTACGGTCTTAATTTTACTTAGTTACGTTGGACATATAGTACTTCTCCAGAACGTTGACGGAACGTTTTCCTTGAACCCACTCTCTACCGACGTCAATCAAAAACGTGTTGATTGAGTAGATTGGAAGGTACCAACAACAACAGAATGAGGCCATAAAACTTCACTATTGACATTCAATACATTGCACCAACCCAAAAGTAAGCTGCTGCCGTCATTAAATACTCGTATCTGTAAGTTTGTACAATATTGGAACAGCGAATGTTGTGTAAATACCAGTTACTTAAATGTATAAGAAAAAAAAAAATATTTCGAAGGAGTAAATTGGTATTTCATAGTTAGAGGTAGCCCGCCCAAATGACCGACAATAAACACATTTTGTTAAGGTCGCTGTAGATCTAGAAGAAGCTATCAATAATGACTCACAGGACAAGGTCAACACCGTTGAAGCTACTTTGCAGAAAGTGTACAAGGCGAAAGATATGATTGCCTGAATTCAACTTGAAGATTCGAATCTCTTTGTGAATATTTACCTTCAAAATGATATGCCGATTTTAAAACTATGATTTTAGTGAGCTCAATGATGAAAATATTGCGAATAATGTCATCGCCTGCGAAAGGAAATGGGAAGCCTTCATTTCGCACTAATACGAGTAGTTCCAAACGATCTTTGAATCAATGAGGGGTAGGAAATCAGGCAACCGCTTTTAATTCTAGTGAACAATGGATATTATCCAGCGCATTGGAAAGATCGGTGGTGCATCCAAGAGACACAACAAGTCCGGCAAATCCTTCATCGACAAGCCTCATCGCGACGTACTTAAAAATGTGAGTTGTCCTGACTATGTGGATAACGAATTCGGTTTTAAGGTGGTTTACCAGTACACGCGGTTTATCGTCAATAAAGACTTCGGGGAACATCGAAAACAGCATTCAACAGTATTCATATTCATTCGGCGATCCTATTGCGTACACAGACGATTAATCGCTGATTAGGTCCAAAGATCGAGAACAATATTGTATTTTTGTAATGTGATTCCGAAAAGATATTGTGATGATCAGAAGTCAGAAACCATTCGTTTTCGGATGCCTTTTGTCTAGCCCTTATGGATACCACACATAGTTGGCCAAAATTTTCATTCATGGACAACATAGCCAACTAATTCCCCGTCAACATGTAGTCATATACTTTGGGAATATAAACTGTTTACATATCTCTTATCCACTCTATGCTTGCTGCTTGAAAATCTCATCTAGTTCTACAGGAGAATAAGTTTATTGGAAAATATTCAGGTGTTTCGGAGACCTTTCGTTTGTACAGAATATCAGAGTCGGAATACATATCTTATCCAAAAGACGTCTCGTACAAGAGGGAGAATATGAGATGCAGAACTATGTATCTAGGAGACTCATTGCAATAGCAATAATCTTGACTGTCGGTTTCATGCTTTATTCTCCTCGAGTCGTTCCTCTATTTTAGTAAGTTAGGAATGATCGAAGATAAACATGTCGGAATAGCTCCAACGCTCAGTGGACTAGACTGCAAAAGAGATATTACACATGACTTCAATTTTGGGACATACTTGCTTGTAGTAGTCGCTTTAGTCTTTAAGTCGTGGTCAGCACAAGAAATCGAGATTAATATAGGAGTAGAGAACAGTTCATTTGTGACAATTAAAATTCGTGTGGGTGACAGAACGAATCTCTAGGGCTAACTAGTATTCAATTTGTGTATATCAGACTTAAAACCATCTTAGACAGTTTATGAAAAAGAGCCTTATCGAACATGGCATTTTTGACAACAAAAAAACCCGATGACCAACTCTGTCAAATGCCTTTGAAATATCAAGACTGTCTTGCTTACTCTAGATTGGAGTTTGACTTTGATTTCATTTTTCAGTGAAACATTGTATCAAGCCGAACAGTCAATCATCGAGAAGTTTTCTCATTACGAGATATTTCTTGAGCTGATAGATAGATGGCGATGGCGATGGCGCGATAGTTAGCTCATTGGACTATCACGCAGACAGTCTGGGTTCAATTCCTGGCTGGGTCACCAACAATTTTTAAATCGCCATCACCCTTTCGGCGGGCAATAGCAAACTCACGAAAGTAAAATTTCCTACGAAAAAGCTTCCAAGGAGTGCCGTTCGGATTCGGCAATAAACCGTAGGCCCCGCTCAGATGTGACTAGAATGACAACATGAGCAACACAAATGAGTGTCAAGAAGCTAGGCCATGGCCCATACCGGGCTGCCAGCGCCACAGTGTTTGTTTTTTTTTTTGATAGATAGATATGGGCTGAAGTGCAATGGTTCTGTAGTATAGACAGAGTAGGTTTAATGAAAAAGCCTTCGGAGTGGACTTGCCGGCATAAAGAAATATCTTTTATCAAGAAGATATGCTAGCTGGACATTTTGAAAAAATAAAATGCAGCACAAAGTCCAATTGACTTGTTTCATATAAGATTATTGTCAGTTTAGGAGCTTAGAGGGAAAAAGCTACCCATAAACATTGTAGTTATCAGGGTGGGAAGTTTAAAAAACAAAACAAGTTCAGAATGTTGACTATCAACGCCATGTATCTGTAGTACCTATTTTTTTTGTTTAGAGTCAAGCACATCTATTTTTTTAAAAACCCGCACACACAACTCAGTTACTTCTTTTCCGAGATTATACAGCCCCAAAGATGAGTGCTAGGAACAGCACATTCCTATGTACAACACTTGGAAAACACAATATTTTCTTTTGCGAAAAAAGCAGATTTTAGATCAGATACTACAGTAATCCACTTAATTTTAAAATTTCCGCTCTGAACGTCGAAGCCCACTTAACTGAGATAGACAGAAACCTTCAAGGTAATCGAACCTTGAAAGCGTCTCAAAAGTATGAACGATTTCATGACTGGAATGTTTCCGGTATCGATGCAAACAATTTTATCAAAATAGATTCGCACGTGATTTCCGTTTCATTTTCGAACATTTTCAAAAGGGATGTTTAGGAAATAGGAATACATTCAGCAAGTATCTCAAAGGAGTTCCTTATAGAGCAAAACAAACTGAAATCGATTTTGACAGGAGATAGATAGATACCGAAGTTGACTTAGACAACACAAAATTCGGCAACGGATTGCCAGTACGCGATTTATTGATTTAAATATGTACTTAGCCATTTACAAAATGTCTAGCCAATGTCAATGCTGTTGCATTCGGAAGAAGGTATAACTGCTGGAATCTGGATGTTCAAGTTTTTCATCAAGGAAACATTGAGAAGAAACATTACCTCGTTGGAATTAAACCAAGGATTCGATTAAGATGCACCTAAATACTCAAAAACTCATAGAACACATACGAGGGCGGGTCAATAAGTCCGTGACTTTTGGATTAAAACACAGATTTTTTGATAAAAAAATAATTTTATTTTTCAACGTAGTCTCCCTTGAGCTCTATACACTTTGTCCAACGCTTCTCCAATTTTTTTATCCCTTCCAAAAAAAATGATTAGTCGAGGTCCTCAAAATAGGCCTTTGTTTGCGAGATGACTTCATCATTGGAGTCAAATCTTTTTCCACCAAGCCATTTCTTCAGGTTTGGGAACAAGAAGTAGTCACTCGGAGCCAAATCTAGAGAATAGGGTGGATGAGGGAGCAATTCATAGCCCAATTCATGGATTTTTGCCATGGCAACTGCACATGTGTTTGTGGTCGACTGTGAGCAAACGCGGCACCCATCTTGCGGAAAGCTTTCTCATGCGCAAGTGATCATTCAAAATTGAAACCACTGAGCCATGCGAGATCCCTACGGCTTCCACAATCTCTCGCACTTTCAATCTTCGGTCGGCCAACACCATATCGTGAATTTTTTCGATTGTTTCGGGTGTAGAGACCTCAACTGGGCGTCCAGGACGTTCGGCATCTTCAGTGCTTGTACGGCCACAACGAAATTCAGTAAACCACTTTTTTACCATTGAAATCGATGGTGCAGAGTCCCCATAGTATTTATCAAGCTTAGCCTTGGTCTCGGTAATGGTTTTTTTTCGCAAGAAATAATGCTTAATAAGCACACGAAATTCACTTTTTTCCATTTTCTCCTCAAATTAGTGAGTAGTCTGATAAAAATAGCTGTCAAACACAAACTAACTGACGCAGCAAGTTTAAATTTTGACAGGAGTCAACTGACAGATGCCTGTTGACAGGAGCAGTGTTGCTGTTTCAGTGAAGAGGTCAGAAATTAAAAAAGTCACGGACTTATTGACCCGCCCTCGTATTAAATTCATGAGCACTTCCTTACTCATGCAGGGTTATACAACAAGGGCATGCTCGGCGGCCGATAGCAATTAACTAGTCTACGTCATTGGGCTCAGAACCCTATACGGAAGAGATTTTAGGAGATATAGATGCCGCAAGCTATCTAATGGCTTCGAATAAAAATGGATTCACTGTTGACAATGACTTACACATGGGATGTACGAATTCGTAACAGACCACATGCAGCCGGGTAATTAGCAGTAGTCCTTGACTGTTTTTATACAGATATCACAACTTAAGCAACTTAGGCAAGAAGTCTTGAGCGAGTGTCTTGTAATAAATCGCAACAAGGCTAAATTCACTAACAAAAGCCCTTATGGAAGATAAGGACGACGCACGCCACCAAAGAATATTTCTACGAGCTCTCGACTAAAAATGAGAAAAATGTGCGAACTATGGATATGAGGATGAAGAGAACAGGGTGCACGACTTCATGTTTGATAAGGGACAACGGAAAAGGCTTATTTAATTTGTGGCAAGCAAGCGCTGGATTTCCACATCACAATATATATACACAAAGGGATATGGTGGTAGCTACATGAAGCGCTAAACCAAATTGATCGCATCCGATAGACGAAAGGCATTCCACCAGCATTCTGGAGGTTTTAACGTCCCGGTAGCCAACATCGACTTGGGTTCCATTCACCCCAACGGGGAAGGATAGCCGTGAGAAGGTATCCCGTAGAAAACTTAAACGCAAGAGACCACCAGAATCTTCACCCAACTCTTGTCCCGAAATCTTCTCTCAAAACCTCCGATGCTGCAGTTGATGTGCTAGGTTACACCGGACTTCCACCAAGAAATCTCTGGTTTGAAAAAGAATGCCGGTAAGCACATTCAGCTTAACAAGAAGCGGAGTTGGAAGAGAAAACGAGAACCGCTGTGTTAACGTCTTAAGCCCTTGGTCAGCAATCTGATTGCTGATTGCGCCTCTTTCAGTGCGATTCCAGACCAGGAAAGTGCACAATTGAACATATACTCACACTTCGGCATATCCTGGAGAAAAAAACTCAAGAAGTCGAGTCATGTCTAGTTTTGACATCACTGCCAAGCTTATCCGTCAGTGATGGCTTTGATGTTAAAGAAAGCTTTAAACAAAGGGGACGTGCTGTCATGAGATTTCTGTAACATCATACTTCAACGCATTGTGCGGAACTCACAAGGGAACATTGGAAGCACAATGTTTCAAAAGTTTGTGCAACTACTAGCGTACGTCGATCATATCGATATAATTATCATAACTCAGCGGGACTAACCGGAACGTTAGCTAATATCGAAACGGAAGATGCAACGAATTTAGCAGAAAGTCACAGTCAACAGCTTTTACTTCGAGCTAGGACAGGACTTTGTCTACCTTCACTCATCATCATTCCAGTCCTTCTCTATTGCGCTGGACTCTATTAAAAGCGAATGAAGATGTTCTCAGTTATTTGGAGAGAAAAATATTCGGTTCCGTTTACGTTGGCGGGGTTTGGTGGAGAAGGTTCAAGAACAATTAATATGAGCTGTACAGCGAGATCCACCTAGTTAGAAAACTGCGACTGAAATGGCTTGGACATGTAAAGCGAATAGTCTTCGAATCTATTCCGGAAAAACAGTAAGAAGGCCCTCAGCTAAGATGAACGCTGGAATGAGGTTCAACCAGCTATATTTGCATAAGTTTGGGAGTTCTGTTGTATTTGCTTGGTCAAGCTAAGCATTTCTGTATCATCCTGAGCCTAGTACCGGCTATAATGGACCTAAGCAAAGAGGAAAGACACTGACATATAAAAGTAGAACTGAGTGGGAAAGGCAGTGAAGACAAGAAGCGAAAGTCTTGTGAGTCGAGGATTCAAGATTTCTTAGTTGAATCTTGTTAACATGTCAAATTGGCGACCAAATAAGCGTTGTATTGCAAACGTTTTGCGAGTTTTCACTTTCATTTTTGCAAAGGCCACCATATTGGATTTCTTTGATGGCGTCTTTGTTTAAGAACCACAATTTCCAAAAAAGTTCGTCGTTCTTATTTCTTTTTTTGGAACGTCAGCCCTAAGTCAGTTCTTATCTGAGAGTTATCCCAACCCTAACCTTAAAAGTTAAGTCCGTTTCTATGACCGCTGAGATTATAAGCAGGATTATTTAATCCTCCTTATTTTTCTTGTGAAATTTGCGCCTCGGACTCCATAAGGCAGCTTCTATACATCTCTGATACAACTGACGCCAAGGCGATTAGCATTGCAGAAGTTTTTCTCCCTGACATTTTATTGTATGAGATAAACTTGATATCACGATATCTTTGATTCCTCAGCTTGGGATAGATGATAATAACATATTCCATTCGTTTGGTAGATTCTAATAGTAACAGACTTCTTCACGGTTCCAAACAATGGACTTGGAGTGGTGCTCCAGATCGTCAAAAAAGCAATCATAGTAAATCAGAGGCTAAAACAACATTTAATTTCGAGCTACATGCACAATGGCTGGCGTATATAATTTATATAGTTCACACCAGGCAAGTAATGAAAGCCCTTCAACACAGACCCAATTGTTGAACTACTAGATGCCCAGTTGTTGATGAGGTTATTACACAGTTTGACAGCATTCATTGATATCAGTCTAACTACCCCCAGCTCTTAGCTAATAAAATAAATCTGTCTTGAACACAGAAAGTTCCAATCCAGACACAGAAAAATAAAACTGGCAATCGAAATTCCGAAATTCAGAAATTCCTTGTCAAGTCCTTATCCAAGCAACAAGTGATTTCCATTCCACAATACGACTTTCACGCTTCCTTGGTCTAATCGTCCTACAACCTTCAGTTGCAGTCCGATACAAATTCACGGACTGTGGGCAGATAAACATTTGTTTTGTCATTCCATTCCTTCTATAGGATATTGTCCCTCAGCATATTCAGCCATTTCAGAATTCCAAAGGGAGCAAAACCTCCTCCTCCTGTAGTCGACTAGGATTACAACACAACCAAACTAAAAAGTCCCTTTCCACAAGTTGAACGGTTTGAATGCAGATTCCCCACCCCGGTTCTGTCCCGTAATAAAGATACGAGTATGTACTTTGGGTAGGCAACTTTCGGATTTATTAAGAATTGTCTTTTGCTCGTTAGTACCGACGGGTGTAATGCTTTACCGATTTGTCCCAAAAGTTTTTATCCCAATTCTATTTTTAATGTCCCAGACTAACTCTACGGATAGGAACCTTCAACAATCTGTTAACTTTTCTTTCACTTCCTTTAACAAAACCTTAAATCACTTGGTTCTCAGCGTGGTGTGTCATCGAAGGCGTTTCCTACCAGTTTGTAGAAGAAAAATAGTACATAAGGATGTTGAGAGGATTTAGGAATAGAAAATTCCATCTACTAAATGCTCCATCAAGTGGAAGACAAAACACAACCGATAAAAGCCGGAGACATCCTCTTATTTGAATAAAATCCACTAGCGGAACAAGAACATGAGCATTTCCCCAAGTGCGACACTTTTAAACGACATTAACATGCAAATTACGAGCCATTACCGTAGAAGAAAAACGACAAAAGTGTTGCCAGTTACCTTTGGAACCAAGATACATTTAAGTACTTTGGAGAAGTATGTCTGTTTGTTGCCAAATCTCTTAAAAGATAGTGAATAGATGCAGGTCTCAACATAGTTGTTACGTTGTAATAAATTAGCTAGATGACAACGTATTAGATTCATTCCAAAGACTATCTTATGCCATTAAATTATTGGAGGTAGTTGCGAGCATTCATTCACTACAGATGCGTACTATAAAGCGCATTCTATAGATCCAATTTTCGACCACTCTCGCGAGGAATCAGGCGCGTTTATTGCTTATTACTCGAACAGTGTTTTGCTCCAAAGAGTCATTCGTACCGGCGTACAATCTGCACCATACAAATCATTTTCTGCGTGCAGAAAACTTGGAAAACTTCTTGAGAATTGTCCTCGCTCCAAATACAGCTAAGTTGCTGCGAACGATGACGAATTCATAAGATGGGATTCCCTTTAACACAAGCTTCAACGCCGCGATATGTTTTGTTCCGAACACATCGGTCTCATTGTTGCTAATGTTTGAGTATCTTATAACATGAATTGGGTATGATATTCGATGAATA
The DNA here is from genome assembly GCA_928272305.1 of Volucella inflata. Taxonomy (NCBI): domain Eukaryota; kingdom Metazoa; phylum Arthropoda; class Insecta; order Diptera; family Syrphidae; genus Volucella; species Volucella inflata. The sequence goes on from OV743716.1 coordinate 157,730,217, forward strand.
GCACATTCAGATGGCCGATGATGTCAACAGTAAATTTCACAAAACGTCCTATAAGTTTCGCGAACAGGGTTTTGATTTGGAAACAGATTTGAACTATTTATAATCGTTGTTGTATCGGCAGTCTTTTCATAACGGCAAATTGTACTAAAAATAAATTAAGCCTGACAGCGCAGTAAGAGACTGGTTGGATACTTAGTTTCTACTGGAAAGTCTGGTACGGTGAAGAAAACACCCATTACACCAGTGTTTGATACGAGTTATATCCTAGAAATCCTCGAAGGAACACTTAATCGAGCCCACTGATGCATGTTTTGTATGTACATGTTCATTGCACACATATGTACATACTCGTAGATACCAACTACGTCCATTTGAACGAAAATGTCAAACCAAAATTTATAAATTTATGTTTTGCGTGCGTAATGGAGTGCCTCAGCTATCTAATCTTGGGCCTATTCTCTTCTCTTTTAGTGAGTTGTTACAAGTTCTTAGATACCATTTAAACTTTTAGAAACTATGACTATGAAGATACTTCAAGTTATATGCAATTGAGGTGTGTAGTGAAGGTCCTATCATGATCATGGGAATAAATTTCTGTATAAAGCAGTTCAAGGGCTTTTCTCAAGAGATAAAAAGTCGTCATACCAGTTTTGCCTGACAAGTGTTTTTGGGAACTTAATTTCGAGGGCGACGGTAAGCCTAATCCCAAAACCAACGAATTTTCTTGATCAGTTTTTCAAGATAGGTGGTCTTCATAGAGCTTAGATCATTTAGATTTTGAAAGTTAAAACTGCCTAGGGGTTGCCTTCTGATGCGTACCATAACAGGAAAATGCACTACAGATTCCTCTCATGTAGAAATAGTTGTAGAGAATACTAGTACACAATTACTGAGCGCATTTTTGAATGGAGATAGCTAGCTGAAAGATCGAAAGAGGATACCTTTTATAGACCTGAGAGAGCGCTTGAGACAGCATCCTTTGTTTGGTGAAGGCATTGGTTTGTTCCTATAGTTTTGGCCATTTCTTCAACAACGCAGTGGCCTGAGTCTCTCCAGAATCCCGGAATCCGACAGAGCATGATTTTGTGCTGCTTAACCATCTCGCTGGGCGCTGCGTAACTATCGCTAACTACTCTCAGATTGTGTTCAATATAGATATGTAAATTGCAATACGCGACGCAAGTCCGGTATTTGGAGAGGGAAGCAGTGCCAGTGGCCTGAATAGCTGCATGGGTATACTGAAGGTCTGCATGTGAAAAACTATTAAAATCACTTATTTGAAGGCAAATTTTAGAGCGAGTAGATTTGCATTTTGTTCTCTCTCTCAATTGCTGATTGTAGTGCCGAGTTAGCTCATAGTAATCTGCATGCCGAACAATTACTCGGAATCAAATTTAGCAAAGTTTGGAAAGGTTCTAAGCTCGCCTGCGATGCTTATACAAGGTAGCTCGTTGTACTTCTGCTTAGATGTTTCTTAATTCGTTTTTCCAGAACAGGTCAGCAAACTACGAGTATATTACTATACCAAATTGAGGGGTAAGGACTACTTACTTGACACTCAGAAAGCTCAGATACTATATGTGTCATCTAATTTGGATGGGAAGATCCGTCCTCGAAGATGAGAATAGACCCAAAGTGTTTTCGAGAATATTAGAGAGTACCTACGGATGCTCCCCAGATACTTAAAGAGTGACATTTTCTGCATAAGCAACCACCCAATTTTTCTCGTCGTCTATTTTGATAAACAACCGTTAAGGACTGGATTCCATGCCAATGGAGAGTAAGCCCCTTGCTACGAGTATGTTGCCATTGCGTTGCCCTTCTGGTAGACTAGCGATTGAATGGTGCATTCATGAACGAAGAATGAAGTGGAACAAGCTACATACCTATATATGAGTCTGTGTCATATACAATTGTGACGTTTTATCGTTATGTCGATATTCTTGATATGCTCGATATTCGAGGTTCTGAAGATAGTGTTTGCCGTAATCTCAAGGATTTATTTGTTCACATTTTGCTACGAAATACGAGTACGTATGGCCATACTCACTTCTCGGCTGTAAATCTTGAAGGATGCCTTGTATTTTAAAATTCAAGTTCTTGTCTACCTATTAAGGTAGATTGCTTGGGACATTAGAAATTCTTTCTACTCCTGCAGCGTAAGAGATCTCTATTTGTTTTTTTTTTTTTTTCTGAAGGATGACATAAGGTAAGGGCAAGATTTTTATGGGAAAGCAGCTCGTTGTTGAGGTTGTTAGGCTCTAGCAGAAATAACAAAATAGTGTTTCAGTATGAAAATAGTTTTGGGGATCATTTTGTGTTTCTCTAAGGCCAATACAAGTCATGATAGGTGGCATCTATTCTTCTTCTGTCCGGAACTAAGAGTTGCTCTTTTTGGTTGTTGGGTATACTGAACTGAAAGGATCGGTGATTCGCCTAACGATTTCCAATTCTGCACCAAATTAGATAGATTGTTTGAAACAAAATGGGCGACGGTATAATGAAGTATGGGTGTTGGAGCCCAGTATGTTCTTCTAAGGGACACTTAATGAACTTGGATTCTGAAGTATCTTAGGTTGGCGGGCTATAGGACTTAGTTATAAAACGGTGACAGGTCTCCAGGTAACCCCAAGTTACCGTATTGCATTAAGAATGCATTTCAAAGGCAATAGCTTATGTGTCAAACAAGATGTGAATGTTATGAAGGATGACTGTTGGACCATTTATGAAGAAACTTCTAATTTTGCCCGTTTTTACCGCAGGAAAGGTCGACTTTGTATTTTTCCAACAACCGAAGTTGTTCAGGGGTTGGGGAGAAAGCCACTTCCTTAAGGCCAGTAACAATAATGAGTACGAGTTGCATTAAAAATTATTATTTTCGAATGGAATATAGATTTTAAAGTGATTCAGCTTCAGTTGTGTTTAATCGGACACAAACAGCTGCGAAGTGCATTCCTCTTGATGGCAAGGCAATTGATGATGGTGCATTTTGGCGTAAGCCGCATCATACTTTACCCCCTAATTTGTCATGGAAAGATTGACTCTACATTCTTCAGAGGGCTGACTGAACTTTTCAGTTCTTCCATACTTTCCTTGAATACAGTCTGTTTGATAACATCGTTCACGACAAAAATTAAAGAACTTACAATAATAAAACAAAAAATCAATTGTACTGGTTTATTTTGTTTATTTACTTGAATGCTTTTCAATTAATACGAGGGCGGGTCAATAAGTCCGTGACTTTTGGATAAAAACACAGATTTTTTGATAAAAAAATAATTTTATTTTTCAACGTAGTCTCCCTTGAGCTCTATACACTTTGTCCAACGCTTCTCCAATTTTTTTTATCCCTTCCAAAAAAAATGATTAGTCGAGGTCCTCAAAATAGGCCTTTGTTTGCGAAATGACTTCATCGTTGGAGTCAAATCTTTTTCCACCAAGCCATTTCCTCAGGTTTGGGAACAAGAAGTAGTCGCTCGGAGCCAAATCTGGAGAATAGGGTGGATGAGGGAGCAATTCATAGCCCAATTCATAGATTTTTGCCATGGCAACTGCACATGTGTGCACCCTTGCATTGTCTTGGTGGAAAAGAACTTTTTTCTTGGCCAAATGAGGTCGTTTTTTTTTCAAATCGTCATTGAATCGGTCCAATAAGTTGGCATAATATTCCCCATTGATTGTTCTTCCCTTTTGAAGGTAGTCAATGTGGATTATCCCGCGTGCATCCCAAAAAACAGTCGCCATAACTTTATTGGCTGACAAACCCACCTTGGCCTTCTTTGGCGCCGATTCACCCTTAGAAACCCACTGTTTTGACTGTTGTTTGTTCTCTGGTGTGTTGTGATGGATCCATGTTTCGTCCACGGTTACAAAACGGCGCAAAAACTCCTCCATATTGCGATTAAACAACGCCAAACCTTCCTGTTTGGCATTGAATATCGTATTATTATCGCTATTACAAGTACTACCGAGACTGTGAGCAAACGCGGCACCCATCTTGCGGAAAGCTTTCTCATGCCCAAGTGATCATTCAAAATTGAAACCACTGAGCCATGCGAGATCCCTACGGCTTCCACAATCTCTCGCACTTTCAATCTTCGGTCGGCCAACACCATATCGTGAATTTTTTCGATTGTTTCGGGTGTAGAGACCTCAACTGGGCGTCCAGGACGTTCGGCATCTTCAGTGCTTGTACGGCCACAACGAAATTCAGTAAACCACTTTTTTACCATTGAAATCGATGGTGCAGAGTCCCCATAGTATTTATCAAGCTTAGCCTTGGTCTCGGTAATGGTTTTTTTCCACAAGAAATAATGCTTAATAAGCACACGAAATTCACTTTGTTCCATTTTCTCCTCAAATTAGTGAGTAGTCTGATAAAAATAGCTGTCAAACACAAACTAACTGACACAGCAAGTTTAAATTTTGACAGGAGTCAACTGACAGATGCCTGTTGACAGGAGCAGTGTTGCTGTTTCAGTAAAGAGGTCAGAAATTCAAAAAGTCACGGACTTATTGACCCGCCCTCGTATAAAATCCTGGTGGGGTATGTTGTCCACTCTCCTCCATTATCAATAATTGCTTGGAGTTTTCGAGGCATGCTTTCTACTAATCTTATAGCATAATCTTGAGACAAAGATCTCTACGTGTTTTTTTGACAGTAGTGGTTTCTTTATTGTGCTTCGAAATTTTACATTATTGGCTAGTAAACGTCTTCGTATCGTATCACAACACACATTTAGACCCCTTTTACTTAAAATCCCTTGTCCTCCACGTAACGATAGAAGAGGATTTTTTTCAAACGCGTAGAATCATTTTGTCCTGCTTTTTTGTTGTTTTTGGCGTAGACCCAGGATCCGGCAAATCATTCACATTTTTAACTTGGGTGCACCCACTTGCTAAAAAATGCTTTTGACTTTTTCATGTATTTAGCAGCTGCTCCGTATGACATTTTCGGTCCTTTTGGATGCGTGCACAAGAATACTGCTTCATAACGTGATGCAAACGCGACGCTCATTTTAAAATACTTCCGTCTCTGACAAAATTTAAACGCTACTACTACTAAATCTGCATCCTAAAAAAAGGCAAACAAATTATCGGAATCAAAAATGAGGTCAGCGCTTAAGTCGTTGTGCGGTTTTGAAGGTACATTGACTGGCGTTACGATATTCAATGCCCAAGCGCAGTTGACAATACCACTGGTGGATTATCGCTATTACAAGTACTACCGAGAGTACACAGAAATGAATACCTACTTGTTTGTCGATCTGGACATCTACATATGGCGCAATGGCTCCATGTAAAAGCTAAGCTAAGATCTGTTCAATAATGTTAGATCATTGATTGATAAACCTTGTCTTTAAGTATTTTGATTTATGGATGAAGGACCGTCTATCTTATCGACTTGGAATGAGCCGAGCCCGACAGTTTTTATATTACCTACTAGGAAACAAGCTGGCTTTTATCTTAGACCTTAGGTGCAGAAGGCGATGAACTTACCTACAGTGCCCTGGAAAAAATGTTTGAAAGTCAGTTCATAACTTCACTTCAGCTGACTTTATATGATGTCATTACAATTTCCACTGACTTACTCTAAACAAAAAACATTCTTCCTCTTCATCACAATACCAAGTGCCATAACTGATTCCTCCATATCGTAGGACAACACACTGTAGTACTGTAGAGTATATAGAATTCTTTATAGTCCGAGCAAGTCGTACCTCGAATCCCGCAGTTTTCCCATCGAAAACGCAACCTTGTGTACAGGTTCATTGACCTGGTGAACGATGATTATTTTCTTCTTCAAGCCAGCCCTCTTCTCGCAAATTGTGGCATCCAACTTGTCGAGAAGGTAATCACTTAACAGGATCCTTTGGCATCCTAAAACACGCTTGCCATGACCTTTCTGCCAGATGCGATCGACTTCGCTTTCTTTGTCGCTAACCACCGGTTCACTGTTTCGTTAGCTCTTTCATTTCGGGTGTGTAGTTGTCCCATCAGTCGGATCCCTATTGAATCGGTTCAAAGATTGCTGTACACTTTTGTCAACTTTGGGTGAATTTCCTGAGGGGTTGATTTATCCAAAACGAAGAATGGATACCCCACGATACTCAAGTTTATCCTTTTTCACGAAAAAAAAGCAAAGCCTATACCGTAAAATTCGTGTAAACAAACTACTTGGAGAATAAGTTGAAACTTTTTGTACGAACTAATGACATGTGCGTGGGCGATGGCGATGGCGCGATAGTTAGCTCATCGGACTATCACGCAGACAGTCTGGGTTCAATTCCTGGCTAGGTCACCAACAATTTTTCAAATCGCCATTACCCGTTCGGCGGGCAATGGAAAACTCCCGAAAGTAAAATTGCCTACTAAAAAGCTTCTAAGGAGTGCCGTTCGGACTCGGCGATAAACCGTAGGCCCCGCTCAGATGTAACTAATATGACAACATGAGCAACACAAATAAGTGTCAAGAAGTTAGGCCATAACCCATACCGAGCTGCCAGCGCCACAGTTTTTTTTTTTTGGGTACGAATCAAAGACACAACATAATGACATAAATTTTTGCTGATTGGAACGCCATCTCTGCATCAGACCGAGAACTTTTTACCTTGCGATCGTATCTGGAAATGTTTGTGCCTTAATCTGAATGATCTTTCATAGGTACATCAGCATCTAAATTTATTAGAAATATCAAATTCAAAACATCCAGCCAGAGCCTGTTTCATTTGCACAGAAAATTGCCCACACTTGAAGTATAGTTAATAGTGCAAGTCGTCCAAAAGACCAGCAGATTGAGCAGCTGTCAGTAGACAACTTGAGACACCATTTTAGGTCTTCCTCGAAGGGTAGTACTCGAATGTCAAGTCGAAATTTTTCTCATAGATAAAGGCGACTGAAGATATGATCCTTTTGGCTGCTTAGTTGATCCTTTCACAAGACACATTAGCCTTTAAAAAAGGACGCCAGCTGACATTTAATTTTTGATTGCTTCTATGAAAGTAGCAATCTGTAGTACGGAAAAAGCATTGCTAGAGAAACTGATACACGGAAGCTGTAGAGTAATGACAAATTTAAGAAGGCAGGTTACAAAGAATCACAAACTTTGTGTACTATGCCTTCCTCGTTGAAATTAATGAAGATTTCGGCAATTACTCCAAAATTGGCAACACTGAATTGACGGCTTTTTCTCACATAAACATTATCCACTTTTACTTAACATCTGCATTGATGTCCCATTAAGGCATCCGACAAATTGACTTTTACCCAAGTGAATCCGATATTTGTTCTTATTTTTATTACCTGAGCCATGGCAACTTCCATTTATCTTGGAGAGCAGTGAGAAAAGATTCTTTTATTTTTCTCTCAAATGGCAAAGTAAATTACTTTTGTTCAACGACGCCGACGTCATGCGAAGTGAAATTACCCTCGTTTCACACTTGTGCGAGACCACAAGTTCCACCAACCACCTAATAAACCGCCTCATCCTTTTGTCCTGGCCTGGCCACATATGAGCAATTTTATGTCTTTTGTTTTACTACCCCCCTCACGCGTATCGCATTTCACATTACATTAAAGATATCTGCCTTGAAATTCAGATGAATGTGGCGTACAATTGTATTCGTTGTACTGGAATCGTCCTTGGGAAACAGTCCTCGATTGCGATTTCTCCACTTGTCATTTGCTACGACATAAGGCAATAAAATGTCTTTTTCACTTTCTCTGTCTCTCGCTCCCTCTCGCTTTGCAAGAAACCAAAACCACATTGAAGCGCACTTAAAACCATGCAAAGGAAACTCAGCAATATGATGCCCCGGATACAGTTGCTGTTTCCTTTTGTTGGCCATGGCCAGCCAGGACATTGTTATGGAATGGTACGAGTAGTACCATTATATGATATTGGTTTAAACAAGAAGCCACCCCTTGTCCGACCATATCGATTGGGGAGTAAAATTTTAAAATTTATTCGCCGGATGATTTCACTTTTTGAAACAAAACCCATACTCGTATGTGCTTTGTGTTGGCTGTGGTATGTGTTCAGTGTTCTGAGTATGGTGAGTTCCGTTGTTCCATCTGCAAACACACATGTCAAGGACATTTGTTGTGTTTCATCTATCAGCTCAACCCCCCCCAAATGATTCGTATTACCGGTCACCCCCAGCATGGCAATTTAATTTCCTAGAAAACAAAACAAAGAGAGGGCAACCAGAGTTGAGGACATGCAGTCATATGGGCATTAGACCGTAATCAACGTGTGCTGGGATTGGGTTTCCTTTTACCATCACCATCAGTATGATGAAAATCTGAGAGGCGAAAAATTTAATCGACCGCAGCATGTGCGTCAAAAGAACTGCCCCCTATAAATGTATCTGTATCTGTATATCTATACTCGTACACAATTTTAAGAGAGTCGCAAATGGCATGGCATGTGGTTATTCTGTTGGATACGAATTCTGACAGAGTGAAGGAATACTTGCGGGCTGTGGGAGGACATTGATGTTATCTTAATGCAACACTGAGCGTTAATTTGGCACTTAGTAATCAAAATGTAATAAATGCCGAACAGGGAACGACGCGACGGGGTGCTACTTTTATTGTTTAACGACTTGAATATGCCTAATTGAATTACGAAGTTGAGAAAAGGAAGATTCTCGCTAGCATCAACCCATTTGGTACTTTGACTTCCTTTTTATCTAAAAAATTTTCTTTCGAGAAATTTGAGAAAGTTGAAGAAAGCATTTCGTGTAGAGTGCTCAGTTTGGGATTTTATGATTCTACACTTTGTATCTCAGAAGATTAGAGGCTGAAGTTTTTTTTTTAAAGGCGAAAGACACACATTTCAATGTGTTTCATGTTTTACAAACCTTTATTCAATAACATACGAGTATCAGCATCACATATCAGAAAGAGGTTGAGTTGCTGATGTCAGTCTATTAAGGACCCTTTTCTCGGCCTATTTCGGGCCTCAGCAAATGCTTATTGGTTTTCTATCAGAATTATTTCCTGCCTGTTAGTTAAGTTAGTTATGTTTCTTAGTAAAAAAGATATTGCACTGAAACGAAACGAGAACCTACGAGTACGTACCGCACATGTTGAATTTCAGTAAAATCAAGGCAAGAGTAGCCCTGAGTAGAGTAGTCAAATACGGTCTTGGTCTACTCCGAAAACTAAAAGGATGTAGGTTTCCGCTACCAGGAGAACAGCATAATCGAAACCTACAAGCATTTCTAAATAACTATCTTCATCTATCTTCATCCAAACAGAACTAACTATAAAATTGGAAGCACAAAGGCCACATTCTAAGGTTGAAGGTTAGTTGATAGTTATTTGCAGATGATACGCAGTCCAGTCACTCAGTTACCGAGGGCATAGAAAGTAAACTTTAAATAGAAGTGGGGATAAGTTAGGTAAAAATTTAATATGTTGCAGAAAGCCATAATACTAGGTGTCTTGGACATTGTGGACAAACTAGACTTGAAGGACGGTGTGCTGTGATATTTGCTACGAGAAACAATTTTACCAAGCTTGTTAGAGGGTTCCCTTTGGACATATTTTAAACTTCCACACCATCGATGTGCTCCAGGCTGTCTGTCTAGATGTCGAGGCTCATCGGTTAGAAAAAAAATTTCCGAGACAGCAGAATGGCAATACGAGAAAGCCAATCGAAGCGGACTTAAGGTCTTTTGTTAATAGCTTTTGGGTAATAGCTTTCTTCTACCTCTTTCTCTTTGTACGCTCGTCCAAAGTCATAAAAACCATGATAAACCGTCAGAACATGAAAAATCTCGCGAATTTCTCAATAAACAGCACTATTGCCTCCATAGTAACAGGTCCTCCGGTGAGTTGGTTGCATGTCTCGCTGAAAAGCTAATCCAAAGTCTACACCAATCTAACGAAAGCATAATAGTTAAGCTCTTAACGCTCTTTAGTGCATGTGTGCATTTGGGATCAATAAATCTCTTCTTCAATGGATAACAGCAATATTTCGGAACATTCAAGTTGTCTCTGGGGGTTTCTGCCTGATATCCACAAGAAAATTGTGGTGTGCGCAATAGATTGTACACACATCTGCATTCAGTCGCCTGGTGGAATTGATCCGGAAAATTTCAGAAATCGTAAGGGATGGTTCTCCTTAAACGTTCAGACGGTGCCCGCTGCTAATTTAAAAATAAACAATATCGTCGCTCGTTGGCAGGTATTGCGCTCGTATAATAAGCGCATGATCAGCGCATTTTCAATATGTCGGTCTTAAAAAAACGATTCGAAGAAGGCGATTTCGGGCATTTCATTCTTATTGGTGGTTCGGGCTACACAAATACGAGTTACCTTGCAACGCCTTTCCTCAATGTCACAAACGCTGTTGAAAATCTATTCAACGAGCCACAGATTCGAACTCGAAACTGCGTCGAACGTTCGTACGGCATTTGGAAGAGGCGGTTTCCAGTGTTAGCCACTGGCTTAAGGTGCAGAGTTGAAACTGTGCGATCAATAATCATCGCTTGTGCCGTCCTCCATAACATAGCTATAAATGAAAATGAATCGCAACCACCACCGGAAATGCCCAGATATGCTGATGTGCTAGCCGCCGCATATGTTCCGTCCGCTACTCGATTAGATTGATTCTTTGTTCAGATGTTTTGTGCTTTTGAATTCGACCATTGTCAGTGCCTCTCTACTTGAACACGGGTGATCACTTACATTTACTAACACATTGCTATGCGCCTCGTCGACAAATGTGGCATCCCCGTCTTTGTCGTCTAAACGGAATGCTCTATCCCCATCATCGACGAGGATCTCTTCGACAGAAATTACTTGCATCTGGTCAGAAGATGAAGCTATTTCCCGGCTAGCATATTGCAGTGCTGATTGGTTGGCTGTTAAATGGTCGCTATCCCCTGATATTGCAGCAAGACACAATGTAGAAGGTATCAAAAGCGCCGCCAATTGCTGCATTGGTTCGCTCAATGCAGGTAGTTCCTTTTTGGGCGGACCACCACCGGTCTTCTTGTAAGAGTAAAAGGCACGATTTGTTATATTTTTGAATATTTTTCGCGCAGAGACTTCAAAGCACTTCCCTACAGATAGAAAGAATGGAATAAAAAAAAAGGCGGCGCAACATTGTTGCGATTCGTTGCACTGTCCGCCTTTTTAATTTCAATTATGGAACTGTACTCCAAAACATTCCTTAGGAGCTAATTTTCCTCCTCCGCTGTGTACACTATTTTTTGTATTTTTTTTCCATTGCTTCACTTTTGTTTCACTTATTTCGTTTTTTTGAAAACGTTACAGCTTTTGAATAATAGTCCGGAATAATAAATCTCAAATCCAAAGTTGAGACTGACATATTTGTGATATCTGTCACAAATATCCCAGGGAAATTTCCAAAACTGTAAGTTGGCCAATTTGCGAATTTAAGTTTCCAAACCGAGAGTTGAAATAGTGAAAAAAAAACACTTTTCAACTTGCGGTTCAACTCCGGAGTTGAAATCAACTTCGAAGTTAGCCAACTCTAGAGATTCGTGGAAGTTGACATAGTGAACAAATTCGCCATAATTGAATTCGCTGTCCCTTGTCTTGTGGATAGAGCTCATATATACACTCTACTTGACACCGGGCCAACAACGCATAACTTCAGCTTCTTTAAGAAAAGTTGTGGCGGAAAGTCCAGATTATAAGGGTCTTGTATTGTAGGCTTCGATATTGCAACCTTAACTGTGTCTAGGTTAAGGTAATGGGGATATCTGTCGTGTTCAACCAGGGCCTATTCTGTCTGAAAGCGGAGTTTTCAACTATCATCGGCATTATATACCTTTTAGCAGTATTCTTACCAAAATTCCCAATGCCAACATAGACTCTACTAAGAGCTGTTTATGTTGATCTTCAAAGGCTTCCATTCTGGGCTCACAACCCTGGGACGTTCGTTTTATTCTCTGGTAAAGCTGTGAATGTCCTTCCTTTAGCAACGTCTAACATTTTCATGATGCAGCGCAGCTCTATATTATTCTTTTTTGACTGCATGGACCTGCTTACACTCATCATCAAACAAGACATTTTTTTGTGGCGGAGCAGCACTTAAAAATCATTCTCATCAGAAGCAGATTCCCGGATTCTAAAATTGACAAGACTCCAATGCGTGTCCTATTGTTTGTGTATAGGAGCTAGGATATTCAAAGAGCTTGAGAGAAACATCATCGGCAAAGATTCGACAGGCCACTTGTGATGTCAGACCATTTTGCTGGCCATCCTTGTGTCATTTGCGTGTATATAGGTAATATCAAAATTCTTACCGAGTCAGTGATGGTTTCTCGGAAAGTCCAGAGATATAAAATACTGAAGGTGTGTCTGACGTCGATCGCAACGTGATCTATACGAATGTTTATTGATGAGATGTGAAAACCTTGTGGTTGGTACAAAGTAGTTACGCCGTGTTACAAATTCTAACAACCTGAATCCATTGTTGGCCGCGGTGCTATGCTTCATGTATTAGTCTTGCATTAAGATCTCCTAGCAACATTTTTCTTTTATAGCTGAGGCCCTGAGCAAAAGGCTAAATTCATAAACGTATAGGTTGCGCAACATGTGCAAAGCAGGAGATTCACATACGCACAACGGAAAGTTCCTGCAAACAGTTCTAAAACCTAGTATCGGTTGGTCCAACCATAATGCACGATATTAATTGTGAGTCACATCTTAACGTCAAGTTTTTTTCCCAACTTAATTTGACATTTCTTTTTTTCAGTGTTTGCCAAATTCAACCATGGAGATGTACACAATTGGGCGTAAAAATCAAAATGCATTTCGTGCACTTCGTGATTTTTTTGGTCAGCATAATCGACCAAATGTGTCCACAATCGGAAGAATCGTGCACAGCAAACCGAGTCTGTAGGAAATGTGAAAACACCTGTTCTGCTCGCCCAATTCGTTCTGCGGAAAACATTGCTGTTGTTTGCGATAGTGTGGCAGAAGAGCTGTCAACCTCGACGTCTCACGAACATCACTGATTCGAATTGTGAATAAAAATTTGAATTTACACGCTAACAAGGTTCAATTGACTCAAGAGCTGAAGCCTACTAACCATTTCAAGCGTCGTCAATACGCCGAATGGTTGGTTGAACAGACAGAAGTGAATGGTGACCTTACATCTTCAGCGACGAGACACTTTCACCTCAGTGGATTCGTTAATAAGCAGAATTGCCGCATTTGGGCAAATGAGAATCCACCAGTGATTTTTGAAAAGCCGATGCATCCACAAAGAGTGATTGTTTGGTACGGTTTATGGGCTGGCGGCGTCAACGGGCCGTACTTCGGCCTTCGGCCAAGCTTCCAACAGGATGGTGCTACTTGCCACACAGCCAACGAAACAATGGCTTTTTTGCGCGAGAAATTCAATGGCCGTGTTATCTCACGTCGTGGCGATGTTAATTGGCCGCCACGATCATGTGATTTGACACCGTTGGACTTCTTTCTTTGGGGATATTTAAAAGAAAAAGTGTACGTCAATAAGCCAAGAACAATTCAAGAGCTAAAGGATGAGATAATTCGGCACATTAACGACACTGAACCTCAATTATGTCTCAGAGTCATTGACAATATGGACTATCGGATAGAGGTATGCAACCGAAGCCGTGACGAGCATTTGGCCGATATTTTGTTTCACACATAATTGTCATAGATCCTTCTATCATAATATACAAAAATTTAAGATAATTCTCTGAAAACTTTTTGTTTTATTTACTATTAACATCGTGCGTTAATTATGGAGCACCCTTGGTTTAATTGTTTTTACGCAAAAGCAAGAGCATCTGTGCAACTGTCAAAGGAATGTTGCACTTGCAGTACAAACATATTCAATTGAGTCCCCTTGTAGCTTGATACACTTATTCCAGCGATTTTCCGACTTCTTGATGCCGTCCGAAAAGTAATTTTCCGGAAAGTCTGCAAAATACTCCTCCGTGGCGTTGATGATTTCTTCGCGTGAGCTGAATTTTTTATTGATGAGCCATCTTTTGAAGTTAGGGAAGAGATAATAGTTCTAGGGAACCAAATCGGGCGAATACGGTGGATGCGACAGTAATTGGAGCCGTATGTCATTGATTTTAGCCGTGGTTGCGATGCTCTTATGCGCCGGCGCATTGTCTTGCAAAAACAACATTTTTTTCGCTTCATGTGAGGCCGTTTTGCAGCGATTTCGGCCTTCAATCGCTCCAATAATGCACAGTAATACTCGCTGTTGATGGTTTTTCCTTTTTCGAAGTAGTCCACCAAGAGTATGCCATCACAATCCCAGAAAACCGACGCGATAACCTTTCCGACCCATTGAGCCTCCCTCGGCCGCTTCGGAGCACTCGTGCCGGCTTCAGTCCATTGCCGGGCACTCATTCTGTTCTCTGGTGTGTAATAGTGGATCCAAGTCTTCAGCAACAATTATCAATCGACGCCAAAAGTCGCCCTATTCTACGTCAGCAAGTCCAAACACTCTTTCGAAGTGCTCTCGCATTCGTGTTTTTGGTCAGGAGTGAGCATGTGCGGCACCCAGCGGCAGGATAACTTTTTCATATGCAGAATATTGCCCAAAATATGGCGTGTGCGCTCAGTACTAATGTTTATGGTATCTGCCAGCTCGCGCACCTTTACTTTCCGGTCAGCCAACACCATTTCATGTATTTTTTGACATTGTCCTCTGTAACCGCATCGGACTCTCTCGAAACCAATATTTGACGGTGTAATCTGACGGAACAGTAGCCCCATAATATTTATCCAACTTTTCTTTTGTTTCCTTCGCCGTCATGCTTCTCAAAAAATAATGTTTACAAACCAATTTTTACAGTAGCAGTGCATTCTGGCGGTCAAGGAGTTTACTTTAAACCCCACCTAGTATGCTTTTCCAGCGCTTATTTGGATGCGGATTTGTTGTCGGAGGCAGACTAAGACAAGAAGTCCTCAGCTTCCGGCACGTGAGCGAGCGCCTCGTAGCAATCCACATCAAGGCTAAATTCGCCGACATAAGCCTCATATGCGCGCATGCCCCCACAGAGGAGAAAGATGACGACACCAAGGATGCCTTCTACGAGCTCCTTAACAAGACCTACGAGCAATGCCCTAGCTATGACATTAAAATTGTCCTCGGTGATTTTAATGCAAAGCTAGAAAGAGAAGGTATCTTTGGTGGAACAATCGGAAAATATAGCCTGCACAACACCACCTCCGATAACGGATTCAGGCTTATCGACTTTGCGGCGGGGCGAAACATTGTCGTGGCTAGCACGCGGTTCCCACATCTAGACATACACAAGGGGACTTGGAAAACTCCTGATCAATCAACAGTCAACCAGATTGATCACATTGCGATCGACGCAAGACACTCCTCCAGCATTATGGATGTCCGTACGTTCCGAGGAGCCAACATCGACTCGGACCATTACCTTGTTGTAGGTTGCGGATATCCCAAACTACGCCAAGACAAACTAATGCTGTGAGAAAATCGCCAAGTCCTTTTCCGATCGAGTGTCTCTTAATCTCTTAAAGGGTCCAATGCCGCCAGCATCAAGCATCGAAGACCATTGGAAGCACTGTCAAAACGCCATCAGAGATGCCGCTTCTGATGTGCTGGGTTTCACTCGTCCACCACAACGAAACCACTGGTTCGATGATGAATGCCGGCAAGCACAGAGGAGAGACGAGCACCGGCTTGTCAGGAGGAAGAAAAAAGAGCATGAGAAGCGCGCGATCGAGGAAATTGAGAGATGCTACTCCAGGAATTAGGTTCGAAAGTTTTACCAAAAGGTAAAAATAACATGCCGCGGAAACAAACCCCGAACCGAAGCCTGTAGAGATGAACAAGGAAACATCGTAGTAGAGTCGCAGTCGATGCTGAGCATTTGGAAAGATATTTTCTGCAGACTGTATAACGGTGATGACGGACCAAATACCGCTGTCAGGCAGAATCAACCTTTCAACCTGGACGATAATGACCAACAATTCCGTCCACCCGACCTAGATGAAGTGAAGATAGCCATATCGAAGCTTAAGTCCAACAAAGCTGCTGGAGCGGATGGCCTGACTGCCGAGCTCTTCAAAGCGGCAGGCGATGACTTGGCAAGGAGCATACACCAACTCATCTGTAAAATATGGTTGGACGAAAGTATGCCCAATGAATGGAACCTCAGCATTGTTTGTCCGATTCCCAAGAAAGGAGACCGTCTGAACCGCACCAACTACAGAGGCATCAGTCTCCTTAACAACGCATGTAAGATCTTATCCACCGTATTGTGTGAACGCCTGAAGCCGGTCGTCAACAACCTGATAGGTCCATATCAGTGTGGCTTCAGGCCAGGAAAGTCCACCATCGACCAGATATTCACACTACAGCAGATCATGGAGAAGACCCATGAGCTTCAGATCGATAACAGCATCTATAGAGACGAGCTGTATAGAGCAATGTCTAGTTTTGGCATCCCTGCCAAACTCGTCCGTCTGTGCAGGATGACGATGGAGAATGCACGCTGCTCCATCAAGGTCGGTAAAGATCTCACCGAGACCTTTGATGTCCAGAAAGGATTTAGACAAGGCGATGCGCTGTCCTGCGATTTTTTCAACATAGTACTTGAAAAAATAGTGCAAAACTCACGAGCAAACACAAGAGGCACTATCTTTCAAAAGTCCGTCCATAATACGGAAAAAGCAGCATGATGTCAGTGGCGCTTTCGCGAGTATTGAGACGGAAGCGGCGAAAATGGGTTTAGCGGTCGATGAGGGCAAGACCAAGTATATGCTGTCAAGCAAAAAGGACAACCAACACCGACGTCTCGGACAGATATAACTTTGAGATAGTTAAGGACTTTGTCTACCTAGGCTCCGCTATAAATACAGACAACGACACCAGCGCTGAGATCAAGCGAAGAATAAGTCTTGCCAACCGCTGTTTCTTTGGGTTAAGAAGGCAATTGAGTAGCAAAGCCCTCTCTCGGACAACAAAAGTCACCCTTTATAAGACTTTTATAATCCCGGTCCTGCTCTATGGCGCAGAGGCATGGACATTATCAAAAATGGATGAGGGTGTTCTTGGTTGCTTCGAGAGAAAAATTCTTCGGGCGATCTTGGGTCCCGTCTGCATTGACGGTGAGTGGAGGAGGAGATACAACGACGAATTGTATGGACTGTACAGCGACATGGACCTAGCCAGAAGAGTGCAGATCCAAAGACTGAGATGGCTGGGTCATGTAGAGCGCATGGACACCAATGCTCCGGTCCGAAAAGTCTTCGAATCTGCTCCCGAGGGACAGGGCAGTAGAGGAAGGCCAATACTCAGGTAGCGCACGCAAGTGGAAGAGGACCTCAGCCAACTTAGCGTGCGAAACTGGAGGCAGCTAGCCAGGGATCGAGCTGGCTGGAGAAGCTTGTTGACTGAGGCCCAGGTCCACCCCGGACTGTAGCGCCACCTTAAGTAAGTAAGTATGCTTTTGACTCTATTGCATGCACTTTGCAGATAATTTGCTTTGCAAGTCGTGCGTTTACGAATTCGCCCTTAGATCATGCCGATTGCTTTCGACTTTTTGCAGAGCTTCCTTCTTTGTAGCAGTCGCCGTAGTAGATGTCGTAATGATTCAGCCAGGTCTAGCCCGGCGATACCTTAGTCAGGCCTTGGAAATCAATATTTAATGCATTATTGGTGAACCAGAGTCCCGAATACTCGAAAGAATGGCCCGAAAGTTGACCGAAATGTCTCTTATTATTCTTCAGAATTAATAAAGGTTTTTATTGAAATTTTTTTCCCTTCTTTATTGTTTCAAATAAGTTCTAAAGCTCCTTAGCAGACACCCCTCCCATATCTACATGCTTTTGGAGGAATTTTCATTTGAGAACAACGATTCAAAATTGTAACTTCTCCGTTAAATTTCACAGGGTCAACATTCATCCTCATGCGAGTTTTTTAGTCACAAAGTCTGAGAAAAAGAAGGAAGGCCAAATAGATAAGATTTATGTTTTTTTTCCTTGAAAGACAGTCCGGACAGAAGAAACACTGTACGCATCCAAAGATACAAAATATTTCATCGAAATTCGTTTTGAAAAAATCTTGACATCCTTCAAAAACAGGACTATCACAGACGTCTCTAAAATTGACTACTCTTCTGCTTCGTCTCAATTTTTAATAAAGACAAAAATTGCAATTGAATTATAAGATAAATCATAAAATAAAAAGAGTCCAACGTCTGTCATCACATAAACTAAAGGAGAGTCGTTAGATGCTCGCCGTACGTGCTTCATTGTTTCAAAAAGGAAAATGGGACTCTCCATGTCTTGCCAGGAGTTGACTTTATTATTAACTTAGTCAACATACCATACCCGTAAATATGAAACCGATTTGCATAACACGGCTTTTTTTATGCGACATAATCTACGCCGCACAGCCCACCGCCGCCGTTTAATTATACTCGACGGTATCCTACTCGTACATCGTTCGACGAGAATTATGTTTTTGTTTTTAAACTTACCACAGTTAAAAATTCACCAAATCCTTTTACGATAACACTAGTGAAAAGGATCCACAGGCCGACGACCCCCCACTGCCAGGATAAAAAAAAAAAAAAAATTTCATTGGCCTTCCCCATGTATTGTAGGTAGGTAACATTAAGGATTCCTACTACTACCTCAGTAAACGAGCAAGTGAGAATGAATATTGCCTTTGGGAGAGACACTCGTACTTATCTATATGTATATCCTTCATAATGGATGTTTGTGTTGTTCGCATAAAATACCAGAGCAGTGTATAAAGTATCAGTATCCCTTTTATAGCACCGCTCCTTCGGGGTAAACTAGTAGCGGAAATTGCTTTTGTTGCCCGTATACCCGTACACTCGTAAATGGAGAATATGTGCTTTTGTAACATATGTATCTATTCGTATCTGTGCGTGAGTATGTTGTAATTTTATGGAGAGAAATGACAAAAAAGACCATTCAAAACAACAGCCAGAACAAAAGGACTCCATTTTCGGATATTGGATGACAGAAAAAAGGACCTTTTGGCCTATCCTTGAAATATATTCATTTATTCGAATCAAATACGAATTCAAAGGCAATACAAAAGGAATACAAAACAGCGACATTAATCAAATACATGTGAATGTTGAGGCGACAGCAATTATTGCCAAATGGCAACAAGGCTGTCGACATGTTCATTGTGTGGCCTTTGACCTTGGTTAAGGATCACAACCCACTCACCCACTTTGCTTCACATTACATTTATCTACAATTTAGCGCTTGTAAGCTGTTTGATGTTTCCATGTGAGTGGAAAAAGATAGATTTCTATATTAACATGGATACATTTCATTTAATAGCTGTTGCCCTATCCCTATCCGCATATACCTATACCAACCACTCCCTATGTCAAAGGGTGGTTAGAAAGATGCCATGCGGTATAAATACTCGTACAAGTGGGTGGTGGAATAAGCAGAATACGCCACGAGTAGTCTGTGTGTGACAGCAGAGAAAATGAAAAAAAGGTCCATACGAGCCCGGTAGAGCGAGAAAAGCAGGTTAAAGATTAAATCTGAGAAACCAGCAACTCAGGGCTCAGAAATCAAAATTCAAAAGTCAAACGTTAGAAGTCAGAGGCGGAAGTCAAAGTGCACCCTTTTCCAGTGGTACTCGTATAATGAACTGATGCAAGCAAACTAACGATTTCACCATGAATACCCCTGTAAACATAGTCCCTAAGGTACTTCAAAAAAACCTCTTGCTTCCTCGCAAACAAACATCTTGTCAAGGGAGCGGAGCCCTAGTCGAATGAGAATTAAAGCCAAACAAAAATATTTTCTTCAATTTTGAATAAAAATGTTTTTTTTTTCGACTGCCCACACAAGAAAACGTTGCTTCAACTAAGACTTCTTTCCAATGTCGGTTCGCATGACGGCCGACGGAAGTGAGAAAAAACATCTCGACCACAATTCTTAGAATCTGGCCATCTATTGAAATCTTTTGGGAGATTCACGGGCACGTTGCTGCGGTGAAATTTGATATTTTCTTCTGTTGTCCAGCAGTTTTGGAAAATATTCCTTGTGGTTGAGGTTTGTTGTTTGGACATGGAAGCAGACTTTGGACTTATTTAAGTGGAAGTTCTGAAGCAGTCCTTTATAAATGTGTACAAGCATGAAGAGATTCTTAAAGATTGGCAAACACAAATATTTTGTCTACGGTTGATTGATAATATTAGCTGTTGGTACGAGGTTTGGATTAACTGCCGACGACGTAGTATTTTCTTGCTAGTTCCAAGCAGTCAGTGAATACAACAACTGGGTTTTTATTGCTAAATGATATGACTAACAAGAGGCCCTTACACTTCTAAGGGGTTTCTCTTCCACAGATCGTTCGACTACGTCCTTCACCACTTCATAATAATATGTTTACTTATGGTTGGGACAATTTAAAGCTGCTATCTCGTTTATTCAAAGGCTCTGCCCTAAATTGCTAGTTAAATGCTTTTAATTGTCGAATGAACCCTTAGTAGTTAATGGTACCAATACTTCTTATAGCCTTACTGAAGGTCCTCTGGACTTGATTTTGTCTGTCGAATCAGAGGACTAAGGCAAAGGAATAGCCAACTATCCGCTTCAGAGATAAAGTGCCCACCAAAGTCGAGTAGGCTGGACACTCGCAGAGTTTGTGTTTTGCGGATTCGTCATGACTTTCATAGCAAGCATCTCTGTCTCTAACATATTTCCAACACTCTGAAGTACTTAGAAAAAGCGTGGATCCCTTAGGGACGTCGGTAAACATTCGTTTGCTATACGAAGCGAGAACGAAGGCAGTTCTACCCAGTATCGGTTCCTTAAAAACTGTCCTCAACGCATTGCCAAGTAAGTTGATAGGCGATTGTACTTCTTCAATTTTAATTGTGACCAGACACCCAAATAAGATTCAGTTGTTACAGTCTACCTTGTTTCCTCGAACTAGATTGGGAACCGTGAGAGGGTAAAGAAAAGATTCAAGTTCAGCTTAGTTGTGTGGACAGATTCAGGTGCTTTCTCTCCTTGCAACCAAGACTGTGTATATTTCTGCTTAGAAGGCAGACATCAGCTTTTCGAAAAAGAAGTGATATCTAACGTAGTCGACTTCAAGAAAGACATAAGCATCACATCATACATCGCCTAAGGAGCTATCATTGGGGAAACTATTCCCGGGTACAGTGAAAACAACAAGAGTTCTGGTGTCATAGCATTAGATTGCATGCCTATACGACCAGTGTCCGTGCAAGGTTATTTGCACGAAAGACATTGCATTGCGAGTGCAGCCCTTGATATGATTATCAAAGGGAAGGATATTCATAAGCGGGTGTAGTGTAGAGCCAGTTGTGCCAGGGAAAATCTTTGAAGTGTTGTAAAAGCAGCTCTGAAATACTTTATTTCGTAGGAGGATCCTAGATACAGATGCCCTTAAGCACTAAATGACTCATATAAGTCATAGAATAACCTCAGTTTAGAAATAATTTTACTGTACCTGTCGCCGACCGAGTTTAAGGCTGGCCGTGCATTTGGCCAAATAGCCGCTAGCCATGATACAATAGACAGTACAGCTGAGAAGTCAAAAGTGTATTATATCAGTCAAGCGGGGAACTTGTGCTTACTTCTGCCATCACATATTGCTCGCAGTCAGCATCCGCAATTAAGTTCCTATTCATCGGCATTTCATCCTTCAGAAAGGTGAACCATCTGTTGGTATCTTTTTTAAAAGGGCTTTAAAAAATAGACTGCTAAATATTTTTCAACGATTGTTACTTTATTAAAAAGAGTAAGCCTTCCAACTAATTAAAAAATATTATTTTATTCCAGTGACTGCCTCGAATGGCTTGGCACTAGGCCATGCTATCTACCCAATTGTTCAATACATTTTCGATTGCTTGGGCCCGTTTCACACGAATAGCTTGACCCAAATTGTTTCTAAGTGCCTGAATCGGCTCTGAATTATTCGCACAGCATAGATCCTTAATGGCACCCCACAAAAAATATGCCAACGGCGTCAAATTGCAGCTCCTTGGTGGCCAAACAACATCATCAAAACCAGGGACCACACCATCATCGAAAAATCGATACTTGAACACCTAGCTAGCCTTAGTTCATATCCTCAATTTAAGACCATAAGAAATTAGTCATTGTGCCTCGGTGGCGCTCCCACGATTGACTGTATCGTTTCTTTCATTGCCATCTTGGAAGAAAAATGGGTCAAATGCCACTTCCAACAACCTCAAACAGTCACACGTTCAGGATACATGGGCTCCTCTGAGTTCGTGTGGGTTTTCCGAATCCCAAATACGGTAATTTTGCTTGAAGGAAGCAAATGCACCTGGAAAGATGATTTACTGAGCAAATTTGTAAATTTCGAGCTGCTTTAAAGCCCAGCTAAGCCAAGAGAAACCATAACGAAGCAAGTGGTTATTTTGCTGTGATTCCCGAGTCAATTGGACCTTGTAACCGAAAAATCCGAGATCTTTATGCAAAATTCTCCTCAGACTAGTACGATTGGAGTGTAGTTTCTGAGAATTAAGGTATGTTGGAGGGCGCACACTTCCTTCAAATTTTTGCGAAAATCAGCTTTCAAGGAAGAATGGATTTCATGCACCTAGTGCAACTTACGGTCCACATAAACGGCCTATTGAACGCACAGTTCGCTATACCATGGCAAAGTTTGTTAGTATTGGATAATACGCGACTAAATAGACCACATTTACCACGGTCTCATTTTTAGCAGATTGTTTTGCCGTATGCAACAACTTGGCTTTTATTGCGTGAGGATCTTGGCTTAGTAGCAAACAAAATTCAATTCGTTTAAGAAATGAAGACCATTAAGGCCCATATGTGGCTTAATGGTTACTTCAATAAGTAAAATAGCCATATTTAAAGTGCAGCGCAGCCAGAAGAGGTTCAAGAGCTGCCATTACATCCCGATAGGCCAGAACATAACTGCGGATGCCGCCAGCTATTGCACTATGATAACACACTTTTTTCTGCCTTAAACTGAATTTCATGTCTCGACGACGTGAAACTGTTAAAAAGTTCATTTCACGCTTTGGACCAGTGAATTGGCTGACTAGATCATCCAACATCATACCTCTAGACTTTTTCATTTGGCACTACGTAAATTCCAGAGTCTACTTGAAGAATAAGAAGCCGACGTTACTCATGAAATAGGCCAAAAACCATTCGTAATGCTTGAAAACGTCATGAAAAATCGGAACTTTAAAATAGACCATGTTAGCGAACAATTGAAACAAGAATAACCTTCAAAGAATAAATATGAGGAATGGTTCTTTCTATGGCAATAATATTGAATGTTAGGATTTGGTTGATTTTGATTTTATGATTTTAAAAAGGTACCTCTTAAAGAATCACCTTTTAGAATGAAACCAAAAGATTTATTTTCTATTTATTGCGCCACTCAATGGCCCCGGTTCGCGAACATCAGGCATTGACAATTTATTTTTCTCTCCTCGGACAAGGGCGCACTTCGAACACTCAATACTTGGACGTCGAGTAGTGCAAGCCATAGTCTCCAGTATGAAACATAGTTTGTAGTTTAATGGATTGAGGGCTGGGCTACCAGATGACCAATCATCTGTGGAAATGAAGTTCGAAACATGGTTTTCGGGCCGTGTTTGAGATTTTCTTGCCTGGAGCGGGGTCTTGCTTAATTATCGTAGTCGAATTCTCACGAAGCCATCACAGTAGCTGCGTGGTGGCCACGTCGAACTCTCGGAACACGTTCAACTCTCAGATGCATGCCGTGATCATACACCACATATATCTTTCTGCGTGTTGACTGATTTTTCAAAGCTGAAAATTCTCCCAACAAAACAAAGAATTCGCCTGAGACCGTTCTCGCACACTGGCGAAGGAAGGCTTTCCATTTTGATTCACGTTTCTGTTTCAATACATCTGTGAATAAGTGCCCGGTGTGTCTCCTGAATGCGTTGAGGTGTACGTCATGTTTTATAGTGAGATGCGCGGTCTTTCGTCGCTTGCGTACTGCGCGGACGACTGGATTTTCTACGGTCGACTATTTTACAAATATCCTCAAAAAATTTTAAATTTTTTGGTAGCTGCAACATCCGGAAGTTTAGCTATTTTCTCAGCTGCATTTATGCAGGGCAGTAGAGAAATGGACACTCAAACTTAGTTCCAGACTATTTGGTTTTGTGCTTGGTTGTCTAAGAGAACTAAAGTGCGTTAGGCATTGTCTTGCGTCAAATGTGACTAAGATTAGGTATGATTTATTGAATGATCTACAGCGTTTTGAGAATTGGGGTGAAGTGTATTCAAACACAAATGCGTCTAGCGCGTATGAATTATTTAGAAAAACTTCGAATGATCATGTCAAAACTTCCAGTTTTGATAAAATTTCTTAATAACACGAAATCTTGTGGTAATGATGGCATTTCTAACATTACTCTTAAGAATATCGCCTATAATGTTGTTGACGTTTTAGCTCATCTTTTTGATTTAAGTGTTAATACCGGAAACTTTCCCGATAAATTTAAATGTGCGTATTTCAAAAAAGGTGACAAAATGGATAAAAATAATTATAAACCGACTTCCTTGTTACCTTCAATATCTAAAATATTTGAAAAGGTTACTTGAATAGTTTAAACTTTTTCTGTCCAGTACAATTTGGGTTTAGAGAGGGTCTTTCCACTGAAGATGCTCTTTTGGCTTTTTGCTCCTTTATAAACAAAGGTCTTGATAGCAAAAAATATTGCGCTGGTCTTTTCGTGGATATCACTAAGGCGTTCGACATGGTCAATTACAACATTCTTATGGACAAGCTTCATGGTGCTGGCTTTCGTGGCTTTATGTATAATTGGTTTGTTTCTTATCTTAAAGACAGGACACAAAAAGTAAGAGTGGATGACTATCGTAGGGACCAAAACGTAATTTCATTGGGTGTACCGCAAGGGTCTGTCCTTGGCCCCATCTTGTTTTTGATCTCAATCAACTCTCTGTTTGATCAACCATTTGCTTTTGCAGATGATCTTGCAATTGCCGATAGTTCAAATAATAACCCTCTGGATCTGGCTGCTGACAAAAACCATGATGTAGATTTGCTACGAATATGGTTTGCGAAGCACAGATTAATTGTCAGTACCAAAACCAAATTTATGTACTTAAGCATTAGCATGCAAGGGTCTCCTCACTTCGAAATATATTTCCATGCACTCGGCTGCTGTCGGAAAAGCACGATAAATTGTACTTGTACTGCGGAGACCTCTAAAATCATGTATAGTGACAACGTAACTTGCAATATAAATGTTGAAGTCGTAAGACAGTTAAGGTACCTAGGTGTTGCTATTGATGAAAATCTGAGTTTGGGTGAACACATTGCGGTCTTAAAAAAAACTGTCAGCATTCGGCTATTTGTAGTCTTTATCGACTCAGAAAATGTTGTATGAATCATACTTTGAAAACAGTCTACTACGCAATTTTTTCATTCGAAGTTACAATATGATGTAAACTGTTGAGGAGGTAGATACATCACCAGCCTCCAACCACTTGTTGTGTTGCGAAAGTGTGCCGTCCGAAGAATATGTAATGCTCACCGCTTATCCCATTCTAGGGTGCTGTTTAGGTCCTTAAAAATCCTGCCTGTTAGGCATTTATAGTATAAAGGGTTTTCCAATAAGGACTTGACAACTATTTGAGATATTTCAAAAACTTTATTATCGGTTTGAAGTACAATCAAAACATATATGAATGGATTTCGACTTCGTTGATATGGCGACCGCGGGCACGTTTGCAGCAGTCGATTCGTTGGACCGAATTTTCAACGACTCGGTCACACATTTCGGCCGAAACGGCCTCTATTTCGCGTTCAATGTTGGCTCTGAGCTCTTCCAACGTCGTCGGCTTGATGGTGTAAACCAATGACTTAACGTAGCCCCACAGAAAATAGTCTAGCGGCGTTAAATCGCACGAACGAGGCAGCCAATCGACTGGCCCATTTCTTGAGATAACACGCTCACCATACTTACTCTTCAATAAATCGATTGTAACGTGTGCTATGTAGCTTGTGGCAACATCCTGTTGAAACCACATGCCGTTCAGTCCATATCTTCCAATTCGGGCGAAAAATACGCCATAATGTGGTCTGAGCGATGCCCAATTCTTGAGAACGCCGTGGAATTGACTGATTTGGATCGTTTACTACGGACGCGTGAACGGCAGCGATATTTTCGACACTTGGACCAACAGGTTGTCTCACTGACACGGCAACATCACACAAGGAATACGTAGGCTCAGATTTTTGCAATAAACTTGTTATTGCGTGTTTACTACAATTACGACCGAAAATGGGAATTAACGCTCTTAAAGTTGAGTCACCGACTCCGAATTTCGGTAGAAATTTTTTATAATTTGCAGACCTTGCTCCTTCGTGTACTTTGCCATGATGAAAATGTTTAGTTTGCTGAATAAATTGACAGTGACAGTTTGATGATTAGTGAGAAAGTGTGTTCACAAATCAAATTCAAAGTTGTCAAGTCACTATTGGAAAACCCGACATTTTCAAAAATTTCTGTAAAAAGAGAATAGAGAAAGATAGGCTTGGGAAATATGTTATCGATGCACGATTTAGACTTATCACCTATTCACGTTGTAATCGTTGTCGGTAGTTACTTCCCCTATAAACCAGATATTCTCAAATTTAACCAGAATAAACAGCTCTCATTTATTATATAATTCAATACACAACAAACAAATTACCATATCGTTTGCTAACGTGTATTTGGTGTGAAATTTGCAATTGCAATTAGTAATTACTATTCAAAAAAAAAAAAACATTTCATTGAAAAACCTGAAGCTCTTCCACTTAAACTCATTCAAAAATATCACTAAACAGATGGAAATTTTCAAATCTGCAAAACCGAAACTATCTCTGTTTTAGTAATGAACACAAACCTTCAAAACTTTTCGAAAATCCTCCAAAAGACTGAATCTACAATCTACAATCTACAATCTACAATAAATAAAAAAAAAATTAATTTTAATGGTGTTTGCAATCAACGGCAGTTCACGGTAATAAATATCGATTTTCGTTTATTTATTTATTTTTTTTTTCAAAAATTAATTCTACTGTTCGACGTCAGAATATTGCACAAGTGGCCTCCTATATTCAATCGACTAATTGGAGCGCTAAATTGAATCCTGTTTAACCTGAAAAACTGCGGACTGATTAAATTATTCAAAACCACTTGCTTCACAGCTTTGTCTACCAACAATAAAATAATAAAACTATATATACAAATAAGTTAGCTACCTAGATAGAAAAACAACTACTTTCATATACTCGTATGTATAAATTTTGGATGAAAGAAATAAATTTGTTTGGCCTGGTGGCTGTTGTAATATTGCAATATTGCCACCACGCTGAGTGCCTTTGTTATGGGAAAATTGCCCCTCTCTGTGATTCTCATGGTTTTTAATGAACGCTTTCTATAGTGTATCGAATGGCATTATGGTAACTGGTTTATTTTTTACGTCAAAACAGAATCCTTAGAGAAAAAAACGCTTAAAGTTCCTTTTAATGACAGAGAATGAATAATTGTAGTTATAGCGTCAGGATTTAACTCATCAATTGTGGATACTTGCAACCTTTTCTTGGAGTAGGACGGGCGCATGACAAAAACAAAGTTCTCCGTGGTCTTGTCATCACTCTAATGGTAAAAGTCGCAGAATGTTGTGTTACTTCAAATCACTTAATAAATCTGCGGTCTAAGTTACTATAAACTAGAAGGACAATTTTTTTTTTTAGAAATTCAACATTTTTCATCAACAGACTCTCAAGAATAATACATTCATTCCAATGATTCTCGAACTTGTAGAACGATTTGTCTTTGCTCTCAAAATAGGCCTTAGTTTCGGCAATCACTTCTACACTACAGTCAAAATTCTTTCCCTGGAGCATCTTTTTGAGGTCTGCAAAAATCTAGTAGTCGCTGGAGGCCAGGTCTGTGTGGTTTAACCATCGTTTCCATTGGCTTGCGACATGATTCATTGTGTTGTTAAGATACCAGGTTATTCTCTAGCTTGGAGGACGTCTCTATTCATAGTTTTACCTTTCTTAAAATAGTCGATGAACAAAATAATATGCGCGTCCCAAAACAAACGAATGCCATATCTTTGGTAGTCACTTTGGAAGGCTTCCACGGGCTGCTCTCCACTCAAGTGACGATCTTTTTGATTCAGATGTGTAGTAGTGGATCGGTGTATCCGCAACGGCAAATTTCAACGGCTATTTGGATGCGTATTTGTTGTTAGGGGCAGACTTAGACAAGAAGTCTTGAGTTTCCGACATGTGAACGAGTGCCTCGCAGCGGTCCGCATTAAGGCTAAATTTACCAACATTAGCCTGATATGTGTGCACGCCCCCACCGATGACGACACTAAGGATGCCTTCTATGAGCTCTTGAACAAAACCTTCGAGCAGTGCCCTAGCTATAACATTAAAATTGTCCTTGGCGATTTTACTGCAAGGTTAGGAAGAGAGGTCATCTTTGGTAGCACTGTTGGAAAATATAGCCTACACGACACCAACTCCGATAACGAATTTAGGCTAATCGACTTTGCGGCGGGACGAAACATTGCCGTAGCTAGCAGGCGGTTCCCCCATCTCGATATTCACAAGGGGACTTGGAGAACTTCTGATCAATCAACCGTCAATCAGATTGACTTCATTGCGAACGATGTAAGACACACCTCCTGTATAATGGATGTCCGAACGTTCCGAGCAGCTAACATTAATTCGGACCACTACCTTGTTGTAGCCAAGGTATGGTTGCGGATATCCCGAACAATGCAAAGACAAGCTAACACTGTGAAAAATTTCGACGTCAGACGGTAACAATCGCAAAAGATCACCAAATCCTTTTCCGATCGAGTCTCCCTTAATCTCTTAAGAGGTCCCTTGCCGCCAGCGTCAAGAATCGAAGAACAGTTGCAAGACTGCCAGAGGACCATCAGAGATACCGCTTCTGATCTGCTGGGTTTCACTCGACCACCACAACGAAACACCTGGTTTGATAACGAATGCCGGCAAGCACATGCAGCTAAGCAAAAAGCACGCAAAGCGGCTCTGCAAAGAACGACTAGAGCTGCTCACGAGCTCTATGAGCAGAAGAGGAGAGACGAGCATCGGTTTTTCAGAAAGCGATGACTTGGTAGGGAGTATACATCAACTCATTTCTGAAATATGGTCGGATGAAAATATGCCCGATGAATGAAACCTCAGCAGTGTTTGTCCGATTCTCAAGAAAGGAGACCCTCTGAACTGCGCCAACTACAGAGGCATCAGTCTCCTTAACATCGCATACAAGATCTTATCTGCCGTATTGTGTGAACGCCTGAAGCCGTTTGTCAACAACCTGATAGGTCCATATCAGTCTGGCTTCCGGCCAGGAGAGCCGACCTAGTATTAACACTTTAACAGACCTTGGAGAAGACCCATGAGTTTCAGATCGATACACACCACCTATTCATCGATTTTAAGGCCGCGTATGACAGCATCTATAGATGCGAGCTATACAGAGCAATGTCTAGTTTTGGCATCCCTGCCAAACTTGTCCGCCTGTGAAGAAGAAAGCACGTTGCTTGATCAAAGCTGGTAAATATCTCAACGATTTGATGTTGAAAAGCGATTTAGACAAAACGATGCGCTGTCATGCGATCTATTCAAAATCATTCCTGAAAGAGTAGCCAAAACTCGTGCGCCAACGACGCAAAATCTCTCAAAAGATCGTCCAATTCTCGTATTGACATAATCGCGAGAAAGTAGCGTAATGTCAGTGGAGCTTTTACGAGTATTGAGACGGAAGCAGCGAAAATGGGTTTAGCGGTCAATGAGGGCAAGACCAAGCATATGCTGTCAAGAAAAAATGACACTCAACACCGACGTCTCGGAAAGAACGTCACCTTCGACAGCTATAACTCTAAGGTAGTTAAGGACTTTGTCTACCTAGGCTCTGTTATAAATACAGACAACGACACCAGCGCTGAGATCAAGCCTGCCTTGGGCTAAGAAGGCAGGAATTGAGTAGCAAAGTCCTCTCTCGGACATCGAAAGTCACCGTTTATATGACCTTAATAGCCCCGGTCCTGCTCTATGGCGCAGAGGCATGGATAAAAAATCGATGAGGGTGCTCTTGGCTGCTTTGAGAGGAACATTCCTCTAGTGGTGCTCAGTGAGTGAATAAGGATATACAACGCTCTTTACTCGTAGACTGTACAACGACAGAAGAGTGAAAATCTAACGACGGAGTTGGCTGGGTAATATATAGCGGATAAACAGCGACACAAATAATATTACGAACACCAGCCATATCTCAACACCCAAGAGAGCCATCTATTTGTCTGAAAATGCGTTTTAAGGCCTGAATCTATCTCTACTATCTGCCAATTTTGTGACATTTGGATGAAATTTTACAATTAAAAAATTTTCTTTCCAGAACACATTTGACTTTGAAATATTAACATGGAACAAAGAGCGGCACTAATGCATCCAAAATATTCCGTCTGATGCTACAAGTGTCACGGAAAACTGACACTCAAAGTGATTGTTTGAGTAGAACAGTAGTTTTCGAGTGGTATAAATGTTTTCTTGGCGGCAAGCACACAGGAAGGCCAATTTCAGTTCGGATGCCTGCAAAGAGCTAAAAAGTACGCGATTTTGTTACAGAAGACTGCAATGCTTCACTGAGAATGATGGCCCTCCACATCAATAAAGACACTATTCAAACAATTCTTCATGAGGACTGGCCAGAACAAAGGTCTGTGCAAAATATATTTTTTAAAATCAAATATTGATAAGAATCTGGAATACCAGAGACGTCTTTGCGGACTCAAAAATGATCCAAACTGATCCAATGAAATATGGTGTTTCCAATACGACCCAGGAAAATAGCGTAAAAGTGCAGAATGGAAGTCAAAAATTCACCAAAAATTTGTTCCAACTAGTGAAACAATTACTACCAGTGCCGATAGTTTTAAAGTGTCTGATCCATCGTATTCGACTTGAATATCGCGATCCAAAAAGTTGGTCTACATTGCACCATAACATGCCGAGTCACACAGCACTTATTGTTCCTCAATAGTTGGCTTGATATCAAGTGTGTGTGTTAAACCATCCGCCGTATTCACCTGATGTGCGACTTTTCTTTGACATTGATGTTGAAAGGATGCCCTAGAGGCAGTTCCGCAAAATGAACTGAAGCAGCCGTTTGAGTCACAGTTGAATTGGAAGGGGAATATTTCGAATAAACAGAAATCGTGTTTTAATCATGTTTTCCACTCTTTAACAGCGAAATGTATTTCCCTATCATAAATAATTTGGTCAGGTATTAAATAAGGTGACAGTAAATTGGATGAGGTTGCAGATTGGTTATTGTTTTGAAGAATCTTAAACTCTGTTATCGGAAAAGTCTTACTTCAAAAAAAAAATCTGTCTAAAAGCTTTTTATTAATCATGTATCTCCCCTTAACCGTCCTATTTTTGGTAAAACCAAAAAGCAACAAAACATAAATCCGGCACGTTTTACCATTTGATCTTGGAGAAAAAGAAAACGACAAAATCTTCGAATGCTTATCGTGTTTAATGTCTCGCAATTCAAGTGGCACTACCTATCTTATGTTTTCATAATTCTACTCCACTGCCACTTTGTTGTACAACTCAAAGGGTATTCGTATCACAACAAATCTGACATGAAATTTTTAAAAACACACTTTGAAAAACAATACTCGTTTCAACTTATGGTAAAACATCGTCGTACCCAATTATCTGAGAAAAGTGGAAAACGTACGCGTCTTGGCAAGGCACGGTCGAGGTTACGAAATTCAAATGAATCCAACGAAAGACGAGGTCTTTCGCTTATTTTTTAACCCTTGATCTCTTGTTAAAGGGATGTTGGGGATACAACGACAGCGTATTGTTATTGAAGTTTTCTGTAAAATTTCCACAAGGATTTCTAAAAATTACCTTCGCCCGAGCAAAAGGGGTTGCTTCTGTACACACAGCTAATGTTTAATTCAAAGAAATTCGTTCTCGTTAGACTGTTGTTTTTTTTGTTGAAGAAGTTTAGAAAAATACTTACTTCAAAACATGATTACTTGGAAAAAGGCAACATTCGGGGAAAAGTTCCAGGTTTCGAATCCCCTTTGGTTTTTGCAGGGAAAAGTTATTTCTCTGTTTGCTTTTGCTTTAGTACAATGTTTTTAATTAGGGACCTAATAACAGTGGTTAGTAGCAGCGTAAAAATAAAGAGTCTTTTTCTTGTTTGAATTTAAGTGATAAATTCTACCTATAGTATCTGCTTTAAGTGCTTCGTTATTTTTTGAAGTATTTAACTCAGTTATAGTTAGTCCCAAGGTCCAGCTGAAGAAAGAAAGGCGAAACACCGCCAGTGTTCTGAGAACGCACGTTCCGGCCTTAACATAATTCGAACCCCTTAGCAAAGGATCTCATTCAATGATAATTAACGACAGGTTTATCTTCATTTGTAATAGGTTCATAGCCTCAATGAAAGGTACCATTAAAATACACTCTGAGTTTGTTTTATTCCCCCCCCCCCCCAGAGACATTGATACGGGGTAGAGGTGGTACTACAGTAATGTACCTCTGGAATGGCTACATCGTCAATGCTCTTGACCTGTTTCATTTTAATAATTCTCCTAATATTTGCGGATCTAGTTGTGGGGAAAGTACCCTTATTTTCTCCGGCTGCCTTTTCTTAACATCCCAAACAGAGAAAAGTGGATGAAAGGATCCTTTTAAGCCCGAAGCCAGGATGAAACCGATGCTACACCAATAACTGCTGGAGTTACTCGTACTTCTTCTTATCCTTTTATTTAACCCTTTCCTCGTTATACGAACTTATGCGTAACGAGTTTCCCATTTTTACTGCATCGCTGCTGCTCCGCTTATGGGGTTGGCTAATAATGCATTTGCCATCTGAGAAATCCAGGAATTCTTTTTCCGACCTCGTTTTCTTACAGTTGGAGTGACCGTAGTTGATAGTGCCTTTTTAACCGGATTTTCCGCAGATCTT
Source organism: Volucella inflata (assembly GCA_928272305.1). Classification (NCBI taxonomy): domain Eukaryota; kingdom Metazoa; phylum Arthropoda; class Insecta; order Diptera; family Syrphidae; genus Volucella; species Volucella inflata. The sequence goes on from OV743716.1 coordinate 157,763,294, forward strand.
CTTTGATCGTGGCAATACCAGCTTATTCTATTCGCCTCAAGCTGTTCGGTTACCGAATTCTTTATTTGTAGACTTTCTCTTATACGCGTAGATCTAATGCAATCGCGTTTAGTGACTCCACTAGACATCCTTAACATTTTCATTTCCGCTGCCGTCATTTTGTTTTTAAACGCTTCGTACATTGTCCAGCAATGTGAACCGTATATAAGGGCTGGTCTAACAACCGCGGTGTAGAGTTTCCCCTTCAATTTAAGTGGAAATTTTCGGTCGCAAGAGATTCCCGAATTTTCCCGCCATTTCATCCACCCCACACTCACTCTGTGGTTTACATCGTCGGCACATTTCGCTTCCATGTTAACGGTTGATCCTAAGTACTTAAAGATAGCGCTTTTCGGAAGAACTATCCCGTCTAACATTATATCCGGAACAGGTCGCAATAGATGCGCAAATGGGCACGTCAAATGCTCCGTCTTTGAACGACTTATTTTAAACCCGTTTCTCTCTAGCGCATTTCTCCATGAATCTAAGGCGTTCTGCAAATCTTCGACGTTATCGCTAAGTATAACTGCGTCGTCAGCGAAGAGAATTGGCGTTACATTTGCTTCGCTTATGCAGTCTTTTAAAAGATAGTCGAATACTACGTTGAAGAGGAAAGGAGGAAAGGGCTAAGGACGCTTCCTTGGTGCACTCCGACATTAACTGGAAATTCTCTCGTAAGTCCAGCAGAGCTTTTAACCGCAGTTTTCACGTTTCCGTACATGTCTTGTATTATTCTTACATACGTTTCCGGTACGTTTTGAGACCTCAGCGCGGCCCATATGAGATCCCTAGGTACTCGATCGAATGCTTTCTCGAGGTCGATAAATACCATGTGTAAATCCTTAGACGAATATCGGTGCTTTTCCATTATTATTCGTAGGCTTTGGATAGCGTCCACCGTCGATCTTCCTTCAACAAATCCACACTGGCTATTATCGAGCTTTATTATTTGCCGAAGACGTTCGTTTAAGACTGTTTCGACGATTTTCATTGTGTGTGACATAAGCTTGATTGAACAGTAGTTGTTGCATTCTCGAGTGTCGCCTTTTCCTTTGTATAATGGAACCAAGAAGCTACTTCTCCATTGATTCGGCATAGGTTGTCCACATTTTAATTTATTTAAAAGTTTCGAGAGCCATTCTCTGCCGATCCCCTCCATCTTCGACCAAAACTCTGATCGAATGCTGTCTGGTCCCGCCGCTTTCCTCCGCTTCATTTTTCCAATTGCTATACTTATTTCTTCGATTGAAAAGTCCGAAACTTCCTCCTCGAATAGACCAGCTGTCGGTACGATATCACGTGGAAACTGTTTGTTAAGCAACTCCTTGCAGTATTCAAGCCACCGGTCACAAATTTCCTTTTCATTTGTTAGTAAGCGACCGTCTGCGTTTTTGATGTATTTCGGCGAGGTTATTTCCATTGAATTTTTTCTCCTCTGTGCAGCGAGCTTAAAAATATTTGGCATTTTAGTACTGTACGACGTTTGAACTTCTTGGATAGCTTGTCTTCTATCCGGCGATCGTGAGGATATTTGTTCCAACTCCTGGTACAGGTTTTCCGCTTCTGCCGCTAGAGTTCGAGCCAGGACTTTCTTTGCGATCTTTTTAAGACGCTCGTATTCAAGAGCCAGTCGAGCTTTTTCGATATCATCGCTCCGATCGCATTTTGTCCACGCTTGGAATGCACTCTTCTTGTCAGCCACAGCTCGTTTGGTTTCGTCATTCCACCACCATGTTTCTTTGCCGACGTGATGGTATTTCGATATAGTCCCCAGATGGGACTTTGCGAGTGTTATGCATTCCTCGTGCATGCTGTTCCACATTTCTTACGGGCTAAGTGAGTCCGCGATACCGTTTATATTGTGAAGTACTTCTTTAGCCAGTGCGATAAATCTTGCGCTTCGTTCCTTCGATAGATTATACCACCGGATTTTTGGCTTTCCAATCGATGCCCGTGTTTTCGGTGGTTCCGCTGTGAAAAATTCTGTAATGAGCAGACGGTGTTGGCTTACTAGCGATTCTCCAAGTATTACTTTACAGTCCTTAACACGGTTTCTCATCGACATTTTGCAGAGGTGATAATCTATTTGCGTTTCGTGGCCTCCGCTGCTATAGGTGATAAGATGTCGTTGATGTTTAATAAACATTGTATTTAAGACGGTTAAGCCGTAAGCCCTACATGCTACAAGGATGTCTTCGCCAGCTGAATTTCTGGTTCCAAAGCCTTTACCGCCGTGGCAGTCCTCATAATCAACATTTGTTTCTCCGACGTGGCCATTTAAATCTCCGCCTGCGAAGAGCATCTCATCGATAGGTATATTTCTAAGCAAATTACCGAACTCTGACCAAAATGTATCTTTTTCCGATTGTTCGCATCCATTTTGTGGGGCGTACGCGCTAAAAATGTTCCACGTTTCATTGTGTATGACGAGTTTAACACTCATCAAGCGGTCGCTTATTTTCAAGATACCAACGATGTTGTTTAGAAGATCCGCTGCAACAACGATTCCAACACCGTTTCGTCCATTGACCGTTCCATGGTAGAACATCTTAAATGCCTTAGTTTTTAAATCTAGAAAACGCGCTTTATTTCCTGTATTACACCACTTCGTTTCCTGTACGCACAGGATTTGTAGAGTTCTGCGACGCATAATCACTTGCAGTTCTAAACTTCTTGAGGTCATCGATCCGACGTTCCAACTTGCAAACCAAAGTTTATGAAAATATTTTGGAAACTTCATTTTGCTCGCCCCCGGAATCCGTCGGGCTCTGACACAAGCACTTCTGCTTGCTCTGGGATCACCCGAGTGCATTGCAATCGTGGTGCCCAGCGGGGTAGTGCTATTAATTGCGATCATTTCCATGAAGTGTATTTAAAGTTTGAGTGGTTTGGCACTTGTATGCTCATTTCGAATTGCTTGACTGTTCTTTTACCTGGAGTTACAGTGAACGAAAATTGAATAAAACAGCTAAACGTGTCGATAATAACGAAACCAGCTATGGTCTTACCCAAACACGATGTCTCCATAAGGCCGGTGTTACAATTAGCAAAGATCGTAGCTCTGGTCGACTAAAGTTGACTGATGAGGTGAATTTCACACTGAGAGAACACTATGGTAAGGGCTTTCCTCGCACACTTAACCCGATTGAAACCTTTGGTACAAACATCAGAAGTTGTAATTCGGGAATTTCGCAACTCAAAGGGCCAGCGCACCCATAAGGGAGTAAGAGAGCAAGTAATCGACTTAACATTATCCAAGAAAGATTTCGCAAGCTCACAACAAAACAAAACCAGGAGAAACTGTTCATAAACTGAATAGTACCCTCATCATGTGCTTTGAACCGTCCGGAAAAGGATCGTGCAAATCCGAAGCAACTACGTAGAGATCAAAGACAATTTTAAAATAAGACACTTCAGCCTAACTTTGAGTGTGACTGAAATCTGTACAGATCGAAGCAAAATAATAATAGCTAATTCGGATACCGAAGAGTGCCTCTTATAGAGACTTTTTCCAAAAGATCGAAACTGTAGATGAACGCAACAGGTTGGTCTTTGTCCTCAGGAGAATTCATGGTGCCTTCATTAGGTCCAAAGCAGAGACTGTCCGTCTCAAGCTTGAGATTCACCTCCCAGATAGCCTAACTAGAACCAGCACTTATTAACGAAATTGTGATAAGATTCCACGCCGTGGCTGGTGTCCTTCATCGGTTGTGGTGATGGATGAGGTCATCGTCAAACATTTTGTTGCTCCCTTTCGATGCTATATGCCCAGTTATGCAACAAAAAGGTATAGACTTACTGCTGGTAACTCTACGGAATATCGTCACTGCTAATCTGGCGTTAGCATATGTACTCGTATATACTGAGATCCGTTAGCATTTAAATCCAAGACCGCTTGGGGAATGCATCCTGCCAAAGTGCGCTTGAAAATCTAGTGCCCAGTATTGTATGTGAACTCAGCATAAGTCGGTGCTGGCCATTTTCATCGGCACTAGGGCTGCTTTCGTGAATACAACTTTGAATGTGTTTTTCCAACCAAACACATGCCGTAGCAAATCACTAGTTTCGTAGATGGAAGGAAAGCTGAGGAATGAGACTCCGATTGTGGATGCTGACTGTAATCAACATGTGATGGCGGAGGTTTCCGGTAATTTGTCTTTGCAGTTATAATGCATGTTGGTCGACTCAGTGATCTACGTATTGAATAGTTCTGATGTCTATACACAAGCACACGAAGATGATGTATGTAGCTCTAGTACAAGTTGCATCGGGTCTAGCGACTGTCTGCTCTAAGGTGCAGGCAATCTGTGCACTAGAAATGGCCTTTAAGTCAACCCTCGACAAATTATGATTGGTCTCCTTACGAGAAGAAGGAAGCTGACTGGTTTGACTCATCTAGTACTTAGTATGTAGTTATTATTCAGGATACTAAACCTCTAACATGCTACATTCAAAGCCTCTAAGACTTTTCTTTGTACCTATACGGCTATGATCATACGAGTACCAATTAAATCCTACGAGCCGGTTATCTGGTGTACTAAGCTCTATGGAAATACGTTATTGATGCTTTTACTAGACTCCGAAGCACTGTTTGTCTCCTGACTTGGTTGCATGGGGGTTTCTCTAGCATGCCTTGCTCATTTCTAGACGCATTGATTAATCACCCTACCGTTGATATGATTATTATGGGCTTTTGTTTCAAAACAAGTGGCCTTTGGTACAATAAGTAGCTGAGCTTTGATGACCTTCCGCGCCGACTCTCTTTGACTATTCTGACCCTAATGATCTCTGGCTTCTTCCAAAAACAAGAAGGAATGTAGTCGTGTCTTTACGGATGGCTCCATAGTCGCATTGGAAAGCGGCGCAGGTGCCTTTTTGGAAGACGATTTGGATTAAAATGTTGCTTAGAAGTTCCCACCAGGGGCTGGACTCGTCAATATGAAGGAGTACATCCCAGACGTTCACGTTGCCTCTCGACCTAATAACGTCCACGATATTCAAGATTCCCAGCTGCCTTAAGATTCACCCCGACTATACTTAAGTAAAATTAAGTAGCTATTGTAGGATAAGAGGAATAGGAACGTCAAAAGATAGTTTTGATTGGCCTTTTATACTTGGTTGGCTAATAGGTCTTCCAAAAGGGGTACTTTACAAACCGTGCTGTCAATTTATTTCAAGAACGTTTTGACACAAGAAGAACGCTTGCGAATAAGTACGAGTACTTTGAAGATCGATCATCAACTTGCAAATCGTATAGAAGATAACTTGATTTTTCAGGTAATAATCGACGACCTGACCTCACTTTTCGTCTTATGGTAGTTCAATTTCATATCGTTCGCACTCTATACGACTCCTGGCAAATAATGTGGACAATTTTTCAGCAATAAACGCATTTAAGATCAATCCAGCGCAGAAACTAGATCCACAAAACTAATCCGAAGTCTGTAGATTGCGTTTTTGGTTCATAGATTTATGAACAACAAAATCGCCATAGTAGGACCGAGACAAGTTCCAAAGAGGCTTATTACAATCAATGGGCAATGTCATCTTCAATAGTATGGTCAACAATGATTCACACGATCTGTGGCTACAGCGAAATGACGCTAAGTTCTATACTGCTAATGACTTGCATTTTATTTAATGTCAGCATTGCCCAATGGTCCAGTGAATTGGCCAGTCTTACGTGTCTGCTGTCAAACCGCTAGGTATTCAAGCCTCAAAGATCAATATTCAGTGCGGCACTGCACTTGCCAGTATGACTGTGATGTTGCAAATCGCGTTGTCTTTTTGTAGAAGTCAATCACTATTTCCAAGTCCAAATACCGTTTTAGTGGACGGAAACAATCTATTTTGAAACAGTTGGGCCATTCTTTGAGTATCGAGATTGGCGCTGAAGATCAAGTATTTTGCCCCTGTAGGTGAGCAACAGATCTTCGGATTTTCGGGATTATATCAAAGATGGCGTCACATTCTATACTATCATTATTCTAGACTACGTCTTTACACTTGTGGGAGCACAGCTGTACGCTGCAGTTGGAGTTGTAGTTTCGTGCTTATTCTACTATTTTGACTCTATTTATGAGTGAAATATGAGTGATAAATTTTATAGAAGCCGCAGAGATGAAGCAAAATCGGAAATAGACGCCCGCGTAGCTGTCATATATTTGAGTGCTATCCAGAGTTCGTTAGCGCGTCGATGAAAAAAATAAAACTGGATGATGTTAAGTGCAACCGAGATATAGATGATTCTTTCGATTTGTGAATTTAGTCACTGTTTTCACTACCCTTTCACAAGTTGTAGTGTGAAAAGAAGGCAAATGTTAGGTGTCCTTTTCAGAGAGGATTAGGCGTGGGCTAAATAAACTCAAAAATCTCTCTAACCTGTAAAAATTATAGCGATCATCAAATATTTGTCCTGTTATGAACCTTTCAAAGTTACGAATGATAAGATCGGTTCAAATATTGCAATTGCTACCGCACATGTAGGCACTTTATGTATGAAAACAGCAGCCGAAAGAGAAAAAGTGATGTCTATCAGGCACAATAGCAACGATGGACTTACAGGCTATCGGGCGACCATTCATGGGGAGGGAGATTTCTCTTTACATTTTGGTATCACCACGCCAATGCGCTGGCGTACCGGCAAAGTCTTAGATGCGTGTGTGAAATCAAAATATTGTAAAACTTGTGAGTATTGGAAAAATAAGGAAGTAACAGCTGAATTTAACAAAAGATATGCTGCACATGAATTAGAATTATGCCAAGTTAATTGCAAAATGGAATTCGACGCGGTAGTAGGATATTTCAACGCTCCGAAACGCTTTACGATGTAAAATACAATGATTATATTTGAGATGGAGATTGCAAAACCAATAAAGGTATTGTTGATGCGCAACCATATAAAAATTTATGTGTTTCAAAAAAGAAATGGGGTATGCACTGAGAGATGTCAACCTGGCGATATCTACTGTTGCAACTATAACTATAAACCTCCACGTGGTAACCGCTGGATACTGGTCAATGTCCATCCGGACAGGACTTGCTAAACTTATGAGCGTGAGTGCTAACCAGCGGACAAAAATAGCAGCACTACTCGTATAAACGGGACAGCTGACGGGTTACTGACTTTCGGTCTATCCGATCCCTCGTCCTAGGGGTATCAAAAATAGAACCGACCCTCCAGGTTGGGAGTTATGCCGCCGGAGTAGCTGTCCGGCGATGAACAAAAATACAAAAGTTACGATGCAATAACAAGCCTTGGATGCAGATGGATATACTTTTGACAATCGCTGTAAACTAATCAAGGGTAACAAACTTCGGATATGCACGTGGAATGTAAGGCCCCTTAACAGGTTCCGTCTTCATTGCCGGTGAGTGGAGAAGGAGATATATAGACTGTGCAGTGACATTGACCTTGCCAGAATAATGAAGATCCAATTACTGAGATGACTGGGTCATGTAGAGCGGATGTACTGGTATACCAATACTCCAGTCCGAAAAGTCTTCGAATTTGCCTCCGAGGGACAGGCCAGTACAGGAAGACCGAGACTCAGGTGGCGCCCGCAAGTGCGCAATAATGGATCTGATGAAAAAATGCGGAATGATATCTTTATATTAAAAATATCTGCTAATGAAACACCGCAACATGATAAGTGTCTGACTGGAATCGACTCTTGGAGCATCGTTTAATTCGATCGTGTGGTCCATAGCATCGAATGGTGTGTCAAGCGTAAAAGCAATCCTCGATATAGCGATTGATTTTGCCATAATAACTTTTAACGATGGCTTATCAAGCTTAATACATGTATACGAAGCACTTGGATGGCAGTTGGACGAAATTTATACGATTTTATGGTGGAAGCTGACTAAAATGCATCCAAGCGGCGGAGCACTTACTTTCGGAAATTGTAAGAGAAACTCGACGCAGCAATACATCGACCAGAAAACAACTGGAGGAGCAAAATACGACCGTGGAAGGCCAATTATATAGGGTTGGGATAGCGAAGTGAAGAATTAGTATGATTTCCAAAAGTTACAGAGTTTTCAAACAACAAACGCATTTTTCTCGAAACCATGTTTTCGAAATCGGCGAGCACTATAACTCGAAGAGTTTTCATCCGATCTACGTTGAAATTTAACTGTAGCTTCTTCATATGTATTAAGGCCATTTTTTTCAGCAAGATAATGATCTGAAACACACAGCCAAAATTACAAAAGCATGGCTGCAAAATAAGCAATTTCAAATACTTAATTGGCCACCACAATCTCCAGACCTCAATCCGATTGAACATCTTTGGATTGAGATTAACCGTGCTATTTCGGATTTGTCTGGAGATTCTCCGGATTTGCATGAATTATGGTACCGCACTCAAACTGCTTGGCAAAATATCACTGCAAATCAATGTTAAAAGTTAAAAGAATCCATGCCGAGACGAATAAAAGCGCTCCTCAAAGGAAAAGGAGGCCATACGAAGTATTGAGAAGCAACAGTTTCGTAAAGTCAACAAATTGATCAAATGCCCTATTTTCACTTTTGTTGTATTAAATTATGTTAAGAGAGTTAAGAGATGAATTTCGTTTTCATTATATTTTATACTGAATTATAATATTATTTTAATTTTTTTTTTGTTAAAAATTTCGTTGAATTACGAACGAACGTTACGAACAAAAGTCTTTTATTCTGCTAATCATATCTATGATCAAAAAGTTGAGTCACTGTATAATTTGGAATTTTATACTCATCAATTTCATTGGAGTAAATTCAAATTTCCGAAACAAATACATATATACTATATAATTGAGGAACAGGATTTTTTTTTATAAACAAATTAAAGTTGATTTTTTGGTCGAAAATCGAATGTATTTTCTAAGTCACGGCATTTTGCGAAAAAAAATTAGAAAATTATAATCATGTGTATTTCACTAGTTAAATTCATGCAATTTAAAAAAAAAAAGGATTTTTTATGCTTTCAGATACTGATCCAGTTGAGTTCTACTGCACGCTGCGGAGGACCTTTAAAAAAATGAATTTTTTCTTACTCCTGTATATTGGTTGTGGATTTTTCGCGCCCCAAATAGATGAAATCCCTTGACCGAACCTTTTTTTAGAACCCTCATTACGGAATATATTTTGGAATTTGCAAAAACGAGATTAAACCGAGCTAAAAACGAGAAAACTAAACGTCACGATACCTCTGTGAAATTTTCTATCACTCTTCAAGGATATTGTGACATTTCTCACAAGACAGATTAAAAGCACAAAATCATCTAGAAAATTTCAAATTTAATTAAACACACTTCCGTCAGAAAATGGAAAAGTTTTCCCATGTGCCCCAAGCTCCTGTTTAAAATCCCGCTAACACGAAACTTTCATTTCAATATTAAAATACCAAACACTCCAATCACCTTAAGCGTTATTTTCAAAACACTAAATTTCTTGAAAAAACCAACACAAAACCCCAAGGATAATTTCATGTCCGTGTATAAGGGAAAAAAAACTTGCCAATGCCAATATAGTAATTGAATCGGACATTGCATTCAGGGGAATGTCAAAAACTTTTCACGTTCTGAGTGACCAGCTTTGGTCAAAGTTTGTTTGTCTTTGTTGGAAAATCTTTTCCAACACTCTACCTATAGGAATGTGCCCTCAAATATCCAACCCATCATAGATACTCGTATATTTTGTATATGTATGTAGTATGTCTTAACTTACCTTTGAATTGATAAATTCACATGCCATATCCTTGAGCGATTTCAAAGTTAACGAAGTCGATGGAACAGAAATACCATCACGTATATTCCCAAATTGAAAGAGGAAGGTTACTTCCGGCCCCTCCATTATGACGGGCACCGTATTAAATCGTTTCGCCAGCGCAACAGATTTTTCTTCTTCCGATAAACGAAACGACACAACCAAAACAAAAAAAAACAAAATCGACTCCAATAAAAGTATCCTTGCGCTGCGAAAACTTTTTCACTTATCGTGTTGCTCTTCGATAAGGGTACTATAGTTATCCTAAGAGGGTTGCAGTCCAAATGAAAATATAAAAAAATCTGTAAAGAGAAAAAGGGAAGCGGGTTAAAAAATTGGTTAATTAGTTTTCGGATAATGGGCAGGCAATCAAAATCAATGGAATTCTCACAAATTATTAAAACAATATCAAGTATCCTTTAATTAATTATGAATTCAATAGGAGTACCACAGATGGCGAAGGGGATTTGGATTGGGCGAGGATGAAAGGGAGAAATCTGTCAGGATATTAAATAGAAGCATTCCTATAGTAGTGTGCCTGAGTTGGGTGTGGGTGTGGGTGTCTAAAGTAAATTTCAGAATTAATAACTGGAAAGTGAAACATTTTTGAAATGCCAATGGTGATATTTTAAAGATATGCAGATACTATCCCTGAAATGGGTAATCGGTGGCAACCGGCTACTGATCGTAGTATGACTTGTTGGAGGGATTCATACACATACTCGTACTTGTACTCGTAAGTGTTTTGACAGGAAACTTAGGAAACTTGGCTCTAATGGGTGGTTAGGTGTACGTGAAGTAATTTTAAGTTTAATAACGATTCTTCATATCACAAAAGCCCACCCGAGGCTATGAGTAATTTGACGATTGTGCTTCACACGGATGCTATACTCGTACTCATAGATACATACTCGTACATACGTGTTATTCGTATGTGTCATGTCACAGTTATTAGATAGTGAATAAGGAAGATGACGAGTAGGTACGAGTGGCTATAGCCTGAAGAAGGCTTTAGTTTCATAGTGCGCTGTTGAGTCTTGTTTTTCTCATTAGCTTTTTCCTCGGCACTTGCTTGTCAGGCATTTTTGTCAACAGAATTTTAAGTATTTACAAGGCTGCTTTTCAAATTCCTTATTGTTGTTTGTATATTTTGCAAGGCCAAGGACATGATTGCGTGAACCGCCAGGAAAACAGAAGGAAACGAACATCAAATGAGATATGATGGATATACGAGTACTACATAGTACACGACGGCTATTGGCAGTTTGATAAGGTTGATGTAAGAGTATAGCTATAGATTGCCTATGAATACAATGTCGGCAGTTTACTGTGATGGTGATTGGCATAGTACATGCAGGAAGATAGTAGCTTTTTGGACATAATTTATGAGACTTCTCTGTATCGGCTATGGTTGATGGGGGAGTGATTAATCGGTTTTGTGGAACGACGAATTTATACAAAGTCCTACGCAGCAGTTGTGGATTTTCGGTGACACGCGCTAAGGAAATGTGGTTTTGTATCTTTACGCAAGCAGTTGCACGTGATAAGCAATTTATTAACTAAAATAGATACGAGTACATGTGCATGGTGTGCTGGTTTAAACAGTTGAACAGTTACATTATAGGAAAATGTCTATCTTTGATGTGATTTAACACTCAGTGGTTGTAAATTCTGGGAAATGGGTGATAGGATTGGGCCTACTCTATGCCATGATGATGGGTTGAGATTTTTACGTCAACAAAGGAAGTAGTACAACTTGATTTATCGTTGGAAAGCCATGCATAGACGCATTAGAATATTGTAAGAGTATTAGTTGTCCGAAATCGCTTTATCATATCTTATGGTCATAAGCTGATTTGGCATGTATCAGAGAGGATAGGGGTATTAGACAATTTACCGGATTAGTTCTAACATTTCATGCTCAGAAGAGTTTGAGTGGTAAAGTCAAGTGAGGGAAGTGAGATTGAAAACAAAATCTAACTTTGGAGTTTTCAACGAGGTTAACAAAAGTGAAAGAGAAAACAATTTCCTGTCAAACTAAGAGCCAAGGACTGATGCAATTCCGTAAGCACTCTACTCCGGGAAGAAAAGATAAACAAACAATCCTTATCACCTCCGTTTGATAAATTGCACAAACACTGGTAAAGTGCAAAGTTGTATCGTCAGTGAGTGGTATTGGGGTACTCGTGTTCATGGCAGAGCATCCATTATTCAGTAATGCTGAGATAATTCCTCTGAATACAGACAAACAACTTTCTTCATAAAATCTCTTCCACAAAGATCCGACTACCGGACTTCATTGAATGGTGGATTCAACCCCTTTTCCACAGCTAGCATCGTCCAGATATGAATGATTTTTCCAGGATTCATTCTACTTTATAAGAGTTGACACTTTTTAATATATAGTACATCTCTTCAGCCTTTGGAAACTTTCCCAGAATTCAGAAAATTATGAAATTTTTCAAAGGAAGATGCACCCACTTATAGTGGAAATGCCCTACACTGTCTCTAGTCAGGGTTTTAGTATTCAACTTTCGTTGGAAAACCATTAAAAAGTCTAAGCCTCCACTATGCATGTACAAGGTGGCCCAAAAGTTCTCACCCGATGTTCTCTTTAAGGGGCTTCTGAGGCTTGTTGACATCAACTCGTGACTTAAAAAAACTCCAAAAAACGAAGTTTGGAACGGATTTAACCGTCAGTTACAAATCGCCAAAACGAGTGAGCGGGTGTAATGGCTCTTCGTCTGTTATGCGCGGATTTTCGGTGCTCCAGAAGCTATAATCGTTAACGTATTCACATGTACCTTGTGGTCGAAGTTCAGGATAGCTTGAGCGTTGGGTACCACGGGCCTGGAGGTCAACAGTTAATAGATGATGTATTGTCTACAGGGAACATTTTACAATCTTTCACCAAAATTCTCTGTAAAGACCGCCAATTGATGCCTAATAGCATGGCACGTCCTCTTTGACATCTGCAACCACAGTTGCGATATTCTTAGCAAAATGACTGCCCCAAGGCCAGCCGGACCTCGCAACATCTCCTGTTGTCCCATATCCTTCTAGGCGAGCAGCTAAACGTCTTAGTGTTTGTCCAATTGGTGTCGGACGACCACGAAATCTGCGCCGAAATCCACGCTGCGCTAATACCACCGTCGAATTGTTCTACAAAAAATCGTAACAATTATTTCGTGTTCCTTAGAAGTAAAGCGCGATGGTTAGCTCATAGGACTATCACGCAGAGGATTCATGGTTCGATCCCCGTCATCGCCGTGTGTGATTTTGTTGAGCATAGAAGCCGTATAAATTTACTTTGCGGAATGAAAGTGTTGAAGTTAATATATTGGCCAGTCTATGTGTCAAACAAGGAAAGCAGCGAAAGCGTTGAAGGCAAATATCGCCTGAAAGTCCATCAACATCAATAGATTTACAACACGCCAAGGAAATCAAAGACTTGGTGATCAAAAATAGGAGATTAACAACAAAAGACCTCTCTGATACATTTAAAATTTCATTTGGAACAGTCCAGCAGACCATTTTGAAAGATGTTTTGTCCCAGAAAAGAAGTCAAGTCTCGTTTGGTTTCAAAAAACAAGCATCGCATTAGCATTTGCGAAACAATGCTTTCTGACCAATTGATCGGTTATGAAAAACATCAGTACCAGAGATGAGACTTGGATCTAAGCACGCAACTGGGAAACAACCGACCATTCAAGCGAATACCATGCAAAATGTTAGTCAAGATTGAAAGATCGAGCCAAAGTCGTTTAAAACTCGAGTTCATTTCAACAGTTTTCTTCGATTATCGTGGTATGGTGCATTATGGATTTCTTCCGAGGGACCAAATTGCTAACAAGGAATATTATATAGAAATAGAGGCCAGAAGAGTGAGCAAACAACTCTTGGTTTTTACACTACGATAATGCACTATCTCACACTGCATTGGTTCTTCGAGATTTACTTACTAACTTTAGGTGTCGCTACAGTCCGAGCTGGACTTGGGCCTCAGTTAACAAGCGTCTCCAGCTAACTTGATCTTTTGCTAGCTGCCTCTACTTTCGCACGCTAAGTTGGCTGAGATCCCTTCCACTTGCGTGAGCCACCTAGATCGCGGTCTTTCTCTACTGCGCTATCCTTCGGGGCAGATTCAAAGACTTCTTTGAACCAGAGCTCTTTTTGCTTGACAGCACATACTTGCTCTTGCCCTTGTTGACTGTTAAACACACTTTTGCTGCTTCCGTCTCAATACTCGCTATAGCGCCACTGACATCATGCTACTTCCTTCCGATTATGTCAATATCGTCGGCGTATGCGAGTAGTTGGACGGGCTTTTGAAAGATTTTGCCTCTTGTGTTTGCTCGTGAGTTTTGCACTATTCTTTCAAGTACGATGTTGAAAAAATCGAATGACAGCGCATCGCCATTTCTAAATCCTTTTTTAACATCAAACCGACCTTGATGGAGCAACGTGCATTGTCCTGCACAGGCGGACAAGTTTGGCAGGGATGCAACTAGACATTGCTCTGTATAGCTCGTCTCTATAGATGCTGTCATACGCGGCCTTAAAATTGATAAATAGAGGGTGTGTATCGATTTGACCCTCAAGGGTTTTCTCCAAGATCTGTCGAAGTGTGAATATTTGGTCGATGGTGGACTTTCCTGGCCTGAACCCACACTGATATGGACCTAATGGACCTATTAAGTTGTTGACGAAGGGCTTCAGGCGTTCACACAACAATGCTTTTTTGTTTTTTTTTTTTCCTTTTGGGGGAGGAGAAATGCCTTACGCACTACAAGGAGGTCTATTGGCGTTGACCATCCCCGTGTGTTCGGCTCTCTCCGCATGCTTTCGGATCAAACAGACTAAAACTCCTCCAAACCCTATGGCTTCTGACACAACCTCCTAGGACCGCTCTTCGCATTACTTCAAGGGGCTGTGATCCTACACCCTTTCGGGTTTACCCGGTATTGTTCTTCTTCTCTTTTCTTTCTTCTGAGAATATCTTCCACAAAATGGCAAATTCTTCCCTATTTCAGGGCACTCGTCAGCATTTTATCCACTATATTTTCTGGATTGAAGGCACCAATGCTGTGCGTTGGGCTTCCCATCTTCTGCAGGCGAAAAATATGTGATGTACGTCGTCTGCTGGGGAGTCGCCGTACTAGCAGGCTGGGCTATCCATTTTGCCGATCCTATGTAAAAAGGCTTTGAAATTTCCGTGTCCGGTGAGGAACTGGGTGACGAAGTAGTTGACCTCACCGCGTTTCCGGTCTTTCCACTCAGCCACATTTCTTATCAGCCTCGCTGTCCACCTTCCTCTGCTTTCCGAGATCCAGCGCTCTTGCCACTTCCGTATCGTTTGCTGCTCTGCTTGGTCGATTGCCGCTTCCAGTCCGATCACCACCTTATTTTCGTGGACGTTCTTCCTTTGTGCCGATAAGAGATCGATGGGAGTCACTCCTGCGACTACAAGGACGGGTGGTTCCGACACCGCTCGGTAAGAGCTAGTCACGCGTAGAGCTCCACGTCTTTGCACTGCCGCCATTTGCTTCCGGTACTTGTCGAAGAGCATCTGCCCAGATCTCACTTCCATATTGTAGAACGGCATGCATTGTCGATATTAATAGCCTGCGTTTACTTGGCGTTGGGCCACCTATGTTCGCCATACGTCTACTGAGTGATGTTGTAATTCTAGACGCTCTTTCCGCTGTGTGCTTTATCTGTTGCCAGAAAGTTAATTTTGTGTCAAGCCTCAATCCCAAATACCTCACCGCGTCTTTGCTCTTGATGACTTCAGAGCCAATTTGGAAGTCTATTTGTGTCGGGATTTTCTTCTTCGTCAGAAGGACTGTCTCAGTTTTCTCTGTTGCCAAACTAAGACCGTGTTCATCCATCCAGAAGGTTGTTCGTCGCATGACTTGGTCCAACTTTCTTTGTGCGTTTTCAGTGTCTCTTGCCCTCATTACTGCCGCAATATCGTCTGCGTACCCAACGAGAAAGGTGTCTTCGGGCATCTCCACCCGCAAAGTCCAGCATACATAAGGGCCTGTATGCTGATGGGGAGCACACAACAATGTTGAAGTTCCATTAATCGAACATAATTTCGTCCGACCAAATTTTAGAGATGCGTTGGTGTATGCTTCATACCAAGTCATCGCCCCGTGAGAGGCCGGTGTTCATCTCCCCTCCTTTGCTCACGATCGCCTTTATTCCTCGTATGCAACTCCGCTTTGTATGCATCTTGCTTAGCTGCATGTACTTGCCGGCATTCGTTATCACACCAGGGGGTTCCTTGTGGTGGTCGAGTGAAAGCCAGCACATCAGTAGCGACATCTCTGCTGGCTTTTTGGCAGTGTTGCCATTGGTCTTAGACGTTTGATGCTGCCGGCAAGTGACCTCTTAAGAGATTAAAGGAGACTCGTTCGGAAAAGGATTTGGTAATCTCTTTCCGTCTGACGTCGAAATTTCTCACAGTATTAGCTTGTGGTTATGGTCCTAGTCGATGTTGGCTCCTCCGAACGTTCGGACATCCATAATCCTCCATGAAGAAGTGTCTTGCGTCGATCGCAATGTGGTCAATCTGGTTGAGGTTGATTGATCAGGAGTTTTCCAAGTTTTCTTGTGAATACCGAGATGTGGAAACTGCGTGCCAGCTTTGACAATGTTTCGTCCCGCCGCAAAGTCGATTAGCCTGAATCCGTTATCGGAGGTGGTTTCGTGTAGGCTTTATCTTCCAACAGTGCTACCAAAGATGCCCTCTTTCCTTGCTTTGCAGTAAAATCGTCGAAGACAATTTTAGTGTTACAGCTATGGTATTGCTCGTAGGCCTTGCTCAAGAGCCCATAGAAGGCATCTTTGATGGCGTCATCTTTCTCCTCTGTGGGGGCGTGAGTACCTCTTCACCTTGTCACTTCTGGCTACTTCCTCAGCTCAAAAGACCGCTGCGGAGGGACCGTTTCGGCAAGGTTAAGGAAATTAAAACCGAATCGCTGCGCAATGTGAAGGCCATTCCGTAGGGTTACTTGTGTGCTTCGCGAAAGAGTTGTGCCCAATCATTTGACATTCAGCAGCTCAATAAAGCTGAGGACTGAACGGGCCCTAGTTAAACTTGATGCAGCTTTATACAAATCCCTTTAATTGAGAAAAATATGAAACGCGTTGCAGGTACCAGACAATAATGACTCCCGGTGCTGGTTGAAAAGTAAGCCGACTTGAGGTTTGATAGGCTTATGTACACCTGGCTAGATAGTGGCATGCATTGAGGCCCACATCGAAAATTGACTCCTTGTTACTTCAAAAATCATGTTAATTCATAAGAAAGGAATTCAATGTATTCTCGTCTCCTCGTCTTTTCATTCGAAGTCCTTATTCAATGCCGTACAGCATTTCAAATTGTACTAGACTTTATTGAGTCCATTTGATACGAAAATATTGCTATGTAAAACGGCGAAGAATAATCCGCCACCTAAGTACCATTCCATGTCACTTCATCTTTCATCTTTCTATCTATCAGTAGAGTCGGTATCCTTTACAAATTGTGTCAAACTGATCACTTCCTTATGAAACATTCTTCCTGCGATTGACGACATTACATATGACAGATATAGTCGATGTAACTACAAGTACATAATCCAGGATTCACGGAAGCTACACAATATACACGACGTTCAATCGTGCAAACAATGTGATTCCCAATCCAAGTCTTTCAGAATTTACTCGTCAGAGTAAAATATGCTCACCCATCCTTCATAAATAACAATCCAAACCCATTCAGCCACGGAAGTGAAATTTTCCAACTGAATTTATTCATGTTCACGCATTTGCATATCTCAACTGCGGTAATCCTCCTGAGGTGGCAACAGTCAAAAATTTATTATAAATTACTTACCCGGACACCATCTGGGATGGATTTATGAAATTCCATTCAGTACCACTGAAAGATTCTTTCGAGATATTTGGATTTCATAAAAATGTGTCATTATCATAAAATTTGGTAAATCCGAAAACCAACTGCACACAGATTCCCTTCTTGACGCACATACAAATAGCCGTTCTACACAGTTTAAATGAAAAACAAATTCATTCGTATTTCATTCATAATTTCGGTTACATGTGTTCGAGATAAGAAATCATGCGATTTTTGAATGAGATCATTTTAAGAAAGAAGAAGCCCTTCTTTAGTTCCAAGTTTAAATGTGATAAGATATGCGGTGACCCTTTCTATTTAAAGTTTAACCCGCAATTAAAAGGCAAAATATTGCCAAAAATTTTTATAAAAAAAACAGATCGGCGTTTACAAAAGAATTAATTAATCTGCTTAAAATTATAAGAGGTCCGTGCAAATATCATATTCTCAGACACACAGCTGATTGTTTACAGATGCTTTTGGGGCACTGTGTACTCACTTGAAAAGGTTCCACGTTCACAAATATTTACTTAAGATATCTTTCCAGACAGTAGCCGATAGAGAAGATACTGCGCGATCGGTACTTAACGAAATTTTTATAATGAAGCGAATATTTTTCTTCGTAATAGATACTTGGTCTTAAAAGCAAGCTGAAGCACCGACATAATGATGGGCTAAAGTTTCGAACTAGAAAACGGAATACTGCACCGATAGATCGATCTATTATGAGTTCAAAATGCGAGGTGGCGAAATGTCGAAATGTCAGAGCACCGAAACAAAGATCGGAGCGCTGGATAAATGAATTTAAGGCCAGCGCCGATTTTCGCTGACATAATTTTTCGTGAAGAAATCGGAGAATGACGCAGATGATAAATTTGACTGCTCCATTCGCAGGAATGGATCCAAAAGAAAGAATAGCAGTGGGAGTAATGCCCAAAACACATTAGCAGAATTTTGTGTGCAGTGAAATTAGAATTCGCGAAGCTACATATAAATGCTGCACGCAGCGCTGTTCTGCAACACATCTCTATTTCGAAATTCGCTGCAGTCTACAGTGTCACACATAAGTGAGAGTAGCTGTAAAATGACAGCAACAGATGCGATTGACTTCAAAAAATATATGCACATCTGTTTCACGGGCAGAGCTGCCAGCAGTACAGCAAGTAGATTTTCTGCACATGTGTTCTGTGTTCCGGGCTTAATGAGTAGTGCAGAAATTCTGCTAACGTCGAGGAATGGCTAAAGGACAACTAGGTGAGAAACATGCTTACAGGGACTAAGCAGATTGGCACAAGTAGTAATTTAACGATCAACAAGCGTCTACAGCCAGTTCGATCCTTCGCTAGCTGCCTGCAGTTTCTCACGCTAAGTTGGCCTAGGTCCCTTTAGACTTTCGTGCGCCCCTGGAGTCGTGGCCTTCCTGTTCTGCGCTGTCCCTCAGGAGCAGATTCGAAGACTTTTTGGATCGGAGCGTCGCTGTTTATCCGCTCTATATGACCCAGCCATCTAAGTCGTTAGATTTTCACTCTTCGGGCTAGCTCGATGTCGCTGTACAGTCTATACAGCGATGTATCTCCTTCTTCACTCACTGAGAACTACTAGAAGATTTTTCTACTCAAAGCAGCCAAGAGCACCCCATCCATTTTTGATACATGCCTCCGTGCCATAGAGCAGAACGGGGATTATTAGGGTCTTATATAGAGTACGTTTTGTTGTTCGGGAGATGGCTTTGCTAGTCAATTGCCTTCTTAGCCCAAAGAAGCAGCGATTGGCAAGAGTTATTCCTCGTTTGATCTCAGCGTTAGTGTCGTTGCCTGAATTGCTAACAGAGCCTGGGAGACAAAGTCCTTAACTACCTCAAAGTCATATCTGTCGAAGGTGACGTTCTGTTCGAGACGTTGGTGTTGAGTGTCGTTTTTGCTCAAAAGCAAATACTTGGTCTTGCCATCGTTGACCGGTTAACCTATTTTCGCCGCTTCCGTCTTAATACTCACGAAAGCGCCACTGACATCATGGTGCTTTCTTCCAATAATGTAAACATCATCGACGTTTGCGATTAGTTGGACGAACTTTTGAGAGATTTTGCATCGTTTTTCACTACTCTTTTAAGTATGATGTTAAAGAAATGGCATGACAGCAAATCGCCTTGTTTAAATCCTCTTTAACATCAAAGGCCTCGGTAAGATCTTTACCAACCTTGATCGAACAGCGTGCATTTTCCATCGTCGCAGCTGTACGGCATCTGTTTTGCACGGATGCCGTTTTATTGCGCCATCTAAGGTAAGCGAAGCATTGAAACTGGGTGTAACCAAAAATCTGGGATTTTAGTGGCCTACAAACTTATTTCATGAAAGCTAAAGGCCGAAACGCCACGAGAATTTGCAACAACTACCGATCTATCGATTTACCGAATATTGTCAAGCTATAGGTGGCCTTGTGGATAATTTAAGAAGAACATTGTGGCAGTAATACAAAACACAGAAATCTTTTCGTGAACACTCATAGAGGTTGTGCTCGGCTGTGCTGCTGTTACTTCTACGGCAAGGGTCGCAGGATGTTATGTCACTTATGCCCAGCACATTTATAAAGTGCTGAACAAAAGCGAATTACCTCGTCCCCGCGCCAGAAAGCAGCCTGCGGTCTTTCTTACTGAAGGCTAGCAGAAAAGATCCTGACCCTTTAGATAGCTCGGGAAGCATTTCTTGGTCTGTCGAGAACCTTGAAAGTCATGACAAAAACAGAAATCTTTAAGTGCCACAGGCCGCCAGTCCTGGGTGGTGAGGTGCCCAACTGGAAGTGAATGCAAGGTTGCGAAGCTCGACCGGAAGCTAAATTCTGTTACCACGGGAGGTCAGGGGCCCCTGGAACTTTTGTTCCAACCTGACCTTGGAGTTGGCCCCCTATCGTGGTGGCTGTGGTTTATACGCAAAGTCGAGGGGAGAGTAGACCAAATGGTGCTTGGACATCTCATAGTTGAACATATGCACGTCGTAGCCTGCTATGACCTGTGCTTAGCCATTTGATTGCTATGGAACTAATTGGTCTATTCGATGTGGAGTTGCACTGCAACCGGCTGCGTTACACACGACTTCGAATCTGATACTGGTGGTGGTACTAGTACTACCCGAAGGGCGCTAATTAACGCACTGTTTTAATATTTCGTGCAAACAAGCACCGTAGGCTTGAGCCTTCACAGCAGGTACCTACGTAAAACACTAGTGACATCTAAAGCAAGATATTAATGAGTCCGGAGGAGACAGGGAAAATTACAGCAATCGAAATGAGAAAGTTACAAATCTCACATAGCGCGGTAGGAGTACATACTTTGAGCTAAACCAACTGGTATGGCAATGCTTTAAAAAATTGAGTTCATAAAGAAATAGAGGATCAAGTTCACATCACCTGCGAATCATTTCATATTCAGTTCGGAATGGGACGACGACGTTTGAAAGTTATATCAAAGAATAAAATGAACATGCCAGGGTTACAAAGCCAGAATAAAAGCCTGCAAAGATAAAGTTGAACGACTAGTAAGAAAACTGGTCAAAATGCTAGATTTAGGCAGAATGTACCATTCGTCTTAGACGAAGACGAAAGTGAATTTCATTCCAACGACCTATACGAAGTTCAAGGAGCAATACTGAAGCCAAAGCCTTACAAAGCAGACGAATGTAACCTGGTTGAAAGAATGCACCAGCTCATCTGTAAAATGTGGACAGGGAAAAGAATGTCTGAATCATGAAATCTCAGGATCGTTCGTTCGACCTTGTGTCCTAAGGATTCCCTTCTTAGTCGTATTTTGTGGGCATTTTATTTGACAACTCAGTTCCTCTATATCAACATGATTTGGACCTAGAAGAGTCCACAGCCGCTAAAATAATCACACAACAGCTATAGGTCAATAATTCCATCTTATTTTTGACCTCAAGCACACTAATGTCAACGTGCAGAGAACGAGTTTTGACATCCCTGCCAAACCGAGATCTGCAATGCCAAGGAAAGACTTAGACAAAGCCTGGCTCTTTCATGTGACTTTTCTTACATCGTCCTATTCGTCGGACTTAGCGAGTAGTTAAATGAAGCTTTTCTGAGTATTGAGGGCAGCTAGGCCACCATAAGCTAAAGTCGTCTTTAATCAGAAGGATGATTCCTGCAAATTCTTGCTTCGTTGCGCTCGGTAATTGAGTAACGAGGGCTTTCACAATAGAGAATAATAGACTCAGCTGCTTAATGAAACAAACACGTGGACCTTGTTTAATAGGGGATCAAGGAGTACTTGGTCGAGAGAAAAACACTTTGCCAGATTTTCAATTCTTCTATGTTGATGGGGGTGTGAGGAACTGTATAGCGATATCGGTCTAGTCAGGCGTCTACTTATCCAACATCTGAAGTGGGTTATTTTGAGGAATAATCTTGCACAACTCCGGCCCAAAAAGATGGCGATGGAAGGACGACCTTATCTAAGGTGACGCCCGCACTTACAAGGGACCTCAACGAAATTGGAATGATTCACTGGAGGCAGATGGCGAGAGCTTACGCTAGCTGGCGAGGGCTAGACAAGTTAGGTAAATTTTGGGGTATCGAGGTTTATGCACGATGTTTTGGGCATAAGACGAGTTGAAGCGCGGCTTGTGCCGAGAGTGCTGGATTTCTTGCAGAAACAGAATCGCATTGATGTCGCTAAAGAAATGCTCTCTCCGGGCCAAAATGCTATCGATGGCATCATCGAAACTAACCAGCAATCATCGAAATAGCGCTTCTCAGACGAGTCAAAATCCAAAAAACTACGACGGATGCGATCAAAAATTAAAGCTTTCTTGGCCGTTTTCTTTGATTGCCGTGGTGTGGTCAGACATTAAAAAAGGAGTATTACGTGAGCATACCTATATATTCAAGCGTTTCAGGAAAAATGTTCGTCGCAAGAACACAGAATTGTGGAGGAACAAATTGTGGTTTCTGCACCACGATAATGTACCGTCTCACACATCTCATCTTGTACGGGTCTATTTGACCAAAAACAACGTTCATGCCATTCCGCAAGCTCCGTATTCACCTGATATGGCTCTTCTTGTTACCTTTTTCTATTTCCACGACTCAGGCTACCACTGCGCAGAAAGCGTTTTGAGACGATTGCGGCGATTCGCATAAGGAGCTGAAGGCGATTCCAAAACCGGCCCATGAAAAGTGTTTTGAAGACTAGAGGAAGCGATGGAATATGTGTATTGCTTGATATGGAGATTACTTTGAAGGGAATAAAATAAATCTCGATGAATAATTAAACCGTTTCCGTTTTCTTGAAGAATTCCGGGTACTTTTTGATCAGAAGGAAAGCACGGCAAGGAGTTTCCTCTTTGATCAACTGGGAACCGTAAAGAAAATTAACCTAAGGAAGCTTCTGGGACACATTTCCTGTTCAGCGATGTTCAACGAAATGGCTGATAGTCATAGGGCACCACCGAAAACACGGGCATCGTTTGGAAACCCAAATATCCGGTGGTATAATCTATCGAAGGAAAGAGGCGCAAGATTTATCGCACTGGCTAAAGAAGCACTTCGAAATATAAGCGGTATCGAAGACTCACTTAGCCCGCAAGAAACACACTTGCAAAGTCCATTTTGGGGACTATATCGGGATACCATCACGTCGACAAAGAAACATGGTGGTGGAATGACGAAACCAAACGAGCTGTGACCGACAAGAAGAATACTTTCCAAGTGTGGACAAAATGAGATCGGAGCGACGATATCGAAAAAGGTCAACTGGCTCTTGAATACGGAAAACCAGTACCAGGAGTTGGAACAAATATACAATACTAAAGTGCCAAATATTTTTAGGCTCGCTGCACAGAGGCGAAAAAATTCAATGGAAATAACCTCGCCGAAATACATCAAAAACGCAGACGGTCGCTTACTAACAAATGAAAAGGAAATTTTTGACCGGTGGCTTGAATACTGCAAGGAGTTGCTTAACAAACAGTTTCCACGTGATATCGTGCCGACAGCTGGTCTATTCGAGGAGGAAGTTTCGGACTTTTCAATCGAGAAAATAAGTATAGCAATTGGAAAAATGAAGCGGGAGAAAGCGGCGGGACCAAACAGCATTCCATCAGAGTTTTGGTCGAAGATGGAGGGGATCGAAACTTTTAAATAAATTAAAATGTGGACAACCTATGCCGAATCAATGGAGAAGTAGCTTCTTGGTTCCATTATACAAAGAAAAAGGCGACACTTAAGAATGCAACAACTACCGTTCAATCAAACTTATGTCACACAAAATGAAAATCGTCGAAAGAGTCTTAAACGAACGTCTTCGGCAAATAATAAAGCTCGATAATAGCCAGTGTGGATTTGTTGAAGGAAGATCGACGGTGGACGCTATCCAAAGCCTACGAATAATAATGGAAAAGCACCGAGATTCGTCTAAGGATTTACACATGGTATTTATCGACCTCGAGAAAGCATTCGACCGAGTGCCTAGGGATCTCATATGGGCCACGCTGAGGTCTAAAAAGTCACCGGAAACGTACTCGTATACTAGAATAATACAAGACATGTACGGAAACATGAAAACTGCGGTTAAAAGCTCTGCTGGACTAACGACAGAATTTTCAGTTAATGTCGGAGTGCACCAAGGAAGCGTCATCAGCCCTTTCCTCTTTAACGTAGTATTCGACTATCTTTTAAAAGACTGCATGCGCGAAGCAAATGTAACGCTAATTCTCTTCGCTGACGACGCAGTTATACTTAGCGATAACGTCGAAGATTTACAGAACGCCTTAGATTCATGGAGAAATGCGCTAGAGAGAAACGGGTTTAAAATAAGTCGTTCAAAGACGGAGCATTTGACGTGCCCATTTGCGCATCCGTTGCGACCTGTTCCGGATATAATGTTAGACGGAATAGTTCTTCCGAAAAGCACTATCTTTAAGTACTTAGGATCAACCGTTAACATGGAAGCGAAATGTGCCTACGATGTAAACCACAAAGTGAATGTGGGATGGATGAAATGGCTGGAAAATTCGGGAATATTTTGCGACCGAAAATTTCCACTTAAATTAAAGGGGAAACTCTACACCACGGTTGTTAGACCAGCTCTTATGTATGGTTCACGGTGCTGGACAATGTACGAAGCGTTTAAAAACAAAATGACGGCAGCGGAAATGAAAATGTTAAGGATGTCTAGTGGAGTCACTAAACGCGATTGCAGTAGATCTTCGCGTATAAGAGGAAGTCTACATATAAAGAATGCGGTAACCGAACAGCTTGAGGCGCATAGAATAAGCTGGTATTGCCACGTTCAATGAAGATCTTCCGGTTGAGAAGGCACTATCAACTTCGGTCACTCCGACTGTAAGAAAACGAGGTCGGAAAAAGAATTCCTGGATTTCTCAGATGGCAAATGCGCAACAATGCCTTTGGCTAACCACTGAAGCGATCCAGAACCGAGCAGTATGTAGACGCATTCTGCGGTCAGTGACACTAGCCAACCCCATAAGCGGAGCAGCAGCGGTGCAATAAAAATATGAAACTCGTTAAGCATAAGTTCGTATAACGAGGGAATGGTTAATAAAAGGATAAGAAGAAGAAGTGGAAGATCTAGCAATGCTCTTAAGCTAATGAGATGAACGGTGTTTTCGAATGAGGCTACGACAACGTCTTCTTAGGATGAGAAAAGGTCTATTTTGTGACATTGTAGTAGCCTGGTTAGGTCTTGCTACGGATCATAGAAGTGAATTACAAGGGACAGTCTTGGACACTGTAAGCATCTTAACAATCAGGAAATTGTAGTACTTTGGAAAAACCCTTGTCAAATTCGAGTGACATGAACATAACCTTTCTTAACGTAGGCGTGAAATGTTTCCATTCAAATGTTACGTACGTAAAAGTTTAAAGCAAGTTTTCTTAACATTTGTCCCTAATTCCACAAAATGTTTCCTTTACTTTTCGCAACTTAGATTGCACCTGATGAAACTGTCAAACTTACACTTTAATCGTAAAGAAACCAGCTCAACATACCCGGAGACCTGTCAAAAGAGTAACTTTTCACTACTGTTTGGGTAAAGAACGAATTTCAATAATCCTTGCAGATGTGAGCTTATGTGGGGGTGAGTGACATACCATATGTTTGGCATGGTATGTCTACATTAGCATGAATCTTTGGGTATGTATCCTTAAGAAACACTTCAGGATTCCACTTCGTTTGCATCTCATTTTAAAATCCACTACATCGGTGTTTTTCCTTTTTGTTCTCAGGGGTTAAAGCAAATACTCGTACACAAAGAGGAAGAAAAAGAGGCGAAAAAGGAAAATTAAAGTCTTCATTAACCTACGCAGAAGTCTATGCTTAATCTGCATAAGTAATTGAAACAGCACAACGCCATTGGCCTATTTTGCCTGCTTTTGCAATTTTGATTACAATTACAAGATTCTGCTCGTAGATACAACTATGTATGTAGGTACCCCCCTGACAGAGAGACTAATAGGCTACAATCCTGAGTACGAATTGTTTTTTTTTTTTGTTTTTTTTGCACATTCTTATTTTATTCTATTTATGATGTAAGCTTATTTTGTAGATTGTTTACCTCCTGTCTTTTCATCATCATCGTCGTCTAATTATTTTTAATCAGCAAACGTGTTTGTATTTCTTCAAGCTCATTAAATGAACATGAATACGAATACGAATACGAATGCGAATACGAATAGGAATACGCCAACAAGGCGTCAATACATAGAACAACGTTCGGATGGCAGCTAGAGATGCCAAAGCAACCGAGAACAACCAGGGTAACCGAGATGAATCGAGCAACAACCACAAACGCCGCAAGCACGTTTTCCATTTACAGGCCATAGTAAGCAACAGAGCACGTGCTTTGGATGAACCATGGCGCCAAATTGAATTCATATCTCTTGGCATCTTAGTCAAATCCATACGTCGACGGACCTATAGGTAATAAGAGTACAATATCCAGTATACAGTATCCATTACTCGCATCTGTTTGCTTCCTTCCTTCGTTTAGTCAGACTATTAATTTGAATAAAAAAAAAAAAAGAAAAAAATTAAAATGTCAAGGCCATCGGTTTGCTCGCTCCATGGAAAAAATAAACATTTTCTTATCGCACCACACTCAAGCGAGCTGGTGTTATTATTCCTTTCACATGTCTATCTCATCGGTCGTCGCGTGTTTGCTTCCATGAAAGTTCCAAAGTTCGTGGTATAAATGCGCTGTCACAAGTTTCAAAATTCATGGATTGCTCATTGAAGTATGTATAGTACCTAGCAGACCGACGAAGCTCTTCAACTATCTGGAGGCAGAGCCAATCGAATGCCTTGGGTCAGAGATAATAATTGACAGATTACAGCTGAACGTCACCCAAGTCGTCCGACATACTCGTACACTGGTGATGGCAGCGTTGTCTTCTGTCTTTTTTGTTTATCGGTAAACAAGAATCATGATAGTGGCTTTATTTTGAAAGGCTGATGATGCTGAAGCCCGTTAACACTTAATAAACCACTCAGGGAAGGAAGACACTGAACAAAAAAAAAAAAAAAAACAACAAAAAACCCATTCAGCTGTTCATTATTCAAATTCAGCTACTCCTTAAGCTATTCAGCGCACGATTTAATTAAACAAAAAAAAAAAAACCTGTCAAAGACGGTGATGGTGCAGGTATCCATAGATGAACGATCGGAGAATAAAAACTTTGAACAATTTAAAGGCCAATTAAAAGTTTCGACTAGCGCATCCCGAAGTTTCATTTACCTTGCGCGGTATGGTGGGGAATTAAGTGAACTTTTTTCAAGCGGCAAAACGACCGCCCACCGACTTAATACTTTATCCATTGGAAGGTCGTTGATGAAACCTATTCCCATCAGCACAATTGGACGTGAGGTAGAATTTTTGGCAAAAAGCCAAACACATTCTTAAGCACACGAGTGCATTTAGATGAGGTGAAACGTAGAATATATGCTTGTGCTGCAGCAGATACGAGTATGTGAAAGACGTTGCAGTAGGGAAGATGGCACGTTTGCAGAGAGCTACGAGTATCTCCAAGGTCTTAGACTGCTTTTGGCAATCTAAAAGTGCTCATAATTGATACCGCTTTTGTTACGTTGGAGGAATAATACTTGGATCGGTTTCATTCAACGAAGAGTGTGTAATACGAGTGCAGGTACGATGTCTTTTCTGGTTGAGTCTTGAAGGAGTTTGCTTCTCTTGTATGGTTTGGAAGTGGCAATTAGGAATGTTGGCAGAGTAATGTATTCTGGAGAGGATAATTCAAAAACAGCTTAGGAACTCATATCTCTTGGATCCAATTAAAATTTTGTTTAGGACTGATGCAACAATAAGATTAAAGAATTTACGGTTCCTATGACTTCACACAAATCCGTTGTAAGCTCACCTTAAATGGTAAAGTTAGGATTTCTTACATTTCCATCACTGAACTCAATGAGTGAGGTCAACAGGAGTGGCAAATCGGAAAAAGATTGCATTAGGAGCCCTGAATTTGGAATTCTTATGCAACTTTTTGGCATTTTAAGGAAGCTGAAGACTATAATGGAATAGTGTCCAGTAGAAAAGTTAGTCAAGACTACAACGATATAGCCTAATGGTATCTAGTTAGCTCAATCCACTTGGACATTCTATTTTGTCATTAGATGCACACTATGCTTCAAAGATGAATGACGATCTACAGGCAATAAAAATGTGTCTCATTCGGTGTCAGAGCCTCATCTTATTACCTAGGGAATTAAATAAGCCAGAGTTACGAACACTTCTCAGTAAAAACTACAAACTGACTGAAAAGAACAAGGCAGATCTCTTCTGCTGGTGCAGTCAGCACAGGAGACGAAAAAGGTCTTACTACTTTCATCTGAGTATTTCTTACGAATGTTCATCCATAATCATCAAGAAAAAGTGCTGAGGGCGTCTGTTCAAGAATAATCGGTGATAGCGATGTCGCGATAGTAAGCTCATTGGACTATCACGCAGAGAGTCTGGGTTCGATTCCTGGCTGGGTCACCAACAATTCTTCAAATCGCCATCACCTTTTCGGCGGGCAGAGGCAAACTCCCGAAAGTAAAATTGCCTACGAAAAAGCTTCTAAGGAGTGCCGTACGGACTCGACGATAAACCGTAGGCGCCCCGCTCAGATGTGACAAAAAAGACAATATGAGCAACATAAATGAGTTTCAAGAAGCTAGGCCATGGCCCATACCGGGCTGCCAGCGCAACCGTGTTCCTTGTTTTTTTATTCAAGAGTAATCAACTTGATTACAGGATGCTTCGTTGCACGTCTCAGACCAACCATTTTTGTCTGGTTTAGTAAAGCATCGTGCGTTTCATAGAAATGATTCGGGTGTTTAAGAGGCAATATCTTAGGAACAGTCTTCGACTTTTCAGAATACCAGAGTCCGACGCGAGCAAGGCTCTTTTCGATAGCGCTCGGCAAAAGAGGATACGTAGTTTCTGTCAAGGGTAACATTCCTATATTTTACCGATTCTACTGCGGTTTGATAGAAAAGCGATTCATCTTCGACGAGAACGCCGTTTAAGTACCACGATTGCGGGGACGGGTCGAACTAGTTTCAAAGTTACTTATTGCATTTCCCTCGTTGATGGATTTAAAAACGTTCCGAGCGGGAGCGCTCAAAACTCGAATATCCCAACCATTAAAGTCTATGAACGCCTCTTCAAGCTAGGACCCAATCGCTATACAGTCAGGTTACTGGTTAAATCTCATTTTCCGTTCTCTGTCGAAGGAGTCGGAGCCATAGATCACTCCAATTTTCTTTTGAAGCGATTGAGAACCTCCTGTCCTTATTCTAGACCATAGAATTTGTCTGCGACGATAAAC
This sequence comes from Volucella inflata, assembly GCA_928272305.1. Classification (NCBI taxonomy): domain Eukaryota; kingdom Metazoa; phylum Arthropoda; class Insecta; order Diptera; family Syrphidae; genus Volucella; species Volucella inflata. The sequence goes on from OV743716.1 coordinate 157,792,843, forward strand.
GCTTAAAAGAGCGCTATTTTGGTTGTTCGAGCGCTTTGCTACTGAATTGTCTTCTGCGTCCAAAAAACAGCGAAGTGTTTGGACAAAGTACTTGATTCCCTGGAAGCTGTACTTGTTTTCTGTAACAATACAGCAAGTACTTCATTTTTACCTCGTTAAATGCCAGACCCATTTTCGCAACTCTTGCTCTTAAACTTGAAAATGCCTTACAAACAGGTCAGTTACACAGACTTTGTAAGTTCACCAAATAGATCTTGTCGGAAGCTCTTTAACATCAAACTACTCCGAATGCCCATAGAACAGCGGTTAGAAACCATCTTGATAAGAACCGATCAGCTTACAAAGATTTCTAGTACAGCAGAAAAGTTCTGACAAGATGGCTATGTTAAATTTAGCGTCAGTGTGCAGGAATGCTTCTTCCTCGGTACAAAGAGCGAATCTACCACAAGGTTCTCTGTTCGTCCTTGCAGACTTACGTTCGGGTTAAGGTTTTTCCGACGAGATTCTTAAGTCCTATTTTGCAGTAGAGTTTTTTATGCGTTCTGAAATTGATAGTCCCTATTAGCTTCGCAGGTTAGAGAGCAACTAGTACATTTGATGTGGTGTCGTCGGGTATTTTTGTGGCAGTTTCTCCAATGGGCTTCACGAAAGGGACATTTGATTAGCAGAAGTCTCGGCAGTTTCTTGTGATTGATAGTCTTTAACATCAAATCTTTCGAAAATAATTTCTCGTTTTTGTTGGCTAATTGATATCCGCGTTCGTCACAATAAGGTAGTGCTTCGAGCCAATGTGTACTTCTCGGAACGTACGGACATCAAGCTCGGTAAATATTAATATGGAGACTCCTAAGTCACGTTATAAAAGCCGAAGTACATAAAATGCGTGCCTGCAATAATGACATTTCGCGCAGTCGATAAAAATTTGCCCATTGGACACCATGGGAAAGATCCTTGAGAAAATAATCCACAATAGATCATTCATTAGAAAATCACTCGCAAGCATGGATGCATCATATTACTTGCTGCGCATAGTGACGACGACAACTGGACGTTGACGGTGAAAAACACTTTAACGTCACTGTTGGAGTTCGACAGGGATCGGTCTTAGGGCCCTTTTAGTGGATCATCGTGTACGATAGAGTTCTACGATTGCCGTTGCCTGTGGGCGACTATAGATGGATTCGCCGATTAATTTGCCATCATGACAGTAGACAAATAGATTCGAACAGTTGAATCCACCACAAATGAAGTAATTATCCGGACAAAAGATTGGCTAGCAGCTGACAGCCTAGAACTAGCCGGCCACCTGTCCTTATAACCAGTCGAAAAGCTGAAGAGTTCGCCGACTTCCAGGTTGGTAACCGAATTATCAGGCCCAAAGAAGCGGTTAAATATCTTGGACTAATGCTGGACAACAGATTTCGGTTCAAAACACACGTAGACTATTTAACCAAGAAAGCATCGCAAATGCAGGGAGCTCTCTAGCGCATACTAACATTGATGGACTTTGATATGCAAAACGGATCCCATTCTTCAGAATTGTCACATCAGTTCTGTGCGCAGGAATTGAGAACGACGGAGACCAAAAAGGAAACTATCGTCATCATACAGACTTTGCGCGCTATGGACAAAAAAAGGGGCTTTCGAACCATATTGGATACAACCACCTTTGTTGTAGCTGGAAGGGTTCCCATCGACATTTTTTCAGATGAAATTTTGAGGATATAAAACAGCCAACACGATACCAATAGAATCAAGAGCATCAAAATTGAAGAAAAGGCAGCATTGATAGCTATGTGGCTGGCAAGTTCGCTGGTATAATACGAGGGCGGGTCAATAAGTCCGTGACTTTTGGATTAAAACACAGATTTTTTGATAAAAAAATAATTTTATTTTTCAACGTAGTCTCCCTTGAGCTCTATACACTTTGTCCAACGCTTCTCCAATTTTTTTATCCCTTCCAAAAAAAATGATTTGTCGAGGTCCTCAAAATAGGCCTTTGTTTGCGAGATGACTTCATCATTGGAGTCAAATCTTTTTCCACCAAGCCATTTCTTCAGGTTTGGGAACAAGAAGTAGTCGCTCGGAGCCATATCTGGAGAATAGGGTGGATGAGGGAGCAATTCATAGCCCAATTCATGGATTTTTGCCATGGCAACTGCACATGTGTTTGTGGTCGACTGTGAGCAAACGCGGCACCCATCTTGCGGAAAGCTTTCTCATGCCCAAGTGATCATTCAAAATTGAAACCACTGAGCCATGCGAGATCCCTACGGCTTCCACAATCTCTCGCACTTTCAATCTTCGGTCGGCCAACACCATATCGTGAATTTTTTCGATTGTTTCGGGTGTAGAGACCTCAACTGGGCGTCCAGGACGTTCGGCATCTTCAGTGCTTGTACGGCCACAACGAAATTCAGTAAACCACTTTTTTACCATTGAAATCGATGGTGCAGAGTCCCCATAGTATTTATCAAGCTTAGCCTTGGTCTCGGTAATGGTTTTTTTCCGCAAGAAATAATGCTTAATAAGCACACGAAATTCACTTTTTTCCATTTTCTCCTCAAATTAGTGAGTAGTCTGATAAAAATAGCTGTCAAACACAAACTAACTGACGCAGCAAGTTTAAATTTTGACAGGAGTCAACTGACAGATGCCTGTTGACAGGAGCAGTGTTGCTGTTTCAGTAAAGAGGTCAGAAATTCAAAAAGTCACGGACTTATTGACCCGCCCTCTTACAGCGAAAGGCATGTGGACATAGAAACAACATCTACAACCTTATGCATTCCCTGTCTGGCCACTGTGGTTATCGGAAGTATCCCAAGTTTTTTTTACGAAGAGCGAATCTTACCATGTCATCCTCTAAAATGCAAGAGCACCGCATCCTAAATCGGTTTTGGAGCCACCCGTGAAGACCCGAATACTTAGATCCTGGCCTAAGTCATTCCTAAGTACAGATATTGTCGATTTAGTGTAACTCACTGCCGTAATTCAAAGATAGTCGAAGCGTAAGTTTATTAAAACGCCAGTGTGTGTTGTAAAAAAGTTTACTTTTCATTTACAAGAAAATGGCTTTGAGACTGCAGGGAAGTGAAATTTATCGGTGCTCCTAGAACAGACCCAGGCGTAAGAAAACTGATCGTTTGCAGAGGAATGCCGAATTTCTTGCCGAAAACCTATTTACTATTCCATAAGCCTGCTAGCGCTCTAGAGGCTTTCGATGTAACTTCTTTAGTTCAAAAGAGTTAATCAATCAGTGTAATACATAGATACTTAGCTTCGTTGGACAATCAGATGTTGATAACTTAGAGCAGTCAACGAGTTTTGAGATGATAGGCTGGGAGGTGGATCACTACCTTGAGGTGTTTGAGCGGGAGGGAAGTCAGTCGTTGATCCATCAGTCCGAGCAGAGACTTCAAATCTACTGACAGCATTATATAGTGCGTGGACGAACATGCACCCTAGAAGTGTAGACAGTGTGCCACTTTGGGGAAAACTCTGTTATACCATCGCCATTACATATTGCATCTTGGAGCTCGATCATTCTCTCCATGCTATTCAATATGAAGGAAGGAGGGTAGACTGATAGATCTGAAGCTTTGGTCGGGCGTGTATGGTCTTTTCATATTTTCTTTAAAAGGTCCACACTTACTGTTCGCCGTGGGCTTGGTAAATGTGTATGCCATTTCTAGGCTAACAAGGAAGACTCTCTTAAGAAGAACTAGCTGGGTTTAACATTATTTTATCGAAAGTGGGTGTATGTTGTAGGTTTCAGGCGACTTGAAGCAGTCAAAGGAATCAACGGCCTATATGCAGACCTCATTCGTCACCACAACCGATGACAGATAGTTAAGGAAAGTTGTTGATTGCGGTACTATTAACTTTGAAAGTAAACAAGCTTTATATACATACATCCAACCATCTGAAAATTCCCATCTTAAAGCCACCTGAATGCTGCCAAAATTGGCAAATGAAAACAAATTCAATAAAGTAAATCTCTCCAGCTAACATCTAAAACACTCCCCTTGAGAAATTCCAAATCAAGTAATCAATACACATAGACGTTTTCCATTAGCTGCCATTTCAGTCCCTCGGCTGCTCCCGTCTATGTTTACACTAAGTCTCTGGCATACTCCTGTTGCAGAATTTCCCATGAGATATCAGCGTGTTGAGACTTGGTCGACCACCAACATCATCACCGACAGCGAAATAATTTCACAAAAAAACCCTCGGCCCAATATTCCACCCCACAACAGATACATCAGGGAGAGCACTTCTCCCATCTCGTATCTAAAATAGTCAAGTAGCTGTGTTGGGTTTGGAATTTCTTGATTAGATTCGCACTGTTTACTTTTTGGTTTTCCGGATATTTTTCATTTTTTTCATTTTATCCTGCTTCCTTCCGGTTACCGTTACCGTTTCTTTAGAGCTTCACTTTCATACCTATTCCCAAATGAGCGGGTCGAAGAAGGTCTATGGAATATGAAAGCTGATATGAGACCGGATACATTCCTGAAATACCAAATGAGATTTTGTCCCGAACCAGGGTCATTTATTTACATCTACCCCCAAACATAATTACAGGGATATTCTAAAGACCAAGAACAAGGTTGAGAAGGAATAATTACAATAAATTAACCAGATAGGTAGTAAGGTTGTGTGTTTTAAGCCCACTATCACATAGGCGGAAGACTGGGGAACTGGGACACTGGGAGACTGGGAGACTGAGAGACTTTCCATAATTGTCCCTAATAGAAATATACGAGTATTGTTCGGAGGAAAACAGGATCTTGGGATTTACTATTGGAAATTTTATGGAACGGAAACCAGGGAGTGCTTTATCTTAAAATGTACTTCTGCCGACACCCTCCGGTTGGTTGAACCAGAGGAATAGATAGGAATTGTACACAACGGACTTAAATTTCTGTGCAAGGCAGCGAATAAAAAAAAAGTGAAAAAGGTTCATTCTAGCCATTTTACTGGCTAATGAAGGAGTATCTTCTATCATCGTATCTACAAACACATATATTCTAACAAGTCCTTTCAGAGAAATACTATGAAAGAGTAAAGTTCAAAATGGTTTGGCACTGCAGGTGTTCGGAGCAAAGGTTTCCTATTTTTTTTTTTTTTTTTCACTCTTTATCCTTTAAGCAAAGTTCATGGTTTTTTAATTCAGAATGAAGAAGAGCAATGCTGCGTTGAAATTAATCGTGCAGTTTACCTTTGGAATTTTTCCAGCTCAATGACTTACATGGAAATGGTAGTTTTCATCTTAATTGCATCTTTTGGATTCGTTGTTAATGGTGAGACTCCTAAGGGATTGCTGCACCCTATTAGGTTTTTAGGGGTGCTAATTGGATGTAACACATTTTTTCCTTTCGAATTGGGACGAAGTTTCCGCAAAGGTGATGCGGGGTTAAGATGAGAAACCGACCTGGGATTTAAATTCAACTTACTTGCTTCAACACCAAAGTAAAAGATGAGTTGGATTCGATGTTTCTCGCTGGGGTTAAGAAGAGGCAACAAGTTCGAATAAATTCATATTCTAGCTGCTTCCAGTTACGCACGCCAAGTTCGCTGAGATCCCTTCCATTTACGTGGGCCACGTGGGTCTCGGTCTTTCTCTAGTGCGCTGTCCCTCGTGGGCGGATTCGAGTTTTCTTTGGACCAGAGCGGCGACCATCCGTTTTACATGACCCAGGCGCTGTACAGGTCATAAATTTCGTCGTTGGTCAATGCAAACAGGGTCGAAAATCATTCGAAGAATTTTCCTCTCAAAGCAACCAAGAGCACCCTCATTCATTTCTGATCCATGCCTCTGCGCCATAGAGCAGGACTGGGTTTACTACGGTTTGAAATAGGGTGACTTTTGTTGTTCGAGAGAAGGCTTTGCTAGCCAATTGTCTTGTTAGCCCAAAGAAGCAGCGATAGGCAAGAGTTATTCTTCGTTTGATATCAGCGCAGGTGTCGTTGTCTGAATTCATAGCGGAGCTAAGGTGAACAAAGTCCTTAACTTCCTTAAAATTATTTCTATCGAGAGTGACGCTCTCGTCCGAACTTGGTCTTGCCCATTTTCGCCGCTTTCGCCACTAAATGCAGCAGCATGCATTCTCCATCGTCATCTTGCATAGATGGGCGAGTTTGGCAGGGATACCAAAACTAGACAATGCTCTGTACAGTTCGTCTCCATATAGGTAGATGCTGTCATATGCAGCCTTAAAATCGATAAATAGGTGGCGGTTATGGGTTTTCTCCAAGATTTGCCGAAGTGTGAATATTTGATCGATGGTGGACTTTCCTGGCCTGAAGCCACACTTATATGGACCCATTAGGTTGTTAATGACCTTCGGGCTTCAGGCATTCACACAATAAGAGATCATGCAGGCGATGATGCTTCTGTAGTTAGCGCAGTTCAGAGGGTCTCCTTTGTTATCATCGGCCGTACGTTCGTCCGATCATATTTTACAGATGAGTTGGTCTATGCCCACTATCAAGACATCGCCTGCCGCTTTGAAGAGCTCGGCGTCGGGCCATCCGCTCCAGCAGTTCTGTTGGACTTAGGCTTAGATATCGTTATCTTCCCTTCATCCAGTTCGGGTGGACGGAATTGTTTGGCTACATTGTCCAGGTTAAAAGACACATTCTGTCTTACAGAGGTACTTGGTTTATCAGTTTACAGAAATGCTCTTTCCAAATCCTCAGCACCGACTGCGACTCTACTACGACGCTCCCTTCTTCGCTTTTATTGGCTTCGGTTCGGGGCTTGTGTCCGTCTCCCAATCTGCCGCGAGTTTCTTATGATATTTATGCTGGGTTGAATCTATCTTCCGAGAGACACCCTATGTTTAGAAGTACTTTCGTACAAGTTGAACAGTTTGATTATGTAGAGATTTCTCCTACACTAAATTTACAACTTACTAATGGAATAGAAATTTCGTTTAACGTGGCGACGCCTGTTGAATGAAAGTTTTTGACATACGGTTCACGTCCCAAAATCGAGGTCACTTCGTGATTTCGATCGAATCAATGGGTGTTACGACAATTTGAAATCAAAAAAACTTGACTAGAACTTAATTGAGAAGTGCTTCCTAGGCTCACCTCACTTACGACCAGAACGTCGTATCGTCCTTGATAATTCCTTGTTCTAAGAGCGCAACAAAAGCAAAAAAACCTCAAGTCTACGGAGGTTTGGTCAAAATGACTGTCTAATCCACGAACTATAAAATTTGTTGCACAATAGAATTTTGAATAGTAAACGACTCAAACCAAATGTAAGCCCGGTTGCAGTATTGAAGAGAGAAGTCTTTTAGACGATTTGTACTCCTGACATATGTTGATGATACAGAAGGATGCAGATATTTCAGGAATAAACAAGGGATGCATCGTTCAGTTCAATAAAAACTGATGAGAGCTAGAGCATGTCTGTAGGAGGTGTGATGGAAATTTGGATTTTCGGACAAGTACCATAGTTCCTGTCTATCCGTCGTTTTTTAGAGGCATCTAGGCACAGTGTTACACTACTACATCTAGAATGCATCGCTCAAAGTACACAAAAGTAGTATCCATAATAGTTGCATCCACACCTTCAAAAGAAGGTACATCTTCAGTATTGTAACAAAAAAAAATAAGAGAAATCAACTTTCATCCGAATCTGACTCTTTGGTTGACAAATTGACTACGAACCTAAAAAAAGAAAGAAAGAAACTCACATAAGGTGTGAATGTCTTGAATGTAATAAATCACTAGCGTTACAGCTACACTACTAATGGCCTTTCAGGGCAAATCCAGATTTATTGCCTCCATGCATGGAGCGAAAATATTTCGAGCAATAATCACACCCCTGTCCGAGAGCAAATCTGATAGGTACCTCTTTAAGTCTCGTGCACAGAGTCATTCTGTTTATTCAACTTGTTGCGGCAAAAGCTGGGGCGGAATTTGATTTAATGGCGACTTCAAGAACTCAACATAGAAACTGGGGTCACGACATAAATTATAGCAATGAAGCAATTATTTTAAATTGATTGTAACAGCTTCCAATCGGAAAGAATGGTTTAAAGCCTTTTTAGAAGTGATACCTACTGATGAACTAGTCAATTTTTTATTTGCACATGAAGATGCTTAAAGTAGAAAATTAAGGGATTAAACTAGACGAAGGGCTATCCAAAAAAAATATGACATTGGCCGAGAGGTAGAATGTATCTATTTCTGTCAAAATCAGTCAAATTAAACGAGCGATAAAACTGCCGCATTAGATCAAACCATCCAAGTGGTGTAAATCTGACGTTTACCAGTGCTTTAACTGCCCATTAATTGTAGTTGTTCTACCTTCTCGTTGTCCTCCGTTGGCTATTGGTCTCGTCTTACCGGGCTTAACTTGACAACTATATAGCACTGTCATTACTATGACTTTACCCCAGAAGAAGCACATGTAGTGGATAAGTTCGCGTCACCAAAAAAGTGCAAGTCATCAACGTTTTTGAAGCTAAGGCCAGTAGAAATGTTTCAGAATTATTTCGAGTGGTGAAATAAAGTTTATGGCAACAGCAGGTCTTAACCTTTGAAAAGAGATAAAGGTGAACGACGGAGAAGAAGCCCAAAATCCGGTGGGCAAAATCGCATCATCACCTCCCCGCGATGCCCCCTGGATATCTATTTAAAGTGAACTAACAATGAGAGTGCTAAGTCTGATTGCACATGTGTAACTGGAACTCCAGTGCGCGTAGACTATACCAGACTGCTGCCCTGATGGATGAAATATGGGTCTCAGACGTGGAGCAGATTTCCTTAAAAAGAGGATGTATGGAGCAGGAACCCCTAAGATAGAGTGGCTGGCGGCGTTAAAACTCGGACGGCGAAACCTTATGCGAGCTACTTCAACGACTAGTCATGGTTCTAAAAAAGTTATGGTGGCAACAAGCTCTATCAAGAGCCAACTGCTGCTTGCATACTATTGAAGTGGGATACTGACACCCCCGTTTGTCCTTGGGGATAAACTATGGAACTAGTTTGGGGTTGCGCGTAGGGCTAACCTCACAAAAGGGGTAAACGACAATAGTTCAGAGACAACCACACGCACCTGATACAAATGGATACAATGTTGACGACCCCGGCAGATTCAAACACAAATTTCGGCTTTGCAACTGGAATGTAAGGTCCCTTAAAAGACTGCGTGCAAAGACCCTAAAATGCCTCGAACTACGATAGGATACGCCAGACAAAAGATGGATGAAAAACTGCGACATTTACTACGGCGACTGCTACAAAAAGAGAAAACAGCGCGTATTTCGATGCGGATTTTATATCCGGGTTAGACTTAGGCTAAGAATTTTAAGCATTCGAGCGAGCACCTCGTAAAAATCCGCATCAAGGATTGAATTTGGGAACATCAGGCCAAATTTGCGCCCCTACGGGTCTCCGGACCAATCAACCGTCAACTAGATCGACGCCAGACACTCCTAAAACATCCTTGATATCCGAACCTTTCGAGGAGCCAACATAAACTCGGATCACTACCTTGTTGTAGCTAGGGTATGATAGTTCAAATGTAAAACCCGGATGCGGATATCATGAACACAACAGATTTGAGTCAGACCACCTATTTTAGACGTTGAAAAGCTGTAATCGCAAGAGACCGCTCGAATCTTTGTCGACCGCCGTTCCCTCGAACTCTCTCAAAATCTGGGAGCCCCTATAGAATCCATAGAACACCAATTCGAATACTGCCAACAAGCCATTAGAGAAGAAGCATCTGACATAATTGTTATTAAACCTTCACCACAAAGGAACACCCTGATAGATGGCGAATGTAGGGAGGCGCACGCAGCCAAACAAGAACCATACAAAGCTGCTTTGCATTGCAGGCCAAGAGCTGCTTGTGAGCTCTACGAACAGAAAAGAAGATGAGAGCACTTCTTAGAAAAAAAAGAAAAGTTGGTGCGGCCGGAACGACGTCCAAAATTCTATCAAAAAATGAAAAGAACATGCTACGGCTACAAAGTCAGAATGGAAGCCCGCGGGGAGAACAACGGAAACCTAGTAGTAGAATCACAGTTGGTGCTGAAAATAAGGAAAAACCACTTCTGCAGACTGTATGAATAGTACAGCGGCAGCGAAGAACATGACAAAGCTGCTGGCGCAGACGGGCTTCCAGAGCTAAGCTATTTAAAGCAGCTGGTGATTTCCTAGTTAGAACATGCACCAGCTCATCTGAAAGATATGATCAAAAGAAAGCATGCCCGATGAATGGAACCTCAGCGTCGTTTGCCTAATCCTCCTAATGCCTCCGACTGCGCTAACTTAAGAGGTATCGGTATCTTGAATATCGCCTACAAAATCTTCTTTACCGTATTGTATAATCGCTTGAAACCGATAATGAGCAGTCTGATAATTCTATGTCAGGGTGGCTTAAAGCCAGGGAAGTCTACCATCGATCAATTATTGACACTACCGCAGATCTTGGAAAAGACCCACGAACTGTACGGGCTTTACAGCAACATCGACTTAGTCAGGCGTCTAAGTTCAACTCCTAAAATTGCTGGGCCATGTGGAGCGAATGCACACCACAGCTCCGGCCCGAATAATTTTCAAATCCAAGCCCCGGGGACTGCGTACCAGAGGACTGCCGAATCTACGGTGGTGTAAACAAGTGGAAGGGGACCTCGACCAACTTGGTGTGCAACACCGATGGACCCAGCTGTCGAAAGATCGTGGCATCTGGAGAGGATTATTGGTTGAGATACAGGTTCACTATGGATTGACCTTAGGCGATATTACCCAAAACTTCCGACAAACTGATCAAAATGAAGTAAGTATGGAAATATCTTAGCTGGAATCCAAGAAAGAGCTGGATCTGTCGGCTTACCAGTCGGAGTAACTCATTTTTCAAATCTAGTCAGAAGAATGTATGCCCGATGAATGGAATCTTAGCCTCGTTTGCCAGATCAAACAAGAGATCGAAAGCCCCCTCAACTACGACAAGTATAGGGGAAAAAGTCTTTAGAACAACAACTCTAAACGTCTGAAATCCTTCGTCAATAATCCGATTGGCCCCTGTTATAGGTAATGCAGTTTGCGATCAGAAAAGACCACAATTGACCAAATATTCCCAATCTGGGAGATCTTGAAACAACTCAAGAAGTCCAAATCGATTTAAAACCTACATATGACCGCATTTACATATAGAGGAGAGCTATATAGAGCCATGTCTAGTTTTGGCATCCCTGCCAAGCCTGTGCAGAATGACGTCGGTGGCTTAACCGCGATCTTTGATGTCAAAAAGATGTCTTACACAAGATGACGGGCCGTCATGTGATTTCGTTAAAATTTTGCTAAACAGGAGGCACCGCACCAGAAGAATCATGCTATCAATTGCTGTTTCTTTGGGCTAAGGAGTCAATTGATTCAAATTCTTTTCAGTTAAAACAAGGAGGCTCTAAGCCAACTTAGGCATGGATTCTATCGAAAGCGGATGACGACATCGTCAGTCGTTTCGAGAGAAGAATCTTTTGAAGAATATGCGGGCAAAAGCTTGAACAAGTCAACAATCTTAGAGGAGTTCAGGAATAAAATCGAACGCGAAATTACCAACTTTCCGACCAATATATGTGGAAGAGTGATGAAAAATTGGTTCCGAAGAATCAATTGCTGCAAGCACGGTCGTGGTGGCCATACGAGCGAACAACAACAACAACAAATATCGAACAACGTGTTAAAATTATGAAAACTTACTACAAAAGTGGTGATTCAAATGTAGCCACTTTTCGTGCATTACGCGATGATTATGGTCGTCATAATCGACCGACTACGCAAGCAATCAGTAAAATTGTGAAGACATTTGAAGAGAGTGGAAGCGTTACTGATGTCGTAAAGCCCGTGCATCGTCGTAATGCACGCTTAGTCGAAAATATTGCTGCTGTAAGTGTAAGTGTTGCCGACGATCCGAATTTATCGATTTCCCGGCGTTCGCAACAATTGAACGTGTCGTACACCTCACCATGTCGTATTTTGCATTTGGATTGGCATCTCCATCCTTATAAAGTTCAACTTACGCAACAATTGAAGCCTGCTAACCATTCACAACGCCGTAGATACGCTTCTTGGGAGTTGGAACAACATTTTCTTTTTTCTTCAGTGATGATGCACATTTCTCACTCGATGGATATGTAAACAAACGAAATTGCCGCATATGGGGCTCAGAAGACCCACAAGTGATCGAAGAGGTTCCGTTGCATTTAGACAAAGTGACTGTTTGGTGTGCTCTATGGTCGAAAGGTGTCATTGATCCGTATTTCTTCGAAGATGCCAATGGGCGGACGGTTACAGTCAATTCGGAGCTATATGGTCGAATGATAACCGATTTTTTTTGGCCGGCGAAACCACACAACACAACCAATTACGGCTTTATTGCATGAGAAGTTTCCCAGTTGCGCAATTTCACGCTTTGGCGACAATTTCAGCCCGATATATCCTTAAAAAAACCCTCTACGTTACTAAGAATACTCTGAAAATTACGATACAGCCTTTGAAGTTGTTTGCGTCAGAACCAATGTTTTTGTGGGAAGACTCGGGTGCGCTCTATTAAAGTCCTATATTGAGAATTGCTCCTTCGATCTAGTAACCTTCAGGATGTTGAAAATCAAGTTCCTTTACTGATTTAGATTAAAAACGAGAACCATTCATTCACTCCCTCATACCTATGCCAGTCGATGAATGGCACACGACTGTCACGTCAAAAGGAAAATATGATTTGGCAATATTGACTCAGAGACCAATTCTCGTTTGTTTACCCGGAATATGCCCTTCAAATGTCAAAGACTGCACACAGAGAAAGAAGAAAAAAACCATACTCCCTACCGTCATGCTACCGCCTGCTATCTGGTACGGAGAAAATAATTACATTCCGCTCGGCTACATATGATTCATTCCCAAGCAACATACAATGACACACAGATACGTCGGTCGTCGCCATCAATCAGAACTAAAATTGGCAGCAAATAAAAGGAAAGGAAAATATAAAAATTCCAGCGACCGGGTTAGCGAAACCTTTTCTACTGTACTTGTACTTGTACAATATATCAAAACGGGAGGAGCTCTATTCTCTGTATCAATTCACTGGGTCATTTCCCCCGGGTATACCTATTTAGACTTTGTCGCGTATTTATACCTATACATTGCTGTGCCATGCGTGTGTTTCATTATTACATAGCAATTGACAGATCGATCCTTAGAAAGTGAGTACCACGTTAACAGAACAACTCTGCAATTCGAAATTACTTTCCATCTTTCATTCGATATCACGAAATCACGAAATGACAACTCAGATAGGTACGTATCCTCCCTCATAGTCAACAATGAGTGGGTAGTTAAAAATAAAAATAAAAAAAATAAATTAACCCCCGCAACGATGACAGACTTGAATGAAAAACGAAGGAGCCACACAAAGCAACACTAAACCCATTTCGGGCTATTCATTTCGAGAAATATACACAAATTTGAACTTTTACGGCAACGAGCTTGCTTTGCAGAGGGTGTTGAAACGCTGACAGGGGTTTTCTAAATTTGAAAATTCTACATCCAGCGATGAGATTCAATTACTTGTCACGAGACTACGTGCTTTGTTTTCTTACGAACGTATCTACTGTCTCTTGTATCTGTAATGAGATGAAATGACAGTAGTCTCGTCAGTCAACAAAATATGGCAATTGTTATTAACTCATCCTCCCAATGGCAAACCATAATAGGGATTGTCGTCTGAGACAAAGATCGTAATTCACTAAATTGAGTTAAAATCTTGGATAAAAGTTTTAGTCGATTTAATTGGAAATTGTAAGGTGGGGAGATGCTTAAGAGTTACAATTCCAGATACAAGAAAGTCGTTTACAATTTTGTAATCAAAGAAAGTACAAGAAATTAGAACTTTTAATAGGGTAGCTGTTGAGTGAAGAATAGGGACAAAAGGAACTCCTTCTGAGGAGCCAAACTGGCAAAGCAAAACTTCCTCTTTTTGGTGTTTTTTCAAGATAGAAATACGAGTATCTCACTCTCAGTGATTGTGTTTCAAACAGTGATTCCTCTTAAAATGTGAAATACCAGTAAAAGTTGGTTTAAAGTCATTATCCAAGGTCTTTCAGATATCCTTAATAATTTAAAAAAAAAAATTAGTAAAAAGAGAAACATTCACCCTACACCCTATGGATGGCGGACTAATGTATTGTACTTGTACTGGCGCTTATTCCACGCCACGGTACGAGTGGGCCAATTATGACCCTTCATGCCTTCAAGTTATGGTTTGATCGTTCAAAATCGTCTTTCCCCTAAGTAGGAATGGTTTCGGCTCAGAATATGAGCCAGGTATAGAACGAATTCTGTACAGATGGCTCTCAAGTCGACTCATAACTATTTGAGAGTCATTGCATCTGTCTTCCAATAACAACACTCCCGATCTCGTATTTTGAAGGCTTGACTCTCAATAGAAGTTCGAATTGTTCACAATGGAAAGCTATGAGAGGTATTAAAAAAAACCCCAAACGGAATCGCTACCAATTAAAAGGCACAATAACGAGTGGCCAAAAGGAGACAAGCAAAAAGGCGACTTATTTGCCGAACATCTGGATGAAACGTTCAAACCATTTGACGGACAAGGGCTAACAGAAGACATTTCTGTAGCGATTACGACACCTGACAACTGTAAAATAAAGGGAGTATCTTTGGTCGAAATTTGCTAAACAATAATAAATTTAAAAAATAGCAAGGCCCCTGGATCTGATTTTATAACCGAACAGATTCACAAGGAATTGCCAAAGAAAGCCCTGAGCCCATATGCATATTTTACCCTCTGGTCAAAAAGTACTCGGAATTTCCTATTCAAACAAACAATATCGGAAACACAAGCGTCCAATTGATACAAAGAGCTTAAAGGGGGCCGTGCCGTGGTTGATAATTTGCCTCGTTCCGGTCGTTCATTAACCAGTACTCGTATTACTGACGTAAACTTCGAAAAAATTAAGAAAATTGTCCTTGCAGATCGTCGTGTGAGTATCAGGAAGATAGCAGCCGATTTTTTTGTCTCGTTCGGAACTGTGTAGAGCGTTATAGCGATGTTTTGAGCATAAGCAGCGCTTCAGCCTGGGCCGAGAGTGCTGAATTTGTTACAGAAACAGCATCGCACTCATGTCGCTAAAGAAACGCTTTCTTTGGGCCAAAATGTTATCGATGGCATCATAACCATTGAAGAGACATTTGTCAATGAATATGCCATCGAAACTAACCAACAATCATTGGAATGGCGCTACTCAGACGAGTCAAAATCAAAAAAAACTACGACAGATTCGATCCAAAATCAAGGCTTTGTTGGCCGTTTTCTTTGATTGCCGTGGTGTGGTCAGGCAGTAATTAAGGAGTATTACGTGAGCCTATAAAAGCGTTTGAGGAAAGAATTTACGACATTGCACCGGCTCACACATCTCACCTTGTACGCGCCTATTTGCCCACCCAAAACCAACGTTCATGCCGTTCTGCAAGCTCCGTATTCACCTGATATGACTCCTTGTGACTTTTTCCTGTTCCCACGACTCAAGTTTCCACTTCGCGGAAAGCATTTTGAGACGGCTGAGGCGTATAAAGAAGAATTCTCAGAAGGAGCCGAAGGCTATTCTAAAATCGGCCTATGAAAAGTGTTTTGAAGGAAGTCTTCTTGGTCCGTTCTTTTTCTGTCTTTGCACTCGGAATATACCGCAAGAATGTGCTTTTGAAGCTGACAGATTAGATAAAACACTCGAGTAACCAACTGTAAAGGTTCAACGAGCTTTGGATCAAATTTATGAGTGGACAATTATTTCGCGAATTACGCTCAACAAGACCGAATCAACGCACATTAGGTTTACTTACAAAAAGATTAACAAAAACCGCATGCAACCGAAGCAAAGTATCTAGGAATGACACTAGATGCGAAACTCAAATGGAAGTCACACGTTAAAAAGCAGCGCGATGAGCTTGAAAATAAATTCAAACAAATCGGTTGGGTACTTGGGAGACATTCCAAGCTGCTTTTATACAAGAAAGTGCTTAGACCTGTTTGGACGTATGGTATGCAACTTTGGGGTTGTACTAAACGAAGCAATAGGGATATCCTACTACCTTTTCAAGACAAGGTGCTGAGAGTCATAGCAAATGACCCATGGTATTTCAGAAACAGTGATATCCACAGAGACATTGGTGTATGGTTTTAGTTGAAAAAAGATCGCTCACCTGTGCTTACTGTGGAGAAACAGTCTCCTAAAAACCGCTTTCAAGACCATGATAGAACCTACGGTTGTATGTAAGTCTACAATTCAACACACTACCATGGATTCTAGATCTCTAGAGACGAGCTTAACAATGCCACTCGTATAGAGAACGAGAATTAAGGCTTTGCAAAATCTTTTCATGAGCAATTGTTTGTAAACAATTTGATCATGATGAGGTACACACGAGGAATGTGCGACGAAAATCATCAGTACTGTATGGTAGTTCAAAAAAACCTTTAAAAACCGACCAGAAGAGAGCATGAGCTAAGCAAGGGCCCACGGCTTTTACTATTGCAAAAGGAAAAGACGAATCCAATGGATGACAACTGAAACAGAGGTCTATCGGAACACCAACACGGTTTTCGAAAGTTGCGGTCAAAAGTGGACACAATCAATGCGAGTGTAACTGCAGTTGGAGAAGACGATATAGAGAATAGGAGCTATTGTAGAAAGCATGCGCAAGGACTTACTAACTTAACTAAGTGTATAGCCTGAGTCGACTGAGGTCCCCTTGTACTTTTGCGAGTCATCTAAAGTGAGGTGTCGTTCTTTTGCCTCAGTGTTTGATTCTAAGACACTGGTGTCTTACATCGATGTCGCTGTACAGCTCGTAGAGTTCGGCTTCGAATCTTCTCCTTCAAAGCCTTTCAACACAAATGGGGCCGAATAATTTTCGAAGAGTTTTCTCCCGAAACGACTGCAAATATCTTCATCTGCTTTTGATGGGGTAGATGCCTCAGCGCCATAAATGTCCTATAAAGGGTATTTTACTTCATTGTCGTCTAAGCCCAAAACTGCCAGCTGATGCTGTCGTCATAGTAGTTGTTGAAAGGTTTCGAAATACGCGTTTGACGAAGATTCTGGTTATCTCTTGTTTAGCATCCTATTTTGTCCGGTCCATCCCAAAGCCTTTCCTGAATCGCGATGGTATCTGTGTAATAGCATTCGAGGGCCTTTGCTGCTACACTTGGCCGGTTAAATGTCCGCCAAGAATGAATTCGTTCTTATCCGCAGCTTCAAGTTGTTTGAACTTACCTTCTTAATCTTTTCCGTAAAGGATTGTAGCCCCAATGAAGACGTAGGCCAATATTATGCTACTGCTGCTTCATACTGCTTTCCATTTAAGGCTACATGAATAATACTAAGCCCTTGCTCATGCAGTTACCGGGAATTGCCACTGGGTGGTGAGGCAGGCAACTCGCTACAAACACTGCTGATCCAATCCGAGATACAGAACAGCCAATAGGGACCTGATTAATTCTCGCGCAGGTCTCTCACCAGGAAGTTTAATTCTGCAAACTAAGATTAGATTTCGAACTGTCTCTATCGGATTGATGAGATAGTGTCATGCTACATTATGTGACCCCTTAGTACAAACTTAAAAAAAACTCGAAGACAGCAACAGTTTTCCAAAAATCTGGGCATGCGTTAATGATGACGATGAAACCATAGAGAGAATGAGTGGTCGGTCAATGATGCGCTTCCAAGTTCTCAAACAAAGGCGATAAGCACGACTTTGGATCGGAATGAAGGCAAATCCAAGAATGTGCTGCCAACAAAAAATGGACGCATAGCAACGACGAATCGCACGAAAGGTCATAATAGACAGCGTCCCTTTTAGCTGTTAACTCTGTCACTATCATCGGAAATCAATTGAAGAATTTCGCATACCACCATACTATTTCGCTTTATCAGGAAACTCCTATGACAATCATGACCCCAATCCTACTTTACCACTTCACCACAAGCGGATAAAGATGTCCTTGGTCATCTTCAAAATTGTAAATGGGTTGACGCAATTTGAAAGAGCAGTAGTTAACTCTACGACCTGTACAACGACATCGATCTAATCAGATAAGTGAGCTTTGATTGCCTGGCTCTCATACTCTCTAGCGCGAAGAGACTTTGATTCCTTTTCGGATGGACGGATTTTTGGATTTTGAAGTTCCCGGACTAAGCAAGCACTTTAATCCACACATATTTCAACCAATTCTTGAGACTATTTGTTTCGGTCTCGATGGTGAAATAATTATCTGCAATAGTTACCATAACATGTATCCGGTAAACTCTCTCCAGGCCTCTTAAGTTTCACAGACAATTTTTTAGCCATTTGCATGATATCCAAATGTTTCCAACACTATATTGTTGTTCCAGGCAGTAACAAAATATTGCTTCTCATAAAAATTGATCGATTTACTGGAGTCAAGAGGACTTCAATAGGGAAAGTGCCATCTGTGGCTGAAGAAATATTGCCCCAAAGTGTGATATTCCTATTCAATCCATCAAAGCTCAATTCTCTTTGGGTTAACAATTTTGCAAATTTCGGAATACATCAAACCATCAATCTTGTCGTGAATGTAATAGTTTCTTTCTTTTACCTGTCAGTACAAAGAATTTTATTTTGAAATCCTTCGAAAGGCAATTGTGTTAAGTAACCAATAATTCCTAGGCATCAAGTCGTATGTTACTTTAATTTCAAAGGCTTTAAACTTTAAGTATCGAAATGATGGTGCAGTGATTTATTGAAAAAAAAAAATCAAACTTGGTGAAATACATATCCCCAACTCTGCTTATCCCTTTTAATAGAAATTCCTTTCTCACTGAAATGCCCTTTTACTTTCATAACTTTTATACCTGTGCCTGTAGCCACGAAACATTCATGAAATGAAATTGGGGCATGCATAAGTACATGTAAATGAACGAGGTAACATCATCCTTTCAATATCCTTGTGGAAATTGAATCATGTTTACCGGTAAAAAAAAAAAAAAAAAAAAAACTGAAAACATGTTCCAGGTTTTTTCGCATGATAGAAACCATCATCTTTTGAATACCTATTTGCATTCTGTGAATGTATTGTACTCGTATGTGTAATACATATCAACCTCAGTGAGCATAATAAAGCGAAAGAACGTAATTGGCTCAGACACAGTTCAATGGACTGCATCCGTGAACGAGATTAAAATTGTACACAATCCGTAATATCCGCGGTTCGAATACTTGTATTTCTACTCAAAAAAAAAGCAAAATTGTTGAGGGTGTACTGAATGTAACTACGTGAAGAGTAATTTCAGAAAATTTTTCATTATTGATGGAGTGGAGTATGGTTAAATTTGAAATATTCCAAACACAAGGCATAGAAAGTACAGGGTTCTCAAGCCCAGAAGCAGCGCCCAAAAACTTAAAACTCTCTAAGCCTTTGTCTTCATATACAATATGTACAGGTATGCTGGGTAAAATTGCAAGCGCGAGCCAGGATTCAATGTTAAATGAGTGACCAGCTGAGAAAGACCCCAAATGAAATGACATCAATGGTGTGGTCTGGTGATATTCTTTCTGTGTTACTTTGACATGTTCAAAGACTTGGTCTGCAGTTTCGTAAGATGAGATGGAAGAGAAACTTATATTGGGCCAACAGAGCCACTCATAAGCCCGTATCGGTGTAGCAGCCTCCCTAAACCATAGCCAAGAGATGGGTAAATTCGTGAATATTAGCTTCATATGAGCGTAGGTCTCAACAATGGCTAAGCCACATAACAAGACTCGATCCAGGCTTTGCCACTGATACAGATAACTGCATCGTTTAAGAAAGTAGAAATCTTCTCTCTAAGTTGGATAAATACAGTTTTAATTTTCATAGGGCTAACTACGCCAAACTGAACTACCTCCTCGGTAAAGCCAATTTCAACTTTCTTTTTAATCCTAACCTTACGGTTAACGATGCTCTCGCATCCTTTAATACAGAAATTTTAAAATGTTTCTCCCAATCTGTGCCCTTCTTACCCAAAAAAAATCCCTTATCGTCACCAGCTTGGTATACCGATTTCTTCTACTACCAGTCCGCCCAAATAAATTTCTTTGTACTTTGCCAAACCGAATGAACCACATACTCATCTCCGACCCCAAACGATTCCTTCGGTTCATCAAAACTAAAAGTAAATCGGATAATCTATCCATCATCTCTGAACTTACTTGATAAGTCCTTGGGCGATCCCAAATGATCGTGAATCTTTCGCAACTTTTTTTAGCCAAGCGTCCGCCATCCATTCCCAAGAACCCGACCACCCTTACTTTTCCTACTTAAATGGCTACCCACAAACAACTTTGGAATCTGTGTCTATAACTTTAGAGCCAATAAAAGATAAAATAAGAAACCTCAGAGATGATTATTCTGCTGGCCTGATGATCTTCGTCCTATATTTTTAAAGAAATGTGAACTGCACCTGGCCCAACCTTTTACATCTCTGTTTCCGTCAACCTGGAGAAGGTCTTTTATTATTCTCCTCCATAAAAAAGGTCGAAAAGAGCTTTATAACATGGATTGAATCCTATTTAAACGAACGACATTACTATGTTACAATTAAAGCCTCCTTTGGAGTTCCTCAAGGCAGCCATCTTGGTCCCTTATCATTTATTTTGACCATTAATGCTGTTGATCGCATCATTAAAAATTCATACATTTCTATTTACGCAGGTGATATGAAGATCTTTAGACATATATCAGTTTCCTCAGACAGCCTACAACTTCAAGAAGATTTAGACAGATTTTGTACTTGGTGTCAGAAGAATTTTCTTGAGCTTAACGTCAGTAAGTGTCACTCTATAACTTATACTCGTAAGCGTCCCACTACTTCAGTTCGCTGCTATTTAATCTGTTCCCATAGTGAATGAGTTGCGTGATTTAGGCGTTAAATGTGATAAGAAACTCAATTTCCGTTTTCACATTGATAGTAAATATAGAAAAGCCAACGCTGCCCCTCGCTTCATCAGGCACTGGTCTAAGGAGTTTTCCAATCCTTATGTTACCAAATCTCTTTATATAACTTTTGTTAGACCTCTTCTTGAATATGCAAACCAAGTCTGGTCATCCTACTACATAGCTCACATCCTCCTGATAGAAGCTGTTCAACGTAGGTTTTTTAGGATTTGCCTTACGTGGTCTTCCCTGGGATGATAGCCAAAACTTACCACCTCACACTGACCCGCTGAAACTTATTAATTTACAACCCCTTTTCTATACGCCAAAAAGTTGACGACATTGTCTATATTCATCAAATTTTAGTTGGAAATATCAATTGTCCTTTTTTACTTCAACTTATTTCCAATCACGCAATCTTAGGTCGGTGCCACTTTTCCGGCTCAATCCTCACAAAACGAATTACGGACACCTGGAGCCAATGTGTAGAATGCTTCGTGAAGTCAGCGATATTCTACCTCTCTTCCACTACAACCTCAACAAATTTCCTCAAAAACGTTCTTTTTCCACCTGTGCCTCACGTCCTAACTACCTTTAACTGCTCCCACATTTAGTTTAAAGTAAAACATCATCTTGGAAAACAAATTCAAACATCAAAGGAACCTCAACATATGAAGGCCAGACCTGATGGCCTTCTAATCAATCTAACACCAACTAGATTGGTCATACATTGGTCAACGATGCAGGCCGCGCTTTCATCATTGTGGAGACTTTTGTGTCCAATGTGGTCTAATCCAGCAGTTATCAATCGAGTGGTCGCATATACCTAAGCTCTTAGCGCCTTTTGTCTTTGACTCATAGCTTACCGTCTTCATCGTTCTTTTCTTCAATTCACTGGCTTTGATGTTGGAAGGTTGTAGTCGAAAGAAGTCGCCAAAGCCTTTGCCAGTGCACATAAGCAACCATATTCTTGCCTCGAAACCGAGTGGCTTGTTGCCAACGGATGTACTAGGTTTCATAATTGACTGCAAATTCCAACTGGAACATCTAAAGAAACAAGAAAGACGACCACCAACTTCTAAGAGAAAGGATAACGATCACGAGAAGCGCAAGATCAAGGAAATTCGGGGAAAGCATAGCAGTAAGCTTTTAAGAAGCCTGAACATATTGGTATATTTGCAGCCAGTGATACAAATATGATGGACCCATTTCTATAGAATGTTTAATGTCGATGACGATCAACATTCCAATGGCAGGCAGAAGGAACCCAATCATCAATCTGGACGACAATGAGTATATAGGCAATTCCTCACACTTGAACTTTCCAAAATGAGGATAGCCACATCCGAACTAAGGTCCAACAAATTTTACGATTCTGACGGCCCAGATGTCAAGTTGGTGAAGGCGGCTCTAAATGAAGGCATGCACCAAGCCGTCACTTAAACATGGCCGAACGAAAGAAACCTCGTCACTCTATCTCCGCATGTCCAATCCTGACGAAAGATAGATCTCATCTGCATCAATTATTATAGTATCAGTCTCTTGAATATCGTTTCTGCCATTCTGCTTTTTAACTGCCTTAATTCTTTTGTCAACTGCTTGGCTCTTATCAGTGTTGTTTAAGACCTGACCTTACCTATTTTAAAAAAAAACGGAAAACCTTGGAAAGACCCTGAAATTTGACAGCGATAGCGCATGTTGGGTAAAATTAGTCGATAATACTCGTAAGTATCTCTGCTTTTTTTGTCCAACTCTACGGGATGGCTGTAAAGACAGCTGGGTTATGGTTTTACATTGCATGCGAGACATTGATATCAAAAAGGTTTTCGACAAGGTGGTTCACTGTTTTGAATGTTGGTCGGCGGCAAACTGTTGATTTTTCTAGTACCTTGTTGAGAATAGCTCTTAAGTTATCGGATCACTAGACAGTCTTCTATTCTTTCACTTTTGTACTGTATCGGAGTATGTATCAATTGACTTGAGCAGGAAGGCGATTTGCATCGCAAAAATCGACAAAGAGCTCCCCATTACAAGGAAATAAGGCTATGACGTGTTGTTGGGCCTAGCAATATACCAACTCTAGCCTGCCGGTAGTTACCGATTGGTTTCTGACATAAAGCTGTACAGTGTTACCAGTCTAATCCTTCTCAACTTGAAGGAATCTTCCCCTCACTTCCTGGATTGAGAACTGTCTTCACATCTTAGTCTTAGTCTACGTGTGGGCTCACCATCTAATGGAAACTATTGTAACATTTATCTTCATACTGCATCTGCGAACAGGAACCGATCCAATTTTTAAAGAATACCCGGCAGGCTTCAGGACCCGCAATTAAGTGACCACCTTGCCTCAAATGCAGACAAAACTTTTGTCGAATAAGAAAAAGCACGTACTGTGCTCACAGCACGGTTTGAGGTGGCGCCGGCAGCAGTAGATCACAACGTAGTAGATCAACCAGTACCGCATAAGGAAAAAGTGGTATTTATAAGTCAAAACGTAAGTAACTTTTGCTGCAAGAGCTATACCTTAATCTGAGAAATTTGAAGTTTGTGGAGAAGTTAGACAAGATGGCATTCTTTAAGCAAGATATGTCCATTAGTAACCGGTGGAATCACTCGAGTAGCTCTGTCAGGAGGAAGCTATGAAATGTGGTTAGCTATGACATCATATCTTAAACATCTTGCCTATGCATAAGCCTGAACCAAATGCTTGAAAACTGTGAGTCAGATGTGAGCAGAATAAAATAAATTGAAACCAAGGCCATAAGCACTTCATCTTTCCAACATAGCCCCAGCACCGCTCAACTCAACATTCAAAGACAGCAAATCGAGAAAGCAAGTGACTTTTCAAATCGATAGAAACAGTGAAAGAAAAATTCGTCACAAGGAATATCACAAGAATCTTCTGTGTCATGGAATGGACTTCACTAAATGAGTATGCAAACTAAGGAACCGTAGAAACAGACAGTTGACTAGGGAACCAGATCTTTGGGGGCGATTGCTAGAGACATGCCTGTATCTTCACTTTAGAACCCATCGTTAAAGATACCAAGAAATTATCAGAAATGCCTTGCTTGACTTTTCGGATTTGAAGGGACTATGAATAATGATGATGCTTATGCCAGTAGAAAAGGGCGAACGGTCTTTCTCACCGGCCACCAATGCGCCTGATAACAATTATGCCAAACTATCACAAAATATCGATTATTTGATGGGCCATGTGGCATGGAGTGGCATCGTTCTGAAACCAAAGATCGTCGCTCCTTGCGGATCTATTGACATCTCGACAATCACGTGCGGGTTTTCTGATTCCCAGATGCGCCAATTTTGTTTATTAACATAGCCGTTGATGTGAAAATGTGCCTTGTCAGAAAAAATGATATATCTGCCAGATTCTCATATGGCTGGTTCCTGGAATGTTCAGTAACTGAACTTCAGTTGTTGACATCGATGGCGGGTGGATTTTCGTTCTTAAATTAAGTTGAATCCCTCGACCACAGCAGTGACATTTTTTTCGGTATTGTTCACAAGCACGGCAATCTCACGAACTTTCTGCACTTATTTGCGTATAGCAGGTGCTGTGCGTGCTTTATTTCGTCTAAAACAGACTGACAGTCCAGATTTCGAGCGCAGAAGACCTGGCAGTATCAGAAACAAATGTGTTGTAAAAAGAAACTTGTAATTGGACCACTTCTTATTGTATATCCACTAGGGCTGATAATCTAAAGATTACATTCCATTAGAGCAGGAAGTTAAGCTATTGCCACGAGTTGAAATTCTTCGAAAAAATGACTTAACCTTCATTTAGCTATGAGTAGGTATCTAACTTAATTAAATCGCCGCCGGTGATCTTTGCATAGAATAGGTATTACCAATTCATACTCTGATCTAGCAACCAAAAATAACCAACATTAACCACAAGCAACGACCTTACTGGTTCAACTGGATTTCAGTCACCTTGTTCATAGTTAAAAATCTAGTAAAAGCGTCATTATGAACCAACAGGTAAGTCATATAAAAATCGCGCATATCATTAAAAGACATTGCATTGACCACTGTCCTTGGTTAAAGTGACTTTTTCTATCTAATTGTGGAAACTTGTCAGATTTTTATTGTTAGCAGAGCGGATGTATAGTATCTGTGGAGCTTGTCCTAGAATGACAAATACTAGACTTATGAAGCTGTGATGAGGTGAAGATATGACATGTGTTGTACATAAAGTCGTGTCTATTCGGATAGTCAGACCACTATACCGGGTATGCAAGAAGTCGTTTTTTTTGTAACCAGTGTAGACTCTTTACCTTGAATGTTGATCCAGACTGCTAATGGATAATGACATTCTTAGTGTTTGTTTCAGCTCAAATTTTAAAAGCACGCGATTTTAGCTTTGCTACTTCACCCCAGAAATTTAATCGCCGTCGTCATTCCTTCTACTATTAAAGCAATGTCTAGAAAGTTTGACATAAAGATGACTGTGTAAGCAAACCCTGTTTCTTCGTAACACGCCACTTAAGATTCATTCGAAAGAAATTAGTACCTTTACGATTCGAAACTAAGTGAACATGAGAAGCTTATTTAAATTTAAAAAAATGCCTTTAAAAGTTTTGCGAAGAGATTGACACATTTGGTGATACTAGCACACTGCGTAAACCAATTCAAGGAAGTATATCAGCCAGAATGAACTAAGTCGGCACTTCCCAGATAATCTGATCAAAACTGTCCTGCAACTAATTACTATTACTAGAGCTGCAGGTCAGCTAATGATGATAATAATGCTGATGCAGTGTTTGATGGTTTCAAATCGACTGATACCCGTGGCATATTTCCAAATAAAAAACAGCCCGGTATGGGCCATGGCCTGGCTTCTTGACACTCATTTATGTTTCTCATGTTGTCATTTGTGTCACATCTGAGCGGGGCCTACAGTTTATCGCCGAATCTGAACGGCACTTTTTAGAAGCTTTTTCATAGGCAATTTTACTTTCGGGAGTTTGCCATTACGGATGGCAACGATAAGTATAAGGCCTTGTAGAAGTAGCATCTTCCGACAGGTGCTGGTTCTTTAAATAACGAGCCCTACTTCACGCCTCCTCGTGGCGCCATCTGGGAATCTCACTAGAGATTGCGAAGTGAAGGGGACAAATGGCGAGTTTCCGGCGCCAGGAGTAGTGTCGGAAAAACAAAACAAGACCTTATCCGGGCTACTCCAATATATTTGGTGCTCAGGCCGATAAGGATTTCCAGGACTTAGTCAGGGTCTTGGAAAAGAGATGGTGGCGGACGAGCCCTATATGGGCCAATGGCAGCGCTCACATCCCGGAGCGGGTTACTGGCTTCAGCTTCAGGCAAATCGACTTTGCGGTGGGGCGAAACATTGTCGTAGCTAGCACGCGGTTCCCGCATCTCTACATACACAAGGGAGAACTCTTGATCAATCAACCGTCAACTAGTTTGACTACGTTGCGATCGACGCAAGACACTCCTCCAGTATTATGGATGTCCGTCAACAACATCGACTCGGACCATTACCTTGTTGTAGCCAAGGTACGGTTGCGGATATCCCAAACTACGCTAAGACAAACTAATGCTGTGAGATAATTCGACGTCAGACGGCTACAATCGCAAGAGATCACCAAGTCTTTTCCAATCGAGTGTCTCTTAATTTCATAAGAGGTTCAATGCCGCCAGGATCGAAGACCACTGGAAACACTGCCAAAACGCCATTAGAAATGCCGCTTCTGATGAGCTGGGTTTTACTCGTCCACCACAACGAAACTCCTGGTTCGATAATGAATGCCGGCAAACACATGCAGCTAAGCAAGATATAAGGCGACGATGCTTAGAAAGACCAGAGCTGCTTATGAGCTCTATGAGCGGAAGAGGAAAGACGAACACCGGCTTCTCAGGAGGAAGAAGAAAGAGCATAAGAAGCCCGCGGTCGAGAAAATTGAGAGAAGCTACTACAGGAATGAAGTTAGGAAGTTTTACCAAAAGGTAAAAATAACATGCCACGGAAACAAACCCCGAACCCGAGCCTGTAGAGATAAACAAGGGAATATCGTAGTAGAATCGCAGTCGATGCTGAGGATTTGGAAAGACTAGCGATGCGCCGTCATGCGAGAATGGAGGAGGAGATACGACAATGAACCCTACGGACTGTACAGCGACATCGACCTAACTACAAGAGTGAGATCCAAAGACTGAGTTGGCGGGGTCATGTAGAGCGTATGGACACTAATGCGCCGGTCCGAAAATTCTTCAAATCCGCTCCCGAGGGACAGCGCAGTAGAGGAAGGCCAAAACTCAGGTGGAGCACGCAAGTTGAAGAGGACCTCAGCCAACTTAGCGTGCGAAACTGTAGGCAGCTAGCCAGGGATCGAGCTGGCTGGAGAGGTGTTGACTGAAGCCCAGGTCCACCCCGGACTGTAGCGCCACTTAAAGTAAGTAAAGTAAGTTTGCCATTGCCCGCCGAAAGGGTGATGATGATTCGAAAAATTGTTGGCGATGCCGGGGATCGAACCACGGACCCTCTGCGTGATAGTCCAGCTCATTGGACCATGGACCATCGCGCCATCGCCACCACCGATATATATAACCAATTACCTAAAAAAAAAAAGATGTGGTCAACCTGAATAAGAAGGAGCACCAGTAAAAAAGGAACCTGATCGCCAATGGTAGCTAATGCCAAGCAACGAAGTTCTGTCTTCACTACTATAGTGCATCCTGATCGACTCACTGCTAAATGCTCTTGATAGTTCTAACATACATGCAAGTTCAAGCATACCCAGACTAACTAGATATTGTGTCTATCAGAGATTTCCCAGCGACAGTCTGCTCTAAAGCGTCCGGCAGATCTTTGTATACGTAATGGGAAATTAATGCACTGGAAACAGTTTTTTTTTTGTCAATCATTCAATCCTATCAAGACTGAGGTTGTTTTCTTTACGAAAAGGAGGGATGTGACTGTCCTAAGCCATCTACTGCTTAAAAGCTTAAGCACTTTGCTGCCATTCTGTATAACAAACTCTTTTGGATTAAACATGTTACGTGAGAAACTTCCAAGGTACTTCGACTTTCTGACAAGGCAAATGAGTTAGGAGGGCCTCTTAAAACGATGCAAAATGCTGTGCTAGTGTCTTCGTAGAGAACGACAACATTAGGCTGTATCCTTCTTCCTATTGAAGAGCCGAAATATTTCCGTCTGCAACGACCATGAAGCTGCGCTTAAAGCCTAGCTTAGTCCTTTCATCACTTCCGAGTTAGTTCGAGAATTCACGGCTTATCTGGAGTCCGAAAGGCTAATCAACAAAGTGTTGATTGGATCCCTGGTTACAATGGAATCATATTGACAACAAAGCTGTCGATGAATTTAATTGGCAACGCTGAAAAGACTGTTTCGAAGGACCCTAATCAGCGTTGGACAGCAATGTTCCCTTATTACTTTCACTACACTGTTTGACTCATGGGTGCATAATTGAAGTTGATATTACTCTCCGGGATACCTGTAAACCAAGCCAATACGTGCCGGTATCTGTCAGAGGTCGGGGACTTTCCTGCTGTCACTCAGTATGAAATACTGTAAACTACCTAATTTGTTTCGTCTTCATATGTCAATTGACCAACTACATATTCGTTGCGTTGCGAATGAACTTCGTGCTACATATACTGTACAAAACAAAGAGCCAGGTGCTTCATCGTAACATGTGTACAGAACACGCCCTGAAATGTCCTGAATTTTTTATAAAGGGTCGGTTGTATCGGCTTTTATTCGTCCACAGTTCGGTAATTCTCGGCCTAAAGCCAAATAAAATTTAGCTGGTATAGGCAATAGTGTTACTAACCGATGACTTGCGACGTAATTTCGCGGATTGAACTATTGAGCAGCAGCCTACAAAAATGCACTAATTGGTTCGGTCTTCACGTTGGTGGCATCCTTCGTAATTACTTTTTCTAACATGAGACTGGAATTCACATTATAGTCAAGAACCAATGTAACGTAGCTACCGAATTAGTATTCATCGTAGTAGTAAATTTTCTTGAAGATACGAACGATTCGTAGTTCCAACAGGCTGCAAGAGCGTGCCCTACTACTGTTAATTGGTCACGCAGATCTTGCGATTTGAGTTCATTCGATAAATTTATGTGAGACTTTGTAAAGCCTTTGGTGCATGCTGACAAACTGCAAATAATTGAGGCCCTATAGGCTAATATTAAGCGCGTTATTGATGTGATATACCTCAAAATTCTTGAAAGAGTGGCTCTGTTTCCCACAGCACTCCTACATACAGAGCTGAAGAAGCCAAGAAGGCCTGTTCAGGATATAATTCCATGAGTCGACAAAACGATTAAAGATTTTTGATTCAAATTCTGCTCGAATTTCTGGATAGAACCTTCCTAAGATAAGATTTTAAAAATTTCTCTCAGTATGGGACCTTCAAATTTAGACTTTGTCTCGCGAACTACAATGTTCATGGCTTCCCAAACCGACCACGATTACCTTCAAAATGCAACAAATTTGCTACGTCAATGACGCTTAACAGCCAAAAATTATTGAATATTGACACAATGTATTCGTTGAACTGGAAAAGACGTCAACAGTGACAATGTAGCATACCTATTGGCAGCATCATATTGCAACCAGTTTTGTAATTCCATTTCCCGGATGTACTTGCACTTTCCCATCTACCGACATCGTCTCAAAGTAATTTCCGTATTTTGTAGCTCAAGTTACGATCAATTCAGGTTGCTACTGAAAAACTCTTGCATCCGTAAATACTTATGGCAACGAGGCAAAAAAGTATCTGAGAAATACGAGAATGTCATGAAAAGTGGAAATTTCACAAGCGTGCACAGCTAGTCTTCGTTGTCGTATTTATGACGTTCGAGCAAAAATTTTACGGTATTTCCCAGCGGATACGGAAATAAAGGTCAACTTTTACCTAATCACCATTTGAGAGAGACACAGGGCTTCCCTAGTTCCTGGCACTATTAACGGAAAAAAAAAGTCTCCACTGCAACGCCATAAAGTCAGTCTCTCTGTGAAGTGTGAAGCCATACATACATACATACGAGTACTTCCAGTGCCACTGTCACTGGCAATCTCTTTTCTATATATCTGTTCTGACTCTCTGCGTCTTTGAGTTACGGAGAATACTGGTAAAACCTGTTACCTGTTCGTTGAGTGCTTTTTTTTTGTTCGACGTAAAAGTCGCCTTCACAACCTCCGCCCTCACCTCATGGAACGTAGGTATCTGTGGCTCTGCATGACTAAGTCTTCGTCGTTTTACCTCTATGCTTTGGTTGCAAACAAAGAATGGAAGTGGTATCGTTTATTTTGTTTTCTTCTTTTTTTTTCGTAAATAACGGCACACCTGCCTTTTTTTTTCGTGGTCATACTACAATACTACTTCAGTTTTGTATCTATATGATTGGTGAGGAAGAGGTAAGTGTGAGCTGGTGGTCAAACGGATTGTTTCCCCTCCTCGGCAATAGAGCGTGGGAGTGTGATTTCTCGGTCCGTGGAAGAAGAAATCATACCATAAGTCAGCACGACATTTTAATCGTCTGCATTGTAAAGAAAACGATGAGAACGGAACTTTAACCAAAATACCAACTACAAGCCAACCCCACCCACACTTCTGCTTTGCTCGTCGGGTCAATACATACAGAAACTACTCAAATGGTCTAATAGTCAACAACAACAAAAATTATATCCCCCTAGGGGTGTGCGATTATTAACAAGAGCGTGACTTCTCCTCACTGTACAAACAGGGTTGCCATAGTACACTCGATTTTTGTTCAGTGTTAAATGGGAAATGTTTAATGTCATTCTATCAATTTGTTTGTTCGGGGTTATCTCTGAAAGTCTTGCATTGATCTTGATCGGGTTTTCACTGTTATGTAGAGAATTTTTTTAAGGAATGACATGAGGAAATTACTTAACACAGATATAGTGACCCCCTTATGGTTTGTTCTTTTGAAACAAAAATTTCAGTCTTTTAACTGAGGATCTACCAGCCATTCTTAAAAGACGATTACATTTTGCCATGTTCAGAAGAACTGTTTTCGAAGGCTTTACTTATCTGCAGTAAAACGGCAATCTTTCAACATAATAACTTTCGCCAATATACTCGTAGCATAGTTAGGCCCTTTCGACGTCGATTCATTGTAACGACAAAGAGAGCAGAACAAGATCTACCTATAGACTCGAAGGCTTGATATTTTTTTAAAAAGAATAAAAGGATACCGTCAATTGTGATTAAAGTACTATGCCACAAAATTAAGACGCCTATTGAAAAAAAAAACCCCAAATTCACTCTAGGAAAGATATCTTGCAGTTGTTCGGTCTTTCAGAAAAGAGTGTCTCCTTATGGCGCATAGAACCATTCACACAGCATGTATTCTACGGTTTCGTAGTCTTCCATGCAAAGACAAGTATGTGTCGGTGTTATCGCAGCTGGTAGTGTATGCTTAGGAAACTGGTCAGTCTTCTTATATCTTCCTTTTTGAAGTTGAGTTATAACTTGTTTTTTTTTTGCTACTTTCAGTGGATGTAATGGTTCCTCGTATCGTGCACTACTCCTGGATTTCAGTGCCCTGGAACTGCAATTTTTGTTTGTTCACGTATTCACATATGCTGGTAGGTACCATTTCCACCGTCACTCTTGAATATTTTTGATGCAAAATCATCTACTTGGTTGTTAAGGGCATAAGGGGAAGTTAGAGGCGAAACACGGTCAGCAACCATCAGCTGATGGACTGTCTGCACTTTGTTAGGAAGTATATTGAAGTTTTTCATAAAAATGCCCCGCAGAGATGTGCGTGAAGATGCCAATTGGGTGTTACGTCGTTTTGTCGATGTCTACGTAGAATCTACGACATCTTCAGTTACAGAAACGATATTTTATGTGAAATGAGAAGTAGACGGCCTTCCATGGCTTGCTCTGTCCTTTGTTGTTTCAGACTCTTAAGTCGGGCGGATAAGCCCCGCATTGAACGACCAGTGGGAGCTGGACGGCCGGAAAAAGTGGGAACAAAAAACACGTTGCAACTGATTCACTGTCGAATTGTTTATCAACAACATCGTGATGATGTTCTTCAGAAGTATGGCATCCCATTGCTTATTCAAACAAGTTCTGTGGCTGTGGTTTAAACAGGAAGAAGGGTACATCTCGGTTTTTTTTAGAAAACTAACCAAAAACCCCAGCTCAGCCACAAATTTCTCATTGTATCTACGTTCTTTGCAATTTTTTAAGAACTTCGAACGCGATAGATTGGCTAGAATGACAAGCTGATTGTCAGAAAGAAGCAAAGATACAATTAAGATTCATGATCCCGATGCTTACAGTTTCAAAAAACATTCACAGGTTCCATTAAGCTTAAAGCTGTAAATAAGTTACAATTAATTCATAAAAAGGGCGGTTTTGACAAATCTGGACTTTGGTCCAGGCCTAGCTTGTTGAGGTAAGCCCTCTTGTGAGAGCGTCACGGTGGCTGAGGTTTAAACCTAAAACGCAGGGAGGGTGGTGCACCGATATAGAGTTTCAAGATACTGGGTGTTGTGACCCTAAAAACAGGAAGATGTTTCGGGTAGGCCTCGACTCATACTAGGGTTGGAACTGTGCCCTCAACACAATTCCGAATTGGTATCAGAGGAATTGACGGAGAGTGATGGCAAGGCTCCCATGGATGTGTGGGCATCCCGTGAACTTAAATCTCCACGACAGGCGTTCACACAAAACACGAGGCATATACTCGTATGTACACAGGGATCCATTAGATATGTGACGCAAGTCAAGTATCTGGGTATAACCATGAGCGACAAATTGTACTTCTTACCACATTTGGAACGAGTCAAGGGCAAACTCACAAACGTTGTGGGTCAAGTGAGGCGCATTATGCGGTCTGACTTGGGGCTCAGTAGGCGTGCTGTGCGTACCATATATAGTGACCTTTGTGGTGCTTATGCAACATTCGGGGCATCAGTGTGGAGCGACAAAGTCACGGCTAAGTGGGGTCTTAGAAAGATCTTCTCTTGCCAAAAAGTGGTCTCACTTGGCTGTTTACCCGTTTGCCGCACTGTCTCTACGGAGGAACTCAAGGGGTTGATGGGACTACTACCTCTTGGCTTAGAGGCTACCCGACGTGGATAAGCCTTCCGAGTGAAGAGGAGTATACCATTAAGAGAGCGTGATTGCGTGTCTGATAATGAAGTCAGCCAGATGTCCTGCAATGTAGGTTGGACGATAGCGATAAGGGCGATAGCAGGGTTACTTACCGCTTCCTGAAGGATGTCTTATTCATACAAGAGCGGCCTGAGCTGAGATTTAATATGAAATTGGGCTTCAAAATTACTGGTCATGGTTTAATGCGTTTTTGCACCATAGGAGCCTAAGCCAGGAAGAAGGCTGCTCGTATAGAGCTCCTTTTAAAGACTGGATACACGTTTTATGTGAATGTTCTCTGTATGATGATGTTAGGCATCTTGAAACTATGGGCGTAGGTTTTGAAGACAACGCTCAAATAGCAAGGATTTATGACTATGCGAAAATAGTGTTTGCTAAGCGTCGAACTAGTTAGCTATGCCCTGAAGCTCAGTAAGCTGGGTTAAAAGGCGGCCAGTCCTGGGCAATGAGGTGCCTCACTGGAAGTAACCGCAAAGTTACCAAGCCCGACCGGGGGCTATATTCTGGTACCACGGGATCCAGCCAGAGCGAGGAGGAAACTCCCTCTTGGTGGCTGTTGGTTTATACCTAAATCGCGGGAAGGGTAGACTGAATTGAGCTTAAACACCTCATGGATTAGCATATGATATAGCATGCTACGACCTGTGCTCAACCATTTGATAATTATGGAACTGATTGGTCTGCTCAATCTGGAGTTGCAATGCTAACGAATACCTTGACCCACAGAATGCCTGTGGTATTAGATAGGCTTTCACAAAAGGGAAAGTTCGTATGTACAACTTCGAATCTGGATAGATTCAGCTAGCTCCCTATTTTTTGTAATCAACTTTCGTTATGTTATTGGGTAAGTCTTTTGAAATCGAATTCATCCTCCAATTGTGGATGTCCTCACGCCTAAGAACATAACTTTGTCGCGGATTGACCATCCAAGTGTTTTAACATCGCCAACTATTGCCTTGATTTCATTACATACTCGTAGAATGATTGTTTGGTAATCCGATATGTACATGTTAAGCGCTGAGGAGTTTAAATTTTTGAATTTTCCGAATTAAATACATTTTTCAATCCGACTTTTGGTGGGGGAGCAGCTTCTCGATATTTTACAGTAGAGACTGATAGACTTTAAATAGAACATAGCTCATGCTTACGAAAAGAAAGTGCGGCAACCCTGTTCCAAACTACTGTCATCCGGCGACTTGAAGGTTATTGTGCTCTGGCGCATAGCAAAAATGGTCAATGGAATGGGAATAAGAATGAGAATGAGAATCACTGTCATGGAGTCGACGACAACGACTCACCGACAACAAATGACAACGACCACAACGATGACAACGTCCACATAGACCACGACGCCAAATGACAACGATAAATAGAAAATAAAAAGAATGCGACACAAACCTGAAGTTCGCATTCACCAGACCCAGTCAAGCGAATGAAGTGACTGCTCCAAGCTAAAACGAGCCGAAATGAAAGCCATCAACCCGATGAATGACATTTCAACAAAAAAAATGTGAAAAAAAAAACGAAAACCTTTGTCCGGTGCTGTCACTAGATGCATCATGCGGAGAAAACTTCAGCTCACTTGGCAAATACTTGAACAAAAAAAAGTGGTTCCACTAGATGAGGTACAGATACTTGTATCTATACTGGACTGAACATAAATACAACTTTCAAGCACCTCTGTGCACGAGGTTATGAATACCATTGCCGGTACTCCTACCTACCTCATTCCTAGACCTTCCGATTCTATAGTACTACCACCAATAGTGATGTTGTTGTTGCAGGCACTTTTTCATCTGACCAGACCATCGGAGAGGAATATTGGTCGTGTGTGTTTATCTTCCATTTGATCGGAATGTGTCAATCCTGGGTGATGAATTACAAGACTACACAAGTTTCTGTGTACTAGAACTGGACTCGGTGTTACGACGTCCTGCCTCTGCCAATCTCCTTGCCACTGGAAGGGTTAAGTGGATCGAATAAATTTTGACAGTGATGAGCGGTCGATGTACAACTTAAAGTTATGGATGGTACTGTTCTGGGAAGGAAATTTTGAACCAGACCATCTTGGGATACTTGACATAGTCTGAGATGAAAAGAATTTTTTTTTGAAAAATTCTCTCTTTTGACAAGTTTGTGAAATGAAAGATGTGAAAGGGAACTGTGGAACATTTTTCTTGGAAGATTAATGCCAAAGTATAATATTTGAACAAAATCTTAAGACCATTTTGAGAAATCGATTTGTTGAGGAACCCCCCGGAGTAGGAGGTTTGACAAATACAAGACTAATGGAACCAATCAGCTGGTGGGACAGCAGTCCATGGAAAATGAAAAATTGCAAATAAACTTTTAGGTTTACCTTCTTTTTTTATTTGTTATGTATTTTACAAAAAAAACAAACATTAGGTATGTAGAACCTCCCCGTATTTATTTAAGTTGCCCTACGGCGCCGCGATATGTCGCTGACAAGATCAAAGTAAACAGTTCGTTATATATCCAAGTTTGTGGACGAGAGGTATTGCGGGCATCTCATTTAATTTATCTCCTACTTCTGGTGGTACGTTCAAACGAATAACGGAGGTATCATTGCTCACGCCAAGCGCAATACAAGGACTTCAATCTGATAAATGAAGCCAAGTTTCATCAGCTAAGAAATTTAATCAATCCTACAGCGACTATTAGTATGAGAAAAAAAAGGAGCAGTTACGACGCACTTCCTAGACATCAATGGAGACAGGCAGTATTGTAAAGCAACAAAACAATAGGCCAGTTCGATGTGGATTCTCCATTATCTTCTAAGGATGCTGATAACTAATCTACGAGTATAGAACGACTGAGCGTCTCCTTATGACTAAGTGAATACCTGATGAAACTTTAAGATATCACTATTGACGACCCATGTTGCGGAAAAAACCCAAACCATCTTTGGCATTGATTGTACCTTTATTAACAGATAAATTGCAGCTAAATAACGAGCAGGGACTTTGAATTCATTAGAGTATATCAAACCGCCATTCAAGAAGAGCGATGGGATTGATCTCTAAGATGAATGAAAAACTCTGACATGTACTACAGTGATTGCTTCCACTGTGTCACCGACACAGACTTGACCAAGAAGTTGGGAGTTTCAAAGATATAATAGAGCGCAAAGTGACAATCCTTAACAAGGTTAACTTATTCAACATCATTCTATTGGGTCTAAAACTTAATTCGTGCGGTTTGCTATGAGATGGAGTAACTTGTATTATTCCATTGGAACATGCGTTGGAAAGCTACTGTCACTGTACGTCATTTCAGTATATGTCATTCATTTGAAGCGTAAGCAACAATATTTATTTTTCAAAAAGTGTTTTTGCGGGGAGTTCTTCTTCATTACTTTAATATGAAGAAAACTGCTGCCGAAAGTCATCGTATTTTGGTGGAAGTTTATGGTGAACATGCGCTAGCTGAGCGAACGTGCCAAAAGTGGTTTGCACGATTTAAAAGTGGTGATTTTGGCTTAGAAGACGATGAACGTCCTGGGCAGCCAAAAAAGTTTGAAGATGAAGAACTGGAAGCATTACTCTATGAAGATTGTTGCCAAACACAAGAAGAGCTCGCAGAATCTTTGGGTGTCACTCAAGCAGCCATTTCAAAACGTTTAAAAGCAGCTGGATATATTCAAAAGCAAGGAAATTGGATTCCACATAAACTCAAGCCGAGAGACGTCGAAAGGCGGTTTTGCATGTCCGAAATACTGCTGGAACGCCACAAAAGGAAGTAATTTTTGCATCGGATTGTTACTGGTGATGCAAAATGGATCCATTACGACTACCCCAAGCGCAAAAAATCATATGTGAAACCCGGCCAACCAGCCAAATCAACGGCAAAGCCGAATATCCATGGCGCGAAGGTAATGCTCTGTATTTGGTGGGATCAGATGGGTTTGCTGTATTATGAGCTGCTAAAACCGAGTGAAATCAGCAATGGACAACGCTACCGAACACAATTAATCCGTTTGAAGAGAGCAGTAGCCGAAAAACGCCCGGAATATGCGACCAGACACGAAGTAATAATTTTCCATCATGGCAACGCTCGGCCCCATTCATTCTTGGCTGCTAAGCCGGCGCAGTTCTTTTGGGATAGGATCCACAAATTGGCAGAAAGATGGGAAAAAATCATAGCTTCAGATGGGCAATACTTTGAATAATACTATTGTACATGTTTTTCTTAAATAAACGTTCAAATTTTGAATATAAAACCGCACGAATTAAGTTATATACCCAATAATTTACTCGTAGGTCCCAATGGGTGGGACAGTAAAAGGAGTTAAGACAAAACTTGGTAAGGACAACATTCTTAGTACCACCGTTGGCAAATATGACCTGCTCTACACCATCTTCGAGAATGAATTCCGACTAAGTTACTTCTCTTCAAATAGAAATGTCATCCTGATCCTATCAAGCATGCAATTCTCGTTCCATGAGTATCGGTAATGATCCCTTTATTGTCAAAAAAGGCTTTGTGGAAAGCTCTTAACTCAACACCATACCACTATTGGTACAAAAGTCTATATCACCACCAGTATCAGATTCGAAGTTGTGTGCCCTCCCCTTTGGTGAATGAAAGATTGAGGCATATCTAATGCCTCAGCCATTCTGTGGACCATGACACTCGGTTATAATGCAAGTCCACATCGAGTAGACCGATCAGTTTCATAGCAAAAAATGGTTAAACACAACCCGTAGCACGTTAAAACTTCTGCTTAACCATGAGATGTCCATTTGGTCTACTCTCCCCCCGATTTTGGGTATATACCAATAGCTAACACTATACTCCCTCAAGGGGGCAAACCCTTAAGTCAGGGTGAAACAGAAGTTCCAGGTGCCCCTGACCTCCTGTGGTGCCAGAATAGAGCTCTCAATCGGGCCTTGCAACCTTGCGGTCACTTCCATTTCGGTGTCTTGCAACCCAGGACTGGCGGTCCTTGGCACCAAAAAATTCGTCAACATTACTATAAATTTCAACCCGCTAATTGCCTAGTACATCTTGTATTAAACAATTCTCTTGTAAAAGTACGGGTTCTTTCGAACCGTACGGTATCAGTGCACACTGCGCTGATATCGGAAAGGCCTTACCGTCCATAGCCTGCGTGTCCCTAACATCTAAGTAATTGGGACACTCACGCCGAACATGCAACCAATCGTTATAGATAGCTCCACATAAGCAGTCCGCCGCTTAGCCTTTTCTTAAGCAAAGCTGCATCTACGGTTAACAAGAAGCCCGGGTTTAGGGTAGAACTCCATAAGGGAATCTCCCGGATGGTCAGCACATCCCTGAGGAAGC
This sequence comes from Volucella inflata, assembly GCA_928272305.1. NCBI lineage: Eukaryota > Metazoa > Arthropoda > Insecta > Diptera > Syrphidae > Volucella > Volucella inflata. The sequence goes on from OV743716.1 coordinate 157,831,327, forward strand.
TATAAGTAACCCTAACGTTTTCGCTTTTATCCCATCTACATACTCACAAATGCGCCATCCACTTCTCTCGGGGAAACCCAATCCCGCTTAATTTAAGGGAGACCTTTTCTGATCTTGAAAACAATGCCATGACGTATCACTTCCAGAGCAAGAGGCGGCACTCTCAACAACAATTGCATTGCCTCTATGGCGATAACAAAGTAAGGGGACTCTTTGGCAAGCCATAATCCGAAGGCAGCCATACACAGTCATAACTCTGTCGTGCCAAACCAACGCTCCATATTCTGCAGAAGCAACAAAAAGGCCATCGTATATGATACGAACAGAAGCGCAGATCGCAGAGTACCCCTTAGCAGGCCTACATCACTCAAGATTCGTTCGCTCATTCGCACAAGATGAGGCATGAATTTCATGCACTCACCCAATGTTATATCTAGTTATTTGACCTCAGTCACACATTTAATGCTAACGCCATTTATACGTATCATGGGTGACCGACTTTTTGTATTCAATTTTAATGCAACATTGAAACCGCCTTAGCCCATTCAGCGACGATTGAAAGAGCCCTCTATTCTAGTTCTTCCGCTAGAATTCTAGACTGTTCTTCGATTATAAGGCGCAGGTCATCCGCATAAGAGCAGCACTCGCAGAGCTCGTTTAACCGTCGCAGAAGCGGTTCCATCATCAAGTGCCGATGGACCCGTGAGGGCATCCTCGTGAGGGCACCACACTAACTGTTCTACCAGAAAAAATGCAACGCTCTTAGTATTTTCGGCCAATTCAAGTTATCAAAGGTTAATAAAGACGCCTTGAACTCTGGTGCTGATTCTATGGACTCTGTATTTCAAGAAATATCGTGCGTCCACTCCTATTGGACAATCAAGCTGTCGTTTTAGGCCTTCTCTATGAGCAGCGACATGGACTCCTGAGAAAGGTGCTCCGAATGATATTCGACTTACCGGAGATAGTAATGGAAGAGGGAATTTCACCAAGAACTATAGCTGCATTGCTTAACATACTTGGCTAATCGGGTCACAATTCTTGAAAGTACAGCTCAGAAAGTCTCCCAATCCGTCATCGAGTATTATAGAGAAGAAGAGTGCGAAATTAGCAGAAGCTGGCGAACAACAGGCCTGGTCAAGTGTAGAGACATGTTTGTTGAAGTTGAGGTCTACCAGGATTTCTACGATAATCGATGTAAGTAAGTTCAAATTTATGTTACTACCGTTGTGTCAAAACAATCTTTTTACCAGAACGAACTTCCCATCAACAGCTCAGGGACTGTCCTCAGCGGCTTAAGGTGGTGTGCTTAAGGGTTAACGTTTTTTTTTTTCTCGAATGGATGTATTCGATACAATCATGTTGGTTGAGGTCCAGGACGGCCGGCAGATATCATCAGAGAGAGAGGGAATACATTAAATAAAGGAATATTTTCAACTTGAACAAATTGAGGCTAATAGACGCTTAGTATACTGAATATGTAATGCTTTGAAAGGAATAGCTCTAGACAGTTTGGACGCAAGTATTTTGGATAAGTCTGAAGACTATACACCGGGCTTTCGGAATGAAGACGACTTCAACATTCTCTACGAAGAAGCCATCCTTTTTACATTCTTATTGATCAGGGACTAAAGTGTTATTTTGTCAAGTATAATGCCTTGTACTTTTGCCTTGTAGATTCTGACATCTTGCTAGGAACCCTCATTTTAAGATTCTAAATGTCATTTTAGAAAAAAGTGTGTGCCCAACAAAAGATATTTGATCCTTGCTCAGATGCTGTCAGACTTCTGGTTTTCTCTCAGTTCTACATTCCATTTATTCCACCTTCTGTTTATATCTAATCGGTAGGGCATGATTTTGCAGAGCCACAATTAAAGTCGTCGAAACTACAAGGTGGCGCAAAATTAATCATCGTATCGGAAGATGTTATAATTTTTGCAAATGTCATCGTACGTTAATCATATTCGACATTTGTGGACTAGACAGCTGCAGAATATAAACAGATAAGCAATGGAGCGCTATACTCTGCTGACAAGCCATCCTCAATGGCAAAAACGAAGAGGACGATTTTTCATCGAAAATAATCATGGGCGACTAGGCGCATTGTGATTTCAACAAGACGGTCCAACCACACACACAGCACGAGCCACAATGGATACTGTGAAAGAAGTGTTTCCCGGTTGCGTAATCTTCCGTTTCGGCGATTTGGCATGGCCAGGAATATCGCCCGATTTAACCATCCCAGAACAAGCCTCAGACAATCGGAGACCTTAAGGAGAATATTCGACAGGAATGTGAACAGTTATCACAGGAAATCTTGCGGAAAGTCATGGGAAATACGATAAAATGGGCACAAATGTGTATCAACACAGGCGGCAGGCACTTGGCGGATATCATCTTTTCCACTTAACAGAAAAAATTGTAAAGATCCAAATAAAAATTTCCATCTACTCAAAATCATTTTTTTTTTTTTAGTAAAAAAGTAATTCAAAAACAAAATCGCATGATTGTATATGACTACTGCTTTTAACAGACTCCAACGGACTGGTTCGGCTGCACGGGAACCTTCCTATAAAGTCCGGCCTGGCTCTAAAAGCAATGAGCTGCTTTCGTACAACAAGCTGTGCAGTTTTGATGGATTGTCTGACACCACTGCAATGAGATCATTACTCCTGTTGTTGCAAAAGTACCAAATGAACTTTGTCAGAAATAATTTCGGCCTGATTCTGAGGAATGTAGTCTGTTGTTAGAATTCACACCTTGTCAGAAAAATTTGTAACGTCCCAGCTGAGATAAGAAAGGTTAGCAAGTACCTTAGGCCTCATTTGAAGAAAGACTGGGATCTTTACAATTTGAGACAAAAAGTTTGAAAACGGAAGGGTGCCTCTAACAAAGACACGTGCGAAAAGATCGAAATACTCAATGAAACCATCAAGCTGATCAAGCTCCTAAAAAGAGCGAGAGAGAATAACTCGGAAAATCGTATGACATCTGACAAAAGCCAAGACTCCCTCTCTACTTTGTTGACTTTAAGTCGCCTGACACCTATGGCATGTACCCAGTTCCACAAAGTACAGACCATCGGGCAGTGGAAGTAGCTTTTATAACCAAAATCGGATAAGATTAGAGTTGCTTTCTTAATCATTTTTCAGGTGGTTGGACTGCACAGCGACATCTACTTAGCCAGGAGATTGAAGATCCAACCACCGAGATAGCTGCTTTATATACAGCGGATAGACACCAACGCTCCGGTCCGAAAAGTCTTCGAATCCACGTGCGAAGGTGAAGGCAGCTAGCAAAGACTCGAGCTGGCTGGAGACGCTTATTGGCTGAGGCCCAGGTCCACCACGGACTGTAGCGCCACCTAAATTTTAGTGAAACATTTCTTTACTCTAAGATACAGTGCATCCTCTGATTTCCGGCACAGAAGACTCTGCGAGAGTGCGCTTCAAAATCTAGTAAACTTTCACTTGTTTTGTGGGTAAAAGCAATGTTGCTCAATAGGACCCTCATATCGTATGGTGGCTGCTATCAATATGAAAATGTGGGGGTAGCAACGGTTGTCCGTAAGGCAGCGTCCTGTTGTCTCCTCTGTTTTAGTGGATATGGACGCTCTCAATAGCTTTAACGTGTATGCCCAAATATGTGTAGATTATGGTACTATCTGTTGGATCACGGTTCTCAGTCAATTATTTCAAAATGAAGGAATCTGACAGGTCTGACTTATCTAGTGCTGAAGGGCATCACTATCCGTTTCTCCAATAATAAACCTTAGAATATATTTGCGTGGCCTAAGGCCATGACCCTATTACTGCGAAGAAGCTTTCGACAAGATTTTGGTTTTGTCACCAAATAGGGTCCATTGAATCTACATGGCTATGGTAAGGTCAATTATATCTAATGCGTCAATTGTATGGTGGAAAAGGTTTCACGAAAATACCTCACTTCTGCTTTAACCATACGTCAAAACAATTGTCCATTTAATTTGTGGATTTCTCTAGCATAATTGGCTCTGTTTTAGATGCAACGATGAATGTTCCTATCCCTCATATCCAAATCTTCTGAAAGCCAGCTTCCGTTCAAAGGAAATCCACATTGCCCTCTCCGCTTCTAGGCTAATTCGAATCGGCTTCTCTGAATGAATTCAATTTACATAATCTTGTTTGGGTCTTGGAAACAGTGGGTTCACGGGAGTCAATGCATTCAGTCAGGCAAGACTCAGATGATAGATATTCAGAACTCGAATTGATTTTTGTATGGGCATTAATACAGATGGCGTCAATCTAGGGAATAAGGGTTGATAAAACGAATACGCCAGCGACGTTTTTGCTTCACTTCAGAAGGAAAGACAACAGTATGCCTACTGACGTTGATACAGAGCACAAGGGTATTCAGGTGAGTGTGTTCGACATACAAGTGACATAACTTCCTGAGAATTTGGCTGTGACAGTGATGGAGACACCAGGGTGCCCCCATCTCTGTGAGCGGCCAGCCTACACTCACATCAAGCTGCAGGTACCTGATGCAAGCTCTGTTCCTAACTTTTCCGTTTGCATAAAAAAATATAATTGAAGTCATGAGCACAGTTTTTAAAACAGTTATTTTTACGTAGTGGTTTTCTTAATTTTCAATTCTTCGAGGATACTTTCTTGTATGTATGTAAGCCTCATCTCTCTCCTCCATGTGTATGGTAGAACGGCAAAGTCTAATGAAAGTAGATCCTATTTTGTTGAACAAGAAATCACCAAGAACCTCCGAAAAAGAAATACATTTCAGCAAAACATGGACACATAAAAAATTATTTTAAATTAAAATGACAAGGACATACCTGTCCTCGTCCAACCGAAAAAACTTAAGTCATCTGTGAAATCCGTAAACCACAGACAATTTGCGCTCGGCCGACATCAGAATTTTCCGGTTAATAAATTGTTTGCTTTAACATACACACTCACCAGCAGGAGTCATGTCGTGTACCGTCCCTCAGGCTTGCCGCAAAATTACTGCAATTCGACATAACCAAAGCCTTGAACTTGAAAAAAAAATTATAAATGTGTATCTCTGAAGATACATTCTTCCATTTTGACCAACCAAGCGACAATATCTGTAGATATTATAACGACGTATATGTACTTAAGATACGAGTATCATTAATCAAACCATTATCTCCGAGCAATACTCCACTATTCATTTGGAAAAAGGGAAACCACCCTTTAACATGCCCAAAAATCACAATCAGAATCTTACCAAAAGTAACCATTTTAACGGTCTTCTTTTCGTACAATAACACGACGATAAAGGCTCCAATAAAAACTTATCAAATCTGTTCAAGGACCTACTCCGATGAGTCCACGGGAAAGGTCAATCACTTAAGAGCATTACTTTGCGCACACCAACCCCCCCAGTTGTCATCGTATTGGATGAAATTAACAGTCTCCACCGTACAAATTCGTACCACATCTTCAATGGATCTGTGTTTCCTTTCGAAAAGTTCAAAATCGCTTTTTGTTGGAAAATCTGGAAGGTTTACTCATTCGGGATAACGTGCTCAGCATAATGCTGACTTTAATATCTCACAGTACAAACAAACAAACAAATGTAAATGCCAATACAAACACCAGCACCAGCACAAGGACCAGCAAAAGAACGACAAATGCAAATTTCAATTCAAATTCAAAAGTTGGAACCATTCGAGATTTGTCCGTTCTGTACTCGTACTCATATCTGCTTAAAGACGCTTTTCGGGCGACTTTCCAAAAATCGATACTTCGTTGAGGTTTAACGGGGTGAAGACGATGGGTTTTCACTTTTTATTTATGTGAACGCTGTCGTACTTTCGGTTTTGAATATACGCACTCTCGTACGGATACAAGAACGTAAACTACGGACACGAATACAGCGCTGAAAATACTAAATAAAAAAATAAAAAATATTCAATGCGAAAAGTTTTCAAGTTGATTTATTGAATTTGGAGATTGTTTTGTTTTTTTTTTGCATTGTCCTTTGGGTTAAAGTTTATTTTGGTATTCGGGGATAACAATGCTTTTTTCGTGGTTGGCTCACCTTTTGTAGGTTTGTTTCAGGGAAACGGCTGCGAATAGTTCATGCGGATTGTGTAACTGTTTTACAAGTACATTCACTTTTTTTTTCCTTCATTAAGTTTGGATAGTTAAAGAAAAAATGAAAGAAAAATCCTGGCACAGCTGATTCTATACACTTGGCTTGAGGAGATTGTAAAGCCTGGTTGGTAACTCTGGTTATTTACATTTTTTTTTTTTAAATTTCTGACTCCAATTGAGAACATCTTTTATACCGTTTTGTCAAAACTGTAGTAGGTTTTCTAACTTCCGAATGAAGGTTATATTGCTACAAGGCGTGGAATCCATTAGTTCATTGGGGCGAGTTGTTACTTGAAGAAAATCTTCCGTCTTCCGACTTTCACATGAAATGTGTTCAGCTGTTTCGTCTTCCTAAAGACAAAGGCGGTACTCAGGAGAGGCGACTAGTTTCATTTAGTTGAAGTGATGCCCTGTGAGGTAACCTACAGAGTTATTGATATCGTTTGACATGTCCTAGACCTGGAGTACACTCCCAATATAAGGTGCATTTCGAGTTGTCTCAGCCTTAAGTAGCTAATTGACTCCTGATGTAGGGATGCAACAGGTCTATTAAACTGAGTTTCAGAGCCCTTTCTGGCCAGAGTCAGAGTATTCATTTCCATCAATGCCCTCATGATCGGGAACCCACCATGGATTGGTCTTGTTCCTAAGTACTGTATTTGGACGATTTTGATAAGGGCATTTGCAGCGACTTGACTGTCCGTGAATATATGGATCTTTACACCGTTGTTGCCAGAATTGCACTCCTAAGCTCGCGGTTGAAACATTCTTGAACGGCGTGGAATTCTGCCCGAAATGCAGTGGAGCTTTTGCCGCTCTCGATAAGTGGCATTTCCAAACAAACAAATAAAACAACCTAAGCAATCCGCAATATTTCTTGCTAAAAGACTACAGGAATGCTAATGGCCTTTCGTTTGGCCTTTCTGCAAGTCGGAAATATGATTGTTTCCATATGAAACTGACCTTCCATGAACGTCATTATATGAACGGTAACGTTTGCGCGGTCTTAAATAATTTTAGCTTCGTGTTCTGCATTCGCATATTCAACATATTGAAAGGATTCATCCACAATCATACCTTGCAGCTCCCTGTCACACATGTGAATAGTGTTTTTCATCCACGGATCCTAGCAATATAACTTTCACTCATTGCACTGACATGCGAGTATACCATACACAAGGGGTATAATCCTTAAGATGTATGTTAACAGCTAAGGGCCTCTTTTTTTTGATATCTGAGTTCCCGCTTGAGCACTCTCTATCTCATCAAGTGTGCTCGTGTGTTCAACTATTCTGCGCCTCTATCTTTCGCCTGTCTGAAAGCAAATTCTATTGCATGGAGTACAAAGCATGGCATTGCCCTTGAGCCTGAAGGTGGGAAGAGCCACTGCCTCCTCTTCCACCGTTTAAATATGTCATAGGTGTTCGTTTGAGATGTCGTTAAGCCTGCACACATCTAAAATGAGGTATTTACTTTTGGCGCTGGTTTTCCAAGTTTTCCAGTCAACATTGGAGCAAATCAGTTGCAGCTTAAACAGCATAAACATCATACAGCACGCAACAATTGCCTCCCGAATATGCTACATCAAGTTCAGTATCGTTGTAACCGGACAAAATGCTTTCTTGTCTGAGGTATGTATAGAAGTTTTGAATAAATTTAAACACAAAATAGATCAGGAAGCCTAGTTAACAAGTTTTTCAAGTCGGTTATCGTCTCTGGTTTATCGACATAGGCAAACGACTTCACATGTCTCTAAAGAAAATATTCAAACGGTGTTGAATCAGACGATGGTGAAGGACAAGTATGTGGTATGTTGCACTGCCCCTTGGCCCCAGGTCCCCGGCTTCTTCCATCAATGACGTTGTCTAACAAAAAGCGGGGGTAGAGCAGAACTAGATATATCAAGAACATCTCCCGACTTTTACGCCATGGTTGTTATGATTTGTCCAGTTACAAGCTGTCTTGTTGAGTGGCAAGACCACCGTAGTGCATACAAGGACTTAAAACACGGTACAGTGAGAGTTGGGGCATCCCGTGAATTTAAGTCTTCATGACAGGTGTTCTCGTAAATCACAAGACGTTCTGTCCCTTAACGCCATTCAAGTGAGGAACGAAAGAGCCAGTGGATCCGTAGCACCCTCCGGGGTTCTTCGTTCTTGCCGGAAACTTTATCCAAGTGATTATTCGGAGTCTTAATGATGGCTTATGAATGATCTTCACTCCAATTCCATTTTTACGCATTGTCTAACCTACGTACGATCTACAGGGGAGTCAAGCGGGTTTAGTTCTTGCAGAAGCTGGATCTTGTAAACTCAGACAATAAGATCTTCTCTTAAAATGTTTATTAAAGTTGATTGATTCTGCTCTGATTGCTGTGAAAGATGGCGAATAGACTTGTTTGGGTCCTCTGTAATGCTACGTTCCTCGGCATCCTTGACTGTATGACTGCCATGATTATCTCAGAAATTCGCCTCCTTTGCAAGGTCTTCATTTGAAGTCCCTGTTCTCAATGTAGGTAGTCCTCTAGAAATTAAATTAAAATTTGGGGGAGCAGTTACTTATAATCGAATTCCCTATAATCATCCGAAAGATGCTTACATACTCGTATGTAGTCTATGCAGAGCCATAAACAGGAAAAGATACTTATTCGACATCGAGGTGTTTGTCTTACTCGTAGAACATTTTTTCCTAAAATCATTCATTGGCTACAGCCGAAAGATGGCATATACCTTGTTGATTTCGACTCTTGCAACTAAAATGCTACTGCGCTGCACTACGCTATACTTCACAATCTACTGCAACTTCAGGCCTGTACTGCATTGTGAACATCGGATGAAATCCCCCTTCCTATGTCTCCTTAGAGCCATGTACTGTGATTTCAAAGACTAAAAGTTCTCTTATCCTTTACACTTCTCACAGGCTGCCATTTGTTGTTCACGGTAGTGTGCTCCTAAGCTAATGGGTCTATTCCTTTTTGATTAGCTGCGGGAGCGCCAGTCTTTTGTTACACACTACGGTTACTTCTCATGGATCCAGTCTAACGATAATGATATTGTTTCAATCTGATATCGACTTCAAGCCTGCTCCAGATACCTAAACGAAATTCTCAGCTAATCGCTACGAAGTCCTTATTATTTAATTTTAATTGTTTTTAGAATAGACCTAGCTGATTGGCACTGTAGAAATCGATGAACCGTCTTTTGTTTTCATTTCGATTTCCGGGTTCGGTTATACATCACTGATCACACCGTTAGCATGTACATAAGTCTCAACTATCCAAGGAATTAATTCTTCTCTTCTACTTCAACGATGTAACCTCCCTCCATGATTTTATTTTGAACCAGATTGGACTGGTCAGAGTGTCATAAGAAGTGTTACTGGCTTATGATACCCAGTAACATATTACAATTTAATTTTACTCAGCCCCAAGATATGTATCTTTTACCACATGGACTGCCTTTGAGGATTGTCCTCTTATTACCCGAAAAGTATGTATAGCATCTTTAAAAAATCATTCATTCGTATACGAGGAAGACTAAACGCAATATACATTTTGAGGTCTCAATAAGGAAATAAAGAAACATTTCTTAACGAATTCCGGAGAAAGAAGAGGTAGCTTGTTTTATAACATAAAGGCAAAGGCAACACGAAAAACTGTAACAACTACCGCTGAAACGAATTCCAGACGGTCGAGAAAGCAATGTTGCCAGTTTTCGTGGCGTTATGGCTTTAAAATATTCACTCGGCCATACATCTTCATTTAAATCAGATAGAAGGTAGAGAGAGGAGCTATAATACAGTGCCAGTTGAGTTGGCAATACTGGCATCACATATGGTTTTATGCGGGCATATGCGGGCATTATATCTCAATTTTTCAGTGTCTTTAATATTGAGACTAGATGAGATATGAAAAAGTACCCAATAGTAAGACCAAGTTTCAATGAGCTGGCTGTAAACTGCTGTTCCCATTATGTGACCCAGAAGCAGGAACTAGACTCTCCAAACGAATACGAAAAGTGGTTGGAATACTGTCATTAGCGAAGGAATATATTGAAATTTGGGTGGCAGGTAAAAGAGAGAAGTTATTAAAAAGAGTGTCGGACATAAAGCGGAACCCTGGGATACACCAGCATTTATTTTGTGGATATCAGACTCGAAACGGCTAAAGACAACTTGCATTCAAAGTCTCGAAACGTAATTTCTAGTCCATTAGAGGACAGATTCAGATCCCAAATGCACACATTTTTGACCAAACCGTTCGATACCAAGCCTTGTTATCTTTTACAAAATCCGTTAAGTTGCTTTTCTCAAACGAAATCTCAGAAACTAGTTTCTGTTGGCGTTCGGAGCGCCAAAGTCAGTTACACGAGTTTCACAATTCACAATTGTTTGAATGGATGGCTTTCTAGTTTCGGGGTTCCCGGAAGAACATTCTCTTATAGTAGCTAGTGATAAGTTACGGTAAGGGCATGCTCGACCAAAAGCAATTATACTGGCCTACGCCATCATAGGGTTCACAACACAATACAGAAGTTATTGAAAGAGGTACCAACTAATGGTCTCATGTAAATCGAACCACTGTGGGCGACCCTTCCAAAGGTATAAAGAACAGCCACCTTCGCAGCAAAGGCCTTTGACTGCCATTCTGCAAGTGGTATTGCATGGGGTAGCTATAAGTATAAGGAGGATGAGAAACTTTCATATCTGTAATAGTGATTACTTTAGGAGAAAAAAGGGTTTATTCATATTCGTCTACTTAGGCATAGAATCTTAAGCCTTAGATACGTGGGCGAACGTCTTATGAAAATCCACATGAAGGCCACATTCGCTAACATAAGTCTAATATGTGCCCATACCCTTGTGGAAGACAAGGACTGCGCCACTTATGAATGTTTCTACGAGCTCCTCGGCAAGACATATGAGCATAACCTACGCAACACCACGTCTATCAAGGAACTTAGGCTTATTGACCTTGCGGAGTGTTGTTACACTATAGACAGCAAACGACTTTTCGATCTCATAATACACAAACGAATATGTCGGTCATCAGATCACAGATGGAGGTGCGAATATGGATCTTGCAATCGCCACTGCTATAACGTAGAAAAGTTGCAACCACAAGAGACTCTCAGAATCTTCGCCCAACGCGTGTTCCCAAAATCTCTCAACAGCTCTTATGCCGGCAGAATCAAGTATCGAAAGCCAGTGGGATCGCTGCCAATGTCCCATTACCGACAACGAAACAGATGTGCGGAGTGTCGCACAAACACCACCAAAAAATCTCTGGTTTGACGAAGAATGCCGGTAAGCACAAACTGCTTAACAAGAAGCCTAAAAAGGGGCACTATTAAGAAGGACGAGTGCCGCTTTATAGCTCTACAAGCAGAAGAAACGAGAAAAGCATTGGCTTCTAACTAAGTAAGAATACCAATATCTTAGTTTATGTCTAGCAAAAGTCTTGGATGTGACGGTCTACAGCCGAAGTTGCTAACAATGGCTTTGTAGACTGCATCAACCAACTTATTTCTTAGATCTGGTCAGAAGAGTATATGCCCTATGAAAGCAATCTTACTATTGCTTCGACGGTCCTCAAAAATCGTCCATATAATGTTAAGGTCTGGGACCCTTTGCCAACAACCTGATTGGCTCCTATCAGTGATGCGTCAAACCAGGAAACACAACAAGTTTGGGGCCTCTTGAACATCATACTTGAACGAACTATCAAGCGAGCATTGTAAACGCAATCGTCTGTGCAACTACTAGCATTTACTGATGATACTGACCTAATTGGCAGAGCTCAGTGGCCTGTCAAAGGTGCTTGAACTAGGGGCCTGTACTACATGGAATTTGCACTAATGCTGCGGCCCACAGAGTTTTCGAATCTAACCAGGAAGGACATCACATGCAGGTCAGATCACGGTTAGGTACTTGGTTTTCAGCTTTCCAGGAGGAATCAGGGCATTGTTCCACCTGTGTTCCACTGTTAAAATAGCAGCACATAAGCCAAAGCAGAGAATAGATTACTTCTCAATCCAAGAATATTTGTTTTATCAAAACACAAACACCGACGAAACTAACCAAGAGTTTGATGTGAAAATGAGAACTCTTTGAACAAATGAACTAGAAGTCGAACAAATGCTTTCATTTGCTAATGAATCTGCCAGTAGATGCTACTACATCCTTTAAGACAATTCTTAGTAATTTAATCACGGTAATGAATCAAAAGGCCGAACGAAATAAGACTTGAATGTAAGTCCATCAGAAGGCCCTCGGTCTCACTGACAAAATGGAACCAAACATAGCTGACCTTTAGAGTAGTCTATCAGTTTAGTCAACCCTACCAGGTATCCATGATTCCGCAAATTTTCTTATTGAGATACCACTTACAGTTTGTTTCAAGTTATACTTCAAAGATTTTTCCATATTTTATTCTTTCAGACCTATGACTTACGGTAATTTTAAGAGTCCATCAGTCCAGTACTCAATTCTTCAACATGTTTAAGGTAAACAACTGAATTAGTAATTCCGAGTGGGGCAACCCAATGTTGATACTTTTCAGATCACTGAATCACAAATCAAATCACTTCAACGGGCAGAAACAAATACTCGTAGCCAGAGGAAATGAATCCTAAAAATCGATACAGAAAAGGGAACAAGGTAACCGGAAATTCAAACATAAAAAGATGACAGAATTGAAATGGACTGGGACGGAGGATAAGTAGGGTAGAAGGTTCGTTATATACAGCTGTTTGCTGATTAAAATGTCTTTGCCTACATAACGGAAATACATCTCAGAAACTGTCGGTCGTTTCGAATCATTTTCTTCAAAGAAAATAAAAGGTTAAGTGGTACTCAGACTCAGGCAACACTGAAGTAAAATGTTTTGCAAGACTTTTAAGGGCCATTGTTACTTTTGAGTTATTTTTGAAAAATGTCAAACCATTCGGTGTCGGCAAAAATTTCAATGAAAACAAGTTTTTTTCCAAATCATTTAAATCCGTTTATTTCAACGGCGATATTTCTCAGGGAGGCCGTTCAAAACACTTTGAAAAACAATCGCCTGATTAAGGGAACTGGCAAATGAACAAAGCGGACCTTTTTGCCATGTTTGGGTTGCCTCACAAAAGAAACCTAAACACACAAAAGGTACTCAACCAATCTTAAACAAATCGGAACTTAGGGCCAACCGCCTTAATGTGATTTTAGGACTTTGATGCTTTGAAATACTGAGTCAATAGATATGGAGATACTTTCCGCGACGAAAAACTTGGAGTTGAGGTTTTTTTTTTTTTAAGTTTCAGCCTGCAAACCTCACACAATTACTCCTCACAAAAGTCTGTCTCTTATGTAGTTTGGTTATTTTTGGATTATGGTTTACGAGTATATCAACGAGAAAACCTCTCGGTATCTTATATGTACATACGTTACTGGGATTTGCTGCCATTGGGTCATTCACGTTATCACAACGACCTCTGTCTTAAGGCCACTAAAGCCTTAAGAACGTTCAGACTAAAAAAAAAAAAAGATCGAAAGTAGCTCTTAGAGTTTTAGTTTGACGGTAATTGCAATGGCAACAATCCATCCATATTCGCCTCGACCGTGGCTGTGTGCGGTTTTTGGAAGCCCTAACGAATATACTAAGACAACTTCCCACTGATTTAGGCGCGAATCCAGAAATTGTTGAATCTTTCGATTCCATTAACTCTTGCGACTCTTTCTACTAAGCATTCGGCAGATCGAAATAACAAGCAGAGTACTGAAGAGGTTCTAGTTGTTAGTCACAGTGTTGCATGTTTCTGGAAACATCTGTTGAAGTAGAAAAGAAAACTGCACAAAAAGACAGCATTTCCTTTCAAGTTTACAAGTGTTTAAAGCCTCACTCTTTCAGCGGTGGAGAGAAAGACAAACATATTGGCAGAAGTGATATTATCTGAAACCGATCAGGCTCTTGAAATTGAAACTGCATCCTTTTCATCGTCTCGGACAGAGTTAAGTGGAAGAAAGCTTCTTACTCGACTTCTGTAAGTTACTTCTATCTTAAACAACGCCGTTGTGATACCGGTGACACAATCCATTAAACCATCGGATCCAGTAGATGGACCTAATCGTGACCTGCACGATGTGCGAAAAATGTTGCTGAAACAAGCTAAAACAACAGAGGTCGATTAATGCGGTGCAATACAAGTTCGGTCCTACACATAAGAGCCTTAAAAATTCTGTGTTTGCCCTTTCCCTAAGTGGTGTATTTGAAGGCCTTCAGTGGACAGTATTAAGGCTTGTGGGAGTCCTAGTAGTAGGCTGGCAAGAGGCTTTACGACCAACATTAGTGTGGGGTTCTTAATAGACTTGTAGAAGTAGGCCGTCTTGTGTATGTCCGGGGTGGACCTGGGCCTCAGTCAAAAAGCTTCTCCAGCCAGCTCGATCCCTGGCTAGCTGCCTCCAGTTTCGCACGCTAAGTTGGCTGAGGTCCTCTTCCGCTTGCGCGCGCCACCTGAGTCTTGGCCTTCTTCTACTGCGCTGTCCCTCGGGGGCGGATTCGAAGACTTTTCGGACCGGAGCATTGGTGTCCATGCGCTCTACATGACCCAGGCATCTCAGTCTTTGGATCTTCACTCTTCTGGCTAGGTCCATGTCGCTGTACAGTCCATACAGTTCGTCGTTGTATCTCCTCCTCCACTCACTGTCAATGACGGGTCAGACGGGACCGAAGATCGCCCGAAGAATTTTTCTCTCGAAGCAGCCAAGAACACCCTCATCCATTTTTGATAATGTCCATGCCTCCGCGCCATAGAGCAGGACCGGGATTATAAAAGTCTTATAAAGGGTGACTTTTGTATTCCGAGAGAGGGCTCTGCTACGCAATTCCTTCTGAACCCAAAGAAACAGCGGTTAGCAAGAGTTATTCTTCGCTTGATCTCAGCGCTGGTGTCGTTGTCTGTATTTATAGCGGAGCCTAGGTAGACAAAGTCCTTAACTATTGTACCTCAAAGTTATATCTGTCGAGGGTGACGTTCTGTCCGAGACGTCGGTGTTGGTTGTCCTTTTTGCTTGACAGCATATACTTGGTCTTGCCCTCATTGAACGCTAAACCCATTTTCACCGCTTCCGTCTCAATACTCGCGAAAGCGCCACTGACATCACGCTGCTTTCTCCCGATTATGTCAATATCGTTGGCGTATGCGAGTAGTTGGACGGACTTTTGAAAGATAGTGCCTCTTGTGTTTGCTCGTGAGTTTTGCACTATTCTTTCAAGTACGATGTTGAAAAAATCGCACAACAGCGCATCGCCTTGTCTAAATCCTTTCTGGACATCAAAGGTCTCGGTGAGATCTTTACCGACCTTAATGGAGCAGCGTGCATTCTCCATCGTCATCCTGCACAGACGGACGAGTTTGGCAGGGATGTCAAAACTAGACATGATGAATAGGTGGTGGGTATTGATCTGAAGCTCATGGGTCTTCTCCAAGATCTGCCGTAGTGTGCATATCTGGTCGGCGGTGGACTTTCCTGGCCTGAAGCCACACTGATATGGACCTATCAGGTTGTTGACGAATGGTTTCAGGCGTTCACACAATGCGGCAGATAAAGTCTTGTACGCGATGTTAAGGAGACTGATGCCTCTGTAGTTGGCGCGGTTCAGACGGTCTCCTTTCTTGGGAATCGGACAAACAATGCTGAGGTTCCATTCATCGGGCATACTTTCATCCGACCATACGAGTATTTTACAGATGAGTTGGTGTATGCTCCTTACCAAGTCATCGCCTGCCGCTTTGAAGTCAGTCAGGCCATCCGCTCCAGCAGCTTTGTTGGACTTAAGCTTCGATATGGCTATCTTCACTTCATCCAGGTCGGGTGGACGGAATTGTTGGTCATCATTGTCTAAGTTGAAAGGTTGATTCTGCCTGACAGCGGTATTTGGTCCGTCATGGCCGTTATACAGTCTGCAGAAATGATCTTTCCAAATCCTCAGCATCGACTGATCTTTGTCCATCTGAAATCAACTTTTTATTCTTTTTTTCCCCCCGGCGAGGGCAGGTGAACATCTTCCATCAGACACTATGAAGATCGCGAGCGCGTGCTCATAGTAGTGTGAGATTCTTACTCACTAAAAAGACCTCCCTTCGATAGTTATGTTTGATACCGCAACTAAGTCCAGAGGCTTAGTTCTTTGAAGACGGCGCAAAAATTGTGTTCGTCTAAAATTTCTAGGACTGTATTATTTAGATGCCCATTTAACCGGATCTTATGTTTTCTTGCGAAGTTTCTTGCTTCATCTTCGACAGAAGTAACTCCAAGGTCACGATATAATCCACGGTGCATATACAATTCGTCATAGGACTTTATTTTCAAAAGTTTGCAAAATACTAATATTTGTTTGTTTGGTACAGCTCCAGAGTTGTATACTATAAGTTCAAACCGGTTTTAGCACCTTGTTTTCTACGCTAAGCTTGGAATATTTACCAAGTAGCCAGTACGTTTCTCTGTATTTAGATTCTAGTCCCTTACGTTTCTTTGTCACGTGCGTCTTCCATTTAAGATTTGCGTCGAGAGTCATGCCCAAATATTTAGCCTCATTAGCAAACAGAATACAGATCGAATTTATGTGGATGGGCAGGTGACTTATTTTTCTGTAAGTTAAGTTTACTTGCACAGATTTGGTCTCGTTGAAAGCGATCCGCCAGATCTTTGTCCAGTTATATACCTTTTTAAGAGCGCTTTGCAATTTCGCTGTTGATTCTTCTATTGATTTTTCCTATAGCTAAAATGGCAGTGTCACCGGCAAAGGTGGCAAGAACAGTCCCCTCGACTTGTGGTATATCTGTGGTATGTGGACCGAGCACACTTCCCCGCGGTACACCAGCCAAGATATCTTTAAACTGCGATACGTCATTTCCGTATGTAGCACGAAAAATTCTATTTTCAAGATACTTAGTCAATATGTTGCAAAGTTTCGATGGCAAAATTTGCCGCCATTTTAACTTTAAACCTTCGTGCCAAACCTTGTCAAAGGCTTGAGAGACGTCGAGAAATACGCTTGAGCAAATCTTTTTCTCTTCCAGAGCTTTTTCAATAACGTCAGCAATTCTATGCACCTGGTCAATAATCGAATGCTTAATCCGAAATCCAAGCTGATGGTTGGGGATACGATTTTGTCTTCAATAATTGGCATTAAACGTTTGAGCAGGATCCTCTCAACAATTTTTGACAGGAACGAAATGGGAAAAATCGGTCTATACGATTTTTTATCAATCGGAGATTTACCTGGTTTTCGTGCCATAATTACTTCTGCAACTTTCCATTGGCACGGAACATATTCTAGCCTGAAAGCCGCGTTAATAATATGTTAGAGCTTAGTGAATGTTTTTAAGGGCAGCATTTTAAGGACTTCCCGGGCAGCAAGAGTTGCGTTTGCTATTGTAAAGTTATCAGACACCCTTTCTGATATACTATAGGTAGTATAGTGTACTAGTGTTTGCCCATCTAAGGACTTAAAAGTTTCTTCTAGATAATCCGCGAAGAGCCCCGCTTTCTTCTTATCTTTCTTCGCCCATTCGTTGTTATCCATTTTGGTGGTGCTGGGGTTTTGGGCCTTTTGAAGCCTTTAAATGCTTTCCAAAGCGTGTAATTCGTTTCTTTTTCTGCCGTCAAGTTTCCGTATTTACTATGCAATTTTTGTGGTTGTTAATAGTCTCCTTGAGCAGATTACTCTTTCCTCCTTTCCCTTACCTTTCTTTTGTCTCTGGCGGGTAATTTGTTCTATTTTGTTGTATTCCTAGAGTGGTCATTCCTGGCAAAAAAATTATTCATATCCTTGTACAAATATTAAAATGCAAGTGCAACTCATCAAATTATGCTCATTAGGAACGCAAAGTACGTCTCTGTATTTACTAACTTCGTTCAAATGCTGAATCACGTTTCACTTTCTTACCGGCTGAAAGCAAATCGCGCATTTAAGATGTCCATATAAAAACCAAGAAACCGGGTGTCCCGAACAAAGCAGAATAAAGTGTCTGTAAGTCCATGCCACACATTCACACTACGGCAGATCTTGGGGAAGACCCATGAGCTTCAGATCGATACCTATTCATCAATTTTAAGGCCGCGCAAGACAGCATCTATAGGGACGAGCTATACAGAGCAATGTCTAGTATCGGCATCCCTGCCTAACTCTTTCCCTTTCGGTAAAAATCTCACCGAAACCTTTGATGTCCAGAAAGGATTTAGACAAGGCGATGCGCTGTCATGCGATTTTTTCAACATCGTACTTGAAAGAATAGTGCAAAACTCACGAGCAAACACAAGAGGCACTACCTTTCAAAAGTCCGTCCAACTACTCGCATACGCCGACGATATTGACATAATCGGGAGAAAGCAGCGTGATGTCAGTGGCGCTTTCGCGAGTATTGAGACGGAAGCGGCGAAAATGGGTTTAGCGGTCAATGAGGGCAAGACCAAGTATATGCTGTCAAGCAAAAAGGACACCCAACGTCACCCTCGACAGATATAACTTTGAGGTAGTTAAGGACTTTGTCTTCCTAGGCTCCGTTGTAAATACAGACAACGACACCAGCGCTGAGATCAAGCGAAGAATAACTCTTACCAACCATTGTTTCTTTGGGTTAAGAAGGCAATTGAGTAGCAAAGCCCTCTCTCGGACAACAAAAATCACCCTTTATAAGACTTTAATAATCCCGGTCCTGCTCTGTGGTGCAGAGGCATGGACATTATCAAAAATGGATGAGGGTGTTCTTGGTTGCTTCGAGGGAAAAATTCTTCGGGCGGTCTTCGGTCCCATCTGCATTGACGGTGAGTGGAGGTGGAGATACAACGACGAACTGTATGGACTGTGCAGCGATATGGGTGGGTGATGTAGAGCGCATGGACACCAATGCTTCGGTCCGAAAAGTCTTCGAATCCGCTCCCGAGGGACAGCGCAGCAGAGGAACGCAAGACTCAGGTGGCGCACGCAAGTGGAAGGAGACCTCAGCTAACTTAGCATGCGAAACTTAGGGCAGCTAGCCAGGGATCGAGCTGGCTGGATACGTTTGTTGACTGACGCGCAGGTCCATCCCGGACTGTAGCGCCACTTAAAGTAAATAAGTAAGTTCATGCCAAAGGATATATCCCAGTTAGCAAACAAAGAGCAGCCTAGATGCAATTATTAGTGGGCACAGGCATAACAACAATTTTTAAATTTTGAATCCGAATGCGGAATATTAGGCCGATGAACACGGCATATGCAGAATTATAATTTATTAGGGTCAGGCCCTTATTTGGTATTGTGAATAAGCCGGTCTTTGTTTAATCGGATATCTCATACTTCTTTAATCTTAACAGAAATTAAAAATATTCATAGTGCTCATTTAAATGCGGATTTTCTCTCAGAGACAGTCGGTAGCCACGTGAGTCTAAGTTCAATAACAATTGGCGTCAATTGTAAGTTCGACAGTATTAATTCCTTCTACTACCAGAGTAGAATGATTTAAAAAAAGTGGGCTTACAAAGGGATATTTACAAGGCATCAAACAATGCCCTATATGATGTTAGGTTGAGGGCGATTTCGGCACATGACGAGCTGTCTTTTCGCGTCTTTGTAGCAAGCAAACATCTGCTTTTAGACAGAACGGTTCAATCAAATTAAACGATAATATTAGTGGAATCTAAGGTTTTTCAAACTTTGCACAGAGGCATTTCCACTGCCTCCTAACAACACTTATACAATTTTTACAAGTAGCAAACCAGATGGACAATTATCATCATTTGTATAGGACCATTAGCAGCTTCAACGTCGAAGTTGCCAAACAGTTTGGCACATTACACTCTAAAAACTGCCTTAGTTCGGATATTCAATAAAGAATCGTTATTTGTCAATCGCTTCCCTTTAAAGCTTGGGCGGCAATTACACTACTTGCGAGTGAAAGGCACTCAAAACCAAAACGACTCTGTTTCTTGCCTTCACAGTCGGAAATATCCATTTGTCCTTTAAGTACAAGTCATTTTGTGGCTACACCTTAAAATAAGTTCCTTATCGAAGGGAAGGAAAATTGAAGGCACTTTCAAAGCATCGGGGTTAATAGAGAGGTTGGTTAGCTGAGAACCAAAGAAAGAAAACGATTAACTAAATAAGAATGTAAAAATTTAAAAAGTGTCATCTGAACCGAAAGAGTATTTATTTTTTCGTAGTCACTTTTGCCTAGATTGGCATCTTTTCGGCGAAGAAACAGAGTTCTAAACTACAAAATATGTTAAATAAAGGACAGCTTAAAAGCCCAAATCAAAGGCCACTCTTTACGTGACGTACAACGTCGGTTTCAAGCCATTTAAAGTCTAAATAGGGCCCTGTGTAAGCCTGGTATGATTACCTGCAGAATAAAATACTTTGCTCTGTGAAGTTAATAAATTTATGTAGAGACAATCAAATCATTCACCACCCACTCATCTCCCAAATCTATATTCCCTTTTGCCCATTCTCTCACTATGTGCCTTCTCCCTACAGATCTTCACAGACCTTATTTTCTTACAGATTTTCACAAGTGACGATGCCGACAGTACAAGCCTGTACTTTAGGTCCCTTTTCGAAGACGTGTCGATGAGCAATCGATTGCATTGATACTCCTACAGTAATAATTCGATCTGACAACTAAACTTGATCAGCAGAAATAAAGACTACCGTGGTTCCATTATAAAAGTGTTCTATCTTTTAAGTAAGGACTTCAACGATCTACAATATATAGGTACATATGTACGTACGTACGATAACATCCGTGGCTTAAATGTGAGCTTAGATGGACATTTCAAACTGGGCGAGGAAGGCTTTCCAAGGCAGTTACCCTTGAGCAGGTCATCGAAAAACACAGATTGCACAATAAAACGTTCGGCTTAAAAGCAGATGTAATCTTGCTCACATATCAGCGTTCGTAAAGGGATTTGTATCGCCTTATCAAACAGCCTTAACGAGATTGACGTCATATAGTCATCAAAAGTTTTTGATGTTCGAACTCTCCGAGGAACCAACATCGGTATGGTGATAATGAATGTAACAAAAGGGATAATAGAAACAATTGAGATCATCAAAGTTTGACGGTAAAACACTTCCAGGGCAAGTAACCTCTAGAATCCTTGCGGATCAGATTACCATCAAGGCCTTTCAGAGTTCTAGCCTCCATAAACAAACCGTAGAACTCCAACAGAGGTGTTGTCTACTACGAGCTATCACAAAAGGAGCTTCGGATGTGAATAAACCTCTGATTTGACAATAAGTATAGTCAAGTACTTGCTGTCTAACCGGAAGCATATAAAGCTGCACTGCATCAAATGGCGAGAGCTGTCCTGCACTCGACAAGCAGAAAAGAACGAAACAGCACAGACCTCCCGGTAAGAAAAATAGAGCGCGGAGAGATGTTACAGCAGGAATGACGTTCGAAAGATTTATGAACATGGCAGAGCTACAAAAAAAAAAAAATTAAAACTTGTAACTTTGGAGATGGACAACTATAAGTACAACCGGAGCCGTTGCTAAGAATATTGAAAGAATACTATTGCAAACTGTTGGACATATACCTTAGACGAAAGACGACAGAGAATTCCGCCCCTGATAAAGATCAAGTTTAGTTGCAATATCGAAGGTTAGACCAAATAAAGCTGCTGGAGACGACCTGATTGGGAACATACACCAGCTGTAAGATATTCCGAAAGCATGCCCGATGTACCTACGGAATCCCAGCAGGAGGTCCTTCTCACTGAATCAACTAAACTTAAGGATCGCGTTTTGTGGGCCTCTTAAACAATTCATGAACCATCTGTTTGCTCTATATCAGTGGAATTTCAGGCCAAGAAAGTCCACCATCGATCAAATATTCACACTACTACAGATCTTAGAAAAAGTTCGAGAATTTCAGATCGGTGCTCCCCTTATTATCGCCACTAAGCTACATATAACAGTGTGCAAAGGTATGTATGTGCTAGACAACGTCATGTTGCCAAACTCCTATATGCTCAATCAAGGTCGGTAATGAATTAAGCAAGACCTTCAGACATCATGATTTCGATTATCCGAGTTCGGACCGTTTCGCGGAAAGTATTCTGCGTGTGATTTTCGTTTACGTTGGTATTGACAGGGAATTAAGGAGAAGTGTTAACCACAAACTACATGGGCCTTATTTGGAGATGGCTGGCCCATGTTAATGAAACGGGCATGATAGCGCCACAGGTCCAAAGAGTCTTTGAGTCGAATCCCGAGAGAAATTGAAAGTGAAATTGGAAAGTGGCAAATGATTTTAATCAACTTGACAGGCAAAACTGGAAGTAGCTGGGAAAAGGCTCTTGGCTAGTCCCAGACTCTATCTTCACCTACATTGGTAGTATCAGATAAAACATGTAAAACCTGAGCTTACTCAGTCAGTTTCAATTTAATAGACGTTTCTCCATTGCAAATCCAAATGGAATGAACTGACAAGTAGACAGTAGAGCTCGCCCCTTCCTCAATTACCATCTGAATTGATTCAATTCTCTCCTATCAACTAAAGTTGCAAGAAAATTATAAAAAAAAAAAATCGATTAAATGGAAAATCCACTTCGTAAGCCCACTTGAATGGTTCGGCAAGCAATCCCAATCTCTCTATTTGCATCTTCAAATGCATTGCCTGACCTCAATCAAATTGAAATGCACCACAGACCACCCGACATACAAGCAATACCTTGACAGCCAACCATAATCCTTTAAATTGTTGACACTCACTCACTTTAGCTCCTTTCAATTTATTTTCCAGTAAATATAAGGGAACGTGTAAACATCTCTACTCCCACATATTTAAATCACAATTTCCTAGTAATGCTTCCATCATCCTCAATCCCTGTATCACATTGCAACGTCAACCATCACCAACGACAGAAACTGGAGAATGAGAGTCTCTACCAGGGCTAAACCTAGATATAGGAGCAGGAATTTACCTTGGTATACCTAGTGCAGTGCACCTAAATCCAATTATGAATTCCGAATGAGTAAAACTCTTCTTATATAGTAGACGACGTCGACTGTGACGACCGACGATTAAGACGATGCATGAGGGCTAGGACCTCGACGACGACGACAACGACGCACGGCGACAATGAAGACGATGGAAAAGGATGGGGAAGGATGTGATATGTATTTGCATTTTGCATGACGTGGCCATCACTATGCAATGTCGATGTTGAAAAATACATTAAGCCATTCCACCGTTCACCATTCAACCAGAAACAGAAAAACAAAAAAACGAAAACTACAACCTGAAACCATTTGATTTAATTGTCCTTCTGCACACGATTTGCGCTGAGGAAATACTTCACCCATTGTCAAGGACAGAACCTGTTGGATTGGGTAGCCTAGTATGGTAGGCTCCACCTCTACCCCAATGTATACTTGTAATCCATTTGATAAACAAAACAGAAAAGCGAAAAATAAAAAAAACAACGGTATGCCGCACCAGTCGGTGGTGACAATGATTCGTAGTGAGGGCAATCAAAAGTGAATAGATAAACAAAAGACCAGCCGAGGTCACAGATGGCCTCTTGTATCTACACTAATAGGTCTACGCCGCAACTTGTTGTTTAAACAATTTAACCCCGATCTACATACCCACAGGGGGTGGTAGAATTAGTCCCATGTGAGATGTTACTATGCCACTGCTATTCTAACACCGGCTTCCATTACTGAGTACTTCCACCCTGATGGTGAGCTATTATTAGTGCAGAGTTTCTGGTGTTTTCCTTTCGCTTACCGACAATAACAACAACAGTAACAACATCAACAAGGACAACAATGGAATAAACAAAATCCGCGCTGGCCTTCAATGTATGCATGTGGTGGTTGGCGGTTGTCGGTTGTTGGTTGTCAGTTGTCTATAGACATAAAGGCCAACGAGGTGGAGTACTTAAAATTTATGAAGAAATGTCCGTGTTGCCGATGCAGGGACTTCCAAGTACTATGCATTGGAGCGTAAGGAAGTTGCATTTTAAGAAGCAATAAGTGGAAGATGTTTTATGTACTAGTATCCGAAATTTTTGTTAGATCGTGACGCTGCAGAAATAGGGTAGGCACTGAGAGATGTCAACCTGGCGATATCCAGTGTTGCAATGACCTTCTACACATCAATTGTGCTTACAATACTTCCACGTGTCAATGTCCATCCAGACTAAGCCTCCTAAACTTATAAGTGCGAGTGCTGACAAGCAGTTTAGCAGCACTCTAAACGGGACAGCGGATGAATTCCCCAGATGGAATCAACGGTGGAAATAATCGCGAAACAAATAAGACCTTTTCCGGGCTACTCTGACATATTTGGAGCTCAGGCCGGTAAGGATTTACGAGACGTAGTCAGAATATTGGAAAAGAGATGGTGGCGGAACTGGCCTTTTGTTGGGGGTTGTGCCGCCGGGGTAACTGCCCGGCCATGGAAAAAATACAAAAGTTACGAAGCAACAATAAGCCGTATCCGGACGGAAGTGCTGTTGACGACCCACGCATATGAATTAAGAACAACGAACTTCGGATATGCACGTGGAGTATTAGGTCCCTGAACAGGCTACGAGCAGCCTAACAACTAGCGGAGGCCCTAGACTGCTGTAAACCAGACATTACTCACATCCAAGAAATGCGATAGAATGGGCCGGACAAAAAAGTGGCTATTTGGATGCGGATTTGTTATTGGAGGCGGACTAAGGCAAAAAGTCTTGAGTTTCCGGCATGTGAACGAGCGCCTCGTAACAATCCGCATCAAGGTATTTACCAATATAAGAGCGTATAACGCCTCCACAGAGGAGAAAGATGACGACACCAAAGATCCCTTCTATGAGCTCTTGAACAGGACCTACGAGCAATGCCCTAGCTATAACATTAAAACCGTCCTCTGATACGGATTCAGGATAATCGACTTTGCTGCGGGGAGAAACATTGTCGTAGCTAGCATGCGGTTCCCACATTTCGATACTCACAAGGAGACTTGGAGAACTCCTGATCAATGAACCGTCAACCAGATTACCCACATTGCGATCGACACAAGACACTCCTCCAGTATTATGGATGTCCGAACGTTCCGAGAAGTCAACATCGACTCGGACCATTATCTTGTTATAGCCAAGGTTCGGTTGCGGATATCCCGAACAAAGTTAAGACAAAATAATATTTTGAGGAATTTCAACGTCAGACGGCTACAATCGCCAGAGATCGCAAAATCTTTTTTCGATCGAGACTCTGTGAATCTTGTAAGAGGTCCATTGCCATCAGAGTTGCCACTTCTCAGATGATGGGCTTCACTCGACCACCACAAAGAAACCCGTGGTTGATGATGAATGCCGGCAGGCACATACAGCTAAGCTAAATGCAAAGAAAGTGGCGCTGCATAGGTGGACTAGGGCTGCTCACGAGTTGAGGAGGAGAAACGAACACTGGCTTTTAAAAAGAAAAAAGAAAGAGCAGGAGAAGCGTGATGTCGAGGAAATTTAGAGATGCTACTCCAAGAATGAGATTCGGAAGTTTTACCAAAAGGTTAAAATAACATGCCGCGGAAACAAACCCCGAAGGAAGCTTGTCCCAAGAACATTGTCGTGATGATTTTTGAAAAAAAAAAACATCATCTTTCACAGCAAAGTTATAAGATTTAAAAGATGACACCATGGAACCCCGAAATGTTAGATAAATTATTCTGACGGTACAAGCAATTTCAACTACGATAGACCAGCAAAGGATATTGTGTACATCATACCACGCAAACCCAAAATGTGTTGCACAAAGTACATGAGAAAATTTAAAGAAATTCTTTCCTCCTCTTTAGCCTGAAAAAATAATAAATTGATGCATGAACCCTTGCCAGTTTGAAGTTAGTTACCTATAAGGAGAAATGGAGAGGTGCCACTGTTTAAGACAGCCATGACATCTAGGCGTCCATCAGTCCTCTAATTTATATCTTTGACAGATGTCAATCTAACGATTTCTTGTGCTGGAACTATGACTAAACATCACGAACAGATACAAGCTTTGCTCTCAGTGCGACGTAAAAACGTAGTAAGAAATACTTCTTTGGTGGTTGAATAGAAACATTGAGGCATCATGTCTGAAAATGTATTAAGTTTTATTCCCCTTCTTGCGTAGCGGAACATGATTTTGAATGGGACATTATGTTGCCTCTGTTCAGAAGAGATCAAAATAGAGCGGATGACTTCTGAATTATCACTAAGATATGTTTGCGCATGTCTGTAACACCACGACTACGGAGGAATACTGTTGAATGGTTGTAATCGTAGAAAACTGCCAGAATCTTTGCCTGTTGCATATCCTTACAGCTCTCGTAAACTTAAACTGCTTCTTAATTCACCGTCAACCATTATCGTACTTAACGTGGTTAAGACTTGACCTTAAGGCGCTATACAGGACAGACATTACAAAGGAGGTACAATAAAATACTGCGGTTATTGCCAACGAAATATGAATTGTCTTAATGGCATTTAAATACCGGAGTGTACCTAATATGAAATTCATCGCCTTCAAATTCTATGCGAAGCATCGATTGTAGGGTTTCCTAATTTTTTGAAGTTTAACTGAAAGGTCTAAGTTTTAAACATCATCAAGAGCGGTACGCGAGAAACCATTGAACACTTTAAGTGCCGACAAGTTTGGAGAACAACAGAATAAAATTCTGCTTCTTCCTGAGGGTCCGAGCTCTATACTCATATACGAAATACGTATCGAAAATATGGTCAAGTGAGACCGATCCTTCAATGTTACCGATTACCATAATTGTTAAAGAAACAGTAAAGCCCAAAGTGTGTCGGAAAGTATCTATTGAAACACGAAAACATTGCAGTTTCTGGGAAGGCGCAAAACATAGCTTTTTCACTACCACCAATATGAAACTAAGACTAGGTCAATACAGGGATTCAATGAAAATAGACTCGGCCTTATAATGCCTTACGGCATTTACGGCATTACCAATTAACAATTAAAGTTTTCATCTTTCAATCCGTTGAATTTCGAGCCTGCATGCGCCTTTGACATCTCCAAAATAGAATAGCAGCGACAGTATAAAAGACTGCTTTATAGGCACTTTGACAAAAAAAAATCATATATGTCTCGCGGTCTGCTGATGAATCTAGTATCAATCAGATTGACAACACTGCGATTAGTTCAAACAGGGCCTTCACTATTCTGGATATCTAAACGTGCCTAGGGGAAGTTCTTTGTTGTGGAAGAAGATGAAATGATGTGAGAAAGCTTGTCTTCGGAAAGCTGTACTCGCCAGAACACACCAGGGCCTTTCACTGTCAAGTGTCTCTCAATATCACTCGAAACTCAGCAGCGCCAGCATGTCGTACTAAAACGCAGGGACAAGGCTGCCAACAAGTCATTACCATAAAAGACGCCTGTGATGTATTAAGTATCACCCGATCACCACTACGAAACCCCCGGGTTGGTGGATGGATGGCCGCTGGTCGCAGTTTGCAGAGAACCTAAGGGCTTGCAAGCCTTAAGATCGAAAAAATTGAGATGTTATAGAAGAAAAGA
The DNA here is from genome assembly GCA_928272305.1 of Volucella inflata. NCBI lineage: Eukaryota > Metazoa > Arthropoda > Insecta > Diptera > Syrphidae > Volucella > Volucella inflata. The sequence goes on from OV743716.1 coordinate 157,858,981, forward strand.
CGTTCGAAAATTTTACTAGACGCTAAAATAATATCCCTGTTTAAACTAAGCTCGAAGGCGAAGCCTGTAAGGAGGAACAAGGGAACCTGGTAGTGTTGCAGAAATAGAATAACCAATCTTCATTCTGTAAACGGACAAATTGAACCATTCAACTTGGACCAGGGGGCAAAAATTCCGTTCAGCCAATTCCATGACATCATGAAGACAGTGCATCAAGTCATCTCACAAATATAGTGAGACGAAAGCACGCTAGACGAATGCACTCTCAGCTTTGTATGCACGTTCCAAAGATACAGCGTCTGATCCAACTATACGTGTATCAATCTTTTTAACAACACCTGTAAGACCTAATCTTCTCTGTCAATCAATTGATTATCTGTGTGATTTTAGGCCTGAAAAGTCTATCATACTCGTATATCAGATTTTGACATTACAGCAGATTTTTGGCAATATTGAGGTAACCTATGAAAGGCTATTGGGAGAAATTATAGGAAGCCATGTCCACTTTTGGCGTCCTTAAGTTAATTGCTTGGCTGCGGCCCTGTCTACAGGGTTCACAGTGACATGGACTTCGTAAAAAGAGAAAGAACTCATCGCATTAGATGGTTGGGGCATAAAGAGCGGATAAATATTACGATTTCAGCTTGGAAGTCGTCGAATTCATCAATCAACTGGTCAATTGGTTTATAATCTCGAGAAATGGCTGCTTTAAAATGCTAAGGGTACGCATTTCTTCTTCCAAACTGTCCTCTCCAAATTGATGTAGCATTGCCCTTTGTCTTGTAATTGTACTCCTGAATTTTATGATTCTATCCCTCGAAGGAATTGCCAGGATTCTGATCCTTTAATCAAAGTCAGGATTGTTGCAAATGTGCACACCAAACTCCTGCAAACATTTGGCAAACAATCAGAATTGCATATTTGTGTCTTTCTGTTCCAAACTTCTGACTTCATTTCTTCTGGTTATATAAGGTTACAATGGTTGTTAGGAAACCAAAACTACTTAGGCCAATTGGCCCATTGTGGTGACACATGTATCTCCGATCGCCCTACTCTTGGAACCCTGGAGGATTGTCTGCTCATCCTGCTGCTGTTGTCTATTCAGCTTCCTCAGAAGTCGTTTGTAAAAACCCTAAGCCCTTTTGAATCTTTTCCTTAAGGGCAGTGTTCAGTGATGACAGCTATGATATTGCGGAAATGTTTTTTATTGAGAAAGATCAAACAATTCGAGAGATTAAGATCAAGACTTAATTTTCTTACCTTAACTGCTTCCGGCAAGACTGTATCCAAAAGCCTTGATTGGGCACTACACTCTCGATAAGGAAGTGTTTCGTTGATAAAGCAACTTATGCAACCTTCACGTCAGTGCTTAGTTCCGGCGGCGTAGTTCAGACACTTACAGATATAGTGCTCAGCGGCGTCGCAATCATTTTCACAGCAAGCGTCGCAATATATTGGGGCCAAAACCAAAGTGCCTGTACAGAATGCCAGATGATGTCTTTTCTATTAAGGCACATCAAGAAAGCCGCTTACCTCTTATAGACATTTTATCTTCCGCGTCTGAGCACTTGTTTGATCTACATGCAACTCGGAGAGTCATTTTACCTGCAATAATGCTCATATGAAGCCAAACTATGAATGAAGGCCGTAACCGTGGAAGCAAGTAGTCCTGAAGATTTCCTCAGATAGTTCAGTGTCGACTCAGTCAATTTCGACTGTTTTTAGTGAAGTCTTGCATTCTCAAACTCACAACCTCTTAGAGGAGGTTCAGCAAGGCTTTACGCAAACGTTTTTCTGCCATTGCATCAGGCGGCATGTCCATAGACCAGAGTCAATAAGCAGTAGGTGATCGAGTTTTTCAAAGTACAGTCCGTGTTGTTACAAAGACCACTACTGTATACTGAATAGGCGAAAGAAGAATCATGACTGCATCTATAGCAGAGCCAGGCCGCCATATAGCCGAAACAGACCGTTCTTTGCGTTCTTTGAAACACTGGCAACGTATTTTCGTGAAAGCTTTTCGGACACATGGGACATAATTGGGCTTTTCTTAGTCGTCTAGTCCCAAAGGACCCTTCTCGCTGCTAGAAGGCCAAGAGGGACTTGGAGGCTTTCGACGTAACATTTGAAAATCGAATGGTGATGCCTTTAACCCTAGACGAGTCAAAGCGGTTAGCTTCCTCCCCGTAAAGTGAACAACCTCAGTTTTGAAGGTATTGATTTCGTCGATACCGATTTTTAGTGCTCCATTCGTTGATCACTTTGAGGGCTGCCTGCGCTTTAGAGCATACACGTCAGAACTATTGAGATCCATCAACACAAAACTAGTGATTAATTTATGGTGTGTTGTCTTGACTAAATGGATTTAAATTTTCTGAGGGATTCGAGTTCAGCTGAGTTGCCTCTTTGGAGGGCTCTGGATAGTCTGCTGCTGCTACGGAATACTTGTTTTTGTTGGTTCTGGTTCAGATTGAGAAGTGCCTCCAAATCTTTTTACTGAGCTTAGAGTGAGCATTAACCACGAATTCATCGTCTTCGTCTTTAATCCGACATGGTAGCTTCCGATAGTATGGGCAGAAATTTGTTGAAACCATTTGAGTGGTGCACTCTGTATTTATGATTAACTATGTTTTCTCATACTTTGTTCTACTAGAAATAGGTTGAGATACTGGGAAACTTTGTCGATTTGTCTTGCATATCCTACAATTTTTGTATAACCTTTATGAACCATTTGACTCCCCAGTGCACTATTGAATTGTATTAAAAGAAGCCGTGAAAGTCGACCCACACAGAACCCTAAAATAAGGATTACTTACGAGTATTTAGTCCTGCTTAAACCATTAACACGTGAATTATTTGTAAATGGAAACTCTAAAACCCTTTCCTTCCTTGCTCCTGCTGTGAAGATAATCGGGCCAGACAACACAGCCCAGAGCGGAATGTTAATTACAAGTAACATTCAAGGTGTTCTAATATTAGTATTCGTATCTATTGAATGAAGGAATAATAAAAAAGAGGATAACGACAACAAAAAAAGGAAAATATTTTGAAGAAAACTCTCGAATTTCATGTAAACAAAAAGTTATCCTAACAAAAATATTCAGTGTTGGTTTTTAACAGAGATATTTGCATCTGTAAGGAAGGCTTTAAAGAGCACTCGTTTCTTCTTTGTGAAACATAAAATTAAAGCGCATCCAAGGCAAGCCTTATGACGTGTCAAAGTCAACAGCATGAGTGTCGTGTCTGTTCGTCATTGGAACTTGTGAAATTTATATAAAACCGTAATGCTGCGACATTTAGAGAGCTCTAGGTTGGTAAGTAATTTCCATTTCCTTTCTCGTATTTAATTATTCGAATAACTTATTTCGAGTAACCTAGCTGCTCCTCCTCGTACTCGTTCGTAGTTGTATTCTGTGCTCTACTTTCCACTACTCTTCCGGAATAGAAATCGGAACTAGATGCTGAATTGCATCCACTTGCAAGAGGAGGAAGATAATTAAATCTTTTTCTCCATCCATGGACGGTAGCTAGGAGAAGCGTCTAAATTTATTCAGCATGGGCATGAGAACTCTAGCCGGATGAGAAGAGTTGCTAATAATGGATGAAAAGAAAGTATCGCGCATAGCAATGGCATGGATAACCATTTTCAAGGACTTAATTTCGGATAATTCAATAAGCACAAAGATGTGCTTATTTTTAAATTGCTAGCACGGCAATAAGTTCAAGATTGTGGAAGGTAAAGGGCTGATTTGTGTAAGATTGAATTTTTTATTTATTAGCAAAAAAAACTGTTTCCTTGTTTGGTAACACCTACGAGTAGGGCAGCCAGGCTTCGTTATGAGATCGTGGGCAATAATTTGACTTAAAATTAATTTGCAATCGAAACAAGGTGTGTTCATATGTCCGTCGAATCTACACACATTTCTTTTAGTAGGTAATATCCTCAAAAATTAAATCGATGACTCCTGACGAAGGCTTGGTACCGAAGGGACAATTAGTTGCCAATTTAAGGAAATCTTGCCTTAAAATATTCTCATCAAGAACTTGAACAAGAATCCATCAATTGCTTTTTCTGAAACCATCGGCGGTAATTACTAATTTAGGTCATAGTACGCCTATATTGACCAAAAATCAGTGAATATATCAAAGGAGTCTGCGACCAAATTCGTTTTGGTACCACTTTAGGTAATCTATTGTGTGTAAAGGGTCATTCATTTTTCGATTTCGAAAGTAAAGCTAAATAGAACACACACAGCGACACATTTTTGATGAAAATTTTAATTCATTATAAAGTTTGGACTTTCCCATTATGTGTGAAAAACAATATCATTCAAATGGCCGCATCGGGAAGATTCGCAGCATGCCACCACTTTTTCGGACATTTCGGGCGGTATCTCGACCATAACATGAGTAATGTTGGTTTTTAATGCGTCTAGAGTTCGGAGATTATTCGCGTAAAGACGGTCTTTTGCATAGCCCCACAGAAAAAATCGCATGATCTTGGTGGCCAAATGACGTCGGCAAAACGTGAAGTTACGACACCAGGAAACTTCTCACGCAATAAAGTCATAATTGGTCTTGTTGTGTGGATTGTTGCCCCGTCTTGTTGGAACCACATATCGTCCAAGTCATGATCTTCAATCGCCGGCCAAAAAAAATCGATTATCATTCGACCATATCGCTCCGAATTGACTGTAACCGTCCGCCCATTGGCATCTTCGAAGAAATATGGACCAATGACACCTTTCGGCCATAGAGCACACCAAACAGTCACTTTTTCTGGATGTAACGGTACCTCTTCCATCACTTGTGATCTTCTGAGCCCCATATGTGTCAATTTTGTTTGTTTACATACCCACCGAGTGAGAAATGCGCCTCATCGCTGAAGAAAATGTTGTTCGAAAAATTGGTGTTTTTTGTTTGTTGTTCCAACACCCTAGAAGCGCATCTACGGCGTTGTGAATGGTCAGCAGGCTTCAATTGTTGCGTAAATTGAACTTTATGAGGATGGAGAAGCAAATCCAAATGCAAAATACGACATAGTGAGGTGTACGACACGTTCAATTGCTGCGAAAGCAGGGAAATCGATAAATTCGGATCGTCGGCAACACTTGCACTTACAGCAGCAATATTTTCGACTAAGCGTGCATTACGACGATGCACGGGCCTTACGACATCAGTAACGCTTCCATTCTCTTCAAATTTCTTCACAATTTTACCGATTGCTTGCGTAGTCGGTCGATTATGACGACCATAATCATCGCGAAATGCACGAAAAGTGGCTACATTTGAATCACCACTTTTGTAGCAAGTTTTGATAATTTTAACGCGTTGTTCGATTTGTAAGCGATCTATTATTGTAAATGGCAAACGTTCAACTAATATTATGACACTTCAAATGACAGCTGTGTTTGGCAGGTGTCAAATTCCAGCGTTACCAACTTGAAACAACGAAATGAATGACCCTGTACAATAGAACTTAGCTCCGTCTAGTATAAGGTTATCCAATTCGTTGTCCGGATTTGACATCTATGTTTCATATGTCGAACCGAACTGTCATTCGAGACTGTATGTGTTTAGTTTAAGGCTTGTCTTTTTACAATATAGTGACGCTATAGTAGGTACATTTCCCATATTACGGCCAATTTATGGTCGACATAGTCGTCCATCTAAGCGCACGATAGCCAAAACTATAAAATAAAATTCGAACAGACTGACTATGTTACAGATGTCTTAAGGCTTATCTATCATCGAAATGCCAGCTCCACAATATGGCTATCGTTACTGAGAGTGTTGAAGTAAAAGGCGGAAGACCGCGATTTGGGGCTTGAATGATCAATGTTTGGATGATCAATTTGCACACAACATTTTCTTCAGCTATGAGGCTTATTTTTCATGAGGTGGATAGGGTAACTGTTTCTTTGGGTTAAGAAGGCAATTGAGTAGCAAAGCCCTCTCTCGGGCAACAAAAGTCACCCTTTTTAAGACTTTAATAGTCTCGGTCCTGCTCTATGGCGCAGAGGCATGGACATTATCAAAAATGGATGAGGGTGTTCGTGGTTGCTTCGAGAGAAAAATTCTTCGGGCGATCTTGGGTCCCGCCTGCATTGACGGTGAGTGGAGGAGGAGATACAACGACGAACTGTATGGACTGTACAGCGACATGGACCTAGCCAGAAGAGTGAAGATCCAAAGACTGAGATGGCTGGGTCATGTAGAGCTCATGGACACCAATGCTCCGGTCCGAAAAGTCTTCGAATCCGCTCCCGAGGGACAGCGCAGTAGAGGAAGGCCAAGACTCAGGTGGCGCACGCAAGTGGAAGAGGACCTCAGCCAACTTAGCGTGCGAAACTGGAGGCAGCTATCCAGGGATCGAGGTGGCTGGAGAAGCTTTTTGACTGAGGCCCAGGTCCACCCCGGACTGTAGCGCCACCTAAAGTAAAGTAAGTAAGTAAGGATAGGGTAACAAACAAAAGTGTCGCAATGAAGAAGTGAAAATCCAACTGTCGGAAGACCATTGTGCCTGTATGGTGTTCAATTTGGTCTGGTGGTGTCATTGTTTCACACTTCTTCGAAAATGAGGAAGGTGTACCCGTCACCGTCAAGTCTCATCGCTATAGCCAATCACTACTACGCTTGCCAAACGTGCAGAAATTATTAAAAAAAATATTGTCGAAATTCCAGCTCAGATGTAGGTACGCAACTTGAATTTTATCGTGAGGTCGGTCGTCATCGTGGCTTCAGTGTACAGGCTCTTTGTCGCACCGAGGAAAAGTTTGAAAGTGAATACACTCTTTTGGATCTTTAGCCACCAACCAGACAGAGATTGGTGCGAAATAAAAAAATATATCCGGGGTAGCGGCCAGTATCGAAGAAGACCAATAAATGTCGATTCGGTGACGATCAGCAGAGACCCAACCCGGCTTATTTTGCGGTTGGATTTGGGCTGACATCCATATAAGATTGTGCTGACATGAGAATTAAAATCTCACGACGAAAGAGAAAGCCGTGAGTTCGCTAACTGGGCGCTGAAAATGTTGGCCGGAGACCTGAATTTGGCCAAAAAATCATCTTCTCGGATGGGGCCCATTTGCAGCTCAGCGGCTATTTTAATAAGCAAAATTGCCATTATTGGAGCAAACGCAATCCACAAGTGCTCGGCCAAGCATCAATGATCCACAAAGATTGACTATTTGGTGCGGTTTATGGAATCGCTTGGTCATTGGAACTTATTTCTTTCGAAATGAGGAAGGAGACACGACATAGAGCGATGTATACCGATTTTCTGTGGTCAGAGCTCGACAACATCGATATATCCGAGCTGTAGTTCTAACAAGACTGCGCTACATGCCATACAAGCGACGCAATGGTCGAAGTTGTGAAGGAGAAATTTGGCGACTGGGTCCTCTCACAGAGGGCTTTCATCAATTGGCCGCCGCAATCATACGATTTGACAATACTTGATTACTTTCTTTGGGGCTACGTCAAGTCCCTAGCCTAAGCTTACATGCTAACCACTTTGGACGAACTCGAGGCCAACATTTGACATGCGGCCAACGTCGCTTATATTGGACCGAGTCATCGAAAATTGGACTGACCGCTCGAAGCAATGCCAGTGAAGCCGAGCGCTATTCCACACATAATGGCATGAATGTACCTTCAGCATAAAGTCAGAAATAATTTTATATCTCGCACCTGGATGAAAGCCGTCGATTAGAAGTTATAGTTCTTCAGCGTTAGAAAGTGTAGAGATAGAGATCTTAGGTTCATTGAGATCAACAGCTAGGTTGGCGATGGGAACCATCGGGAACCAGATCTCATTTCACTAGAGACCTATATACGAAAGTTACAATTGCACTTATACTCAAACTGGACAGAGTCATATGAATAGAGTTGGAAAATATGTAGATACAGATGAAATACGATAAAGTAACGATAAAAGGTGATAAATGGTCTTCCATCATGAACGCTGACAAGGTGTACTCGTATATGGTTCTATCAGAGCACCCGACAGAACGGAGTAAAAGTGTCCGAGTCTTACAAAAGAAGTACAACAAGTTTTCCCAACTGACGATCGACGGCTTTTAATACCAAACCCGAAAGAACGCTTGTTCTTCAAAAACTAGCAACGACTGTAGCTTTAGAACGGAAAAAAAATGTTGGCAATGTTGTTTCCATATACTATAGTATATAGACCTTTAGGCGTTAAGGCTCTGAATGATGACAGTCGTTATGAGAGACCACCGCATTTATGAAAAATTTCGGTTCTGCCTGCCCCTTTTGCACGACAAACCCAACTCCGTTTGCATGAAGGTCTTCCTATCAAGCCAGAAGAATTTATGCAAATTTTCGTTTGCTACCCTGATAGCTTCGAAATCTCTTCCAACGAAGTTCAAAAAGATCTTCCTACACTGTCTTTGCATGTCAACTCTAAACGTCCTTCTCGATTACAAAGAACTCGTTCAAATTTTAAAAACTACAACAGAGATCCTAATAAACTGAATTTGGTATCCTCCAGTCCTCCTCCAAAGTGCCTGTTCATTTACTACGAAATTGTTAGAGGTTTGCGGTCTAAAATTTTCGCCGTATATCTCTATTCCCAAAATCGAGTGCCTGATATTGAAAACCATGAGCTTCTTCCTCAAAATTTCAACGTTTTTCGAAAAGATGGGTTTGAAAGAGCTGATAATCCGTGTGGCCGGGCTGTTTAACTAGCAATTCGAAACTGTTTTCACACAACTCTTGATGACATTCCTAATATTGACAACTTTGAGTTAGTATACTATATGTCAACATTACACTCCCCAAACGCTGCCATTACGTAGGTAATTTGTTGTGACATTCACCGATCTCACGCAGTGGATTTGTTGACTGATGATGCACAACCAGAATATAGTATTTTTCAAGTAAAATGGGCCTCTTTCGACGATTTGTCTCATTTCATCTCTCCTAATTAATTTTCTGAAATATAAATATTGATGGTGGACTCACTAACCAACTCAAGTTTATATCAGATGAGTGGAATACCTTATATAATGAATAGACAAATCGACCTTGTCTTCACTTTCGATTCGGATAATTGTGTCGTTTATATTCATTTTCATTTAACTTCCGAACAACCAACTGCAACAAGCTTAAAAGCCTCATCAGCAACATTAACTGAGTCAACAAACATTGATCTTGCCCGATTATCATCACTTACCTAATTGAGTTCGTCTCTAGGGCGTTTTGTGGTGTAGAAGATGATGATGAAATTGATTCATTTCCACAGATTTCAGCATCCGGCAAATTTTCTCACCAACTTATCATTTTAAAACTTGGTTTTGCCCCTCATTTTGTGGCATGGATCAAAACCTATTTAGAAGACCGAGAATACAGAGTCGTCTTCAGATCTTCAAAGCAACATCTGGTGTTCCTCAGGGTACTCATCTTGGACCAGTCGTCTATTAATTATCATTAAAATGATATAAATCCCGGTTTAACGAATTCTACTATAATACTTACTGCATTATAAAAAAAAAGTTAACTCTGCGCTTGACATAATCAAACGCTGGTCAAAAGGAATTTTCAAATATGTCACTCCCTTTACATCTCCCGCGACCTCCTTTTTTCATCTACTCATTCGGTTAATAATATCTCTGTTAGTTTTTAAGCTTAGTTTTAAATTTTTACTTGTAAATAAAGTTTCTCGGGGTAGTGACCCCCGGCCACTTATAAATGCGGTTTCCTCTGCTTGTTCATTCCTATCTTAGAATGGTTATAAGATACCTACTGGAAACCCTTGTTTTTAACAAGTAGAAAGTCGTAATTAAAAGAAAAAATCCAATAAACTATGTGGCAACACTGCCCGTGCACCAACCCCAAAGGTGCTTAATACTTAACCAGCGAATTCGTTCATCTCTTGAGAAAAAAAAAAAGAAGAGGAAAAAACATTACATACCACTTAACTGTACACCTTTTACAAGGGTATATTGCAGTATATCTATCCATAAATATACGCCTTTCTACCTTTTATCATACAGATTGTGCAAGAGTATGGTGCGTATCTATCAAGCCCACCTGTGGAGGCCTAAGCATTAAACAACCCTAAACAGTAATTCGTCCTCCCTCATTCATGTTGTAAGTGGGGGCGGCGGCAGTGTCGGCAAGAAGATAAAGCGGCAGCGCCAGTTGAAGTGCGCTCAAGTTCAAATGATAAAATATTAACGGCTGTTATATTCCCAAGAGTGTGCTATAAAGCATAACCCAAACACACAGATACGAGTACTCGTACATACTCGTACCTATATGCATTGAAAACCCAGGTACGGTACAACTTTTTGGGATAATGAGTCAAGCGAAACGGCTTAGCTAAGCTCAGATGCCGTTGAACGCTTGAATGTTAAATGGAAATTCAACTTTCGAATATACAGTATATGACTACATTAACACTAACCTCAAAACCGCTGCGCTGTTGTTGGTTGTTAGTTTTTGGTTGCTACTTCTGGTGATTGTTGCTGTATCGTGCGTGGGACTTTAAACTCCCGGTCAAATGGGCTCGTATTTCTATCTTAAAAGTGATGTTCTCCTTCTCGGTGAGGGTATGAGCAGTACCTGTATCTTAATCTTAAGCTCGAATTCAAACTCGAACTCAAACTCAAACTTAAACTCAAACTCGAACCCGATGATGTAGGTTAATAAGTATTCCAGTTTCTACTCCGTTGTTCGTTTATTTATTTGTTTTTTTGAATTTTTTTTCCAATTCGCTTACTTATCCGTAGACTGCTTACCGCTGTTCTGCCCGCCTGCCTGCCTGCCTGCCTGCCTGATTGCTGCTGTTTGTTAATTCTACTCTCACACTTTTGGCCGACTGTTGCGGTGGTTATACTCGTAGTAGAATTGAATTGGTAAGGTAAGCTAAGGTGACTGGTAATATGCTGGTATGTATGCGTGCTGGTATGCGAACAAGTGAACAAGCAAACACTGAACACCGAACAGCTAACATGAATTAGAAAGAAAAAATAACAAAAATTAAATACCCGACGAATGACACTAAGATTCGAGTTTCTCGCTACAAAATTTCACAGATCTCGCACAACATTAACACACAAAAGATACAGAGATAATTTTGGTATTTTTTTTTTCAAATTTTTTTTTTTTTACTCTTATTCTGGCTTTAAGCCGTTTCACTATTAACTCGGCAAATATTTGAAGTTTGCTTTGCGATTATTTCTTACCGATTCTAAGCTTTCGATACAATTCGTCGCTAATTAATTTTTTCTTTTTTTTTTTAATTATTTTCCTCACACGCGGAGAATTATACAACTTTCCCGGCAAGACATAGAGATGCTGATGCTGATGGTGAGCTAATTTTCAAATAAAACGTTCGATTTGGACGGGTATCTCTAATGATGCGACGACATTCGCGTTATTCGCACCGACCGATGAAAGTAGAAATAAACAAAAATCCAAAAGAAAAAATAAAATAATAATAATAACAATAATCGGGGGAATGGAAATAAAAAAAAAAAACAAAAACTGACAGAAGACCCGCCGCGCTAATTGGCTAGGTACTTTGGACACAGGCACACACCGGGGGAAAATACGTTTAAACGTCCACGACAGCAGTGTCTCACTGGTGTGGTTCTAGATTGGGGCTACTATCTGTAGTCGATCCGGCAGCTACGACGTGCATCTCGAAAAGCTCCAGTCGATTGCTACAAGTACGAGTACGACAACGATTGTAGCGCCTGCTGTTAGCCAGCCAGCCATCCAGCCATCCAGTGACGGTCTCGACAACGACAACGACGACGACGACGATGATGGTGATGGTGACGACGACAACGAGAATGTTTGTGCTTCGAGAGATGATGATGAGTGGAGTGCTGTTCCAGCGTTCCATGGAGTTGGAGACTATTACATTTTCCATTAACACAAATACTCTGGAAAGATGAAAAAGAACTTGCCCCAACACACATACTTTGATTTTCATTTGGATCTGTGTGTATTCGTTGAAGGTGCGCGGAGCGGGAATACTCATATTCGTATCTAACACGAATTCTAATCTGAGTTGGCGCATTTAAAGCGTCTGTGCTTTGGATTTTCACTCTCTGTTGTCATTTCCAGTTGAAGTCACCTGCTCTTCCAGTTTAGGGGGTGTACGAAAGGGGCACTCATTTTATTTTGGCTCTGAGTGAGTGATGTTGGTTGTGAGTAAAGTTTATGTGAGTAACAGAAGCGGTAGAATGTTGAATGTACCAACAAGCAGCAATAGTTTGCTGACTGACTGCTGCTATGTGGTATCCATTTGTATTGGATTCGAATCAGGATCTTTGGCTATAGGATTAAAGCTTTGGTTGTATCTATTGTGTGTACATCTATTGACTCATCCAGTTTGCGGATTCTAGATGAACAGCAAAGCTAAAATGGAATTTCAAATTCAATATCATTGCCAAATGAGTACTTTTGCTAAGCGTTAGCGCACCTGGGGATTTACGATGGCATTGTGCAAGAATGCGTCTTACGTCAGACATAAGTACAATTGTTGAAGGCAAGTGATGCCACTTCTAAACGAATTAAAATATGTAAAATTGTTTCTTAAGGAACAACAAATTACAATCTATGAAGTATATGGGGCAGCTATTTTTTAATTTTGCTCACCGCCCGACTCAACACGCTTTTGAAACGAAAGGCATTTTTCTTATTAAAAAAACTACAATTGGGAATAGTAGTAAAAAAGTATTGAATTCCTATCACTTGCATGAAATTTTATGAAACAAGGATCGTGGGTGCCCACGTAGGATAATACTGAGGCCTGGTAGTGCACAGTGTTGTTACTATGACAAGCGATCAACTGCAGAGCCCTTTTGAGTGCCTCGAAACTATCCGAATCAAGGTGTCCTAGCTGTGACATTAAAATTCTTCTCGGCGATTTAAATGCAAGGATAGAAAGAAAGGACGCCTTTGATAGTACTGTCAGAAGTTATATCTAGTCTGCACGACACCACTTTCGATAACGAATTCAGGCCAATCAACTTTGCGGTGGGGTGAAATATTGTCGTAGAGATGCTGCCTCTGATGTGCTGGGTTTCAAAACAACGAAATGCCTGGTTTGACTATATATGCCGCTAAGCACTTGCAGCTATGTAAGATGCATAAGAAGCGTCGCTGCATAGAAGGACTAGAACTGCTCACGAGCTCTATGAGCCGTAGAGTAGAGACGAACACCTGCTTCTCAGGAGGAAAAAGAAATAGCATAAGAAAGGCATGATAGAGGAAATTAAGAGATGCTCCTCCAGGAATGAGATTCGGAGCGGACGGCCTGAATGCCGAGTTCTTCAAAGTGGTAGGCGATATCTTGGTAAGGAACATACACCAGCTCATCTATAGAATATGGTCGGACAAATGTGTTCCCGATGAATGGAACCTCACCTTGTTTGTCCTATTCTTAAGAAAGAAAATCTTCTGAACCGCGCCAACTACAGAAGCAATGCTAAAGATTTCATTAATTAGCCACATTTTTATGTTCAATCGAGAGAATACATTCTGGTATCAATTCTTAGATACAACTTCGAAAATATATTTATCACGGTTGAATCTGATGATTGTCATCTGACATACAAAGTTTTCAATCGCTTTTTCAAGCATTTGTCGGCATGTGTCCTCAATAACACGAATAATGCTGACTTTCAATGCGATGATTGTTTCGGGTGCTAATACCTAGTCAAGTCATAAATACTGGTACACAGCTGAACTCACTCATTACGAATGCAACACTGGGCGCATCCATTTCGTATTGATTGCGATTTGACAGTTGATATTTATGCTTCATTGTGACGTAAAAAGTTTTTGACATTAATTGCTTACAATCATGAAATGGGGCGACATCGAAAATCGTATTGTTGTAGTTGGCCTTCTTAAATGCAACATGGAAAAAGGCGATATACGAGTATTTAGGACGTTACGACCGCTTGGAACCGCAATTTTGTGTATCGTGCTGTGAAGTTGTTTGAGGATACTGGTCTCGTACTCCAGACCATCAAAGATCCGGCCGTCCGCGCACTGTGAGAACTCCGAAAGCGATCAAAGTCGTGAAGAAACGAATCGACCGAAAACCGCTGCGAAAACAAAAAAAATCTTATCGCGGGAAATGCAAATTTCCATCCATGTCTCGCATTATCAAAGAAGATTTAGGACTCAGCACGTACAAGCGACACACTGGACACCTGCTCACGGCCGATTGAAGGAAAAACGCAAGCGAAGATCGAAAGCGTTACTCAGCTGGTACGCGAAGAACGCTCACAGACAAATTCTGTTTACTGATAAGAAAATCTTCACCGTAGAAGAATCGTTCAATAAGCAAAACGATTGTGTGTATGTTCGGTCATCCAGAGAAGCATCCCAACTCATCCCGAGGGTTCAAAGAGGCCACCATCCCGCATCTATAATGGTATGGTGGGGAGTGTGCTACAATGGCGTTACCAATCTCCATTTTTGCGAGAAAGGAGTGAAAACATCGGCCAAAGTATATCAATCAACCGTCTTGGAACCCATTGCAAGGTCTCTCAACCAATCAATATTCAACAACAAGCCATGGACTTTCCAGCAAGACTCTGCTCCAGCTCACAAACGGATGATTGGCCAGCTGGCAGTCCAGACCTCAACCCGTTGGATTTTGTCCGTATTAGAGGGCATGGCTTGCTCTTCTCGAAACTCAAATATTGAGTCGTTGAAGCGAGCCCTTGTGGGTGCAGTGGACAATTTTCCCATGCATGAAGTGCGTCTCGCAAACGATAAGTAGCCACATCGTCTTAAGTCGTACTGGAAGGCAAATGGAAATCATTTCGAATAAGTTTCTCTAAGATTTGTAGCCATTGAATAACCCAATAAAAACAAAAAGAAATTGTTTAAATATTAATTCGCTTTCATTTGACGCTGATTTGTCTGTGTACCAGTATTTATGAGTTGACGTGTATGGTACGTAGCGCCCTCCTGCTGGAACCACATCTCTTCCGCATTCATTTCATTTAATTGGAGAATTTGGTAACATTGTTGAAGCGTGTATGTCATCGCAATAAAACTGCAAAAACTACTGAATAAAATGACACTGACAGTTTGCAATCTGACAATTGGTTTGACAGATATAAATGTCTGCAATTAGTACTGCAGGCGTCCATTTTTGAAGCTGGTTTTGTGTTAACTATGCTTTGCAATTGCTTCGCGAAAGATGCTCTTCTTTCCTAAATTGGGGTTTAAATGAGCAAAGATAATCTTGTCGTCATATTTAGGACATATGTTTGGTTAACAAATGAATAGAGATTAGACTTTTGTAAAGATGATGCTGTCACAAAACAACTAAAAATGGGTCGAGTAAGGTCTTTCTTTGAAAGTCCAGCAGCGTCAGCAGAAAAAAAGATTTAAACTTTAGACTCAGCACTTTGAAAAAAGAAAATAAGTGCAAGCAAATCATGAATGCTTTAGCTCCACAGATAAAAAATGGAACCGAAGTATCGTTCCGCTTCTACCATAGACCTTACCGATCAGTGCAGTTCAAAACATTGGACTTCCAATATCAAGAAGGCAGGTTTAAGTCTGGATCTCTCTGCACTAACCACATAAACACCTTCAGTATCATTGTAGATTAATGCCCGCAATTCAGATATCTGCGTTACCCGATCTCTTTTTATTTCGATATTTTAAGAGCATGAATAGGAAGTTGACATGGAGAGCTTTGTTTTTGGAAAATGGTTGTGACAAAATTATTACGATTTTCAATGCTATAGCTAGATGCTAAAGGTGTAAGATTTTATAGTTTTAACTACTTAGAATTGAGCGCTTATCTTTCTGGTGATAGAGAAATATGTTTTACTAAAGAGAATCATCTTCCCCAAGACCCATGGATCACGCTGACGACATCTGCTCTTCATTTCATAGGTACGAGTATATTGACTTTGAAAGAATAATCGAGAACTATAAGCTCTTCTTTCAAAATGACCGTCCCTAATAATATATTTTGCCATGGGTCTTTCCTTAACATGCCTGGATTTGTTCCAGACGAACTGATGAATCTCCCTTTCCTTTATGTTCATATCCTGACCCACAAAGAGAAGTTGTCTTTGGTACAACATGCAGTGACCTTGTGTGGTGACTTGTCATATGGGCATATCGTCGTGGCATGATCTAAGAACTGGCGTTCTTGTTGGTCTATAGGCACGTGAAGCCCAGAGAAGACGGAGACAGCCATAAACTTTTCCAATTGTTGCATTGATATGAACGTCCCACGATAATGTACGATTAAAGGTAATGCCTAGATTTCGAACAGACTCAACATATTCGATGTTTGAGTCCCCTAGCTGCAGCAATAGAAAAGAAGTCAGATCTATGTTATTTCGATAGATAACAATGGCTTTTGATTTTGTCGGGTGTAGGCAATTTACTGCCGTAGATTCTATCAAACTAGTAGGACTTTGTAGAAATAGTTGCATATCGTCTGCGTTCATATGGACGCTGCAGTGTTGTACAACATTAGGGAGCTCGTTTACATATATTGAAAAAAGAATTGGCCCGAGTATAGACCCTTGCGCTACACCAGTTGTCATCAATAACATTTCAGATGCTCGATCTCCAATGACTACGGATTGTTGTCTACCCGTTAGGTATGAATATACCAATTTTGCCGATAGGGTAGAAAAATTAAAATGGTCTATAAGTTTAGAGTACAAGAATGCGTGGTTTACCGTATCGAAAGCTTTTGAGATATCGAGAAGGGTTAAAATGGTAAGCTCATTTCGATCGAGACCATTTCGAATCTCATCAGTGATAGATAAGAGAGCGGTTTTGCAGCTTTGCTTTCTTCGAAAACCCGATTGACACGAGCTAAGCTGATGATTTGCGAGGTGTTGGATTAATTGTGCAAGAAGAGCTTTCTCAAATATCTTAGAAAGGTAGGGCAGATGGTCTGTATTCAGATAAGTTGCTATTGGCCTTTTTTGGTATGGGCACGATCTTGGCTTTTTTCCGTTCGTTGGAAACTACCAAGAGGTAGTTAAAATGGTATTGAAAATGTGTGTTATACTATACATAGAAAAATGACTGGCAACCACAGTTTAATAAATTTAGGGTGCATCCCATCAAACCCAGTTGCATTTGACTTCACTGACAATACCGCCTCCAAGACAAACCCTGAGAAAAGAAAAACTTTCTGAATTTCTGCTGCCACCAATTGATTCCTCAAACGTCAAACTTACATCAGAATAGTCGGATGAAGGGCATGATGTATATATTCGGTTGAGTGCATTGCAATCCAAGTCATCTGGAAGATTATGCTCTTGTTTGCCAACTCCTATTTGTCGTAGATTTTTCCCTGCGGTTGATGGATCAAGTTTCTGTTTATAAAAATGTACTTTTGCCTTTCGTACCTCACAAACCACCTTATTTCGAAGTCGTCGATACATACCGTGCAGTCGCACCAATTTGTATCGCTTCCAACGAAATCTCTATCCTTCATTAGCTACCTTGAGATCAATTATATGACATAAGTGGTTAAACATATGTTTTAGGCTTTCCTTAGGTAGTTCAGGGACATTTTGTCGTTCTAAGGCATCTATCTGCAGTTGCAATGAGTCATATGACTCCCAAGCAAGTTCGAGGAGTCAAAATTTCAAAATTTCACTCAAAGCAATCGGAAGGCATAATTGACTGAGTCTTGACTCGGACCCAGGTTACAATAGGATTACTGGAAATAAATTTGACGATCAATCGGATTGGCAAGGCTTAGAGGAGTTTTTTTTTTCAAGATCTTCTATTTTATCTCATATGAGGAGACGAAATGTTTTTTTTTTTTAAGACCAAACGAATGTTTACCGACATCTCTAAATAGTGAACGACTTTGCTGCTGTGCCTTAGTTTGTAGGAAAGACAGAAAAAAAAAGACTGGCGTCATAATGGGGTTTTTAAGTGTGTGGGCCATAATTGATATATCCTTTTACGTTAATTGTGTAGGTGATGATGACACCACAGAAAACTATCTGTGTAAATATCCAGCCTAAGCTCGCATTCTTTATGTACTGAACAATCACGATTGTTTGCGATGTCCCGCGAGTTCTTTTATAAAACACAAGAGACCTTATCTAGCTATAAAAAAATTATATTTTTTACTTTTGTAGAATTTATTTATTCAAAAACTTTAAGCAACAAAATTTTTACAATTTCTCTTCTTATTTCAGTGTTTTAAGATCACCAACGATGAGGGGTCGGGGAATAATGTGAGCATCCTTGATGAGGGTTGGATCAACATTGCCGTATGCCAAAGGAACTGATCGAATGATTGGTGTTCCAGCAGTGTAGGCCAAGGATGGATTGTAAAGAGAGTGAGTATTGTAGGGCAGGGATTTGATCAGAGGTGATGCAGCGTAGCCAAGGGGTGCTCCTCCAATCAAATGTGGAGCGGAGTATAAATGTGGAGCGATATTTCTGAAGGATAATGGAGTAGTGATTGGGGTAGAAATGGGAGTGGCAATGGAGGCAGCAATTGGAGCGACAATCGGAGCAGAAATTGGGGCCGCATAGTGGGTTTTGACATCTAATGGAGCAATGATTTCCTCCTTTGGCAGTGGTGTGCGATCTACCATAGCCTTAAATCCATTGACATCATCGGCGGTGTATTTCACGGTCCTCTTGAAACCATCGGCATCTACGACAGAGTATTCTCCACGAACAACATCACCATCACGAGTCTCAACTAAACCCTTTGAATCTCCAGAAAGGGCATCTTGAACTCCATAGCTGTAAGTGTACTGTGGGTGTGGATTGAAAGGTTCAAAACGGGGAAGGAAATGCTCGCCACCGTAGACCAAATGAGAGTCATGACCAACGAAACCTCCACTGACAACAGCGATGAGTGCGAGAGCAGCAATTAACTGGAAGATAATGCAATTTTATTATTTACATCTTTAGTTTAAAACAATTTAAGGGATAGCCAACCTTGAATGCCATTTTTTGTATTGGATACGACTGTAGATTGTGTTTGGAAGAAAACTTCAGAATCGAATACTATTTTGGTGGAAATGGATCGCCTTTTATAGCAAGGTAAAAAGTTTTCCAAAAGTTTGCACATTTTAATTCCGGACTTGTATTTATGGAAGGGAGGGATCACCGACTCTACCTGTTTTACCATCAAAACGAATCTGCCATTCTAAAACGAGTACTTTAACTATTGCCTACGGCTATATCTAGTGGCGAACATTTTATTTGAGTTGATGTACGCCAAATTGACTGAGAAGTAAACGTTCTAGATATGTTCCCTTCCCTGTATCTGAGTCATAGTATTTTGATCATTGTTTTTTGAAAACAAAATGGGTTTTGGATATTAATCATTTGATCAGCTTAATAGACAGAATTCAACAAAATAATGAATTCGTCTATTTTGGCAGCGAGTTGGTCCAACTTTTTGTGGTTTATGGGTTTAGAATTCGATGCTCGATTCATTGGAAATTTCTTTAATGTTCATATTGTGCCATTCCGTTGAAGAAACTATCTTATAGTGAACAATGCTAAAATAAAATATATTGCAGGTTTGTACCCTTGTACGGCGATTTATCAGGAAGCTGTTAATTGTCCTATTACTTATATCAATTCCTAGCGAAGTGGTTGCCTTACCTCCCCGTGGTAGGTCCTAGTAACTGCAAAAGTAAGCTCTTACTCATGCAAACTAAGATGACAAGGTCGCGCTTGGCCAGTAACTCACAGTGCTTACAGCTCTACACCGCAGAGACCTATTTATGTGACGAATAAAACTAATGGTCTCAGATATAACTTTATTTAATGTGGATAACTCTTGCTAACGCTTAATGGAAAGCAACTCTTTAGGGCCCTTAAGGACAACGTCATCAAAGAATATTTATTCGAGCTCATCGATATAATATATGAGCAATGACCGAAAAGTATAACGCTAACATCATAATAGGAAAGCAAGGCATATTTTGTAGGGCAGTTGGTAAGCATAGCCTACACGAAACCACGTCTGGTGTCTGGCATCACTATATGTAGATGGTGTACTTCGAATCATGAAACGCTTTATAAAATAGATCTCGTTGCTATAGACTTCAGACATGCTCCTAGTATTCTGGTCATCCGAATTTTCGGGCAGCCAAAGTTGATCCGTATCACGACCTTATTGCAACCTAGGATTACTCAAGCACCAGAGCAAAGAATAACTGCAGTCGCAAGAGATCGCGAGAATCTTCGCCAAACGCATATCTCGAATTCTCTCAACAACTCCTTTAACTCTTACCAATTCATGCAATGCCATCAGAGTTGCTGACAAAAAATCCCTGGTTTGATGAGGTATGCCGGCAAATGGATGCAGCTAAATAAGAAGCATACAAGGTTGCGTAGTAACGAAGCACTAAAGGTGCTCGCGAGTTCTACGAGCAGAAGAGACTGGAAGAACATCGATTTCTCCAGACGAAGGATAAAGATCACGAGAAGGGCGCGATAGAAGATGTTGAAGGGTTGTACGACGGGCATAGCACACAAATGGGTAAAAATCATGTCAAGGTAAGAAGAACGACACTTTATAGTAAAGTTAGAGTCGGAGCTACTGAGAATATGGAAAACTTTTTAAGGGCGAATAAGCCCAACATCTTGCCGTGAGACAGAACACACCGTTCAACTTAGATGTTGATATCAAAAACTTCCGTTCACCTGACCAAAATAAAGTAAGAATAGCAACACCAAGATACCAATCTGAAATGAAACAAAGCAGCTGGCATTAACGACTATCCAGCTGAGGTATTCAACGCTGCTTGAATTGGCTTTGTTTATAAAATCTTGTCAGAGAAGTGTATGCTGGATGAGTGGAATCTCAGTACTGTTTGACCGGTCCAATGGCGCTTAACTGCATACATTTTCTCAATATGAAAACGCTCGCTGCTCCTCTAATATTTGCATCCCCGCCAAAATCGTCCGTCTGTGCAGGATGACGGTAAAGGTAAAGATCTCAACGAGACCTTAAATGTCAAAAGAGGTTTTATGCAAGGCGAATCGCTATCATGCGATTTCTTCAACATCATACTTGAAAGAATAATGCACGCACGAGCAAACACAAGAGATACAATCTTTCAAAAGTTCGTCCGATTATTCGCATAGGACGATGATATTGACATAATTGGACGAAAGCAGCGTGATGTTAGTGGAGCTTTTGGAAAGATTTGAGACAGAAGTGGCGAAGATGGGTTTAGCGGTCAACGAGGGCAAGACCGAGTATATGCTGTCAACGAAAAAGGACAGCCAACACCGAAGTCTCGGATAGAACGTCACCTTCGAAGAATAACTCTTGCCATTCAATGCTTCTTTGAGTTACGAAAGTTCTAGGCGCAGAAGCATGATCATGTTTCAAAAATGGATGAATACGCTTTTGGCTGGTTTTCGATCTCATGCTTTTTGCTCACCTCTGTAACCTTATCTTCTTCTTCTTTTATGAAAAGTCGTTATCCCTCTCTTACTTAAGCCGTTCGCATTCTTTTAAGTCTGTAAAAACCCAACTCAAAATCATTACGGCTAACGGAAATAGATCTGCAAGTTCTGGAGTTCGTAATGGCGTGTCAAGCTAATTTTGTCGAAGCAGATTGTATTTTAACAAAGCATCCACTCACGTGCCTAAAACACAAACCGCAAACCTTGGTTTGCCTCTATAGATAGGTGCTAGGGTATGCTGTTCTAACTTAAACATTAGTTGACGCGTTTATCTTTTTCACTTAAAGTAATAGCTTAATCAATTTATGACTGGATCTTGCAGAGACTATAGCGACCGATAGGAGCTGCGTACTGCGACATCGAAATTTTATATTTGTAAGGCGCATGTTTGGTCCTACCCCAATTCTACTGGGTTAGAAGGCTCTTCTCCTTCATATCACCAACCAAACGCGCTTTAACATATGCACATATTCTGCTTCTCCGTGCATGATCAGTCGTACATACGGTACAGCTAGCTATCTACCTATATCCCATAGTCAAACCTCACAGTTTCAAACAGAGGCAAAAAAGCGGAAGGCTGTGTGCGAAGAACTAGAAGCATTGTATTAGCAGCTAAAAGAGGCACCTTCAGAACCTTTTACTAGGCGACAAATAATAGAAGACGTGCAATGCAAAACCATGGGTAGACGACCCAACATTACTCAAATTGCGGCGCATCGAAGAAAAAACTCACACGAGATCCAAACTAAATATACCTATTGATGAGGGGCAGGGAAATCTCCTAACAGAGGGCAACTAAATTTGATTCTTAAATTTACCTCAAAAGAATTTGTCAAAAAGATAATGTTAAGACGAAAGTCTTAAGGAGAATTCGAAGTTAAAGTTGGAGCATACCCAGGCAGTGTTCTAAGTCCGTAGCTTTTCAATATTTCGCAAGATTTTCTATTAAAGCAGCTTACCAAAGAGTCTAGAGCAACTTCTATTCTTTTCACCGATGACGGCACTGTTATTGGCAGCGACGTGACATCGCTTTGAGAAACTTGTAATAATCGGAACGAGGCGGTCATATTAAAACGTTATACATATCTGAGTTTCCGATGACATAAAGGGGTAAACTCAACTCCTGGCAAATATTTAGAAAGAGTTATTATGCGAACAAGTGCGAACGATTGTAATACTTCAACTCTGCTTTTAACCACAAAAG
Source organism: Volucella inflata (assembly GCA_928272305.1). Lineage (NCBI taxonomy): Eukaryota > Metazoa > Arthropoda > Insecta > Diptera > Syrphidae > Volucella > Volucella inflata. The sequence continues at coordinate 157,881,638 of OV743716.1, forward strand.
AAATAATGATGAGGATACGTATTAAGCATGGAGTCAGTGTGGTGTAGCTCAAATTTCTCGAAATCTCCGATGGATTTTGCGACAGGTTGTAAAGAAAGCAATAGAGAAAGAGGGGGCCGAAAGAAGAGCAATTAGATCACTCAGCAAGTTCTTGCACTCCGTAATCACGTGATCCAAACTAGAGTTGCCTGCAGAATGATCCTAAAATTCATAAATTTAGTCAACCATACAAGCGTCGTAGTAGCAATGCAGATACTTGGGGAAAATATGTAGTATTAGATGTAATTATACGCGTTACGTACTTTAAAAAGTTTTTATTTCTACATAAAGGGATATATTTGGTTCCTCAGCCCCTTGAGCACTACTAAAGCTTTTTTGAGAAAGCTAATAGTAAAAAGTTTCCTCAGAAACTTTTATTTGTAAGCTTTGATGTAAAGCTGTTAAAGCTTGAGCATGAAGTTTAAAAAAGTTTTGAAGTTAGACAGAACCTATAAAAGCTTTCAAAAGTTGTACCGGAAAGCTTGCAATATTTTTCCAGTGGCGTAGTTAGAAGTCATGTGAGATAACTAATCGAAATACCTTGAAGTTTGTTTTATAAAATCGGATACATTCCAAAGAATACCAGTTATATTCGAAGAGTATCGAATTTTCGATATATTGATCGTTGTGTTGCATCTAATAGAGTCATCTTCAACATTTTGGATGCGTAAATCTATTCAATATACATTCAATCTCAAATGTTGGAGATGAAATTAATGAGTATTCTGACAACTGCTACGGTTAGAGTACTCATCACACAAACGTCATATACATGCAGAACTGATGAGAGCGTAGGCCGGATATGCACAACAGTTTTTGGATGTCGCTATCACTTTCACGGCAATCTTTGAAGGACATTACCTATATATCACTTATGCCCAGCACATTTAAGTGCTAAGCAGAAATGTTGTCCTCCGTCACAATGCAAGTAAACAGTCTGCAGTTTTCATTCCGTGTGACAGCAGGAAGGCAGCTGACCTCTATGAGATTAACCTAGGGCCTTCGGGACCTTTTTTTGATTTTCGCAAAGCAAGTTCATCAGTGATTTCATTTCCATGGTCTCATTATGACCTTTTACTCAAACAAGACTCAGTAAATGTAGCCTTTCGACTGAGTTCAGCGAAATTTTGTATTTTTTAACTAGCTTGGATGTTGTAAGAGATAAATATCGACGAGTCTCGTCGCAGCTTTGGCTGTTATCTCAGACCTAAATGCTTCATGCCCTCCACCGATTCTACACAATATATTGTTGTTCGATGCCATCAGGGTTGCGAATATCATCGCTTGGAAGACGTATGTATATTTTTTTCTTTTTTCCTAACGAAGAGTGAAAACTAATCTTGTTGTTCCCCAAGGAAAAAGAGAGAGGTGTTTTCCTTTCAGAGTGGCGATTTCACGGTCACATCGATACCTTGGAGTCCTCCTAGACGCAAGGATCCGCTGTAAGGAGAATCTTAAGGAAGTAAAATGATAATGGCAAATACATCGGGCATTCGGTCTATTAAGCAAGGGTCACCAGCTCGGTGATTTTGTACGCGGCTCCCATCTGGGCATCAGCAATGGCTAAAAGCTCTTACGCTGCCGGAATAACTTCCTAACACCGCCTGAGCGCGTTCCGTGTAGTGAGCGCACATAGGACCATTTCTGGTGACGCTGCATGCATCCTGGCCGGCATGCCACCGATCGACCTGATAATGGAAGATCTACAGAAGATCCGACGGGACAACCTGCCAAAAGAGGACGTCCAGCGTAATACAATTTGTGCATGGCAAAGTAGATGGAGCCGTTCCCAAAAGGGTAGATGGACATGTGCCCTAATCCCCAACGTCGATGAATGGCTGCAGACGAGGTATGGAGAGGTAAACTACTACCTCATGAAAGCTTTCAGTGGACATGACTGCTTTAGAGGCTATCTCCATCGCTTCGTTATTGAAGATGATCCTCGCTGCCCCAACTGTAATAGAACAAAAGAGGATGCGGAGCATGTTCTCTTGTCGTGTCCGAGATCCGAACACATCAGTAGCTCCATTAACGAAGCTATCGGGGTACCCTCTTCAGCGATAAACCTGGTCCCCAGCATGTTAAGCAGCCGCCGAAAATGGCAGGCTATTGAAGGCTCAATCGTGACATTGATGATGGAGCTGAGAGCTATAGAACGCCGCCGGAGAGTGAGCGAGTGACGACTAGTCGAACGCTTTGAGCCTTTGCTCAGGACATCCTTCTGACGAAATACCTAACGGTGGTTCCAGGAGGAGCTTCCCGCCCGTACGATGAGGACATGTTTTTAGTGCGGTTAAGGACCCACACTGACTTCTTGGCTTTCGATGCTTTTGTGTCCTCGTTAAAAAAAAGACAAACGAAAATCTTGTTGTTCTCCAGATAGTCACCAGCATCGCATCCTATATCGTTTATGGGGCTGATTACATACCATTTCAAGCTCAGATTTCAGTCTTAAAAATCGATTAACATTTTTTTTCGCAGCAGCAGTTCTGGTTTCATTTGATCAGACGGTTTACATGTGGCACCGCCCAGCAGTACTACTCCAATCTATTGAACGTGAAGTAGAAGAACTGTACAACCTGGACGATGTGGATTACCAACTCCGCCACTCCACCTGGAGCCAAGCTGCTGGGGAGGACGGCCTAACTGCAAAGTTCCTTAAAGCGACAGGGTTAGTAGTAAAGACAAACTCATCTGTAAAATATGGTCGGACGAAAATATGTCCGGTAAATGGCACCTTAACATCGTTTATCCCATCCCCAAAAAAGAGGACACCAACAACAGAGGCATCAGTCTTCTTAGCACCTTCAATTGAGCAATAGTGCCTTGTCTCGTAAGACGAAATTGGCTCTATCTATACTCTTATCATCCCGGACCTGCTTGAACCTTATTGAAAGGGGTTGAAAAACACTTTGTTGTTTCGGTAAAAAGATACTGAGAAGGAGATGTAACCACACACTGTCCGAGCTTTACCGTGACATCGACCAGGTCAGACGTTGACAAATCAAAAAACTGAGATGGCTAGACAATGTTGAGTGAACGCCTAACAGAGCTTTGGTCGAAACGGTCGAGGAACGGCCGAGAGTTGGATCTTTATCAACTTGGAAACGGCACCAAAGGCAGGTAGGGATTTAGTAAGCTGGAAGTGTTTGTTGGTTGAAGTAAGGGCGACCAGTTGATCTTCGGCATTGTAAATCTATCTGCAATAATTAGCGCCATTTCTTATTTATGCTGTTCCAGTTTATTTTCTCGACTAATGTTGGCCTGAATACTTTTTTTGTTTCTTTACGAAAAGTTCTCTTTCGGTGTTGACTTGTTAGTGGCTCACTCAAGATCAGTTTGCCGCCTTTTACATATTCACTAAAGCTTCATTTTAACACTAGTCTATATTTAGTGTCAATTTGACACACTTTTTTTTCGAATAAGGAAACTCCTTGCTGTTGCCAAATGCTCGCGGCTCAGCGGGCTACACTCTCGTTTAGTTTCCGTAAAAAAAAAAATATTGTCGCCAGAGGGCTCTCAAAACTTGTAGAAGAGTTATGACATATCTGATGTTTGGTGTTAATTTGACACAATGTGTTCAAACCATCAAATAAGGTTCTTCGCGGCAGTGCTGTGACACTTTGCCCATTATTTCTTCATTATTCGATTGTGCAACCTTTTGCTGTGAATTATTTCAGATTTTTTTTTTCAAACAATTATTGCAAAATGTCTGACTATGAGCGATTCTGCGAACAGTTTGTACGGCAAACCGAAGACAGCGATGATCTGCCCGAATTCTCGAAAGCTGATACAGATTATTCACCAAGCGAGACTGAAAGTGATTCCGAAGATTATAACAGTGACAACAGTGATGCTGATTTTATTGGACAAGAAATGCATTTTCAAATCGTTGCTGATCTGGACAACGCTCTCAAGTCGAAAGACAAGATCTAATGCCACCATGCCCATCAGTCTCGACAATAGATGTTGCTTATCGTCAATGTTTGCTTTGAGTATTTTGTTTAGGCGCTTTCATTTGAAATTTTTGCAGGGCCAGTCCAGTGACTGCGTTTTTGCTTTTTATCGAGCCAGTCGAGAATATTGTGGTACAAATGACCAATTTATATGGTGTTCACAAGCATGGCGTCACGTGGAAGGCGGTTTATGTATCTGAACTGCTCGCCTTTTATGGACGTTTGTTGTTGGCTTGGGCATATAGGTCGAAAAGCGAAGCAGCTGATGAGGTTTGGACTACTAAGAATGTGCCACCAATTTTCGCAGCGACAATGTCACTTATTCGCCTTCGAGCCATTAGCCAATCGATACGATTCAATAACCGAGAAACTCGGCATAATGTTCGACAAATTGTAAGCGATAAACTGGCGCCTATTCGCGATTTGTTCGATCGGTGGGTCCAGCGCTTGAAAGTTATGTATGGCAATTTTCTCACCGTCGATGAGCCACTGCTTCCATTTCGTAGACGATACAGTTTTCGACAGTACATTTCGTCTAAGCCTGGAAAGTATGGCGTCAAACTTTGGCGGAAACTTTCTGGCCGACGCAGGATCGTTGTATGCCTAACATATTCAAGTCCACATTGGTCGTGACAGAAACTGTTCAACAGAAATCAATCAAGGTCAGCGTGTTGTTCTTGATTTGTGCCATGCCTTAATTTTTCTCTAATCGAGCTGAAGAAGCAGCAAATGACGATTGTCGACACCATAATGAAAAATCGCAAGAAGATACTGTCAGCGCTGATTGACATGAAACGAAAACCAGTGCTGCATACTGAAGTCGTCTACAACCATGCAGACCATGTCACGATGGTGTTATACGTGCGCAAGAAAAACCGCTTTGTAACTTTGCTTTCGACGTATCGTGCGGCCGTCCACTTCGATCCAGCTAACCAGGCAAAAAAACCCAACACAGTTCACTTTTACAATAAAACGAAGGCTAGTGTCTCAAGGGCCAGTCACATTAAGCATACTCGGCGAGAATTGAGATGATTGCTTGGACTGGGTTGAAGCGCCTTTTCCTCATGGACGCTCTTCCTAATATACGCCAAATTACATAGAGCAGTTTCGAATGTCAACTTTGACAGTTGTTGGCAGATGCGAAAAGAAAAAAAAGAAAAAAAAAATTATATTCACTCAATCGTATGCAACAAAGAAGAGTAATCACTGCCTTCGTTCTCCAGATGAACAAATTCTAAAGACTATGGCCCATCAAAAGTGTACAATGTACGGATACTACGAGTAGCATGCCGTCAAATAGCCTGTCGGTCGATTCTCCTCTGAATCTGATTCCCATCAAAACACTCCATCAATTAATAGCACGCGTTCTCCTACTGCCAATTGATTGTGTTTACTGAATCCGCTTAATGTGAATATGATGCCGGAGGTGGGCCTTTATTGGGGTCTCCCGTCCTGTCCAGAGTCCGATAGCAATCCCATAATTCACTTAGCAGCTCAACTGTTTGCGCGAGTACATTCCTATAAATTAGGCCATCGGGCACATCAGCCAGCCACCATGACTGCCGCCGCCGGATGAAAGCGGTCCGCCTACAGGAGTTGTGGTATTAAAATAGAATATCTCGATTCTCGATTCTCGATTTTATAGTGATGTTGTATGTTCTGCCACTTCGACGGTTCACAATGGCACAATCACACGGGAAAGTTTTAATTGAATTGTGATTGCAGATGTGTGCAAAAGTTTGGCTTGGCAATAAAATTTAATTAAGGTCTGACACAAGGAGTCTGAGGCACTTGCAGGTGCACAATGCAGGGACAGAATCATGTGGTATTGTTGCAACAACTGACGACACTAGCGAATCGAGATAGAAAAAAACCTCAGGGTAAATACTCGTAGATACTGCAGATGAATGCTGATACGAATAGAACGTGTTTTTGGTTTAAGGACAATTTTTGACTACTCGTATCTATAGAGGTGGCTTTGTGGTGCTGCGATATTTTGGTGCAAGAAATGCACGTCAGCTCTCATGTTGGCTTGATGGAGCATAACGAGGTGTATCGGAAGATTTATTGTGCGTGAAAAGTGTGAGCTTTAAGAGTTTGCGACTCATTCGCATTCTGGTACATATTTGTGTATTTTAGAGATTTGGATCACGTAAGTGAGTTGTGGATTCGTAATTTGCAAACATTTCAAGGCAAACTAGTGTCATCCAACAAATCAAAGTTGTTAAGCCAATTGGAATGTAACAGATATTAAGCTCGTCTATTTGGTTGGAGTGGGAACTTGTTGCAAATACTGCTGCTGAGAGAATTTCGAATGATAGCCGTCACTGGCCATTTCATTCTGGAAATTTAGCCTTATCCGCCCTCCTATTGTACTGTCAGACGGCATGTTTTTTTCAATTTGGCAATCTCGCTTTTGGAAATATGAAACGCTGCCACTTCTGTCTCTGGATGGCTGTTCTAACGTTGGTACTTGTAGCTAAATAAAGGCCACTGTATTCTTTAATCGTCATTGATAAGAGAGAACCCAGTTAAAGGACAAGTCGATAGGGCGTCTTCATTTTCGTTTCGATGAACCTGCTCAGTCGTTCGTAGAAAGGTAAGTAATCGCTTCAGTGATAGAGCTTACGCGTAACATCAGTGCCTAGTATGATAATTGCAAAGATTGTAGGGCGTAAGGTTGTAGAAGAAGTGTTCCCGACGACGTCATTACCACAGGGAATGTGGCAGAAGTTGGTACCAGATATGCATATCACAGAGCCTTTTGAGACCTTACATAGTTCATTGTCATTAGGATATCAGGGGCTTTAGGACGATTGGAAGTTCGCCTAATGAGGGGTGCTCACTTAAGTTATCGACTTAAGTGATAGCCCTATATTCTAGATTGGTTCAGTTGCAACCAAAGAATGTGTCTCTTTTTTTTAACTCGGATATTACCTGATATTAGCCCTGAACAAAGTCTCTATGAGATCCAGATGTCTAATTATAATCGTCAAGTTAGGTGATCGAAACTGGAAGGCATTGAGTTTTCTCCAAGATCTCCCTCTCGTGATGGTAGACTTTGGTCGATGGTAGACTTTCCTCTCCTGAAACCACACTGATATGGACCTATCAGATTGTTGACGAAGAGTCTCCTTTCTTTACGAACGGACAAACAATGCCGAAGTTCCATTCATCGGACATACTTTCGTCCGACCATATTTTACAGATGAGTTGGTGTATGCTCCTTACCAAGTCATCGCCTGCCGCTTTGAAGAACTCGGCGGTCAGGCTGTCCGCTCCAGCAGCTTTGTTGGACTTAAGCTTAAATATTGCTATCTTCACTTCATGCAGGTCGGGTGGACGGAATTGTTGGTCTACATAGTCCAGGTTGAAAGGCTCATTCTACCTGACATCGACTGCGATGCTTATCTTGTTCATCTCGACAGGGTTCGGTTCGGGGTTTGTTTCCGCGGCATGTTATTTTTACCTTTTGGTAAATCTTCCGACCCGCTTTCCTGGAGTAGCATCTCTCAATTTCCTCGCTCGCGCTCTTCTCATGCCCTTTCTTCTTCCTCCTGAGAAGCCGGTGTTCGTCTCTCCTCTTCCGCTCATAGAGCTCATGAGCAGCTCTGGTCTTTTTTTGCAGTGCCGCATTGCGTGCTTTTTACTTAGCTGCATGTGCTTGCCGGGCTTCATCATCGAACCAGGGGTTTCGTTGTGGTGGGCGAGTGAAACCCAGCACATCAGAAGCGGCATCTCTGATGGCGTTTTGGTAGTGTTTCCAGTGGTCTTCGATGTTTGATGCTGGTGGGATTGGACCTCTTAAGAGATTAAGAGACACTCGATCGGAAAAGGACTTGGCGATCTCTTGCGATTGTAGCCTTCTGACGTCGAATTTTCTCACAGCATTAGTTTGTCTTGGCGTAGTTTGGGATATCCGCAAACGTACCTTGGCTACAACAAGGTAATGGTCCGAGTAGATGTTGGCTCCTCGGAACGTACGGACATCCATAATACTGGAGGAGTGTCTTGCGTCGATCGCAATGTGGTCAATCTGGTTGATAGTTGATTGATCAAGAGCAAGGTTCCCCTTATGGATATCGAGATGTGGGAACCGCGTGCTAGCTACGACAATGTGTCGTCCCGCCGCAAAGTTGATTAACCCGAATTCGTTTTCGGAGGTGGCTTCGTGCAGGCTTTACCGACAGTAATACCAAATATGCCCTCTCTTCCTTACTTTGCATTGAAATCGCCGATGTCGTCATCTTTCTCCTTTTGGGGTCGAGTGCGCATATAAGAATAATGTTTTCCATGCCAGAAACTCCGCACTTTTTGCCTGAAACTGCCCCCAACAATAAATCTACATCCAAATAGGCGCTGTTTTTCCCGTAGATAACAATCGCCGAAGTAGATGTCGCGGTTTTTCATCTTCTTTTTGTCTGGCCCATTCCATCGCATTTCTTGAATGGCGATAATATCTGACTTGAAACAGTCCAGGGTCTCCGCTAGTTGCTCAGCTGCACGTGGCATATTCAGGAACCTAGCATTTCGCGTTCAAATCCGAAATTGATTGTCCTCACCTTATATTCAGGGGTATCCGGGTGAAGCCGAAGCTGCGTAATTGCTGATATTTCTCCATTGCACCACAATCCCCTATTTGGGGGGACAGTCAGTTGAACCAAAGTCAGTAACTGGTCCATTAGGTGTTCATCCGCCACTATCAGGATGCTGGAAGAATTAATCAAATTAATGCTTCCCCATATCTCTTAGAGGTCAGCGTCTTTCTCGCTGTGAAATGACTACTTACCTGTATCGTAAGGCCGTAGGCTTTTACTCAGCACTTACATATGTGTGCTAGGCATAAATTATACAACATCCTGAAGCGTTTGCAAAGAGAGTGGGCACTTTACCTGTGAATGTCCGCTGCAGATTCTTGGTGCTAATGTGTTGGATGGTCTTACAGTCGAGACTCTATAACTAAAGCGCTTATTTATTTTTCCTGAAAAGACTAAGGTGTTTCTGTAAACGAAACATTCAAGGAGTTCAATGAAAAATTTGTTTGTCCTTGTGCACTGTTTCAACGGAAAAAAGGCAATTCGGAAGCACATGAGGTCATTGTGTGATGGCCAACTCATGAATCGATGGATGTTCTAACAAGGAGCAGTTTCAGCTTCCACATGACTTCAATCCTAACCTACATCCCTATATTATTTTAGCTGCCAATTTCTGTTTGACCAACGAACCTAGAAAAGCCGCTAATTTTTGTTAAATGTTTATTTGTTTTCAAAAGTTCACTAATGCACTAATGGCAGAGATACTCGAAGCTTAACTGTTACCACCATCTGCGACTAGTCCTTGTCATCATTGCCATCAGCCAACTTCAGTACCTTCATCGTTTCCATATAGAGCCTCTTTGCCAGAGCCCTATCCCTTGCTAGTTCAGACGGTGTTGCCATCTCACAATCACTGAAAAAATAAAAAATAAAACAAAAACGAATGTATAGCATTATCGGAAAAGCCGGTTCATAAAAGCTTACTTGAAATATTCCCCAGAAACCTGCCTCAGCTGTGGATCGGTTGCCAATCGTATGGCGCATTGTGCACCCTCCTGTGGGTTCTTCATGAATAACCACATCCAGGGGAACGTCATAAATTTGACGCACATAGCCGACATCAAAGGCGAACTAAACAATTTGAATATATTCAGAAACGAAAACAGCAACAGATACGCAATAGGTATACAAGTTAACTTCACATATATGTACATATGGATACAAATTGTAGGTGTGTGTGTGTGTTTGAAATAAGAAAAAGGGAGTGTTACCACATGACATCGCAAACAGTATCCGTAATTATATTGACGTCAAAACTCTGTCGTAAACTAATCCTGGCAACAAAGTTCATTGTTATTAAATTCGGAGGAGCGCCAAAAATAGTCGCACAGCTAATGAGTTTTCCACTCGCCTTGAAATTAATTAAGGATTCACGAGGCAAAGATTTTTCGCAACTTAAGTTTCTCCAAAGAACGCAGAGGGTGCTGCAGTTCTTGTGCTTTGTTGAAAGGGTAGTGGATTTGTGAAGCAAGTTAACAAGAAGTTTCTGAGGTGATGTGAGAATGTATTTTGTTACGAAGAAGGTTCTCGCCTCCCCACTCCCGCCGAGGGAAAGGGGACATTTAGTCTTTTGTATTTAGTTTTCATCTCCATCTCCATTTTCGTTTTGTTTCGTGTCTTCAAAAGTTTTGAGTTTTATTTTGGCATTTTTAGGCGGCGAAATGCTAAAGTTGATGACGGCAACTTGTTTGCAACTAAGTAATGAGTTGCGCCGTTAGGAATGTTTATGCCGAGCGAGACATGAGATTTCAATTTTCGAATTTTGAAAAGGACCTCTTTTCGCTGTTTTTTTTGTAAGGTGCGATGGAAAGTTATAGGATGACGTTTTGGAGATACTTTCCGGAGCCACAACTAATTAGTAATACACAAGGAAAATGTATGTTTTGCTTTACTTGTTTGTAACTTCAGTACGGAATGTTGCAATTGTTTCTAGGCTAAGCTGTGAAAGTAAGCATTTAACTTAAAGTAATCACTTTGAGGAGTCAGGGTGATTACTCATGATCTTCTACAGCTAGGGAATGGGACTAGCGAAGAGATGACCGAGATCCCATTCCTGATGTAAGTACAACGGATCAATAGCAAAAGCTAACGACACTCATTAGGATACAACGTATTTGGATGATTATTCTCGGCAGCAGAATAACATTGCTGGTACGAAAAACTATTTGATCTGCAATCACCTCTTGATATTTCGATCGTATAGGACTTATCCGGGCTTCTCCCCATATTTGGAAGTTAGGCTGGCAAGAATTTACGATGCTAAGTCTGGGTTTTGGAAATGAGAAGTCAGCGAATGAGCCCGTAAGAGGGGCAATGGGTTGAAATAGACATAGAAGAGACGAGGGCATCATAAATTACGAAGATTAATATTGAAGGAAATAGAGTTATAAAGGGAGGCGCAATCTATGGAACCAGAGAGCAGTCGATGGATGAAGATAGTGCCAGGTACGTCTCTGCGTTTTTCGTGGGTGTTCATGTTCAGAACATGTCCCAGGGTTGTCCTGTCCAATATGCCAGCTTAAGTTGAACTCTCTATCGTACAATATTCCAAGGTCACGTAGGGATTGAACCTGAGGTGTGAGTTGGCTGTGTAGAAAATAAGGTCGAGGAGAGGATTGGTTGAACCTACGTGGCAAAGGCATTGATAGCCATTTGTAGATATTAAGTTCGAAGCAATTTCTTTTTCCATCAAGCAGAAAACCTATCAAGGTCTTCTTGCAAGAGAAGATATGGAGCCATGGGGTGAGGAAATTGTTTGAGAGAAATTGGTTTTGTTGGCGTAAATGGATGAAGAACAGTGTTTCAAAATTCTATCAAGATCGATTATTGTAAACATAAGAAGAAGGGAACCTAGCTCGCTACCATGTGGGACACCAGAAGTTGCTAGAAACTGGGTTGATACGACTGACCTGTAGCGAACGCTATACTAACGATTTTCCAGATAAGAAGATATCCATTTTAGTTATTGGAAAAAGATTAATTGATGAAATACCTAAGCAAAGGCCTTAGTGAAATCTGTAGCACTAGTTAAACGCAAAAGACACGAATTCATGCTCTTAGACGAGACCCACCAGCAATAGGCTAGGTATGACTCTAAAATTCTGCCAGGTGAATACGCAGTGCCGTTTGCGTAGACATTAGACAGTAAACGGAGGAGGAGGAGGAGAAGACGCAATGAAGAACTGCTCAAACTGTACAGCAACATCGACTTAGAAAGGCTTAAAGCGCTGTGGAAGCTTGTGTTGGGAGATTACCCCAACTTTCAAGTTTCTTCATCGTTCGCTGAAGCATACCGTTTGTCTATACACTATTTAGAAAATTCTGCCTAAAGATCATAATCTTAAGGCTTATAACGTCCAATTGGTGCGTTACTATTTACTAGGTGGGGTGAAAAGTAACCTCCTTGAGAAAAAAAATGCAAAATACTCCTCCGTGGCGTCGATGATTTCCTCGCGTGAGCTGAATTTTTTATTGATGAGCCATCTTTTGAGGTTTGGGAAGAGAAAGTAGTCCGAGGGAGCCGTAAGTCATTGATTTTAGCTGTGGTTGCGATGCTCTTATGCGCCGGCGCATTGTCTTGCAAAAACAAAATTTTTTTTCCGCTTCATGTGAGGCCGTTTTGCAGCTATTTCGGCCTTCAATCGCTCCAATAATGCACAGTAATACTCGCTGTGGATGGTTTTTCCTTTTTCGAGGTAGTCCATGAAGAGTATGCCATGACAATCCCAGAAAACCGACGCCATAACCTTTCCGACCCATTGAGCCCTCTGGTGTGTAAAAGTGGATGCAGGTTTCATCAACAGTTACCAATCGACGCCAAAAGTCCGCCCGATTCCGCATCAGCAAATCCAAACACTCTTTCGAAGTGCTCTCGAGTTCGTGTTTTTGGTCAGGAGTGACGTGCGCGACACTCAGCGGCAGGATGACTTCTTCATATGCAGAATATTGCCCAAAATATGGCGTGTGTGCTCAGTACTAATCTTTGTGGTATTTCCTAGCTCGCGCACCTTCACTTTCCGGTCAGAAGTTACATTGTCTTCTGTAACCGCATCGGAGGGCCTACCGCTGCAGACTTGATCGGTAGTGTAGTTGCGGCCCCCAAGAAACTCTCGAAACCAATATTTGGCGGTGTAGTCTGACGGAGCATTAGCCCCATAATATTTATCCAACTTTTCTTGTGTTTCCTTCGCCGTTTTGCCTCTCAAAAAATAATGTTTTATGAAAGAACGAAAATCGTTTTTGTCCATACTCAACATGATGCCAAACATGTGAACAACAATCAGCTGTCAAAACAAAACTAAAGACAGTATCGCACTGAAATTTGGCGTGTCTGCCTAAATATGAACGGACTTTAAGGCGCCATAACCTTTTTTGCAGTAGCAGCGCATTCTGGCGGTCAAGGAGGGTACTTTTCACCCAACCTAGTATTACGTCGGGTGATCACTGATAGATCTTTAAATCAACGGAAATTTCGACTGAAATTTGACTTAGTTTGTCTTATTATAAAGTGTTGTCCGGTGTTTAGGGCACAAAGCTCCAACAGAAAACAACTGCACGGAGGGAAGTATATCAAATCATAAGAAAGGAATAGAAGAAAATCCTGCGTATAAAACCGCGATCAGAACAACATCCAGATGTTTTAGAAGAATGTCAAGGAAACGGTGGCGTGCTTCAAGCCCGGAACGCAGGCTCTTCGAAATAGAGATGGAAACGCAGGACATGGTTCATACAATATATGTATTTAAGCTGCATTCCAAGCATCTACTAAACCATTTTATTGAAGGGAGAGTGATAGGAAAAGAAGATAACTCACGTAGGGTCAATGAGTGAACGGTATCACCACCCAGTATTGAAGAGTGAAGAGGTAAGCCTAGCTATTAAAAAGACAAAAAGCGGATACGCTGGCGGCTCTTATGGTTAAGTAGTGGGGGAACTCAAATACGGAGGTGATGTTTTTGGTGCACCCGTCACAAAATTATCAAGCATGCATGGGTGGAGCAGAGTGTGCCCGATGTCTGGACTATCAGTTCTATATGTTCCATCTATAGGTACAAGAAAGGCAATCCTATGTTTTGCAAGAACTATCGAGGCATATATGATCCTATCCAACTTACACGTACTAACAGACAGGTACCAGTCTGGCTTTGGGCGCGGCTGATCGCTTATAGACCAAATTTTTAAAATGGCCGAAATCCTAGAAAAAACCAACGAATTTCAAGTCGAGACTCATCACTATGATAGCATTCATAGTCAGGATCTCTACATGGTGATGGCCGTATTTGGGATTCTGACAAAACTGATCCAATTGTGATACTAAGTATGTGGTACGAAGTATTGTACAATGTGCAGTTTGAGAACAGCTCTTCCGAACTATTTCAAATATGCACCGGATATCGTCAAGGAGATGCGCTATCATGCGATTTCTTTAATCATGTTCTGGATCAGATAGTGGGCATTGCAGGTGTCAACATGGATCAAATAGTAGATCTGTCCAAATGCCAGCGTGCGCGAACGATCTCGATATCATCAGCCGCTGCCAGCATGTCGTAATAAAGGTTCTTGGCGATCGAAGAACAGGCGAAGTTGGTACGCCTTGTAGCGAATGAGAAAAAGACGAAGTACATGCTATTAACAAATACAGAGAAATTTGTCCACAGCTTGGGACAAAACGCTACAGTTGGTAATCACACCTTCAAGGTGGTGATCCGATGAGGAATTACCCTGGGAAACCGCATCTAAGCCGGTTTGGCTAAATAACTGAGTTCAAAACTTCTATCTCGGAAGATCTTGCACTTGAAAGGATCCTCACGGGATATTTGGCCAGAGATCACAGAAGAAGGAAGGTTGCATTGTCACAGGCAGAGACTCTTCACGGGTCAGGAGCCCGTTAAGTAAGTAACAAAGATCTAGGCAGGTCTTCAAAGTTGAGAGTTGAGAGTAATTCCGTAAGTGAGATTGCTTACGATCTCTAGAGGCGAATTGACAGGCAATTTCGGTGGAGCACTGGTGGTGAAAAAAGCTATATACACGAGACGTTACGTCACTGTACAAGCGCGTCAATTGACTCTGCAATATAGGCAAGGAAGTCCTAGGGGCATTCGACCAGATGTGACTATTAATCACCAATTTTCGCGGAACAATGCTCAATAGATTGGGGGAAGATCAGAAGAAGTGTTATACTCGTATTTTGGCTGCGTAGATTGTCATTAACACTCATACAGAGAGTGGACGATACAAGTGTCATTCATGAATAATCGCTGTGTGTTTATATTTTGCAGACGGCATTGAATGTTGGAAGGAAATCCTGAAATTCTATTCTGTTCCCCGCTATCCATAAGCCAAGACATAAGCTAGCAATCCTATTCCATAATACATCCGAAGAACAATGACCTTAGTCAAGGAATGATGTGAAATGCAGAGAGTACTGTCATCAGTAGAGGAATATATTTTAGATCATTAACTAAAGAGTAAAAAGATTGTGGTAATCAGAACGGAACCCTGCGGTACACCAGCATTTATTTTGTGAATATCAGACAAAAAACCGTCCAAGACAACTTGAATTAAATGGAGGAGTGCGAAAGTGAATTCGTCCAATGGAAGGTTTGACGCACTCAAGTGTAAGCGGATACAAAGCACAGTCTAAAAATGTTGAGTGTTTTGTTGATAAAAAAGGCTTACTACCCTTAGGATATCATTGTATTTCCAATCTCAGCTGCCCGTCGTATTGAAATTTGAACGCGTTATAGTCATTTATGACTCGTTTGAACTTCTTTCGGTGTTTGTCCCTCGGGTTGATCTTGTAGGACCAAAATAAATATTTCTCTAACCCTGAAAGCCTCTTTACATCCTGTGTCGTACTTGGTATTTCCTTTAATATGATACTCTTAATCCAATGAAGGATAAAGGTTTCATTCTAAAGAGAATAGTGTCTGTTCTATACTGCAGTTGGCCGAAATAGCGTTTCCAGCAGCATTTTTTACACAAACTTGCGTATGATAGAAGCGTTAGCTGCTTCATTTCGGCACTGTTTTGGCAACACAGTACTCTTTTTTGAAAAAGGTTTGCAATATTTCTCTCAAACATAAATTCATTTCATTCTGCAGACTGACTGTGAAGATTTCGAGTGAGAAAAAGCTGTCAATGTCGAAATAACTTAGAATTCAAAAAGAAACTCCTATTCGACCTACTGTTACTCACGAAATCTTGTCCATCTGATCCAGAAGACATTTAAACAACGTTCCCAACCAAATTAAGTAGAACCAAACCCAGTGCTAACTGGAAATGATAAACTCAACCCTTACCAAGCTCTTTAAACAAAAATACACTCTCCTTTCCCTTTATAATCATCCTCATGAACGTGAGGGTCATTGTACCCCAGTTCTTTTTGTTTTCCTGCTCTCAATCATACCCTGAAACTACGAGTATTTACATCCTCAAAATACCAAGTCACGTTCCATACGGCAAATCTCCAAGGATTATCACTACTCCTCAGAAAAGAAATGCCAATGTATGGACGAAACGGCTGGATGGGATATATCTGTACTCCACTACCAACGAAAAGACGGATAAAAGGATGAATACATGCACTAAATCGTGATAGACTCGTACTTAAGGATACATTTTTTTCTTCTCTAACACAATACTAACGGTAGGGCATCATTTATTGTAAATTTCGAATCCATTCAGAAACTCTCATTCTTCAAGGAGGTCCTTGTATTCCTAAACCACTTCGAGCACAACGAACATAGAAAGCAAAAAATTCCGAAATGCAAAACTGAATGGAATTACGAATTCAATTACAGTTTTCGATGATCTTCAACTTAATTGCACTTCGATGACATAGAATCGATAAGCCAAAATAATGGAGGGAGGTGGGAACTAGCTGGGATGTTCCCAGCGGCAATACGAGTACGAGTATACTCGTATAATCTCTGGACGAAAAGGATGTGAAATTGATTTGCTGTATTCTTCTTCGTCAAAGCAGGACGAAGAGCAAGGAAAACTAATGCAAAACTATTCATCGAACTCGAATAGTCCAAAGGATCTGTTTGCAGTTTGAAGTATGTACTTCAGCCTGGAAAGAGCTGAGCAATACCAAAGTATTCCGGTAATATGAAACGGATCAAAGACAATACGAACGGCGTTATTAGCTCCATTGGTTGGTGAAAATTAAAGAATAGGGTGAGCTTTTTGTTGTTCTTTAGTTGGGTGGTTGAGTGGTTTTGTTACTTGGTCTGACCTGAGATTTTAATTTCGAATTCAAAACATATTTGCTATGTTGTTGTGAATTCGACGATCGAGTTGAATCCCTGATGGCATGACTCTTCAATGAAAAATAGTCAGACAGAATTAGATGGCTTTTCAAGAAGAGTGGTTTCATGTTCCTATTGCGAGTATGTGTGCAATTATCCGCCTCATTCTGCATCCGATTGCTCATTGACATTGCATTGCCATTGTGTGGTATTGCTTTCTGTTTACTTTACCGCCATGGACAGTAATAGATCTTGCTGCCCACAATTTCCCCTCTAAATTAATTAAATTGGCTATAATGGTAGCAGTATACTTAAATTCTCAACATTACCTTGTTCACAGAGGCGCGCTTCTAACTAGGACTAGGTCAACATTCTGTACATCTCATAGGATTTGCTGTTAAACTAACCACTCCATCTAGCAATGCAAAAGTGACCCAAAAACACTCTAAGAATCTGTGTTTAAGATTACCAATGACGACCTTCTGCGTTATAGAGAAAGACTGTGACGATAACTGTCTTTTATATTGCTAAATGGACGTTGTTGGCCAAAGAAAAAGCAATTTTCAAAGTTAGCATTATATTTTGCAAGCTGGTCTCAGTTGCATACTATAAGGTGGTTGAGGTCTTTCCAACTTGAGCGTGTTACCCCTCCGGATAGACTCGAAGTCACCTTAGGCGGCTACTGCCCACTTCCTTGACAAAATCAAAATAGTTGCAGACCTCGTAGAGTTTGCTATTATATCGGGTTTCCCAATAGGGACTCGATAACTTTGAATTTAATTTGTGAACGCACTCTTTCACTAATCATCAAACTGTCACTGTCAATTTATTCAGTAAACTCAACATTTTCATCATGGTAAAGTACACAAACGAGTAACGTCTGCAAATCATAAAACTGTTCTACCGAAATTCGGAGTCGGTGACTGCAACTTTAAGAGCGTTAATTCCAATATTCGGTCGTAATTCTCACCCTAGTGGACAGGCAAAACAAGTTCAATGCAAAAATTTGAGTCTACGTATTCGTTGTGTGATTTTGCCGTGTCAGTGAGACAACGGGTTGGTCGAAGTGTCGAAAATAGCGCTGCCGTTCAGATGTCCGTAGCAAACGATCCAAATCAGTCAATTCCACGGCGTTCTCAAGAATTGGGCATCACTCAGACCACATTATGGCGTATTTTGCGATTATTTTGAGCCCGAATCGGAAGATATGGACTTGGACGACATGTGGTTTCAACAGAATGATACCACAAGCCACACAGCATACGTTAGAATCGATTTATTGAAGAGTAAGTATGGTGAGCGTGTTATCTCAATAAATGGGCCAGTCGATTGGCCGCCGCGTTCGTGCGATTTAACGCCGCTTGACTATTTTCTGTGGGGCTATGTTAAGTCATTGGTTTACGCCAACAAGCCGACGACGTTGGAAGAGCTCAAAGCCAACATAGAACGCGAAATAGCGGCCGAAATACGTGGCCGAGTCGTTGAAAATTGGGTCCAACGAATCGACCACTGCAAACGTCCCGCGGTCGCCATATGAACGAAATCGAGTTCCATTCATAAATGTTTTGATTGTACTTTAAGCCGATAATAAAGTTTTTGCAATATCTCAACTGGTTTGTGTTTAATTTAAGCTTGCGCGAACAAAAAAAGTGTGGTCGGCGGTACCCTGCTATTCAGGGGAATAATCACATCTAGGTGATGCTTTTACTGTCCAGTGAGAAACTGGGTAAGATAGTAGTTCGGGTACCAAAATTTATCTCTACTTTTCCGTTCAAGTAACTGTTGCAAAGACAGTGTAGTAAGCTCACGTAATTCGAAGAAACCCCACGCGTTGTACCCCGATGTAAGACGCTTTCGACTTACATTTCGACATCGCATTCGCCCACACCTCAGTGACGTACAGCAATATTGAGTTGGCTTCCGACGGTGGTACCCATCTTTTGACATCTTTCGGGCCGGCAACATTTGTCATGAGCTTCGACAGTCTGACTCCTACCTTGATGGCTTTATCAGCCTCCCTCGCTATGTCATCGATTTACAAAGTTTCGGGCTCGCGATGCTCTATCGACTGACCATAGTATTGTGCGCTCGGTGCGACATCATCAGCAAAGCTAGTCAGCCTGGCTCCGGAGGCATATCCAGAAATATCACAGCACAGATTCCAGAAATCAGAGTCCAGTGCCGAACCTTAGACTACTCCTGACATCATCCGCTTCTCTCATTGTCCCTCCATCCTACCATATAGGTACCGTAGTACTCGATCCTGAAGATAGAATCTAGCGTCTTTCTAAAGTAGTTTGGTACATTTTGCCTCACTAACGACAACTAGAGGTACAATCTTTCAAAAGTCTGTGCAACTACACTGATGATATGGGTCGCAGAACTCAGCGGGCTACAACCGGTGCGGTCACTAGTACTAGGAGCAGAAGCTGTCAAATTTGGTTAAGGGGTTAATGAGGGCAAAAACAAGCATTCTATGTTGTCAACAGGATTGGACATACAATACCGTCGAATTTGTCAGAACGTCATAGTAGGCAGCTATAATCTTGAAGTTGTAAGAGACCTTGGATGACTTTCTAGAAATTCTGCCAACAAAAGCTCTGCAGAAATAAAACCAAGAATCACTCTTGCCAATCGCTGTTTCTCTGGGCTTAGAAGGCAGTTTAGTATTAGGGCTAAGGAGACCATTTATAAGACATCCCAGTCCTGCTGTGTTGCACTGAAGTGTGGACGCAATAGAAAGTGAGTAAACATATCGTTGTCCCTGCTAGAGCAAAATCCCTCGAAAAATATTCGGTCCCGTTTGCGTTGAAGAGCTTTGGATGAGGAGACTCAAGAAGACCTAAACTACCTGAACTACTTAGAAAAAGGTGCATCAGTCGCATGAAATGGTTAGGGTATGTAGAGCGAATGGATACTGCCACCCCGCAAATTATTCCAATCTTACCTAAGAGGACCACGCAGAAACGGAAAACCTCACCGTATGTGATGCACACAAGTAGAAGAGAACCTAAACCTTCTCGGTGTGAACAACTAGAGGCAGTTAACCAAAGACCAGGCTAACACTGGAGAAGCTTTTTAGTTGAGGCCATCTTAACGAATACGAAAAGGTGGCCTCTTTCTTGGGCTTTCTCTATTGTTACCAGTAACTCGATCGGAATCTGAAAGCAAAAACCAGTGCCCACTGTACTAAAAAATGTGGGTTAAAGTGAGAGTGATAAGAGTAACTCCTCAGAAGCGATTTAGTGGCAACAAACAAAAGATTTCGATAATTCAGACGATGAATGACTTATGAAAATTCAATGCAACCTCGCAGAAAACCTCGCCACAAATAGAAAATTTTCAAAGTTTAAAATTCGACAAACATTTTGGAAAAATTCGATTGCTTCTTGTAATTCTAAAATGTTGCCCTCTTTCGTCCATTTGCATGGTAACCCTCTCTGATATTAATCAGGAAACTTCCTTTGTTTGTTGCCAAACTTAACTCAAACAGAACCTTAAGCAGCAAAAGAATTTTCATTTTCATTGAGAGCGTTTAGTCGTCTTAATGAGCAAACAACATATGTATTGTTAAAGTTGCATTTCAATGACACTAGCTGGAAGGCAGTATCTTCGTATCTATTTGTGGCGAAACTTGAAAAGTTCTTTTGAATTTAAATTTTCAAAGTTTTCTTTACTCTTGCTGCGATTCCCTCATAGAAACAATGGCACAGAAAGGACATCTTGGTGGAAATTCATATAAAAGCTGAGACCTTTGTACTTACTGGTTGATGTTTAAGACAGTTTTTTGTCTTCAATGCAAATGTGTCGTAGAATGGTGAACATTTTCCCTCGACGAAGTGGATTAACTCGCCGACAGTGCGTCAACTAGCATACTTCAGCTTTTGGTAATGAAGCATCATCGTAGCTCACAGAGTTTTTAGGTTAGTAAAGGTCGGTCACAATGGGTTGTTTTGCCAGAAAGGATGATCGATGTGCGAGATCTGATACTATAAGGCCGACATGTGACTTATCGGACTTATCATGAAATTGAGGTATAAGTTTCAACATTTCTGAGAGTAGGAACCATATAATTTAGCAATCGCTCAAAAGAAAGCACTCGACGATTGGTCCAAAGAAATGTTAAGGAAAATCGATCGTTGTGATCAGAAATCATTCATTAAATAGGCGTGATGGGCGACTAACCACGAAGTTAAGCATTTGATCCTAAAACCAAACAGCAGTCGACTACATAGATCTTTCAAGATGAGCCAAATCTAACAAAAGTTCCCCGCACAGTAAGCTTTTTGAACCAAATGATCGCCTGTTTCTAAAGAAACAGCAGACATGTGCGAAAAGTCGCAGCCATAGCAAAAAAATTGAAAAAAACGAAATGCGAGCTGTCGTGAAGTACTTCTGCCTGAAAAAAATTTATACGATAGCCATACGCGCTGACTTAGTACAAATACTGGGAGACTTTGCTCCTCCATATTCTACAGTTGCTGGGCAGAGCATCCGCAGAAGAAGAGAGGAGAACTGGAGAAAACATAAAAAAAATCAAAGATCTGGTATTAGCTAACGGAAGGTGACCATCAGACATTAAGTTGAAATCACAGGGATCTCATATGGTAGCATTCAGAGGACCATTAAGGACGAACTTCACATGAGCAGAAACTGGTTTCGAAATGCTTAAACACCCACCCTATCCTCTAGATTTGTCTCCAAGCAACTTCTATCTCTTTTCCAGCCTAAGGGGCTGAGGTAAGAAATTTGAAGATAAAAGCGAGGTGATGACCGCTGTAGAGGCGTTAGGAGATTACTTTGAAAAATAAATTGAAAATTTTAACTGATAAACATTGTGTTTTAAATTGAATAGCGTTACTTTTGGATCACCCCTCGTATTCATATTCAAGATCAGTTTTTTTAAAACCAACATACCTCGTTTCTTTAATAAAAATTTGACTCAAATAGTTTCTTTTCAAAACGTATGGTCTAATTTCGGACTTTGAAGGCTTTAATAATTTGCAACTTATCATCATACACAGAGAATTTTAAGTGACGACCTCCGTGACAAAAGCCCTGATTCGTTTTGGCGTCATTTTTTGGCACTATTGAGTGGAACACTCCATACACACTCATGAGTGCCTTCCGAATTCGCCTTTTTCGAGATTTTGCTTGCTTACCATTCAACTAACTACCGTTGTAATAAGATGTTTTAAAAGCCGAATCAGGAAACCCCCTGTCCAGCTGTGTCTTGTGGCCTTCGTTCAATAAGATAAACCAACACCGAATGGACAATTTCGAGTGTTTGGCCACACTTTCACTAACAGCGGGTTCAGAGGGTAGGTTAAGACGATTATGAGTCATAGTAAGTGACATTAGTTTCGTCCGTTGATACTTTTTTCAGTTTTCCATGCCTTTATACAGTGAAACAAGGAAACTCTTCACTGGTTATGCAATCGCTTAAAGAGTTTTGATTGTGACTCATATTTTAGAGGATATATGATTTGGCGTGACTCCACGCTCTGAGAACTGGAACTACGCGAGAATTTCCGGTATGGGGGAGTGGTGATGTACTTTTTCCGTCTGTTACCGATTTCATTCTTCCCCGATAGCAGATGGGCTTGTTCTTTTTATCATACGAGCTAATATCGCAGATAGATACTCTTGAAGGTTTGCAGAATCAGTAGACCGTCATCCATCCTGCGAAATACTCGTACTATACCATCGAAGGAATCCTCGATTTCCAAGTTAAGTACAGTCTCAATTAGAGCATGCTTAGCAAGAATATTCTCAGCAGCAAACTTACATGTAAGAAAGAAGAAAACGAGCTCCTTATCAAACTTTAGGACATGGATCATGTTTATTTGGGTCTTGCGTAGCCGATATTACTGTTTTTTATGTTAGCCAAACATCCGTAAGCAGTTTTTAATACTCTCCAGCATGCTAACATTCTCCTCATGTACATGGCCTCGGTGCGATCAAAACAGAGTTGGCCAATTTTTTTAAAAAAAATATCTGGTACCAGGCATCATCGCAACCAAACTGAATGGCATTTCGGAAAGTGCCAAATACCTTGGCCTCATTCTGGACAAGAACTGAATACCAGCAAAGGTACTAATGACGCTACTCATTGATATCTTCGACAAGCACACATTTTGCATCTAAACTGAGACAATATCGGCTTTGTAGCTAATTCACTAAGCACTACGGCTTCTGCCAATCATCCAACCCTCAACTTATTCAAATCGTCTACAACATGAACTTGAATCACCTGATTCCAGGAAACAACCAATGGGTACAATCTGAATGTGTCAGTGGGTCTATTTTGACAGACAACTCTGTGAGTGGCGCTGGAGTTTTCTTTGAGGACATCCGCCTAAACCTTTAAGCAAATCATCAGTTTTAGCTCAGCCTACACATATTGTAATAATGTTCAGATCTCCCACTTCGAACCTGGTTAAAGACTACCCCCTAGACAATCAGTTCCAAGGGGAACTGTCGAAAGACAAAGTTTTCGAACACAACCATTTGTGGCCGTATAATTTTAGTTTCGTGTCGATTGTTATTAGTGTGTCAGCGTAAACTAGCAACTTTACGTATCTCCAAGGAAATTAACCAAAAGGCATCAAATCACAAGATCTTGGACATCAATTTGCAGGTCCTTTACTCTCAAATATGCGTTCATCGAACCGTTCCTTCAATAAGTTGATTACTTCATTCATTGTATGGCACGTCATCCTTCTGGAACCACATCTCTTCTACATTCATACTATTCAATCGGGAAACAAAAAAGCCATTAACAATGGCGCTATAGCGAATACCCTTGACCAGAAAACCCCGATTAGCTACATTGTGGTCCGATGGGTTCACCAGCCTATAGACTGCACCAAAGTGTACGTTTTTCGGGATGTAATGGGGTTTCGATAAACTCATGTTGATAATCGTCGCTCGAAATGCGGCAATGTTGCTTATTGACACAGTCATTGAACCATAAATGAGCCTCGTCGCTGGGCACACTTTTTTTATAAAACAGCGGATCCAATGCTAATTGATTTTTTGCCTTTTTACTGTAATTTCGATCTGAACGACGCCGAATCGATAAATTTGAATGTCCTTCACAACTCTCCAAAATGGATGCAATATTCTTTACACAACGTATGTTGCTTATGCGTCTTAGTGCCACTTCAAAGCAGAAATGGTTGTTTTTATCAGAAAGCACAAGATACCGCAATCCAAACTCCCAAAACTTAACTGAGTGGAAGTGTCCCTCTCGGACAGCGCGAAGTATCTGGGTGTAATTCTGGACAAAAAACTGAATTAGAATCAAAAAGGCATATACTATGAGTAATGCTCATTTTATCTGCAAAAGAACGGCAGGAATGATTTGGGGCTTAAAGAAGATATTTTCTCTCGAAGCAACCAAGAACATCCTCATCCATTTTTGACAATGTCCATGCTTCTGCGCCATAAAGCAGGACCGGGACTATTAAGTTCTTAAATAGATAGTTGTCCGAGAGAGTGCTTTGCTACTCAATTAGCCCAAAAAAACAACGGTTGGCAAGAGTTATTCTTCGCTTGATCTCAGCTCTGGTGTCGTTGTCTGTATTTATAGCGGAGCCTAGGTAGACAAAGTCCTTAACTAACTCAAAAATACGAGTATATCTTTCGAAGGTGACGTTCTGCTCGAGACGTCGGTGTTTATTGTCTTGACCAGCATATACTTGGTCTTGCCCTCGTTGATCGCTAAACCCATTTTCGCCGCTTCCATCTCAATACTCGCGATAGCACCACTAACATCACGCTGCTTTCTCCCGATTATATCAATATCGTTGGCGTATGCGAGTAGTTGGACGGACTTTTGAAAGATAGTGCCTCTTGTGTTTGCTCGTGAGTTTTGCACTATTCTTTCAAGTACGATGTTGAAAAAATCGCACGACAGCGTATCGCCTTGTTTAAATCCTTTCTGGGCATCAAAGCAGCATGCATCCTTCATCGTTATCCTGCACAGACGGACGAGTTTGGCAGGCCTTAAGGGCTCATTTAAGGCAATGGAATCGACCAAAATCAATTCTGGTATAGTCAGGGGCTGTCGCAAAATGCTCAAATCATTATGCAGTCAGAACCAGGTGAGACTGTACTGGGTGACAGAAGACTGGGGAATAGAGGGAAATGAACAAGAAGATGAGCTTCCAACAAGAGGAGGGCCTAACATCAAACCACCCCATTGCATAGTAAGGGACACTGTCGAGGAAAAAACTATAAAGACTACCAACAGTGATGTGATGTCTTGAAAGACACAAGGTATCCAAGGCTCTCGAGACACTTTTTGGCGGTAAAAGATCTAGAAAGTTAATAAAATTAAACAGGGATAGGGCTATACGAGTACTAGGAATCCATCTGATTCCTGTGGAAAGACGAAAAGAAACTCAAATTGTCAGATACGGATATATGCAGATTCTGCTGTGATCTGTAAGCTGTTGAGGACAAAACACACATACTGTGTGAATGCGAGGCAATATCAAGGAGTCGAAAACCTAGGGAAATAGATGCCACAAATTTCATAGCACTTCTTGGCTTAAGCAAATAATTTGGATGTTTCAGCAGTGAGATTGTTAACATGTTTGGCCCTTTGAAAATAAATTCGACTGGTTCCAGAGTGATCGACATCGGGTGGATTTTGGTGCCTTGTGTTTATATGATGGTATATCCATCACACCCCTGTTTTAACCTAACCTTAGATAAGTCCATAATGATTGGTCTAAGCACACTCCAAATGTTATCACTACAATATAATTGAACCCTCCATCTTCAAAAAGTTGTTGGGAAACCGCTAAATAAGCTCTTAAAAAAGAAAGCACTAGAAAATCAACTTTGAATTGCTTGCCCTTGTTGAAATATTTGAGTGTATCAGTATCTTTTTTGCAAATGAAGATTAAGAAAATACTGTTTGTTGGGCTGCAGAAATTTAAGGATATCTAAAACTGACACCAGGATGGGACAACTCGGTGCCTGAGTTAAGTAATCGGGTCTTCAGTTCGATATTTCTTTCAACTCTAACTTACGGTTGTGTGGAGCGGAAATATTCCTTTGTTCATTTGTCTTATGCACTCAGAATCACCAAGATGAGTTAAATGTCAGTATCATCAAGGAAAACAAGGATTTCCATCTTAAGAAGCTGCTTCTTCGAAAAGAGTGACTAGTATTTCTATGGTTTAGTCTTGTGGCTATTGGATTTGATAGTGTGGAGTTCTGAAGCATTATTGGCCACTTAAGCTCATTACTATCGTAATAAATTCATAAGCAACCTATCCGCTGCTAGGTTGTCTACCAAAACTTCATCCAATTCACAAGACTGAGTTGACCTAGCAGTTTTCTATTCCATCTTGTATGCAAAGTTCACGTACCTTTAAGTGTCCATTGCCTAGACTACTTTGTTAGATAATAGCTTTTTAACTTTTTGAGCGATAAAAGAAAGTTCCTCTAAAGTTTACCTCTCCATTTAATTACTCCTGCAGGAGATACTAACCACAGTTTCCCATTCAGGTGAAACTCAAAAAAAAAGGAAATTTTTAATGCGACTATGATTTCATGGCACCGTTATCATGAGACCTCGTTTGGCTTTCATCAAACTCATCAAGCTGACAAATGCCTATTAACTGGCCCAACAAGTTCTCTCGTAAAATGCACGTCAACAGGAACAACAAAATCAACCATGATGGAGGGAGCATAATCTCATCAACTGCGGCATGTTGAATTTCCTTTCGAACAACAAAACACCTAATTGCAGACTTTCTATGCATGTTAGATACAAAAACACCAACGGGACCAAATCAAATGGACTAATTGACAGGGCAGGGCCTCATTTCCGCATCATTATGCAAAATCTGCAAACCAAGCTGACGAAGCACTACGAATACTCCTCTCTGGTAGTTCGATAACTCTGTGTGGTGTGAAATCTAATTAGCGCCCGCAGTAGGTATGTACTCGTATCTATCCTTTACACAGTTCGATTTAATGAAATGGTTCAACACAGTCAGTGACCACAGAATTCATTGCCCAAAAACAACGTCCCAATATGAAAGAAAGCCACAAAAACGCAAACAACAACACCGGAAACAGCTGAAACTGAAGCTAAAATAGAAGTCTCCAACCACCAATCCGCCTAAAGAAAAACGTGAATGTCGAAAGGAACGATACCACTAACGAGACAATTTCGACATCGACAGGAAGGGGAGGACGACGCATTTTCATCATCTGTCGCACATTGTTTTCACACCTGTAACCCACCGTCCTTAGGGAATATTCCCATTTAATGGGGAATTTCTCATTACTCCACGCATTCTGTGGGAGGACGATATAGACAGGTGGCATGAAAGAACGGATCCGGATATGCGGATACACTCAGGTTTGGGGGAGTGATAATGGAATTTCCTGCCATCGGCTTAAGTTCTTTTGTCCTGACAGCGTCTCTATTGTTTGTTTGTTTTTTTTTTCAGTTTTTCTTGTTTGTCAATTTCTTCTTTTCTTGATAAAGTACTTGTAGGGGTCTTCATGAGCTGGCTAGAGACTTGACCTGATCCCTGTGCAAGAGTAATAAAGTCCTGCGATGTTTGAAAATATCTTCTCGATTGTCTATAATAAAATGCCGCCAAAGGACATCGATAAATTTCGAACGGAAGTCAAGTTCTATGCTAAAGGAGGGTGAGAAGAAAATCCAGGGTACAGGGACAATGACAGAATGAGACGACGTAGAATCTGCTTAAAGAGGAAAGTTTCCATAGCAAGGAGAAGTTTTTATGAAGTTTCTTGTTTTTTTGTAAATTTCAATTTTCAATTTAGAGAATCTTTTACGAGTAGTTTGCCGTCTAAAGATTGTTTTTATTGTTTCCTGTTACTTGCGTTTGGGGTAGCTGGGGTAGTCTCATACCAAAGTTGTCTCGTCACTTTAGATACAATAAAAGCAAAAGTAATTACTTATCGAATGTCTTTGATTTAATTAAAAAAAAAAAAAACAATAAAGTGGCTGTAGAGATTTTCGAGGGTACTCCAGGAGAAGAGTAAGACAAACAGAGAGGTACAATTAAATTGATTAAAATTGAACGATTTAAGCGGGGGAAATATTTTGCAATTACAGATATACTGTGGTTTCAGGTGTGACGGGACGTCTTCAAGCAGCAGCACAAACTAGGGCTACGTTCTCAGATCGTTTCGTCGCTGTTTGCTATACCCGACTGGACCGATGAAAACATAAATATGCAAACAGTCTGATGAAACCTACAACTTTAGAACATACTTCACAAAAGGGTTGTGCGAACCCCGGTGTTTAAGAGTTTAAAGAAGAGCAAATCGACGAACGTATTGTATCCTTCAACTTTAATCATGTAAACTTCTTATTTCTTAGTTTTGAATGCCAATTTTCCCTGGTTTGTATGCTTTCCTCTGCCTCTTGACGGATTTAGCAATTCTTAGTTCCTCAATAAGGAAGGCACGAATGATATGCTCGCGTAGGCATCAGTGGGAAGGAACACCACCGTATGTGCGACGAACGGTCTTTGGGTGTTTCGACAGTCTAGAGTGTTCGCATGGGCGGAGGGTTAGCCGAATACCCTTCGGTTCTTTTGCCTTGTTCTTTTACACATATTGGTAAACCAAAGCACCATTGGAAATACGAACAATTTGCCCCCTGTTGGATTTTGTATTGTTAGACAGATGTCTCTGAGAGTTAACCGTTGAACCATCTTATCGTCAATATACTGCAAAAAAAAACCCCAGACACCGACTTCCAAGAAGTGCGCTGGAATTGGACCTTCACAGAAGGACCTACACAGGGACCTACAAAGGAACCAAACTATTTGCATGCGGTTTTGTTGTTTGCAGCAGAGTAAGCCAAAAATCTTGAGTTTGGGATCTGGGTGAATGAATCGCAACAATTCACAGCAAAGCTAACAAAACCTGATATGGACCCAAGCTCAAGAGACGAACAGTCTGTCGATAACAGTCGACAATAGTAACAGAGAATGGGATAGTCTGCACGACACCAGCCTAGACCAAAATCATAGATTATATGGAGACCTCAAAAAGTTTGGAATTGGAAGCGATTATGCGTCGCAGAACGCTGCAAATCCTGTGCATTCAGGAAACGAAGTGGTGAAATACCGGAAATAAAGCAAATAAAGCGCGTTTTCTTGATTCAAGAACTGAGGCATTTAAGTGGTTCTACCATTGAACGGTCAGTGGATGAAACGGTGTTGCTATCGTTGTTGCAGCGGATCTTCTTAGCAATATCGTTGGTATTCTAAAAATTAGCGAACGCTAAATGAGTGTAAAACTCGTCATACACAATGAAACGTGGAACATGTTAGCGCGTACGCTCCACAAAATGGATGCGTTCAATCGGAAGAAGATAAATTCTGGTAAGAGTTCGGTAATTTGCTTAGAAATATACCTATCGATGAGATGCTCTTCGTAGGCGGAGATTTAAACGTCCACGTTGGACAAACAAATATTGACTATGAAGACTACCACGGCGGTAAAGGCTTTGGAACCAGAAATTCAGCTGGCGAAGATATCCTTGTAGCGTGTAGGGCTTACGTCTTAACCGTCTTAGGTACAATGTTAATTAAACATCAACGACATCTTATCACCTATAGCAGCGGAGGCCACGAAACGCAAATAGATTATAACCTCTGCAAAATGTAGTTGAGAAACCGGGTTAAGGACTGTAAAGTAATACTTGGAGAATCTCTAGTAAGCCAACACCGTCTGCTTATTACAAAAATTTTCACAGCGGAACCACCGAAAATACGGGCATCGTTTGGAAAGCCAAAAATCCAGTGGTATAATCTATCGAAGGAACGAAGCGCAAGATTTATCGCACTGGCTAAAGAAGCACTTCGAAATATAAAAGGTAGCGTAGACTCACTTAGCTCGCAAGAAATGTGGAACAGCATGCACGAGGAATCCATAACACTCGCAAAGTTTCTTCTGCGGACCACGCGTATATTGGGATACCATCACGTCGAGAAAGAAACATGGTGGTGAAATGACGAAACCAAATGAGCTGTTGCCGACAAGAAGAATGCATTCCAAGCGTGGACAAAATGAGATCGGAGCGACGATATCGAAAAAGGTCGACTGGCTCTTGAATACAAGCGTCTTAAAAAGGTCGCAAAGAAAGGCCTGGCTCGAACTCGAGCGGCAGCAGCGGAAAACCTGTACCAGGAGTTGGAACAAATATCATCACGTTCAGTAGATAGACCACAAGCTATACAAGAAGTTCAAACGTCGTACAATACTAAAGTGCCAAATATTTTTAAACTCACTGCATAGAGGCGAACAAATTCGATGGAAATAACTTCGCTGAAATACATCAAAAATGCAGACGGTGATCGACGGTGGACGCTACCCAAAGCCTACGAATAATAATGGAAAAGCACCGAGATTCGTCTAAGGATTTACACATGGTATTTATCGACCTCGAAAAAGCATTCGATCGAGTGCCTAGGGATCTCATATGGGCCGTGCTGAGGTCTCAAAAGGTACCGGAAACGTACTCGTATATTAGAATAATACAAGACATGTGCGGAAACGTGAAACTGCGGTTAAAAGCTCTGCTGGACTAAGGAGAGAATTTCCAGTTAATGTCGGAGTGCACCAAGGAAGCGTACTCAGCCCTTTCCTCTTTAACGTAGTATTCGACTTTTAAAGACCGGGAATATTTTGCGACCGAAAATTTCCACTTACATTGAAGGGTAAACTCTACACCACGGTCGTTAGACCATCTCGTATGTGCGGCTCACAGTGCTGGACAATGTACGAAGCGTTTAAAAACAAAATGACGGCAGCGCAAATGAAAATGTTAAGGATGGCTAGTGGAGTCACTTAAGGCGATTGCATTAGATCTACGCGTATGAGAGGAAGTCTACATATAAAGAATTCGGTAACCGGATAGCTTGAGGCAAATAGAATTCCTGGATTTCTCAGATAGCAAATGCGCAACAACGCCTGGAGCTAACCATTGAAGTGATCCAGGACCGAGCAGTATAAAAACGCGTTTTGCGTTCTGCGACATTAGCCAACCCCATAAGCGGGGCAGCAGCGATGCAGTAAAAATGGTAAACTCGTTACATATAAGTTCGTATAGCGAGGAAAGCGTTAAAAAACGATAAGAAGAAGAAGAAGATGGAGGGGCAGCATACATATCGCCTTACACCCGGTAGTTGTCCCCGGTAATGAGTTAGCTCGTACTCATGCAGCCCAAAATCACAAGGCTATGTTTGGCCAGGAGGAATACTGCCTTACATCGTCACAGGACTCACAGCCGATACAGAAGTTAATCTCTTCTGATGTAATGTACTGGCTCGAATAAAAACGCATTCACTGTTGAAGAGCCTTACAAATATTTAAAGGACTTCAGATCTGCATATGAAATTTTTGATCATTTATAAGCCCACTTGCACCAGAGCAATAAGCAGAGCCTCTTCACTGGGTAGAAAAGAAGTCTTTAACTTCCTACACGTGACCGAGCGTCTTATGATACTCTTATTAAGGCTTAGCATGCTAACATAAGCGCCCATGTCTCCACATAAGACAAGACTGGCGATACAAAATAGTGTTTCTACGAGATCTTCGCCAAGACATGTGAGCAATGTCGGAAGTTTGAGGTTGAAATCGTACTAAAACACCTGGCGTGTGTTCATGGATCACGATGTTGCAGAGAAGGTGCAAATGTGGTTTTACAAACGGTTTCATAGAGAAGAGCTGATGTAGAAACTCACAATCGCAATCTTTACCGACCGTATATTTCGAAATCTCTAAGCAACTCCTATGCTGCCAGCATGAAGGATCGAAAACCAGTGACATCGCTGGCAACGTATCATCAGAGATGCCGCAACTGATGTACAGGGTTTTACCCGACAACAACCAAGAAATGCCGGCAAGAACATGCAGCTAATCAAGAAGTGTACAAAGCAGCGCTACAGGGAAGGACGAAAAGCAACCCTTGTACAATAGAAGCATCACAGTCGGTGTTGAGATTGTGGAAAATTTTTCTGCAAACTGTATAACGCCGAAGGAGCGCAGCATCCTACAGGAAAAAGGGCAGAATAGACCATTTAACTGCGTTATAAGAGTCAACACTTTTGTACACCGGAACTAAGCGAATTAGGGATAGACACATCCAACAAAGCAGCTGGACGGCATACTGGCTAAGGTATTCAAAGCTGATGGGAATGACTTTGTTGAGAGTCTACAACTCATTTCGCAGATCTGGTCAGAAGAATGTATGCGTGCTGATAGGAATCCTAGTTAACAGCTACAATGTCGCGATAGGAAACAACTCTGGCTTTACCATAAATTCTGTCAACAACATCACAGCAGAAGTAAAACCAAGAATCACTCTTGCCAAACGCTGTTTTGTTGGTCTAAAAAGGCAATTGAGTAGTAAGGCCCTTTTCCGAAAAACTAAGCAGACTCTAGCATATAATTTACCTTGATCATCGCAGGTCTACTTTATGGTTTTGAAGCATGGACTCTATTGCAAACGGATAAAGATATCCTCTGTTGCTTCAAGACAAAAATTCATTGAAAAATGTTTACTGTCATTTGCTTTAACTTAACGAAGTACTTCGGGGTGGTTGTGTGGTGGACGGCTTTAGACAAAACAGTGAACTGCATGAAGCTAAGTAAAGTCAAAAGAACAACATGTCTGGGCATAAGCGGAGCCCTACGCACTACTCCCTCCGCTGCTCTGGACACTGTGTTTCACCTTACACCCCTCAACACTTATAGCAGACAAGTAGCCGTCAATGCAGCTATTCGCCTTAAAGCGACTTCTCAGTGAGCAAATAAACATTTTGGCCACGCAAATATTCTTACAGAACTAGAAATCCTACCAGAAAACATCGACTACACCATACCAAAAGAAATGGTTTGACAAAGGCTTCCATGTAAGCATTCCCTCCAGATCCTCGTGGAAGGAAAATGCCTCGTTGAGATCAATATGTTCACTGCAGTAGTTTTTAAAACCGTCCCAGTTAGTTTTGTTGTTAGTTAATCTAGGCGCCACTTCTTTCTTAACTAAGAGTATGCTTAGTGTCAAAATGACTGGCGAGTGATCTGAGGAGAAATCATAACTTTCCTCGATGTTTGTGGAAATTTTGGCTACTTCCTTTGTGAAAAAGAAGTCTACAAGATCGGCTATCTTTGTTATATCCGAAGGCCAATATGTTGATTTTCCTGTCGAGAAAAAGTCAACTCCACATTGCATACCGGCTTCATAGAGTTGTCTGCCTTTCGTTGTATTACATCTTGAGCCGCAGAAGGTATGATTCGAATAAAAGTCGCCACCAATTATAAAATTCGGTCCGAGTGAATCAAAGATACCTTCAAAGTCATTCTTTTCTAGCTTGCATCGCGGAGGACAGTACGAGTAGATGGATGCGATATTGCAACGCAGGTGGTTATGTTTCACTCGAACTGAACTTAACTTAACATCGCTTTCAATCTTCATATTTATTGAGGGCTCAATGCCGTTTGCGTTCCACGTCAATATTTTAAGCAGTTGTTTCATATTCCTGCTTGAAATCAAGTTTTACGTATTTCTTTTTCGAGATTGCTAAATTTTTTAACTAAAAATTTATTTGTTCTTGAGGAGCAAGAGTCGTGAGAATTAGGGAGAAAACGTGTGCCACTGGATCTAGCGTAACACCGCTTTTTTTTATTTCCTTGCGATGCTACTTGTGCATACGTTAGCGCATCAATCGGTGGCGGCTAATTTTTCCCGGGGTAAATTTTCCCGCAACAAGGTTTACCATCTGCCCTGTTTTTGCCCCTTCGTTCCCTCTCTTCTTTGAAGTGGGAAGACCGAGCTTTGGCGGAGGTGGAGGGCAGCCATGGTTTCATCAGCCAGTGGCCCACCGACCACAGACTTCGGAAAAGATCCACAAGGCTTACGGGCGGGTTTCTCCTCAGAGGACGACGAGATGGTTCGATCGGTGAAGCCCTTAGGACGTTAGGGACACTCACGATGAACCATGAGCCCAGGGTGCGACAGGAGGTCCGCCAAGATCACCGTTGTCGGAGCCCGTAGGCTAGAAGGGAGACTCAAAACGGGCAGCATCACACAGGGCGTCTGAAAGTCGTCGACGGGTGGGGACGGACGGTCCTTTAAAGCCAGACACCCCAACACGATTATGACGGGTGGGGGAGGACGATCCCGGAACCTATACCCCAACGAAAGCCCAAGACGCAAAGGCTTGAGGAGGCCCACATCTTGCCATCGATGTGGAGACAAGAAGCATCATTTCTTTCTCCTTCGCTTTTGGTTTTGTTTTGCAATTGTGAGTAGTACGATGGGGGAAAATTACCCGGGGATCAGCAATAAGAGAAACATTGCTTCTCGAATTTCCAATAAAATCGAATGTCCAGGGAAATAGCTAGGCATAGCTAGCTCTCATAAGCTCGCTCAGCGGAGGTCCCAGTTACCACTGGAAGCGGGAGAGTACTCAGTGACTGAGGAGTTTAGTATGAGAGGGTACAATTGGAAACAATTGGAACGTATGAGAGACCTAGTTGGACACGGGAGCACACACTAACAAAGTTTGCTAGTCATGTAGCTGAAAACCCCGTTATTGGGTTCACTAGACTCAAATGAATGTGTGTGTGAGTGGGTGTGAGAATGAATGTGAGAGTCTGGCGGGAGTTTGTGGAAGGAAAAAAGACCTGGAAGTCACTTGTGACGACCAGCAAATACAGAGGGTCAGCGAGAGTTTTTCTTTGCGCGAATAGTTGCTTTGAATTGCGAAAAGAAATTTTCCTTTTTTTGAAAGAGTAAAAGTAGAGTAGATTTTTGAAATAGAGTCGCGAATTTGTTTCCTTGGCTGACCATGGAGGAAAGAAAGGAGAAAGGAAAGGACGAGAAAAGAAGGATACAGAGACAGGAATAGCAGGATAAGGAGGAAGACTGTGCCAGAAGGGGCACCCCACCGCCAGGAAAAAGGTAAGCCTAGTGAGAATATAAAGTGCCGTGTAGCTTAAAATTCGTTTTGTTTGATACTGAAAGGAGAGACTTCGGTGGGCCGCGCATGCGAATAATATCTCGAAAATAGGCGAGATACGCGACCTGTTAGTTTGTCTTTTTAATCATTCGGGACTGTGGAGATAGCGGGTCACTCTATCGACGAGTGTACCGCTAACTTAACAAATAAATCTTCGTGCTCCAATGGAGCAGTTATAACGTGGTTAGAAACCCAGTGTTTTATTTTGTTGTTGTTGCTTTGCTTCGGGAAAATTTTCTTTCGAATTAAATTCGTTTTTTTCTATATTTTTTCTTGATCAAAGGTTTCGTAATTTGATCCGAAAATCACGTGGCGTTCAACTTCGTTTTTTTCTGTTGTTGTTTATCCAGATCTAGCTGCCATTATCATTATATCATTTGGAATCAGTAGTGGGGATTCCAAAGTTATTTTTGATTCCGGGCAACGACTGAAAATTGCCTGGAATTAATCATAACAAACGAGAGGTGTTGCTTAACTAAGTGAAGACGGATTAACCAAAAACACCACAGCCTGAGAGCCCAAAATATCGACGAAGAAATCTTTCCGACTTTTGTTTTAATAACACCGACAAGTTACAAGTTTCTAAAGTGACACTAGTATAAACGGGCTGAGAAAGTGTTAAAAACACGCATCATCGGAAATTAGCTAATTAAGTTAAGCAAGAAGGTAACTGGCTAATTTGGACTAAGCACATTTCAAATCAATAAGAGGGGGCTTCTTTGGGTGTTTTTCTCAAGAACACAAAAGACAATGGGGCCGTGGTTACAATTTTCCAAACACACTGCGCAAATGACGGATATAATAAGTTCTACAAGCCACCACTACCTTCATATATATAGTGTCACCTTTGAAAAATTCCCAGTCATACAAACAAATTCATTCAGAAATTCATTGCCTTTAAAAAGGAATAAAATTCGTTGTCAGATAGTATCTAATTCACGATATCCAAGCACACGAGCACATATGTGTGTATATCAAATGTTTGTCAATTTTCTCTCGAAGACATTTCATGCACGCGCATTTCAATTGATGCGTCCTGTGACATTTTCTGCGGATATAGTTGGTTCTTCCTTCCGGCACCCATTCTAAAGGAATTTTTTATTAAGATAACGAAAAAAGGAGTATAGCTTCACCATTCTGTTCATCCTTCGAAACCAGTCTACTGGATGGAGAATTGCTTCCTCATTCTTATACTCGTATCCTGTACGGATAACAGCAAAAAATAAAGGATCACAGCATGATAATATCATGTATGGGTTTGAGGGTCGGTATTGAAGTACTCGTATCTCTGTGACACCCTATTTCGGTGGAAAGTATTCCGGACAAGCTTATTACATCAAAAAATGAAAAGAAAGAATGAGAATTTCATCTTCATTAGATGAAAAAACAAATTTATTCTGTACTCAAGGCAAGAGTCCACTATTTTCAAGTTCGTTCTTAATTGCAAACTAAAATGACTCTTACAGTATTGCCCAGACTTTATTGTATCTTTTCTCCTTAAGTCGAAGTGAATAAGGAATTTTTGAGCTTTTTTGTGCATGTTGATATACGAATACGTACAAGCCCCTATTTCATTTTTGAAGGATTTGTGAAGCAAAAGTAGGATAAGGTTTAAGGTAATGCAGTCATCGCTCAGTTTAGTTGGGAAATTCCTTGAAACAAGTACAGTATGCGAAACAAGTTTCTTCCATCATCTATCCTTAGCCCAGGATAGTACAATCTATTATGGCAAGGAACAAATTAAAAACTTGACCCAGCCATCTCAGTCTTTGGAACTTCACTCTTCTGGCTAGGTCCATGTCGCTGTTCAGTCCATACAGTTCGTCGTTGTATCTCCTCCTCCACTCACCGTCAATGCAGACGGGACCGAAGATCGCCCGAAGAATTTTTCTCTCGAAGCAACCAAGAACACCCTCATCCATTTTTGATAATGTCCATGCCTCTGCGCCATAGACCAGGACCGGGATTATTAAAGTCTTATAAAGGGTGACTTTTGTTGTCCGAGAGAGGGCTTTGCAACTCAATTGCCTTCTTAACCCAAAGAAACAATGGTTGGCAAGAGTTATGCTTCGCTTGATCTCAGCACTGGTGTCGTTGTCTGTATTTATAGCGGAGCCTAGGTAGACAAAGTCCTTAACTACCTCAAAGTTATATCTGTCGAGGGTGACGTTCTGTCCGAGACGTCGGTGTTGGTTGTCCTTCTTGCTTGACAGCATATACTTGGTCTTGCCCTCATTGACCGCTAAACCCATTTTCGCCGCTTCCGTCTCAATACTCGCGAAAGCGCCACTGACATCACGCTGTTTTCTTCCGATTATGTCAATATCGTCGGCGTATGCGAGTAGTTGGACGGACTTTTGAAAGATAGTGCCTCTTGTGTTTGCTCGTGAGTTTTGCACTATTCTTTCAAGTACGATGTTGAAAAAATCGCATGACAGTGCATCGCCTTGTCTAAATCCTTTCTGGACATTAAAGGTCTCGGTGAGATCTTTACCGACCTTGATGGAGCAGCGTGCATTCTCCATCGTCATCCTGCACAGACGGACGAGTTTGGTAGGGATGCCAAAACTAGACATTGCTCTGTATAGCTCGTCTCTATAGATGCTGTCATACGCGGCCTTAAAATCGATGAATAGGTGGTGGGTATCGATCTGAAGCTCATGGGTCTTCTCCAAGATCTGCCGTAGTGTGAATATTTGGTCAATGGTGGACTTTCCTGGCCTGAAGCCACACTGATATGGACCTATCAGGTTGTTGACGAACGGCTTCAGGCGTTCACACAATACGGCAGATAAGATCTTGTATGCGATGTTAAGGAGACTGATGCCTCTGTAGTTGGAGCAGTTCAGAGGGTCTCCTTTCTTGAGAATTGGACAAACAATGCTGAGGTTCCATTCATTGGGCATACTTTCGTCCGACCATATTTTATAGATGAGTTGGTGTATGCTCCTTACCAAGTCATCGCCTGCCGCTTTGAAGAGCTCGGCACTCAGGCCATCCGCTCCAGCAGCTTTGTTGGACTTAAGCTTCGATATGGCTATCTTCACTTCATCCAGGTCGGGTGTACGGAATTGTTGGTCATCATTGTCCAGGTTGAAAGGTTGATTCTGCCTGACAGCGGTATTTGGTCCGTCATCGCCGTTATACAGTCTGCAGAAATGATCTTTCCAAATCCTCAGCATCGACTGCGATTCTACTACGATGTTCCCTTGTTCATCTCTACAGGCTTCGGTTCGGGGTTTGTTTCCGCGGCATGTTATTTTTACCTTTTGGTAAAACTTCCGAACCTCATTCCTGGAGTAGCATCTCTCAATTTCCTCGATCGCGCGCTTCTCATGCTCTTTCTTCTTCCTCCTGAGAAGCCGGTGCTCGTCTCTCCTCTTCCGCTCATAGAGCTCATGAGCAGCTCTGGTCTTTCTAAGCAGCGCCGCGTTATATGCATCTTGCTTAGCAGCATGTGCTTGCCGGCATTCATTATCGAACCAGGGGTTTCGTTGTGGTGGACGAGTGAAACCCAGCACTTCAGAAGCGGCATCTCTGATGGCGTTTTGGCAGTGTTTCCAATGGTCTTCGATGCTTGATGCTGGCGGCATTGGACCTCTTAAGAGATTAAGAGACACTCGATCGGAAAAGGACTTGGCGATCTCTTGCGATTGCAGCCGTCTGACGTCGAATTTTCTCACAGCATTAGTTTGTCTTGGCGTAGTTTGGGATATCCGCAACCGTACCTTGGCTACAACAAGGTAATGGTCCGAGTCGATGTTGGCTCCTCGGAACGTACGGACATCCATAATGCTGGAGGAGTGTCTTGCGTCGATTGCAATGTGATCAATCTGGTTGACGGTTGATTGATCAGGAGTTCTCCAAGTCCCCATGTGTATGTCGAGATGTGGGAACCGCGTGCTAGCCCGGTTACGGTTACATTTTCCTCGTCGCCATTAATCTGTATTTTACTATTTCTGTAAATTAAACTCACGATTGGATTGGGTTATCGACCGCTTTTATTGATAGAACACTTACAACTTACTTACAGCTAAGAGCTTTGTTGCTATTATAACCAAAGTATGTATTTGGTATTTGGTATGCAACATAATTGGTATACATCATGTTGTTAACCACTTCTAAGAACTTCCTTAAAGAGCATGCAACTACGGCTTAAGTCTTTCTTGTTATAGCAGCTGCGCAGAAGTGTAAAGATATTGATACACGTACGTGGTTGGAATATAATCGAAAGCATTGGATATTCTGTTTCTTCACATACCAAGATCACCTAAACATCTCTTGGAGATTGCAGAATGCTGCAAAGTAGATTTTACCACAATACAAAGAGTGCAATGCAATGGAGTGAGACTATTTGGATGTGGAATTGTCATAAAAGATTAATTAAGGCAAGAAGTTATGTGTATGAGCATTACAGTTAAATACACCATCTTAAGGCTAATTCCCCAAAGGAAGAGACACTTCAGACTACAGGTTCAGGCTAAATGACTTAGCTCTGGGAAGAATTGTCATTGCAATCATGTGTTTCTATATTTTGATATTTATAAGGTAACCTCGGGGTCTTTTGATGAAACTGTCATACTACCGATTGCTTTCGAAACAAGGCACATTTCACAATTCTGGATGTCTGCTTGTAGTAGTGTTTCATGTTGTGGCGAAGACTCGAATACGGATATTCAAAATGCTGCTACGAAGAGGAAATATTGTACGAAAGTTCGTCTTCAGAAGGGTGCCTTGGTCGATCAAGTTTGCCTTAATATAGCACGATGCCCTGCGACGTCAATATTTTCTTCCAAAATCCAGCGACAAAGAAGCCAACAAGCCATTTTAGATGGCAAAGCGCTAGGCTTTGATCACAGAAGTAACGTACACCGGGTTCTAAGACAAAAGATATATCAGGTCAGCAAACTACGAATGGAACCGTACAAGTGAACTTTCTAGTACATTCGGAGTTCGTGCTGAGGATTTACCTAGAAGAACCATTTATGCAGACTGTTAGACAGCAATAACTACCAACGAAGATGAACAAAAATCCATCCACCAGGCCGCTGGAAGTGACTGGTTGGCTACGGAGCTATTTGAGGCAACGGGAGATGACTTTTTGAGGATAATGCAATCAATTCTAATGTTTGGAAAAAAGCCATACAATACGTTAAATTCGTCAGCATTTTGTATGACTTGTAAAAGGGATAGTCTCAGCCAACTATATAGACATAAGTCTCAACACCGTGTACAGATAAGAAGTTTTCTTACCTCGCGTATGATCAACTGATTGCCCAAAACCAGTGTAGCTCTAGGCTTGTAAAGTTGATCATCGACTAGATTAATACATTCTGGCAGATCTTATAAAATACATTCGATTTGGCAATTTTAAGGGCGCTGATAGCGACGAAACTTATACAAAGGCATGCCTGGTTTTGGCATTGCTCCCAAACTTCCACGGGTTTCGAGTCGAGCATGGATAAATTTCGCTTTCTCGTTAACGTCAGTAGTAACCGCAATCTTTCTGGGGAGACGATGCGCTGCGATTTCTTCAACATCGTTCTTGCCAGACCCGCAACTCAACACCTGAAACACGATTTCGTTCAACTGCTGTACTTAACTAAGCGGGTTACATTATTGGCGCAGTAAAGTGAGGTGTATCTGACGCTATAATCTTATCGCACTCGTTATGGTCCCTTACATATGTCACTTACAATCACCCACATCCATAGGTATGCCAGATGAATGAATCGACCTCATCGAAGTGTATAATCAGTCCCTCATATTTTGTTTAAGGTCTTTAATGAGCAGGCAGGGACCGGCCTCTTATTGAAAAGTTCGTCTACGAAAAAGAAAGTTTGTTGAGAAGGATCAAATGCAAATATCGGTCTATTGTCCGAAATAGCTAGGGCCTCCACCCCTTCTTCTATTACCCGATGTTACGGTATGTTAAGGGTATAAATACTTTTTATGTTACATATTTCTGCAGATTGGTCTGCGTTGATATTCTCCACTCGTGGCGTCTGTCTAATATGCCAAATATGCGGACTGGAAACGCCTCTAGTCTGCATTAACTCGTTAGTGAGGCCACGAGATAGCTGAAAGTTTTCAATTATTTCCCTTTCAGCCTCTTTCGAAAGTAAAGCTAAATAAAAATTCATTATAAAGTTTGGACTTTGCCATTAAGAGTGAAAAGCAATATAATTCAAATGGCCGCCGGGGGAAGATTCGCAGCATGCGATTCTTTTGAAATAATTTTTAACCACTTTTCCGCATATTTCGGGCGGTCATAACTTGAGTAATGTTGGTCCATAACGTGTCTAGAGATCGGGGATAATTCGCGTAAACACTGCCTTTTGCGTAGCCCCACAGAAAAAATTTAACATTGTCAAATCACATGATCTTGATGGCCAATTGACGTCGCCAAAACGTGAAATTACGCGACCAGGAAACTTCTAACGCAATAAAGTCATAATTGGTCGTGTTGTGTGGCTTCTTGCCCCGTCTTGTCGGAACTACATATCGTCCAAGTCATGATCTTTAATCGCCGGCCAAAAACAATCGGTTATCATTAGACCATGTCGCTCCGAATTAACTGTAACCGTCCGCCCGTTGCCATCTTCGAAGAAATGCGGACCAATGACACCTTTCGACCATAGAGCACACCAAACAGTCACTTTGTCTGGATGAAACGGCACCTCTTCGATCACTTATGGGATTTCTGAGTCCCATATACGGCAATTTTGTTTGTTTACATATCCATCGAGTGAGAAATGTGCCTAATCAATAAAGAAAATGTTGTTCGAAAAATCGGTGTTTATTGTCTGTTGTTCCAACACCCAAGAAGCGTATCTATGGCGTGGTGAATGGTCAGCAGGCTTCAATTGTTGCGTAAGTTCAACTTTATAAGGATGGAGTTGCAAATTCAAATTCAATTGCTGCGAACACTGGGAAATCGATAAATTCGGATCATCAGCAATACATGCCCGCCGCGGCTATGAGTTACATGGTCCATTCGATCAGTCCAATTGTTCACTACTTTTTCCAATAAATCCGGCCGTATGGCGTCAATGGTGGCTTGAATATTGGCTTCCAATGCTTCGAGAGTTGCTGGTTTGTCGGCATAAACCAATGACTTAACATAGCCCCATAAAATAATCGAAAGGCGTTAAGTCACACGAATGAGAGGGCCTGTAAACAGAACCACTTCTGGAAATAAAGTTGACACCCAACTGGTTTTGCAATAAGTTGTTCTTTAAGCGCGCTGTATGGCAAGTTGCGCCATCTTATTGCAACCAAATGTCGTCGATGTTTAGCTGATTAATTTTTGAAAACCAAAAATAAGTCAGCATAGCTCGATAGAGCTCGCCTTTCACCGTAACGGCGACGAATCGCCATTTCGACGTCTTCTTCAACACTTCTCGCTAGAGCAGCAATATTTTCTTCGGTATGCACATTTCTTTGTCTTGTTTAAGATTTTGAATCGAGAAAAGTAAAACTAGTTCGAAAACTATCAATAACTGCTCGTATTGATTGCCCACTAGGCCGATTATATTGTCTGTAAAATTGACGAAGTGCTCTATGAACTTCACGAACAGATTTATTTTTTTCAAAGTAAATTTCCACAATTTGGAAGCGTTGTTCTGGCATCTAACGATTCAACACAGTTTGACATTGACAGCTGTCAAACCATAGACAAGAACCATCGAAACTTTTCATGCAGCTAAAAAATACACCTTTTACCAAAACCGTCGGTTTCGTATCTTATCTTACAACTGCAGAGACGTCTTTGAAGCACCTGACTAGTTGTAGGTATTCTCATCTAATTTTTGCAGATAAATGCTCTATATAATGTGATTCTTCTTGTAATATCTGCTGTTTGCAAGAAAAAATTGCTTGCCAACAGCCAAAAGTGAACATTTAGTGGCCAATTTAATGAATGTTGTAGTGTGGCAAAATCAACGACAAAGGTTAAAATAATAGAACCAGTGATACTGCAAAAGTTAATGTTAACACAGTTTTCCATGGCTTAACAATTATCGAACGCTTGATAAGCAACGTCGTTCTCAATACGACTGAAACATGAAAAATATCCTGTCTGGTGAACCGGACTCTTAAGTCCATATAACTTTGACCGATGAAGCACATTTTATCCTGTATAAAAGTGTTACTAAGCAAAATGTTGGGTATTGTGAGACGCAAGACTCAGAATTAAGTGTAAATGGACCTTTACATACACTAAAAGTCACAGTCGGGTGCAGTGTATGTATTGAAAGAGTCATTGACTCTTATTTCCTTAAAGACTGTAAAAATCCACGAAGTTGGATACTGGTTTGAGAACCTCAAAATCTTTCGAATTTTAAAAGAAACACGATCAAAATGCCCGAAAAAAAAAACACCCGGCCATAAAGGGTATTTAAATTTCGACTTAAAAACAGCAAAAGAGTATATCCCCAATAGAAGAAGCCAACGGGAGATATTTTATAAAGATTTGAAAGAGTATAGGGGAAGGAATGGAACCCTGGGGTGCACCAGTATTTATTTTATAATTTTCGGACTAAAAAGGCATCAAGGGAAACTTGAAAGTTATTTCAAACTCATTGAAGAAGATCGATGAATATCTTCTCCCAAATACACACTTTCTTCACAAATGAGCCTGATGTCTGATGAAATGACAACAGAACTTCCGCTGCGGAAAAAATACGAAATCGATTTTCCCTTTTCCCAGGTCTGCTTTCGGCAAGAATCTGAGCCAGGAAAGGAATGCAGTCGGGTCTTATTGGATGGTTTCAGAATCCTGATGGCAACGAACTACTGTATACTGTA
Source organism: Volucella inflata (assembly GCA_928272305.1). Classification (NCBI taxonomy): domain Eukaryota; kingdom Metazoa; phylum Arthropoda; class Insecta; order Diptera; family Syrphidae; genus Volucella; species Volucella inflata. The sequence continues at coordinate 157,925,326 of OV743716.1, forward strand.
AAGACTCAGTGAAGAGACTCAGGGCGGATATTTGAATCTGTAACCCCAGCCAAGCTCGTTTTGGAGCATTGCACTCTCTTACGACTTCCAAGTAAATTCCAAGAAAGTTTAAGACTTCACTGAACTCAGTCGGAAGGCAAAGTTCACTGTGTCTCGTCTGGGTACGATTGGATCACGCGAAATGAAATAACCCCAGAACTAACTGGACAAGGCTCAGAGAAGAGTTTTCGGGACCCGAACTGACGATGTGTCTGCCTTTATCCTGGTCCAGGCATGCATTCACTGTTATACTGGATATGAGCACAACTGCAGATGGCATGACTCTCCAAGTCTCTTAGAGGTCAGCAGTTATTCTGCTGTATCTTGAAAACTACTGACTTGAGATGAAATGGTCTAACCTTTGTTTGTTTATAAATTCAGGTTTCAAAGTGAGAGCCAAAATTTTGCACGATTACGTTAGAGCAACATTTACTTTGGAAATAATTAAAATACTCGTGATACCGCGCTTAGCGATACCTCAGGACAGTGTTGTACCTCAGTGGACACGTACTCCCACCCGTACAATTTGTCCCTTAAAGTTTTCGACACAATATCTGTAACACCCTGTACACCCGACTGTTCACCTCAAAAAGAAGGCGCATTTTGTAGGTTCGAATGGAATATAAATTCCATTTTATAGTCTGTGACTTCTCTTGTCAACCACACTGTATAGTTGTTAGTATGTACATCCAGACTTATTTGCAATTTGCTTCTTGTCCAAAGTCCTTGAAGCGTAAGCAAACAAGAAGAGATCTAGATTATATGAGTCGGGCGAGAGGGCGATGAGTGCTTCCATGTTGCAAAGTGAATTTCGATTGTGTTGACTTAGGTCATGTTAGACGGTGTAGACTCATTCTTTCTTCTAGTAAAACACCAAACCCAGCACAAGGACGACAATGTCGACATGAAAGTCAAGTAGGAAATACCTTCTTGTGCTATTTTTTCCCCACAATCTTCTCCTTCGTGAATCCTTGCTGTTACTTTCCTCTTCGATATAACAATTCTTCTTGCCAAATATTGACTCTGAAATTGCTCCGTACTTCTGCGGACATGCGTTCAAGTGAACTTTAGCTGAAGAGTTAATGAACTCGGCATGTTTCAACTGCAACTTAGCTGCCTTAATTACCAGATCAAAAGGACCACCTTAGGATTTCTCCACTAACACTGTTTTTTAGGAAAGACTAAGAACTCGTTTTCTTTCCATTTCAACATTTTACTCGTATTTGTTCCGCTGGCACGTATAGATTGAAGTTCTGTTCAAATCATGTTGCACATTGTGTTTCGTGTTTCGTCGTTACTTTGAAAAGTGAAAAAGGATGCGAAAGAAGAGCTCTTCAAGGGTGTATGAGTATGTAAGCAGTCGTAATAAACATAAATAAGGAATCCAATATTCAAAAGCATTCAATATACGGATACTCGTATTCGTAGTCGCATAATACTCGTAAATATATGCAAATAGTATGGCGTTTCTGGCTGAACCAGCAATTTGCACCAATAACTGTGCACATCATAAGGATCCCGGTACTAAATTACCAGGACATTTACGCGGAGGCATCCTATCACTGTATAACATGCCAATTCGAACGTGGGAAAACCAAGAGTGAAATGAAGTCCCGCAGTGAGATGAATGATAAGGAGTACGCGAGGATGATGGAGTCATGGCGCAAACTTTCAGTCACGTAGTTGATGTTCTTTGGTTAGAGAATGGAACTCAATATCCTCAAATGAGCATGTAGAGCGGTGATGAAAATTAATTGAAAATGGATATCTAAAGCATCCCCCAGGGGATATAGTTTGTTCTACTTATTTTTATTTTTTTTTTTTTTTGTATCTGGGTTTGAGTGACTTCATTAGAGATAGATTATTGACGTAAACGTGTTATCTGGGGAGAACTTTTACGATAAGCAGTTTGTTTTTGTAAAGATATTTTGGAGTGGTGCCATAGCATGGGGAATTGGATCTGCATATAGTTACGGATTCGAGGAACTCGAGGGAAAAATTATGAAAATTACAATAAATAGAAGGTCTTGTTCACTTTAATTATTATTAGTACGCATTTTGCAAGATTATTTTAACGGGGCCTTCTATTTTAACAATTTTGAAATGATCAAATTAGACGAAGCAATTTGTATGAGTGTAATTGTAATTGGTTTTAGTTTTCCCTTACTTATGCCAAGCCAACTGATTGAAATCGATGCCTGTGGAGCCTCACGGACCTCTAATAATTATATCATTGTATGTATGCCTCGATAAATTTGGAAATAGACAAGAGCCGAGAGAAGGGATAAAAGTTTAAAAACCAAGGAGATTATGTGGTTAGAAAACAAGCAGCTTCAAAGTTAAGATCTAAAAAAAACTAACAACTACATTTACTTCGGGTTAATCAATTAATTTATTAATCAATTGAATCACATTTTCAATCCAAAATCTTAATCATGATTGATTTAGATGTAACTGCTGTTGAAAACCTTGTTCAGAAGTCAATAATTGGCGCAAATAAATTATAGATGGTGATTAGATGTTGTAGAATAGGGTAGGCGGTGACAATTTGGTAATAATTGGTATCAAGGCTTAATTTTTCAACATTAGCCTTATATGCGCGCACTCCTTCAAAAAAAAGAAAGATAACTACACCAAAGATAGCTTCTGCGAGACCTTTCAACAAGGCCTGCAAGCAATGCCCGAGCTATGATATTAAAATTGTCCTCGGCGATTTTAATGCAAATGTAGGAAGAGAGGGCATCTTTGGTACTGTCGGTAAGTATAGCGTGCACAACATAACGTCTGGGTAATCGACCTTGCGCCGTGGCGAAACAATGTCGTAGCTAGCACGCGGTTCCCACATTTCGGAATTCACAACGACAATTAGCATTATGGATCTCCGAATGTTCCGAGGAGCCAACATCAACTCGGCCCATACAACAATGAAGGTGTGGTTGCAGATATCCTGAACATCGTAAAGAGAAGCAATTACTTTGAGGAATTCCGCCGTCAGACAGCTACAATTGCCAGAGATTGCCAAAACCTTTTCCGATCGAGTCACTCTTAGTCTCTTAAGAGGTCCACTATCGCCAGCATCAAATATCGGAAATTTTACCAAAAGGTTAAAACAAAATACCACGGATACAGAAGCCTATGGAGGCGAAGAAGGAAACTTTGTAGTAGAGTTAGAGTCGCAGTCGATGCTGAGGATTTGGAAAGAGTATTTCTGCATACTATATTACGGCGATGAACAACCAAATACCGCTGTCAGACAGAATAAACTTTTCAGTCTGATCGATGTAGACCAACCATTTCGTCCACCTGACCTGGAGGAAATGAAGATAGATAAAAAAAAAGTGACTGTGGCAGGCGATGTCTTGATAAGGAGCATTAACCAACTCATCTGTAAAATATGATCGCCAACTACAGAGGCATCAGTCTTCTTAACATCGCATATAAGTCCTTATCTGCGTCCTGAAGCCATTCGTCAACAATCTGATTGGTCGATATTAGTGGGGCATCATGCCAGAAAAGTTCATTATCGGCCAAATATTCACGCTTCGAAAGATTTTGGAGAAAACCCATGAGCTTCAGATCGATTCACACCACCTATTCACCGATTTAAAGACCGCGTATGACAGCGCCCATAGGAACAAGCTGTACAGAGCAATGTCTGGTTCTAGCATCTCTATCAAACTCACCTGTCTGTGCAGGATGACGATGTAGAGTACAAGCTGCTCCATCAAGGCAGTAAAGATCTTACTGAGACTTTTGATGTCAAAAAGGGTTTTAGACAAGGCGTTTTCTAAAAATCACGCACCAACACAAGAGACACGATCTTTCAGAGGCAGTCCTTATTGTAATATTGTCATTATCGGAAGAAAGGAGCTTTGTTTCAATCAGAGCAAAACCAAGTAAACGCTGTCCAAACAGAAACGACTGACGTTTTGAACAAAATGTCACATTCGACAGATCTAACTTTGAGTAAGTTAAGGACTTTGCCTACCTACCTATGCTCCATTATCAATTCAGACAACAACACTAGTTTCGCCGAGATACTTCTTTCGGCTAAGGAAGCAACTGACTAGTCTTGCACTTAGGTGCAGAGGCATGGAAATTATGAAATATGAGCGAAGGCCCAACAACTGAGGTGGCTGTGTCATGTATAGCGGAGCATTGGTCTCCAGTCTTAAATAAAGCGCAGTAATGGAAGACCACGACTTAAGTAGCACACAAAAGTGGTAGCGGACCTCAAGTAACTTAGCATGCGAAACTGGAGGCAACTACCGAAGGATCGAGCTGTTTGGAGATGCTTGCTAAAACCTTCACTTCTAGAGCGGCGCAAGAAAGAACAACAAAACGGTTGAAATGACAAAACACTAAAACCGATTAAGCCCTAGCAATGAAAACCGCATTCTTTTCTTCCGTCTCTAACAAGATCAATGAAAGAAAGCTTCTAACATTGCCTCTGTCAGTAGCGCATAATGTCAAGGTGTGGCCGGTGCTTCAACCAATCCACTGCAGTTCCAGTGGATTGAAATAGGACAAAGCTAATAAGAAGAATAGGGAGATCAAAGACGTATATTTTCGGGATTTAAACTAAATCTTGCATACCATCTTCCCTTGTTTTATTCCAAATGAGTGCAGATGAAAGACGACATCTTCACCGCGAGTTTTTCCAGTTGATTCAGATTAATCACCACTAATTCAAATCTGCTGCTGCTGCTCTATCTAGAAACACTTTCGTGTTGAACATAAAAGGCAGGAGACATTGGTGGTAAAGAAAACATCTCTGGTTTTGGGCGCTTAAGGAGTCCACATTACCTAAAAGCGATTGCCCTCTGAAGTAGTCATTTCTGACCATTAATACATCGAATTCAGAATTGGATGCCAAGCCACAACCTTGGTGAAGAGGAACAATTCGCGGTAGTCTACTGGACACGAGTTAAGGAGGAACTTAACAAGTTCGAAAGACTACTCTGCCTAAGCCAATGGCAAAACAAAAGGTAACGGAGTGCCTGTCTACAAAATAATCCTGCAGATTACCCATTCCCTCTGAAGTATCTTCAAAAAAAATCCAGAAAACTTCTAAACAGGTAAATTAGGACAAATTTGGGAAAGACTGAAATCTTTACACATCGAGGCAAAAAGAACATAAGAAGCTACCTTGTACCTACTTCCAATGTGTTGGAGAGCATGGAATGAACGGTCGATTTCCAGTACCTTCTGGGCATTTATATTGACACAATATGCTGACTGCCGCCAATTTGTGATGACGGAGGTAAACATAGGATGCCCGCAACATGACTAGTGGCAACTGGCACCACCATCGGTCGTAGAAAACTTCTAATTCAAACTTCTTGCTTCGGCAGAGTGAGGAAACTTTCGCCCTGATGTAGAGCTTTTCACCGAGAGGGGTTCTTTTGGATCTACACAGTTATGATGTAATATCTTTTTCATCGGAAGAAACTCTTAAGATATGGTCCTAGAACCGCCTAAATGTGGGGCTGACGTCTTTCTGGGTGGTAATGACTTTAGAATTCCATCTTCGCTTGAAAAACTTGCATATGTCTTCCAAGCTGAGGAATACGCAAGCCTTATATCAAATGACGAAATTTATTGTAAGGAATAGGCGGAGTGACCGCCAAGCTATGCTCAAAACCCTACTGAACCTCTCTAAGTTAGTTCAGAATTTAAGACTTTGCAGAGCGACGTTCGAAGGCTGTATACACTGATTCCTGTTTGGTTTTTAGGCCACAATGGAATCACGAGAAATGGACCTGATTACTGACGAAAATTTTGTAGATCCACAACCTATGTCGACTGCAATCGATGACAAACCCAACCCAAGTGATGATCACAACAAACAGCGCCGGAAGAAGAATGATCTAGGAAACACTGTCGATCTTGTAGCGAGGAAGCACCATCGAAATGTAGCCGAAGCTCAGACTAAGGCACCAAAATAACATGAAGTTATCCAACATACAGAAAAATAAAGGGAACTTACTTATGGTCAGCAAAATTTTGAGTAGTTATTAGGCATGTAGTGTAGTCTGACTTCCGAATTACTTTACTCCAAAGGTAAAGCTCGTAGCGTGACTTTTAAACCACTCCAATCAGCGCAGAATCTGGTTATTTGTGCAAAACTCGTAAGTCGACTTTAAAGATGTAATGACTATTGAAGCAGAAGCGATAAAGATGGGTTCAATGATCTGTAAAGGAGAAACAAAGTATATGCTTTCAACAAAGAGAGACACACAGCATCTACGATTAGCACAAAAAATCAGGGTAGACAATTTTGGAGTAGTAAAAGACAATGAATATACCTCGGCTCCGTGATCAACTCCGGCAATGACACTGGCGCCAAACTTCTTCTTTGGCCAAAGACGGTGATTAGGAATAAGGCAAATATTCCCGGGTTAAAAAGTAATCACTTTTCGTATGTCTGTAAATACAGACCAGCTATCTTGGCACAAAGTATAACACAGGTTTCACCATTTACGTGCGTAGTGATTACCAAACTCTACCACAATGTAGTCCTTGTTCCAATCCGGAATTCAATTTCATGTGGTTAAAATCCCATCTCCGTAAGTTAGTTTTCCACTGGTGCTTTGTTCACAGAAGCCCCAAACTAGACAGCAATTCAGCCTTTAACGAGTTTAATGCGCTATCTAACTCCATACAAAGAATTGTATCATTCACAAATCCGCTGGTCAATATGGTATATCTCCCCTTCTTCTGAAGAGGTGTTCTTCAACGCTGGCAAAACCACTGCGTAAGCTTTTTCATCAGTCCTAATATCCATCAACGAACTCTTGTCTGCTACTTCTAATCCAATATATTCCTTTGCTGACAACAGTACTCTTTGCATTTCGTTCCTGAGCTCGCGGCCCTGCTCTTGGGCTGTAGAACGGAAACAGCAGCGAATGCTAAGCGGCATAACCAGTTGGGGAACTATCAACAGATTGGATATGGTCAGGGTGTCTGCTGTCGCTAAAGCGAAATTCAAATACCCAGCCATGAATGGCACATGCATCGTTGAAACCAAAAAACTTTCCATTCTCGGTATGTGTGTCAATGACAACTTACGTTGGAATGACCACATATTCGAAATCGCAAAAAATGTAGCGAAATATCTAGGTTTCCTTAAGCGATATAGCTATAAGACCTTCATTCGCCCAAAATTGGAGTACAATGCTCATATCTGGTCAGGTGCCCCTAAGACATTCTTCCTTTCTTGCTGGATGGGATTCAAAACCGTGCGATAACACTTACAGGTGATGGTTATACATATAACCGGGTCGATTGACACACGCGACTACCGATAGAATGTCTCCTGCCTCACCATGTTTAATAGCTATTTTTTACCACCAGTGCTCCTCAGAAATTGCCGGTAGGATTCCCCTTCAAACATCCAACCGTAATACCCGTCTCGTTATGAATGCTCATCACTTTCGGACGTACCCTAAAATTTCGTGATTCTTTCCTAAGCCGAACAACTTGCCATTACAATCTTCACACATTTAAAACCAACGTACATCGGTACCTCAGGCGATGGCGATGGCGCGATAGTTAGCTCATTGGACTATCACGCAGACAGCCTGGGTTGATTCCAACAATTTTTTTAAATTGCCATCGCTCTTTCGGCGGGCAATGGCAAACTCCCGAAAGTAAAATTGCCTACGAAAAAGCTTCTAAGGAGTGCCGTTCGGACTCGGCGATAAACCGTAGGTCCCGCTCAGATGTTACAAAAATGACAACATGAGCAACACAAATGAGTGTCAAGAAGCTAGGCCATGGCCCATATCGGGCTGCCAATGCCGCAGTGTTTTTTTTTTTGTGTACATCGGTACCTCTCATTTCTCTCTCCCTAAATTTCCTTCGCTCGCGCTATGCGAAAACATTTTAAGGGTACATACTCTGGGTTGTGCCGCCTAAAATATTTATGAGGTACATTTGCTACTCCTAGGCACGGATCCATGTATACATTAGCCCCTCTTACTGTTAATTTGATGGATCGGGTGACAGCGACGTTCTTTGATGAATGATAAAGTGAGGAAACCATGTGAAAACTATTATATTTCACTCCGCACCTAAATCAGTAAGGCCAAGTCTATTTCCAGACGTGGTGTGATGTCGGCTATGCTTAAGATGTGTCCTCTTCACCTCCGGCCCTCAAATTTCAACGTCATACTCGTTCTAAGGACAATATTCGCTAGTTTTCTCAAGTAACTTCTATCTGCTCCGTTCACTATATGTTCCACTATACTTAGCCCATTCAATGTTCGAATAACTCATGTACCATGTAGTTGTCGTAAACGGTAGTAATCTGATCTCATATAACAACATAATAAACAAATGTCCTATACAAACACCTACCTACGAGTACAATTCAAGGTCCTCACGAGGATATCCTCTTGTACCCTGAACCAATATCTGCAACAGAATTCATTCCCACACCACCTTGGGTATTATTTCAAACTGCAAAGTACGTCAGAATTGGTTTTTGACTTTCTCTTTTACTGCATCCCTTTATTGAGTAAAATAAGTGAAGCATTAAAAGTGCCAAGTAATTTCTTTTCAACCTTCCAACCAATTTAACTTTTCAATATTCGCAATATCCCGATATACCAGTACCCGTACACCTCCAATTCGGTCCGCTTATTCATGCTCATAACCGAAGTTCGAGTGAAAACTGCTCGTGTCAGTAACATTTTATTTTTATCGACCTACAAACGGAACACTGTCGATGATTAAGTTTCAACCCCCCAACCCAACTCAATGTGAGATTGTGCCCCAATAACCACAGAAACAACTCCCCTGAGGGAGATACAGTAAAAGCCGCGAAATAAATACGAGTACAAAACTGCTAACTTACCTTCGTAAGTGCGCCGTTCCTCTAACCAGTCCTGGAGTGTAAGCATTCACCGTCACCGAGGAACCTTTAAGAATGAAAAAGAAAAAGAAAAAGAAAACATACGAAAAACTCAAAAAGTTTTAGCGATAAAGGGTTTGATAAATGACACAATTTACCGTAAGGACATTCTAAAACACCCGGAAACCCATTCGAAACTTACCTTTCAGTTCTTTAGCCAGCCATTTGCTGGCTAAAATGACAGCCAATTTGGAATGCGAGAACGCATCCCTGGCATGAAACTTCACCGACCAAGTGCCCATGTTAAGGGGGTCATCAATGTCCATTTTGGCAGCAGCATGGGCATGAGCGGAAGCATTGATAACCCGTCCATTTTCGGATTTCTTTAAATGCGGCATCAGCAAATGTGTCAGCAAAAACTGTGACAGATAGTTAACTTGCAAATGCATTTCGAAGCCATCGACGGATTTCGACTCTGGATGAAAAATGACACCGGCATTGTTGATCAGAATGTCCACACGTTCGAAATCAACCAAAATGTCCCGTGCAAATCGCCTTACACTGTCAAAGGACCGCAAATCAAGGCATCTGGCTTCAATTAGATATTCGCCAGCAACTTGACACTGTAGCTCCCGTTTGAGTATGGCCACTGCTCGTTCGGCTTTTGTTAGGTCCCTGCATGCCATGATAACGTGTCCACCTCGAGCCGCCAGTGCTTTGGATATCTCGAAACCTATGCCGCTGTTACCGCCCGTCACAATGACAATCTGTCTCTCGATCTGGTTTACATTTGGACACTTTTGGCCGCCCATTAGAGTCCTGCAATGAAAGAGTTAAACGTTGTTATTTGTGTTGAGAGATACAAATACGTACATACTCGTACATACTGTACATCTAAGGGTTGTTTGAAATCTAACTTAAGCAATGCTATTCTAAATTCTTTGTATGTAACGGCATCTGGGTATTTATTTGCTACAGTCAGTGCCATGAGTCTGGTGCTTTTTGGCAAATTTGTAGTCGATCCTGTGTAAGAGCCTTTACAACTCTGCATACTAATTGCAAACTTTTTTTGCTGCTCTTTCAGTTGATTTTCTCTTTTCGTTTCGACTAGCTAGCTGGTCTTTATTTTTCTTTCCTACCCTTCCTCTAAGGATTTTTTTTCTTCGCCAAAGCTAAGGGTAAGTACTCATGTACAGGGGTGTAGCAGGCGATGGATAATGGAATGTTGGAAAACTTCAAGTCGAGGAATGATTAATGAGACGGGGGAAATTCAAATTGAATTAATGAGATGCAATGAGCTGAGGAGGATTGGTGGAGTGGAGATTCTTAACTGGCTCTTCAACTACCACTGATGATGCTGCTGCTGTGTTGGTTGTTTTTGTTGTTGCTGTTACTGTTATTGTTTGCATTAATTGAAAGCAGTTAAGCGCCTCTTAAGACTAATTTGATGGTCGCTGTTGTGTTTGGTAAAAAGTTTTTCTGTTCTTTCATTGTATTTCAGCGAGTACACGATGAGATGAAAAATGCGCTCTCCACGTATGTTGGCAAGTTTAACATTCTAAAATCCTTTTAAACGAGTATTGATGCCCCATATTGCATATTGATTATAAAAAATTCAACAAAGTGAATGAAAAATGATTATCTGTCGGAGATTGTATCTGAAAACCATTAATATAGGCTTCACGAAGTGGGCCAAACTTCCTTCGTTTTATTAGGGAGAGAGGGCATTAGACGACAACTTTAACATGCCAACGTAAGCCAAAAACCTTAAAGTATTGTGTAAAGCATTCCCTTCCTCCGTTACAAAATCGAATGACTCATAAAAACTAAGGATATCCCTGTGTCCATTAGAGTGGGAAAAGTTCCCTAACTTAGCTGGCAAATTTAGGGATGTTTTCAACAGAACCCATGGTGTGTGCACAATACTCATTAATGCTGGCAACGATTAGTATAAGGCCTAGTAGAAGTAGCATCTTCCAACAGGTGCTGGTTCTTTAAATGACGAGAATGAGCCTCTGCAGCCGAACATCTTGCAGCTCTGCTAATAAGCCCTACTTCACGCCTCCCCGTGGCGCCATCTGGGAATCTCACTAGAGATTGCGAAGTGAAGGGGGCAAATGGCGAGTTTCCAGGACTTAGTCAGGGTCTTGGAAAAGAGATGGTGGCGGACATCCCGGAACGGGTTACTGGCTCCGGTGTAACCGACGCCTCGTCCTAGGGGCATTAAAAATGGAACTGGTCCTCCAGGTTGGGGGTTGTGCCGCCGGGGTGACTGCCCGGCCATTTAAAACAAACAAAAGTTACGAAGCATCAACAAGCCTCGGATATGGACGAATCTACTGTTGACAACCCACGCAAACGATTTAAGGACAATGAGCTTCGGATATGCACGTGGAATGTTAGATCCCTTAATAGACCACGTGCAGCCGAGCAACCCTAGACTGCTGCAAAGCAGACATAACCGCCATTCAAGAAATGCGATGGGATGGGCCGGACAAAAAGAGGATGAACAGCAGCGCTTATTTGGATGCGGATTTGCTGTCGGAGGCAGACTAAGACAGGAAGTCCTCAGCTTCCGGCACGTGAGCGAGCGCCTCGTAGCAATCCGCATCAAGGCTAAATTCGCCAACATAAGCCTTATATGTGCGCATGCCCCCACAGAGGAGAAAGATGACGACACCAAGGATGCCTTGTACGAGCTCCTCAACAAGACCTACGAGCAATACCCTAGCTATGACATTAAAATTGTCCTCGGTGATCTTAATGCAAAGCTAGGAAGAGAGGGAATCTTTGGTGGAACAATCGGAAAATATAACCTGCACGATACCACTTCCGAGGAAGAAGAATGAGCGTGAGAAGCACGCGATCGAGGAAATTGAGAGATGCTACTCCAGGAATGAGGTTCGGAAGTTTTATCAAAAGGTACAAATAACATGCCACGGAAACAAACCCCGAACCGAAGCCTGTAGAGATGAACAAGGGAACATCGTAGTAGAATCGCAGTCGATGCTGAGGATTTGGAAAGATCATTTCTGCAGACTGTATAACGGCGATGACGGACCAAATACCGCTGTCAGGCAGAATCAACCTTTCAACCTGGACGATGATGACCAACAATTCCGTCCACCCGACATGGATGAAGTTAAGATAGCCATATCGAAGCTTAAGTCCAACAAAGATGCTGGAGCGGATGGCCTGACTGCCGAGCTCTTCAAAGCGGCAGGCGATGACTTGGTAAGGAGCATACACCAACACACCTGAAAAATATAGTCGGACGAAAGTATGCCCGATGAATGGAACCTCAGCATTGTTTGTCCGATTCTCAAGAAAGGAGACCCTCTTAACTGCGCCAACTACAGAGGTATCGGTCTCCTTAACATCGCATATAAGATCTTATCTGCCGTATTGTGTGAACGCCTGAAGCCGTTCGTCAACAACCTGATAGGTCCATATCAGTGTGGCTTCAGGCCAGGAAAGTCCACCATCGACCAGATATTCACACTACGGCAGATCTTGGAGAAGACCCATGAGCTTTAGAACGATACCTACGACTTATTCGTCGATTTTAAGGCCGCATATGACAGCATCTATAGAGACGAGCTATATAGAGCAATGTCTAGTTTTGGCATCCCTGCCAAACTCGTCCGTCTGTGCAGGATGACGATGGAGAATGCACACTGCTCCATCAAGGTGGGTAAAGATCTCACCGATGCCTTTGATATCCAGAAAGGATTAAGACAAGGCGATGCGCTGTCGTGCGATTTTTTCAACATCGTACTTGAAAGAATAGTGCAAAACTCACGAGCAAATACAAGAGGCACTATCTTTCAAAAGTCCGTCTAACTGCTTGCATACGAGTGAATATCCAAAGACTGAGATGACTGGGTCATGTAGAGCGCATGGACATCAGTGCTCCGGTCCGAAAAGTATTCGAATCCGCTCCCGAGGAACAGCACAGTAGAGGAAGGCCAAGACTCAGGTGGCGCACGCAAGTGGAAGAGGACCTCACCCAACTTAGCGTGCTGGCCAGGGAGAAACTTGTTGACTGAGTCCCAGGTCCACCCCCGAACTGTAGCGCCACTTAAAGTAAAGTAAGCTAAGAAGTTTAGAAAATAACGTCCTGATACCAGTAAAGGCCTTCTAAAATGTTTCAAAGAATGGTCTCCGACTGCGGAAGTTTTTCTTTCTGTCGGAACAGGGCCCTTAGACGAAAAAATAGTCCATTGTACTCCTTGTTTGCTCCATTTGAAAAAATTTCCAAGTCTTTTGAGGCAAGATAAGTAAATTTTGAGTCATAAAGCGCCAACGGTACCAACATTCACCATCTGAAGGTCGAGTACCTAAAATACAGCCTGATACGGGCGTAGGCCGGACATTTACAAAAGACAACTCAGTGATGAAGTCATGACTTTTCCACCAAGAGTCGCAGAATGTTGTATAACTTAAGCGCAGCTAACTCGTCACTATGCCAGTAAAGAACTCTAAGATGTTCCTACTGATTTACAGGAGGCTGTTCACCTAGAGGCAGCGGAAGCATTCGTTTGACCTGCCAGCAACCACTCCATTTATGCTCATGTCGGTGGATCACCCAACCTAGGACTCAAGCAGCATTGTGATCGGGAAATGGGGTAGGCTGAGAGATGTGCAATCTGACAATATTCAGTGTTGTAACTGTTTTTCACACATCAATTGTGCTTAAAAGATTTTCACGTGGTAACCGTCAGGTACTGGATAATGTCCATCCGCACTCGACTTGCTAAACTTATAAGCGCAAGTGCTGACCAGAAGACAAAACTTACAGCACTATAAACGGGACTGCGGATGAATTCCCCAGATGGAATCAAGTGTGAAGAAAAAATCTGAAAACAAAACAATTGAGACCCTACCCGGGCTACTCTGAAATGTTTGGAGCTCAGGCCGATAAGGATTTCCGAAACTAAGTCAAGGTCTTGGACCCATCGTCCTAAAGGGTTCAATAATTGAACAGTTTCTCCAGTTTGGGAATTGTGCCGCCGGTTGTGCGATTTATTCAGCATCATGCTTGAAAGAATAGTGCAAAACTCATGCGCAAAGACAACAGGCATAATCTTTCAAAAGTCCGTCCCATACTCGCATACACCGATGATATTGAGGTAATAGAAAGAAAGCAGCATGATGTTGGTGGCGCGATTGTTGGTGGATTGACTGTTGGTTGAGACCCAGGTCCAACACGGACTGTAGCGTCACCTAAAGTAAGCAGGTGATTTAAAGACAGAGCTCTTCTTTCAAAATTAAGGATCTATGACATAATTGGTAAAACCTCATCATTGAAGCCAGCGAACACTGAATTCTCGAATGGAAAGTTCTCCATATTATTTCGAAGGTAGAGATTGTGCATTAATCCCGATATTGCAGGTCGTGGTTCGGGTCAATAACTGCATTCCGTTTGCAATGAGACTTTTAGTGCATACACTAATATATCCTATAAATTTCGGAAGGATCACGATATCACGAATGCAGTGACTAAACTTAAAAAAGAGAGATCTTTTAAACCAGGCCAACTACAGAGGATTCAGTCTCCTTAAAGTTGCTGTATAACAACCTTTGTTAACAATATGGTTCTAATCAGCTTACGGTTAGTTCTACCATTGACCTTAAGGCATTGTGCTGATGGCCACTACATTGCCATTGGTTGTCAGGCCACATATGATAGCCCAACGATGGGCATAGTGCCAAAACCAATGACTGAGACCATAAGTTAAGAAAGTAAAAAACATGTTTACATGTACTCTTTTCAGCCGCAGATATCACCTCGGCCAATTCTGAATTTGTAGATTGAAACTTATAACCAATAGGTAGAGGTATTTTCTCTTACGGCTTTGATCTAAGCACCGTCTTATGGCCGTTGTAGTCTTTTTCAGCCCAGAATAATGGCTATAAAAGCCAAGTTTTATCTTGAAAAGGGGACTTCCATGTAACCGTCGCGAGTTCATTTGTCCGTGCGAATCTGAAACTTTGTTATCTCAGACTATCAGTCGACGCATGACGTTTCTTTAGGGAGGGCATAGAGATGCAATAAGTGTACTACCGTCGGTCTCCAACTCAATTTTGCTATGCGGCGCTGAGATATGGGCTAATAAGCTGTCGAGACGGGGTCTCCGAAAGCGACTCACCTCGATACAACGCGTCGAGGCCCTCATTGTACAAGTTTCACACTACGGTGAGGTGGGATATCCCCTCTCTTCCCCCAAAATACATAGTTTTAATGGGCCTCAAATTAGCAACTTCTACCTTACCTAACCAAACATGGACTTGACTATTACACAACCTTGTGAATCAGTCGTTGTTGCTTTGCTGTGAAATCAATTAAAAAATAAAAGTCCCTTGTGGGATATGGATAATGTACTCTACAAGGCTTTTCATCTTCCTTATGGTCAACATATGGACTACACGACGACATACCATAAATAGATAAAAACGACATAGTGATGATATGACCACAACTCCTGATTGTAGTATATTCCAATCCGTCCCGGAGGGACACAGTCTGAAAAGAAGATATCGCCTTAAAAAGACCTCGTTCAAATCTTGATGAACCACAATGACTTGCGATAGGTGTTGCTTATGACTTATGTCTTCCCTAGCCTATAGCAATACCAGAAGTCAGTTAGTAAGGCTACAAAAATCTTTCCAGTCATTTCCTTTGACTTTGGGATATGTTAAGGAATCAAACTAAAAATGTATCTGAGGAGAAAGACTGCGATTCTTCATAAAGGTATTCAACGAAATTTTCAACAGGATTAGTTGAACAATGCATGCCCAAGATTGTGACGTCGAGTGTGTCTCAATTCGTTTTTGGGCAAACATTTTGTTCTAAATTTTTGATGAAGAAGTGACTCAGCAACAACTCGTGGACGCATTAAATTATTTGAACCAGAGGGCAGACGCCAGTTTATTCATTTGCTCACTTAAAATGCGTAATGTTGGCTACTGCTTCTTTCCCTCAATTTAATTGAAACACTCAACGTTTTGTTCCCCCTTTTCCATTTGTTTCTGATTTCCTAATAAGGGGCTGACGATGATCTATAATTTGTTTTTCCATCGTTTTTTGTTTTATAAAAAGATAAATTCGTGTTCCTACCTAGGATAAGACTTAGAATGAATTTACATTGATTATGAACCAATTCACACTAAAAATTATATTTCAGAAATTTAAGAAAACGTAATAGATGCACACGAAATGTCTAGAGAACACTTTAAGTTCTTTAAATTCCCACCACTTCAATTCAATTAAACCAATTGTTTCGAGGCTTTCATGGCAAAATAAAAACAAAAAAATGCACTCAATAGTAAGACTGAAGATATATTGAAAAAAAAAAATTAATAGTAGTAATAAAGCACACCTGACGGTAACAATAATCCCAATAACAACGGCAATAATAAATGGCCACCAGGTCTTTAACGGATCAGCATTTTCAAATATTGACATAAAACTCTCCATTTCCGTACACCGATGAATTTATGGATTTCAAAAACAAAACTCTTAAAATATTCGAAAAAATCTAAAGCCTGACGGTTGTACCACACTCTCACTACACTTTCAGGAAACAACAACTGCGAATGCACACAGTCAACTGGACAAGTCAACATAACATGCAACCCGAGCGGTGGCAATTGTCCGCTAACCGAAACATTTTTATTTACAACTTTCATCTCGAATGTGTATCTGATTTTTGTATGTATCTTCTAAATTCAGTTCACTTGTCGGCTGCACTTCGTTTTATAAAAAATGTTCGAAGTTGTGACAGATACATGTGAAACAGTGCGCTTAAGAGGTGCTTGATGCCCTTAAAATGTTTCAAATCTAACAAAAGTAATAAAGGTACCGATGTACGTTGGTTTTGAATGTTTGCAGGTTATAATGGAAGCAAGTTGTTTAGGCTTTGAAATGAATCACGTTATTTCAAGTGAGCGTGAGAGTTTTTTTTTTTTTTTTTTTTTTTTAAATGCATTTTTTTTTTATTAATTCATTGATTCTTACATGCTAGACAAAAAACGCTTAAAAATTAGCTTAAATAACTTAGAAAACTATCTTATTCTAACTTACTGGTCCCATGCGGACACTCTAAGTTAAACATAATCTAATTCTACATGTCTTTCGACGTTCCTTACAGTACTCTTTTTATTGTTGCATTAATTTAAAAACTAAAACTAAGAAAATAAATTGTATTAAGTAAAAAACTTAGTAAATGGACATTTTTTTGTTTTTCTCTTAATATAAAACTTACAGACTACTTAAAAAAAAAAAAAAAATAATAAATCTTAAGCCTACTTAACCTACTTAAGCTAACTTATTGTATTGTTTAAGTACTATTTCTTTCTTTTTTTTGTGTGGATTACCACTTTTATTAGATGTTACCCATCTCTGTTGTTTTTTAATTTTTTTTTTTGTTTTATTTTTTTTATTTTTTATTTTTTTTTTATTTTTTTTTTTTTATTTTATTTTTATTTTTTTTTTATAATTTTTGTTTTTAAATCTACCTTAATCCTACCTACATCTATGTAAGCCGGCCATGACTAAATAATAGGCAGACCCGCTCTGCTTCCTAACGAAGCTATCTAGTATTGGAGAGATTCGACAATGAAGCTTCCCCTTCTTCTGCAAGCCACCAAAATTGTTGGTGCTGCCGAGTAACATCCCTCATGTCGCGACCCCCTACCGACCTACTAAACCGGAGACGCTCAGCACTGCCGTGTGCGACGTCTCTGTCGTAGTTGAGTCGCCTGTCCGCAGCTGTTCGAGCGACGTGGAAGATTAACGGCACCGCTAATCTATCCTGGATCAGACCTTGTTTGTCGAGGTAGAGGAACGCTTCTGGAGGAATAAAGCCGTCAAAGCGAACTCTCTCGTGATACATATAATTGGGGTAGTAAGCCCCAGAGATCAGGTTGTTCGACGAGGTCATTGCTCTTGCAATGTGCCTTCGAATTAACTTAATAACAAAATTGTCCACTCGTATTAGGTTCGCCCTATTGTACAAGACCTCATTAGGATAGAATTTGATGTACTCAGACTCTGGTGTTCTGTATAAGCGAAGACAAGCCCTAAGGCAAGTCCTCTCAAACACCCGAATCTTTTCCAAAAGACTTGCTCTCACGTTGAACCACACGGGACAACCAAATGTAAGCATAGGCCGAATAAGGGCCATGTAGCAGATCACCTTTACCCCCGCATCGAGTTGCCTGCTATAAAACAGTCTCTTTGTAAGGGCAAAAGCACCTCTGGCTCTGGCCAGAGCAACATCTATATGTTTGTTAAAATACAGATATTGATCTAGCCAGATCCCAAGGTATCTGACTACATTACGACAAACAAGTGGCTGCCCGTGTTGTCCCACGATCTGAAACTTTCGCCAATTCTTTCTGGTATCCGCAGAGGCCCCAGACAAAGGCGTCCTAAAATTAATGGTTTCCGACTTCTGAAAGTTGATCTTCAACTTCCATTCGTCGCAATATTGTTTAATTTTGTCGAAGTCACGTTGCAAAAGAATGTTTATAACCTCAATCTTTGGACCTGATCTGTACGCGATTAAGTCGTCTGCGTACGCTATGGCATGGTGAAGTGAACCTATCAGATCACTTGTGTAAATGTTGAAAAGGATTGGCGAATTGACCGCACCTTGTTGCAGACCGTTTTTAATGTTGAATGTACCAGTAGAAGTCACATCGCCATTTTTCACGATGAACTGTCTATCTGTGAGCATATTGAAAAGAATATACAGCAGTGGTTTACTAATGCCCAGTCTGTTCAACTTGTAGAAGAGTCCCTCTAACCATACGGTATCGAAAGCCTTCTCCAAATCAATCAGGCAGGCACCCGTGCACTGTTTCTTGGCTTTGTTCCATTGGATATCAGAAACCAGCTTAGACGCGGCATGAATAACGTCATGCCCCGCCTTGAAACCGAATTGGTTATCCGAAACTATATTTCTGTCCTCAACCCACTTAGTCAGGACTCTATTGATGACTTTTTCGAAAACCTTACTGATGTTTGGAAGGAGACTAATCGACCGGAGATTCGCCGGATTGGAGGTGTCTTTATCCCTTTTGGGGATGGGATGTACCACCGCCGTTTTCCAATGCGCTGGATAATGTGCATTATTCATTGCATTGTTAAACAGGGTGGTATAAATGTCCACCGCTTCTAGTGGGAGATGTCGAAGCACAATGTTCGGTATTCCATCGGTTCCCACTGATTTCTTACTTCTTATTGTGTCGAAGATCGTTTGAAGCTCTTCCTTCGAAATGAACGGGGGTTGTTCCCTTTCATTGGCGATGACATTATTTGCCATGTTCTCGTCACTGAACTGGGTGAAACCCGAGTTCTCGATTCGCCAGTTCACTATTTCATTTCGAAGGTATAAATTGTGCACAAGGACTCGATTTTCCAGGTCGTGGTTGGGGCCAATGATGTCATTTGTCTTGTACACTTCCTGGAAAGTCGCTCCTATAGCCTCGACCTTCTCCTGCGGATCTTCGATCACAAAGAAGTTGTCATCATCAACAGCCTCATTCGGATCTATGCCTGCTGTTGAAAGTATGCGTTCATTGTCTGTCGTTCGGGCGATTTTAAGACATGAAAGGTCGTCTTGATCTTTCCTCCGAAATATTTTATTTATTTGCGGGAACATATTCGGGTTGCTGGTGTTTACAGCCCGAATTTTATTGTTCCAATACAAACTTACAGAAGACCTGTAATTTTCTTTTATTAATGTTTGGAGGTTTTTGATCGACGACTTTAATGTCATAATCTCCGGGTTGTGTCTGTCAGTAAACTGTCTGTACAAGGTCTTCAGTCTTGAGAGTAGTCTACTTTTATGTCGGTGAAGTGCGTCAATAGTTGCGTTGCGGAATAAGTGTTCGTTGTCAGTGTGTTGATACCGAGGTATCGTTTTGTCCATAGTCCGTTTAATTGTCTCGTCCATTAGTTTTAGATACCTGTCAATCTCCTCGTTTGACAGATTTCTGTTTGACGGTGGGTAGAGCGAATTCGAGGAGAGTGCTCTAGTCAGTGTCCTGGAAAAGTGTGTCCAACGCACTCTACTATAGTTGTAGGAATGCCTTTGAACATACTCATCCAATTCCGCATTTTCGTTCGGAACGGTTATTTCGGTACTAAGACCGCAATGGTCACTGTCATACACAAAAGTGCGAAGACAGTTTACAGTTTGTTGGTTCGTACCTGTCAGTCGTATTCGTGTGTCAAACAACAGGAGATCCAAATAGGAGCCGTGTCTAGGAAACGACGGACTATCCGTCGCCTTTAGGCCGAGTCTATACATAACACTGTGTTGACCCCACCAATTGAATAGTAGGTTCCCTCTAGTGTTTGGTGTATTATTTCCCCAATCGCTATGTTTGGCGTTGAAATCTCCGCCGATAATGAAGTAGTTTTCCTCCAATTCCAGTCTCAGAAATCGAAAAAGTGTCTCGAGTTCTGAGATGAATAGGGTGGATTGAGTAGCCTTAGATGCATAAACTGACACCATGTATAACCGCTTTCCACTACGGAGAGGGATATACATGATGCATGCTTCTAGCACCTGAAACCTACGTACTACACGACTGTATATTCTTTTAAAACGTATACCTTTTCTTACGAAGATTGCAACGCCTCCTCCTTGTATGGAGTTGGGTCGATTTCTTCGCATGAT
Source organism: Volucella inflata (assembly GCA_928272305.1). NCBI lineage: Eukaryota > Metazoa > Arthropoda > Insecta > Diptera > Syrphidae > Volucella > Volucella inflata. Next base: position 157,945,915 of record OV743716.1, read on the forward strand.
TTTATACCTTCTATGCCTCATTTTGTGTCTTTTGGTTAGCTTAGTTTCGCTAACCAAAAGCACATCAGGGGCTTGGTCTTTAAGCAACTTGAACAGTGTGACCCTTCGCTCAATCCTAATCAGTGAATTAACATTCACTGCAAGGACCTTCAGGGTTTGCTCCGCCATGTACGTACCCATTACGACTGAAGGTGCGTTAGGCTTGGCAGCAGCGCGTATATTTGATCTACCCGCGTAGCTTGCTCGGTAATTTGACGTTGCAGCTGAGCCATCTGCCCCTGGATAGAGAGCAAGATAGCTAGCATGTCATTTGCCGGTTCCGGTGCTCTAGGCGCTGGGGCCTGAGAAGCAACCTTCGCTTGCTGTGCCGTATTTCCCCTACCTGCCGCCATTTGGGCGTAGGTAACTTGGGGAGTAACGGCTGGTGTTTGTGGTAGAACAGGTGGACGCTTTACTTCCACCTTTTGCTGCCGAGCCAGATTTACTCTTTTTATGTACTGGAATTTGGGACAACCCCGATAGTTTGCGGTGTGTCCCGTGTTCTTACATAAAACGCAAGAGAGTTGGCTTTTCTCCGACGCTCCATCCCTACCCAGAGCGCATTCTTCTGACTTGTGGTTCTTACCGCACTTGACGCATCGAGGTTGCATTTCGCAGTTCGACGCGGCGTGCCCGAACCTTTGGCAGCGAACACATTGCAATATGTTTTCGTGCCTTTTTACTCTTTCCCAGTGTACAATCTGGTAGTCTAGGACTTTTATACTCCTTAGACCATCCAGTTTGCTATCGGGAGTTAGCTGTACCAGGAAGAACGGTAGTTTCCGTTTCTCCCTTTTAGCTCTTGCTGTGGTGAAGGGCTTGACCCCTACGAACTTGAGCTCTTCGCACTCTTTCTCTTTGAGCAGTGCGAGGAGTTCCTCCGGATCAGTAGACGGTTCTAACCCCCTCAGCAGCATTGTTTGCAGCTTTTCCCCCTTCGGGGTGAAGGAGAAGAACTCCGTCGTCGAATCTCTTAATAAATTTTTAATTTTGTTGTAGCGCTCCACTGTATTACAGTGGATCGCATGCCTATCAGCGCTAAGCCTTTTAATAAAAAAATTTGAGCCTATGGCCGACTTACACAGTTCAATCGTGTCCTGTAGTTCCAACTTAAAAGTATTTATTGGTGGAACCCTTTGTTTCTGCTTCTGTTGTTGTTGTTGTTGATGCTGCTGCTGCTGCTGCTGCTGCTGCTGTTGTTGCTGCTGCTGCTGTGGTTGCTGTTGTTTTTGCTGCTGCTGTTTTTGCTGTTGTTGCTGTTTGTTTGATTGTTTGTGTTTTGGTTGTTGTATCGTATGTTTCTGTGTTTGTTGTTGCGGTGCGGTTTCGCAGTGAGCGTGAGAGTATTCTGATGAGCATTCATAGGTTGACAAGCCTTACTGTTTGAGCGACTAGCAATTTCAATAGATTGCTGCTGGTCAAAAAAGGAATACAACTAAGTAAGATAGTAGATATTACGTCGGTTTTCATGTGTGTCAATAGATTGAGCGATCAGGCATCTATTATGAGTTTAATTCGATCTAAAAAGTGCAGAGAAGTTTTAGGAATGCCTGACAAGATGTGCACAGGGACCTAACCTGACAAATATGAAAAGCAGACAGTATATTAGAGAATATATTGGAGTAGGACAACTTGAATTGAGCGTTTCCAAAGGTGGTTTCTAATCCATTGAAGAAGAGAGTCATGTCGGTCCAAAAAGCAAGCATTTTCGACGAAAGAGCCTGATGCCAAACTCTGCCAAATATCAGGTGCAACTTTCTTGCTTTCGTCAAATTGATATAGACTTTAGTTCCACTTTTCGGTGAGACATGCCACCAAATCACCAAGAACATTCTGCCGGTCATTAAGAAGTTTTCGTGTCTCGAGATATTTCATGAGCTGACGATTTATCAGCGTTTCCATGAACTTGGAAAGAAGGGACGTAAGTGCAATGGATCTGTAAGGGGAAAAGAGAAGAAGATTCGCCTTTTTTAGGGACGGTCCTAAGGAGTAGGACTGATGAAAAAGCTTACGCAGTGGTTTTGCCAGCGTTGAAGAACACCTCTTCAGAAGAAGGGGAGATATACCATGTGGACCAGCGGATTTGTGAATGTTAAGATCTTTAAGTAATCTTGCTACTACACGAGTGCGAAAGTGAATTCGTCTCATTGAGGATTCGACGCACTCAAGTGTAAGGGGAGACAAAGCACAATCTGGAAGCATTAAGCTGGCCGCAAAGTGTGCAGCAAGCAGATTGGGTTTGCCCAAAGATCTGACAGCTGGAATGTCATTGTAAATGAGCGTTGAGATGGAGGATTAGGCAGAATTTCTAATGTTTTTGGCGAACGACCAACAGTCTTAACGATTTTGGGTCATTGTAGTATTTCTTGCGTCAGTTTTCGGTCCTATTACAATTTCACAGGACTTTCACAACAGGAGTTGCAGTCATTCCTGGTGGGTTTGAACTTTGTTTGGTTTTTCTCTGCCGGGTTGGTCTTTATGGACCGAAACAGCCTCTTTACAGTTCAAGTTGTACGACGCCAGAAATAAGTTGAAAGTGTTGGAGGTATGACTATCAACGTCTGGCATTCTAGCGGGTTCAGTTACAAGCTGGGTCACGTCGTTTTCGGCAGTTAAGTACTCAGCCATTCTTCGATTTTTTTTCAGTCTAGAATATGTAAGACTCAGGATTCCTGGTCTTTTGGATGCGCAACAGGTTCTTGCTATTGTCAGAAGGCAAGGGGTACATACGCGATCCATCTTCTTATTGTTATATTTGTTCATCTGACACTGCAGGAAAAATCCTTGACGAACTAAAAAGGGATAATGAATTGTCTTTATCCGATTTAATCTTCTATCAGTGGTCTGCAAGACTTCGTTTTGGTCTGATAATAGAGTTCGAAGCCAAATGCTTTAAACTTCATCCTAACCTTCTTTGCGTTGCGGTCGAGATTATGTCCCCAAAACTATTCTGCGAATTTATTCTCCATTGAAGAAGTCAATTCAAGCCAACGTGAAAGATCCTGCGACAGTACACTTCAAAATCTTGTGGAAAGAACTGAAGCCGCACTTGGCAAAGAATTGCAGATAACGTAGTTGAGCAAAGGAGCTGTCGGCTTGACATGGAGCCTGTTACCATGAAGTATCCTCCGAATCTACTCTCTCACGAAAACACATTATTGCAGCTCTTACCAGACTTCAAAGAACGGCTTGTCCCGACAGCAATATGACAGCCCCAACCATTTCAGTAGCTGCACTCTCAAAGACTTGCTTAAGTACTTAATGGGCGCTACCGCCCGTGTTGGACCTGGGCCTCAGCCAACAAGCGTCTCTTATCAGCTCGATCTTACGGAAGCTGCCTTCTGTTTTGCAGGCTTAGTTGGCTGAGGTCCCCTTCTCTTGCGTTAGCAAACTAAGTGTCGGTCTTCCTCCACTAAACTACCCCTCGATGCAGATACAAAGACCACAGAAGCAGCGATTGAAAAGTACTATGCTTTCTTTGACCTCAGCGGTGATACCGTTGTCTGAACTAATAGCCGAGTCTAGATACACAATCTCCTTAACTACGTCCGACACGTCGATGTTGGATGTCCTTTCTGGTTGACAGCCCTCGTTGATCGTTGAACCCATCTTCGCTGCTTCCGTTTCAATATTCGCAAAAGTGCAACTGCACCAGATCAGCTTTCTTCCGATAATGTCCATATCATCGGCATATGCGAGGAATTGGATAGACTTTTGAAAGATTGTTATCATAAGCGGCTTAGAATCGATGAATAGGTTTTGTGTATCGCCGCAGTGTGAATATTTGTTCGATGAGGCCACAGAGGGAGAGCCCAAGCACGTTGTCGGCGAAGGGTTTCAGACGCTCACACAAGATGGCAAATAGGAACTTGAAGGCGATGTTAGGGACTCGTGTATCTCTACAGTTTGCGTAGTTGATAGAGTTTTATGATCCACCATGTCCTCTTGTTTACATTGGGTACTGTGGACTTGCTAAAGTGACATTTCGTCGCGTAACATTGAGCATTAGTTCATTGTCAGACATGGTGTCGTGTAGGTTATGCTAACCAGCTGTCCTAACAAAAATCTCTTCCTTTGCGATCAGGGCGGTAAAATCATTTGGAACTGGTAGAAACAATCTTGCTCCGTGCTGGCAAGGACACATATTATGCTTATGTTAGCTAATTGAACCTAGATGCGGGTTATATTAGACGCTGAGTCACGTGTCCGAACTTTGGAACCTCTTGACGAATTCGAACCCGAATAAATGCTATTTATGTTCCCCATAGCAATCGGAAAGGCAGATGTCACAGTTTTTTTATGAGATTTTTGCCCGGCTTATCTCAGCACACTTCCTGGGTGGCCGTGATATCTGCGAGATAACAGTTAAAGGCCTCGATAGTGATCTTAAGCCCTTTAATGGCTTAAGCTTACATCACGGTATTGTTCCAGCACACAATAAAAAATAACCTATTGTATAACCCGTGGCCACCACTGAGAGGTAGGACTAGAACTGCGCTTCGAACTTTATTCTTGGATTGCCTGGCCCAAACCAAGCAATCAATCAATGTTCAATCAACCCGGTCAATCGTTGCGCAGGTCCTGTGAGAAGTGATACAAGGTGAGGCTTGTTGCATATGTTGGCAATAAGGGCGGTTACTTTCACGACAGATTCAGAACCACATCGACTCAACCCAGGGAAATTACGAAATACTTCAGACATCTCATTACCACATTCGTGAAGACATTTAAGTTAAAGTACTTGGAAAAGGCTTTTGAGATTACCGGTAACCCCACAACCGGGAGCTACAAGGATGGCGGTGGTACTTCCTTGGACAAATGGGAACAAAATACAGGAACCGACCTTAGTAACTGGTCGTGATTTACGTACAGGTCATAGTCGGAACATTCTGGGTTCTGTAATCTCTTCATCGAATTCGGTTTTCCAAATAATATCCTCCACATAGTTGTTGCCACTTTGGTGCAGACTTTAACAATTATCGCCTGCTTGACGAGAGTGTTTCTATGTACAGGCCCCATCTGGGTTGAACTCCCATACAATTGCACTCTAACAGCCCTCAGAATGTGAATGTACAGTAGTTCGATAACTCATTAATGTTTTTCAATGGACGGACGGAGGATGGCGCTTAGAGTGGCTTACCAGTTCGAAAGACTGAATGTCCTTCAGTGAAGTCAGATATTTCATCCTATAGCAGTATGGTGGGAACCGTCGATTGGAATGATTTCACTTCCTGGTTTTGAAAAGCCTACATTAAGGGATGCATTCTGCTGTTAAGACGAGACCACATACGGAAGGACCCGTTCATAGAAGGATTTCTTCTCCTCAGCGTCGACGCGTCTTAGATTTAGCATTGTGGCTTTGGTTAAGCGTTGTTTGTTTTTGAATCCGTCAAGTTGAATTGAAGTTGAACTTTTTCAATTTTTCTAGTGATTTGGCAAAAGATGGTTTTCTTTTCATTTGATTCTATTGGGTCGCATTTGAGATGACAATACGCTGCGTTTCACTGTCAGAACAAATTCCTACTTTAGTGGCCAAAATATGTTGAGCGCAGGAACGAAAACCGCTACTCTGAGGAAACACTCTCTTTGGCACCCTTATGCGTCCTCCATCACATCCATGACATCTTTCGAAACCTCATTTATTCTCTGTACAAGCATATCGTACAAGTAAAAGACGAGAAGTAAATACTCTGAAGAGTCATCGGATTTGCTTTTTGTTTCCGGAAATTTAAATTAAATCTCAGAGTACGCCTCAAATACATAGCAGGAGGTTTATACCATATGAACAAGAGTACCTACTCTCCGTACGTTCCGGCACACGAGTATCTGGGAGTTTGTCAAATGACGATAGAAATGGTCTCATCAGAGGTAATGGTGATGGTATGATGGTAGAGGGCGAGGTTGAGATCGGGATTTGCATCCCCATAAATTAACGTGTTAACGTTCAGAGCTAGTCGATCGCGTCCAGTAGTAGTATCTACTTCAAAGCAGCGTAACATGCTTCTCTAATGCAGTAGACTATTAGGTAGAGTAGCACTAAATTACGTACAGTCGTTAGAGAGGGTGTTTCTATGCTGGTACTGGTGCTGCTACTGATTCTGATGTTGATGTATAAGCTGGATCTGGCTTTGATTCTGTTGACCGTGTCGTTTTCGGTGCCTGGAACTTGGAGCTTGGAGCTCAGAACCTCATAAACAAAATCTCACCATTTAACGGAGAGTAGGTGCTACAATGCACTACAGCTCTGGATGTGTTCTATGTTTCGGGTGCCTTAGTATGGAGTCTGCTGCTGCAAATTGTTGGGCCAACTGAACACATCAAGTCGTGTTCCATAACCTAAATCTTGTTTCGATATACTTTCTACATTCCATCACCCCTTTAGCATTAGCCAACATACGGTACGGTACGTTACGTACCATGTGGTGTTCACGTTCGTCGTTGAAACTAGTAAACTACATATGAGCACGAGTTTGGTGCCATGAGAAGGGTGCCCTTCTTTATGCCCGCATAAAGTCCCTCCCCTGGATACGATTGCTTTGAGTGTCGATGTCGACAAAGTATAGTTGGCTCCTCATCCTCGTCTTTGTCGTTGTCGTTATCGTTGTCGACTTGTCGTCATTGAAGTCGTTTCGTTTGGTCGAACAATTTGAATAGATTTTCCAGCCTTTCGATAAGTGTTTGCCAGTTGATGATGCTGAGGTTGAGGTTGAGGTCGTTAACCGAGGACCGGGTGGCGTCGAAACTGAATGCCTGGCACTTGTGTGCGACCAGCAAAATCCCATGTGACTGTGATTAATCATTGTGAACTTGTTGTGCGTTTTCGCTGGAATGGTTGCTCCAGAAGAGTCAATTTGCATGGAGGCAACGGCATTTGGCATATGATCGGAAGTAGATGTACGATTGGATTGGGCTGGATATTGGTATGCAATATACAGGGAGTCGGATATGTGAGAGGATTTTCGGGGTCCAGGCTGGAGGATTTAATGAGCTTTCGATTGGGAATAAGAATTCTTTTCTTTCAGAAATATTCGAAGTCGTATACCTATACCTATCCATGGTTGTCTCAGTAAAGGGAGAGGTTAACACGTGCAAATATTAACTGCACACATGGTTGAGAGTTACTCGTATGTAGGTACACTACAAGCAATGCGCCTCGTGAGTGGGTTTAACGAAATATTGATGCGAATTTTATTGAAGGAATCCGATTAAGTCACGGTTAAGGGGTAAGGCTGTACGTTGCGATGTCGATTTAACTTAATTGAAATCCTCGTTCGGATTTGACTCTGAGCATATCGGCATTCGATGTTTGAATTGGATTTGTTTCTAAATCGATTCCAATTGATTGTTAAATCTTGTTATAGATACACAGGCAGTGAAAATCATATTGGGAGTGCGTTCGGTGAAAATGTAGTTGCTCACGACAAAATTGTTGATGAAACTTCCAGGCCCATACAAAGCATTTTCATACAGCATGAATTAATCAACATCATCGTCGAAGAAATACGAATTTACAACATCAAAGCATCCCGCAACAACAAAACGCACGGCATGTGTCGTTAATTCCTAGCAGATAAGGTGATTGCTCAAAGCGTAGTGTCCCGTTGACGCCAGCAAACATTCTGCAGTCTATCCTTCTAAGGGATAGCAGCAAAGTCGCCATTACCGATGAATTAACTTTGCCCTTCTAAGGATTGTTCCCAATATTTGTACGTTGTAAGCAATGTTTTCTAGAGAAAATTAACACCCTCCAAAAGACACCAGTTAGAGAGGTTTTGAAGAAATCTGTGAAGACTCAAATACATTTCTTCCCAGCTTAGACTGCTTCCGAAGCCATTCTTCGGAACATAAATAGTTGATTTCGCCAGGCGTTACATAAAGTTTTCTAAGTCGAAGTGAGTTACTTTTAAAGAGGGAGATGGATTTGATAATGCCCTCCATGATACGAATATCAAGGAGACGAGGAATTTTGTGTTACATCTACAGCAAAGCCAAGCGATTTAGGGAAAGATACAATTCAGCCGAGAGACCGTTCTGGAAAAAGCAGCTTTAACGTATTTTCGTGAGAGCTTGTTCCCCAAGACAACCACAGTAGAGGATGGTATAAATCTTACCACAGCCATGAAGATCTAGAAAAGCCTAATTAATGACAAACCCAATGTCAAGGTGACAGCGCCTTGGAGATTTTCGACGTAACTATTTTAATCTGAAGAAGTTTGGCATTTAGAATGGCCTCCCAGTATTTACTCGTAACTTAATTGGAAAAACGGATGGTGATGCCTTTACAGATAAATAAAACAGGCAGGCAGGTCGCTCTTTCATCAAAAAAATTGCTAAAAGAGAATATGCCTGCCTGCAGACATATACTTGGCATGATCTGAATAGACAGCAACAACATTTGCACTTACCTGAGTTTGCCTGAGCTTGTTGGAACAATCGGGAGCGTTGCCCGAATTATGTTACAACAATCAATATCAATTAAAATCTCTAGCGCACTCAAAAGATTTTTAGCATTAACGAGAGATACCTATGTACGTTGGTCTTAAATGTTTGCTAGTTATAATGGCTAGGGAACAGGGAGCTCGGCGGAGTTAAGGGCTATGAAAAATCACGCTATCTTAGAAGTGGGTTCATTGTGTAAAAAGGGTGTACTGATTACTTTTAAAAATTGACCTTATTTCGCTATTCAAAAGTTTAATGAGGCCAACTTTCAGCAACTTTGGCGTTATTTCACAGAACCGTGCTGATGAGCATTCATAGCGAGTAGGGTGTTATAGTTAAAGGGCTTAGGGTTTGAGGCGAAATGCTACTGGTAAAATACCGAAGCAGTTCTGTTGGTGAAATTGGCGACAAAACGAGGTGAAGAAAGAAAGATAACGTCGGTGTTTAAGAGCGACTGAGCAATATTGGCGTCACCTGTGAGTTATGGTGCAGCGTTTTGGATCCTATCCTACAGGTGCATAGAAATCTTAAGGACACCTGACCAGATCTACCCCAATTTTGGACGGATGAATGCCATATGTGGTGAATGTCTTATGTGATAAGGAAACCCAGTTCAACGTTGGTTATCATTGACACCTATATTACGAGTGGGCAGTTTTTGGATTTGATGACGCAAGTGCCATTTATGCCTTATCTGTTATGCTGTTGAAATCGGATCTTAGTGTGCTATGCATACGGTGCCGTTCCCATTCTTAAGCCGAGGAGCACAGACCCGAGTTCAGGAATAAATTTAAACTACAGAGAGTATTGTCATCGGCAAAGACCAACTTTTCATCGTTGGTAAAAATTTAAAGAGTCTCGGAGACAGAACGGAACCCTGATTCAAACCAGCATTTATTTTGTGGATGTCAGACATGAAACCATCCAAAACAACTCGAATTAAACATTTCGAAAGATAATTTCTTTTCCAATAAATAAAAGATTGATCAATTGCAAATGCACGTACTTTCAACAAATAAGCTTGAAGTTGAATTCTATCAAATACATGAGAAATATCAACTGTCTTGTTTTCATCAGATTGTTGTATCGATTGGTACCACTTTTTGGGGAGACATGCCATAAAATTTTGCCTTTCACCGTTCTACTAGCTCGAACTATTAACATGCGGGTTTAACTACTAGGTGGGGTGAAAAGTAATCTCCTTGACCGCCAGAATGCGCTGCTACTGCCTTGAAGTCCGTTCATATTTAGGCAGACATGCCAAATTTCAGTGCGATACTATCTTTAGTTTTGTTTTGATAGCTAATTGTTGTTGACGTGTTTGGCATCATGTTGAGTATGGACAAAAACGATTTTCGTTTTCTCATAAAATACTATTTTTTGAGAGGCAAAATGGCGAAAGAAACAAAAGAAAAGTTGGATAAATTTTATGGGGCTAATGCTCTGTCAGATTACACCGTCAAATATTGGAAAGTGAAGGTGCGGGAGCTAGCAGATACCACAAAGATTAGTACTGAGCGCACAAGCCATATTTTGGGCAATATTCTGCATATGAAGAAGTCATCCTGCCGCTGAGTGTCGCGCACGTCACTCCTGACCAAAAACACGAACTCGAGAGCACTTCGAAAGAGTGTTTGGATTTGCTGATGCGGAATCGGGCGGACTTTTGGCGTCGATTGGTAACTGTTGATGAAACCTGGATCCACTTTTACACACCAGAGGGCTCAATGGGTCGGAAAGGTTAATGCGTCGATTTTCTGGGATTGTCATGGCATACTCTTCGTGGACTACCTCGAAAAAGGAAAAAGCATCAACAGCGAGTATTACTGTGCATTATTGGAGCGATCGAAGGCCGAAATCGCTGCAAAACGGCCTCACACGAACTGAAAAAAAATTTTGTTTTTACAAGACAATGAGCCGGAGCATAAGACCATCGCAACCACGGCTAAAATCAATGACTTACGGCTCCAATTGCTGTCGCATCCATCGTATTCGCCCGATCTGGCTCCCTCGGACTATTATCTCTTCCCAAACCTCAAAAGATGGCTCAACAATAACAAATTCAGCTCAGGCGAGGAAATCATCGATGCCACAGAGGAGTATTTTGCAGACCTTCCGGAAAATTACTTTTCGGACGGGATCAAGAAGTTGGAAAATCGCTCGAATTAGTGTATCAAGCTAAAAGGGGACTATTTTGGATAAAATAAAAAAAACTTACTTTTCACCCCACCTAGTAGCCTAATTGTTCGAATCCAGGAATATGCCAACGCACAAAATAACCTCTTACATATTTCGACCACTCTCCCTACGGCACTGTCATTACGTATTTCTTCGAGGGGTGCTATATCTTCCATGATTGTTGCATCTGCACGTCTCATTATTTCGATCCTCCGCAGCTCGATTTGCACGTTTGTTATAAATCTGCAAATCTCTATCCAATTTTTTTTTTGACCGCAACATTTGGTTAATTGTTTACTTTGGGCTTAGTAGATCAGTTCTCTCCATCTCAGAAAGCCTATGCAATGGAATATTGCATGCTCTGTGCCTACACTATTGTATAATAGTGTGAACTGTTTTTGCTGTTCTTCTATCGATTAAGACGAAAAAAAAACGTTATCTGGCGATGACAGCCTCTTTCCAGCTCGCGTTGTACCACCGTCTTTTCTTTTAGTTTGATACTTTCCATCTGATGAGGATTAAAAGATTTCATTCCAAAAAGAATATTATCTATGACTATATCAGGAGCGGAATCCACGTCGTAATCGAGGAAACATAAATAATAGTCAGGTACTCAGGTGCTCATTTACTCGTGTGGGCTCATTTACTTGTTGAGTCAAGTTGTTTTCCGCAGCGAAGATCTCAGCACACCGTACTTCGGGTATTGTCTGTCCAGAAATATCAAAGCTAGCAAGAATTGTGTCTATTAAGTATGCAGGGATACAATTCTTTGTATGGAATCAGACAGCGTGTTTAATTTGTGAAATGTTTCTTGTTTCAACAAAAGGTTTCCATTTTGTCAAGCGCTTGATCTTCCGCCTTAGTTATGCATATTGACTTTCTAGCCATGCTTCAGAGCACAATTTTTCAGTAGCGTCTATTATAATCGTCTGCCTGTGCCCTCGGTAAGGCCTTCGGTGTTATGTGAGCATATCTGCAGATGGCATCAGTCTCCAGGTTTCTACCAGACTGAACGAATGCCCGCAACGTTCCTTAGAAGGACATACATATACGAGTATATATGGTCTCATGTGAGTTGACTTGAATTTAGTCGCTTGTCTCAGAGGTGAACACGATAGTCCACCCTCGTTTTTAACGTCCTTTGCTCTGAGAGGGGCGAAAGGATCGGAATAAAGTGAGTAATCAAACTTTTACTACCATCTTTCTTACAGCCTTGACCACTTCATAGCATTTATGACTCGCACGAAACCAAAAAATACATACTACACGACCTTCTGCACGCTTACTCCCAACTAATGGATGATCCTTACTCACATTAGCCTCTGAGTAATGGATTACCCGCATTAATAGCTAGATTAACTAAGGACATAGCCAATCCTCTTTCAAAGTACTGATGAATCACCCAAACTAACGTTACAATTTGACATTGGTTTTTGTATTTTTAACTTTTCACACCATGTCACATGTCGATGTCGTACGATGTCATAGTAAGGGAACGAACAATGATCATACGACCGACAAAATTACCATCACATGGCCATTGATAATGTGTGATTCGAACGAAAAAAAAGGAATAAAAATCGAATAAAAGGACAACACGCACACGCATACCAATAATAGAATCAATGTCGACACTAAAATACCAGGACACCAGGACACCAGAACACCGTAATGCGTTGCTCTACCTTTTTCGAATACAAATGACCTGTCATGTCAAAGGCGATGGCATGTTTTCAAATAATGAATCCTGATTGATGGCATACAACAGAGCACCATACTCACACGGTAAGCCCAATGACTTTTTTCTCCGACCACTACCCCACAAAATGACTCTCCCCATCTCACCCACATCCGGTTGATTTGAATCTTCACCCGCATTCTATCCTGAAATTTGATTTTTATGATGTGAAATTGATGAATTGCGGTTCTTTTGTTTGCCAACATGCATGAGTGTTTGTTCGTTTTTTTGTTCGTGTATGGTTTATTTGTTCGTCCTTGAACACGTGATTCGCATTAATAACGAGACAACAAACTGTTACCATTATGTCCACAATTCCTGTCGATAGTTTGCATAGATTTCGCCAAATTGATTTTGTGCAAGAATAGCACAATAAAATAATTCATCATCACATTGATCAAAACCATAAGCGACCAACGTGAGAGCAGGTGAGAGGATAGGTTATGTATCTAGAGGCGATTTAGTGTCAGAATGTGGCTTATTGGTTATCCTGGACGATAATTAATGCGGACACAATTTGTATTACATTTGTGGTGCCATTAAAATCAAATTAGCAAATCAATCAGAGATATTTTTTGCTGATAACTTATGTATACCCGTAGACACAACGGGCACAAGGACATCGCGCATCAGACGTGAGTCGTTTAACACCTGTTAGGTGGACATTTTTCACTTGTATTCCAATGCACTCAATTACTCTTATACTTGTACTCGAACTCGTATATGAGTATGAACGAAAGCCGTTGTCTGGAACAATGACCAGCGGGAAATATGTTACACACATAAATTCACGTTAAGTATCTCATGGATTAAGATTCTGAATTCTTCTCCCATTCAATGTATCAACGCTTGCAATATAGAGGAGCATTTCACAAGGTAAGCTGTACGTAGTCGTACTGTACATAGTCTAGGAACCGACGAATTTTATTTTATTTTTTATTTTTTTAAGAAGGTTCCGCTCCATTTTCTAAATTTTTTTCCATCTTCTTTTCTCAGCTGATTTATTGAAGACTGACAACTGCATGGATATCTTGTTCTACTGCTTACCCATGTTCACTTTGGTTAAAAGGATATTTTACCCCAAAGAAGGAGTCAAAAAGGAGTAAGATAATGTAGAATCGAGGGCAAAGCCCATAAAATATTGATGTGAAGAAACAAATCGAAACGAAAGGAGGAGAACGAAAGGGATTTTTCCTTTTTCTTGCTTTTTGTTTCCGTTTTCTTTTTCTTTTTCTTTTTCTTCTCTACAACTTTGGCTCGAGTCTCTCTTGATACTATCTCCATTCGCGACACTAAACGATGCATAAAATTGATTTTGAAGTCTTGAAGTGGAAAACTGGATAATTGGGGTAATAATTTTCCTAAATATTGATGAGTTTCCGTTGCATACGGGCGACAAAATATGGTGATGAAATTTTTGTGGCATTCCTATCCTATTTTGAAGGACAATCTCGGTCTCAGACGGCGCTAAGAACATTCATAAGTGGCTTTGGTTGTTCAGAGAGTGAACGGCTAATGAGATGGTCTTATTTTTGCTTTTATATTTTCTGAGTTTTTCTTCAATATTTTCTCAGAAAAGATAAATTGAGTTCTCATAAGGCAATGGGCCGAAACGCAGGATTAGGTCCACTTAGAGCGATCCTCATTGAGGTGCACGAAGACCAGTTGTGAGTCCATTTTGATACCACCAGGGGATTCTGGGGTGGCAATTTCATAGCTACTTCTGGAACTTAAGAGATTTCCTGATTAATATCGCCAAGGTGGATCGAAGACGTAACTGCCTGGGGATAGCGTCTCAATGCCACAGATTCCTCATGCTCCTCCAGAAATTGTTGCGAAGAGTACTCAATCGTGCCAGTTTTCCCAATATCTCTTCTTCTGATGTTGATCAACTCTTTTGATCGTTAAAGATCGAATATGGGTCATAATGATGTCTAGCACTCGCAGCTATGTGAAAGAGTGCAGCTATAACTGGTCGAAGAGACCGCTTGAATGTGTTTTGTTATTTATTTGCAGTATGACATTGATAGCTTGAGGTTGTCAAGTTACCTACTTCTGAACTATTTATGTAGTTCATCAGCGTCTCAGTTCCCTGGGATGTTCGATTATTTCGAAATCCAACAGAGAGTTATCTTATGCTGCTCAGCCATCTCGTTAATCAATCCTTAAAACACACGTTTTTTTCTTAATATATTAACCAATTTGAAGTCGACCGCACCAAAATACTTGTGAAAAATGACATAAATGTATGAAAATGACACCTAAAAGCTATCACCTAAAATCAATGCAAAAAAACGATTGTCGATTTGATAATCATCTTACATAGAGCAGAAGTATGGATTCTGATTATCAACTATTAACTATCGCGTTAGCCGATTTCACACCTGTACCACCCTAAGATGTATGGCGTTTGAAGTTAGGGTTCTGATTTATACTTGACTGTCGGTGCTTGTGTCACTTCCTACACTAACGCCTTCGAATGTCTTAGAGCCGCCTTTGAAGATGAAAATTAGATGATTGGGAAAGACTCTGCATTGTCCACTTCCGTTCATTTTTGCAGTCAGGTGATTGAAGTCAAAGTTGAAGTCACTTTCAAACAATTTAAGGTAATTACAATCTACATTCCGAACAGGTTTAGGTATATGTAGGTAGCGAATAGATCATAGTTTAGAGAGCAGCCCTTGAAGAGGTTTCTAACGGGTCAATTATGCTATGCGGGCAGGTCGAATGTTGAAGATAATCTGGCTTCCCAGTGCAGGCCAAATAATATCTGTACCATGAGAGAATATTTTTGCCACGGCGATTGTACAGACTCGGTGCGTGACCTCGTTGATTACATCTCATGGGTAATGTAGGACGAATGATGCTAGAAATTCAACCATCAGTCAGCGTAGGTAACGCTTTCGCAATAGATGTCATTTTGAGTGGAGCACTTATTTTTCATTTCCCACAGCTATGAAGTCTACTTGTGTAAATAGGTGCTTATAAAACTGATAAATTTCCGTGCATATGAATCCATTGATGGCAGTCTAGCTCCTTTGAACCTTTAAGTAAGCTTTCGGGAAAAGCCCTACCAAATCATGTCAGGTTACTTACACTCCAAGTTCACGATAGATACGTCTTATTTCATCGTTTTTATAATAGACCTATATATATCTTATTTAACTGCTCCATTATATGGTTGAAGTGAACTGGTAATGATATGACTTGGGAGTTCCAACACTTCAATGTTTCGGGCATTACTGTAGTGTTCATCCTTGTCTCGAAGGTTTTCCCATAAGACAAAAAAGTTTTTTAACCGATCCGTAGGTATGGTCATTTGAAGCCGTCCCGATGTATGTACTTATGGCATGAAGACTTGGCGCCAGGAGAAGCTTCCTGTAACAGGAACAGGTATTGTACTCGTAGTTTATTTTTTCTGCGAATCAAACTTCTAGCAGTGCTCATGTCGCGAGCGCACTTATACTTTAGTTCCTTGGTTCAACAATGCTTATCACTATTTCATTGACGTACCAAATACGAGCAGCTAGATAGTTAAACGTTTCATATTACTGTTTCAGAAATTTATAAGAGTTTTCCAAATTCTTAGGACTAAAACCTTAAGCTCTACCAAATTTTTATTTTTTTTTTTGGTGGGTAGGTGTGAAAATCTTCATAGACACTATGAACCCGTTGCTCATAGTAGTGTCAGATTCTTACTCACTAAAAACACGCCTCCCTTCTTATCGACTACTACTAAGTAACCTTATCAAGTAGTTTCCGTTTCAAATAAAGTTCGCGTGGGGCAGGTAGCTTTCCAGCAAAAGCACCTGTTAGTACTGCTATTATATGCGGATAGTCCTTATCGCGCCAGATCGAATGCTCTCATTCTTTGTAATCGACGCACTAAGTTTGTCTCGTCCAGAATTTTGAGTATTTTATTATTACAATGACCATGAAGACGAATATGAAGTTTGCGAGCAAAGTAACTATTCCTAAGTTTCTGTGGATATCACTGTTTCTAATATACCATGGGGCGTTCACGATTTGTCTTAGAACTTTATTTTGATAGCCTTGGAGAATATTTCGGTTGCTTGGTTTAGTACAACCCCAAAGTTGTATACCGTACGTCCAAACAAGTTTAAGCACTTGCTTATAGATGAGCAGTTTGTTATGTATGCTTAACTTGGAATGTCTTCCTAGTAGCCAGTACATTTGTCTGAATTTATTTACAAGTTCATCACGTTTCTTCTTAACATGCGGCTTCCATTTCAGTTTTACATCTAATGTCATTCCTAGATACTTTGCTTCATTTGCATATGGTATTTGTACCGAGTTTATGAAAATGGGAGTAAGTAAGTAAAATTAACATGAGTAGATTTGGTCTCGTTGAGAACAATTCGCCATATCTTTGTCCATTCGTAGATTTTATCCAAAGCCGTTTGTAGCTTTCCAGTAGCTAACTCGACTGAAGTATCTGTAGCTAGTATCGTCGTGTCGTCCGCGAACGTGGCTACTGTGGTACCTGATTCTTTCGGTATGTCTCGAGTATAGAGTAAAAAAAATACCGGATCAAGTACACTTCCTTGCGGAACTCCAGCAGCGATCTCTTTAAATTCCGAGTATTCGGTGCCATGTTTAACACGAAAAATTCTGTTTTCCAGGTACTCGTACGATTTCAGAATCGTATGCAGCTCTCTCTGAAGAACCTGACTTAGCTTAAAATTTAAGCCTTCATGCCATACCTTATCGAAGGCTTGAGACACGTCAAGAAACACGCTAGAACATATCTTTTTCCCCTCTAGGGCTTTCTCAATTTCATTCGTAATTCTAAAGACCTGGTCAATTGTGGAGTGCTTAGTTCTAAAACCGAATTGATGATCAGGAATTAGACGCCTCTCTTCAATGATCGGTTGCAAGCGCTTCAATAGGAGTTTTTCAAATGTTTTAGATATTATCGGCAGAAGCGATATCGGTCTGTAGGACTTTTTTTCATTTAGAGATTTGCCTGGTTTCGGGACCATTACAACTTCGGCAACTTTCCATTGGCTTGGAACGTTTAATAATCTTAGCGCGGCATTTATAAGTTGGAGCAGTTTGATAAGGGCTTTCTTTGGCAACTCCTTGAGAATTTGACCTGTTATCAAATCTTTGTTTGTTATTTTTCAATTTTTTAATTGCTTGGTTATGTTCTCGTAGGGATACTGTTTTTATTCTAAAATTGTCCGGTGCCGTAATTATATAATTAGAACCTCCTGTTAACGCCCGTCCATCAAAAGGCTTAAACGTTTCTTCTAGGTGCTCGGCAAATAGATCCGCCTTCTCTTTATCTCCTTTGGCCCATTCGCCATAATTTTTCTTATGGGAGGAAATTGCATTTGAGGCTTTTTGATTCCCTTCATGGCTTTCCAGATGAAGTAATTTGAACTTCTTTCGGCAGTCAGACCTTCGAGATACTCGTATGTAGAGATATTCCGATTTTTGTCATCTCGTATTGCTTCCTTCAACTTGTTGCATAAGTGGTTTAAGTATGTTTTACGCTGGGGAGCACGGGATTGTTGCCATCTTTTGCGCGCTCTCCTCTTTTCTCTCACCAGTTCTTTTATTTCTGGCGGATATTTTATTTCATTACTTGCTTTCTCTTTTCTTTTTGGAGTTGGAGTGTTGTTCCAGGCAGCGTTCTGCAGGACTTTGATGAATCTGTCGACTTCGTCTTCTATTTCGTTTTGTGTTTTTAGCGACACGTTTAGAACAATATGTTCATTGCAGTAATTTCTAAAACCGTCCCAGTTAGTTTTGTTGTTAGTTAATCTAGTCGCCACTTCTTTCTTATTTAAGAGTATGCTTTGTGTCAAAATGACTGGTGAGTGATCTGAGGAGAGATCATAACTTTCCTCGATGTTTGTAGAAATTTTGGCTGCTCCCTTTGTGACAAAGAAGTCTACAAGATCAGGGGTCTTTGTTATATCCGAAGGCCAATATGTTGGTTTTCCTGTCGAGAAAAAGTCAACTTTACATTGCATTCCGGCTTCATAGAGTTGTCTGCCTTTCGTTGAATTACATCTTGAGCCCCAGAAGGTATGTTTCGAATTAAAGTCACCACCAGTTATAAAATTCGGTCCGAGTGAATCAAAGATACCTTTAAAGTCATTCTTTTCTCGCTTGCATCGCGGAGGACAATAAATGGATGCAATGTTGTAGTGCAGGTGGTTATATTTTACGCGAACCGAACTTAACTGCATTGCATCGCATTCAATCTTCATATTTATAGAGTGTTCAATACAATCTTTAATGAACAATGAGGATCCGCCTCTGGCATTTTTTGATGGGTGGTATGCATGATAAGCACAGTATCCCTTTAGTTCCACACGAGGTCCTTTCCTCAAGTGAGTTTCAGAAATCAAGCAAATGTCAATATTGGCTTTTTGTAAGAACACTTCCAGTTCGTCGAGTTTTTAATAAGGCCGCTTGCGTTCCACGTCAATATTTTAAGCACTTGTTTCATATTCATGCTTGGAATTGAGTTTAAAGTATTTCTTTCTCGAGATTGCACAATTTTTCAACTAGAAGTTTATTTGTTCTGCCTTGCTCCTCAAGAGTCGTGAGAATTAGGGAGAAAACGCGAGCCACTGGATCTGGCGTAACACCGCTTTTTTTATTTCCTTGCAACGCAGCTTGTGCATACGTTAGCGCGTCAATCGGTGGCGGATTTTCCTTTGCGATCTTTTTTTTGTAAATCCTTCGACTTTACCGCGACGGATTTTCTTTCTTTCACTGCCTGTTCTTTAGCAATATTAGGTTTATTTGTGGTTGCGTTTGGGTTTGGACGTAAGGTTTTTTTAAGCGTATCGCTCCTTTTTTGGAGTTCTTTCGCCACTTCACATCCGCGATAGTTTTCTGGGTGCTTTCCTTGGCAATTTATGCAAGACGGTGGAAGTTCTTTATTTAAGTTGCACTCTTCTGAGAGATGTTTAGCGGCATATTTTACGCTACGCGGTTCTTTTTGGCAGTAAGTCTGCGTATGATTGAAGCCTTGGCAACGCTTACATTGCGGGATCGATCTTGTGTTCCTTCGCACAGGTTCGATTTTGACTACGATATTTAAAATAGTTTTGATACCATAGATATCTTCTTTATTTTCGGACTTATCGAAACTAAGCATAAACAGTGGAAGTCCCCGCTTAACCAGGATTTCCTCATTTTCCTCTGTTTTTCGCTTTTCTTTTTTAATAATATTTACGACGTCTAGAACTTTAAAGCCCTTTGCATGGAGGTCGCTTACAATATCGTTTTTAGTACACGAAGGGTGAAGTCCTCTCGCTACTACATGTAATGGTCTTTCTGACTTGTTTTCGAAAGTGTACCATTGGATCTTCTCTGTGTTTAATTTTTCGGACAATTCTCGGTAGTCATCGGACTTGTCGACGTTAACTTTCCACACATTGTTGCGCAGTGATGTAATCTTATACTTACATTTAAGCGTATCTTTGAGAAAGCAATGCAACTTGCTATAGTCTGAGACCCCAACAACGTTGATTGGAGGTGGAAGACGTAATTTTGTTGGGAGTTGCTTTTTTTGTGACTCCTGGCTCTTTTCTAGAACGACTTTAGGTGAGGAACCAGCTTTACGTTTCTTAGACGGTCTTTTCTTTAGGGTCCAATTTGTTTCGCGCGTAAGCTCTTCTTCGTCCGTATGGTATTCGCGACTAGTTGAGCGGAGTGGACTGCTTTCTTGGGCTTCTTGGGTTTATATGCTTTGTTTCAGAGCCTTGTTTTCCTCTCGGAGTAAGTCTACTTCTTTTTTAAGCTCTTGAAAAAGTAGCTCCATTTGCTTAAGCTTCGTACGGAGTGCGTTGATTTCGTCCTCCAAGCTTTTATTTGTCACTGAGTCCGTTTTTTCGTGCGTAGGCGCTTCGGGCGAACTTCTTTTCCCGGAGAAATTCGATCTTGGTGGTGGAGATCTTGATACCCTTGAACTTTTAGAGAAGGATCAAACGACTACGGTAAGTTCGTTGAATTTACTGCATTATTTGCGTTGTTGGTATTATTTGTTTTATTTGTTTTGTTTTTGTCTAGGTTCATATTTAGATCCCACGAGTATGGGGGAAGGTAAGGCTACGTTACAACCAGATGACGCCAGGTATCCGGAGGGCTCCGTTCGCGGTGCTCTGTTGATTTTACATCCCGAACACCATTCAGGCCTTGGCACGGATCGCATAACACCTTGCCTTGAGGATGGGATACTTATTTGAGTGGCAGCGCCCCCTCACGGATCTGGGAATCCGGCCCAGATGGATTTTAGTCGCCTCTTACGTCAGGCATTCCTACCGCGGGTATATCCTAACCCCTACCCGCAGGGTACCATATGATGTACATATCTGTTGACATGCGAGAGCTTTACTTTTCTTTGTCTCTGAAAAAAAAACAATAAAATTAGTCTTTTTCATCGTGCTCCTTCGAAATAGAATATGACAGCCGGTGTCAAACGAATGTATATAAAGGTTTTATGATTCAGATGCTAATTAAATTTTTATTTCAAAATATTGTTTAAATGTTGCCATTATTAATAGAGCAGTTACATCATTCAAATGTCCCCCACAGGCGTTCTTGCAGTAATTGATCTGACGAGTTGATTTTTGACGGCTGTCCCACACATTTCGGAGAATAACTTAAGGATTCATTTCGATCTTTTGCATAGCCCCACAAAAATAATTCCAACAGCAAATAGTCACATGATCTTGGTGGCCAGTTTACGTCACCAACAGGCGAAATAACTTTGTCTTTCACATCAATATCTTCGATAACATTTGGCTATACTGCTGAGAATTGACGATGACGGTTACACCTTCCTCATTTTCTACAAAGTATGGACCAATCACACCACTAGATAAAATTGCACACAATTCAGGAATTTTTTGTAGATTAAATGATGTTTTGACAGTGATATGTGGATTTTCACTTCCCCATGTATGACGATTTTGTTCGTTTGTTGGTCGATCGCTGAAGAAACTTTTATGTAAAAATTTGTCATCCATACACTGGTGTTCATATGTTCTACGTATTCATTGGTCAGCTAGCTTCAATTCTTACATGGTGCCAATCCAAATGTAAAATGCGCCATAATATAAGAAAAGCCAAAATATGCCTCGAAACCGATAGATTTGGATCTTTCTCAACACTTTCACGAAGGACAGTCATATTTTCTGTGGAGCGTACATTTCGATGATGTATTCTCGTAAGCCTTAAGACATATGCAACAGAGTCAGTCTCCTCGATTTTTTGTACGCCCTGCTGGACGATTATGTCGATCATAATCTGCTTGAAATGCGCAAAGTATATCTACTACAGAATCATTATTTTCGTAGTAAGTTTTCATAATTTAACAGGTTCAGATATTGCTAAGCGATACATTTTGTAAAATGACAAACCTTTAACTAAACATATACGGTCTAGGATGACAATTCAGTTGACGTACTCGTATGTGACTGAAACAGGGATGTCAAATTCTAACCACGAATTGAATGACCCTTTACTATTTACTACTTTAAATACAGACTAAGTAAAGTGTGTTGTTTGTATGCAATATTAACATCAGATATTTGACAGTTGCAAACTGTCAGTGTCTTGTTCAGTAATCTTTGCAATTTTATCGTGATGACATTATTGGTTCAACAACGTCACCAAATTTTTGAAATTATGAAAAATTGAAACTATGGTTCTGTGCGCAAAACTTATACTCGTAGATCTGACACTGATATTTGCCGCATTCTCGACCGTTTTTGAACAACATTTTCTTTTGAAAATGCGGTAGCACCGAGACACATAAGAAGAGTGCGTACTGAAGAGAATATGGGTATTGCATCCGTTCATGAAAGTGTTGACGAAGATTCCAATTTATCGATTCGACGTCGTTCGGAACAGCTTGCCAAAGAGTTTTTCTAGATGAAGTTGTTAGTTATCTGCATAAAGATGCACAGGAGCGAGGATACAGACTAATGGTTGATCACTGATAAACATGCAGAGAAGTATTGGACCAAGAACTGATCCTTGTGGAACTCCTTGAATTAAAGCCTTCAGTGAATTGGATTTTTTGACAGAAGTGACTATCTATTAAATAACTTTCTTTCGGTAAGTTCTACATCAATACCACTAAACCTAAGAAGTTTTAAAACTTCCATCTTAGACTGTTGTGTTGTACACATTAAAAAAGTCTTCGAGAAAGTAGACGCATTTCATCAAGTAAGCTTATAATAGCCGTAGGGCAACTATGATTTGCTGTAAAGCCTGGGTACTCCGTCCTCACCAATAACGGCAGACTTATAAGCCATTGTACATTTGTAAACTTCATCTTCACTTACAACTTCAAATCTTCCAGCCTAGGAACAGAGCTCACCAAATTCGCCAATATTCAGTTAACATCGAAATAATTCGAAAAACTCATTCGGATTATCTAGATCGAGAACAACCTGCGGACTAAACTTTTTTTAAATTGCTCCAAGGGTTTTTGGCGGGTAAAAAGGTACTAAGCTTTGATGCAAAGTATTTTTTTTTTGTTAATGCCCGCTCCCGATTAAATACAAATAAATGCCAAAGAAGAAAACAACACTTAGGAGCCTTCTTCCACAATGACTTAGGCGATCTAAACATAATTGTCTCATACGTTTCGGTCAAAAGTAGGAGCCAAGAGTAAGACGATACATGGCATCAAAATGTGCCAATAGGCCTACGTGAGTTGGTCTTCCTCCAACAGCCAATTTAACCTAATCCAACCATACCAAGACCAATTTTTTCTCGGTCATTTTCGACAGTTATAGCCTAAATTAATTCAAATTATTATTATTACGGAGTTTGTAAATACTTCTCAATGTCTATGAAGCTGGGAATTACCTATCCCGGGCTATACGAAGGGATTAGGCTCTGATGGGGCATAGACCATTTTTAACCATGTTCAGGGTTCGTTGCCATCGATTGTATTGGTTTGGTGTTTCTTTTTATAATTCAAAGTTGCAGTGCTTTTCTGACTATGTTGCGAAGAACCGATTTTTAGATCTGAGCCAATAGCCGTTCAATATTATGTTGTTTAAGGTTTCTACTCAAATTTTTCGGGACCAGGCCCGTTGATGAGATAACTATTGGCATCGCATCTACTCGCTCCATGCTGTACATGGCCCTCAATTCAATAGCTAAGGAAGCATATTTAGATATCTCTGTGTTTGTAGATTGCGATTAAGCGTGACTGCTACATCAATGACATCAATCCTTCTTTCCGCTTTGTGAAAAGAAAAAATATTATGTGTCGCCTGTTTGCTGGAATGTACTGGTCGATGGTTCTCAGTTTCAGAAAAAAGGTGCCCTTGCATAAGCCTTAAATTGGACGGCTCTTGGTTAAATGGTCTTGGCTGAGTTCATTGGGGTGGCTTCCGTGTGGAGGCTTTAGTTTCCAAGACATAATAAGTTCTTCTTTGTTTTGACCTTATCTTACTTACTTTAGGTGGCGCTACAGTCTGGGGTGGACCTGGGCCTCAGTTAACAAGCTTCTCTAGCCAGCTCGATCCCTGGCTAGCTGTCTCCAGTTTCGCACGCTAAGTTGGCTGAGGTCCACTTCCACTTGCGTGCGCCACCTGAGTCTTGGCCTTCCTCTACTGCGCTGTCCCTCGGGGGCGGATTCGAAGACTTTTCGGACCGGAGCATTGGTGTCCATGCGCTCTACATGACCCAGCCATCTCAGTCTTTGGATCTTCACTCTTCTGGCTAGGTCCATGTCGCTGTACAGTCCATACAGTTCGTCGTTGTATCTCCTCCTCCACTCACCGTCAATGCAGACGGGACCGATGATCGCCCGAAGAATTTTTCTCTCGAAGCAACCAAGAACACCCTCATCCATTTTTGATAATGTCCATGCCTCTGCGCCATAGAGCAGGACCGGGATTATTAAATTCTTATAAAGGGTGACTTTTGTTGTCCGAGAGAGGGCTTTGCTACTCAATTGCCTTCTTAACCCAAAGAAACAGCGGTTGGCAAGAGTTATTCTTCGCTTGATCTCAGCGCTGGTGTCGTTGTCTGTATTTATTTATAGCGGAGCCTAGGTAGACAAAGTCCTTAACTACCTCAAAGTTATATCTGTCGAGGGTGACGTTCTGTCCGAGACGTCGGTGTTGGTTGTCCTTTTTGCTTGACAGCATATACTTGGTCTTGCCCTCATTGACCGCTAAACCCACTTTCGCCGCTTCCGTCTCAATACTCGCGAAAGCGCCACTGACATCACGCTGCTTTCTCCCGGTTATGTCAATATCGTCGGCGTATGCGAGTAGTTGGACGGACTTTTGAAAGAAAGTGCCTCTTGTGTTTGCTCGTGAGTTTTGCACTATTCTTTCTGGACATCAAAGGCCTCGGTGAGATCTTTACCGACCTTGATGGAGCAGCGTGCATTCTCCATCGTCATCCTGCACAGACGGACGAGTTTGGTAAGGATGCCGAAACTAGACATTGCTCTGTATAGCTCGTCTCTATAGATGCTGTCATACGCGGCCTTAAAATCGATGAATAGGTGGTGTGTATCGATCTGAAGCTCATGGGTCTTCTCCAAGATCTGCCGTAGTGTGAATATCTGGTCGATAGTGGACTTTCCTGGTCTGAAGTAATACTGATGTGAACCAATCAGGTTGTTGACGAACGGCTTCAGGCGTTCACACAATACGGCGGATAAGATCTTATATGCGATGTTAAGGAGACTGATGCCTCTGTAGTTGGCGCAGTTCAGAGGATCTCCTTTCTTGAGAATCGGACAAACAATGCTGAGGTTCCATTCATCGGGCATACTTTCGTCCGACCATATTTTACAGATGAGTTGGTGTATGCTCCTTACCAAGTCATCGCCTGCCGCTTTGAAGAGTTCGGCAGTCAGGCCATCCGCTCCAGCAGCTTTGTTGGACTTAAGCTTCGATATGGCTATCTTCACTTCATCCAGGTCGGGTTGACGGAATTGTTGGTCATCATCGTCCAGGTTGAAAGGTTGATTCTGCCTGACAGAGGTATTTGGTCCGTCATCGCCGTTATACAGTCTGCAGAAATGATCTTTCCAAATCCTCAGCATCGACTGCGATTCTACTACGATGTTCCCTTGTTCATCTCTACAGGCTGCGGTTCGGGGTTTGTTTCCGCGGCATGTTATTTTTACCTTTTTGTAGAACTTCCGAACCTCATTCCTGGAGTAGCATCTCTCCATTTCCTCGATCACGCGCTTCTCATGCTCTTTCTTCTTCCTCCTGAGAAGCCGGTGCTCGTGTCTCCTCTTCCGCTTATAGAGCTCATGAGCAGCTCTGGTCTTTCTAAGCAGCGCCGCCTTATATGCATCTTGCTTAGCTGCATGTGCTTGCCGGCATTCATCATCGAACCAGGGGTTTCGTTGTGGTGGACGAGTGAAACCCAGCACATCAGAAGCGGCATCTCTGATGGCGTTTTGGCAGTGTTTCCAATGGTCTTCGATGCTTGATGCTGGCGGCATTGGACCTCTTAAGAGATTAAGAGACACTCGATCGGAAAAGGACTTGGCGATCTCTTGCGATTGCAGCCGTCTGACGTCGAATTTTCTCACAGCATAAGTTTGTCTTGGCGTAGTTTGGGATATCCGCAACCGTACCTTGGCCACAACAAGGTAATGGGCCGAGTCGATGTTGGCTTCTCGGAACGTACGGACATCCATAATGCTGGAGGAGTGTCTTGCGTCGATTGCAATGTGATCAATCTGGTTGACGGTTGATTGATCAGGAGTTCTCCATGTCCCCTTGTGTATGTCGAGATGTGGGAACCGCGTGCTAGCCATGACAATGTTTCGCCCCGCCGCAAAGTCGACTAGCCTGAATCCGTTATCGGAGGTAGTGTTGTGCAGGCTATATTTTCCGATTGTTCCACCAAAGATACCCTCTCTTCCTAGCTTTGCATTCAAATCACCGAGGACAATTTTAATGTCATAGCTAGGGCATTGCTCGTAGGTCTTGTTGAGGAGCTCGTAGAAGGCATCCTTCGTGTCGTCATCTTGCTCCTCTGTGGGGGCATGCGCGCATATAAGGCGTATGTTGGCGAATTTAGCCTTGATGCGGATTGCTACGAGGCGCTCGCTCACATTAAAACTGGGGCTTAAAAAAAAACATGTTAGGAGTGTGTAATGCCAAGCTGACCTTACCTCCTCATGGTGCATTCTGGTTAACACTAAAATTGTCAGCTTCATCATGTATAATCTGAGGCTTCGCAAATTAATTTCAATATGAAATCGAATAAAAAAAAATTAATTGTACAAACAATTAAGAAACTTTTAAAATATAAATGTACACGCTTAAGAATTTGCAACTAAAATAGTTTATGCCCACGAGCGATATTAATTAAAACCAGTAGTCCGAATATTTTTGAAAATTTGTATATTTTTATTTGTTTCAAAATCAAACGAAACCTTAACTGATGATAAGAAATCAAACAAATCAAAATATATAAACTGCTAAATCATAAGTTCTAAATAAAATATCTTTTTGTAACATTTGTGTTTGAAAATATATCTTGTTATGGAATTTTATTGTACTAACTAATACAACTGACTGATAGACTGTTTAAACAAAACAAACATTCTCTGTATATGTATGTATATAAATTTATTTATTTTTAATTGCCACTAGATAAATTTTTTTTTAATGGAAATACTGTATCTTTGTATGCTTGTGAAAGTGATTTCCGATTTTTTTTTTTGTTTTTTTCTTTAAACTCGTAGTTCTAACGTAAAATTGTGAACTTTTTTGTCTTGGTTTTTTTTTTTTTTTACCTATATTGTGTTGAATTTCCTTTTTTTTTTGTTATTAAATTTATTTTCTGAATATGTCGAATGATATATTTGTGGGTTTTTGGTTGCGTTTGTCTAAAGTGATTCTTACATTTCTATATAAAATAAAAAATAATATCTATAAAGGTGGATTTATGTAGCAATTTGAAAATAACAAATTTATCCTATAATCATATTTTACTATATTTTGGTTTTGTATTTTATTTTTTATACTAAATGGGGTGAAAAGTGAAAAGTATTATTTACATTATTTAGATGTTTTTTTTTTATTTTTTTATTTTTTTATTTATTTATAAATCTTAGTTGGTAATGTTTGCGACACAGAAATCACAGATTTGAAAATGTGCAACAATTAATTGTTTGTTTACTTTCGTATATACCTTTTGTTATTTTTGTTTTTTTTTTTCTATTTAATTGTAACTATGTTCTTTAATAATCTAATACAAGTAAATGGTAAATTATAAACTTAATGATAAAATTAACAGTTTCTAAATGTAAAGAATCTTGTTTTTTTGTAACTATATCTTTTATTCATTTATACATGTTCATTTTTAATAGATTTTTTTTGTTTTTGGTTTTTTGTTATAATTTTAAAAATTTAAATTTAGTATCACTAATAAGCTTGTTGTATCTTAATCTTAAAATTTAAATTTATTTTTGTTTTTTTTTCTTTTATTTAAATGATAATGCGTTTTTTGTTTAATAGTTCCTATAATTTTAAAAAGTTCTTCTTTGGTCGACTTTATCGATTTAATGTACATATACGTGAGGGTGTATAGTTTTTTTATTTTTTTATTTCGTTTCTCGTGTGTATTTAGTAATTGGTTTAAATATACTTTTTTGTTTATTTAAATTCTTTTTAATGATCAAATACTATTAAGTTATTAATGAGTTCTTTAAACTTTTCAGAAGTTTCTTAGGTCAATTGATGGTTGAACTAAAGACGGTTGGGAAATGAATTCTCTTCATTCAAATGGTGAGGACAATGAGTCAAACAACAGTAAATATCTACACTTGTTCAGGCAATATTATTGAATTTGGGAAAGCACAATTATAATAGTATTGAAATTATCCTCGGATTCCATAAGCCATCATCAAGTCATGACGGCATACGGGTACTTTGGTGTGCTTGCACTATTGCAACTTTAGTGTATAATACGGGTTTGGATGTCACATTTTGGCGAACCAATTTTTCACACAGAATCCGTAACAATAGGCAAATAATGGCGCCACCAGTAAATTATATGGTAATGCTGCTTTAAGTGAGAGAAGTCATCGTGAGTGGTTTGAAAAGTTTAAGAACTTTGAGTTTGACGTCGAAGATAAAGGACATAGCAGAAAGCCGAAAGTGTGGGAAGAGGTGGAATTGGAAGCATTATTGGAGGATGATTTATGTAAAACGCAAGCAGAACTTGCACTTACATAAGGAGTAACTCAGCAGGCAATTTTGAATTGTTTAAAATCGTTAGGAATGATTCAAAAGCCTGGAAATTAGGTTCCATATGGACTGAAGACGAGAAATGTTGAACGCCGATTTTGCACATGTAATATGCTGCTTGCCAGGCAAAAACGGGAGGGTTTCTTGCATCATATAGTCTATACAGGTGTTGCAAAATAGACCCACTACGATTACCCGAAGAAAAGGAAATCAAGTGGGTCACGTGACCATGCCTCAACATCGACAGCCAAGCCGAGTAAAAAAAACCACTGTGGCGCTGCCACATCTGAGCGGGGCCTACGGCTTATAGCCGAGTCCGAACGGCACTCCTTAGAAGCTTTTTCGTAGGCAATTTTGCATTCGGGAGTTTGCCATTGCCCGCCGAAAGGGTGATGGCGATTTGAAAAATTGTTGGTGACCCAGCCGGAAATCGAACCCAGACTCTCTGCGTGATAGTCCAATGAGCTAACTATCGCGCCATCGCCATCCGAATAGTCCTGGAAAAAAACTCATGTTGTGTATTTGGTGGGATCAGCTATTATATTATGAGTTGCTAAAACTGAACAAAACCATTACAGGGACTCTTTACCAAACACTTTTGATGAGGTTGAGCCGAGCACTCAAGAAAACACGTGCTCTCTACTACTCCAGATACGACAAAATTATTTTTCTGCATGTTCGTCTTCATGCTCGTTCACATATAGCGGCACCGGCCAATGCCTTCTTGGAAACTCTCAACTGGGAAATCCTACCTCACCGACCGTATTCACCAGACATTGCCTCATCCGATTATCACTTGCTCCCATCAATCGCACATGGCCTGTCTGAGCAGGACTTCACATCATATGAAGATACCAAAAATTGGGTTGATTTGTGGATAGCCTCAAAAAATGAGGCTATACATAGGCTGTCAGAAAGATAGGGAAAGTAGTGGCTAGCGATAGACAATAATTCCAATAAAATATAATGCGCCGTTCTTTCACAACAAATGCCCAATTTTTGATAAACAGCGGGGGAAACTTATGGTATTTGTGCTCGGATAAATTCACCTCCTAATTCATTGAACTTTGTTGAACTTATTCGACTATTAAGCTGGGGACTCCGTTTTCATACAAACTGAGTGGTTTTCCTTTAAAAAAAAACGTCCTAAGATAGTTTTCGACAACTTCGGCGGAACCAAATTTGTTTCCTTTCCAATCATTTTGAAGGGGCCGAAACAGAAGAAAATCTGAAGGACCAAGATCTGGGGAATACAGTGAGCGCTAAAGGATTTCCTTCAGTATTCCAGCACTTATGGCAAAACGTGTGGCTTTGCGTTACCATGAAGGAAGATAGGAAGATGCCACCTTTGCGATTAGCCATAAAAGGACGATTATCTCGAATTATCTCACTAAGCTTAAATTATTTGAAAGACATGTGAAACAAGTTTGAAAAAAATTGTACCCCTGGAACCCCACCAACTGGAACCCCTACTGTTATCTGGTACCTTTATTGGATGCAACCCAGCTTTAGCCACGAGTTCTCCACCTTCACCTGCTTGTATCAAACTTCTTTTTCGATGCACATTGTTGTACAAAATCTACTTCTCGTCACCTGTAACGACTCTAAAAACTCGTTTTCGTTGTGTCTTAGCAGAGATATTGCAAAGGAGACGCGGTGTCGAGCTTGGAATTTAATTCAAACTTCTTTAAATGACATAATTTGACGAACGGTCAATATTAAGATATAAATCATATTAGCAATCTCCTCAATTGAAATCTTTGGGTTATTTTTCACTAAGGCTCGCAGGATGTCGTCATCAATCTCTGAAGGGTTCTGGGCGGCTCCGTTTCGGGTTGATAATCCGAGGTCATATCATCTATCAAACTCTCCACTAAGTATGAAGATCGGGCACAAGCTTTTCCATTGATCCAATAGATTAAATGGATATGCGGTAGTTTTATTTTCATGCGTTTATGACCAAAGGTAGTCCATATAAACTCCACGGTAAAGGAAAAGTGGCATGAGAACGTCTCCTTCTCAAGTTTAGGATGATAGCACCAGATATAACATAATGGCCCCATTGACCGGAAAATGCTCCAAAAGCTATTTCATCAATATCTCGCTAGATAGTCTCAACGTAAGACTATTGTAAGAAAGCCGTCTCTTACCCAGTCGTCGGAAAACACTCATAAAACTTGGTCACCTGCTGATAATTCGACCATCAGTGCAATTGATCTTATTGCGATTGACGCGAGATATTATTCCTGCAGCATAGCCAATGTCCGAATTTTCTGCAAAACCAACATCGATTCGGACGACTTATTTGTTACGGCCGGGGTACGAATGCGGATATCACAGGTACAAGACAGAAAAGTAGAGTAACCAAAGTTCCATGATAAAAGTTGCAATCCCAAGAGACCACTAGAATCTTCGCAACTCAGTACAATACCAATTCTGTCCGGAAGCCGTCACATTATATCTTCTATCTTGACGATGAATGAAGCAAAAGAAGAATACAGAGCTATTCTGCATTGAAGGATAGGAGCAGTTAGTGAGCTCTACAAGCCAAAACGAAGCAATAGATTAGGCTTCTCGGAAAGTGTACGAAAGGGCACGCGAGAAAATGTAAAAGAAGTCCACAAAAATAAAAAGGGAGAACTAGTAGTGGAATCGTTATTCCTTGAAATATAGGAAGACTCTTTCTGCAGGCTCCAGCTGCAGACAGAATAAAACATTCATCGCTAATGAAGACGACAGAGAGGGAATCGATGTTTTCGTGAGACTTTCAATGTCATGAATCAAGGTGACGGGCTGTCATGTGTCTTTTTAAAGATTACGTTAGAAAAAGTCGAGCAAACTCACTAGCCAACACAAGAGACAAGATCATTTTTAAGTCTGCTTAGTTACGAGATGATGTTAATAATTTTGAACGAATGATTCGTGAGTATTAAGGTGAAAACTGACGACAAACGACAAGAAAAAGAGTTAAAGGGTGTTTTTTTTAAACCACTACTAACTTCAGACAATTATATCTGTCAAACCAATTGTCATTTTAATTCAGTAGTCTTTGCAATTTTATCGTGATGACAAACAACGTTTCCAAATTTTTTTGCACCGTATTACATCTGCCATAATCGATCACCTGAGACCATTATTCACAGCATTGTTGACCGTATTCGGATAACAGTGGTACCGAGACGTATAAGAAAAGTGGGTACCGTAGAGAATATTGCCTCCATTCAGGTGAGTGTTGAAGAAGATCCAAATTTATTGTTTCAACGTCATTCAGAACAGCCCAGTTTTGTCTATCCATTTTATGGGATATTTGACGCAAACATATTGGCTTAAAGGCTTACGAAATCTAACTCGTGCAAGAACTTAAGCCGAGTGACCATTGCTTGCGTTGAAATTTCTGTGAAGTAGCCCAAAATTAACTGGCATTGGATCCGCTGTCTTATCGAAAAATTGTGTTCAGCGATCAGGCTCATTTTTGGCTCAATTAGCAAAATTGTCGCATTTGTAGCGAAGATATTTGAAACATCGTTGAGGCCTGTAAAATGATAAAGTGTACGGTCTTGTGGGCTGGTAGATTCATCGGGCCAAATTTTTTTTAAAAAAATAGAGCTAATTAGCGCATTATGGTCAAGTGTATTTGATACAGAGCCATGATTAATGACTTTTTTATTCCCCGATTGATTGTGGAAAAGATATAGCTGTACGTGCTACGAGTACTTGCCATGAAACAATCAACTTAAAGAAATGATTCGACGAACGCATAATTTCACATTATGGACCTGTAAATTAGCCTCCAAGATCTTGTGAATATTATTCGTGTTGTTGAGGATATATGGCTTTAAAATCTGGTCGAAGACTTCGTCTCTCGGGTGGAGCCCACAGGACATATACCCAACGTTTTGTTTAAAAACTGATTACAGGATATTTTCTCTAAATTAAACACATATAAATGGGTATTCAATGAATCTCATGTCTTTTACTCAAAATTAAAGTAAGTTCTTACTTTAAAAAAAAAAAACACCATTTACATGTAGCAACGACACTAGAACAAAAATCAAATATTGCTAATCGCTGTTACTTTGGGCTCGACAGACAATTATGTAACAGGTCAAATTGGCTTTCTGCAAGATTCAAGTTATTCTGGATTTGGTGGTTAGACTAGAGGCTTCGATCTTGTTCAAACTGGGTGAAGAAGCACTTTGCCGTTTTGAAAGAAACCTTCTTTGCGTGATTTTTGGTCTCTTATGTATTGCCGATGGAATGGAGGAGGAATTGAAAGGGCTACTATACCGAAATATTGTCCTAGTCAGGCTTCAGTTAATGCAATGTCTGATAGGCTCAAAGAGTCTTTGATTCTAAGCGTAACGATCACAGATCAAAGGGGATCTCAACTAACTTGGAGTGCGCCACTGATAAAAAATTGGTAGCTGGAAAGGCTTGGTATTTTAGAACCAAGTTAACTCTGAAACCAGCCTTCGTTAGTATTAATGGGCAAACTGCAAGTGGCTATTTCACACAACCACCTAGTTAACTCTAACTCTATAGATCCAAAGCGTTCAAGGAGTCTTTCATTTATAAAAAGTTCGTAGATCCTTATCTAAGAATCCTTAGAGAAAATTTGTAGAGCAAAGCCGCCCTTAATTTGATTTCAGATTTCAACAGGAGTAAACCCCTCTGCATCTCCAACATGGACAGCAAATTTGACTTTTTCGAAAATCCTCTTCATCAGAAGCACCAAATCCAGATTAGCTCTTCATAAAAGTTACCAAATTCGATGTAACAATGTTGAGATACTTAAGTATCACGAAGGGCTTTCTCTGTCCTGAGGTAATAATTTGCCAATCAAACAGATGACTGACAGAATATTGTAAATCACAAAAAATTGACGGGGACGTAAAAAAGGAACAAAAC
This sequence comes from Volucella inflata, assembly GCA_928272305.1. Taxonomy (NCBI): domain Eukaryota; kingdom Metazoa; phylum Arthropoda; class Insecta; order Diptera; family Syrphidae; genus Volucella; species Volucella inflata. Next base: position 157,979,461 of record OV743716.1, read on the forward strand.
ATTGATTGGCTTGGATCGAAATGTACAAGTATTCTGCTATCACTGTTCTTGACAACATAATCCAGGAAATTGATTACGTCTATTCCCAGTTTGTATCACTTTTTGTTTGTGCTCAGATATTCACACTCTGAATTTAACATGCCAAAGCTATGCACATAATTATTTTTCTCTATTAATTGATTTATTTTTCAAAATTTTAAATTAAAAAATCAAAACAAAGTCATAATGGAGAAATAAAAAAAAATATACACAGACACCCAAAATGAAACTGATTTTTCAATTAAAATGTTTTTAATAATTTTTTTAAATACCTTCCTTAATTAAAAAAAAAAAAAAAAAAAAAACAAAACATAAAAGAATCAGCAATCAACCATCGATTGAACTCGTAGCCTCCATGAGTTGGTTTCATTTTAAACAATTATTTTTAATAGTTTATTTAGTTGTGTGTGATTTGTTTATAGATTGTATTTATACATAACTCTGTTTATTTAAATTTTGTTTATTTTATTTTTATTTATAAATATGAATAACAAGGCAATGAAAATTTGTTTAACTATTTTTGTTCTGTTTGTCGATTTATGGTACTTTCCTCTATAATGTGTTTATCTAATTTTTTTCTTTTTAATTATCTTTGGTTAAATTGGTATGTCTTTTAGTTATAGTAGAAATTTATTTATTATTTAAATAAACGTGTGTAGGTGTGTACTGCAAATAATGTTCTATAAACGATTCTATTCGTACTAGTTCGAATGTTATTTTGATGACCGAATTCATGCTACATATTGGCGATTGTTTCTATGTATCTTTGAGTGTAGGTATGTGTTTGATTGATGTGCTAAAGCTACATATGTTCAATAAAAAAATGACAATTTATTTTGTTTTTGTTGTTTTAGTAAAAATATATGGTATAGTATGTATCTTTAGTACTAGGTTTTATATTTGGTTTTGTTGTTGTTACTGATTGTGAACGATGTAAATATTGTTGTCCATGGTCGTTACATAGCTCGTTTTGGGTCCAATCGTTTGCGTATGCTTCTACTGATGTCACATTGTTAACATCTGCAAGTAAAAAAAGATTGAAAAAAAGTTGAAAAATGATTGTGCGATACACGTACAAGTATCATTCAATGAAGAGGTTATGTAATAATGAAATATCGATTCAAAGACTCCCTTCAAGATGATGAGTACTTGAGAGGCTGTTTGAGTATATAGAAACGTACGAGGGATGGTGAGTGTTGTGTTGACATTGTGTCAAGTCATGTTGTCATGGAGAACATGAAAACAATCTTTCAGGGATTCTTCAAGTTTTGAATGGTTTAAAGACAGATTCTAAAGATCATCAATTTTCATTCTTCCCTTTAAAAAGAAGAAGAGGTTCTTTAAAGCCCTGACAATTTCCAACTTAAGGAGTATTCCTACATCTGATCCATTCGCTTGTAAATAGTGCCCCACCGTGAATTGACAATAGGTAGAAAGTCCGCTCAGCTTTATTTTTAAAACGGTGAACATTTCAATGTCAAAGGATAAGCTCGTGTAAGTAAAACCTAGATAATGGCGGATGCCTTAACCGTTTTCTCATAGCTGATGCAAATCAACTTATTTATAAAATATTTAGTATCGTGTTTCGTATTCCAGCTCAGAGAATCCAACCATTGGGCCAGTTATCTTTACAATAACATCTTGAAGATACCACCACATAAATTGCTGACTTCCTTAACTGAATAAATCACCTTCTCCTCCTTCTTCTTCTTTAAGTGGCGCTACAGTCCGGGGTGGACCTGGGCCTCAGTCAACAAGCGTCTCCAGCCAGCTTGATCCCTGGCTAGCTGCCTCCAATTTCGCACTCTAAGTTGGCTGAGGTCCTCTTCCACTTGCGTGCGCCACCTGAGTCTTGGCCTTCCTCTACTGCGCTTTCCCTCGGGGGCGGATTCGAAGACTTTTCGGACCGGAGCATTGGTGTCCATATGCTCTACATGACCCAGCCATCTCAGTTTTGGATCTTCACTCTTCTGGCTAGGTCCATGTCGCTGTTCAGTCCGTGGATTTCATTGTTGTACCTTCTACTCCACTCCCCGTTCAATGCAGACGGGACCGAAGATCGCCCGAAGAATTTTTCTCTCGAAGCAACCACCCTCATCCATTTTTCATAAAGTCCATGCCTCTGCGCTATACAGCAGGACCGGGATTATTAAGGTCTTGTATAGGGTCACTTTTGTGTGCGAGAGAGTGCTTTGCTAGCCTTCTTAGCCCAAAGAAACAGCGGCTGGCAAGAGTTATTCTTCGCTTGATCTCAGCGCTGATGTCGTTGTCTGTATTTATAGCGGAGCCTACGTAGACAAAGTCCTTAACTAACTCAAAGTTGTATCTGTCGAGGGTGACGTTCTGCCCGAGACGTCGGTGGTGGTTGTGCTTTTTGCTTGACAGTATATACTTGGTCTTGCCCTTATTGACCGCTAAGCCCATTTTCGCCGCTTCCGTCTCAATACTCGCGAAAGCGCCACTGACATCTTGCTGCTTCTCCCGATTATGTCAATATCGTCGGCGTATGCAAGTAGTTGGACGGACTTTTGAAAGATAGTGCCTCTTATGTTTGCTCGTGAGTTTTGCACTTTGCATAACAGCGCATCACCTTGTCTAAATCCTTTCTTGAAATCAAAGGTCTCGATGGGATCTTTTGATGGAGCAGCGTGCATTCTCCATCGTCATCTTGCACAGACGGACGAGTTTGGCAGGGGTCCCAAAACTAGACATTGCTTTGTATAGCTCGTCTCTATAGATGCTGTCATACGTGGCCTTAAAATCGATGAATAGGTTGTGTGTATCGATCTGAAGCTCATGGGTCTTCTCCAAGATCTGCCGTAGTGTGAATATCTGGTCGATGGTGGACTATCCTGGCCTGAAGCCACACTGATATGGACCTTTCAGATAAGATCTTGTATGCGATCCTGAGGAGACTGATGCCTCTGTAGTTGGCGCAGTTCAGAGGGTCTCCTTTCTTGAGAATCGGACAAACAATGCTGAGTTTCCATTCATCGGGCATACTTTCGTCCGACCATATTTACAGATGAGTTGGTGTATGCTGCTTACCAAGTCATCGCCTGCCACTTTAAAGAGCTCTTCAGTCAGGCTGTCCGCTCCAGCAGCTTTGTTGGACTTAAGCTTCGATATAGCTAGCTTTAGCTATCTTCACTTCATCCAGGCTGTAAGGTTGATTCGGTTGATTCTGCCTCACAGCGGTATTTGGTCCGTCGTTGCCGTTATACAGTCTGCAGAAATGGTCTTTCAAAATCCTCAGCATCAACTGCGACTCTACCACCATGTTCCCTTGTTCATCTCTACAGGCTTCGGTTCGGGGTTTGTGACCTTGGCATGATTTTTTTACCTTTTGGTAAAACTTCCGAACCTCATGGAGTAGCATCTCTCAATTTCCTCGACCGCGCACAAATCCCAAGCAGTGATAGTTAGAATAGTAATTAAGACTACAAGGAAAACAATTTCCCTGACGAAATATCGAGTTTCAATGTCTCTTCATCAACCAGGCTATACTAGAATCATTCAAGCAAAGCTGCTGCATTTTCAAAATAAGTCAGACAATGTCAATCTTCACCCAATACTTTCTACTCTCATCTCTAGGATTCAGGAAATAGTGTAATTGAAACGGCATATGAAGTGGCCAAGCAGGAGTCAGCATTGAACTACTCTCTGACTTACAGACTACAGTTCAGGGTGAACCCGGGCCTTAACTAACAAGCCTGTCTTGAAAGCCTAATCTTTAGCTTCTACTTGTGCGCGCCACCTAAAGTAAAGTCTTCCTCTAAATCTGCCGGACAATGAAGATTTGGTTGATTATTGAGCGAAACAGATTTTAAATGAAATATTTCAGACGTTCACACAATATTTCAGATCGTGTATGAGGTGTTGAAGAGACTCGTTCCCCTACAGTCATTTCCATTAACATTGAATACTTGGGCCGGTTAGCTCTCAGATCCGACTTGGATTAAAGCCTAGATATTGCTAACCTTTTTTCATTTTGGTCAGGTGGATAGAAGTTTTAGCTAACTATGTCTTAGTTGAATGGTTTTTTCTGTCTGAAGACGAGATTTTATGCCTTTTTGCCGTTGTAGAGGTTACAGAAATAATGTTTCCATATTCTCAGTACGAACTGTGATTCTAGTACAAGGTTTCCTTTTGCATAACTACAGACTTTTGTACGGGTCTTTCTGCCTTGATGCGTTCTCTTGACCTTTTGGCAAAACTCCCACATTTTATTCCTGAAGAAGAACCTTTTAATATCTGTGATCGGTTGCTTCTCATGCTTCTTCTTTTTTTGCTGGAAAAGTCGATGTTCTTCTCGTCGCTTCTCCTCGTAGAGCTCATAAGCGGCCATCGACCTTCGCTGCGGGGCCGCTTTCTTCGCCTCTTGTTTAACTGCATGTGTTTGCCGGCATTTTTCATCAAACCAAGGATTTCTCGGTGATGGTGGGGCTCATACCCGCACATCAGTTGCTGCGTGGCATGGTACCGCTGGTCTTCGGAACTTGATGCTGGCGGCAGAGAAGTTCTTTTCTTAAGTAGTTCATGAGCAGATATGGTTTTTGTCACGGCATCTTTTCGTACTTCGCAGCATGTTCTTGGCACAAACAAGGGGTTTTGATGTGATGTTCGAGTAAAAGCAAGCATAGGTATAAGTTACGGTGTCACATAATGGCTTGCTAGCTATGTCGGTACTATTCCTCTGTGCTTGACGCTATAAGCAAATTTCTTCTAAAGAGGACTCTATCAAAAAAAGATATTGTATATAGATGTGTCTTGCGTGATTAATCGGGTTGATGATGGTGGAGTCGCCAAAATGTTCTCCTGTCCTTACTTAACATATATCAGGCTTATGTCGGTGAATGTACGCTCGATGCCGATTGTAGTCTGCTTTCCCTTAGACATCTGAAGTCCTAAGTTTTCCTCTGATGGGAAGTCTACATTGTATGTAGATGTTATAATTTTCCGTAATACCGGGAACTTCTCAGTGCTTGTCTGTGAAGCAAGAGAATTTTGAGAATTTTGCATTCCAACGGATCGTTAGCCCCTGTATTCAAGCAAAACCCGGAGACGGTGTCTCCTAGGCAGCTACGCCATCTTGACCTCATCGGACATCTCACATCAGATATCCACCGCACTGCAGGAGACCAGAACACGATTGCCGACGCACTTTCGCGAATAGCAGCAATTACATCGCCCAACAGCATCGATTATGAGCGTCTCGCAGGTGATCAACTGCAAGATAACAATCTTTCTCGAATCTTAAACGAAACCTAACAAACAATAAAATTAAAGAAATTTCCTGTATCCACAGATCCACAGCGTTTCATCACCTGTGACAAGTCAACGCACAATATCCGGCCGTCCGTCACCAAATCTTTCCAGCGTGCCGTTTTCGAAAGCGTTCACAACCTGGCGCATCCAGGAATTCGATCAACAACCAAGCTGCTCATGGATCGATTTATCAGGCCCTCGATAAGAAAGGACTGTCGTATTTGGGCAAGAGAGTGCACAGCCTGCCAGCGAACAAAGATATGAAGACACACGAGGACACCCATTCATACCTATCCACAGATCGATGCCAGATTCACCACCCTCAGGTGATTTTCGGTACCTACTTACCTGTGTTGACCGATTTTCCAGATGGTTGGAAGCGATACCCATCCAGAATATCACTGCTGAGACGGTCGCAAAGACATTGTTTGACGGTTGGATCTCCAGGTTCGGTGTGCCGCATAGGATCAACACCTTTGAACGACACCATACCACCCGGAATCGAATGGGATGATCGACAGATACCATCGGACGCTCAAGGTTGCTCCGAAATGGATCGGTGAACTGACGTATTACCATCAGTGCTGCTGGGACTTCGCACAGCTGTAAAAGAGGACCTTGGAGCATCGACGGCAGAGTTCTTTTACGGAATCCCTCTTCGGCTACCCGGAGATTTTTTCGAACCGTCAAAAGACGATGTAAATGCTCAAGAATTCATCAAGCAATTTCTCAGATCTATGGCCAGCTCCAAGTCAACACAATCCGGCCATCATGATTTCCGGAAAGGGTTTGTACCAAAAGACCTTTACGTTGACGCCGACCTATTATGGACCCTACTTCGTGGCAAAGAGGACCGAAAAATACTTCCTAGTCAATCTCAATGGAAGAAAGGTAAATATATCAGTTGATCGACTAAAACCAGCATATATTCACAGCCACACGAAGGACACCACAATACATTCTACGTTACCCGATGAGTCAAAAGTGGAGCAGTACGTGACACGAAACGGAAGAAAAGTAACATTTCGGAAACCGTATATGGCATCACTAGCGTTCGAAGGGGAGTACTGTGAAGGCACTGATGGCAATGATGTACCAGCTCATTCGCACGCGGCTTACAGCTCGCACCAACATCCAACAACTTGACGCACGACAATCGACAGATAACAACTTCACGATCCATGCAGCCAAAAAAGACTTCCGAACCAACGAGGGATGACATCATCTTTCTTTTTGATATCGGACGCCACCTTGTCGAGACGCAGTACTTCGGTGTACATCAATTGACACATTTAGTTGTCAATACGAGTATTTGCACAAAAAAACTTGAATTCTCATTAAAAGTTTATTAAAATAGAAACAATCTTTTCTTTCTTTGCACATTGTTCAGCTAAGACATTGATAAACATTGCTAGAATCGAGTTTTGGATGGGAGTACAATGGAATCCTACATCTTCTTCGGATTGGTGTTAACTTTTCAACAATAGAGTTTACGTGAGCCAGGCCTTTAAAAGCCTTAAGAAACATTCGAGTGTTTTCATATTATCACCAGTACCGTGTACATACAACATAACCTCTACCCTAAGATTTGTATCCCCATTAACATTGAAATCAATGCGCTAAGCTCTATGTAGACTTCACCTAGCACTGAGACTAGCACACTCCCGGCGTGTGGAGAATCTTTGCTTCGCACACAACCACCTTAAGTCTTAAAACTCTTGCATTCACTCATCCAGGCCAAGCGCTCTACATTCCGCAAAAGTTTTGCTTCCAAATGGACTTCGTAATATGGGCATTGATATTCAAATATCTTTCGTTCGACTGTTCTTCGTGGAACTTAGTTGGTCGATGTGTTTTGTGTTTTTGTGCTGTATCCCTATTAGTATATCGTGCATATCGTCTCGCTCTGTTTGCACACACACCAAATATTCTACGAAGGAGTTCCTTTTCATAGCGGTTCAGTAAGGTCGGTAAGTACAATGAAAGCACTAGTAGAACTGCAAAATCATGAACCCAGAGTCTCTGGGTTCGATTCCTGGCTGGGTCACCAACAATTTTTCAAATCGCCACCACCCTTTCGGCGGGCAATGGCAAACTCTCGAAAGTTAAAAATTGCCTACGAAAAAGCTTCTTAGGCGAGGTTCGGCGATAAACCGTAGGCCCCGCTCAGATGTGACAAAAATGAAAACATGAGCAACACAAATGAGTGTCGAGAAGCTAGGCCATGGCCCATAGTATGCTCACAAACAAATATGTAACTCAAAATTTGTGCTATAGTTTTGGTGTTTTAGAATCAAATTTAACCATATTTGACGGCAGTAACAGCTTACAACCAAACCGATAAATAGCCGATAAACTTCACAATTATGAGAATCGTAATAGATACTTCACACATTCGCTTTATCCCATCGAAATGGTCATTAATCAATGTATGTGTCTTTGCCATGATTTACTGCAAATGAGAAATATTTTCTCTATCTTAACTGATCCCCTATTACATTACTCATGAATATTCAAGGGACCCTTCTGTTGTATCTCTGCATCGTTGGGTCAATAACAGATATCGTTTTCCTCATCCCCAAAAGGTGCATATTGGCAACAACTTGAACGTACTACTATTAAGTCAAATTTCGACTAAAATAGCTTTCAGGTATTCGTATCTATTTAAGTAAATATGTGAGATGTACTCGTAAGGACATCGAAATAGTAAATTACAACAGTGGTGTTAACAACAATATTCATTGGATACTAAAGCCTGATTGTGTGTGCATTGCAGTACGACCTGAATCAATATAATGGAAAATTTACTTAAACTTGACGTAAAGTATGATTAAGTGCGATTTGTTTGGCATTGCAATTAGTAAACCACATAAGGACTAACCATAGATCATTCAAGAGGAATCAGAATTTGCCATGCATCACAGTAAGTACTCGTATTTAAAGATTGTTTAGCAAAATACACTTCAGGTGATCCCTAAAGTGAAACTTGTTTGCATGACTGACTTTCAAAGACAGACCACTCAGCAAACTGACTTCATGTCAACGAGATTGATTTAATCATTTGTGGGCTCACTTTACTCATTTACGGTACTTACAAGTTTGGCTAACAAAAGGAAAGGTGAGTTTATCGAAAGATTTAACTCAAAATGCTCAAACATCATCTCTATGGGCATTTTGAGATGGAGGAGAAAGCTGAATCTATACTCGTAACAAAGGTGATAGAAGCTAGAAGTACGAAACACATTTAGCTCTGAAGAGAATTTTTGTTGACCTGGCTGCAAAGTGCCTTCAAATGTCGAAGAAGAGTTTATTGGAAGACTGAATCAAAGATGTCATCGCACACCATGAAAACAAATATTTGAGGCTCAGGTTCATAAGGATTTCAGAGTAATCGTTCTCTAAAACGAATTTTTTTAAAAATAAGACCTCATGTGCTTACATCCTTAAATGGACCTTTTGTCAGGGATGAACCTGGACCTCAACCAACTAGCCTCACGAGCTTTCATGATCTCTCGGCGGCTCGAATGCTGCACTTTCAGTTGGTTAAAGTCATCTTCCACTCTAGTGCATCACCCTACATCCTGTCATACAGTGTTTTGTTGTACCGTCTGTCCGAGTAGGTCACGAAGACTCTTTGTACCGGAGCTGTTTCATCAATTTGGTCAACACGGCAAGTCTATCTCAGACGTTGGATCCGTATACGTCTAGTTTGAAAACCAATTATTTGTTCAAAAGTTTGAAGCCACAGCCGTATGAAGTACCACCGAATTGTTTAAGATATCGCAAGCATGAACTCTGAAACCAAAGTAACAGTGATAGTAGTGGTATTGCCGAGCATATTTTGCAATCTCAGTTAACTCATTACTGACCTTGATAGAGCAGCCATAACTCTTCATCTTTACTCTGCCAGGTTAATTGGGGATGCCAAAACCAGACTAACTTGTATACCTCGTCTCTATGCAAGTTGTCATTTGCGGCTTTAAAGTCGACAGTGGATGCCGGAGTATGAATTTTCCGATCAGTTGTGGCCTTCCCTGGCGTTAAGTCGCAAGAATATGTTCTCGTAACAAACAAGCGGCACATGAATGGTTTCAGGCGCTCACATAATGCAGGAGAAAGGATCCTATAAGAGATATTTGGGAGCCTTGTCCCTCTATATGTAGTTGGTGCTATCAAACTAATTTTCTTTCTTCTGGATTGGACACACAATGCTGACTATATCTAAGAGTTAAGCTGTAGCATGCTCCCACACAGATAAATCTATCGTTGCCATATCATCACAGCTCTGAAAGCAGTACATCTACCGAATCGATTCGATCTTAGCTTCGATATTACTACCTTAACTTCGTCTAGGTTAGATGGGCGAAATTTCCTTCTTAGCCCAAAGAAACAAAGTGTTATTATCCGATTAAACTCATCGCTGGTATCACGGTCTGAATTGATAGCAGAGCTTAGGTAGACACAGACTACTTCAAAGTGAACCGCGTGCTCGTCGAGCATAATTTTAGAGTCATACAAAAGCCATTACTGGTAGGTAATGCTCTTGAGCGAGCTCGTGAAGAGTGTCTTTGGTGTCGTAATTTTTTTTTCCCCTGGGGACGTGCACACATAAATGCCTTACTCAAGTCTTCTTGCCTAAGTCTGCCTAAAAAAATAAATCCGCATCCAAATAGGCGCTACAATTTGCCTTCGATAACAATCGTCGTAGAAGATATCGCAGTTTTTCATCTTCCTTTTGTGCGGCCCATCCCATCGCATTTTTTGGATGGCGGAAGTATCTGCTTTGCAGCAGTCTAAAGCATCCGCTAGTTGTTCTGCTGTTGGTCCATAAAGGGCTCATCCGGCACCATCTGTTTTGCAAGACCCTGCCTAAGTCTTAGAAATTCTTACAAGCCTGAGCTTCAAATATGTCGGAGTAGCCCGGGTAAATTGCCATGTCATCGCATCCCACTCCGGGAAGTTTGCGGTCTGCTTTGTAGCAATTTAGGGCCTTCGGGGTTTGTTCGAAAGGCTCATTCTATATAAAAGGCCGAAATTCGTTGTCTTTAAGACGTTTTCAAAGGTATCTAAAATTGTATCTGTTGGTTGTCTTGTGATAGAAAAGTTACCCTTATGCACAAGTCTCAACCCAAATGGTCAGGTCCTTACTAAAACTCCTAGCCAGAGGTACCGACTAAACGAATCAGTGCACGTAGTTTAGCTGAGGTTATGATTCTTGGCGTTGGCCTATTTATTTTAGATTACTTGCGCGCTCGAGGGTACTAACATGGCATCCAGGGTACCCATGGTCTTTTAGATGTTGGCTCCAAATACGTCAAATATCTCTGTATGTGGTGTGCACTAACTAGCTTAAATTGACTAGAGCCGTTGATGAAGACACTCCACCGTCTCTTACCAATGCCATCCCGCAAGAGTGGGTATCTTACCTCCAGTTAGAGGTGCTAGGTTCCTAGATTCTACTCAGCAATTATGTCATAGTGGCCCGAAAAATATCTAGCTCTCCCGAATGGGGTTTGTTGAACGTACACTTATTCCTTATAAGCGATCTTGCCGAGGAGGTAGCCACAACCCTGCTTAAAAGAATACTGTGAAGTGACCTTTATCTGGCACAAGTACAAAATTTAGTAATATTCTTGAATTTTCTTGGCCATCTCGGAACGATTTTGTTCGGATTTTGGATCACTGGTATATAATATGTAAGGCTTCCGAATGACATGTATTTAGTAAAATTGATAACATTCGATCTCATGTTCCTTAGCTCGTACTAGATGGTGTCGGCCTCTTTTAAAACAAAAGACTATTTTTAAAGCACACGATTGCAAATTAGGTCAAATGATCTGCCAGAACAGAAGCTGTGGTTTTGAAGTTCTTCTGACAGTAGTGGTTGTCCATTCTTTTTTGTCCAATGCTGGCGAGGTTTGACTACTTGATATCTAAAGAATTACAAAATCTGCACCGATTCTGCGGTCTCTTGTGATTTCAGCCGAGCAAAGTCGAATTTCTGCATTTCAGTTAGGCGTTACTGTCTTGCCTGTGATATTCGCATTCATTTCCCAAGAAGATGACATGTTTTTCTATTTGATTCTTAGGGAATCGGTGACGCCATGTCCCTTTAACTATGAATGTTGAAGTATTGAGTAACATGCGACATATGATATATGCTCTGGAGCAAAGTCTGTCAAGTAGGTTTCCGATTCCGGACTACACTTGAAGTCCCTGTTGGCGAAAGTCAAAGGTAGAATTCTCTGTAAGAAGGTGCGCAAATATGAGACTACCGAAGGCTTCCTTTAGTTACTCGGCTTCATGCGATCTGTTCAGCATTATAACACTCTATGTGTGGACCTTTGGCACAGCATGTGAAAGTAGTTATTCTTTGCCAAATACTGTAACTAGTTTCAATACCCAGGTAGACCAAGTCCCTTACTACATCAAAGATTTCACTCAAAACTGCATCTCTCAAAACCAATAATTGGAGAATAATTGAATACAAGACCAATGCATGCTTTCTGGTAACAGAAATTCGGCTGCTCAATATCTTTGGCAAAATTTTACTAATAACATTCAAAGGTTAAGGACCGACCCTCAAATAAGATAAAACTCCACAAAATACGCATTGAAGCTCTAAAGAGCAGGCAGCCTTAGACGTGATGGACGATTGGTCTCAAGCGTGTGAGCCAGTGAAACCGACCGGCATTTATGATAAATTTCTGAAATCAATATCAGTGATCTTGAACAATAAGTCCAGGCGTTAAGGGTTTTGAGAAATACTGTTTCGCTAAGGATTGTTGCAGTGTTTTTTTGCAATTGTAGTCGTGCAACCTTGATTCACTTTTGTTTTGCCAACATTGAAGAGTTTGAGATATCCGTATACGGACGCAAGTTGACACTAGGTAATGGCCACCGAAATTCTAATTAAGTATTGAGGTGAGGAAACCGTATCCTCCCCATCACAAAGTCTGTTTCTAGATTTGTTAACGCGTATGCTACACTTTGACCTCCTCTCTAGCTCTCCAACTTTACCACAGTCTTATATGAACATGACAGACAAGGAGATGACAAGTTAGCAACTTTTCATTACTTCCACCCAACAACTCTATTATTATTAAATCAACTGCCACACCTGGTCGCCATTCAACAACGTGTCTGTCGAATTTTTTTCCACTCCAGTCAAATGGAAAGGACAACCCAAAACGAACCAAAATCACATGTCAGTGCCCATAAGTCGAAAGCCAACGACTTACGGTCAGAAACTTTAAATCAAAATCCTTTTCATTCTTCATGGTCATCGAAGGTGAGAGTAACAAGTCGCATAGCCTTGACATTCCGTAAAGGATACATCAATTCTATTATGTGTATTCAGCACCGTATTTGAAGTGTGAAAATAATTGGAAGCACATCACACCAGCTCTATTCAAGTACTGTGACTGTCAGATTGGTTGTTTAGAGAATGGCGCGCAGACAAGTGACGCAAGTCCAGGCAAAACGAGTTGAGCAGTTCTTTTCTTTCGCCTTTCTTCTATGGCTGACATTAAAAATTGACAGGGTCGTTTCCGTCCCAGTGTTCAATGGACGGCACTAGTATTTCTTTTTATTTTTTTCACTCACTGGATAGATGAAAAGAAAGGATGCGACAGAGAAAAATTAAATTCAAATGTGGGTGGACAAGTAGGTGAATCAAGTTAAGGAAATTCTTCTACCCTTGCATGCAAGTAGAACGGGATGATGATGACAATGAAGACAGAATCATTTGTGCCTGCATGTGAAGGACGGATCTGAGCAGGATTATTACTTTAATCCTTGAGTACGATGAATGTAAAGTAATCCGCCTTGACGCGTTTAGTGGGATTTTTGAAATTTACGTATATTACCACTACGCCTATTTGTAACTGCCGCGCTTATGCATATGGTACGAGTATGTGTTGTGTGTGGATGTCAAAATGAGGGTTAAAGCAACTGTCATAGCAAATTTAATGGCGTCACATACGCTTTCTTGGGAAAAGTAACCGGCGAACATCTGTTTGTTATTCTGAAGTATGTGCTGAATTAATTACGTGTTAAGTACCTATACTGAATAGCTGAGTGGGAAAAAGGATTTTTCAAAGTGAAATGAGTTGTTTTTTGAAAAATCAAAGTAAGTGTCGTTTAATGTAGATTTTTGAGAACGGAGTATGCCTTTACCTAAAGAGGTAGCGAGTTTACTTTCAAGTCAAGCTTTGAAAATATTCATTTATGCAATTTGGTTAACACTTATCTATTTAACTCTGAATTAACTCAGGTTAAAGTACTTTCCATACACATGTGGTTAACTGTCTGTAAGTACGTTAGGTAATACAGAGTAGGCTTGTTATGGTTTCGTTTTTGAGCGGATCCTACACATTAAGATTACGAATGTCCTAGAAACATTTTAAAATTACTTAACTTACTTACTTACTTACTTTAATTGTGCGACCCCATTTTACGGTTTAATTTTGTTCAGATTGCTTTTAGTTCTTCCCAGTTAGCTTTCAATGGCCCTGATTCATCATTCACTATAACCAAATTGGTTCTAATGTGGGTTCTGCTGGAGGTTCTACTACAGATGACTACAATAATAAGATTATAGCTTTCGGTTGTTGTGGTGTGGTTTTCTTTCCAAGTACTAAACCTACTTCCTAACTTTAAGTGGTGCCACAGTCCGGGGTGGACCTGGGTCTCAGTCAACAAGCATCTCCAACCAGCACGATGCTTGGCTAGCTGCCTCCAGTTTCGCACGCTAAGTTGGCTGAGGTCCTCTTCCACTTGCGTGCGCCACCTGAGTCTTGGCCTTCCTTTACTGCGCTGTCCCTCGGGAGCAGATTCGAAGACTTTTCGGACCGGAGCATTAGTGTCCATACGCTCTACATGACCCAGCCATCTCAGTCTTTGGATCTTCACTTTAGTCGATGTCGCTGTACAGTCCGTAGAGTTCATGGTTGCATCTCCTCTTCCATTCTCATTCAATGCAGACGGGCCCGAGAGCAGGACCGAGATTATTAAAGTCTTATAAAGGGGTGACTTTTGTTGTCCGAGAAAGGGGTTTTGCTATTCAATTGCCTTCTTAGCCCAAAGAAACAGCGGTTGGCAAGAGTTATTCTTCGCTTGATCTCAGCGCTGGTGTCGTTGTCTGTATTTATAGCGGAGCCTAACTAACTCAAAGGTGACGTTCTGTCCGAGACGTCGGTGGTGGTTGCGCTTTTGCTTGACAGTATATACTTGGTCTTGCCCTTATTGACCGCTAAGCCCATTTTCGCCGCTTCCGTCTCAATACTCGCGAAAGCGCCACTGACATCACGCCGCTTTCTCCCGATTATGTCAATATCGTCGGCGTATGCGAGTAGTTGGACGGACTTTTGAAAGATAGTGCCTCTTGTGTTTGCTCGTGAGTTTTGCACTATTCTTTCAAGTACGATGTTGAAAAAATCGCATCGCCTTGTCTAAATCCTTTCTGGACATCAAAGGTCTCGGTGAGATCTTTGCCGACCTTGATGGAGCAGCGTGCATTCTCCATCGTCTTCCTGCACAGACGTACGAGTTTGGCAGGGATGCCAAAACTAGACATTGCTCTATATAGCTCGTCTCTATAGATGCTGTCATATGCGGCCTTAAAATCGATGAATAGGTTGTGGGTATAGATCTGAAGCTCATGGGTCTTCTCCAAGATCTGCCGTACTGTGAATGGTTGGTCGATGGTGCACTTCCCTGGCCTGGAGCCCCACTGATGTGAACCAATCAGGTTGTTGACGAACGGCCTTGTGCGTCCACACAATACGGCAGATAAGGTCTTGTAGGCGACGTTAAGAATTCTTTGTAGTTGGTAAACTTTAGAGGTTCTCCTTTCTTGAGGATTGGAAAAACAATGCTGAGGTTCCATTTATCGGACACATGTACTTTCGTCCAAGCATATTTTACAGATTTTGGTATGCCCCTTACCAAGTTATTGCTTTCCCTTTTTTAACAGAAACCGTCTACTTCAACAGCTTTGTTGGACTTCATCTTAAATATAGCTTATTTCACCGCCCCGCAGCGGTACTTGATTTGTCATCATTCATTATAGATTCTAAAGAAATGCTTTTCGAAATTCTCGGTATCGACTGCTACTCTGATAATATTTTCTTGTTCATTTCCACAGGCTGCAGTTCGGGATTTGTATCTGCAGCGTTTTTTTTTTCAGTTTGGTAAAAATTTCTAATCTCATTCCTAGAGGATCTTTCAATTTCCTCGACCGCGCGCTTCTCATGCTGCTTCTTTTGCTCCTAGAAAGCCGGTGTTTGTCTTGCATAGGTGAATGTGCCTTCCGGCATTCGTCATCAATCCATGGGTTTTGTTGTGGTGATGCCTACAGAGGGGCACTGGCTTTTTTGCCACTGGTCTTCAAAGCTTCATGCTGGCCGGAATGGACTCTTGAGAGGTAAGGAGGGACTCAATCGCAAAGGATTTGGTAATCTTCTATGATCGCTGCCATCCAGCGTTGAATTTCCTCATTGGCATTGGCATTGGCATTGGCTTATCTTTGCGCTGTTTGGGATATTTGCAATCGTACCTTGGCTACCTACGGCATTGTTTCGCTTCGATTACCCTGAAGGTAGTGTTGTGCAGACTACAGCTTCCGACAGTACTACCAAAGATGGCCTCTCTTCCTAGCTCTGCATTAAAATCGCCGAGGACGCCACAACCCCCAACTTAGACGGCCAGTCGGTTTGACCGAAGCCAGTAGCTCGTTCGACATGAGAGTTCTGCCGTTGCTCCATTAAACGTTCATCCTTTCCAAGACCCTGATTTACTCTCAGACATCCTTACTGTCTTAAGCTACAAATATATCGAAGTTCCGGATAGTGTCTCATCTGAATTACTCCGTGAATTTAATTCACTATTGATTTCATCCGCTGTGCCGTAAGCAATTTTGTTCTATTTTCGGCTGCTGCACTCACATTTATAAGTTTGGCAAGTCAAGTCCGAATGGACAGCATCCGACGGTTATCACTTGCAGATAAAATAGACTAAATTGATGTGCAGAAATAGTTGCAACACTAGCTATCGCCAGGTTGACACTTCTCAGCGCTTACCCTATTTCTGTACCACTTAAGACATTTAACAAGTAAATTCAAGTTTGACTAGCATGAGCGTTGTGAATTAAGACCATAGAGACCAAGCTCTACATTGGATACATATGTATATCTGGTTTGGTAGTATCCTAGTTCATTCGTTTTCATTTCCTTGTGCGGCGCAATGCAAAAATAACAATTGATTAGACTGTCGTTACAGCTCAAGTTTTTCTTTGAGTTTGAGAATTTCATCGTATCAGATATATTCACGCAACTGGTGCTTAAAATGAAAATCACATAAGCTCCGACATCAATCATCCTATTCACTGAAACTGCACCAATAATACGCAGAGTAACATCCATCCGAATCCTTGTCACCCATTACTGGTACTCGTAGGGAGTACCATGCACAATTTTTCCATTCATTCAAATGTGTACATTCAAATTTATCTGAAAACCAAATCAAAAGAACGACAACATTGGATTATTTGCAAACTTCCCTTCGTTGAGATACGAATACGAATAACGGAGAACTACGAGTATAACAGGGAGAACCTCTTCGCCATACCACACAATGCAATGACCCATGACTCCACCGCTATCCGGTGACTATGAATAAGTGTATCCGTTAACTGTGAAATTAAATTGCGTTGCGAGTGCCAGTGGTTGTCTGCCTTGAAAACCATTGATAGTGACGGAATTTAAAGTTTGAACAGGCAGCCAGATGAGAACCGATGATGACCAAACAATTCACTGGCACAAAATCGAACTGTGTGAGTTAATCTCGCAAGGATTGAATGCAGATTTTTGAGAACATGATTCTTTAATGAATGACTGGACTCCACCAACCAACAGTGAATGATGAAATAAAATTAAAAATCAGTTGAGGATGCTGAAAGCCTCATTCAGTTTTCAGTTTCACGAATGAATTGATGGAATTTGTTCGAAGACTAAATGACTTAACTGGGGCGCTTCGGAGAGTCATGTTATTGGGATTCTGTGACTCAAACGTGAGTATACTGATTTCATTCCAAATTACTCGTATCTTAAATTCTCATCATGGATTCAACAAATTTCAATTCAGACTTTTTCGTTGCATCACTTTTCTGCAAATGTACATGAAAAAATGAGAATCACAAAGAAGGAACTAAAACAAATTGTCGGAAAATTTTCACTCAAGCGTGAAAGTAGTCGACAAAATAACCTTTAAGACTGAATCGACTTCAGCACTTTTAAAGAAATGAAACACACTTCCGTTCAAATGTGTACGATGCACGTTCGAAACGTTTGGTGAGAGCGTTTTGGGTAAATCTATTATTTGGTGCGTTTTTTGGTTCTCCTTGAGTACTATAGGACGTCGATTGAAAGTTTTGCTCGTTTGCGGCGAGAGTTGAAAGTCATGTACTGTACCGATTTGAGATTTAGAAAAAAGAATAATAGTTAAATATTCCAAGTCATAGTTACGTTAGCAGGTGTAGATGAGGAAGACATCTGACTGAATGTGAACGGGCTAAATATGAAACTGAAGAGTTTCATTAATATCTCACCGATGATGTTAGCTAGGAAACGAAGTGATGCGTGCTTTCTGTAGATAACGTTACAGTAAGCAGACACAATAATTTATGTCTTCCACCAAACCAAGCATCCTGATTGGACAGATAACACTAACTCACTACGCTCACCTGCCTCGACGTGCGATGTTAAATAGCAAGATTTGAAACATTCGGGACAACTTCTCTAACCGAAATCAGTAACCAAAATTGTAATTTTCCTTTGCTTATTCATCCAATGCGGAACCACTTATGTTTGTGGCTGCACGACTTATATCGTGACTAGTGGAACAGGCTTCTATGAGAAGAAAACGTTTCAGCTGCTTTCACCAGAATCCAGAGAACGATTTGTCATTCCAATCGTGCGATGCACTCACATAGCCGTCTTCTGTGCAAAAGGAAGTGGTTGCTTATATTAAATGCAAAAAATGTTGACCCTCTGCGCCAATGCGCCTTTTTATTAAATGTCAATGGATATCCCAACCGACGCCAGAGCAACTGCATTTGTTGCTGCAAAATACATCAACTTTCTCTGTCCCAAGAAATAATTTTTGGCCAAAACTTGAAAAAGAAAGGAATAAAGTCAGTCTTCACGGACAGCTCTACATAGTTATAGAGATCTAGAATGATGTCTTTTTGGTGGGCATGAACTTTACGTCTTACACTTCATTACAAACAAAATTTGCATCTCTCTTCCAAGTTAATTTATACAACTATGACGAGCAGGAGGAGTATGAATATGCTTCTCTCGCGCCAGCAACTTGTTTAGACAAAGTATAAAAAAGTTCGAAAATGCATCGCTGAACGCAATTAGGGGGATAACTTCTTTTAATCTTGTTTGGAGCCCAGATCACAGTAGGATCATCGAAAATGAGATCGCATATGAACTTGCTAGAAATGCAGAGACGAAATTTCTTTTGAATGCGAGCCTGCACCTGAATCTTCATTTAAAATTTCCATAGACAGTTGGGTTTCATGTGAACATAGCTGTGGATATCGTGACTCTTACAGGTGCAAGCCGACCAGAAAGAATTTTCAAAACTTGACTGGGTAATGAATCGGAGATGGTAGTGGATGAGTCCTAAATTAGTCAACGGCAACTCGTACGGCCACAAAGTGGATTTTTGCCTAGGTAAGCGAACTCCTTATAACAAATAGCTCCAAGACATTACGTTCCAACGATCAGGCTCAAAGAAGCGAAAGACGACGTTACCAAACAAATTCTTTGCAAACTCCTCAACGAAAATTACAACCAATGTTCAAAGTCTCGATTCTGAAGTTTCGACTACCCCACTGTATTTTTAGCACTTCATTAGGGTAGCATAGCTTGCACGACACAAGCCTTTGTATCCCTGCCTAGGTGGGTCGCACAAGTCGAAGCAGATCGCAAAAAACTAGGAGCTCGCGAGTGCAGGCAATTAGATAGAGACATAACGATAACTGAAGAGGCCCAGGTCTTGGACTTAAGCACCATCTAAGTAATTGTGATAGGCTTGAGTGACAAAGTATTACGCGAGGCCGCTACATCTAATACTATACGCGTATTGTCAATGAAGACTTTGTTTAACTGCATGTGCTTGCCGGTATTCTTCATCAAACCAAGGAATGGTTTGGTCTATCATGGTTTTTTACTTCGGACATTGCTATGTCTTGTTGAGAAGCTTGTAGAAGCTTTAGGCAACTTAAGGGAATACTCTCTAGAGATTGCAACTGCGTAAAATGGAAAACACTCCATCAAGGCCAAACGAAACGGATCCGACAACTTCACTCCACTGACATCAGAAGCAAAGATATTTCTTCAGTCGCTTCAGTCGACAAGGTTTCATAAAGCAATATAATGAGCCATCTGAACCCCTTTAGTGTTGATCGAATGACTCAAGTACAGGAGATACAAATCGATATGTGTCGATTGAGCTTCGAGACGAAGATGTTAAACCGCTTATTGATAGTTCTATAATTAGGGTTGCCTGGGTCTTATTTTTTGCGCTCGGATGAAGCCACTACAAATTGACTGAGAAGCAATTTCTCAAAAATAAAAGAGAAATGCGGACTAAACGTGGTGAAGAAAGATTCGTTTTTGAAACCACACATCCTAAAAGGGTTCTCCTCAAAAAGCATCAGCCTAGCAAATGGAAAAATTCTTACATTCTGGAGCACCACAACCAACACCAGTAGTCTGTCAAATAGAGAGCCATTTCTATGGCAAGGTTCTCACAAGTCGGAGAGGTTTTAATGAACCAAACCGCATAAGAAACCACGCGTAAAGCCTCAAGCCATGATAAATACGAGTAAAATCAAGATTTTGCGGGGAAACCTGCACTGTACTAAAGAAAGAGAAAACATTGCCTAAGGACTGATTCAAGTACTCTTGGCTCTTGAAAGTAAGATATTTGGAAAGAGTAATGACCGTTCATTAGAATTTGCCAGAACAGATTTTAGATCGAAGGCCTGCTTACTTATTAGTATCAAAGTTAACTACCAGGTTTTAAAAGCAGAGATCTGGTGGAAGCGATCATCGAACTACCTCAGAGGGGAAAAGACCGTGCTCGTGCGCACCTGAGTCAATTTCCCCGGAGACATACTCGTAGATGGGAGATCTCCTGTTCTTATACAGGACCTGATCGAGATATGCCATCATCGCAATTGACATATCGTTCTTGGATACGATGCCAATGAGCAGGACAACATCTGCCGTACCACCGAAACAATAACACACAAATTCAGTAACTGAGTAGTCTTTTCCAACTCATCGTTCCATGAAACTTTTATAATTTCTTACTGGCAGTTTTATGTTATTAATTATGTAATAGATCCGTTAAAACCATTCAACTCCATTTAAGTATATTTGTGCCAAGCAACGAGGATAACAATAACAATCCAACCTCCCACTTGACCCTCAAATATCCCAAGATTCATCCACAAGCACCCATCTTTCAAATTTTTCACCCATTTCCAGTTAAATATAGATGAACCTACAACACATTCAACTTTGATACGAACGTATCCGTACCGGTACAGTTTAACAGAAATTAAGGTTCTACTGGCCACCCCCATCGCCACCCTTATACGAGTATACTTTTAATTTTTGACCTTTTACAATAAAAGACTACCCTTGTCTTTTGCATAATTTAAACGTTGAAATGCTACATCTATGTACATAAATGCCTTGGAAAAGGCGAACTCGTCCTAAAAAATCATTTATATATAAAAATACAGGTGTGTGCGTTTGTAGGCGCTCTAATTATAAAACAACCTTCAATTGAATACCAGAGCGAGTATCCGTATGTGTTATTGTCTAATAGACCGCTGCCGGCAAGGGTATTCTTTATTTTCCGGTTATCCTTTTAGCTAAACTTAGTCCTCAATCCGATATTGTGCGTCATGAAAACACAAACAATACCAAAAAGGAAAGGAGTCTCACGCTCAAGGGTCTGAGAGGGATAATTTCCTTTTCACTGAAACTCAATGCTGCACTTGACAGCACGACGAATATTAACATTGTTCAGTTTTGAAGATATCCTGAAGTTTTCCGCGAAACACGGATACCATTCTTCTGGCCAACTTTCCACTCTTCTTCTGACGGTGCGAAAAAACAAAATTAATTTTCGAAAAAGTGCTAAAAATACCTAAAATCAATTGATTAAGGGTTCAGCGGCAAAAGTAATTGCCACCTAAGCGGAATTAATTATTGCAAAACCTCTCTTCATAACTAACTTGGATACGGAGGACGTATCTGATAGAAAGCCTGTCTCGGTACTTTGATATTTTTGGGTGTGTTGATTCATATCGATTTCGATTCTGCCCTTTCGTGACTTTGTTTCATTGTTAGATACGAGTAAACGAGGCGAATACTCTTGAAATTAAGTTAAAATTCCTTGCTTAGGCGTTTTGGGAAATGTTATAGATAATGTGGGCAAATTTAAGGTATACAACAGTTTGGTTGATAAATAGAGAGGCATCGAATTTTAGTTTTATGATAACCTTCATTTGGCCGGGTCTTCAGTCAAGGCAATGGAAAGTTGGTTCTGCAAGAACGACGCTCAAAAGTTCAACCAAAATGCAAAATGCTGAATTACGTGAAGCAGTAGCAATTAAGTTGGTAAGGAGCTTACACTCTCTCCACTGAAAATATGGGTGAATGGAAGTAAGCCCGGCGAAAGAAATACCAACAACAGTTGATTAGATTAGTTCTGCAATGCTAGAATACATCTCACAGGGGCTACACATTAGCTCTCGCGGTTTCTGAAGAAGTCTACGTGCAGTTGAACAACTCGCGAATACCCCCGGCAGCTAATAGGCAGATGAAATCCCTAATGCCCTTGTCATAGTCCTATGAAGGTGAAGCCAAAATTACCACGAACAAGATAGTATGGGCACTCATCCCAATGGAGAAGAAAGACAGTGGCATTAAGGACTGTTATAATGGCCTTTCCAACAAGACTAATGCTTATTCTCCATACGATTTTGAAAATCGCAAAAGAGGATGTATTTGGTACATAGCCTGCATCACATCATTTCTAGTAAAAAAATTCCGAATTATTGACTACGCTCAGAGAAAAGAAATCCCGAGAAAATTAAAGTTCAAAGATAGAATGGAGACAAATTATCCGAAATTTCTACCAGAAGATAAAATGAACATACGAGTACTTGGCCAACAAAGTACTAACGCAAGCCTCTCAGATTCAGTGTTGAAGATATGGAATAACCGTTTCTCCATGGAGTCAATCGGCGATGACGATCAACAATCCGCTTGTTTACCATCATTCGTTTATTACATTGCAAAGGCCCTCCAATTCTATAACCTAAAGTAGCTAAGTGATATTGATGATACCGGACAGTCAGACAGCAAGGATTTCTCACCGACCTTTAAGGTTGGGATTATTATTTCCACAGCAAGCACCAACAGAGCATATAGAACCACCGCAGGAAGTAGGTGAGATCCCACCAGTTACGCAAGCGGAACTTCTGGATGTATGCAAACGATTTAGCAATAATAAATCGCCTGGATTGGACGGCATATCAAATAAGGTTCTTAAGCTAGCCGTCAAAATAAATACAGAAGCATTCGTGGAAATGTATAACAAGTGTTTAACAGAAGGGGTTTTTCCAGACCAATGGAAAAAGCAATGTCTTGCGCTGCTGCCCAAAGGGGGCGAATTTTATGCAACCGATTGGAGGCGTCAATTGATGAAGCCGAAGGTCTCTCAAACCAGCAGTATGGATTTAGAAAGGTTCGCTCTACAGTAGATGCTATTCGGATGGTAACTACGACCCTAGAAGAAGCCATTCAGGGACGTTGGGCGTTGAACGTCGAAAATGCGTTCAACTCTGCAAACTGGCGGCTTATAGTAAACTCTCTGAGGTCAATGATGGCGCCATGGTTTTTCATAAATATTATGCTAAGTTACTTCGACAATCAGTTCCTACTCTACGATACCGACGATGGAGTAAGGTAGTACCACATAACCGGCGGAGTTCCACAAGGATCGGTACTAGGACGATAGGGTTCTAAGACTTGGAATCGCGATTGAGGCTAAAATCATAGGCTTTGCAGATGATATTGCAATCGCTGTTGCGGCGAAACACCTGGAGGAGATAGAAGACATTGGAAATGAATGTAGTATGAATGCAGTTGGGTTAGAGCTGGCAAAACATAAAACGGACGCAGTTCTGGTAACCAGTCGCAAAGAAAGAGAAACAATTACCATTAGGGTGGGCAATCACGATATAACATCAAAACCAGCTATCAGATACCTATTATGATGATTGATGCTAGACTCACTTACAAGAAACAACTTGAAAGAACGTGCGACAAAGCTGCAAAGGTGAGGGCTGCCTTATGCAGAATAATGACAAGCATAGGAAGACCCAGACAACAAATGAGACTAGTTCTGTCAAGGGTGGTGCAGTCAATCACAATGTATGCGGCACCAATATGGGCGAAAGCATTGAAAATTGAGTCATACTCAAAAAAGACTGTGTGCTCTGAGAGTTTGCTGTGCGTATCGGACAGTGTCAGATGATGCTATAAATGTCATTGCGGGAATGCTACCAGCAGATATATTGGCTACTGAGCTTCAGAGGACCTACGATGCCAAAATTCGGGAACCCGAAGTTTCAGTGAAAGATATCAAGCTGGGCGAAAAGCAGCGCAGCACAAGTGCATGGCATGAGAGATGGAACCAGTCTACAAAGGAGGGATGGACCTACCGACTTATACCCGATATTCGTAAATGGATAGAACGTAACTATGGAGAAGTAGATTTTTACTTAAGTCAGCTCCTAACTGGACATCGCTGCTTTCAATCATTATCTATACGGGTTCGATCTGAAGGAATCTCCCTTCTGCTTAAACTGTGGAGCGGCTAGGGAATATGCACAGCATGTATTTTTTCAGTGCCCACACAGAGCGCAGATAACTAGAGCAGAAAATTGGAGAGATACCAGCTCCTAAAAAAAAATATCGTAAGCCATATGCTAAAATCAAGTATAATTTGGGATGCGGTGGAACAAGCTGCGGCAAAAACAATGAAGGAACTTCGACGGTTAGAAAGAGTCAGAGAGAGCAATAATGAAAATCAAACCCAGACGGCATCTCTAATACAACAAAGAACAGTAAATACTGTGCACAATATCGAACCAGCAAACGGAGAAAGAAGGACATAAAGTGCTTACAAGCCCCGCGAAGTAGTACTTAACGGCAGTTCCGCGGGGAGAGTGGTAGAAGAGTGCAGGGTGTGTGGGTTAGTACGTAGGCGCATCCTCGAAATCGAGTTCTGTGCTATAGAGCAGGACCAGGATTACATGGATCTTGTATGAAGCTTAGTCTTAGGCTCTTCAATTCCTGAATCTGAACAAACAGCGGATGATAAGAGCAGACGAAGTCCTTAACCACATCGAAGTTATTACTCCCAATGTTAGCGTGCACGCCAAGCCATCAGCTTAGTGTTTCCTTCAGACCCTTTTTGACCGACCAGCTTGTCGTGGTTTTTTATTCACAACGACTTTGGCAGACACGCCAAAATTAGACAGCTCGTGATGAGGGTCTCATTTGGGTCGGACTTATAACTCTGAGATTCGGTGAATCAGTCATACTTTCATCTGTCTCATCTGGAACTGGGGGAATTCGTCAGCCCCAGTAACTTCATTCGACTTTGTCTTCGACAATGCTGCCTCCGCTTTCTAAGCACTTACTCTGCCTCTACTACTTGGTGTCCTCGTTTACTTTGCTGGCCTTCATTCTGGTTCTGAATCCTGTAGATATACAAATTTGCTATTTACATGAAAATATTCTTTTGACAGGTTAGATTGGCTTGCTATCGCTCGTCCTTTGAGTGACAAATAAAAAAACAGTTTGACAGTCAAACGATCCTTCATAAGATATCTTTGACAAGCGAACGTTCTTTCTTTTTTCGGAACAAAAAAAAAGAATTTCACGAAACCACAAACCTAAAATACTTACACTTTGTGTCAAAATAGTGAAACCACTTCTAATCTATCATTGTCTACATGAAAATACTTTTTCCGAAAATATAAATGCTGCTAACGTCACGCGACTAGCAATCACAAGCAACAACCCTAACCAAAATCAATAACTCCAACACCAGTCCCAGTACTACCATCTGCCACTTCTTGTTGTTTCCACAAATAAAAGTAAACAACCAAGAAATCCGTGAAACACGACAAGTCGACCGACAATGTCAAGTTGCATCTCGTAACGACACTTCTTCCATCGACCAACTTTCGGCAAAGTAAATATATGCACACGCCACAAACATCATAAATTTTCGACGCAAAAATAATTCCTTATTCTAATTTGTATTTTTGTTTTTCTTTGGTAGACACGTTTCGGGTGAAACCCACCACCCACCACCAACGCTGGTAACGTTGCACAGTTCACTGCTTCCGCCAGCCATCTACCCGTATTTCTAATTAAACTTTTTCTAGATGGATGGCAACGAAATCGCAACAAAAGCTGAAAGGCTGAACGCCCAAAAGCCAGAATGCCTGAATGGCTGAATAGCTAAACGACTGAATGGCTGAAAGGAGTCGGGTGCTATAAAACAATTGCGTGGAAAACAACAGGGTTCGACTTAAGTCGTTCACTATTATGATTATGATGAATGCTCCCAGTCCCTGTTATCCAGGTATAACGATGTTTTACCCACTCCCACTCATCGAATAATCAACCTCACTGCACGTGTAGTTACGAGTATTTCCAGAGTACCTTTGGATCAGGTACAGGTACCTCTGGCCTAGCCTTCCCCTCGATTTCTAAGTAAAAATAGTTCAGCGGCTTTAAATTGCTTTGAAGAAAATTTGAGCTTATCCGTTGGCAGGATACGATACGAACTAAGGATATACTCGTATATGGCTAAGGGTTGTGGTAGCAATTCATGGTAATGAGCGAGAACATGTCACTCTAGCACCGACGAAGCCACGCCGATAAAAGCGCACACGACATAATCACAGAGTCAAGGCACATTGAGCCTAATGAGAGTTTAATGATAGGATTAGAGCCTGCTCCTCCACCTCTTCAATTTGTTCTAGGTTGACAACACTGCTGCCAAGTTTATGATGTCATACTCGTATGATTGCGCGCATCAGGTGCAACCTCAAGACGGGGGGTCGATTTAGCTCATTTGCTTGTGAAGTTAATACCTACAAGTCAGGATGCTGGGGTGTAATTTCCTCTGACTTGGAAATATTTCGGTATCTTGCCAAGAAAACTGGGCTGAGTTGTTGCTAATGAAGTCGTGTATATAGTACACCCCATACCGAGAGAAGGAGTGCATCCTTTAGGGATCATTTGTCTTCTCTACGGGTCGACGTTGTTTTCTTTCTTTGTTGCCGCATTGTTCCCAACAAATTGTTCTCCTATTTTCTGTCTTAAAATATGGTATGCGTCTTCAAATTATGATTAATGAGTGCGAATGGGCGTGTAATACAGAGTTAGGGATTCCATGTATTGGAACTTTAACATACTGCACTCCTACAGTTTGTACAATAAGTTTTTTGATAAATTGAAATGTCATCACCGGTTTTGTGAAGCAACAACCATAGATAGATACAAAGCAAATACTCGTACAAAAGGAACAGAAATCTAAAATAATTATTCTGTACCCTGACACAGCAATTGAATGAAGTGCAGAGCCCCTGATGTGAAATGGATTTAATTGAACATCCTGCTGTTGCCATCGGAAGCTCAACAATTAAAATAGCACGGAGGGATGACACATAAAGGCAAATAATTGAAAGACATTTAGAAAAGTGGTTTACCGAGGTTGGGTGGGGTGGTTCGGGCTGTTTTTTGTAGTAATACATCGGGATTGTGTCCTGAGTTATTCCTGAGAAGTTGATAATTGAACGAATGAATTTCGGAAGCCAATTAGTTTTGGAACATCTGAAGCAGGCATTATAGAAGTGGGAGCTGAGTTTCTAAACATTTATTTCGGAAGCTACTCCTTCTGCTATTTCTCATTTACAACAGGACAACAACCACAACCGGGTCTTGTCTAACAAACACCGGACATTCAGTTCGATTGATCAATTTCCGTTTGGTCGAGGCTTAAGAGAGAGAAATTTGGAGTACGTGTTACTTACCTACATCATATTGTGCATCATACTGCACCCGTCAACTGTAAATTGTAAAATTAACTTTTGATTACCTCAACAACAAGTTTTTTTAAAATTTTTTAGCGAGGGTTTGAAGTCAGAGACTATTTTCCTGTTTACTGTGCCTGAATCAGACTACCCTAAACTACATCTAAGGATCGAGGATAAGGGCTTAAGTGTTGCATCTGTATCTAGACATCACTTCTGTTTTCTTTATCGCCAACCGGTAACCATCGGGTACTGGTCTATGCCAATCCAGCCTTGACTTACCAAACTTATAACCGCGAATGCTGACCAGAAAACAAAAATAGCAGCGCTACAAAAGGGACAGGAGGTGAATTCCCCTGATGGAATTAATGGCAAATCAAGGTCCTGATCAAAAGAATATAACATTATCCGGCTACTCTGACTGGTTAGAATATTCCAGACTAAGTCAGGCTCTTGGAAAAGGGATGGTTGTGGATGAGCTTTTAATCGACAAACGTCGGCGCTAGGGTGACTGGCTTTCGTGCAGCCCTGAAGAAATATCTGTACTTACGAGCAATAACAAGCCTACTTCTGTTACAAATTTTGATGTCAGACGGTTACAATCACCAGAGACCGCCAAATTCTTTCCGAATCAAGTCTCCCTTATGCTCATAAGAGGTCTTATGCCTATGCAAGGTAAAGTATTGAAAACCAGACATAAAAAAAGAACACTATGGCGCTGGCAGCCCGGTATGGGCCAACCTTCTTGGCACACATTTGTGTTGCTCATGATGTCAGTTTTGTCACATCTGAGCGGGGCCTACGGTTTATCGCCGAATCAGAACGGCACTCCTTGGAAGCTTTTTCGTAGGCAATTTTACTTTCAGGAGTTTGCCATTGCCCGCCGAAAGGGAGATGACGATTCGAAAAATTGTTGGTAATGCCGGGAATCGAACCACGGACCCTCTGCATGATAGCCCAATGAGCTAAACATCGCACCATCGCCACCACCAGACATAGCCATCAGATATTCCGCCTAGTCCATCACAACGTAACCCCTGGTTTGACGACGAGTGCCGGCAAGCACAAGTAGCTAAATAAGATGCATATAAAGCGGCATGGCATAGATGGACCAGAACTGCTCACGTACCCTACGAACAGAAAAGGAGAGACTAGATCTCCCTTCTTAGAAGGAAGAATAAAGAGCATGTGAAGTGCGTACAAAAAATATTCCACGGACACAAACCCCTAACCGAAGTCTGTAGAAACAACGGAACATAGTAGCAGAGTTGTAGTCGATGCTGAGGATTTGGAAAGAGCATTTCTGAGATTGTATAGATGTGGAGGACTGGAAACCCGAGGGTTCAGTGAATTAAATGAGAAAAATGTACGACATAATGACATTGTCGACAAGAGGGAGCTACCCTTATTCATTCGTAGGGAGGGTTTCATGTAAGCTTTGAAGTAAGTAAGTATTTACTAACATTAACCTGTTAAATAAGGCCAATTATCTACCGCATTAGAAGACAGCTATCGTACACCCACTTTCACGGCGAATCTTCGGTCCATCAGTTCCCCGCCGATTATCAGTAAGATGTCCCAAAACTTGATCAATATAGTCCTAATTAAGTGGGTTGCGGCGACAGCATAGTTTGGGATACCGCGGCTAGACTGATACGCATATCTCATATCAGTGTAACAAGAACATGGATTTGACATCGAATGGCCAGATGACCACTTCTTCAAGCTAAACAGGCTAAACATAAGTAAACCACTCCTGTGCATGATTTGTAATATCCTCCCCAGTAGCCAATGAAGAATAGCGATGTAACTTCTGCTGGAATATTAGACATTCAAAATGATCTGCTACAAAGGGTCAGTTCGATAATGTCCATACCTTTGCGTCATAGAGCGGGAATAGAATTATTAAGGTCTTATATAGGGTAACCTTAGTTGTTCGAGAGAGGGTTTTACTAGTCAATTGCCTTTTTAGCCCAAATAAGCAGCGATTGGCAAGAGTTATTCTTCGTCTGATCTCAACGGTAAACAAAGTCCTTAACTACCTCAAAGTTATATCTGTCGAGGGTGACGTTCTGCCCAAGACGTCGTTGTTGCTTGTCCTTTTTCTTGACAGCATATACTTGGTCTTGCCCTCATTGACCGCTAAACCCATTTTCGCCGCTTCCGTATCAATACTCGCGAAAGCGCCACTGACATCACGCTGCTTTCTCCCGATTATATCAATATCGTCGGCGTATGCGAGTAGTTGGACGGACTTTTGAAAGATAGTGCCTCTTGTGTTTGCTCGTGAGTTTTGCACTATTCTTTCAAGTACGATGTTGAAAAAATCGCATGACAGCGCATCGCCTTGTCTAAATCCCTTCTGAACATCAAAGGTCTCGGTGAGATCTTTACCCACCTTGATGGAGCAGCGTGCATTCTCCATCGTCATCTTGCACAGACGGACGAGTTTGGCAGGGGTCCCAAAACTAGACATTGTTTTGTATAGCTCGTCTCTATAGATGCTGTCATACGTGGCCTTAAAATCGATGAATAGGTTGTGTGTATCGATCTGAAGCTCATGGGTCTTCTCCAAGATCTGCTGTAGTGTGAATATCTGGTCGATTGTGGACTTTCCTGGCCTGAAGCCACACTGATATGGACCAATCAGGTTGTTGACGAACGGCTTCAGGCGTTCACACAATACGGCAGATAAGATCTTATATGCGATATTAAGGAGACTGATGCCTCTGTAGTTGGCGCAGTTCAGAGGGTCTCCTTTTGGGGATCCATTCATGGGGCTTCGGTGCGTTCGCCCGACCATATTTACAGATGAGTTGGTGTATGCTGCTTATCAGGTCATCGCCTGTCGCTTTGAAGAGCTCGGAAGTAAGGTCATCCGCTCCAGCAGCTTTGTTGGACTTAAGCTTCGATATAGCTATCTTCACTTGATCCAGGTCGGGTGGACGGAATTGGTGGTTATCATCGTAAAATACTAAGATGTTCTCTTGTTCGTATCTACATGTTATTTACCTTTTGTTGGAGCAGAATCTCTCAAAATCCTTGACAACGCGCCTCTGTATTCTGTCTTCTGCTCATAGAGCTCGTGAGAAGCTCTAGTCTTTCTTTGTAGCGCCGCTTTGTATGCATCTTGCTTAGCTGCATGTGCTTGCCGGCTTCGTCATCAAACCTGCGGCTTCGTTGTAGTGATCGAGTGAAACCCAGCACATCAGAAGCAGTATCTCTGATGGCGTTTTGACAGTGTAGCCACTTATCTTTGATGTTTGATGCTGGCAGCAGGGGACCTCTTGAGAGACTTAGAGGGACTCCAGGATTTAGCTATCTCTTGCGTTGGAGTTGTCGAAACGAACTATTTTGTGAAGATACAGTAAGCGAGGCTAAGTATCTACATCAGTAGTGAGCCACCACTACTTCCAGGCCAGACATTTGTGAACCCAGTCGGAAGACTGAATTACTGAAGACTTGTGTGGAAACATACAACCGAGAAGGAATTCTCAGGACACGAACATAATGTTGGGAGTGACTACATTTTCGATAAGAATCTTCATTGGCAATTGGATTTCATGTGATCATTACAGGATGCCGGCACCCCAGAAAAATGATTCCCGATGTCTGTAAAAGAAAGTGATTATTCTGATTTCCCTTAATATAGAAGAATACTTAAGAGCATTGTAACGGAGTTTTTTTAACTACGGATTGCCGTAAATGTTTAGCAACAAGTGATATAAAGTGTGTTTTTTAAGAGCTTGAGAACTTTAAGTAATACCGCAGGACAGAAGTATTATTGGAATGAATTTTTTATTATTTTAGTCTGGTAGATAATTTTAATTCATTTGCTTTTTATATATAATTTTTGGTATATGCCCGTCGCAGCTATGAGTTACATGGTCCAGTCGATCAGTCGAATTTTCCACTACTTTTTTCAATATCTTCGGCTGTATGCCGTCAATGGTGGCTTGAATATTGGCTTCCAATGTTTCGAGAGTTTCTGGTTTATCGGCGTAAACCAATGACTTAACATAGCCCCATAAAAAGTAATCGAGAGGGGTAAAGTCGCACGAACGAGGGGGCCAGTTAACAGCACCATTTCTGGAAATACTCGTAAAGTTGACACCAAATGGATTTGGCAATAATTTGATGGTAAAGCTGTATGGCAAGTTGCGCCGTCTTGTTAGAACCAAATGTCGTCGATGTTTAGCTGATTAATTCTTGGAAACAAAAAATCAGTCAGCAAGACTCGATAGTGCTCGCCATTCACCGTAACGGCAGCTCCTTCCTCATTTCAAAAGAAATAAGGACCGATGATGCTGCCAGCGTGTAAACCGCACCAAACAGTCAATTTTAATAGAAGTAATGGTGATTTGCTAACAGTTTGAGGATTGTTTTCGCTCCATATATGCCGGATTTTGCTTGTTGACAAGGCCATTTAACCAGAAATGAGCTTCATCACTAAACACAATTCTTCGAAAAAATGCACATCTTCGGCCAGTTTCAAATTAGCCGAATCAACAAAAATGCGACGTGAATGATGGCCATTTGGCTTTAATTCTTGCACGAGCTGTATTTTATAGGCACGTAAGCCAAGATCCTTAGGTAATTTTCCACGTAGTCGAAGGACAAAGGCCAACAAGTTGAGAACGGCGACGAATCGACATTTCGGCCTCTTCTTCAACACATCGCAGCAATATTCTCTTTGGTACGCACATTTCTTTGTCTTGTTGATGGTCTTAATCGAGGAGAGCAAAATTAGTGCGAAAACGATCAATAACTGCACGAATTGCTTGCTCACTGGGCCGATTATGTTGACCGTAAAATTGACGACGTGCTCTATGAACTTCACGAGCAGATTTATATTTTTCAAAGTAAATTTCTACAATTTGGAAGCATTTTCCTGGCCATGATGAATTGCCAAACCTTACTGAACAGAAATGTCAACACACCATAGACAACAACCATCGAAACTTCTCATGCAGCTAAAAAAGCACTTTTTATTACCCTGCGCGAGGCAAATGTAACGCCAATTCTCTTCGCTGACGACGCAGTTATACGAGTACTTAGCGATAACGTCGAAGATTTACAGAACGCCATAGATTCATGGAGAAATGCGCCAGAGAGAAACGGGCTTAAAATAAGTCGTTCAAAGACGGAGCATTTGACGTGTCCATTTGCGCATCCGTTGCGACCTGTTCCGGATATAATGTTAGACGGAATAGTTCTTCCGAAAAGCACTATCTTTTAGTACTTAGGATCAATCGTTAACGTGGAAGCGAAATGTGATGACGACGTAAACCACAGAGTGAGTGTGGGGTGGATGAAATGGCGGGAAAATTCGGGAATCTTTTGCGACCGAAAATTTCCACTTAAATTGAAGGGGAAACTCTACACCACGGTTGTTAGACCAGCTCTTATATACGGTTCACAGTGCTGGACAATGTACGAAGCGTTTAAAAACAAAATGACGGCAGCGGAAATGAAAATGTTAAGGATGTCTAGTGGAGTCACTAAACGCGATTGCATTAGATCTACGCGTATAAGAGGAAGTCTACATATAAAGAACTCGGTAACCGAACAGCTTGAGGCGAATAGAATAAGTTGGTACTGCCACGTTCAATGAAGATCTTCCGGTTGAGAAGACACTATCAACTTCGGTCACTCCAATTGTAAGAAAACGAGGTCGGAAAAAGAATTCCTGGATTTCTCAGATGGCAAATGCGCAACAACGCCTGGGGCTAACCACTAAAGCGATCCAGGACCGAGCATTATGTAGACGCTTTCTGCGGTCTGCGACATTAGCCAACCCCATAAGCGGAGCAGCAGCGATGCAGTAAAAATGGGAAACTCGTTACGCATAAGTTCGTATAACGAGGAAAGGGTTAATAAAAGGATAAGAAGAAGAAGAAGATTACCCTGCTGTGAGAACAACAAGTTACAGGTACTCGGTGCAGTGAGTGTGAATTATGTAGAACAGTTGAAGCAGATTCAGTGAAACTTCTCGTGAGCTGGTAGGAACTGAAGCGTTTTACTGACAATCGACGGAAAAGCTTCACATTCATCGCTGATTCCCTAAATTCCAATTACTGAAGTAATTTTCCGTTTGCACATACCAGTAGCTAAGCTTAGAAGCGTTAAACTCCACAAAACTTTAGGTGATGTCGTGACCATCGATGAGAAGTTTCGCGTCCCAAGGCTGATGAATGTTCTATGTGCCCCGATTGTCCGGCTCTTTTGCGTTATGAAAATAGGGCCAGAGGTCTTTGATCTGTTTAAGTCTTTAAGAAAGACTCATTCAAAGACTTCTGCTCATCTAAGAATTAGAAACTTATTAGCACAATATTTGTTGCAAATACACCAGCACTTAAAATTAAGATCCCTCTGCGCCCAACACCAAACATATATACAATCTCTCAGTCCACATAATTATTTCCAAGTTCTCTGTAGAACTATGTCACAAGCAGCCCATTCACATCCCTCATCTACTTCGGATGTAGGCCAACCTCCAGTCACCGGCGGCGGCAACAAAGAAAATCGATTTCAATTTCTAGACTTCTTTGCACAATTTCGTTTTCCTCTTCCAACCAGAGAAAGAGGCAGAAAAACTATAATTTTTCATTTCCCATTTCCAATAGCCTGTCGCTACCTGATCCAATGAAAGCGGGACAAAGCAAACGCAGCACACATTTCTTCATTTTTTCATTTCGTTCGGAATAAAAAAAAAAAAAAAAAAAACCTTTTTTCATAATCAGGTCCCAGCCTGTCGTCGACCGCAATTCTGCTGGTGTTTCCTGGCCGTCCCTGTTATTCCTTGGTCGGCCCCAATGGTCCTTCCTTTGTCGTCTCCATTGTCCCCGTTCGCCATTGCGGATGGGTAGGGCTCTTGAAACAATCTGAAAATGAACCTAAAAATGATTTTCGCTTTAATGCACTTCGTAATTGTAATGAATGTGAGGCGCCAGATGTGCTTTCTTCTCCACCGATACTAAGAGCTGGAGTGTGTTCCTCTAATCACCCACCATGCCAGTCCTATACTCTGACGATTTTTCATTTTGAATGTAATTACTAACCTTGCGGTCGGCCAAGGGCATCTCTACCTCACTACGGCTACCATCACCAATTACGAGTACCATCAGCCCTGTGATACGAATATTATATCGATTTTGACTGAGCATATCTGCAGGGGCTGTAGCTGAGAGTACGAATACTCGTAGTCCAAGGGGTGGTAGCCTGGTAAAGCAGGAAGAAAAGAAATTCGTTGCACGGATGTCGACCTTTTATTCATTTTCGTTTCTATATTTTCCCTTTTGGCTTCGTAAGCAATGTTGCTTTTTAATTTTGAAAAAATTATTCAAATGGATGCCTTGATTCGGGTCGATGTCGAATTCAGGTTCGGCTTGGAACTTAAGAGGACCCCACTAGGGTAATCTGGCACTCTGTGGGGAGTGCGCTCAAGGATTTAGCTAAAGGTGCGATGTTATTTTTCAATTTGCCAGCAGACAGTCTATCCATCCGGTAGAGTATGGTTCGAGATTCGTTGGCCTCAATTAAATTTGGGAAATTTATGGCTTGGCTTGCGGAGAAGAGCTCGCTAAGATAATGAAATTAAGTGAGTCCTCTGGAGATCGATAGGTCCGTTGAAGTTCTTCTGATATCCGGAGTATGCTTTGTAATCTCGTCACAGTTGAGATTCTGTTTTGTTTTTGTACAGCATCTACGGGTCGCTCGTTTATTCTGAAGTGATTTATATTCGGAGAGATTGATTGCTTCTGAAAAATCCGTTAATCAATGAGAATTAAATTCGCCCAGGTAAAGGGAGATTGAGATTTTAAGATGGCAAAACACTTTCAGGGATTGGAACTTGGTTGAAGTGGGTCCGTCATTGATGCGGAAGTATTTGTATTTGTATTTGCATTTGAGATTTTGGATTTTGGATTTGGCGCCCCAATTTTAGCCCACAGGAAGGAAGTGAAACATTTCATGCCTCGCGAATCGCATGCTAATTAGAAAACAATGAATCAAAGGGACAATGGGAGCGAAATTATAGGCAACTGGGGATTTTGGTATAACTCCTACTTTCGCTATGAAGGCAATGTCGACTGTAAGAATTGCGAGGAATATAACAAACTTAAAAGGCCTCGCTTCACTTACTTTAAGCCATTTTCAAGGCATCAAACACACTTCAGTGACTTTTCAAATTACTTCGTATTCAATGGCTCCCAATCAATATATATGTACTCGTCCGTATTTATACTGCTAATGCTCTGTCAGAAATTATTCCCAGATCTTTGGTAGCCCCAAATTCTTGGCTGATGTACTTTTAAAGGAAAAATTTCGCGAAGCTCACAAGGACATTCCTGAGAACTTCCAAAGGGAGTCAACAGCAGACCCCGTGGTCAGTCTTCAGCATTGTGGACTCCTTGGGCTATAGCATAAATCTTTTTCGTATATTTCTGATAGTGAACGTCGAAGGCATCAATTTATATGTGACAGTCTTACATGGAATTCAAAAATTACTTTTGTAGATCCCTTTCAATTGCGCCTTGGTAAACTGGGTATAGTGTGAACAGATTGGCAACGTATGCGATGAAGCCACTGTAATTCAGGTGCAAAAGTTCGCCTCTGGATTTGAATATTGTTGAGATGGACTCTACGCTGTTCCGGTCATTAAAGTACCTGTTTTCCCCAAGTTCATGCTGTAGTATTCTGTACGTGGATCTTGGTTGGCTTTGTTGACTTTGCGTTTCGAAACGCTCACGTGTTGAGTAGTGGATTTTTTTAAGCATTTCGTTCAGTTTGCTCTCCCAGTTTGTTTCATTTCTGATTAGTTCGTGCCATGGCAGATTGCGTTCTTGGCTGAGCCTTGACCATTCCGCAGAGAAATTAAGGTTTCAGTTTTTAAGATACATAGCAACCTTGTGAGGAAGACGATGTCTTGGTTGAGCAGAAACTTTCCTGATATAGAGGAAGTGCAGTCTAAGCGTGAAGATATGTAGCGTTGGTAGTCCAGTTTCCAGGTGTAACATGTAAGTTGGTGTATTTTCCGGAAACCTAAACAGTTTCTAAAGGAAGTGTCTTTGGAGTTTTTCTACCTCTTCAAAATGCCAAGCCCCCCACACTTGTGCTGCATAGCACTTTGTTGACCTCATTACCGCCTCGAAAATCTTGTACTTCACACTTGGTGCAACATTCCTTTTCCCCAGAATTCCTTTCCAGTTGCAATTAATCGCACGTTTGGATTCTTTCAGTTTCTCTACCGGTGTTTTTTAAAGGATGCCTGCGAGGTGATCAGAACTCCGAGGTATTTGTATTCCTTGACTACATCCAGTTCCACGTTCGGCCAGGTCCATTTTTCATTCCTTGCTTGACGCCCCCAGCCATTTCGAAAAATCAAGACTTTGGATTTGCTGGTATTAACTTGCAGGTTCCACATACGGCAATACTGTTGCAGCTTGGCGTTTCTGCGAGAATAACGATGTCTTCGGCGAAGAATAAGAGTTTTATAGGAAATCCCTCGAGAGGCAACCCGCCCGGGAGAAATTCAACTAGATCATCCAAAAATATTGAACACAGAAGAAGACTCAAAAGACATCTTTGCTTTACTCCAGAGTTTGTTTGGAACCGATTAGACAAGATATTCCCGTACCACACCGCCGCCGGCGTATTGCCTTCGTTAAATTGTTGCAGAACCTTTAGAACTTTTGTTGAGACTCCTATGTTGCTGAGTTTAAGAAATAGTGATCTTCTGTCGATGGAGTCAAAAGCCGCCTTAAAGTCTACAAAGAAAGCGTATAGATTTTTTCCTCCGACCCGGCTTGAAACTCGCTTAGGGTCGTTTTCACATATCCATGTTGTTAAGCGCGCCAAGATGACTCCTGAGAAAGTTTAAGTAACAGCATTTAGAAACGAAATCCCTCTATAGTTGGATGGATCATTTGAATCAGCTTTCTTGTGGATCGAAAAATTATACTGTTTTTTGAAAGCTTCTGGAACTACGCCAGTTGTAAATATATAATTGTATGTTTCCGTGAGCTTCTGCAGGGAGAGGTCAGTTGCATTTTTGAAGAATTCATAAGTAATACAATCTTCCCCTGGAGCCTTATTCAGACGGCACCTTTCTATAACTTTTTCAACTTCTTATAGGGTTATGAGTGAGTCTAAGGAGTTTACTTCGGAATACGGCAGTGCAAATTGTATTTCATTCCGGTCCACTGGTGAATTCAGCAATTTTTTTAAGTATTCCGCCAAAGCAATCGCTTCAACCTTGATTCCTTTGGCAAATAACGTACCGTTCAATGGCTTAGCCAGTTTCCAAAAGGACTTGGTGTCTTTGGTGTGCGCAAGTTTAAGCGACAAATTATTTATGTAGAGATTTTGTTTTTCTTGGCATATGATTTTAAAGCTTCTGTTTTCTTGCTGGTACATACGTTTTATGTGGTCGGTAGGCGAATGAATTTTTTCTGGCTTTTTCACATTCCCAATCATACCAGGGCTGCTTTTCTGGTCTTTTTGTTTCTGTTTGCAAGGGTTTAGTTGCGTTTAAGATGCAGTTCGAGAGGATTTCCGTACCTCTAGCAGATAGAAGTCCGTTATTTTCTATGTTATTGATTTCCAGAGTAAGATTCGCTTTGTACCTTTCTAAGATTCCGTCTTCCCAGCGTAGTTTTGAAAGAAGGCAATTTCGCTGAACTTCAGTATTGTTTTGTCGCAAATTTAACCTTATTTTGACGGATATTGGTAGGTGGTCTGAGTATGTTGATTTGGAAACGTCTAGGTCTATTGCGTGCTTAAGCCAGTTCCCCTGCAACAGACAGTAATCAATTGTTGAGCACGCCGTACCTCTTAAGAAAGTTAAATTTCCTTTTTGGTCACTATTGGTTCGTCCGTTGCCACTGAGTACGGTTAAACTATTCCAGTTCCTTGCTTACCAACAATTTAAACTGGAGGTCGCAAAAAGTTAATCACACTGGAACAGACGAGTATCTGCGCTCTGGTTGCATCTCCTATTCTACTGGCATTAACGTTGAATGTATCCAAACCAGCAGCTATGGGGGATACACAATGAAAGCGAATATTAATTAATTTTTGATAGTGGCGGTTAGAACTATGAGCACAAGAGCAATCGATAAATTTCAGCTGAACAGTGTATGCGTGATTAATGTAATCACAGCATCGTTTGTCCGATCCATAAACAAAAGGAAAATCGCCCAACGTCAGATGTCCATCATAGAGGTGTAGAGCCACGTCTAGCATTGAAGAATGACTATTGAGAATTCTTACTGTTTTGTCAATAATTTAACCGAGACCTTTGATGTCAAAAAAAGTTTTTGACAAGGTGACTTGTTACATATGACTTCTTTAACATCACACTTGAAAAACTGTGCAGTATTCACACGTGAACACCGGAAGCACGTGCTCTGTCGATAGCGGATACCAAAAAAATGTGAATGATGAAACATGTCATTAATATCGATCCGGTCTGAAGACTATACATCAGTCGCCTGAGATTGCTTAAGCATGTAAAACGAACTGATACCAATGCTCCACCGCAGAGTCTTCGGATGTTACTCCTAGGTTCAATGCAGTAGAGAAAGACTAACCCTTAGATTGCGCCCTCAGGTAGAGAAGTGCTAACAATAGAAACTTGCCAGTTGAGGCCTAGATTCACCCCAGATTGTAGGGCAATGAGCAATCAATACATTAAATTTGATAGACTATCGATACAGATCCATTCACTTCACTCCCTTCTCGTTACCCGATTTTCCACAACATACATATATGTCCGACCTAATACCTTTCCTAGCTCAGGTTTGAAATCAATCCTGGGCGCAACGAAAATCGTTTACGTATTTTCTCAGCATCAAGCCAGAAGTGTTAGGGAAATTCCCCATTCAGCCGAGACAGACAGTTGTTTCGTAGCAGTGATATAGCATCATGAAAGCGATGTATTGAGTAAAATTGGTGTTGTCATATCATCTCTTGCCGAAAGCTCAGTTCCTTTGTTTACAACTGATCATAGGTGATCACAGTCCTTCTTTCGTTGCTGATGCCATGTTGTGCAAACGGAAAACAGGAGCGTAAGGTAGTAGTTCACCTTATCATGACTTTACTCCAATTACAGGCTAAGGAGGGCTTTGATTCAGGGTATCCACCTACCAGGAACATTTTCATCAGATTTCTTCTGCCAAGATGCAAGCTTTCGATCCCCTCCATCGCTATATTATTGGGTTTCCGGGCACAGACACCAGTTCATGTGAGAGCGGTTGTCATAATTACCCAAACAACTGTGGCGGAGATTGTCAGTAAACGCATCCACCCGATCCGATTGGACTCGATGTGTTGTACCGAAGTTAGACGCTTTCCGAGACCCTGTCTCAACAGCCTATTCGCCCACACTTCGGCAAACTTCGACGCACTACAGCAATAGTAATAAAGAATTGGCAACTGTTGCAAAAAAACCTTTTGTGATCTCTCCCAGGCCGTTTGCATTGGGCATCAACCTATACAGTACGTTCGTCACCTTGGTGGTTTTATTAACCGCCCTTCCAATGTGCTTCTTTCCGGGCAAACTACCGAAACCGCGACGTTCACACGAAAGTCCCTCTATAACCTTCTTTGGTTGGTGTGGAAGACCATCTCCGCTTTTTCGAAGCCGCCAGTTTAAAAACATGACCTCACAGAGAGTCCGTTACGCTGAGCCCCGTTACGATCAAATCCTTCTGGTCAACTTTTTGCCTTAGGGGCATTTCCAGGCACAGAAGGCCGTCGTTAACGAGCTTCTAGAGGTCGGGGCGCAGTGCCAAGCCCTAGTCACTCCCGGATTCTTCCTTTTCCCTTTTCGTCCTTCCTTCATATCGTACAAGAAAAATCGATCCTGGAGACAGATATGCTTTAAGTCTGGTACACTTTACCGCATCCAGGCCTTTCGGATGCGGAGTTAAATAAGCTCTTGACGTCGACCGTGACCAAGATGCCGTGTAAGACTTGACAAACCTGCTTCATGACCCCTAAAACCTCGGCAACCACCAACGATACTTGCAAAATTCATTTTGGTTATCACCTATTATGGTATTCCCCCGTTTCTCCTTAAGGTGAACCGGGAGCAGGGTGGAGACTATTTACTCCTAAAAGCGTGGTTCTATCGGACCGGGTGCTCGTTTTAATCACTCTCGCCAGGTTTTTCTTTGCTTTGTTTTACGCCACCGTCTCTTTGACTTCTGTGCCTCTGAGAAATGCAGTTAACACGTGGTAATTTTCTCCGCAGGTTCGCGAATTTCTGTACAGTTTCCGGTGCTTATCCGCCTGAACGTCGCTTTATCACCAGAATTCAACACTGTGAGATCAAGCCTCGTGACCCTTGGAGTTGAAATCGTCGGCGAGTATGACGTAATTTCTCTCTCCAAATACCCGAGCAGCTTCGTCTAAACAGACAAATCGATCTCGGAAGATGCCCGTCTCTAGTACAGGCATCGGAAATGGAAAGATTTAAGCATTTGCAGATTACAACAGTCGCCGAATCCTTCTTATTGATGTACCAGCTCCGGTACTGCTCAGTTAATATGGGTAGTTCAACCACTCGGTGATGGGAAAGCCGATTCTTAAAGTCATGCACAATCTTGAATCTCATGTCTTTCTGCAGGGTCAGGACCTTTTTCAGCTGGATGATTCTAGAGTCGACTGAAGTATTAAACTTTGCTAAGTCGGAATCCTGAACCGGGGTCAATGTCCGGGGCAGTTTACTTCCACTTTGGACCGGGTATTACCAACATGATTCCTGTCTTCACACTTCCAGCATGCCGCAGAACTTGAGAGCCCCTTGCAGTTGCAGGTAGGTCGAATTCAGCTGACGTCACTTTCTCCAACTTCTTTTTCTTTGCCAACATTTCTTGCCTCCTTTTGGCATATTTTTTCTGAAGCTACGGCCACTTCAACAAGTGAGAAGCAGCATTCTTATTCAGCCATCTGTTTAGATTGAGCTATGTAGTATGACACTGAGCCTCCCTGACGGTCTCACCATCTCGTCTTAGAAAGGACTGCAACAATTGTTAAGATTTAGAAATATAGCACAGGGGACTCGGTAGTTTATTGATTGGTCGCTGTAGAGTTCTTCTTTATATGTGTATGCTTGGGGTTATATCTATCCTAGGCAGTTTAACTTTTTTGCTTAAGGCTGCTTCTTTGGACTAAAGTGGCAAAATAGCAGCAGATCCCTAACAAGAGCGACCAACAAACGTTATGGAGAACCCTTATCATCCCAGTTTTGCCGGTACTTTGGGGTGCAAGACTATTGCAAGCGATTGAAAGGGCTTTTGTCTTTATCGAGCAGAAATTACGTTCCCATTTATATTGAATGGAAGTAGAAGAGCCCCTATAACAGATATACTATCTTCAATGGCATTAACTAGAATGAGATGTCTAGGATATGACATGCTTCTACCCAAACATTCTGAATTCAAGACAGAAGATCGACCTAGCAAAGGAATATATTCGCCTTAGGTGGCATGCACTAGTTCCGTATCCCAACGTGGGTGTAACTGACGAAGTATCGAGTAAGCTACAAGGTTGGTATTCAGTACCCTGGTCGATCCTCTGATGTGTGACTGATTAACTACTAATTTGTGACTTATTTCTTACTAATCTGTGACCAATTTTTGACTGATTATCGCTTCACTTATGCTCTCCTCTGGATTTATTGACGACTTCCTGACGTCTGGTGTGAGATTGATCAAAATCGTAATTATGAATCATTAATGACTAATTGATTTGCGATCAATAAGCGACCGTGGTTCAAAGACAAATGTACCAACATATCCTCTGTGTTATACTAATGACAAAACATTTAAGCAACTGTTGATTCCTTGTCGCCCATAGTTACACGAACGTTGATCGATGTCGTTAATTTTGGGTCGACAAACTTTTCCAAAGCCTCAATTACCGAAATGAATTCATCTTGACGACCACTTGGAATCCCCTCAAAAATGAATTCATTACATCCAAAGTGTACAGCCAAAAGTACACAAAAATCGGCCACAAGGAAAATTGGATAGTTTTTCCCTAACCTTCAATGGCACCCAGGTTACCCACAAGGACTGGTATACCTACACATACTCTCAAATAAAGCGAAAACATGTCCGCACTTCTGGCTCATTGTCAGGCATGTATTGCAATTTAATTTCCTTTTGTCTTTGACTACATACGAGTAGGTAGGCATGAAATGTTGATAACCATTTCATTGAGATCGCAATCGATTGATGTTGATGGCATTTGTGCCAACACTCCAACAAGCAATCGAACTAAAAGGACACATCCCTTGCAAAGAGCAAAGTGAAAACAAAACACAGATACGAAATTGAGTACTCGATACGAGTGTACGAGTGTACGAGTGAACGAGTGAACGAGTTTTCCTGCCAAACTTAAGTGTTATTGCCCTCCTGTGATACTTTTCCACACTTGTTCATATTAAACCTACATAAAAGTATCTACTTCGACACGAGGTCTTAGTTTGCAAATGGGAAAATTCCATGTCCTTGCCGATACGAGTATCCATATGGTAGTACTTTCGTTCACCTCATATCTCATTCTCCAATTGAATCTGAACCAAATCCGAAACGAAAAACTTGAAAAAGATATTTTTAGTCCATAAGCTGAGATTTCTCTTCTCTTTTTCCGGTAATTTCATTTCGAAGAAGAAGCCTTCTTCATCATGAATTCAACTTGAATTCAACTTGAATTCATCTCGAATTCCATCCACGCGTACATTGAGGCTCTTAAAGGACACCGCCCCCCATCTTACACTGGTCCAGCTCATGGAGTGCACACAAATCCTCGATGACATGTGAGTAGCGTTCCCAGAATTTATTACATTTCCATTCGAGGGAAATAAGGGAAAACTTTACCAGCTGTCCTGTGGCACCATCTTAAAAGGACGCAAGGACATTTCATTTGGATAACGTGTTCTGGTCAACAGAGTGTTAGTTCTGAAAAAATTCCTACAGAAATAGAATCTGTTTTAGATGGATGACGACGAATGGGGTTGAAGAGGTGGGACGAAAACAAAAAAAGAGGAAAAAAGTGAGAAAATCACCCGTATCAAACTTTGCAGACTTTTCGAAAGAGTTGCCAGACTTTTCAAGGAGTTTGAGTGGGTCATGGGGGCATGGCTGAGTTTGAGAGTTTGCTAACTACCCCCTCCGGCAGCTAATAGAATCCCATGTGTGCGCCAGTATCAGAGATGACACTATACGACTGAAATAATCCATGCTGCCTCGACGACTCAACGATATAATTGCCTTAAGCCGGGTGTTTCTTCTTCGTCCTTTTGACTTGGCAAATCCATGTGGAATACGATTGAAACGAGTACCATGGAAGGCCAAACAATGGATGAAAGAATGAAAGGTCTTCTCTTCTTGCAGCGCATATTGGTTTTTATGGGATTTTTCAGAGCGCGTACCCAGGGGTATATAGTACTCGTACCAACACAAAATACAACAACAACAGCAACAACTAAACAAGGATACGAGTATAAAGTTTATGATTGAATTAAACTTTTATTACGTAAATAATTCGTGGTAGCTTTCAGATGTTAGGATAGGATACGGATGTAGGCACTTCCATATGCCTTGGCTGGATAATAACCAACAAGTTGATCCTTCCATCTAACAAATAAACACAGCACAGATGCGCGTACGAAGCCGTACATATACTCGTACGTACATATTTCAGAAAGGACCTCAGTACATTTCCGTTTGCACATAATTAGCTTGATGGTAATAAAACTGTCATGCAAGTGAGAATACCTTTAACAGACCGTTCAACAAATAAAAGGGAAAACTACAGAGCTACAGAAACATAAAATTTCTCTGGAATCCATTGGGTTCTTAAAGTGACAAGAAAGTTTCGAAATCGACCAAAGTTCAAGCTCCCAAACGCTACCACCAGTACATGACTAATTAAGAAGTTTAGATTTTCCAAAAAAAAAAGAAGGAAAAACGAGGTACGTTACCAATGAAAGGAGAGGTAACTAAAATGATTGCCATTGGAGAGTTGAAAACTTTTAAAAGTTTTGAAAAGGAAAGTTTTCGGTACCAAAACCCAAGACCAAATTGGACTCTGGACAGAAATTTGTGCTGAAAGTCACTGAGATCATTAATGGAATGACTGGGAGTGAATGATTCAACGTTTAAGATAATTTTCTCGCACGAACAGTTCGGAGATGCAAAGTGGGAGACTACGAACAATGTCTTTTAATGTCACTTATCGAATCATCTTG
The DNA here is from genome assembly GCA_928272305.1 of Volucella inflata. Lineage (NCBI taxonomy): Eukaryota > Metazoa > Arthropoda > Insecta > Diptera > Syrphidae > Volucella > Volucella inflata. The sequence continues at coordinate 158,024,241 of OV743716.1, forward strand.
CAGGTAAGCACAGTGAAGAGTAATTGTGCAGTCCACCAATTATGGCCTTCTGTCCGATAAATGTTTGTCGGTTGTTTTCTTATGAGATCTTTTTGTGCCGTGACTGACTGGTGATGCTCATATGGGTAGTTTGGGCAATTAACACTCATTAGTGGTTAACGAACTGCTGATATACCTGGAAGCAGGTGATAGCAGAGTGGTTGCTATAGCCATTTTGGAAAAGCATCTTAATACTATTGAAGAGCTCCTACAGTATAGTCTCAACATACTAAAAAGCGATCTTGTTCTCTTCTCTAGGAAATACAAAATTTCGAGTATGGACCCTCCCTCAATCAACGGTACCAGCTTGGTCTTCTCTGACACAGCGAAATAATTGGGTCTAATTTTTGACAGGAAATTAAGCTGGGAACCTAATATTCATGAGATAGTAAGGAAAGCCTTTGTAGCAATAAACCCATCGGGAACAGCAACCTCGTATTGCCATTGGCTATATGTCTCGGTATAAGACCGATACTCACCTTTGGTGTGGTTTTATGGTGGACGGCCTTAGACAAAGCAGTCGGCATAAAGCTAAGCAAAGTCTAAAGAACAGCATGTCTGGACATAAGCAGAGTCATACGCATAACTTCCTCCGCTACTCTGGATGTTGTGTTTCACCTGGCTGTCCTCGATATTTTCAGCAGACAAGTAGCTGCTAACACAACTATGCACCTCAAAGCAACAAAGCAGTGGACAAACAAACTTTTTGGCCACCCAAATATTCTTAGTACACACTAGGAATCCTACCAGAGAACATCGACTACACCATACCCAAACACTGGTTTGATATAAACTTCGACGTAAGCATTCCCTCGAGATCGTTCTGGGAGGAAAATGCCTTCCTGGATGATGTATCAGTCCACTTCTACACCGACGACGGTTCAAAGACCAATAGTGGGGTTGGTGGCAGTCTCTTCTCTGATAAGCTTAACCTACGGCTCTCCTTCCGCCTACCCAATCAAATGTAGCGTGTTCCAGGCGGAAATTCTAACAATTAAGGAAGCCCTGTACTGGCCGAGGAAAAAATTAATATCTGCAGTTGATGTCCGCATATTTTCCGACAGTCAGGTCGCTATCAAATCCTTGGACTTTTGTTCTTTTAATTCAAAGACAGTTATAGACTGACGATCATCTCTCATGGAGGTGACAGAGCCGTTTAACATTCACCTTTGTTGGGTGTCGTACGGAACTCTAGGGCCTGCGGACTTGCCAAAATTGGAACTACTTTACCCATTATACCTGAGAATGGTAACATTGGTATACCTTTCGATACATGCAAGCAATTATACTATTAGAAGGAGAAACCTTACGTGGCCGGTTGGATCGACAAGTTAAGCGAACTAACAAATTTGGCGGAAACTAGATCTGAAAACATCTCAGCGCCATCATAAGTATCAACACTGGACACTACCTTCTTGGTAAACATGCCAAGCCTTCTTGTATGTTTACCAACGACTTCTGCACAAGCTGCATGGACGAGGAGGAGACATTTCAAGCTCTCTTCCAAAGAAGAAAACTTCACCTAGGAGCCTTCCTCTACAATGACATAAACGATTTAAGCAATACAGACAACAGAAGTCTCCTACGCTTCTCCAAAATAATTTTTTGAGTAGGAGGATCACAGGTCCACGTGGCATCACAATGGACCAATAGGTCTAAGTGAGTTGGTTTTCCGGCAGCCACTCTAACCCAACCCAACCTAAGCCTCATTACCCGTTCGACCAAGTAGGAATAGATGTTAATATGCTTCCCGTTTCTACCACTTTAGTATGGGAACAGATCAGTCAAATAAACAACTCCATACTGTCAATCTTACACATCGTCCTTAGGGTCCCTCAACCATTTCAACGAACCCTCTTCACTAGAGTGCATTACTCTGAAAAAAAATTGATCTCCGTACAAGAAACCAAAACCTGGTCGATCTGGTGTTACAAAGAATTGTGCTGAAAGGTAATACTTAGCCTGGTTATGATCCAGGTGATCTCCTTCTATAAATCTCCATCTGTAAAGGCCGCCTTTCATTTAAACTCTAATAGTATCTGGTACAGGTGTTTGGATATTGTATTATTCGAGTAGTCATTCTTTCCTTTACTATGATAGGAAGACTTAAAGGCCAGAGATCGTTCAGCTCTAAATATTGGTAGAACTCTATGAGACATCAAACTTAGTCCTTAAATGGACAGGATTATCCGATCGCGAACTGAGCAGGGAAACTGAAAGCCCAACCAATATTCTGAAGAATGAAGTTTCTGGAACTCTCTACGTCGATGGCTTTTCCCTCGAACGACTCCCGCATGTGATTGCCACTTTAATTTGCCACGACTGCAGTTATGGTAGACATAAATCGAATAATGCGGTCAAACCCATCGACAAAAACAATATCAGAGGTTATTATACGTAAGCGGTATGCGGCTGAAGTTGTCGCTACAGATAGGTTAGAAATCGATTGATGCATTGAAATAAACTGTAGCACCGGTTTCACTCGGATCTTATGCCCAATTCACCTCAAAAACAAAAACCATACATCAAAGGGAATGACATCAACTTAACTACTTCTTAGGATGTCATTACTAACCTTTGTCATGCTTTTGAATAAGGAAGGCTGCTTAAACACCAGTCGGAACCTATTATTTGATTAAGGGCGTTAGCCAAAGTAGAGAATTTTTGCATTTTGTGGCAAGTTTGTGATATGGTAACTCTGTCTCACGCTTTCCATGCAACCTCAATTAATTAGAAATCACTCGAACATCAACTGCTATCACTTAAAGTCCAAGCGAGTTAAATAGCCCAATACAGCGGTAGATGGTAGATTCGCCTAGCGCTGAAGTCATGCTCGTATAGTATATCCACCTAAGATAGCAACTCTGAAGCTTGTGAACAGTAAAGTAGATGGCTATCAGCTTGTGTTTCAGACTAATAAGTCTGGGCTTCATGTATGCAATACTGCTTTCTGAACGAATTCTCAGTCCCTGACCCAACATACCTATGAACGTGATAGAATTGAGTGGCAAACCTCTGAATTCTCGTACTCAAAGGTGTGCACTCTGAGTTGTTTCATTGAGGTTAAGGTTAATTTCAGCAGTCGATGAGTTTCTTACCAGGTACAGCTCTAAAACAGAGTAAATGGTGCAAAGTGCACATTCTATAATAGAATACAAGGGAGACACCAACGAGTGTCGTGTTCTTTACCAGTGAATCGCAGCACAATATTTGATTCTTTTCCCATTACTGTCCTCCTTCTATGTGAATAAAATGCCCAAGATTGTTAAGCAGGCTCAAATCCACTTAGGCAGTCCCTAGAATTTTTGTAAGAAGGCCACTATGTTGATGAAGCAAGATCTTCAGCGCATATTCCGAAAAATCTAAGACTCTTGAAATTTATAGAAGATAACTAGATTCATTCCCTTTTCAGCCAATTTACAATAGTAAGTCCAAGGTATGTATGTTGATTCCGTCAACTGCGCTTATATTACCTCCACGTAGAAACTATCGGGTACTGGACGGCATCCATCCAGACTCGACTTGCTAAACTTATTAGAGCGAGTACGCAACCAGCAAATAAAAATAGCAGCACTATAGACGGGACAGCGGAGGAATTCCCCAGATGGAATCCACTGTGAGGTAAAATCCCGGAATAAAACAAATGGGATCTCTTGAAGCTCGGACTGGTAAGAATTTCCCAGACCAAAGGCAGCGCTTATATCTCCGAACGAGTTACTGGCTTCGGTCTATAACACGATAGAATGGGCCGGATAAAATGTGAATGAAAAACTGCGACATCTACTAGGGTAAAAGCAGCGTCTATTTGTATAAATTGTCAATATTAGCCTTTTATGCCCCCACATAGAAGAAGGATGGCGACAACTAAGATAATCTTTATTACCTCTTCGACGAAACCTACGAGTAGTGCCCAGGTTATGACATTAAAAATGTTTCCGTCGAAAATTTTTGGTGGTACTATCAGAAAGTATCACCTGCTAACAAATTTAGACCAACTCCACATCTCGATATTTACAAGCAGACTCAGTACATTGGATGTCCGAGCGTTCTAAGAGTCAACATCAACTCAGACCACTACCTTATTGTAGCCAAAGTACGCTTGGGAATACCCAAAACAGCGCAAAAGCCTACAAATGATGTGAAGAATTTTGACATCAGACAACAACAATCGCGAGAGATCACCAAATACTTCTCGAATAGAGTCTCCCTTATTCTTACAAGAGGTCTTATGCCTGCAACGTAAGGTATTGAAAACCAGTGACAACAATCCCGAAAAGGCACCAGATATACCTCGTCGTCCACCAGAACAAAACCCCTGGTTTGACGGCAGACACATGCAGCTAAGCAAGATGCATACAAAGCAGCACTACATAGAAGGACTAAAGCTGCTCACGAGCTCTATGAGCAGCAAACGAGGGACGGAAACCGCCTTCTGAGGAGGATAAAGAATGCGCATCAGATGTGCGCTGTCGAGGATTTTGAGAGCTGCTACTCCAGCAAAAGGTAAACAGCATGTACCTAGAGACGAACAAGGGAACATGGTAGTAGAGTCGCAGTCGATGCTGAGGATTTGGAAAGATCATTGCTGCAGACTGTGTAACGGCGATGACGAAACAAATACTGCTGTCAGGCAGAATGAAGATTTCAACCTGGACGATGTAGACCAACAATTCCGTCCACCCGACCTGGATGAAGCCGCCTGAACGGACGGCCTGACTGCCGAGGTCTGCAAAGTGGCAGGCGATGACTCGGTTAGGAGCACGCACCAAATCATAGCTTAAATATGGGCGGACGAAAGTATGTAAGCCCCATGAATGGAACTTCAGCATTGTTTGTCCGATCCTCAAGAAAGGAGAACCTCTAAACCGCGCATCAGTCTACTTAGTGTTTTCGGCTGAAGCCGATCGTCAACAACTTGATGGTCCACATTAGTATAACTTCAAGTCAGGTAAGTCCACCATCAACCAATTATTCTTACTACTACAGATCTTGGAGAAAACTCATCCAAAAGGCCACGTATGACAGCATCTATAGAGATAAGCTATACAGAGCAATGCCTAGTTTTAATATCCCTGCTAAACTCGTCCGTCTGTTTAAGATAACGATAGAGAATGCAGGCTGTTCCATCTAGGTCCATCCCACCCAGACCTTGAGACAATGGACTATCATGAGCTTTCTTAAACATCGTCCTTGAAAGAACAGTGCAAAATCCACGCTCCAACATAAAAGGCACATGTCAATATCATAACGGACAGAAAGCCAAATCTTGAACAGCCAAAGTGACTCTACATAAGATCTTAATAAACTCAGTCCTGCTCTTTGGCGGACTTTAGGGATTTTATTTAATTTAGATGATAGCGCTCTTGGCTGATTTAAGAGGAAGATTCGTCGATTGGTTTTCGCTCCAATCTGCCGGAAGAGTAGATACAGCTACGAATTGTACGGGCTATACAGCTATATTGACTTAGTCAGAAGAGTGAAGATTTAACGACTGAGATGACTGGGTCACGGAGAGCTGATAGAGATCGACACCACTGTCCGAAAAGACTTCGAATTGGCCTTCGTGGAACAGCATAGTAGAGGAAGACCGCGACTCAAGTGGCGCACGCAAGTGGATGGGGACCTCAGCTAACTTAGCTTGCGAAACTGGAGGCAGCTAACAAAAGATCGCACTGGCTGGAGACGTTTGTTAATTGAGACCCAGGTCCATCCCGGGCTATAGCGCCACCTAAAGTAAGTAAGTAAAAAATCCGAGTCTGGCCATTTTATGAGCGACGCAGTTAGCTGGGACTTCGGATTGTTCCGGTAATCCAATAGGGTAAGATCTTGTACTTCTGAGCTGCCTCTTTAATTTTTAAATTCATGGTGTTTGAAGTTAAGGATTTACTCAATTCTTGGACCCTTATGCTATCGAGGCCTTTATATAAGACCTGGCTTGTCCGAAATTTATTTAGAGAACAACTTATTATAAGTCTGCATACGGAGTATGTCTTTAACAGGAGGTTTGAAGAGGTTCTTAGCGCGCTGGTGGTACTCATATAGCCAGATTTATGGGTTTTTGTAAACAAGTTGAGGGTAGTCCTTGGCTTTGGCTTGAGTGTGAACTTAAAGATCAGGAAGTTGGCTTCCACGTTTGTCCGGATTAGTTAGTAGGTGGAAAGATTTTCTGAAACTATATTAAAGCTAGGTTGCAGCAGGAAGTATTACGATTAATCGAAGGATTTGCATTCAGGATTAAACCAAGTAACATTCGCGTGCTTATGTATGCTCAAAGATTGACATTTTTTTGACAGAATTTTTAAAACCACACTTGAGGTGGTATTGGTCGTTTGATCTGCCTAACTTCAAGTGTGTAAGTCGTTGAGGACGCCTTGTCAGTTTCCCTGTAAAATTTTGGACCTGGATAGTTAGACAGAGCCACAATTTTTCCAGTGATTAAGAGCAGTTTTTCAAGATCCTTGGTTTACTATTCGTCCCACATACAACTCCCAAACAATAGGGAGTCGCAATAGAAGGTAGCCTGAGTCTTTTGAACTTTCTACAATTTACGCAAGGGGGTATTTAGCTGCTCACTAAGACCTTGATGACTCTCCGCACGTCTCAGTTATAAACTGGGTCCTTTGTTGCATTTAATGACAAATAATAACTTGCTTTTGGTTTAGTCCGTCGCAGAGATCTGCGGTTGTTTCATTTTCAAGTCCTTTTCCTTTCTAGTTTTTTTTGATTTTTTTTTTTAAGGCTTACCCACCTTCTTTAATAAGTGAAATCTACATATTTCCATTGTTAAACAGATAGACAAGAGAGTACCTATCGATTGCGAACATTTCTACCTGAAACACACTACGGTAATTTATGAGTCGATCGAAGGAACTTGATGCGAATTTCCGTCAATTCTATGACTCCACAGCCATTACAATAAGTCCAATTTGTCCTTAAAAACTCCCTTAGGAGGGCTTAGATAGAATAGGAAAAGTAAATAGATCTTCCTTTCAATTTAGCCATAGGTGTGAGTGCAAAGAGGTTCGGACTTTAACCCTTCCAACTACCCAAAATTGTGACGTGCAATTAAATTCATTAAGTAAGTGTCAACTCTTATCTCCATTAAGGTAAGAAATTTAAATATGTCATCTACGAGCTAAGCAATTTATGTAAATTAATTGTTCGACTATTAAGCACGCCCTCACCAGCAAATACAGAAAATATAATTCAAATAGCCCCTATCGTCGGATATTCTTTTAAACACACTGTTGAGCACGAAAACATGTACATCTATCTACAACTATAGTATATTCGTATCCATCCAACCTAATAACCCAACATTAGGATAAACTTAATTGAGACAAAAAGGACGAAATGCTCAATTCATTTGCCTATCCTTTCAATAAAGAGCGAAGGACATTTTGCGTGCTCTGACGCCCACTCAACCAAGACACTCCGGTTGAACCTTTTCCCTTTTTTTTTTTTTGGTCGTTTCTTTTCTGAGTGGAAAAAAAAAGTCAATCCCAATGGAGTTTCCCTAATGGCCATTGAACGGAAATGCCTGTGACGGGTATCCAAGGATACACCATTACCATTCACAGACCGACTAAGGCTGTCTTTCTGCACATTGCGATGAATCGTAAAAGGCCAGAATTGTTTGCTTTTAATTGTCTGCCGACGATATTGCTGTTACCACTGACAGTCCCCCGTCCCCATCACACATCTAAAAACGCACACTTTCCTTGGCCACACAGGATATATGGGCCGTTTCCGGTTGTTCTTCGTCGAACGCTTTAACAAATCGATTCGAATTCAAGAGAGTATTGATTTACGAGTATTGACGGGACAGAATAAGGCATTTCAAAACGTGATGACTGTCGTTATACTTAAGTGTCAGGACTGACTCATCCCCTTCGTTCTACAAGGCACCGGAAATGGTTTTTTTTTGTTTTGTGCTTGTGGTTGGCCAAAGTAAACTTTCGGTTGAAAGTAATCGGACGTCAAAGGAGTAGTACGAGTAGATGGAAACGGAAGCAATATTTCTTTGTCCTGCTTTGTTGGTATTTTCCTTTATTGACCACGGAACCTCATTATTACCTTCGACAGATACGGTTGAGGGTTTGATTTGAATACAAACAAATGCCCGTTAGCACACGTGGGTTTCGGGGTAGTTATCTCTTTCTCCTATCGGTGGGGATGACTGGCCGAATTAGTTTCCGTTGGTAAGCTTTTTTGTGGTAATATAACATGTTTTTGAATTGCAAACAGAGATCAGGTTGGGATCAACCTGCCCTCGAGTATAGGAATCCTTACTTCATAAGAGCAAACCCACCATCTCCGGTTTATTGTTGCCACTCACGGATTAATGAAATGACTTCCAGCAAAGACTGTGGAATCATGTGTTACGAGGTCGTTACATGCTTACGAGTAATTCAGAATGTCGTTTCCAAGATTAACAGGGTATTCGAGTGCAATCGGGTTTCGCTTTTATTTTGTAATTACAATTTTTTCTTATGACGCAATTGGCCTATTACAAGGGAAGTATTCGCATTTAGAATCAGTCTCTGGGTAGATTTATACTATGTCAGCGCGAATTAACAGTAAAGCAAAAGTGCTCCGGATAAGGAGCACATTATCAGAATTTAATGTGAGCTGTAGCACAGCGAATGGTCGGTAGAAAAGTGTGGAATTTATGGAACAGCTTGTTAGGGATTAATGAGACACAAAAATAGGATGGTAATTTTTCAAAACACTCTTGTATGAGGATAATGAAGCTCTTAAACTCGTGCCAAAGTGTATAAATGTGTGCATTCCATGAATTTTAAATTTGAAGATGGTAAGGATGACTTTGAAGGGAGTACAGATGGTACTCTTCAGAACTAAAGACAATTTTATTTGAGATGAAGTTAGGATACAAAACTTTTCGAATGGTTCTCCGAATCATCATCTTCTGCTTATAAAGGTATCTTGCTATCGAGTGATAATCCCTTAAACTTTCAACTATCTGCATATATTTCTTCCTCCTTTAGTGGGTGATGAAGACCTAGCATGACTATCTCAGCGGCACTGGAGGCACAATCTTTTCAAATTCTCTTCTACGACAGCAACGTCTAAGTCAAGTAAAGAGGATGGATATCAATCCTCGAAGACCTCTCCCTACGTGGCGTACACAAGTAAAAGGGGGAGAGTGCACAACTAGAGGTAGTTACCTAAAAACCGGATTAACTGGAAAAATTTGCCAGCTGAGGCCTAAGAAGGAAAGTAAAAACTGTGCATCGCTGGAGCTACCAAACAAAGAATAGTTTGCCGCCGGCGGTTCTCCTTCTAATAGATACCTTTCTACATAAGCGTAACTGTTAAACTTAGTTTCGAAAGTTTCTAAACTGGACTCTTAAAAATAAAGAATTCAAAGGTGGCTCTAAACAACTATACTTTTGGTAGTTCCCGCAATAGCAACAATCCAGTTGTGCTCCTTTCGACCGCAGCTAGGGGACAGATTCTAGAGTCCCCAACCAATGTACGTAGAAAACACTCTGCCTAAAGCAATTCCTGCTTATCCAAATGTCGCTACGTTTCCCGATTACAAATACTCCTGTATCACTTTTACGGCACGTTTACTATGGCCTGTTGCGGAGAAACTTCTTTCGAATAGACAGACAGTTAGTCTATTCGACTGGTCCCGGGAAACCCAAAAAAATCAAACGGGCTCTATAAGAGGCAACTTATCAACTTCCACTATAACTGCAAATGAACAGAAGTAGAACAATTGAGGCAAACACGTGATGTAAGGCAATGGCAAATGTTGTCTCGAAGCCGCGAATGCTGAAATTTTCACTCTTACTTCCAGCAGAGGGCTACGATATGGGAATGACTAGGCAATATGGTGCCAAAAAACTCGCGCCGGAAACTCAAACGTTTGAGGTGCTTAAAAGGGTTCATTTCCCCGCTATTTCCAAACGGTGGCAGATCAAAAAAGAATGCTTAGTATTTTTCTCAGATTAAATTTCAGCATTCCTTGCTGAACACAAAATCCCACATATCCGTAGTGTCTATACAGACGGCCGTGGAAAGTACTCATTTGTAGTTTTGGATAAAAAACGAAAGGAGAATGCCACATATTCCCCATTGGCTCCACCACCAAAAGCAAATGAAGACGAAGACCACCTGCTGGCAACTCTGAAGACAATGTTCACCAATAAACTAGAACTGTCATGTATACCGTAACTCTGGCGAACACTGAGAGTAGCCCTTATGCCGTAAGGGAAGCTTAGATGAACATATAGTCTGCCTTTCTTATTTATGAAAGACCGATCGAGAATGGAGAAGGTTCAATATGCGCCAGAATGCCTTGCAGCGATTTTTCTATCTAATATCCAACAACATCCTATCACCGCGAAAATTTGTGGCAAGAAATCTAGTGGGCTGTATTTTATGCGCACTTAAAAAGCGGAACTACGCTCTGAGCATTTTCACCTGCATTAAGGGTGCTTCGACAACGCAACACATTCTATGTGTAGCTAGACAACACGGCATAGACGAAGGCAGAAATAAATATACCTTAGACTGACCTCCGTTTTTCAGTGCAGAAAGGGATGACTATCCGAATTTCGAATGAACCTTAATATTTGCATGCCAATTTAAGTAAAAAAAACTTCTTTGGCAAGACATGGAGCTTATCATCGGGAAAGTATATCCGATTTTTCTCATTACATATCCCAAAAATATGATGATCAACTTTCCTTACCACGTTTGGCTTTAGTCCGTCTCCTTGCTATTCAGTTCAAAAACAAGGTTCTTTGGTATGGAATTTTAAGAACCTTGTGGGCCGACTATCTTCTGACTCTGACTTTATGGACATGCCAAATGACCTAATGCAATGACATCAAAATTAACTATCTCCATGCCCCGGAATGATTTTGGCCAGATTCTTAACCAGAAAAGGAATACAGACGAGTTTTTATAGATAGTTCCTACCACTAAAGATGAGATGCTGTTGTCTTTCAAAGCACGTCAACGTTAAACTTTAGTCCATGTTAGAAAAACTTATGACTCTCTTTGACACGGAGATACACACGATCCTGGTGACAACAAGCTGTATTGTAGAGTACGAGTGGAGGCGGCAATTTCTCTGCACCTGTAGCGATATCTAGGCTGCACTTAAACCTTTGTTGTATACACTCATGACTTCCAAGTTAGCTAAAGAATATAAAACTAAATTCACTGATTGGAAGCTTCCAGAAACCGCTTGACCAAAGAGCCTGATCGATTCTTAGTATAACAACGTTTACTATGCGCTACGGCAAAGATGATTGATTCATTTCGCGTGCGTTTAGAAAGACGGTTCCTGCATAACTTCTTCTAAACACCGTTCGCCAACACAAAAGCGAGTCAGTCTGACAAATGCCAAAATCCTACATCGTGACGCAGCGAATGCTATAGCAAATACTTGGCATTTTGCTGAAGGGAAGCTCAGTAAAGAGATTGAGCTGATTATAGGTCTATCTGCTCAACTTGACATAAAAAATGATTCGCTATAATGGAAAACACCACCTAAGGCGAAAATATAGCCAACTTGATTAGACTTGATAACTATTCTTGGTACCATCGCCGAAAATTCGAAACAATAGTCAATGAAATAAGACAACACAGATATTGCCAGATTTGCTCAAATCGCTAGGCTTGTCCGAAGCCACCGAAGATGAGCCACCTGCTTCTAATACAATTTTTGATTATATTGGACTGAAAAACTTAACTTGCTGCCTATCTATTCGAATCTAATTGTGCAGCGAGGGTGGGACGAATTTCAAAGGACCCGTGGTCCCTCTCCACGCCTTAATGGATAGCAGTAAAATGGTAAGGACCTTGACAAATTCCTCTAAGAAAAAGAGAAATTCTTTATTTTATACAAGCTATTGCATTCCCAGAAGAAAATTCTATGGATGACAGCACTTAGACAAAAAACTGGTCTGTTGTTTTCCTTGTTCGTTCCTGCCAGCGATTTAGTAAAAAAGGGCCTACAGTACTAGCTCCCACCACATCAGCGTCGAGGAGCTGTACAGTTTGCGATGTCTTCAGTGCAGATCTATCTTTGCGCCGAACCAACATTAGATCAGATCAACAACAGCCAACCCAATTGAGCTCGTTTCTAGTACATTGTTAGCCCGAGAGCATGGGATGTGATTACCACTGACTAAGTTAATTCCTTTCAAACTCAATGCAATTGCTTTTCGACCTGGCGGAAGGTTTGGTTCAATCCCACTCGGAAGAATGCTATTACCTAGTCCATTATCGTTTTCGTTTGTCAGAACAAATGAAAGCCACTTTAGGCGTTCCACAAGGCAGTCACCTTGGACCATCTAATTTAATTTGGACACTCAGAGAAATGGTGCTCTGCGGTGTTGGCACGTTGCGAAGGACACTAATGCGTTTGGCTAATCGTGGTTCCCCGTTAAGACGCTAGTAAACAACCTGCAGTCTCTTCCACAAAAGAAGAGTAGACAAATAGCTGACTTCTAAAAGACGTCGGAAAGCATTTCCGTGGTCTGTCGGTTATCTGTTGCCATCTTCAGTATTGCTCATACAAAACCCAACTGAAAATGTGGAAGCTGGGCGGCCGCCCAATTATCAAGGCGTCTTCCATCAATGACGTTGTCTAATAAAAAGCGGAGGTAGATCAAAACTGGACTTATCTATTGTACAACATCATCAGACCTTAACGCCACTGATGGTTGCTATGATTTGTCCAGTTACAAGCTGCCGGTCATAGGTCTTGTTGATTGGCAAGACCACCGGTAGTCCATACTAGGACTTAAAATATTGTTCCGTGGGAGTAAGGAGCCCCCGGACTTCGGTCCTGGCCTAGCTTGTTAAGTTAGGCCCCCTTGTGGGAGCGTCACGGTGGCTGTGGTTTAAACCTAAAACGCAAGGAGTGTGACTCTACTGGTCTCACCCGATGTAGAGTTGCAACAAATACTGGATGCTGAGACCCTAAAATCAGTAAGACATTTTAGATAGGCCTCGAATCACACAATGGGTGGAGCACAGTTTCGAATTGGTATTAATCTAATGTAGGTTAGCGTTGGCAAGGCTTGGATTTATGTGAAATTAAGTCTTCTCGACAGGTGTTCACGTAAATTATGTTCACATTCTTTCATTGGACGTTCTAATCCAGGACACAGGCAGCCCCAACGCAGGTTTGATAAATAAGAACAGTAACGGAAGGGAGATTCATCAGTGCGTCTAGAACAGAATCAGAATGAGTAGATTGTTCTGCCCACGGGAACTTAAAGTGTAGTTTCGAAGCAACTGGCTCTCCAGGTTTGGGGTTGTGCCGCCACGGTAACTGCGCGCCATAGAAAAAAAATTAGATATTCGAAAACAAATAACAATTAGGGACCTATAGAGACGAACAAGCGAGCATCGTAGTAGAGTCATACTCAATGCTGAGGATTTAGAAAGATTTAGAAGATCAGACTGTATAACGACGATGAAGAACTAAATACCGCTGTCAGGCAGAACGGACCTTTCAACCTAGGCGATGTTGACCAAGAATACCGTGTTGCAAAATTTTCCCGAATGGCTCACGATTCTATCGGCAGTTATCAATATTTACGATGGCCGGGTTGCCGGCAGAACAAAAAAACTACTTAAAAAAAGAACCAAACACCAGAATCTTATAAAAAAAGATTGTGAGATTTAGGGGAAAAATAAAATGCCCTTGGGAAATTTGCAATGGCAGCAAATTGTTTGCTGAACCTGGTGGCTGCTCAGTTGGGCTGGGTTCGGGACAAGATTCGCGAAAATTTAAAATTTAATTTTAAAAGAATTTTTGCTGTTTAAAGTAGGCGCCATGCACTTTTTCCGATCGGAAGTGCAAAACCGTATGCTGCGAAGAAATGAGCCGAAAACCACACCAGAAAGAAAAAGAATCGTTTTTGGTATACGTTATAAAATGGATCTTTTTATTAATCGGGGATTGGTTGATAAGCTAACAGCCGAAAGGCGGCGACAACAAAATTTAGTTTTTTTTTTTTTTTAAAGATGGTACTGAAGGTACCACTAAATAGCCTGAACCGCTACTTGCGGAGCCCGAAACTAAAACGCGATATGTTTTTTTTTTTAAAGGATTCACCCCGGGGAACACGATTTACACAACTAGTTCTAACACAGAAAGGGTACTTATCTTTCTTTCCTAATCTTCCAGAAAGTTCCTTGCCTGTAGAACTACCTCCTAGTCTTCCTCTTTCTAGTCTTGAGTTCTTCCTTGTTTCCTCCTCACTGTTTCTTCCCTTTTCCTTTCTAGGCTTCTTCCTTCCTTTTTTTTTTTCCTCTTTTTTTTATAAAAAAACGATTAAACGTTTTCCTTTTTTTTTCCTGTTTTTTTTTTTTGCCAAACTTCTTTTAAACACTTTGATGGTCAACCAAGAAGTGGTTAACCCTATACCATCGATATTGGCTCGGACCGTAGGTACACATACGTCCATTCGTACAACCGTTTATACGGATGCAACGGGCCAAATTTTTGGTCTTTGTGTGCAACACTCCGCAATTTTGCTGGAGTGTGCCACCATGCCTTGGACCTCCGTTGCTTCCATTCTCACTCACACACACCCCTGAAGGTCTCATTCTTATTTCCCACATCTGGGGAAAATTTCCCCAAGATTGGGATTTCCCTTTGGTCCGAGCTAATATTTCCCTTGCGATCAATCATTGGGGTTGCATTCAGTCGCAATGCAACCCCAGTCCTTCCAAAAGATAAAAAAAAAAGGAAAAAGATAATTTGCCAAACAGTATACGGCCTATTCGCGTTTATATGTCCTGATCATTATCCGTTTCTGATAATGATCGGATGAGGTATCGTGGGGGCGAAACAAGGAACTACTCATGTGACGAGACTATTGGAAGGAGTTCTTCCTCTGAGCACCACCCAATGTAAACTAACCAACGACATCCCGGTGAATCCTCTTGTCTTAAACTTAGTAAGTGCGGGGCACGCAAATAGGGGTCCAGTCTTTACAATTATATTTCTTTTACAATGTTTTATTTGGGGTTCGATGGGCGACCGTCCGTCACCGAATAGGGCGTCAGTAGTTCTGAATCTTCTGGGGTTTATGGCACGCAGAGGGTTCCAGACTGTCCATCTGGCTCTAGACGTACCGCGCTTTTACTAAAGTGACCGTCCGTCACTACTAAAGAGACTCCTGTCTCTGCCTTCTTGCAGACCTAGTGGTTGTTCCCTCCGACAAGCATAAAAGCAGAAAGACAGAGTTCAAGAACCCACCAATTCTTTCCGCCAATATGCTTCTCCAAGGAGACAACGGACATAAAATGAAGGGGTGGGCCAAAACAACGGATTGGGCAATAAAGAAATGGATGGAGCGGAGATGCCTTCTAAGGCAAAGGAGACTACCCGATGGGGAAGACGACACCACACAAGGGCAAGAGCCGACAACTTCGGTAAAGGCTCCTAAACATTAATTCGTTGGGCGCGGTTCCTGCGCCTTTCCTCTGGTCGCTTCTATAATGGACCGTCCGTCCTACCTGCGATGGTTGATCCTTCAAGATACTAAGAGGGTGCACCAATGGCTGATGAACCCATGGCTGCCCACCACCCTTCTAGGATTTTGAAGAACCAACGGAAAAGAATGTAAGTGGAAAGACGAAGGAAGGGAAAGAGTAGAACTTGTTGTGGTAAATTTTACCGCAACAACCGTCCATCCGACCTGAATGAAGTGAAGATAGCCATATCTAAGCTAGAATTTAACAAAGCTGCTAAAGCGGATGACGTGACTGGCAAGGTCTTCAATGCTGCAGGCAATAACTTCGTAACGAGCATACACCAACTTATTTCTAAAATATGGTGGGACGTAAGTGCGGAAACCCCATAAATGGGCATCAGTCTTCATGATATCGCTTACAAGATTTTATCTGCCGTGTTTTATATACGGCTGAAGCCCATCGTCAACAACTTGATTGGTCCACATTAGTGTGACCTTACGTCAGGAGAGTCCATATTCAACAGCATCTATAGAGACGAGCTATACAGAGTCTAGTTTCGACATCCCTGCCAAACTCGTCTGTCTGTGCAGGATGATGATGGAGAATGCACGTTGTTCTATCATGGTCCATCCCACCGAAACATGGACATTATCAAAAATGGGTAAGAATACTCTCCGGCTGCTTAAAGTGAAAAATTCTTCAGGTGATTTTCAATCCCCGCTGTATACATGGTTAGTGGAGGAGAAAGATACAACGACGAACCATATGAACTATAAAGCGACGTGAACCTAGCAAGAGGAGTGAAGGTCCAACGACTGAAACGACTGGGTCATGTAGATCAGACAAACTCCAAAAAAGTCTTCGAATCCGCTCCCAAGAGATAGCACAGTAGAGGAAGACCGCGATTTCAGTGGCTCACGCAAGTGGAAGAAGACCTCAGCCAACTTTGCATGCAAAACTGAAGGCAGCTAGCGAAGGTGGGAGTGAAGAAAGTAAGTAAATGATGTTACATTTTCAACAGAGATTTCATTCATTCAACCATTCTGTACATGCTCCTCAACTTGAAGCCAATCCGACTAATCTATCGAATGGGCGGATTTATACAGGAATCCTATGCACGGAGCTATTTCCAACCGTATACATCCTCGTTATTTTATTAATTGGCCGGGTTTTAATTTTCGACATTACCTGGATTATAGAAAGACGTAAAGGAAGCAGTAAAAAGGACATGAAACTGCTTTGAATAATTCATATGTCGTGTACAAAATCCTGGAACATGCGTTTATTATGTTTTTTGTTTTCCTTTTTACAAATATTTTTCGTTGTTCATCACTCCACTTACCAGATACGAATAATTCAAAAGCAATAACACTTAAACGACCTCGTCGTAACCTACGACCAGCTTCTTATAAAGATTATACGCCCAACCCATCAGGATATCCATTGTGTGTTCCTGAGGCCCGTTCTACACTTCCAGCCTTAAACGAGTCGCATTCCTTGTCTGTTTATCGACCTCATAAACGTATCAAATTAGCACCACGTGTCAACCTGAGTTCTCTTCAAGTAACTGGTGAAACCCATTAGCATCGACTATCCGCCTCCTCGCCTCCTCGAACCTAACCATCATCGACGAATTTCAACCGTGAAAAAATCCTATCGCCCCTTATAAGTCAATTAGGGAAATGGAATTAAGGCAAAGTGTAAATATTTATTATTATCTTGGCGGTATGGCTGCGGCGACATCGTTATCGTCGTCGTCTTTGACTACACGGATCGGCTCCAATGTCGACAAGGATTTACAAAATCAAATCCTTAGAAATTATATTCGTATTCGTTGTGCCGATGCAAACAAAACCAGCAACAAAACACAAAAAAAACAAAAAGTTTATCCCGGGCGGACGACTTGCTGCTACTGGTGGTCTAGTTGGATGACGCCAACACCATTTTGGCTACGAAGCGATGTTGACAGGGCTGCTGTAGTAAGTTGGAATTAAATTTCACTATTCGCACCCCCAATGACATAGAACAGGGAAAAAGGACAAAAAGGACTACAAAACAAAACAAAAAACTAAAAAAGAAAACAGAAAACTGAAAACGAAAGATGAAAGGGTTAACAAAGAACCAGCACACCCAGAACTCGCACGTCCAAACCTTTGTCACTCTGACACTACTCGTATATCGCGGCATGTGGCAACACTAACAAATACCATAGTACCTCAATGGCGAACAAAGCAAAGCAATAACACGTGGGTGGTAGTTGCAGGCGTGTGTTGTATGAGGTGATAGGAGTGATAAAATATAGGTAGAAGGCGACATGTATCGTGTAAGGTTGGTGGATTTTAAATGTTGTAAGCTCCCGAAGGTGACGGGAAGAATGGGTATAGTTGAATGGAATGCGGTGCAGAAGAACAATGAAAAGATATTGTTCATTACTTGGGGTTGTGTGTTGGTGTTTCCTTTTGCCATGTTTTGCATGGCACAAAGTTCAATGAAAGTCATCGTGAGAAGTAAGATAAATGCTGTGTTGCAGTACCAGTCCTATTAGTGTTTGTGCAAAGATGTGGACAACATAATGGTGAAATGCGAGAAAATACAAATTGCAGTTTGCATTCTACCCGACAGACACAATGTTCTCCTTTCAGAGTGCTGTTATTGTTCGAGATACCGACCTCGTGTTAATGCAGAAACAGATGGAGATATACTATACTCATTTGTGCTGATTATTACTTCAACATAGTTGGGTGGAAAGTATTTTAGTTTGCTTCTCGCTTTAGGAAACAGATATGTATGTACATTCCAAAGTGTTGATTTTGTTTTTTTAGGTTTTTGACACGTTTCCTAAACAGTTGGTGTTTTTTTTGGCGTACGAAGGTGGAAGATTTGTATAGCCACCGATGGTTAGTACACGGTAACGCGTACAATAGTCTCGTGTTGCCGTTGAAAGAGGTACTCGATATATCAGCCGTAATCCGCTAGAAACTGTGTCAAGTAGAAGTTTGTTTCGCCATGCTTCCGATTAATCCAGGTGCTGACCGTTGGCAACAGCCCATGCTTCCCAATGCTGTTGCCAGCCCATTATGCCGTGGTTTTTCTCTCGGCTTTTCTGGTTTAGGTGTCTAAACGATCATTTTGTACCCGCCCGTTGGCGTCGTGGTATATCATTTGAAATGCGCCTCCGACTCTTAAAGCGCACAGACGGCAAACGGACAAAATTTTGCGTGCGTACGATTTTACTTTTGAGGCATTTGATCGTACAAATGTAGGAGCCTTTTACATACTTTGTCTAGATCCTCTGACATTGTTCTTTTTTTTTCCCTTTGGGGGGAGGAGAAATGCTTTACGCACCATAAGGAGGTCTGTTGGCGTTGACCATTGACCTGGGACCGCTCTTCGCATTACTTCAAGGGGTTGTAACCTTTCGGGTTTACGTGCTTTACCGGTATTGTTCTTCTTCTCTTTTCTTTCTTCTGAGAATATCTTCCACAAAATGGCAAATTCATTCCCAGTTCAGGTCACTCGTCAGTATTTTATTCACTATGTTTTCTGGGTTGAAGGCATCAATGCTGTTTTCCAGTGCTGTGCGTTGGGCAGGCAAAAAATGTGTGATGTACGTCGTCTGCTGGGGAGTCGCCGTACTGGCAGGCTGGGCTAACCGTTTTGCCGATCCTAAGTAAAAAGGCTTTGAAATTTCCGTGTCCGGTGAAGAACTGGGTGACGAAGTAGTTGACCTCACCGTGTTTCCGGTCTTTCCACTCAGCCACATTTCTTATCAGCCTCGTTGTCCACCTTCCTCTGCTTTCCGAGATCCAGCGCTCTTGCAACTTAAGTATCGTTTGCTGCTCTGCTTGGTCAATTGCCGCTTCCAATCCGCCTTGTTTTCGTGGATTTACTTCCTTTGTACCGCGGTGGTTCAGACACCGTTCGGAAAGAGCTGGCCATGCGTAGAGCTCCACGTCTTTGCACTGCCGGCATCTCCTTCCGGTACTTTTCTTGTCGAAGTGCGTCTACCCAGATCTCACTTCTATATAGGAGAATGGCATGCATTGTTGACATTAATAGCCTGCGCTTACATGGCGTTGGACCATCTATGTTCGCCATTAATCTACTGAGTGATGTTGTAACTCTAGAGGCTCTTTCCGCTGCGTACTTTATCTGTTGCCAGAAAGTTAGTTTTGTTTCAAGCCTCAATCCCAAATACCTCACCGCGTCCTTGCTTTTAATGACTTCAGAGCCAATTTGGAAGTCTATTTGTGTCGGGATTTTCTTCTTCGTCAGAAGGACTATCTCAGTTTTCTCTGTTGCCAGACTAAGACCGTGCTCATCCATCCAGAAGGATGTTCGTCGCATGACTTGGTTCAACTTTCATTGCGCGTTTTCAGTATCTCTTGCCGTTATCACTGCCGTGATGTCGTCTGCGTCTGACATTGTTCATGAGCCTTAACAGTGCTCCGACCGCTTTTGATAACTTTTTACAAGCGTATCCCAAGTGGTGCTTGTATGTTAAACGAGAATCACTCACCACCCCTAAGTATTTAATAAATGTTCGTGAAATGACATCGTATTCTCCGACTCTAAGACTAACCGTCTTGCGTACTTTCCGGGTGCTGATAAGTAAAACTTCGGTTTAATAATCCGCAAGTTGCAAACTAGCCCGAGGCAATGACTTCAATCAATTTGGCAGCGACTACGACTGCGATACCATCCGCGAAACCAATGATTAGATGTCCTCGTACATCATGTTCCATAGCAGAGGACCCAAGACTGAACCTTGTGGTACACCGCCGCCAGTTATTAAGAACTTTTCTGTCGTCGGAATCAAAGAAAAAGACCCTGTCTGTGAAATAAATCGAGATGATTTAGGTCATATAAAAAGTCTCCGCGGTTTTTTTGGCCAAGTGATACGGTGGATGCATCAAAAATTCCCAACCTAGCTCCGTCAATATGTTCCGGGTCATCAAAGATGTGTGTGGCCTAGCACTGTCATGATGGAAGACAACTCCCTTTCTGTTGGCCAATTGTGGTCGCTCTTTCTTGATAGCTTCATTCAAACGGTCGAGCTGTGCACAGTAGAGGATCGAATTGACCGTTTCGCCACGTTCTAGCAGCTCATAATAGACAATTCCCTTCCAATCCCACCAAACACTCAACATAACCTTGTTTGCCGTTAATCCAGGACTTGAAGTCGTTTTTGGTCGGACACCGGCCTTTGACCAAATCGCTTGCGTTGGATATTCTCATATGTAATCCATTTTTCATCGCCCGTAATGAATCGCTTCAAAAATCGTTCTATTTCGTTACGTTTCAGCAGCGTTTCACTGATGGTAATTCGGTCAATAACATTTCTTTGCGTTAATTCATGTGGTACCCAAACATCTAGCTTCTTTGAGTAGCCTGTCTGTTTTAGCTTGTTTTAGATGATTCCAAACAATCATACGGTTGATGTTTGTGCCTCTACCTTCTTCAGACAGCTTCCGTACAGGTCTTGCTCCATCAGTTGCAAAATTTCATCGACTTTTTCAATGACAGGCCGACCAGTGCGAGGAGCATTTTTTACATCGAAACTTCCGGAACGGAATCGAACAAACCACTCCTGGGTCCAACGTTCACTCACCGTAAACTGTACAAATTTTTCGGCATGTTTTTACAGCGTTTTTCTCTTTTTTATAGTAAAAAAGGATCACGTAGCGTATTCCTTCAGATACGTATTTCACTCATATTCAAATCCGTATAACTTTTAACACGTGCAACGAATTGCACAGCTGTCTCCACAAAAAATGTAGCCTGACATGACACCTTTCAAACATGTGTTCGTTTGACACAATCAGATTAGTGTTTCCAGATAAATGGACACCAACACCATCTAGTGACAAAAAACCGCGGAGACTTTTTATAATGACCAATATACTCGTATTACTTGCTTGAGGATTTTTCCCATTGTGTCGAGCAAACAAAGTAGCCTATAAGACAAGGGTTCACTTAGTGGTTTGTTTCCTTTCGGCAGCAGTACTAGTCGCTGTCGCTTCTAGGGCCTTGGAAAAGTACCCTGTTGAAGACAGGCGATGTACATTTTTACAAATATTTCTGGTCGAGTTCGCATTTCAGTCTTAACCGCTCGACTCGGTATATCGTCAAGCCTCGGAGCCTTTAGATCTTGTATACTCTGAGAAATTTTTCATTTATAATTGTGGGATTGGCGCATTTTAGTTGAAGAACATCCCATTTCTGTGCCGAGGAAAAAACGAGTGTCCACTATTTCACGAGGTAACATCGGAAACGTAGGCGATGGCGACGGCGATGGCACGATAGTTAGCTCATTAGACTATCACGCAGAGAATCTGGGTTCGATTCCTGGCTGGGTCACCAACAATTTTTCAAATCGCCACCACCTTTTCGGCGGGCAATGGCAAACTCTCGAAAGTAAAAGCCATAGCCCATACCGGGCTGCCAGCGCCACAATGTTGTTTTAGTTTTTGTGAATATCAAGCAGGGGCATAGAAAAAGAAGGATGGTAATATATTATGTATAATAGAAAGAATAACTTTTAAAGACTGCTAATATTCGGTGACTACTCTACAAAAACTTCGTCAACCTAAGCAAGAAGAGGTCTGGAGATGGATATCTAATCTAAACACCCATAAGACTGCGAGACTGACTATTTACCGAATTATATAAAGAAGCTAAAATGGAGTTAGTTGGATGAAAAAGATCATCTCAGATGTGCCGACTTAAGAAGAATGAGTTTCCTCAACTCCGCGTATAAGATCCTGCTGATCATGCATTGCGAACACCGAATCAATCAAAAAGGTTCTTTTAATGTGTTTTTGGGTTGCTAGTTGCAACGTCCAAGGGACATTTGACGAAATGCATTGAGAACAACGCTATTTAAAACGGCTTTGTGAAGATGGTTGGGTATTTCTACATCATCTACAAGGGAGGTGCTGAGAGGTGCCAATCTGGCGATATCTACCTCCAACAAGTAACCCTCAGGTACTGGTCGATGTCCACATGACTTACAAGTGTGAGCAGCAGAAATATAAGCGGGACAGCGAAGAAATGTCGTAGCTAGCACGCGGTTCCGATGTTCACAAGGAGACTTGGAGAACCTGATCAATCAACTGTCAACCAGCTTGATAACGTTAAAAAGCCATTTCAACAAGATAATAGATTTAAGAACGTTCCGAGAAGCCAATATTGACTAGGACCATTACTTTGTTGTAGGCAAGGTTCGGTTACGTCCTCTTGACCTGGATATCTAAGCCCAAGTTCGACTTGGTAAGGACCATACACCAACTTATCTATAAAATATGGTCGGACGAGAGTATGCCCGATGAATAGAGCCGCGACATTGCTAGTGAGATCCTCCTGGAAGGAAATCTTCAGAACTGCACCAGCACAAAATCCTATTTGCCATGTTCTGTAAACACCTGAAGTCTAAAGTCGCAAATTAACGCACTTTCGGTTCAATTACTCGCATGTGGCGATGGTATTGACATAATTGGAACTAAGCAGCGTCATGTCAGTGGCGCTTTCATGAGTATTGTGACAGAAGCGGCGAAAAAAGATTTTCGATCAACGAGGGTACAACCAAGTGTATGCTGTCAACCAAAAAGGACACCCAATACCGACGTCAGGGACAGAGCGTCACCCTCGATAGTTATAACTTTGAGGTAGTAGGACCTATGCGCTGAGATCAAACATAAAATAATTCTTGCCAATCGCTGTCTCTTTGAGCTAAGAAGGCATTGACAAACAAAACCCTCTCGAACAACAAGAGGCCTTAAAAGTCCCAGTCATGCTCTATGGCGCAGAGGCATGGACATTATTAAAAATTGATGAGGGTGCTCTTGGCTGCTTAGAGAGGAATATTGTTCAAGTGATTATCGATCTCGTCCGCATTTACAGTGAGTGGCAGAGGAGATACAACGATGAACTGTACGATCAAACGACTGAGATGTCGGAATCATGTAGAGCGAATGGACACCAATGCTCTGGTACGAAAAGTCTTCGAATCCGCCCTCGTGGGTCAGGCCAGTAGAGAAGGAGATAGAGGCTCAGGTCCACCCTAGACTGTAGCGCCACCTAAAGTACTTAAGTAAGCACGCATAGCCTGTCTGGTCGGGCGATTATTAACACCAACATTTGTAGTAGGCGCTGTTGAAGTTGCTACCACCGACTTCGAATGATTTCTAAATGTTGCTCGTTCGTGAACTTCACCATCCTAAAAATGTGAGCCCCGACCGATGTTTTGACATTGACAGATCATCAAAAGGGTGCGTAAGTATTGAAGTACATAATAGTTATTCCACTATTGAAAACCCCTTGGGATTCACATAAGCAGAACAGTGATGTTGAACTGATCTTCTGTATCCCTAATTTGTAAGGAATGACTTGACTTTCAGAAGGCAGAATGTCATCATTCATAAAAAAAAGCAAAGTTCTGCTATGCTCGATCCTTCAAAATCACTTCTGTACCTATAATATGATATCTATGGCATCAAAAGCCTTCCTCGCCTCCTCTGTTCATGATAAATTATGACCCAACCCTTTTGCTCATAAATAACGAGATTTTGAAAAATCCTCTTTCTGTCTGACTTTCAAATCTAATTCAGAAACTCACCCCTTCAAATGTTATCATTCCCGCTGAATGCATGCCATTCATCACATGAAACATTCAATGATATTCTCCGTTTGTTATAACTTTGTCTTGCTTGAGAGAAGGGGAGTAAATCTTCCTCTACCTCCATAAGCCCTTACAAGTTACTTACCTCCAGGAATCCAAGAGTCCGTATATGTATTCCGTTTTCCTCTGGAATTGCCATAATGAATTCAATACGTAATCCTTACATGGCACTCAAAATATTGTTTCAATTTGATTTCACAATGAAAGCCATTTGGCTGCTTTAGATGTGTGAGTCGCAAATCAAGTACAAACATTTCACATCCTCGAATCGGTGGAATTTTTCAAATTCTTTTTTTCTTTTTTTTTCATATTGTATCCGTATGATATTTACAGATACATTCTGCACAAATGGTACGTGGCCCCTTGCAAAAAAGTCATGGCATACAGATTCCGGGACGGAGAAAGCTCTGATTTATTGCTTTTGAAAAGAAATGATTTTTTTTTTAATAGAAAAACGTCTGTCTGCGCGAAAGAACATTCACGTGCAATACATGTCCGTTCAACAGGACACAGAGCAATTAATTTTAGTTACCAACAAAGTATGATGACGACGTTAGGATGCGTTTTCCTTCACTGACACGGTACCGTGCCGGAATTTGTTGTAATTTATGATTTTGTACAAATTCAATGAACAACTTTTTTGTGGACCTAAGCCTCAAAGACGGGACAGACATCGAAACTATTGTACGTGATTTTTGCCAAGAAACTTATTTTACTTCTCAACGACGGAATCCCAGTGAGTAAGCTAAAACAAAAGCTTGCTTTGAGTGGTGCAGATCGATCTGGGAATAGAGACAATATTCGAACCAAGATTGTTGCAACGACTTTCTGAGCCTGATTATCACACTAGCCAACAGTCGGTTTACTCTTTACTGTGATCTGGAAAATCTAGAAGAAACGAACTCAACTTTAAAGAAGTCCAACAAAGGCTTCTGTCTAGTTCTAGTTATTACTCTAGATGGTGGGCTATAATACTCTGTTGCGGTCAATTTCCTTCAACAAAGCTTACCCTCTTTCCTGTTCATGTCCCTTCGGTCCCCCTTTCGTTTGAGTGAGAAGACCGAGCTTTGGCTGAGGTGGAGGGTAGCCATGATCCCATTAGCAAGTGGCCCACCGGCCACAATCCTCGGAAAGTAACCCGCTTAGGCATTACGGACGGCTTGATTTTCAGAGGGGAACGATGGGGTTCGATCGGTGAAGCCCTTAGTATGGAAGGAGGACTCACAACGAACCAGGAGCACTGTGCCAGAGAAAGGGCATAGCACCGCCGGAAGCAAGGATAAGTAGAGTGTTGTGCAGGGCAGAGTAGAAAATCGAAATTAATTAATTAATAATAATTTAAAATTAAGACTCCTGTAGATCAATGGCGATGGCGCGATAGTTAGCTCATTGGACTATCCCACAGACAGTCTGGGTTCGATTCCTGGCTGGTTCACCAACAATTTTTCAAATCGCCATCACCCTTTCGGCGGGCAATGGCAAACACCCGAAAGTAAAATTGCCTACGAAAACGCTTCTAAAGAGTGCCGTTCGGACTCGGCGATAAACCGTAGGCCCCGCTCAGATGTGACAAAAATGACAACACGAGCAACACAAATGAGTGTCAAGAAGCTAGGCCATGGCCCATGCCGGGCTGCCAGCGCCACAGTGTTTCTCTTTTTGTAGGTCGCGAGCGCGAGAAAATTTGAGATACACGACCCTTAAAATAAAGTGTTAGTTTTCGGAACTTTTTAAATAGTGGGTCACTCTATCGACGAGTGTCCGCTAATTACAGAACCAATAAATCGTCTAGAGATGCGCCTGCCTCCTTCGTACTTATTGGTGCACCAACTATTCTTATTCATCCGTTAAGGCAAAAGATGACCCCATCGCAGAACGTATTTTCCCATGCGATTTCAGACCCTATAGGATTGGTTTGGAGTACATTCAGCGGAGGACCGACAGATGCCATGATCCAACCACTTGAATTTATTTATAAATTGGATTCTGTAAGCGATGAGGCAAAGATACTTTCGGAGAATGTTCCAGGTTACTTTCTTATGTAATTGTAGATGGAATAATCCAGGTCCTCAACCAACCAGCCTCTCCAGCTGCCACGACCTTATCAGGGTCTTGTATCAACGCAGCATTGTTCCTGCTTCTCAAATTACCTCCAAAGCCAAAAGGCACAATGATTGCCAAAGCCTGTGCTCTTGTGATGATCAGTTAGTTTTACGCGATTCTTTCTAAGGCGATATTAAAACAGTTACAATGCCGAGTTGCCTGGTGGACTGTCCTTGTCTGAATCCGCACTGGTATAGTATCATATTGTAATTCATGCAGAAACAGTCCCAAACATTCAGATAACACAACAGAAAAGATCTCTTATCTGATGTCTTAAAAAAGCTTATTGCTCTATAGTTGTCTTAGTTAAAAAGGTCTCGGACAAATGGCCCTGAAACTCCATTCTTGGTAAATACTTTACTCTGGCCATTACTCACAGATGAGCTGCTTCCAACCAGGTCATCTCCAGCTGTTTATTGCTCAGTAGGCAGCCTCTCTGCTTGTAGCCTTTTTTCAACTTTAAATTCAACACCTCCAGCCAAACAAGTCATTCAACATTGAGAACCGCACACCTTAAAAATCATTATTTTGGAACATCCAGGGTTCTTTCTTACTTACTTACTTTAGGTGGCGCTACAGTCCGGGGTGGACCTGGGCCTCAATCAACAAGCTTCTCCAGCCAACTCGATCCCTGGATAGCTGCCTCCAGTTTCGCACGCTAAGTTGGCTGAGGTCCTCTTCCACTTGCGTGCGCCACCTGAGTCTTGGCCTTCCTCTACTGCGCTGTCCCTCGGGAGCAGATTCGAAGACTTTTCGGACCGGAGCATTGGTGTCCATGCGCTCTACATGACCCAGCCATCTCAGTCTTTGGATCTTCACTCTTCTGGCTAGGTTCATGTCGCTGTACAGTCCATACAGTTCGTAGTTGTATCTCCTCCTCCACTCACCGTCAATGCAGACGGGACCGAAGATCGTCCGAAGAATTTTTTCCAATTGCCTTCTTAACCCAAAGAAACAGCGGTTGGCAAGAGTTATTCTTCGATTGATCTCAGCGCTGGTGTCGTTGTCTGTATTTATAGCGGAGCCTAGGTAGACAAAGTCCTTAACTACCTCAAAGTTATATCTGTCGAGGGTGACGTTCTGTCCGAGACGTCGGTGTTGGTTGTCTTTTTTGCTAGGCAGCATATACTTGGTCTTGCCCTAATTGACCGCTAAACCCATTTTCGCCGCTTCCGTCTCAATACTCGCGAAAGCGCCACTGACATCACGCTGCTTTCTCCCGATTATGTCAATATCGTCGGCGTATGCGAGTAGTTGGACGGACTTTTGAAAGATAGTGCCTCTTGTGTTTGCTCGTGAGTTTTGCACTATTCTTTCAAGTACGATGTTGAAAAAATCGCATGACAGCGCATCGCCTTGTCTAAATCCTTTCTGGACATCAAAGGTCTCGGTGAGATCTTTTCCAACCTTAATGGAGCAGCGTGCATTCTCCATCGTCATCCTGCCAAAACTAGAAATTGCTCTGTATAGCTCGTCTCTATAGATGCTGTCATACGCGGCCTTAAAATCGATGAATAGGTGGTGGGTATCGATCTGAAGCTCATGGGTCTTCTCCAAGATCTGCCGTAGTGTGGATATCTGGTCGATGGTGGACTTTCCTGGCCTGAAGCCACACTGATATGGACCTATCAGGTTGTTGACGAACGGCTTCAGGCGTTCACACAATACGGCGGATAAGATCTTATATGCGATATTAAGGTGACTGATGCCTCTGTTACACCGAAGCCAGTAACCCGTTCCGGGATGTGAGCGCTGCCGTTGGCCCTTATAGGGCTCGTCCGCCACCATCTCTTTTCTAAGACCCTGACTAAGTCCTGGAAATCCTTTCCGGCCTGAACTCCAAATATGTCGGAGTAGCCCGGATAAGGTCTTGTTTTGTTTTTCCGACACTAATCCTGGTTAATGGCGCAGGAAACTCGCCATTTGCCCCCTTCACTTCGCAACCTCTAGTGAGATTCCCAGATGGCGCCACGGGGAGGCGTGAAGTAGGACTTATTAGCAGAGCTGCAAGATGTTCGGCTGAAGAGGCTCATTCTCGTCATTTACAGAACCAGCACCTGTCGGAAGATGCTACTTCTACGAGGCCTTATACTAATTGTTGCCATCTCCAGGGTTCTTTCATTGGATATTAATATGTTGATTGGACTGGAATGCTTCTCTGAATTATTAATGGAAGGTCGACTTACTTTGCAAGTAACTCGCTTGGGTAGTACCAGTTAAATACGATATCTCGTTGATCCCACATGGTGCTTAGTGGAAGGTCAAATTGGTTAAGAAAATATGCAGTTGAACGATATAGAGAAACAGTTTTAGAGAAAAAGAAACATCGAATGAGGAAGAATCTGAGAAAAGCTGTGTCATTATGAAACTGCCATCAAATGAGAAGAGTAGAGTATTAGGTAGCTAATTTGAAATAACCAAAAACCACTTTATACTTTTGAAGACGACAATTTAGAGCGAAACGAGTTAAATGAGCTAAACAAGTTTAAAGATCAATTTCTGCAACAAAAAAGACATGTGGGATTTTTGCCTGATGTTCTACAGAAAACATTTAGATATTGTATATCGTTTTGGAGGTCTCTGGGTGTTCGGTGACTCCAATGCCGGGTGACTCAGTGATGTGAAAGTGCTCCTGCACAGACATTTTTTGATCGATGTTCCTCTGAATTTCACCCCAGAACCTTCATAATAACACAAGAAAATACCCTGTTCAAAGAGGGGGAGGCGACTGTTATGAACTAAACAGCATCTAGTATCGATGGTCGAATGAGTATCTTTTCAATGCGCAGCAAAGAGCAACGTACAAAGTGTGGTGAAGTTGGGCTCTGTGTATCCTTCTAATAAAATTTATCAGCAAAGGAATGTGCAGCTACCTCGCCAAATGCAAATCTTCATGTAAGGTATTGATTCGAAGAACAGTTAGTAGACCGATTGTTCATATGTAGGTATGACATGAAAACCAGCCTTGACTTCGTCTACCTTAAATTTATAAATTTTTCGTCGTTGAAGCTGTTATCATTATCATTTGTAGAATCATGTACATGCAAATCAGGTTCTTTTGAGAGCACTTATGAAAAATTAACCGAATGTCAGTCCTAAATATTCATGGTACAAAATGGATCGGTTTATGCTTGAGCAACGTTAGAAACCATTGCAAAGTTACTTCAAAAGTGGATGCTATGTTGCCGAAATAGTGCAAATATGCACCAACTGCAGCTGGTATTGGTATGTTTGTGAAGTAAATTCATAAAATTGGTTTACTGATTGGTAACCGATCATATTCTCGTGTTCGTACGTTGGGCTCAACATAGAACATTGCAGGTGTAGCTGAAGTATGCGCATTAACCCCAAACTTAAACTCGCCGAAGATCACAGCAACTGAACTTCAGTCACACTAGACCGAAGAAAATTGTTGCATACAAATCTCGGATTATTCGCATTTAAAGTCCAATTGACTCAGAAATTTACGATATTGACGGCAATTTTGCTAAAAAAAAATTATCGTCTACTGATGGACATTTTCTACCATTCATTTGTATAGTTGAACTTATTTTATCAAGAATATACTCGAGTGTTGATGGAGTCATTCGGTAATATTGGAAAAACCGTCCTTCATCGTCTTTAAACTTGTAAAGAAGGCGCAAGCTCGCTCTTGCATAACTCACTTGTTATATAACCGCCACCGTAGACATAGTCATCAGGAGCAAATGCATCCTGATGGTGTTAGTGTTTGATGTGGGTTTTGGATTTTCTTCCAAGACGACATTACAGCCAATGAAGAGCGCAACAAAGGCATGAAAATTATAGCCAGATATTGGGTATTTGGACATATCAACAAGCCCGAAAATCAATTAATTGCACACTAGATTCAATAATCGTAAAATCAGTCGTTTTGGTGATATTGCTTGGCCGCCACAGCGCTGCGATTTGATGGCGTTGGACTTTTTTTATAAGGCACCATTAAAAATCGATGATTTGCGAACAATCAAGAGACGATTCAGGTACTCAAGAACAATCGAGGCCGAAACCATCGAAAATGTATTGAAAAATTGGGTTGGGAGGATGGCCTACTGCCAAGCCAGCCAAGGCAGTTGTTTGAATAAAATAATTATTCGTAATTAATCGGAAAATTTACCCTTTTTAATAAAGTAATAACCGTTGAAAAATACTGAACAATGTTTATTTTTGTAGTCATTTTAAAAAGATACCGATAGATGACCCACCCCTTATTTCCGACATGGGCATGAAGTGAATTCTTATGAAGCTTTCACTGACACGCCGAAAGCAAAAGACTTCTTACCTATTTCTTCCTCGAATAGGATATACACATCCAAATGAGTGTTATAGTCAACGCACTTATAGATGTCGTAGATTTAGTCGCACGTATTCTGTTAATGGTCCAACCATTGGCTCCCCACTATATACCGCATATCCATCTGTATCTGTATTTATTGCCTCTGAAGTACACTTTTTTTCGCCAGTGGGAATGTTACCCCTTTACAAAAGGCTAGGTTCCGAATAAAGCTCCAGAAGATTTGATCAGCCAGTGGCCGCGATGAGGTTATGTGAGCCGTCTATTCGGGGTTCCTGTGCCACCATAGCCACTCCTTAACCATCAAACTCCCATCCGACTTGAGCTTCGAATACGTCGAAGTAGCTCTTAGGAAATGTGTGAAGGATTTCGACACCCTAGCTTTAGTCAAAGGCACTATGCTTGCTGGCTTCACTAAGTGGCAGTAAGGAGAGGAGTTGATGGACAGAGGCTTTAGTATCGGCGAATATGTCTTCATAAAATGCTTGGGTGTTATTGAAACCCATTGTCTTGCTAGTTAACGATGAAAATTGTTATTTAAAAATGCATTTCCTTTTGGAACCAAATCCTTCCAAATGATTGCTGTCTAAAGATTGAAGCTGATTCCTTTCCTAACCCACTGTCAACGATTATTGACTTTTGCTACTACTTGCTAACTCATCTTCTGTGTCTTCAATGAGGCAGCTTTTCTTTTTTCTTTTTTTTTTAATTTAAAAGGATTCGTTACAACTTAACATACTCGTTCACTTGCCTTTAAAGTGTCAGAGTGCGCCTCTGTAGTTTACCTCTGCTCTATTTCCGGTATTTATGCGCAGCAGACACTCTGAATGCATAAAATATCACACACATCCTAAGGAGTAATATTCAAGATACTTTTAGAATGAATCAGCATCTGACATGTCTCTTATTCATGCCAAGTTATGCACTATTTTGTCTTGAGCAACACTCCCTGGTGTCGTATTATTCGCTACAAACGACTTGAGTTCACATGACAGCTCCCCTCCACATGACGTATTCCATATACGTCTTTATCTGCGAGTGTTCTTCTTGTCCTATTTCTTCTCAAACTCATAAACTGAGTAAAGATACTTGCAATAGATACATACAGCAACCATAGACCCCCCAGACACCACATGGAAACAACATTTGACTTCTGAGCAACGCTTTTCGGGATGTCTATGATGTACCAAGACACGAAGGTAGGGTGGTGGAGGAATGGAATATGTTTCAAGTTATCCTTTTCAGTTTAGGTCAATTGCTTTTTGTAGTAAAAGTCCAAAGGACATCGAAAAGGACCAACAAAAATAAGAGAGAAAAAAATGAAGCAAAACTGCGAGGACAAACAAAATATTTTCATGACACGAAATCGCTTGTTGTTCAGTAAGTGTTCGTACGGATAAGCCGGTATAGAGGACGATGGTATGTAGATACTGAAGCCGCTTTTGACTTTTTAATTAAATACATGTATGCCTTGGGGTCAGGCGGAAAGAGCTCTCATTGTACGCCCCCCGTCTCGTCCAGTAAAGGGACAAGGAGCCCACTACAGAAGAAGGCTGAAACCTTTCCAGCCTTTGCATTTGGGTTGTAGCGTAAATTTGCTCTTGGGTTTTACAATGATGATGACTTCCTTCCGATGGAGAAGTGAACGAATGGAAGAGGAAGGCAGCAAATGGAAATTACTTGTGCAGAAGCTGTTTTGTGTTTTTTTTTCAGTTGGTCTCTCCTTGTTTTAGTCGTAAAACGTGTAACATGGAATAGGCGTAGTCATGGTTTTCCATTTCCACGTTCCCAACTCCTTCTTCCATTTAAATTGGAATATGAGTTATATGGAGAAAGAATTCTCTAAAAAAAAAAAAAAAAAATTTGAAATCTAGTAGAGGAACGTGAGGAATGCCTCATTTAGCTTGTTTTCGGTCCGTCGGTTGGACATTTTTAAATTGTTCTCTTAAAGTCAAAATGGAAAACGTTGACGAAAGTTACTCTTGAGGAACAGTTCACTGAAAAAAACACCTTAAACCTGGAGCGTGATTTGCAGAGAAATAGCTGCGTAATTCCTTTTTAAGCCTTGTTGTACTTGCGCCTAAATTAGTTCTTAAATTTCGCGGTAGTGAATTCCACAATCGGACTGAATTTACAAAAAATTGACGTTCTGGTGTGAGGGATGTGTATTGGGGGTGAGTTAATTGACCATTTGATTTTGGTCAATTTGGTCAACTTGTGGTGAAGATTACGACGATGGCCGATGATGAGAAGGACGACAACCGCTAAGCCAATAGTGATGGTGGTCGTTGAGAAAATGAACATGACATGGGTTCACTTCAATTACAAAAGAATAAATTTAACTTCCATCTGACAGATGACATTAAAAAAATGTTTAAACAAAAAAAAAACAGCAACGTTTTCAATGGATTCAGAAAGGGGTCACATTACAAGTTTCTGGTGAAAGAAAAGCCAGAAGTACGAAGGTTTACATAAAGTATCCAACGTGGTAATAACAGTAATAATCTTGGGCAACCAACATCTAAATATCACGCTTTAAATTAGTTGTTTTTTGTCGTATACCCCTTTTTACAGAAGTCAACGCATTGAATTGTAGTCATAGCAATGGTAAATTTTTTTGACGAAATTCAGTTGATATTTGTAGGTAATTTCTACCGGACTGAAAGTACCAACTTGTTTGTTTTTTTTGCCATACCAACCTAGAGAATGACAGCCATATCTGGAGAGATCAACCATGGAAGTGGCAGTATCTGCGGCTACGGACTGTCAACAAGGTAAAGTCCTCTCGTGTCTTTTTAAATCTGTACTCACAGAAGAACGACACGACAAACTGTAGACACAATATGATCATAGTTAATGGTATACACAACCATCAAGTGAGCTTTTCTTTTAAAGCACTTGGGAGCATTTTTAGTCCACCAGCTTCTGCGCCCTCATCTAGAACTGAAATAATCTGTATAAAGCCTTTTTGTGGACTTTAATAGTCTATCAGCGAAAAGGATTCAGCTGATACCGCTGTTAATGTAAATAGAGAGTTGTTGCTCTCTGCTGTGGCATTTTTTCCTGGGCGTCGGTGATGTGTATCCCTCTTTGTTGATAGCACATACTTTGATTTTCTTCCACCTTCTCAAAGATTCTCCGCAATTCGAATGTTTCATCAACTTTTCTGGCGTAAAACTGCACAGATAAGAGACTATTGACAAGTAGGCTTAGTCGTTCATAAAAGAGGAGATTTTTCCAACTCGAATGGACTTATTTCCCTGTCGTTAGCACAGTTCAGGGGATCTTCTTTCTTTGGGGTCTTTCTTTGATGATTGTCCATCGGTTTGAATGGTCCGAGGTTGGGACGTTGTTCTTTTAGAAGTACTTTTTCCAGTGCGATTTTATGAGAGATCAGCAATGCGTCATGTCAATCTGATATAGTATTTTCAACAAGTGTTGTCTAATATTTAATTATGAAAAGACTTGGCTACAAATTATTAAGCTCTATTACGAAAATCAGTGTTCGAAGAGAAATGTGTTTCATGCACATAGAGCAACTTATGGTCCACATCATCGGCCTACCGGACGCACAATACACTACACCATCGAAAAGTTTGAAGCCCACTTTTCATTATTGGATAATACGCGATCAAACAAATAGACCATATCTAGCACGTAGTAAAGAAAATATAGCCTAGCGAGTACGCGATGACCGTGATGAATCCATTCGTAGCCATTCTCAACAGGCTGACTTTTCGTATGCTACTTGGCGTATTTTGCATTAGAATTGTGGTTTCAAAGCATAAAAAATGTAATTCATGCAAGAACTGATGTAAGTCGACCTTCTGGATCATGTCCATTTCAGTCTTTGAGCTCCTGAAAAGCATCAAAAAGATCCACTGTTTTCGAGCCAAATTTTATTCAGAGGTCCATTTCTCGCTTTATGGCAACATCAATAAGCATATTAGCTATACTTGGTTCAAGAGCTAAGCAGCTTTACTCCACCTTACGAAAAGTTATATTGCCGAATGAGCTTTTTATATAAGATATTGTGATGAACGATGTCAAATGCCTTAGAAAACTCTAGGAACACCAAGAAAGTTACTTTTTCTTCATCTAATGCTTGTCGTATATCGTCAGTAACACTCTACAGATTGCTTTGGTGTGAGCATGTTATTATTTTTAAGATACGTGCTCATCTGTTCTTGCAAAATACCATCAAAAGCCTTGGGCAGAAAGGGCAGAATTGAAATTGCTTTAGCACTTTTGGGAATATGTATAATTTTCGCCGCAACGGTTCAGTCACACCTAACGCGGACGAGAAGGGCCGAGACAAGAAATTCCGGTTTAGCGAATTGCAATCAATGCTGTCATAACTATCTGAAAAATTACACTTTGCCTTGCCAATACCTATGCCTCGTAAATTGTTCCACAGCTGTCCACACTACTTAAGCAGGTGTTCAGCTCGCACGCATACACAAGTGATCTTGCGGAACGGATCTCCCTAACAATTTTGTTGCGAAATGAACATTTGCCGAAGTTCTAAAAGTCTATATCGCTCCTAACTGTTGAAAGCTCTATCGCGCTGCTGTATTTGGCTGGTAAACCATAGATTACTTTTGACCTTGCTGGTCTTGCTTCTCAAGGCTGCGTGTGTGTCATGGAGATTTAAAATATTTGTATTTAAGAATTCGACTTGCTCACTGGACGACGTCATGTAGAAAATGTTATCCCAACATACATTTCTACTATTCGTTTCCAACAGGTTATTATCTATGTGTCGAAAATCTCGATACTCGGCAGGCGCCGAAAGTATGTCGTGTAAGGAGACTTTAGTGGGAGTACTAACATTTGCTGGTACCAGGTTGAATATTCCCATACTATTGCTTAATAAATTAGAGGTTAGGAGATTGCTGTTAAAATCTCCACAAAGAATTATATTAGAGGACGTCAACGAGGAAATATCCACCAACAAATTTAGAAAGGGAGACATGTTTATACATTGGTTGGGCCTATATATTGCACCTATAAAAATCAATGAAAAAATATGCTTTCTCACTGCCTGATGAGGATGAACACTTCTCGGCTTACGCTTGAATTGAATTCCGGGCATAGACTGCAACACCAACACCACTACGGAATTCCCTGTCCGAACGATAGACACAATAACCCATAAGGCAGCGCGAAGTATCATTCAAACCACTCGCAAACCATGATTCAGAGACACAGATAACGTCCAACCCTCAAATAAATCAGGAAACTCGTCAATTTTTGGCAGCAAACTTTGAGCGTTAATATAGCAAACCCGAAGGCCATTTCGCTGGCTACTTAGAACTCGAACTCTAACGCAGTGTTCGGTCTGAAATAGTGAACTGGCGAATCGAGAACTCGGGTTTCACCCAGTTCAGTGACGAGAATATGGCAGATAATGTCATCGCCAATGAAAGGGAACTACCCCCGTTCATCTCGAAGGAAGAACTCCAAACGATCTTCGACACAATTAGAAGTACGAAATCAGTGGGAACCGATGGAATACCGAACATTGTGCTTCGACATCTCCCACTAGAAGCGGTGGACATTTATACCACCCTGTTTAACAATACAATGAATAATGCAAATTATCCAGCGCATTGGAAAACTGCGGTGGTACATCCCATCCCCAAAAGGGATAAAGACACCTCCAATCCGGCGAATCTCCGGTCGATCAGTCTTCTTCCAAACATCAGTAAGGTTTTCGAAAAAGTTATCAATAGAGTCCTGACTAAGTGGGTTGAGGACAGAAATATAGTTCCGGATAATCAATTCGGTTTCAAGGCGGGACATGACGTTATTCATGCCGCGTCTAAACTGGTTTCTGATATCCAATGGAACAAAGCCAAGAAACAGTGCACTGGTGCCTGCCTGATTGACTTGGAGAAGGCCTTCGATACCGTATTGTTATAGGGACTCTTCTACAAGCTTAACAGGCTAGGTATTAGTAAACCACTGCTGTATATTCTTTTCAATATGCTCACCGATAGGACGCCTTTGTCTGGGGCCACTGCGGATACCAGAAAGAATTGGCGAAAGTTTCAGATCGTTGGACAACACGGACAACCACTTGCTTGTCGAAATGTAGTCAGATACCTTGGGATCTGGCTAGATCAATATCTATATTTTAACAAACATATAGATGTTGCTCTGGCCAGAGCCAAAGGTGCTTTTGCCCTTACAAAGAGACTGTTTTATAATAGGCAACTCGATGCGAGGGTAAAGATGATCTGCTACATGGCCCTTATCCGGCCTATGCTTGTATTTGGTTGTCCCGTGTGGTTCAACGTGAGAGCAAGTCTTTTGGAAAAGATTCGGGTGTTTGAGAGGACTTGCCTTAGGGCTTGTCTTCGCCTATACAGAACACCAGAGTCTGAGTACATAAAATTCTATCGCAATGAGGTCTTGTACAATAGGGCTAACCTAATAAGAGTGGACAATTTTGCTATTAAATTGACTCGAAGGCACATTGCAAGAGCAATGACCTCGTCGAATAACCTAATCTCTGGGGCTTACTACCCCAATTATACGAGGGCGGGTCAATAAGTCCGTGACTTTTTGAATTTCTGACCTCTTTACTGAAACAGCAACACTGCTCCTGTCAACAGGCATCTGTCAGTTGACTCCTGTCAAAATTTAAACTTGCTGCGTCAGTTAGTTTGTGTTTGACAGCTATTTTTATCAGACTACTCACTAATTTGAGGAGAAAATGGAAAAACAGTGAATTTCGTGTGCTTATTAAGCATTATTTCTTGCGAAAAAAAACCATTACCGAGACCAAGGCACCATCGATTTCAATGGTAAAAAAGTGGTTTACTGAATTTCGTTGTGACCGTACAAGCACTGAAGATGCCGAACGTCCTGGACGCCCAGTTGAGGTCTCTACACCCGAAACAATCGAAAAAATTCACGATATGGTGTTGGCCGACCAAAGATTGAAAGTGCGAGAGATTGTGGAAGCCGTAGGGATCTCGCATGGCTCAGTGGTTTTAATTTTGAATGATCACTTGGGCATGAGAAAGCTTTCCGCAAGATGGGTGCCGCGTTTGCTCACAGTCGACCACAAACACATGTGCAGTTGCCATGGCAAAAATCCATGAATTGGGCTATGAATTGCTCCCTCATCCACCCTATTCTCCAGATTTGGCTCCGAGCGACTACTTCTTGTTCCCAAACCTGAAGAAATGGCTTGGTGGAAAAAGATTTGACTCCAATGATGAAGTCATCTCGCAAACAAAGGCCTATTTTGAGGACCTCGACAAATCATTTTTTTTGGAAGGGATAAAAAAATTGGAGAAGCGTTGGACAAAGTGTGTAGAGCTCAAGGGAGACTACGTTGAAAAATAAAATTATTTTTTTATCAAAAAATCTGTGTTTTAATCCAAAAGTCACGGACTTATTGACCCGCCCTCGTATGTATCACGAGAGAGTTCGCTTTGACGGCTTTATTCCTCCAGAAGCGTTTCTCTACCTTGACAAGAAAGGTCTAATCCAGGACAGATTAGCGGTGCCGTTAATCTTCCATGTCGCTCGAACAGCTGCGGAGAGGCGACTTAACTACAATAGAGACGTCGCACACGGCAGTGCGGAGCGTCTCCGGTTCAGTAGGGCGGCAGGGAATCGCGACATTAGGGATGTTGCTCAGCAGCACCAACAATTTTGGTGGCTTGTTGAAGGAGCGGAATCTACGTCGTCGAATTCCTCTAGCACTAGTTAGCTTCGTTAAAGAGCAGGGTCGGCAGCCTAATTTTCAAGCCGTGGCCGACTTACATAGATTTAGGTAGGATTAGGATAGTTTTAAGGGGGAAAAAAATAAAAAAAAATAAAAAAATAAAAAATAAAAAAAAAATGTATATATATATATATGTAAATCAATTTACTAAATTTTTGTCATAAAATTATTTTCTTAGTTTTAATTAGGATTAATACAAATAATTTAAAAACGAAATGTACAAAACGTCGAAGGACAAAATTTAATTGTTAGGTTTAACT
This sequence comes from Volucella inflata, assembly GCA_928272305.1. NCBI lineage: Eukaryota > Metazoa > Arthropoda > Insecta > Diptera > Syrphidae > Volucella > Volucella inflata. The sequence continues at coordinate 158,062,856 of OV743716.1, forward strand.
TAGAGTGTCCGCATGGGGCCAGTAAGTTAGAATAAGAAATTTTAAGTTAATTAAGCTAATTTTTAAGCGTTTTTTTGTATAGCATGTAAGAGTTATTGAATTGAGTTCAACAAAAATGCATATTCTAAATTCAAACAGAAAAACAAAAGCAAAAAATGTACTTTTAGTGAAAAGGGACACAAAATTATTGAAGAACTTGAATACATGATGTTGAATACATGGGCACTTATTTTGGACCAGGTGCTTACTCCAAAGGCGGTCACTCAGCTTCAGAGACTATACACCTCTCCTTTATGTACCTTGGTGTCCTGCATCGATCGAACCATACATCATCGAAAGACCAAGGAAAGCCAAAACACTTCTGAAACAACAAATACAGTGAGTCTTTATTCAAAACTTAAAGAATCCAACGGTTAGACTGAATGGGGGTAAAGTTTAACACCTTTCAGACCGTACCAGCTCACTGTACAGAGTCTTTTGAAAAGTACACTCTCGGTATACTCATGGCGGCTGGCGGTCAAACTTATCTAGCACACATAAGTGCCTACCAAAAGGATACTGTCCAGTTAAGATGGATGGCCAAAAGATAAGGCCTTACACAGATTTGGAATTTTAAGAGGTTCTTGCCTAATTCCTTCTGAGCACGTTCTCATTTAGCAGCAATTACACTTTAGCCCGGTACCCCTACAAGACTCAGTGAATTAAGCCTTCTATTTTGTTCTAGTAAGCGCATGTTGACTTCGGACAATAATTACCCATCTCTTTTGCTTTCTCCCAACAATATGGTTCATTTCGATCAGGATATTAACGCTAAGAAGGAAGAGCTATATTTGCTCAACGTCTAGTGAAGTCTTCGATTGACATCCTCAACAAGATGCCAGCAATTTTTATCTGAGTTCAGTTCCTAGCTAAAGCCAAAAGTGCAAAAGAAGTAGGACGTCGTATGTAGGTTTCAGCGTGTAGAATCAAAGGACCTTTCTCGATGTCAAGCCCAAAATCTTTCTCAATTTGCCAGAAGGCCTACCATGCCTTAAAGAATTCAGACGCGGTGTGTCCGATCCAATGAAGTCCAGTATTTAAACCAATTACGACGGATAAACGGATGGTGATGCCTTAAAGAACAAAATAAGTTCGACCAATCTTTTTAGGACGAGAACAACCTCAGTTTTCAAGTGATCTAGTCGTCAATCGAGTGAAGGGTTACCCTTACAAATATAAAGTCGCAAAGAAGACAGATAGGCTAGACCCAACAAGAAAAACTCTACCAGATGCAATAGTGGTGACTAAGAAAGGGAAACTCTCATATGCCGAAATACTGCGCAAAATCAGGGCAGATCCAAGACTCATTACTCTCTGTGAATCCGTAAGAAGCATCAGACAGATACAAAAATTGGAATCGCTGTTTTAAACGGACGGGTCAGGAGATCAAACCGACACATTATAGAACAAAATCGGAGGAACCCTTGGTAACGAAGTAGAAATTCATGCACTTACGCATCGCCTTTCCCTATAGATAAAGCACATTGACGAAGTCATAACAATAAAAGACACCGATGAGTCGTTTTAAAGCAATATCAACTCCACAAGATATGCGGTAGTGATGTTTGTGAGCTGCACAAGATCTAGTAACCCACATAACGAAAGAAAAGTAAAGTGATTTGAGCCTGATCCGCGAATCTAAATGAATGTATGAAAAGACAACAAAATCCGCGATATGGAATAGATGCAAAGTCTTTCAAAAAATCAGGGAATCAGTGGAAAGCTTCGCCAGATCCGAGATCACTATTAAAACTGTTACGCCCCGCCAAGCCTAAACTAAGAACAATTTTAAAAGTTGTTGAATGATTTTGAAATGGCATAAAGAAACAAATAGTCACAGAATGCGGAAGAAGAAGAACCTAGCACTCCAGCTGTTGGACCTAATAATTTCTGCATGTGACGCTTCTATCCCAATTGGCTCATAGTGACTGAGCAACGCCAATGGTGTTCACACCAGAAATGCTTTAATTCGGCAAACTTGACATTTATAATGAATGTTCTAGCTAAAATAAATGTACCAAACTACTTCCTTAAAATTGTATCTATGTTAGCTACTTCAGCAACAGAAAGGTAAGCTATGATTACGAAGAGCGTACCATACACTACAACGTTACAGCAGGTATGCCACATTTATCCATCCTAAGTCTCTTTTGTAGAATATTATGTATGAAGGCGTCCACATAAACCGAAAAACTTGACGATAATAGGCTTTGCGGACGATATCGCCATCGTAACTATGGCCAAGCACGTAAACAAAATATAATCGGCAGCAAACAAAGCTATCTCCCGAGTCAAATCTTGGGTTGGCTTGAGTGTTGGATTTGAAAATAAACTTAACTTTAAGGCTTGCCTATTGTTAAAGTAAAACCATCAATCGCCCAGTTCTCGCTGACAGGATAAATAGCAAAAATCGGAGGGCCGATATCGCGAATTAATGGACTAAAATGTTCCTGGGAACAATCTGCACCTCTCGTACCATTTCAGAGGACGTGACGGGCATTTTAGCTGAAAAACACGACAGCGACTCAGACAACTGCTACAAAAAGGAAACACAACACTTATTTGGATGTGGAGTCACTATCCGAGATAGAATCAGACAAAAAGCCGTAAGCTTTCGGCTACAGGTCTACACCTAATAGCAACTCACAAGAAGACGAAATACGGGAATAAGTGCCTTATTTACGAACGTGTTTCTACGGATGATAATGATGACAATATCAAATCGGAATTCCATGCCCTGCAGGACCGAGCATATGTTTAGTACACTAGCTATGACACCAAAGCTGTGCCAAGAGGTAGAACACCATTAGGAATATTGTCAACGAACTACCAGAGAAACTGCTTCTGATGTCATTCTTTTCAAATCGCAGCGACAGAGAAATCTCTCGTTGGACGAAGAACGTATGTAGGTACATACAGCCTGACAAGAAGCATGTAAAGCTGGGCTGCATCCAAGACGAGTCCTGCTCTTGATCTGTACGAACACAGCACAAGACACGAGCGCAGGCTTCTCCGAAAGAATAAGAAACAGCACATGAACCGCATAATAGAGGAAATGGGGAGATATATCTGTAGGAATCTTAGGAGTGGTTTTCCGATCGACAAAAGAAGATCCCTTGGACTGTGCTAATTATAAAGAAATAACCCCCCTTAACGTCACTTCTTCTTCAATTCCTTCTAACATACTATGTGAGCAATCTGGTTTGTCCATATCACTGACACTTCAAGGCAAGTTAGTCCACCTATCGGTCACACATCGACCCATGAATTTCAGATCGTCACTGTAGATGGATTGCCGATTTCAAGACCAGGTACAAAGTCATGTCTAGTTTTAACGTTTCTTCTGCCAAGCTCGTAAGGGCGTTCATCACAGCTTTTGAGATTTCTCCCTGGTTCATCAAGGTCGGAAGTGAATAAACTGAGATTTTCAATGACAAGAAAGGTCTGAGACGCGCTGTCATTTGATTTCTTTGGCATCATGCGTGAAATAATCGTGCCAAACTGTCTGACCAAAACATGGATGAAATCGATGTATTTCGACGAATATGGAATGAACACAGCCAAGCGAGCTGTCGTGGAAGCCTTCGTAGACATTGAGCCGGAAACATCTGACTGTACGGAAGGGCAAAGCATAGCACATGACGCCATTGGCAAAGAAAGAATATCTCCCACGGTTTTCATAGAAAGTTAAGGATTTTGTCTACCATGCCACCGCAGTTACAACCGGCAATGACATCAACGTAGAAATCAGATATAGAAGTGCTCTTACCAATAGCTATTTCTGCAGCTGTGAACGACGGTATATTACGTGTTGCAGGAAAGTAAAAGGGGACCGAACTTGGAGTAGGCCTTGGAGGTTACTAGTGAGTTGTTGCTTTCTTGGAGAAGCTTGTTGGTTGAGGGCTACACGGACTGCAGCATCACTTAAGTAAGTAAGATACCCCTTGCTTATCAGATCATGCCTGGGGTCAGAAGGTAATTCACTGGCAAAGCCTTCTCTCCAAAAACTAGAAAATACTTTTACCATCGCAGTCCAGATTTATGGCACAGATGCATAGACATTGTTAAAATCGTGTACTGGAAGAGAAACAATTTCACGTGATACAAAGTTGAATTACGGGTCGTACAACATCATCAATCAAGTTGGAAGAGTCCAATACTAGGCCCACAAAAATAATCTGTCAAGCTAGATAGAATAGTAAAGAAGACTGACATGAGCCGACAACGCTTGCTTGTAACCGCCATTAAGGCTAGTAGTTGTCATAAATGTGTAGAGAGAAATGGTTGCTGTCATGCGGTCCCCATGTCACAGAGTTGGCTTGACACCCTATATCATTCTGAGGACAGAACAAGTTCTTCTCTTGTAGTCTATCCGGATGCCTTCTTTGTTGCGCAGAAGCACGCTACCGTAGGCCTTTTAGTTTTAGGAGTAGTTTAAGCATAACCGCAGTTGATATGCCTTTCATAGAAGTCACAACCCTAAAGACCTTCATTGGCTTTTGAATTTCTTACAAATTCATTCGGACAGAGAGGATTCAAGTCAGCATAGATCCCACTGCTTTTTGGCATCGGTTTAGAGTGTTGGTTAGGTACTTAGTCCTTTTATTTTTAAGAAGTGAATTCGCTCTAATTAAGCAATTTTTCAGCAAAACGTCCTCTCTAATCCTTTAAGAAGAAAGGGTTCCAACCGACCGACCCTTCTTAAGTCACCGCCAAAAGGAATGTCTCAGCTTTGTTTGTTGTGGAGGAAAGTTCATAATCTGATTAAGTATTCCCTCCGATAGAGAATCGATTTTTTGATTTCTCTTCAAAACATTTCGAATATCCTTAAGTTTGTCTGCCTTATTTAAGATTAAAATGCAAATAACAATAAATTATTACTCTCTGCCCATTTAAGCCAACGTATCCGTGCATTTATCTTCGCCATATCTGGGGGCTCTTGGTTCTCTATTCTTTTAGAGTGTTTAACCTCTGTAGATTTAAAAAAAAAAATAGCTCTAAAAGAGGAATTAAATCAGTAACACAATTAAACGCTACCCTGTATACATTTTGAGTAATTACTCATCCCTTTGTGAGGGGTTGGCGGACAGGCAAAAGACTATTTATCCGCATCATAATGAACACAGAAAAGAAAAGTCTGCCTAATCTGTTAACTTAATTTGCTTGTATGGAGACATTAAGCAGCTTACCCTGTCTCGTCCTCGGATTAGGATCCTTAAAAAGGAATAAGATGAAGAAAGAGAAGAAAAAAAAAAGAAAAATATGTTAACATTTCACTGACATGTAATTAATGGATTGACGCAAACAACTGGAAGTGGAAGTGGCCCTTAACATGCAGGAAAACCGAATATTGGAGTTCAATGAAAGGATAATAATGGAAGACGACTGAGCGGTCAATAATCGTTGAATGAAGGCATTGGCAAGTGGAAATATATCTTTCAAAATTCCACCCTTGAGACTAACATAGAATCCAACAGTAAATTCATGTCATCTTGTGCTTGGATTGGCAACAATGACAGGACAATCAGCAATGAAAAGGTAAGCCTTCAGAAAATCGATTAGTTAAAGTTGCCTCGGGGTGATAGGGTTTCCTCGTAAATTAACGTCAAACTGTTTTATAGCGCAGATGTTGCCAAAAGTATTAACTGTTGACCACTTTACTACGAGTAGTTCTCAGAAAATTCTTTTCAAAGTGAATTGTTGTCCCTTTTGTTATGAGCCAAAATGCGACTTTATTTAAAACCTTTCAGCGGTTATCTCCAAACTTAGATGGAATTTGGAAAACGAAAGCATTGCACAGGACTTTGAAGCCAGCTATGAAACAAAATCGCATAACCACTTCTTGCAAGGCCTACCTACTTTGATTCGTAAAAGGCCGATGATGGTTCTTACAAGCAATGTAATGCAGAGTGATGTGCAGTTACTCTTGTAAAAGGTGTTTTTTTAGCTGCATGACAAGTTTCGATGGTTGTTGTCTATGGTTTGACAGCTGTCAATGTCAAACTGTGTTGAATTGTTTAACGCCTGAACAATGCTTCCAAATTGTGGAAATTTACTTCGAAAAAAATAAATCTGTTCGCGAAGTTCATAGAGCACTTCGTCAATTTTACGGTCAACATAATCGGCCTAGTGAGCAAGCAATTCGTGCAGTTTTTGATCGTTTTCGCACTAATTTTGCTCTTCTCGATTCAAGACCATCAACAAGACGAAGAAATGTGCGTACCGAAGAGAATATTGCTGCTGTAGGGCGAAGTGTTGAAGAAGAGGCCGAAATGTCGATTCGTCGCCGTTCTCAACTTGTTGGCCTTTGTCCTTCGACTACGTGGAAAATTTTACCTAAGGATTTTGGCTTACATGCTTATAAAATACAGCTCGTGCAAGAATTAAAGCCAAATGGCCATCATTCACGTCGCATTTTTGTTGATTCGGCTAATTTGAAACTGGCCGAAGATGTGCATTTTTTCGAAGAATTGTGTTTAGTGATGAAGCTCATTTCTGGTTAAATGGCCTTGTCAACAAGCAAAATCCGCCATATATGGAGCGAATACAATCCTCAAGCTGTTAACAAATCACCATTACATCCATTAAAAATTACTTTTTGGAGCGGTTTACATGCTGGCGGCATCGGACCGATTCCTTATATCTTTCGAAATGAGGAAGGAGCTGCCGTTACGGTGAATGGAGAGCGCTATCGAGTCTTGCTGACTGATTTTTTGTTTCCAAAAATTAATCAGCTAAACATCGACGACATTTGGTTCTAACAAGACGGCGCAACTTGCCATACAGCTTTACCATCAAATTATTGCCAAATCCATTTGGTGTCAACTTTACGAGTATTTCCAGAAATGGTGCTGTTAACTGGCCCCCTCGTTCGTGCGACTTAACGCCTCTCGATAGCTTTTTGTGGGGCTATGTTATGTCATTGGTTTACGCCGATAAACCAGAAACTCTCGAAGCATTGGAAGCCAGTATTCAAGCCACCATACGGCCAGATTTATTGGAAATAAACGTAAAAAATTTGACTGATTGAATGGACCATGTAACCCGTAGCCGCGGCAAACATATGCCAAATATCATATTTAAAAAATAAATGCCATGAAATTATCTACCAGATTATAGCAATAAAAAAATCCATTCTAGCAATACTTCTGTCTTGTATTATTATTTAAATTTTGCAAGCTCTTAAAAAAAACACCCTTTACGATCGACGCAGGATTTCTGGAAAAGGAATGGTGGCAGATGAGTTCCTTAAGGCTCTCATCTTCCTGTCAAATTGGAACTCGCTTCTTGGTTGTGAGGGGCAGGTCGGAATTAATCAACCATATGGAAGTTGAAATTTTCCAAAAGCTCCAGCTTCTAAAGGGTGGGCCATCTATTAGTATCTTTTTTAAAAAGACCATAAAAACGAAACGTTTAATATTTTTCAACAATTGTTGCTTTATTCAAAATAGGCCATTCTGTCAACTCAATTTTTAAATTCATTTTTATGGTTTCGAACCCTATTTCACGAATAGCTTGACTAAAATTGTCGTTGAATGACGGAATCATTTCTGAATTGTTTGCAAATCTTCGATTTTTAATGGGACGCATTAAAAATCTTACGGCGTCAAATCGTAGCTCCGTGGCAGACAAGTGACATCGCGAAAACGTCTTATTAATAAGAGTGAAGTTAAGAGGTTGTTAAACAGCTTGTGTGGCAGGTAGCCCCATTAAGACAGAACAATAGCTCACCCAAGTTCAAATTCTCAAGCCTCGGTAACGAGCACCATTGACTGTAACGTTCCTTCCATCGTTGTCTTCGAAACAAAATGGGCCAATAGTGCCACCATTCAAAGAACCACACCAAAACGTTCCAGAGGCATTGGATTCTCTATCATTTCTCTATCTATTTTCCTAACCCAAAATATGCTAATTTTGCTTGTGTTGGCACCTGCCGAGATGGGAATGCGCCTCACCTGAAAAGATAAGTTTTTAAGCAAAATTTCCGCCAATTTCGAGCTGCTCTAAAGCCCAACAGAGAAGAGAGAAGCGATAACGAAACAGGTGGTCATTTTGCTTCAATTACTGAGTCAATTGCACCTTGTGTAGGACTACTCTATGCAAAATTCTGCTTAGGCTCAGGCTGCTCGTCGTCATTCTGCACAATCTGACGATGTTGACAGGGATACCAAGACTAGACATGGCTCCATATAGCTCGTCTCTATAAAAACAATACGAGAACGAGGTGGAATGAATCGATTTGGATTTCTTGAGTTTTCTCAGGATCTGCCCCAGTGTAAGCTTTTTGTCGATTGTGAACTTCTAGTGGCTAAACCAGCTTTTATTCAGGCGTCCACACATGAAGTAGATTAGATCACATACGCAGCAGATGCCTCTAGAATTGGCGCAGTTAGAAGTTTTCATTTTAAATGTATTCTTCAAGCCGGATAAACTGGTCCAGTGGACTTGTTGTTTCATGTTTAAACTTAGATTGTGCTATATTCACTTCATTTTGGTAGGGTGGATGGAGCTCTTGACGTTTACCGTCCAGGTTGAATGTTTCATACTACCTGACCGCGGATTTTAAAATCTGCTGAAACTGTTATAGAATGTAGCCTGATTTACACTTGTTCTGAAAATGAAAGGGACTCGCTAGTCGTTTTGTACCAGTCAAATCAAATCGAAATAATCTCCGATATTCTGGACATCCATTTGCTTTCATACAAATGTTGGTATCCCGGACTTTAAGGCAGCAATTTTGGGCTAAGAAGAAATTTCACGCAGAATAGTTAGAAATACAAGAATTACCCAGCAACCAAGCAAACGTTGTGTACCACCATAGCGAAACTACTCAATTGATCTAATTAGTGACAGCAGGTCCATTCATCAAAGAATATAGGTACCTACAAAGAATATACCTTTTGTTGCATTGCAAAACATAGGAGAGTTTCTTACTCTGGGAAGAAAGACAGAAGGAATATGGGGAAAAATTCTGGACAAGACTATCTTGATTATTGACTCCAGCCAAACTATATAAAGTAATGGGAGAAGATGTTGGAAGGAAAATACCCCAACTAATCTTTTAAAGAAAGCTTTTGCTAAAATCGTTAGCAGTATCCTGTCCATCTGTCAGGGAAGCTCAAAATATAAGAGATGCTTTTCAGGGCTCAAGATCACTGTAGTCTCACCCTAAAACCTTTGGACAACGAATGCCTAAGAGCAGATGCAGCAAAGCTGGACTCATTTAAAGGAGCTCTTTGTATTCATTTTATTATAAAGGGAGGTGCAATGGCAGAAATAATAACTTAGCGGGGACTCGAATAACGATTTGAAGTCGCAGTAACACCCCTATTGTAACAAAGATAAAGGATTTGACGTTGTTCTCCCTGCCCGTTCCTATTACTAAAATTGCTCGGATGTGTGAATGCTTCTTTGATAAAGTACTTCGGATACCACAACAGGGGTGTGTCAACAGATCAAAGAGTAGATGGGCCACTGAGAAAGAAAATCACTTTCACGGCAAAGATTGCAGTCAGTTGCATAGCTTATGTCTAGAACCCTTAGAAATCTACATGCTTACCTGGTGTCCCCTTATGGATAAAACAATTTTTTAGCTTGGTCTGTTGCCATTCTGCAGATTAATGTTATCTAAAGTTGTGCTCCCTTAACCCATTTGTCTGTAGAAGCACAATTGGAGAGTTGAAGTAGTCCTATCTCAGGTTTTGTGTCACGCGAAATTCTTTTCTAAGTGTTGGTTAGTGCTTACTAACTACTAATGTCGTCAATCGTATATCCCGTGATTTTATCGTGACCTGGGACTCAAGCAAGGCCAAGTGAATTAAGCTTTCTGACTGCGTTCAGAGAAGAACTGACTTTTAAACTAGGTTGGAACAATGTTGCGGACACAGATGCAGCCACCAAAGCAACAACAGCGTATTTGATGGTCTCACCCGTCATAGTCCCAACAACCAATGACAGAAACGAGCTACAGCGTGGTGTGTTACTCTGCTCATTTAAACGTTCGTTGGTGTGAACTGGGGTTGACAGCAAAATATTTTTGAAAACCCGATTTGCATCGCACTCCGTGATAAGTTCCATTTTACTTGAATCACAGAATTGAATTTGTTCGGCTTCTGCCCTGGGTGATGGCGATTGATGGCGACGCTAATTCTGAAGCAACTAAATCTTGTTCCTGCCTCCGCTCTGCGAGCACCATTTGACTGATATCTTCTTCTCCTCTTCAACTGTCGCTTAGACTCACCGTCTGAATTTACCGATTTCCCGAGATAAGTTGTCTAAAACACCACTATAACCAACCACCTGTCTGCTCTAATGGATTTTAACAGGTCTGGAGGTCTTCGTCGGACAAACACAATCGATCTTACCTTAGAAAAACCAGCAGGAGTTGTCAGAATCGAATGATCTGTCTCCTGTTCAGTGAGAACCAAAATTTGTTAGTACAAGATGTTGTTCGGGGCCTCCAGCATTCATGACGAGCACGGACAAGTTCCCTCTATTGCAACTTACTTACTTACTTTAGGTGGCGCTACAGTCCGGACCTGGGCCTCAGTCAACAAGCTTCTCCAGCCATTTCGATCCCTGACTAGCTGCCTCCAGTTTCGCACGCTAAGTTGGCTGAGGTCCTCTTCCACTTGCATGCGCCACCTGAGTCTTGGCTTTCCTCTACTGCGCTGTCCCTCGGGAGCGGATTCTAAGACTTTTCGGACCGGAGCATTGGTGTCCATGCGCTCTACATGACCCAGCCATCTCAGTCTTTGGATCTTCACTCTTCTGGCTAGGTCCATGTCGCTGTACAGTCCATACAGTTCGTCGTTGTATCTTCTGCTCCACTCACCGTCAATGCAGACGAGACTGAAAATCACTCGAAAATCACTCGAAGAATTTTCTTCTCGGAGCAGCCAACAGTACCCTCATCCATTTTTGATAATGTCCATGCCTCTGCGCCATAGAGCAGGACCGGGATTATTAAGGTCTTATAAAGGGTGACTTTTGTTGTCCGTGAGAGGGCCTTGCTACTCAAGTGCCTTCTTAGCCCAAAGAAACAGCGGTTGGCAAGAGTTATTCTTCGCTTGATCTTAGCGCTGGTGTCGTTGTCTGTATTTATAGCGGAGCCTAGGTCAACAAAGTCCTTAAATTCCTCAAAATTATATCTATCGAGGGTGACGTCCTGCCTAAGACGCCGGTGTTGGTTGTCCTTTTTGCTTGATAGCATATTCTTGGTCTCCGCTTAACCCATTCTCGCCGCTTTCGTCTCAATACTCGCGAAAGCGCCACTGATATCATTCATTGATTCTCCCGATTATGTCAATATTGTCGGCGTATGCGAGTAGTTGGACGGACTTTTGAAAGATAGTGCCTCTGGTGTTTGCTCGTGAGTTTTGCACTATTCTTTCAAGTACGATGTTGAAAAAATCGCACGACAGCGCATCGCCTTGTCTAAATCCTTTCTGGACATCAAAGGTCTCGGCGAGATCTTTACCGACCTTGATGGATCAGCGTGACGGACGAATTTGACAGGGATACCAAAACTAGATATTGCTCTGTTTAGCTCGTCTCTATAGAAACAGTCATATTTTACAGATGAGTTGGTGTATGCACCTTACCAAGTCATCGCCTGCCGCTTTGAAGAGCTCGGCAGTCAGGCCATTCCCTCCAGCAGCTTTGTTGGACTTAAGCTTCGATATAGCTATCTTCACTTCATCCAGGTCGGGTGGACGGAATTGTTGGTCATCATCGTCCAAGTTGAAAGGTTGATTCGGTTGATTCTACCTGACAGCGGTATTTGGTCCGTCATTGCCGTTATACAATCTGCTGAAATGGTTCTTCCAAATCCTCAGCTTCGACTGCGATTCTACTAGGATGTTCCCTTGTTCATCTCTACAGGCTTCGGTTCGGGGTTTGTTTCCGTGGCGTGTTATTTTTACCTTTTGGTAAAACTTCCGAACCTCATTTCTGAAGTAGCATCTTTCAATTTCCTCGAACGCACGCTACTCATGTTCTTTCTTCTTCCTCCTGAGTAGCCGGTGTTCGTCTCTCCTCTTCCGCTTATGGAGCTCATGAGCAGCTCTGGTCTTTTTTTGTAGTGCCGCATTGCGTGCTTTTTGCTTAGCTGCATGTGCTTGCCGGCATTCATCATCGAACCAGGGGTTTCGTTGTGGTGGACGAGTGAAACCCAGCACATCAGAAGCTGCATCTCTGATGGCGTTTTGGCAATGTTTCCAATGGTCTTCGTTGCTTGATTCTGGCGGCATTGGACCTCTTAGGAGATTAAGAGATACTCGATCGGAAAAGGACTTGGCGATCTCTGTCGATTGAAGAAAACAGCATTAGTTTGTCTTGGCGTAGTTTGGGATATCCGCAACCGTACCTTGGCTACAACAAGGTAATGGTCCGATTCGATGTTGGCTATTTGCAACTATTGCAACTTACGCTTGGAATAACCTGTAGGGTCACTTCCATGCTACTCAACCATTTGTTTGGGCAACTTGGGCGCTTAGCTCAACGAATTTCTGACTCTTAAGCCTTTTTGCAACCGCATGGCATTCAGAGAAAGGACGACTCAGTACGGTATAGTTGTCTTGTTGGTATTGTACCTCACTTTTCTAGTGATGTTGTAGTTTTGAGCGTGACTGACATAGGATGGTGTTTTCGAACCATTACCACTTTTTCCCCGTACATGCAAGCATGAGCCTATGCCAGGACCCTTGGCCTTTCTAACAGAAAGAATTACAATCGAGGTTAAAGAATTGAGTGAGTTCTTGAGTCCTAGTAATTGAAGTGGATTGTCAAAGAATGAATATATATTGAACGTTTCGGCCAACAAGGTCAGTTAGAAGTTTTCGAAACCCAACTTCTGATAGTTAGGTAGATAGAGCATTAATTTGACCGTGACAGTCATTTTTATTATAAATCACGCACACCACATTGGCTGACCATGTCTTTGGCATGAGTCGTGCTTCTCAGTACAAAATAATCGTCATCAGTCTGTAGACAGTCCAGGAAATGGCCCAATTATACCATTTTCATTTTATTTAACCACCACCAGACGTCCTATATTTCATCTAAAAGCCACAAACAAAATTACTACACCACCCACAGCTCAAAGGGTGTAGCCACCGTGGTATGGCTACAACTATCCGCACCCCCTTAATCGCCTAATAAACTCATAATGCTGACAATCAACAATTGTCAAGGATATTTCTGTAGGAAAGGAATTTTTGTCTTTATTTCAGCTTGACACGAGAAACCCAAATAATAGTGGCCACATACCCATAACCATATTCGTAGTTAGTCCTCCCAACGATCGCTCTATATTAGATGTAATTCTAGAGGATAAACCCAGCAAGGATACGAATATGATAGACTTTGCGAAAATCATTTTTCATATCACCCATGCGAAAGGATAACAGCAAATGGACAGATGGTATTGTACTTGGAAATGGCAAATGTCTCCTCCAACTCAGTTGGTTTTAATTAAAAAAAAAAAAAAGGACAATGACACAGGAAAAAGTGTAATTAGCTTGAAATGATAGAATACGGACACAGGCTTGTCTACGCTTTGCTTTTAATATCTGGCACGTTTCTTGATTTCTGAAGAAAGCGCTTTGACAAACGAATACGGGGGGGAAAAAATTCATAAAAAGAAAAACTGCAATTAAACCCATGACAAGTGAGTGTGAGGAGTATCCGTGTTTATGTATTCATTTAGGAACGAGCACAAGTCGGATAATGTGTCCTTTAATTATGGTGCTCTGGATTGTCGTATTTCTACAGTCTTAATTTGAATTTCTTTTTTTCCAGAGAGCAAAGCGAGCGGATTTTAAGCACTTTACTGTGTTTTAAAGGATTCTGTTCTGTTATTATGTGTGTCCTTATGTTTATAGTTAATACGGAGAAAGTGGAAGATTTTTTTAAGTATGAGTCTGAAGGAGGATAATGAGGTTGAGAGGAATGTAGTTCTCATAGGTGGGCTCTGGTTTTAATCAAGAGGAATTCTTTGTTTTGTTCTCTTTGAAAAGGACATAACTTTGAAAGCATGTTTGATGAATAGTAACACGTCGATGATATGTAGTTCAAAGTGTGCCTTGGAAGTTAATGCTCATTTACACCAGCAGAAACCACGAGCATATGATGAGGGGGTTGCTGCTGCAGACCTTTGCAGAGGAACAACCAGATTATTCGGTTGAACCAAGGTAGTCTTATGAATCCTTGGAGGCTCCCAGGCTGAAAATGGAGACGATATTCATCTTCGTGAAATAGTAACTTCATAGAGCTCTCATTTGTCTTTCCATGAGCTGCGTCAGGTTCGTTGGATATTTCTGTTGTCGTAATCCCTTCTTAATTATAGGAATTGCCGCCAATTTCTACGTTTGAAATATGATCTCTTTTAAATTACGTCGAGATATTAAGTGTTCTACGGATGCTAGGCTTTGAGGCCTTGGCAAGTCCTTTCGAACTTTTGTTAGCCATGTTTTCGGCAAAATTTCCGAACATCATTCTCACCATTCTCACAGAAGCGGCTCTTTCCGTCCTGGCATGACTACCTTTTTCCGCAGAAAAGTTGAAACCTTCGTAAATGAGAATCAATTTTTAACAGCATCACCAAGTAAGCCAACATTGGACAAATCTTGATTTTTTAGGAGACTGGATCAACGAAGAACTTTCTGAAAGTGTTTGATGGTGACCAAAATCTCGTCAAAGCGATCAGCTGCGAGTCGAATAGAGGGAGTAACACGTGCGTGAGTACGTGTCGTCTCTATCTCGGATTGGTGGAAGTATCACCATAGCTTCCTCGCGGCAGAATTTTAAACTTGGCTAATATGGTGAGGTTAGTTCCTACTAGGCAAGGTTGGCGAGAGGCCAGTAGCCTCTCCCGTAAAAAATATAACTAAGAGACCAACAACAAGCCTCGGATATGCACTGATTTATTGACGATGACCTAAGAAACGACAATGGCTAAACGATTTAAGAATTTTCTCATAGAACGTGAGATCGCTCTACAGAACCAGATGTCGATGCCCTGGCCATATATAAGGCTGACTAAATAGCTTTACAAGAAATAAGATGGCCAGGCAATGGTGTCTTGCAGAAGAAAAATTATGACGTACTCGTATATTACAGCGGTCACCCAAGACACCATGTGCTCGAGGTAGATTTTATAGTCAGCCAACCAATGAAACCAGCCATTATCGGCCTCAACGCCATAAATGAAAGCTATGCACCATTTAAGAACATCAGCCTCATAAAAGTTCATGGACATACTGAAGAGTCCCTAAAATATGAAAAAGATGCCTGCTACGCGCATGTAAAAAGGAACCTCAATGCCTGCCCACAAGGTACGACGTTAAGACCATCCTTGGTGATTTCATTGTGAAAATAGGTCGGGAGTTAGTATTCTGGCAGTACATTGGCCCCTATAGTTTGCATGAGAACACTAATGACAATGGACTACGAGTCATAGAAATGGCAGCATCCAAGAACTTGGTCGTTGCGAATACTATGTTCCTGTGCAAAGATATTCATAAAGTCTTCTGGGTATCAACTTATGGAGTCACTCGCAACCAAAGAGATCTTGTTGATATAGTGTTCCGAGCGCGGATTTCCCAGAAAATACACACTGCATCCGCTGCTCAGGTTCGGATCAACACGGCTGCCCTATGCGATAAAAACACCAGAAGCACCTTTGGCCACGCTTTAAGACTCGCCCTCGAGGAGCTTGACGAAGAGGATAGAGTAAGTCCTGAGACCTGAGTGCCGGGCGTAGAAGAGAAGTGGATAAGCCTTAAAAATGTAAACTAGCGACTGAACGAAAAAATACTGCATACCAAGCAATGCAGCAATCTCAATGAACATAGATAACTCAAAAAAGATGGAAAAAAAACTTCACAGACAACGAAAGGTCTGTGATATAGATAGCGAGGTCCGCAAAAGTCGCGGAAGTTCTACCAATCAATCCAAACATGACGCAATACATACCGCGCTGCACATACTGTAAAGACGGAGAGGGAAATCTGATCACCGATCCCAAAAGCTTTCTGGAGCGATGATAAATCCACTCAGCACACCGAAGAAACTACGACTCTATCATTGCAAGAAGACAACCCCATACTGCAGCCACCAAGCCTTGAGGAAGTAAAAAAGTCTTAAATCGGCTTAAATATAATAAAGCCTCAGAAGCCGATGGTATACCAGACGAGCTGATCAAACATGGAGGCCCAACATTACACCAAGCAATACATCAAGTCATAGTTCACGTATTTGAATATGAAGAGATGCCGGAAGAAGGGAGATATCACAGAGTGCAGTAATTAAAGTGGCATAACATTGTTGAGTACATCCTATAAGATATTCTCCTCTATCCTACAAGATCGAATAGCCCCATACGCGGAATCGTAATGCGGTTTCAGGCAAGACAAATGAACGATTGATCAGATCTTTGCCCTTACTGGCTTACGTAGACAACATCGACATCTTCGGACGAATCGAACAAGTACACAACTCTTTCATCCAGATCGAGCAGGTGGCAATAAACTTGGGGCTACACATAAATGAAGGAAAAACTAAGATCATGGTGGCTTTGTCTGCGAGAAACGTTAGTAGGAAAACAACAGTCAAGGTAGATGAGCATAAATTTGAAGTAGTGCAATTTCATAACTAGCTTGGGTCAGTAGAGCCACCGATAGTAACATAATACGCGGGTGGCTGCTAAAATCCAACCGAACCAACTGTAGTCTTGCCATTGCTTACATATGGATCCGAGACTTGGCTGCTTAGCCAAAGGCACTTTGACCTCTTAGCCGTGTTCGAGACGAAAGTCCTACGGATAATAGTTGGCCCATATGTGAGATGAATCCGGAGACGATACAATCATTATTTGTACGAAATCTACCTCGAAGCAGATATGAAAATGAAAAAAATTAAGCTCGGTAGACTCCAGTGGGGTGGGCACCTGGCTCGTATGAGCGAAGATGATCCCGCTCGGAATTTTCCTTTACGGTGCAATTCACGGTAGAAGGACGCCTCGTAGACAACGCTTGCGCAACCCCGGTTGTCACACCGAGGATGATGATGGTAAAAATATCTTCAATTGTATCAAAGCGGTGATGGGGCAATGGTTTGAGTCAAAACGGGCCGATGTGAATATTAAGTTTTTGTAAACACTAGAGCTTCAGTTTTCCCTGATCACTATTTGTTCAATCTGGGTGACGATTTCAATGGTTTCCTTTTGGTTATTAATGTATGGAAAATAAATGCCTAAAGAAGACAGTCGTTTCCACTTTGAGATAACTTTACTTGAGTCTTTTGTAAGCCAAAAATATGGCCTCCGGAAACGATGGTTATGTCTTGCTTCAGATGTACAACACTACGAATGGATGACTATTTCGTCGTCCTTCTTTCAGCTGCAAAACGGCCATCGCGTGCCCTTTGTGCCCTATATCTTATGCAAAAAATGAGTCCATTAGAGATTCATTCAGAGCAAATCCACATAGAACAAAACTTGATTTAGACACTTTCTCATAGTTAAGCATGTAAGAAGGCTTTGCATGTTTGAAAACGACTTGTACGGAAGTTTAATCAACAACTAGGAAGAAGATAAAATCCTTCGCCTACTTTTTACATGTCCAACTCTATCCCGAAACTCAAGCTATCTAAGGTTTTACATCCTCCAACGTTTGATCAGAAAATCCAAATAGTTCCAAAAGACGGAGGATCGCAGATTAATGTGGCATCTAGCAAGATGATCTTTTTCCAACAATCACTCTAACCTAACCTAACGTAACAGAGATGGAGCGGGAGTGCAACTCCAAGCGCCCAAAGAATTCTGACAATAGTCCACAACAACGCTTATAACCTCTGCCGTGGCTCTATCTCTTTAGTAAAACAACGATCTTAACTACATTATAAGTCAAAGTAGGTCGTTTGACATACGAGTATGTATTAATCTAAACTCTGGCATGCAGGGAGATTAGCCTTTAAAAGATAAATCGGAAAGATGTATACACTCTCGTAAAGATCAACATTCTTCTCTGATGGGTCCAAAACCAATTTAGGACGCGGACGTACCAGATGTTCTAGATGTCGGAAAAATTTTTGTGACACAAATGACCTCTAAAATCAAAGAAAACGTCAAGCTTGGACGCAACAATCACTCTCTAACTATAGGGGAAGCTTGCGTTGAAGATGTGTGAAATATATCCAAACCACTCCAGACAGGTAAATTAAAAAAATGCTCACGTTTTTACTCCAGAGATTGCGAAACTTTTTAAGAAATCAGTGAAACAGCAATGAAGTTCAATTGCAAAAAACTCAGTATTTCCCGAGCAACAATTCAAGATCCTCTTGCTAACAAAATTACCATTACCGAAGAGCCTGTAAAATAAAATAAAATTATCCTCAGCGAATAAGATAAAGGTTCGCCTTGTCATGCCACAAGGAACAATGTTATCACCACAACTTTTTATTACATTTACCAAAGAACTACTTTGAATTTTCGCAAATGGCCTTTACTAGGGAAATAACCGTCTTTGCATTAAAAATACTGCATTCAGGATTCATTGTGCCTCACTCTGATCCTCATGACTGTAACCTCCGAGAAGTCATTCTGATGTACGTAGCTACCAAACTACTGGAACTTTGCTACTTCCTATATTTTATGTAAAGGGATGTTTAAGTCAAGATGTGTCAAACTAGATGATAGCAGTAATCACGGCCTGTAAGAAACTGGATTCGTCTTTAATTCTTAAAAAAGTAGTTTACTTCCAGGCCTTCATAGGGGAAACCTAGCGGGTGCCGATGTCCATTTTAATACTATCGTTGTAGTTCGTTAATTCATTCAGTCATCCTTGCCGCGAATGCTGAAAGAAAATTTTCTTTGAAAGAGCTGCACTGAGATTCCATCCCTGAGAGGTAGGTGTCCTTTTATCAACCAAAAAACTATTTTGCAACTGAATCACGGCAGTATGATCCATCGGAATATTGACCATGCGGTAGTGGGTGGTGCACTGAGGGATTTCGGAATTTCAATGCATTGTCCCTTCGATTTTTGTGAGGTCTGAGAGCGATAGTGCTATACCAAGTCATGCCACCACAATAGCGAATCGTTTTTTAGATAAGTGTCTCCCTAACTGCTATATAGACACAATGTATCACATTACAGATGGTTTGAAGCGGCACCTGGTGTTGAAAGCATTTTTCTTCAGGCAGTTTAGTTATGTTTTTACTATTCTATGTTTGTCTAAGGTCAATTTGCCCGATACCTGTGGACTTGAAATCATGTTAGTAAATAGAACCGACTTTCTCCTTGACAGAAAAGAAACCCATTCTATGGAACCCCGTGGTAAACCTTCTCTGCCATCTACCTATGGCCATCCAGTTACAGATACTGGTGCTCAGCAAGCTTGGAAAGCTGCGCAGAATTACGTCTATACTTTCGTTGTCGATCGAGGAAAGCTCAAAGGTTGAATTCCTGGAGGGATCTTTCTGTCGGCCAACCGAACTTCTTTCGCATATTCTTGATATAAATTTGGCACATACATTAATATTGTAGTTGCCATCAATCACATTTTTTAGGGGTGGAGTGGATATGCACTTCTCACCAAAATTTAAGGACGTAACTTAGGAGATTTGAGCATCTGAAAAACAATTTTTGCAGACTTTGCATGTTTTTCACTGAAAGGAGCAACAAATTGTATGCCAACCCTTTGTTATGAGATACAGAAAAGGTAAGAGCGGTAACTGCATCATCAATCGGCTTAGTGGCTGAAATTTTTTCTAAACGACACTATCCCACTCAACTATCTGCCTCTGTTCGGACAACTGCTTCCTCAAGATTTATTCTCTGCCATTGTTGCCTTGTATTTATGCAAATTGTTAATGTAGTTCAACTTCTTAATTTTCGCCTTGTTATGAATAATTGAACACAATTAAAGCTATCACAAGTTACTAATTGATTTACCAACTTTTTAATTAAATGTGTCAAACATCCACATCTGTCAATTAGCTGTCGTCTCTGTGAACTACTTAACGAGCATATACTCTAAGTTCTGATTTCCCTTGAGATACAATGGGTTTTTAGTTATAATCTGATCAGAGAGTGATTAACCCAAGACCGACACAGGGAAATTGATTGATTTGCAGAGGTATTATGTCGTCCCTTGGGCAAACAATAAGAACAATTTTTCGATTTCGAACAAATTAATCTCTAATGACTATCTAAGTGCCGGCAACAGTTGAGACAGAGTTGTTTTCTGATGCACAAAACCTATCGGTGTATTATCTTACCCCGAGTTAATGTGTGGGAAAGGTTATATGGTTTGTAGCTCATCATCCGAGTCTTTGATGCCTCACGAAAATTGTTTTGATGTACACGATTCAAAGATACGAGTAGTATGTTACCAAGGCTTCTGTCATATGTTATGTGGTCACCAAACTCTTGAATCGGAAAGTTTGATTGATTTTGTAGTCTTGACGCTATGACTATGAGACCATAAGGCTCCCTGCTATCTAGACAATATAAACAAGTTGAACAGATATTCTTTCCCATGGAAACGATTAGCATAAGAAGTGGCATATTCCGTCTTGCGACAGTGCAACATGCATATACAATATCTTAGCATACTCTGGACCAAAAAACATAATTTTAAAGATTTAAACGTGTACGCACTGTACAGACCCAACACTTGAAACGGCAAACCTCCATCTATGGAGAGACTAGTAGATAAGATAGTAAAGAAAAGAAGTGTAGAACTCATATCTTTCAGCAAGAGTTTCAGCCTCCAACTCAATCGGATGAGTTATGGAAAAGTGCAACCAACCAGCATTATATTCGGTATATAACTTAATTCGTGCGGTTTTTTTTTTCAAAATTTGAACGTTTATTTAGGAAAAACATGTACAATAGTATTATTCAAAGTATTACCCATCTGAAGCTATGACTTTTTCCCATCTGTCTGGCAATTTGTGGATCCCATCCCAAGAGAACTGCGCCGGCTTGGCAGCCAAGAATGAATCAAGTCAATTTTTGATATTCTGCTCTGATGTGAACCGTATTCCAGTGAGGGCGTTCTGCATCGAACGGAACAAATGGTAGTCAGAAGGGGCAAGGTCTGGGCTATAAGGCGGGTGGGGTAAGGCTTCCAATCCACTGTTTTCCAAATAGTTCTTAACCGGAATAGCAACGTGGGGCCGAGCGTTGTCATGATGGAAAATTATTGCCTCGTGTCTGGTCGCATATTCCGGGCGTTTTTCTCTTCAAACGGATTAATTGTGTTCGGTAGCGTTGTCCATTGATGGTTTCACCCGGTTTTAGCAGCTCATAATACAGCACACCCATCTGATCCCACCAAATACAGAGCATTACCTTCGCGTCATGAATATTCGGCTTTGCCGTTGATTTGGCTGGTTTGCCTGGTTCCACATATGATTTTTTGCGCTTGGGGTTTCATCACTAGTAACAATCCGATGCAAAAATGACTTCCTTTTGTGGCGTTCCAACAGCATTTCGGACATGCAAAACCGCCTTTCGACGTCTCTCGGCTTGAGTTCATGTGGAACCAAATTTCCTT
This sequence comes from Volucella inflata, assembly GCA_928272305.1. Lineage (NCBI taxonomy): Eukaryota > Metazoa > Arthropoda > Insecta > Diptera > Syrphidae > Volucella > Volucella inflata. The sequence goes on from OV743716.1 coordinate 158,084,458, forward strand.
GCTTGAATATATCCAGCTGCTTTTAAACGATTTGAAATGGCTGCTTGATTGACACCCAAAAATTCTGCGAGCTCTTCTTGTGTTTGGCAACAATCTTCATAGAGTAATGCTTCCAGTTCTTCATCTTCAAACTTTTTTGGCTGCCCAGGACGTTCATCGTCTTCCAAGCCAAAATCAGCGCATGTTCACCACAAACTTCCACCAAAATACGATGACTTTCGGAAGCAGTTTTCTTCATATTAAAGTAATGAAGAAGAACTCCCTGCAAAAACACTTTTTCAGGCACAAGGTTTGTGCTTTAGTTTGTTGTTTACGCTTCAAATGAATAACAAATACTGAAATGACGTACAATGACAGTAGTTTTTCAACGCATGTTCCAATGGAATAATACAAGTTACGCCATCTCTTAGCAAACCGCACGAATTAAGTTATAGACCCAATAATAAAGAAAAACTGTGCGGAACTATCAAAAGAACTAAAGAAGTATTACACTGAAGTTCGATTGGATCGACGAAAATTGAAACATATACGTAGCTAAAAATAGGAGGAAGGGACAATGAATTCAGTCTCAATACTAGAATTCCAGAAAGCGGCCTTCGTACTTTTTAGACAAGTTGAACAAATACAATCTCAACATTGTATGGAGCTGGATCCATGACCGTGGATCGCAGATTGTACATATAAACTGAAGAAATTAGAACAGTTCTTGTTCTATCCAACTCCGCAATATGGACCAAAATTGAAATGAAGTGGCTATGAATATGTATCTATATCGAAACTCATGAAAACGACAAGGACTATTGTGATATGCACCAGATTAATATACACTTGGAAGGTCTTACTCGACATTTATGAGTTCTACCAACAACAATGAATGTCAGTGTTCCAATATTAGATAGCAAACATCTCAAATGCACACGGAAATGATCCATAATCAACCAGACGCACAAAAAATGTGGTTTTCAACTGGAGATGACAACAAGATGGTACATGATCTGTCTTATTGGACACTGTAGCATGAAAAATAATAGTCGATGACCCAAGACTATAAGCATTCTGATGGCTACGTAAACTATTGTCCTATCCGAATGCATAAGCCGGAAATGATTAATCTTTACAAATACGTGTACGTAGAACTAGCAAGCGGTAGACGATTGTTAGCTTAAAAAATGAAAACGAATGAAAATTTATCAATTCCAATTTATTGAGTCACCCAATGGGTTCAGATTGTTGACCAACTTATTCGAACTGGACCCCGTTCGCCTCCAAAAACGAAGAAATCGGTCTAAATACTCACTGTTAATGATACAATAAACGCACTGTACGCATAGACAAGTAGACTGCTCACGAGACTTAAGGAACTGTATAGACAGACAAGACCCGGAAATAAGAACATTGAAGTCAGTGATCAAAAACCTTAAACAATTAATCAGACAAAATTACATTAAAACTGTAAGTCCGTACGTTTGGGCTATAAAATCCAGTAGCCCGAATATGTTCCCGCAGATGAATAAATTGTTCAATCGAAAAGATCACAACAACATTCAATGTGTCCGAATTCCACAGACGACAGAGAACAGACACACACTACTGACGGTTGGCATAAGTCTAGAAAGTGGCGACTCAGGCGATGGTCTTTTCGTGCTCGAAGACCCACAGGAGAAAGTGAATTTGCTGGACGCTGTTTTTGAAGGCTTGTATACGGTGAACAATCCGGTTCATCTTAATCACAACGGGCGATGGCGATGGCGCGATGGTTAGCTCATTGGACTTTCACGCAGAGGGTCCGTGATTCGAACCCCGGCATCGCCAACAATTTTTCAAATCACCACCACCCTTTCGGCGGGCAATGGCAAACTCCCGAAAGTAAAATTGCCTACGAAAAACCTTCTGAAGAGTGCCGTTCGGACTCGGCGATAAACCGTAGGCCCCGCTCAGATGTGACAAAATTGACAACATGAGCAACACAAATGAATGTCAAAAAGCTAGACCATGGCCCATACCCGGCTGCCTGCGCTACTGTGTTTTTTTGTTGTTTTGTTTTTATCTTAATCACAACATTGATAACAGGGCCTACGTAAGTAACTATTTTTTGCGCAACGAACTTCAAATTTGGCGATCCAAGAATCACGGTTTTTCCGTGTTCAGTGAAGAAAACGCTGCAAATGTCATCGTCGCCAATGAGCGAGCTTCCTTGAATTTGTTCGTGCGAAAAGATGAACTCCTGTGCATCTTTGAGTCTCTGAAAAACAAAAAGTCATTGGGATAGACGGTATTCCAAACGTCGTATTAAGACACCTACCCTTGGAAGCAGTGGGTATTTTCACTATGCTATTTAACAATGCGCTGAATAATGCATATTATCCGACACATTGGAAAATAACAGTGGTACATCCTGTCCCGAAAAGGGATAAAGTTAGAATCAACCCTGCTAATCTTCTGTTAATCAATTTACTTCCGAATATAAGCAACGTATTTCAGAAAGTTTTCAATAGGGCTTTGTTAAGGTGGGTTGAGAAAAATAATATAATTCCGAAAAATCAGCTTGGTTTTAGGGCGAGGCATGACAAGGCAAGAATCAGTGTACGGGTGCTTGTCTCGTTGCATTTGAGAAGGCCTTTGACACAACATGGATAGAGGGGCTTTTCTACAAGTTAAGTAGGATGCGCATGCCGAAACCATTGCTATATATAATTTACAACATGCTTATGGGAAAGAAGTTCGTTGTCAAATGTGGCAACATAATTTCAAGCAAAGCCCTTAATATTAAAAACGGCTTACAACAGGGGGCGGTGATTTCTCTGATACTGTTTAACATTTACATAAGCGATCTAGTAGGTTCCCTCAATCACTCTATAGCGTACGCAGATGATTTAGTGGCATACAGATCAGGTCCAAAAAACAAAGTCATCAATATTCTTCTGCAACATGATTCCGATCATATTAAAGCGTATTGCGATGATTGGATATTGAAAATCAATCTTCCAAAGTCGGAAATAATCTTGTTTAGAACTCCATTGAGATGGGCTTCTAGGGATTCCAGAGATAACTGGCGAAATTTGGTCATCATTGCACAATACGGGCTGCCATTAGCGGTGAGAAGCGTAGTGAGATACCTTGATATCTGGTATTTTGGCAAACATATAGATGTTTGTCTCGCTGGGGCCAAGAAGGCATTAGCCCTTAGAAGAAGGCTGTTTCACAGTAGTCAACTATATGTCAGTCATCGCATATGGTTGCCTTATGTGGTTTAATGTAGCACCATCTCAGATAGAAAAGATTCGGGTGTTTGAAAGGCAGTCAGTGTCTTAGGACCAGTCTGGGTTTGTATAGAACACCAGAATCGGAGTACAAAAAATTCTATCCCAACAAAACCCTTTACGATGGGGCTCGTCTGAATTTCCTGATTAAGGTGTTTTGAAGATATGTTGCAATGGCAATGACTAACGATAATAGCCTGATTTTTGGGACTTATTACGCCAATTAAATGTACCAATAGAGCTCACTTCTATCGGTGTTTAATCGGCCAGAGGCCTTTCTCCATATTGCTGCATAAGGTTTAATGCATGCAAAGCAGGGATGGTATCCCGGTAATATACCAGCGCCGCTGCGGTGCGAGGGATAAGCGGCTCATCTACGACGCGTACGTCGCCAATGCTCAGGAGCTCCTCCGTTTTAGTACCGCGATTGCGATCGGGTCAATGCCGAAATACAGTACACCGATTTCTGGTTGCTAAAGAAAGGCAAAGGGGTTGAAATGCTCTCTTAGACTGGTACGCTACCGAGTTGTAAGTTAGATTTAGGATAGTTAAGGGAATTTTGTGAAGATGTTGCGCCACTAGGAAGTGACCTCTGCTTCATATCATTGATCAAGTCTCGGAGGTTTGTGTGCACAATGTTGACGAACGGTAGGCGCCCGAAATTGGAATTGGAATGGTGACCACCCGTTGCGAGAGGCCACGAGTGCTTACCATCCGCTCGGTATGAGCCAGTAAGCTAGAAAAAGTAATTGCCATTGTCAAATTAGATTTAGGCATTTTTGTCTAGAATATAAGTCATAATGAAAGAAATAATAAAAATGAATTAAAAAGTAAAAGTCTTGTTGAAAGGTCCACGGCTTATTTGCTAATAGTGTTTTGTTGAGGACCTCTACAACATCTGTTCAATACAACTCTGCCGAGAGGCTCGTTGACCCTATTGTAGGCGACTCCCCACTAAACCAATAACAGAAACTGGATAATGGTGATGTTGAACTCTCGGAATGAGTTAAGACCAAAGTCGTAATCACAGAGTATACATTTTACCATTCTGTAAGTTAAACGACTCTTTAACGGTGACACTTTTTTCGTCAGCGAAACTAATTCGTTTGTGGCCGTCCTTCGTGTACTGCAGAAGCAAGGCTTTCAATTTTGATCTACTTACTTTCGACTTACTTTTCCCAAATGTTCGGTATTGAAACTAGCTGAACTGAGGCCTTATGAAAACTTAATCTCACTCCATTGTTCTGGGAATTTGTGAATTCCATTTTCCTATTCCCTTCATTTGCTCCGTAATGGTCAGCCATCTCCGACGTTAGATCACTAGTCAGTTGCTGGCTGAGCCCCAAAAAAAACAGCGATTAGCAAGAGTAATTCCAGTCCGAAATCATCGCTGATGTTTGTAACTGCGGAGCCCAGGTCGACGAAGCCTCTACCAGTGTTGTGCGAGGTATCTTGTTTTTCCCTGGTTTACCTCCAGAACTATTTAGGCCGTTCCTATCTCAATACTTACAAACGCTTCATTGATCACTCGTCGTGATCACTCGATCACACATCTGCAGGATTGTTAAAAATTTCAGATGACAAAGCGATGCCTTGTATAAAACTACTTTCGACAGCGAAGGTTTTAGTACATTTATAACAGACCTTCATAGAACATAGAGAATCTGTAGTCTGTCTGCAAAACCTGATGAGCTTAGCAAGAATGCCAAAACTGGGCTCGTGTATAGCTCGTCTCTATGAATGCTGTCGTATAATGTTTTGAAGCCGACAAATAGATGATGAGTGTCGATCTGCATTAATACGAGTATGAGCGGTCAAGGGTTGTTCATGCCTGATTTTAGACGCTGTCGTAATATGTCAGAAAAGAAAATAAGTCCAATATATGTACTCGTATATAGGCGATGTTTAATAGTATTATTCGCGGGAACCAGAAAGTCCTGCTTAAGGAAACCTGCTCGTCTCCCTTTATTCCATAGAGCCTTCGAACTTTTCCAGTCTTTCGATGCGAAGCAGCTTCAAATACTGGGTTGCGGTATCCTTATGACAAGACTTTAGAGACAATTAAATTAGAAACATCTTCTCTGATAGCCTACAGTTTGTGTATGAGAACTGGGATCCTGCATGCAACAAGATATTGATTCGAGCCTATGGCTGGGACATCCATAATGCTGAAGCAGTATCTGACTTCGATGGCAATATTGACGATATATTGATCAGCATAAAGTCAAGTTCCTTATAGATGTTGAGATGTACAAAACGAGTTCAGGCTACTTAGAGATTATGCCCCGTAATAAACTCTTAAAATCTGGCTTCATTGTCAGAGGTCGACCTTGAACCTAACACGATTTAGGTACCAACGCTGGCACAATGAACCTTCAAACTTTTGCTGAGCTCGTCATTATTATACCTTATCCGAAGCTGTTGTGTCTTAATTGTTTCTATCTTTGCACAGTGGAAGTTACCTTAAAGGGCAAGCCCAAACCTGGATGACTAGGTCCTTAATGGAAGCCTTGGTCTAAATTTCTGGGGTGAGTAACCTCGCCTTTACCGAAACCAGATTTCGTATGCCCTTTGCATCTGTACGCCAAAGTCTAAGCACAACCATGGAACTCCCATTATACCTGGGCTCCGTAGTTGGATGCACACATAATAGTCATGAATTCAGCTGTTAGTCTGTATAAGGGAACACTCACCCGCTTCTCTGGTAACCATGACATCCGACATCCCGTAAAACTTGGATGCCCTATCTTTATTAAGCAAACGGTACTTGGTTTGCAGGCTTCACTAAGTGGAAGTAAAAGTAAGAGTTGATGGACAGGTGTTAACCGTTTGAAGTTTACCTGTAAACGCAGCATACCTGCCCACAAATACAACTTCAATGGTCATAAGTCACTTAGAATCCAAAACCTTGTACGAATCGCATTTTCCAAGTCTTGTTAAAGCATGGTTACTGCAGCGAATTGTAGAATGGTAAGCTCTTAAAAGAGATATACCTTGCGCCTCCCTTTAAGATGAAAACTGGAAGTAGCCAAATTTAGAACTCCCTAAAAATCTGGTATGCAGAAAAATAAAGTGTCATTCATGCAAGAATACACAGTTTCATACATCCTTAGGAACAGCGTGCGTCTACTTTGTCCTGGCTCTGGTTGTCCCCTCGGGCGTATACCAAAATCCCCGTCATTTGTGATTTGTTTTCCTTTTTTCTGCTGATATCGGTACTACATTATAAGGCATCAACATAAAGGATATGCCCTTTCCGTAGATCTCCGAAAGCAGAAGGTTCCGCGTTTAAATTTCGCCTTTCTTCTAGGTATTACGTTGTAGGAAAATCCTCGAATCAGACTAAAGATAACGAAAACAAAAAAAAAATGAGGAAAAAACCATTGGAGATGGCAAGCCGGAAAAGGGTTATGTCCACGACGCGTATCTCATCTAATCCTTCAGGCAATGTGAAATTTTAAAATTTATTCGAGTCCTTTTTTGCGATTAAGGTTTTCCTGGCAAGACATCGCTACCGCATGCAAACGGGTGTCCTTTTTGCCATGGTGTTTACTTTTTATTGGTGACTTAGCAACTGTTGACACCCGAATACTATATATCCCTCTGGACACAAGTAACGTGCCCTTAAAATGGAAAACATCCAGAGACAAGGACCAGCCCAAACACTCCTCCTGTCCAGAAATTAGATTTTCCTTTTTTTTTTTGAGGTTTTTCTAATTTTTCGCCTTCTTACTCGTATAATGCTGATGCAAAATATTTTCGGCCACTGAGATTTTATTCCTTCAGAGCCTTAAGGGGGGAGAAGAGTTATTTAAAGAAAAAGATTGGAACACTGATTCCTTTGATGTATTTCGATAAGGGAGACCCTCTTCGTCTTTGTATCTTTTGGGAGTATGGAGGATCTTAACAATTTAAATTTAAATTAGAAATGGGTTGACATTAAGGACATGGCACTGAAGATTTGTGTTACACGTGTTTCTTAGGAAACAACCGAGTCTTATCTGGGTGAACTATATACATACACACACGTTTGGATGAAGGACCTTTTGTTGTGTCCACCTATCAATACGGTTGGGTAAGATTATCCAAGATTGAAAAGTTACGATTCGGAAATGAGAGTGGATAAGGGTGATTTGTCAACCGAAATGATGTCAGGTGTAAGTACCTATGTATGAGTGGGTAACTTCAAAAGGTTATATTGTATTAACGTACAAATTTCATTTAAATGAGGACTCGCATTTGTTACTCATGACAATAAGCTCGTTAAGCCCATTTGGAATAAATTTTCCACAAGAAAACTTCACAGAAGAACATTGTTTATCCTCAATGTTAACTTAAAGGCAGCACTACCCCGTTCTGAAGCCACAGATGTGCGTGTTTCTAGAAATGACATTCCGAACCACAGAAGCCGTATTTAAAATTGACATTCTTTTATATTTTCCACAAGGCAGTAGGAAAAGTTTCACAATCAAGGACAACTTTAGCATTTCGTCCTTATTCATCATTCCAATTGGTGCATTAAAAATAAGAAAGTTACATTCTGTTGAAGAAAAATAAATTTGTTACAAATAGTCACTCCAGATTTGTTGCAGTTTGTCATCTAGTTGACCTTCTGGAATTTTTAACGAAGTTTCATGAGAAAATCAGAAAACACTTTGACTGGTTTAAGTAACTTTTTGGAATGTCTGCATTGGATTTGTAAGCATCGCAAACAAAGGACCAAAAGGATCCCCTTTTTCTGTCATTCAAATTGTAGCCGATTTTAAAATATCTACCAATAGAGTGCAACCCAAAAAGCGGCATTGACTATTTCCTGACTGTCTGAGGCATCTTTCGCATCCCTAAACGGATACTTCAAACTGGATAGAACATGCGACCATAGTGCCACATGCACCATCTTATATGTTATGTGAGAAACATCACTTAGAAGGTGTGAATTACGTAAGATGCAGCTGAAGATATGGCAGTCGGGTGCTGCACAATTAGTATAGGCGCTTAGAAGTGTCAACATGGCGATTCCCAGTCTTGCATATGTTACTGCACATCACTTGTGCTTATTTTATCTTCAAGTAGTAACCATTGGGTACTTACTGCCGTACAAGAAGTATGATGAGATGGACCGGAGAAAAAGCTGATGAAAAAATGCGACATCTATTACACCAACTGTTATCGGCGGCAAAAGCAACGCCTATTTGAATGCGACTTGGCAACAAGTCTTGAGATGAACGAATGAAGGCTAATTTTGCCAACATTAACCAAATAAGCGTCCGCGGAGAGAAATGTTAACACCAAAGGTAGCTTTAACGAGCTGTAGGATAAAACCTACGACCAATGCTCCTGCTACGACATTAAAATTATTCTCGGCGATTTTAATCCAAAGCTAGTAAGTGAGAGCATTTCTGGTACTACTGTTGGAAGGTATAGCCTGCCCGATACCACATCAGATAACGGATTCAGGCTAATTGACACTGCGGCGGGGCGAAACAGTGTCGTGTCTAACACGCTATTCCCACATCTCGATATTCACAGGGGGACTTAAAGAACTGATCATCAGCAATCAAGCAGATTGGCCACATTACGATCGGCACAAGACACTCCCTCAGTATTATGGACGATCGAACGTTCCGAGGAGCCATCATCGGCTTGGACCATTAGCTTGTACGGTTGAGTATATTCCGAACAGCTCAGGGCTAGGACAAACTATTTCGACATCAGACGACTACAATCGAAATCGAAATCGCCAAATCCTTTTCGAAAGTGTCCCAAAAGGTTAAAATAACATGTCACGGACGCAAACCCGCACCGAAGACAATAGAGTTGAACAAGGGAACATCGTAGTAAAATCTCAGTCGTTGCTGAGGATTTGGAAAGAACATTTATGTAGACTGTACAACGGCGCTGACGAACCAAATACCGCTGTCAAGCAGAACGAAGCTCTGAACCTGGAGGATGTAGACCAACAAGTCCGACTTGGATGAAGTGAAGATAGCCATATCTAAGGTTAAGTCAAACAAAGCTACTGGAGCGGACGGCCACTCTTACAAATAGCACCTCAGCATTGTTTGTCTGATCCTCAAAAACGGAAATTCCTTCAAGTTAGTAAGTAACAAAGCAATTGAGTAATGAAGCTTTGTAAAAGAACTACTACGGAAACTCTACTCAAAACCTCATAATGTCAATCAATATGGCGAGGAATTAAAGATGAATCTTCGGAATCTTGATCGTTCGAAGACAAGATACTTCAAATTGTTGTCGACCTTTGGGAAAGGAGATATAGTAACGAACTCTTTGAGGCATACAACGACATGGATATAATGAGAAAAGTTTGAATCTGTCACTTGAAACAAGGAGCGAATGGAATTAATTCCCCGCACCGAAGAGTCTTCGAATCCCTTAGGAAGCACCGCATAAATCCATAGCAGACTTACTTAACTTACTAAGCTCGTGGTTTCCTTCTATTGTTTTTGTCCTGACTTTTTTCTTTTACTATTAATTCTACAAAAATAAATTTATGTCTTTACTTACAAGTTTTTCGGATCAAAATCATACGAATTGGTACTCACCTAGAAGAAAAAAACAAAGAATATATTTTTAAAATTATTTCAAAAATTATATAAATACTTTTTTAAGGTTTTTCTTATCTAACAGAATTATCTTAGATTAAGTATACAAATAAAATAAAGAAAAGCGAACAATAAGTGGCAGTTGCTTGGCAGCAAGTGTCTCCAGCCAGCCCGATCTTTCACTATCTGAGAAATTTAAAATAATGTTTTTCGGCTTTCATTCTGAGTGTGAAACAGTGTTCTTTCTAGACTTTTGGACAGCATCCATTTTAAAACTACAGTTGTTCTTCTGCAATGGTTAATATTTTAGAAGACATAAGATATACGGAAAAGTAGCACAAAGCAACTGCTTCATTTATGGTACCCGTCCATCTGAGATGAATGATATACCAAAACTCGAAGTAAAGTTTCGTAGAGAAGATATATAAGGGCATATCCCGACCTCATGCTAGAAATTACGACATTGGCAATAGAAATATACCCGTTGTATTGCATTCCTTCAACGGTCCATAAAATATTAATTCATGGAGCCGAGATTATAAGAGCAGCGACATTACCAATCGCATTACTTTCGGAGGAGGAACAAAGACTATAAATACTATGGACTTCACTTCACAAGAAAATGAGGATGTCTTCCAGACTGACTTCAGATGCATATATAACCTACATGAAAAAAAAAAAAAAAAGACCCGACACAGCCAATATCGTACAAACCGATCAGGCTCACTACGTTTCTTCTGAAAACAATAGAGAAGGCTGTGGATAATTACCTGAGTGAGGAAATACTAAGTATATCCCGTCTGCATCATCGTCAGCATGCATACAGGGAGGGCAGATCTACAGCGATGGCCCGGTATCAGCTAACAGAAATCATCCAAAGTGCTCTGAATTCAAAGGAGATAGCATTGTGTGCCTTTCTTGATATTGATGGGGCGTTTGACAATACCTCGCATGAGGTTATCAAATGAGCCCTACAACGGAAAGGGCTTGCAGAGTAGACATTGCAAAAGGGTGTCCACAAGGATGGGTATTATCACACATAATGTGGAGCCTTGTTGTAGACGAACTATTGGAAAAATTAACCACCCTTGGCATCAGCTGTCAGGCGTACGCTGATGACATAGTATTAATTACCAGAGGAAAGTTCGAAGAAACTCTCTGCGACATTATGCAACGAGGTCTGGGAGTAACCCAGGAACGGTTCCTCACGGCTGGGCTGAACATCAATCCGGCTAAGACCACGATAGTGCTATTCACAAAGAAAAGACTCAAAGAAATCCAATTATCAGCCACGACACTGATACCGGTCAATGATGTGAAGTATCTTGGACTACATCCTGGAAGAATCACTCTGAAGAAACTGCTAGAAAAGCAACCCGTGTTCTTATGATATGTATGTATGAGCCTAGCCGGGAAGTCGTGGGTCTGTACCCCTCACATTCTACGATGGATGTACATAGCGATTGTGAGACCAATGATCACATATGGTGCAGTAGCAGTCTTGTCAGAACGAGAGAATCTCTCAACAAAGTGCAAAGACTGGCGTGCCTATGCATCACCGGCGCAATGCGTATAAGGCCAACTACTGCAATGGAGATCCTTTTAGAATTAACTCCCCTACACCTCATTGTCTCAGAGGCGGCGAACAAAACCATTCAAAAGAAGGAACTGGAAAGGGGAAATGCATTAGTTCGAAAGAATATGATGCACTACTCGGAAAACTTCCACTCTTGGCTATTCCAAGAGATAACAGCATAAAGAAATACAACTCCAAAAAGAATTTCTTAACGAGACTCAGCAACAGAAAAGAATGAAGCGATGAATCCACAATCTATGGGCTATGCAACCACACTATAAAATGGTATACAGACGGCTCGAGAGCTGATGAAGGAACTGGTGCAACAGTGTTTGGGGCAAGAACGAAACACCATGAATCCATGGGCAAGAGTGCCAGCATCTTTCAAGCAGGAGTAGGCGCCATAGAAAGATGCGTTCGAATCAATCTCGAAAAGAATTACAGAAACTGTAATATAGCAATAATGTCAGATGGTCAAGCAGCTATTAAAGCACTAGACTCCTTTGTCATTAAATCAAAACTTGTATGAGAATACCTATAAAGCCTCAACAAATTAAACAAGAAAAACAGAGTATCTGTCTGCTGGATACCAGGCCATGTGAGCATTATTGGTAATGAGGCGACGGACTCTCTTGTGAGAAAAGGGACGGCAGAACCCTTCATAGGGAACTGAACCATTCTGCGGGAAAGGCGAAGATTTCATGAAATCAGACAAGCAGAAAAGGGCTAGAACCTTTCGGGATCTCCAAGGTCTGAGACAAGCCAAAAATCTCTTAGAAGATTACAATCTCAAAAGATTTAAAGTATGTATCAGTCTTAGCAAAGATAACCTAACTGGTTTCCTAACGGGGCATTGCAAACTCAGGGAACACCTAAGGAAGATAGGGATATCAGATGAAGGTCTCTGCAGATTCTGCAATGATTCGAATTTGTACTTCACAACCAAACATTTACGTCACAACATGGTTACTGAAAAGGTGTATTTCTGCTGAATGTTGTGAAGTTTTGCTTTTAAGAAACAAAATTGTTCAACAAAAAACAGACACGTGTGGTGGATACGATTCTTATATCAAGAAAGATATCAATGTAGTTATTTCGAAAGCACTCCTTCCTCACATTTTTGTAATATGGATTTTCCAAATTACACAACATTTTCCAATTTTTCATCTCTTAAAAAATAGAACTGAACACATGAAAAATTAAACCTTGAAATTTCCTTTATTCTAAATTGTAAAGTTCTGCAAACACGTAAAAAAAACAAAAACGTCAAATTTGAATTAGACGCAGACGCAGATGCACATATTTGGCAGTCCTATGGGTTCGCATATAAGTTAACAGTATGACAGTTCTCCGATTCGGCAGCAGACGTAGACGCAGATTCACATTGTGTCCTTCGCTTGAGTCTCTCTTTGGAATGTTTTCCACCATGACATTTATTGGCCTTAAGCGCTAAAGTCCTGTTTGGCAGAGCTCTGAAAAAGATGCCTGTCTCATCAGCGTTATAAATATCCTTCGTTTTTCTAAAAACTGCTGGACATCTAATGGGCTTAGAGTAGCAGCTTCACTCGATACACATTGAAAAGTTATGTCGTGTCTACTTCGCCACCTTTGCAGCCAACCGTTAGATGCTACAAAATTATCTATTCCGAGTTTCCGAGCGATTTCCTTTGCCGTCTTTTGTATAATTGGCCCAGATACTGATGTGTTTTGACTTCTTTCTTTACAAAACCAGTCATAGCACATTGAATCGATTTTATTGCCGCCTTTACTCAGGAAGCTTCTTTTCATATTAATACATTCACCAGACACCCAACTCGACCGTATAACGTGTCTATTGCGAACAATAAGAGCAGCCTGTGTTTTTCCAATGTTAAATCTAGTTAGATATTAAATCACATATTAAACTATATCATTGCACTTTTACTTACTTACTTTAGATGGCTGAGGTCCTCTTCCACTTGCGTGCGCCACCTGAGTCTTGGCCTTCCTCTACTGCGCTGTCCCTCGGGGGCGGATTCGAAGACTTTTCGGACCGGAGCATTGTTGTCCATGCGCTCTACATGACCCAGGCATCTCAGTCTTTTGATCTTCACTCTTCTGGCTAGGTCCATGTCGCTGTACAGTCCGTACAGTTCGTCGTTGTATCTCCTCCTCCACTCACCGTCAATGCAGACGGGACCGATGATCGCCCGAAGAATTTTTCTCTCGAAGCAACCAAGAACACCCTCATCCATTTTTGGTAATGTCCATGCCTCTGCGCCATAGAGCAGGACCGGGAATATTAAAGTCTTATAAAGGGTGACTTTTGTTGTCCGAAAGAGGGCTTTGCTACTCAGTTGCCTTCTTTACCCAAAGAAACAGCGGTTGGCAAGAGTTATTCTTCGCTTGATCTCAGCGCTGGTGTCGTTGTCTGTATTTATAGCGGAGCCTAGGTAGACAAAGTCCTTAACTACCTCAAAGTTATATCAGTTGAGGGTGACGTTCTGCCCGAGACGTCAGTGTTGGTTGTCCTTTTTGCTAGACAGCATAAACTTGGTCTTGCCCTCATTGACCGCTAAACCCATTTTCGCCGCTTCCGTCTCAACACTCGCGAAAGGGCCACTGACATCACGCTGCTTTCTCCCGATTATGTCAATATCGTCGGCGTATGCGAGTAGTTGGACGGACTTTTGAAAGATAGTGCCTCTTGTGTTTGCTCGTGAGTTTTGCACTATTCTTTCAAGTACGATGTTGAAAAAATCGCATGACAGCGCATCGCCTTGTCTCGTAGGTCTTGTTAAGGAGCTCGTAGAAAGCATCCTTGGTGTCGTCATCTTTCTCCTCTGTGGGGGCATGTGCGCATATAAGGCTAATGTTGGCGAATTTAGCCTTGATGCGGATTGCTACGAGGCGCTCGCTCACATGCCGGAAGCTGAGGACTTCTTGTCTTAGTCTGCCTCCGAAAACAAATCCGCATCCAAATAAGCGCTGCTTTTGCCGTCGAAAGCAATTGCCGTAGTAGATATCGCAGTTTTTCATCTTCTTTTTGTCCGGCCCATCCCATCGCATTTCTTGGATGGCGGTTATGTCTGCTTTGCAGCAGTCTAGGGCCTCCGCTAGTTGCTCGGCTGCACGTGGTCTATTAAGGGATCTAACATTCCACGTGCTTATCCGAAGCTCATTGTCCTTAAATCGTTTGCGTGGGTTATCAACAGTAGATCCGTCCATATTCGAGGCTTGTTGATGCTTCGTAACTTAATTTTTTTTAAATGGCCTAGCAGTTATCCCGGCAGCACAACCCCCAACCTGGAGGACCAGTTCCATTTTGAGTGCCCCTAGGACGAGGGGTCGGTTACACCGAACCCGTTCCGGGATGTGAGCGCTGCCGTTCGCCCCAATAGGGCTCGTCCGCCACCATCTCTTTTCCAAGACCCTGACTAAGTCCTGGAAATCCTTTCCGGTCTGAGCTCCAAATATGTCGGAGTAGCCCGGATAAGGTCTTGTTTTGTTTTTCCGACACTAATCCTGGTTAATGGCGCAGGAAACTCGCCATTTGCCCCCTTCACTTCGCAACCTCTAGTGAGGTTCCTAGATGGCGACACGGGGAGGCGTGAAGTAGGATTTATTAGCAGAGCTACAAGATGTTCGGCTGCAGAGGCTCATTCTCGTCATTTACGGAACCAGCACCTGTCGGAAGATGCTACTTCTACGAGGCCTTATACTAATCGTTGCACTTTTACTTTTTTTTTTAAAAAAATTGTTTTACCTTTTAGCTAACGCCCTCACAGATGTATTATCTTCATCATACTCGTACGCGTTCACAATTTGCATTTTTTCTTTTAAACTAAATGTTTTCCTCCCATCCATTCTGAAGTTATTATGCACCTTTATGTTGGCGATTTTTTATAATTTAAGAAATAAATTTAAATTTGCAACAACGAACTTATATTAAATTTTGCGTAAAAAACGGATTTAATGTTGCGCGAACGTTGGAAATGTTGGAAAGGTGTTTCGGCAACGATTCTCTAAAAAAAGGGTCGTTTACCAGTGGCACGACCGGTTCAAAAGTTGTCGTGAGTCAATCGAAGATGATGAACGCAGTGGCAGACCATCGACATCGAAAACCGACGAAAATGTTGATGAAGTAGAAGAAATGTTTGTCAATAACCATCAGAGAAATAGCGGAAGACTTGAACATTGTCTATGGATCCGTCCAAGACATTTTGGTTAATGATTTGGGTTCCCGTCGTGTAGCAGCAAAGTTGGTGCCAAAAGACCACAATTTCATGCCATCATTATTCGTAATTTTTTGACGAAAAATGCAACAACACGGTGGTTATTCTGGGAACTTTTTGATCAAGGTAGAATTTGAATTGAAATCCGCTTTGGGCACTGAGTGCCCGAGATACGGGTCTAGGGTTAATGTGGAAAAACCGTATGAAAAACTCAAAAAAACTGAATCGAGTTATTCTTTTTGATATTTAGATCAAGTTTTAAATACACTGAATAGAAGATTTCGAGTATTTTTACTCTATATCTCGTCACTCGTGCTTTCAATCGGAAAAATGCCCACAAAAATAATAGCTTTCAATATTTCTAACAATTTTTCCCTACATGACTTCCTAATTTTTGCAAAAATATATCAAAATATAAACATTTTATAAATTTTTGCATGCAAAAAAAAAAAAATAAATAAAAAAATTGGTACCAAAACCTTATTAACAGAATTCTGAACAAAGTTGCCAAAGACATCAGTGCTCTATCTCTTACCATTTAAGAGTCTATAAAGGACAAACAAACAAACATTGATTTGTATAGTGTGATAGATTAGTGCTTCACGTCCGGTTAAAAGGGGGTCCATTTATAGAAAGAGAGGTAAAAATGTGCGAAAAAGTATTTAACAACAATGGCTAAGAAGAAAAAGAGGAGTGTCCGCCTATTAGACGTGTCCATTAGAAGGGTTTTCACTGTATATTCCAACTGATTTTAAGTCATTAAATTTCTCGAATCGAAATATCCTATTGAAAGAAACTATCTGTTGTTTGATTGGACCCACCGTTCTCGAGAAAAAGGGTTTTTTTTCCGCTTTTTGGCCCTTTTGCCCCATTGTGCGTCGTTCGGTGAAACGAGTATTTCAGTTGACCACGGGAAAAATATCATATAGCCTTGTTTCATACCGTATATCGATTGCCTTGTTTTGATCAGTTTTGCAGACTAGCGTTTAAGTAAATCTGTGCTAGAACTCCACAGTTAAAATTCTAAGAAACATCCTTATGAGATGCCATTCAGTAAACGTAACGAACCATGGTTATCTTCCAACCAAGACAACCTTATCCCATTAAACCCTTTAAACAGTCTAAAGTGCAAACGTCTCAATTCATAAAATTCATTTTTCCAAAACAAAAACAACAATATCCCCCCATTATCTGCAGACTTAAAAGATACATAAAAGCCCATCTCCATAAACCATCACTCCGACATCACATCAAATATATTTCCGACGCAAAAAAAAATAAAAAATAATAATTTCAAGAAAACATTCATCTCTGGAGGCAGTTTTCAAAACAAAACCCATTTTTACTTAATAACGCAGAGAGTTGGGAAAAAAATTAAAAACTGAAAAACGGCACCAAGAAACAACAACAACAACAACAAGAAACCAGAGAGAAAAAGAATTTATCAGCACAGACAATTTTTTACGAGCAATTTACTTGAAACCAAAAAAACAAACAAATGAATCTGAAATTCCCATAAGTACGAGTACAGATCTCCCTGTTGCCTATCGGGGAAATCTTCAATTTCGTCCTTAACCCCCACAAAAAAAAAAAAAAAAAACCCCAAAAAACACGAAAAAACTGCCAACGAACCAATGTCAACCGAACAAAAGGCAAAAGGCGAAACCAAGTGCCACCCGAATACACTACACTAGCATCGTTGGGGCAAAAGATGAAATAAAGACGATGACTACCTTAAGATTCATCAAAATTTATGCGAACGAGTAAAACCTCATGGCAATTACGAATCCTGAATTCAATCCCCGAACGTCCAATGGCATGTAATAACCCGTAAAGCTTAGCACGTGCTAAGGGTGGAAAAGAAATCAACCCAGTCATCATCTATCCCCAGTAGAAAGCTCTCCCCATTCCAGTTATGTACCGAAGAAGTACCGAAGGTACTCTCTGCCAGTGACAAACGCCCCAAAGTCACATACACCCACTTAAATAATTGAACAGATTATGGGGAGAACCCATTCAAATATTATTACACCACCTCACCCCCTTTCGAAACCAACCCCAGTTTTCAGTGGGTTTTTCTTCGGCATTGGGTATTGGCATTGTTACTACTGACACTACTACTCTGCCAAAAAATGGTTTGAAAAGGGGGGTGGGAGGGGTACGAAACAAATGGCAATTTCTAGATCAACAGATGAGTTTGCTAGTACCAGTAGCAGTCAACCGAAAACAACAGCAAAAGAAAGGAGGGAGTAAGACGGCACACCACTTCAGCCTTGGAGTTGAATTAAAAATATCCTTTCGAGAGGACTACGGAGAGAAACACCATGCCCATGATATGGTTACGGAAACGAAAAGTACTTTATGAAGCCTAGTAGGCATTTTTGATTCCATACTTCAGATACTCGTAACAGTATTTGCTACAAGAAGAGAACGCGAGAATTTTGACAGCTGCAACAAGGTTTGTGGTATGAAAGGTACGAATATTCACGTATTTAGATTTCTTTGTTAGATACGGGTTGGTGTAGGCTCAAGGGTTTGTAGATACAAACACGGTCTACTTATCAAGTACATCTTTCATGAAATAAATGTTATCTGCAGGATAGACAAGCATCCAAGTAAATGGGTTTGGAAAGATTAGCAAAGGTACTGAACTGGGGCAAACTGACGCTACCCAGTGCTATAACTATGTCATTACCTCAATTTACTTGTCCTAGTCCCGTTTAAACGAAAGTGACGTGTTAAGCTTTTGCGCGCTGTAGTTAAGCAACATTATGACGTCTTTTTCTATACGACCCGTGGGTTGTTCGGCAGTAAACACACAAGGCCGAAGCTTTCTCTCTTTAAAACATTTCCTTCGATCAGCAACATTACTATATCCGTCATATTCTAGGATGTCGGTTTAACGCCATGCCCTGATGACATGGTCATCATCATAAGAGGCAGAGAAGCAAACGAGTTCACTGCACGCATGCCAAATGCCCTTAAGATAGTCCCCTTTACAAAAAGGAGTAAAGTAAACCTACGTTCAGTTTCACTAAACGGCACAACCGTTGAGTATTCTGATGAAGTCAAATATCTGGGAGTGATCCTGGATAAAAGATTAAATTGGAACTCACACCTAAATAACAAAATAACTAAATCAACCAACGCTTTATGGGCCTGCCGCCGCATATATTGAACCATATGGGGGATATCACCAAAGATCACTCTAACTCTGGTGGACTAAAACTACGCAAAGGACTGACATTGCAAAGCTTACATGCTTGAGCATCTCCGGAGCCTTTCAAACCTGCCCAGCAGCGGCTATAGAAGTAATAATAGGACTAACACCCCTACATTTGTACATTTGTGTATCAGCAAAGTGACTCTACGCAGCTCAACTAATTTGGTACAAGCCAAAGATCTGGACCTTCACGAACACCCGGACCAGAACTGGACATGATTTGCGCGCTTACAGAACGCATTCAAAAGACTTTATGCTTCAACATAGGTTTCTCCACGGAGATTTCCACCAAAGAAGCACATAGCCAAAACGGCATAAAGTGGTATACGGATGGTTCTTAAATGGAAACGGGAGTGGGAGCTGATATACATAGACCGAACACAAACATATCAATTGCCATTGGCAATCCTAGTGCATTCCAAGCCGAAATACATGTCATATAAGAATGCGTCAATCTGATACTCAACTCTGGTATCAAAGGCGCAAACATCCATATAATCACGGACAGTCAAGTTTAGCTATGTATGCCCTTAGCTCGTACATCATCGACTCCAAATAAGTCATGTACTGCTTCAATATCGTCCAAAAACTAAGCTCAATGAAGAAGACCAAACTATGAAGGGATCCTTGGCATAAAGACAGACAAACTGGCCAGATAAGGTTCAGAAACCCCCTTCAACAAACCTGAACCCTTCTGCTGCACATCTAAAATAGCAGTAAATCTAGCCATTGAGCCCTGGAAGCACTTAAAATGC
The DNA here is from genome assembly GCA_928272305.1 of Volucella inflata. Classification (NCBI taxonomy): domain Eukaryota; kingdom Metazoa; phylum Arthropoda; class Insecta; order Diptera; family Syrphidae; genus Volucella; species Volucella inflata. The sequence goes on from OV743716.1 coordinate 158,104,049, forward strand.
ATCTCATACTGGGTATAGACTCCAGGCCAAATGGAATCATTCTACTCTCCAACAAAAATTCCAACAGATGTTACAGCTGAACACTTTTCATGTGACTGCCCAGTGCTCAACGAAATCACACAGAATACCTTCTTCAGGGAACAACTTGACTTCTCTGAAATAAGGGATCACTCTACTGGTAAAGTTGCTCACTTCATTCGGAAGTTAGAAACCCTACTTGCCTAAAATCAATTCTGACAAATCAGCACAAAAGATTTTCCTAGGTCGAAGTGCTTTTCTATCGCTTCTAGCATAGTTCACCAATGACGCATGTTTAGCACCTCGGTGTTATGAAGACTGATGCGACTATGTTTAACCCAGTTAAAGGGATCCCTTTCATTGTGAGTCGGGCAAATGCCCACATTTTCCATTTCATTGAGTTGATGTACTCGTATGATCTCCACCAAGACACTTTTCGCTGACCTTAATAGCTCATCCCGTAGGCCAACCAGCCCTACAGCCTAGTCACACATTAAGTCTAGATATTGCAATGTTTACTTCATTTTGGTGGAGTAGTTGGAAATCTTAGCAGAGTTTCAGTCATCTCTGCCGCTCAAGTGTTGTACAAAATTGAAGTTGTCTGCTCAATTGCACACTATTCAGTTTTTTTTTTTTTCCTTTTTTTCTGGGGAGCAGATGTTCCGACCTCTGCTCATGCTTACATAGTTCGTGTGCATCTTGTTTCGCAGCTTCATACGATTACCAAGACTCAATGTCATATCAGAGGTTTCGCATTAAATGTACCCCACCAGATACAGAATCTGTAATAGCTCTTACGGTCTGTAAGGGATTATAGCTGTTCACTTAGGCTTCTTCTGTAAATTTTGCCAATTCTCTGATCGGAAGCATCTCCTGGTGAAGGATATTTTGTTGTTTCACACAGTCGGGAAAATCCAGAGTCAATTCCAAAAGACACCAATATGGTTTTCTTAATATACGATCAACAGTGGACGACGTAATCGACGCGATGACACAAGGAGTTTGAGACGATATATAGAATAGGCGCTGGAAAACAGACACCAAGATATATTTCGCCTAATAATGGACGTGAAAAACGGTTTTAATTCAGTCAATTGAAAACGGTTTAAGAACCGTCCTTATTTTCAAAATACCAGACTATCTCTATAAAATAAAAGCGAATAGCTTCTCGAATAGAATCCTACGTTATGACCCTGCCGATGCACATAAAACAAACAAAGTTATTGATGGTGTGCCTCAAGGTTCGATCTTCGGCCTCGTACTATAGTCGTGGTAAAAACGCTCAACTCTGCAGCACCCAATCAATTGTAAACGTACGACGTAGGTTTGGTTAGATTGACTGGTAGATTCTGTACCTCATGACACTAAGGTTTTTGGAGAACCATTGTGATGCCCGGATGGAAGAGTTGGAATGGGATAGAGATTTGATTGCGGTTCCCAACCTAGTTCTGGTTTCTGCTTTCTTCTCGCGTTAGTTATCGTCTTGACTATGAGCTGGTTTAAACCATCTACGAATCTGAAAATCGATGTAAATGAAACATCGGATAGTTCTAAAAGGTGATAAAAGTTATGATTTACTAAAGTTCCTTGCCGCATATGACTGAGGTCGTAACCCCTTATGAATTCTCATCTTGTAGATCACAAAACTCAACCGTAGTGCTTGAGTTGGTTGGAACATAATCGTTTCTCAACCATTTCTTAAGTATATCGGAGTTCTTATTGACAGTTGTCCAAGCTCTCAACACCTGATGTGTAATGTCGGAGAGTCAAAATATAGGGCCCAATCTTTATAATTGGCGGAAAGTTTGCTGTATTGTGCAACTATTGTATGAGCGTTTATTCAGGACATTTTTCTGCTCTAGGGACCGTTTAAAAGTGGTGTGGTAGATTTGGGAACGGTGATATGACCTTTGACGATCATCCCCGTCTTGGACGGCCTAAAATTGATGAAGACATTATGCGAGCTTTAGTGAAAAATAACTCGAAGATTTCAACAGAGGCGATTGCTGAGAGGCTTAATGTTGAAAATTCGTCAGCGTTTCGCCATTTAAAGAAACGTGGATTCATTTCGCCGTTTGATTGACGGAAAAAAGCTAGACAGCGACCATGTGGCCATATTTCTGTTAAGACGCTATGAAAATGAACTTTTTTTGGATCGATTCATAACATGTACTGTTATCCGTTTGGTGGGAATCCAGGGGTGAGATTTTTTTCGAACTTTTTTCACCTAGCGAACCAATCACGGCGAGTAACTACTGTGAGCGACTCTGTAATCATCCTGTATTATACTAATCGAAAAGCCCAGATAACCCCAGGGTACATGTCGCCCAATTAGTGCTACAAAACTGAGGGAAATAAAGTAAAAGGAAATCCTTCAGCAGCCATCGTTTTTCGAAGCCTTAATCCTTCAGACTATCACCTGTTTCGGTCCCTTTAGAATCCTTCGAATGGACAGATATTTGGTTCCTCGAATTAGCCGAAAACTCCCTTACGACGTTTTTTAAAAGGAAAATCACGCCCTTTCTATGAAAACGGAACCCGCAAGCTTGTAAATCTAGAAATTTAGTTCCAAAATTATGGCTCGATCCGTCAAACTTAAACTGCACTTATGCTAAATTGTTTGTCATTTTCGCACAACATTTTATTTGGGACATACAGTGCCACCGAGATGCATACTGAAGACAATATTGCATCCGTTCAGGTTGAAGAAGATCCAATTTTATCGATATGAGATCCTTCAGAAGGGCTTGGTCTTTGTCTGTATACTTTTTGGAAATTTTACGCAAAGATCTTGGTTTGACGGCTTAAAAGATCCAACTCATGCAAGAATTGAAGCTGAATGGCCATCGTTTATGTTGTAATTTCAGTGAAGGAGTCCAAAATCAACTAGCATTGGACTGTCGTATTAAGAGCGAAAATGATCCAAATGAGATTATCGAAAAGACGTTACATCGCGAAAAATGCACAGTTTGGTGCGGTCTATAGCCTGCTGGAGTCATCGGACTATATTTTTTCAAAAATGAAGTTAATTTGTGTGTTACGGTCAAGGCTATACAACCGTGTCTAATGGCTTTTTCATTCCCCGATTGAATGGCATGTGTATGGAAGAGTGCGATTCCAGCAGAATACGTGCGATAGGTGCCATACACCAAACGAAACCATTAACTTATTTAAGGAAACATCCGATGAATGCATAATTTCGCATAACGGACCTTTAAATTTGCCTCCTCCATTATTTTCTTTAGGTTACGTAAAGTTGCTAATATACGCTGACAAACCAACAGCTATCGACGGATTGAAAGCTAACATTTTCGACATATGGACGAATATGTTTAAAAAAGTAGTCGAAAACTTTGTCTCTAGAATGACATTCATCAAACCAAAGCGAAATTGTGCTTACAAATCAATTGCAGAATACATTCTCTCGATTGAACATGAATATTTGGCTATTTAATGAGATTTCGTGTATTTCGTTCAAAGTCAATGTTAGCAATAGCTTTAAAAAACACTCTTTTTATAGGTAGTAAGGCGCCGCAAAGTTAAAATTTTACTGACGGAGATCTAAGTTCTACCACCGCCTAAGTGCACCAAGAGACGTCAGTACGTTTCGAATTGTTTAGTATGATGCCTTTCTCATTGCATCTTTAGTGTCCTCGTTCAACATACTTGCTAAAGAAATTGTAAGACTCAAAATATTTCCAATGGATACGGAAAAAGAAAATACGAAGCATCCGTAGTATCGCAACCTGACAAAAACAAAAGAACTTAGTCTTAAAAGGAAAATGTGCACATCCTGTGTTCCATATACTGTATATTGAGATGAAGATGGCGTTAGCGGGAAGAACACGGCACTCACAGTCTCCTCATGCAAGATCTCTACCTTCCATAGCAAAAAAATAAATAAATAAATAAAAACTAAGTTCATTTATATTACAGGGTCATTCATTTCGTAGTTTCAAGGTGGTAACGCTGGCATTTGACACCTGCCAAACTCAGCTGTCATTTGAAGTGTCATAATATTATTTGAATGTTTGTCATTTACATAATAATGGATCGATTACAAATCGAACAACGCGTTTAAATTATTAAAACTTACTACCAAAGTAGTGATTGAAGCGTAGCCACTTTTCGCGCATTACGCGATGATTATGCTCGTCATAATCAACCGACTACGCAAGCAATGGGTAAAATTGTGCTGCGTTCGCAGCAATAAAATGTGTCGTGCACCTCACTATGGCGTATTTTGCATTTGGATTTGTATCTTCATCCTTATAAAGTTCAACTTACGTAACAATTGAAGCCTGCTGACCATTCACAACGCCGGAGATACGCTTCTTGGGTGTTGGAACAACAAACAAAAAACACCAATTTTTCGAACAACATTTTCTTCAGCGATGAGGCGCATTTCTCACTCGGTGGGTATGTAAACAAACAAAATTGACACATATGGGGCTCAGAAAACTCACAAGTGATCGAAGAGGTGCCGTTGCATCCAGACAAAGTGACTGTTTGGTGTGCTCTATGGTCGAATGGTGTCATTGGTCCATAATTCTTCGAAGATGCCAATGGGCGGACAGTCGATTCGGAGCGACATGGTCGAATGATAACCGATTTTTTTTGGCCGGTGATTGAAGATCATGACTTGGACAATATGTGGTTCCAACAAAACGGGGCAACAAGCCACACAACACGACCAATGATGGCTTTATTGGATGAGAAGTTTCCTGCTCGCTAAATTTTAGGTTTTGGCGACATCAATTGGCCACCAAGATCATGCAATTTTTTTCTGTGGGGCTACGCAAAAGACCGTGTTTACGCGAATAATCCTCGAACTGTAGACGCATTACAAACTAACATTACTCAAGTTATGGCGGATATAGCGCCCGAGTTAAAAGTGGTTAAAAATTACCTCAAAAGAATCGCATAGCTGCGACTTTGTAATGAATTAAAGTTTTCATCAAAAATGTATCGCTGTGCGTGTTTTATTTAGCTTAACTTTCGAAATCGAAAAATGAATGACCCTTTACTTCTTCGCTCTTCTGTTGTCCGAGATTTTCGCATTCGTGTCTTAGCTACAAAATTTATTCGTTTTATTAGATGTTATGTCCTGAAAACGTCTGGATATTCAGACCACTGATGCTACGAGTGGGTAAACGTCAGGCTTATTTGTGGGTCGCTTTGGCTATGTTTCCAAACTGATCGGTCGAATATGTTTTCATTTCCTAAATTGGCGTTAAAACCACCATAGTCGGGGGTAGGGCATTGTTCATATGTACATCTGGTCATCGCTACATAAAAGCAATTCTTGGAAAATTGTGCTTTTTTACTGCAAGAGCGTGGGCGCTTATGTTCGCGAATTTAGCCTCTTTTTCCTTAAAAAAAAATTCTCAATGCCAGTTCTTATGCCCTTCTTAGGAGCTTCCGCAATTTGTTTCAAAATAGTTTATCCTCCGTTGTCAAGTTGGCGCTCCTCAGTCCGGAGTCAAGTCATTAACACCCAACCACTAAAGGTCCACGTTACTCAAAAAATTCCTAATTTCCAGTCCCAGGACTAAGGTGCCTAAATACTGTACTCCTTCCAACGTAATCTTCAATGATAATAGCTCAAAATTCTTCAACAATATGTCTCATTTCCTAATAGGTAGGTGTTCGTCAACCTACGAACACTTTGTCCTTGAGGGGAATCCCTTCCTGCAACACCATTTAAAGGGATTACAAAGCTAATTTCAGTCCAAAAAAAAATCCGAAAATCCTTTCTACTTCCAAACTGATAGTTTTTCTTATCTAACTTTATAGTCACCCACTACTACGAGTACCTACCTGAACTCAGTGTCTCAACATTTTAAAGGCCATTTACCCGTACGTTCTAACGATAATATTGTCAAATGCTATTCCTTAAAAGCTCAGATTACAAGGATTTTACCTACGATACTGTCCTTAGAGCATCTGCGATAGTACTCAGTCTCACAGATTGACATACATACTAGTGTAGACGTACGAAAGAATGCTTATCCTCATAGTACACCACTTAACCAAATCTACACACCGTACCGTATCCCTAACCATACAAGAACGAGTATATAAATGGATACCCGACATGGCACCTAGGCGACCACAAGGAGGCAAAGGGTGTACACCTTCACAGCATATACTCGTATGTATAAAGGATTCCGCTTGAGTGTGTTAACTGCCACAACAACCACACAGCAAGTGAGACAGAGACTCGACTCTGATTTTGTCCCAAGGAAAAGCTCACTGACTTCTACCCATCTACCCACCTGAATTGCCACCCCAAACAACCGACAGTGGGGTAGGGTAGTAAAATCCCTTTAATGTTATTGGATTGGAAATGTATTACTTAACTGAAAATAGAATCACAGTGGAATTTTATGCAAATGTGCTCAATGTTAACATGCACACAGGACAGGATACCACCCTTCTAGGAAGTATATCCTACTGGCCATGTTACTCCAGTCACCCCTGCAATTCGACTCAACCCCTATGCGGATCAAAACCAACACAATGAACAATCTGTGGGTATAGATACGTGCGAATGTGAGGTATCTGTATATTTACTTAGTGCCAGACGGCGAATATTGCCCATATAGAGAGGTACGTATAAACCAGGCCATGGTATCACCATAAATATTGATCCTGCCATGAGGTGTTTATGTGTACACATGCTGGGGCAAGGCTATACCTCATACCCATAACCTGTGTGCCGTGCAACTTACTACCATGGAAAAGTGGCTTTGGCAATTCGATATTAAAATGAACCGACAAAATCATTGCGGCGTTATGAATTGAAAATTATCCAGAGGCAAGCTTTAATGCGTCATACGTCGGTGAACCCGTTGCTGAGTTCCTTGCTATGGCAACATTTTGGAACACCTTTTCATAGCTACGAATACCGAGCTACTCTAGCTTGAACGATGCTAGCCACAAAAAGGGATAAAGTTCATTTTTGTTTGCTTTAACCAAAGGGATGAATAAATATCCCTCAGGAGCAGCGCGTTGGATAACTCCTACTCGTATATAGTGTGAGGCAAAAGTTGGAACAAAAGATTGAAATTTATTCAGAGTTTGGAAGCGATTGGTTGTGATGGTTCTTTTTTGTATTACTTGTCAGACAAGAAGGAACACATGACTACACGAACTTATTCATGATAGTTATAGCTGGCTTGCGTGGTCCTTCCATAAAGACCAAAGTTTTCTCCTTACATAGCGCATGCACCGTGGTCTAGTGTTGTTTTAAATTTTCTTGGTGAGTTTCACTTGGATTCATTCGAAAGTAGTTAACGAATCTATAGAGAGAAGTAGGTAAGTGGATGTATTTGTATACTTTTAAGTACGTGTCCACCTGTGAGGTATTTGAATATTCACATGCCGGGGGGACACGTAAAGCAACTTCTTGACCAATGTTACTTGTACCTTAAGAGGAGGTCAGGAAGAACAATGCTAGCGTGTTTTTGAATAGAGGAGATGTATGTCAAACCTTTAATCAATTAGTCTACAGGCTGTGGTTTTGAGTACAATGAATGAACGTTCCATCGAATTCACTGTGCTTTTGGGTCTAAATTTTGAACAATAAATGTTAGCTTTAGGTCAAACTATTTCAACTGAACTTTAGCAATGGTTTGCGTAGTTTGCCGGCTTGGACTTCATCAGCCCCTTAACTGAAAAGCATGTGGAATGTTGTTTTCCTAAAACATGTCGAAGCACTTGGATCCCTTCCACGGAAAGGTTTCATGATTCAAAATTTTGCTTATCTTGTTTCAGGCTCGAGAATCCTTAGTCCGGGACACGCATTCTGGAAAACATAGTATGAAAACACTTTAGACGCCCACCTTAAAGTCGAAAAGTCGCTAGATTCAGATGACTTACATGACAAATGCTAGGTCTGGGAGAATACCTGAGAAATATATGATTAGTTTGGGGTAGTTTATCTACCCACGCTCCACTACCAGTTCAGACAACGACGTAAGCGTTGAGATCAAACGAAGAATAACTCTTGTCAAGAGCTCCTTCTTTGTGCGATTTACTAGTTTGCTAACCCTCTCTCGAACGGTCCTGCTTCATAGCGCGGGGGCATGGACACTATCAAAAATGGACGAGAATCCTTTTGACTGCCTTGAGAGGAAAATTCTTCAGCACAGACGGTGATTGGAGAAAGGGTAAAAACAACGGACTGTAAAGCAACATCGACTAAGCCGGAATAGTGAAAGTCGATTAACTAATAAGTCTTCAAATCCGCCCTCGATGGACAGCGCAGTTGAGGAAGATCACAACTCAAAAGGTGCAAGCACGTGAAAGGGGACCTCAGCCAACTTAGCGGGCAAAGCTGGAAATGCTTCTTGGCCAATATCTGGCCTATTTTCTGGACTATTGCGCCACATTTAGTGACTAAATTAGCATCCTCTTGTGTGGGGACAAAAGTTTAAATAGGAATAGAATTTAGCCCAAAGCAAATAGACTTATTTTTGTGTAGTCACTCCTAATTATTAAGTTTTGTATACAAAGTAATTTGCTATCTTATTTTCTGCAAGATTTTTTGCGAATCCGGAACCATTTCTCCTATATTCGGCTTTGATACCGCTATTAACAGCGAGAGCCCACTAAATAATAACGAAGTACCACGACCCCATATTTGGATTATCCTATTTCCGACCCTTAAAGCCCAACAACTGATATCTAGGTGATATCCAATCTAATCCAATATGTGATGAGTTTTCCGGCAATAGCCTGTCAATTGTTGGCCTCCAGTTCACCCAAAGTAGTTGGCTTTTTTGAGTATAATAAGAACTTGACGGAGCCCCTGAAAATAATAATCGAGTGGTACCAAATCGCATGATCGTGGCGGCCAATTGATAAACGCTCGCAGTCAGATAACACAGTCACCAAATTTCTCCTTCACAACTTCGAGCGTTTTTGGAACCACAGTTCGAATATATCGATGTTGTCTAGCTGACCACAAAAAGTCGGTTAATATCGCCCTATACCTGAAACTATTGACGGTAACGGTGTCTCTTTCCTCATTTCGAGAAATAAAAAGCACAAAACGCTCAATCTATGTGGATGCACTGAACCTTGGCTGAACACATATGGGTTGTGTTCGCTATAATAATGGCGATTTTGCATATTAACATAGCCGCTGAGCCAACATCTGGCCTTGTCCGAGAAGATGATTTTTTGGCTAGAATCCGAATCTCTGGCCAAATTTCCAGAGCCCAATTAGCGAACTCACGGCGTTGTCTATGGTCGTTTGGTTTCACTTTTCATGTCAGCACAATCTTATACGAATGTAGGCCCAAATTCAAACGCAAAATAAGCCGAGTTGATTTTCTGGCAATGATCAATTCAACTGATCGGCGCCGAATCGACATTTCCGTGTCCTCTTCGATTCTGGCTGCTGTGGTGGCTATATTTATTTTATTTCGCACCAATCTCTATCTGGTTGGTGGCTGTAGAGCCAAAAGTCTATACTCACGCTCAAACTTTTCCAAGGTTCTATGAATTGCCTGTACACTGAAGTCATGATGACGACCGACCTCACGACGAAATTCACGTTTCTTATTTACAACTGAGCTGGAATTTTTATAATTTTTAATAATATCCACACGTTCGGAAAGCATTAAACGACGCATGATGAAATGGCACACCTTACTGAATATTTTGGCAGCTGGATGTCATTGTTAACTCTGACATAGCAATTGGAAAAACTATCATTGCTATCTGTTCACCATTTATTTAGAAAATATTTACGTAGCAAATGTCAAAAGGTTCAAATATAATACTTTGGCTCTTTTAACCGAGGTAGTTGGACAATTGGGTGCGAAAACATCAGTTAAATGTTGGCCTCATTAACGAGGTCATCCAAAATGGAGCATCTTATAGAATGGCTTTCGCAAAGCACGAATATCTAATCAGGCAGGATTACAAAAACGTTTAATAACGTTTATAATTGAAGCGAATATCGCCCAACTAATTGACACATTGAACAACGACGGAATGTCTCCTGACTCTCCTTAGTTCAGCAAACGTCACTCCCATTTTAACCCTTCAAACCTTTAACCGAAACAAATTTCACACTATGAATTCTCGTCACTAACTACATCACTTTCAAGCTCATCTTTGAACGCCCGCTGAAGTATTCTGAGGTATTTTTTCACCATATAATCTGTCATGATATGCCGTTAAAGTAATGTATATCGCTACGTTACAATCTCCAAAGATTCAAAACCAACGTGCCTCGGTATCTTTCTTTCTATCCTCTTAAGAAATGAAATATATAACAAATATCATAGTTCTGAGAACGAGGGATGATTTCGCTCCTCTCTACATTTGGAGGTTAGAAGAAAAAATTAACTTTAAAGTGAACCTGGACTGGTGAAACAAACTGGTTGAGGAGTCCTTATCTATGGTGGATTGGTCTCAGCCAACTTGCTTAATACAATGTTCTATTCAACGAAGAAGTATCTTGATTGTGATCCAGGTCTACTCCGGACTTTAACGTCGCCATTAGGCTAAACAGCAGCTCCCCACTAATTACGATTGTTTCACATTTCTTCTATAATAAGCGCCCTCAAGGGGTTTTTACTGCCCTTAAAATGTTTGCGGGTGATTATTCGATGATGAAACGAGACATACCAAACTACGCTGATCTTAAATGCTTACAAGTTACAATGACTAGGAAATAAATAGATCGGCAGGACGTTGTTCAGCTTCAGAAAGAATTATTGTTTCTTAAAGAACGTCCGACAGTGTTTACTGAGGAGCATTCATTCTCGTAGCAGGAGGGGTATAACGGCTTCGGTGGAATACTGGTGGTGAAAGTAGCGATCCAGAAAGGTGAAGTTAGAGATATTACGGCGGCGCTCGAGGATGTTAATTGACTATGTAAAATTGGCATCACATATGCGTTTCAACGCACGATTTTTAATCTTGTTCAACAAGTGCGAAGAGTTCAGGGGGCACCTGTTTAGATTGGTGAAATCTATTCCAATTTGCGCGGATGAATGCTGTATGTGTATATACTTAAAGGCTAGATCAGAAGGGGGAAACCCATTCCTTACATCGTTTGAGGAAACCTAGACATTTCGGGACACATACTTCGGTATGGAAAGTGGTTAGGACAGCAGATATCCCCAGATATGTTATGGAAGCAGCAAATTTGACTCTGTTGATGGCTCCCAAATTAGTTATGCTGTTACTGTTGAAATGTTGACGAGTGTCGGAGACTGAACGGAATGCTGGGACCCAGCAGTATTTATTTTGTAAATACCAGACTATAGTGTTGTGATGGAGGATGAGGAAGATTTTTCAAGTATTTTTGATGAACCACCGAAAACTGTTCCCATCTTTGGGACATTGTAGTACAATATTTTTTGCTTCAGATTTTGGTCGAATTAAACTTTCACATGCTTAAAAAAGACATTACAATCTCTCTTGAGAAACCACCCAGAACTATTAAATACGTATTGAAATCCCCCTTAGTAACGATTTCAGTATGAGGATAAAGAAATACAATTTGTTGTATATAGTCAGACATCGCATCGAATTCGTTAAAGATCGAGTTGCTACCGTATAATATAGTAGATGGAATTTCAATCACATGGAGTGGAATTTCGAATTGGAATAAGGACTACATTGTGGTGAAGTTTGGTAAGCTAAATTCCTACGCAAGTAAATAGTGAGGCCAAGATGGGCCCATGTTCGTAGCCAGGTAGTTTCAGGTCTAATTGATTCAAAAGGTGTGGGTTAGGATCTACCTGTATTTCACTAAGTGCCAAAACAGCTGGCCTTTGTTTACAGATATCTATGTACGTAGAACCATCAACACTGGACGATGATAGCATAGAATTCCGTCCACCTGACTTAGACGAAGTTGAGTTGGTATCAAGACTAAATTCGAAGAAAGTTACTGGCCCAAAGTTACTGAGCTATCTACAGCAGCTGGAGATGACCTGGTCAGGAACATGCAAGAGGTCATCTGCAAGATATGGTCTAAAGAAAGCATGCCGAATGAATGGAACCTTAGAATCGTTTGCCCAATCCACAAGAAAGGTAATCCCTTCGAGTGCGACAACTATAGGGGAATCAGTCTCTTGAACTTTGCCTACAAAATCTTCTCTGTCGTTTTGTGTAATCGCTTGAAACCGATCATGAGCAGTCCATATCAGGGTGGTTTCAGGCCAGGCAAGTCTACCATCGACTATATATTCACACTACAGCAGACCTTTGGAAAGACCCTGGAATGACAGATCGACACCCACCACCTGTTTGTCGACTTTTAAGCCGCATATGACAGCGTGCACAGGGACGAGCTGTTTAATGCCATGTTTAGTTTTGGCATTCCTGCCCAACTCGTAAGGCTGTGCAGGATAACAATCGGGAATACTCGCCGCTTCATTAAGATCGGTAACGAATTAACCGACCTTCTATGTGAAAAAAGGTTTAAGACAAGGCGACGCACTGTCATGTCACTTTTTCAACATCGCTGCAAAATTAAGTGGCCAATAGAAGCTGCACAATTCTCTACAAGTTTTCCCCCCAATTGCTTGAGTAGGTAGATGACATCGACATTATTGGACGGAGTTAAGTTCCATTTACAATACTGTGGGATGCGATACGTTGTTCGAAAACGACAGCGCATGAACTGTCGAAAATATTTACGTAACACATGTAATTCAATGTGTTCGTTTACAATAATGCGAATAAGCGAGCATCTCGCATCTGTCGCATGCGTGACAGCTAAATTTTTTTTGTTTTCATTTTGAGCTTGTCATTTGTAAATGGTGTTTTAGTTTATTTGTGGAGATGCAAAAATTAAATTCAGATGAAGTGGAACATCTAATTGAAACTATAAAAGAACAGAAATGTATTTATGACAAGAGGCACAGACTATATAAAAACAATGAAATAAAATAAAAAATTTGGAATGAAATGGCTGCAAAAACAAAATTGGATGGTAAAATTTTTTTGTTTTGTTTTAATGTTCTATTGTTGAAGAAATTTTAATTCTTTTTTTTTCAGAAAAAGAGTGCAAAACAGCATGGAGATATATTTAAATAGTTGCAAATTAAAAAGTGGTCAGCAGCAGGGAGGAAAGAAGCCGTATAAGTATAGCCAGCAACTCCAGTTTTTGAAGGATTCCTTTTAACCTCAGCAGTAAGTTATTTAGTTAAATTCCCTATAGGTTATACATACATATCTATTTATTTATTTATTTGAATATTTGCAGGACTTGTGGAAATTTTGAAGCTGAAGACGAAGAGCAGGCAGAAGTCTTCAATTACAACGACCAGCCATCGACCTCGCAATATCCCAACAAGGATTTTGTGTTGTTGTGGAAGATCAAAATGACTCCATCCCTTCGACATCGAAGAGGGCGAGAAGCCCTACCCCTGCTATACACAAAAAAAAAAAAAAAAAGAAGATTTCACGGACTTTCTGGAGAGAGTCATCGCTAGCCAGCAAAAAGAAAAAAAGAGTGGAACACATAAGTTTTTCGAGAGTTTGGCTGACATAATTGAAGACTTAAATTTATCCCCACTTCCGCTGATGGAAATTCAGTCCAAAATCCATAGTTATACTTTGGATGTAATAAAAAATGTGTTCAAATAGTGTTAAATGTTGGGTTTTATTTTTAATTATTCCTTAAATACGTACATAGTTTCTTTCGAAAGCTAAAAGCAGCTTTGGGGGCATTATGCGCTTGGTTTGTTGCTAAATTGTCCATAGTATAGTTGGATGGCAACGATTAGTATAAGGCCTCGTAGAAGTAGCATCTCCCGACAGGTGCTGGTTCCTTAAATGAAGAGAATGAGCCTCTGCAGCCGAACATCTTGCAGCTCTGCTACGAGTAATAAGTCCAGCGCCATTAACCAGGATTAGTGTCGGAAAAACAAAACAAGACCTTATCCGGGCTACTCCGACATATTTGGAGCTCAGGCCGGAAAGGATTTCCAGGACTTAGTCAGTCCTCGTCCTAGGGGCACTCAAAATGGAACTGGTCCTCCAGGTTGGGGGTTGTGCCGCCGGGGTAACTGCCCGGCCATTTAAAAAAGATTAAGTTACGAAGCATCAGCAAGCCTCGGATATGGACGGATCTACTGTTGACAACCCACGCAAACGATTTAAGGACAATGAGCTTCGGATATGCACGTGGAATGTTAGATCCCTTAATAGACCACGTGCAGCCGAGCAACTAGCGAAGGCCCTAGACTGCTGCAAAGCAGACATAACCGCCATCCAAGAAATGCGATGGGATGGGCCGGACAAAAAGAAGATGAAAAACTGCGATATCTACTACGGCAATTGCTTTCGACGGCAAAAGCAGCGCTTATTTGGATGCGGATTTGTTTTCGGAGGCAGACTAAGACAAGAAGTCCTCAGCTTCCGGCATGTGAGCGAGCGCCTCGTAGCAATCCGCATCAAGGCTAAATTCGCCAACATAAGCCTTATATGCGCGCATGCCCGCACAGAGGAGAAAGATGACGACACCAAGGATGCCTTCTACGAGCTCCTCAACAAGACCTACGAGCAATGCCCTAGCTATGACATTAAAATTGTCCTCGGTGATTTTAATGCAAAGCTAGGAAGAGAGGGTATCTTTGGTGGAACAATCGGAAAATATAGCCTGCACAACACCACCTCCGATAACGGATTCAGGCTAATCGACTTTGCGGCGGGGCGAAACATTGTCCTGGCTAGCACGCGGTTCCCACATCTCGACATACAACAACAATCAACAGTCAACCAGATTGATCACATTGCGATCGACGCAAGACACTCCTCCAATATTATGGATGTATGTACGTTCCGAGGAGCCAACATCGACTCGAACCATTACCTTGTTGTAGCCAAGGTACGGCTGCGGATATCCCAAACTACGCCAAGACAAACTCATGCTGTGAGAAAATTCGACGACAGACGGCTACAATCGCAAGAGATCGCCAGGTCCTTTTCCGATCGAGTGTCTCTTAATCTCTTAAGAGGTCCAATGCCGCCAGCATCAAGCATCGAAGACCATTGGAAACACTGCCAAAACGCCATCAGAGATGCCGCATCTGATGTGCTGGCTTTCACTCGACCACCACAACGAAACCCCTGGTTCGATGATGAATGCCGGCAAGCACATACAGCAAAGCAAGATGCATATAACGCGGCGCTGCTTAGAAAGACCAGAGCTGCTCATAGCTCTATGAGCGGAAGAGGAGAGACGAGCACCGCCTTCTCAGAAGGAAGAAGAAAGAGCATGAGAAGCGCGCGATCGAAGAAATTGAGAGATGCTACTCCAGGAATGAGGTTCGGAAGTTTTACCTAAAGGTAAAAATAACATGCCACGGAAACAAACCCCGAACCGAAGCCTGTAGAGATGAACAAGGGAACATCGTAGTAGAATCGCAGTCGATGCTGAGGATTTGGAAGAACCATTTCTGCAGACTGTATAACGGCGATGACGGACCAAATACCGCTGTCAGGCAGAATCAATCTTTCAACTTGGACGATGATGACCAACAACAATTCTGTCCACCCGACCTGGATGAAGTGAAGATAGCTATATCGAAGCTAAAGTCCAACAAAGCTGCTGGACCGGACTTGGTAAGGAGCATATATAAATATATATAATATATATATATATATATATCTGTAAAATATGGTTGGACGAAAGTATGCCCGATGAATGGAACCTCAGCATTGTTTGTCCGATTCTCAAGAAAGGAGTCCCTCTGAACTGCGCCAACTACAGAGGCACCAGTCTCCTTAACATCGCATATAAGATCTTATCTGCCGTATTGTGTGAATACCTGGAGCCGTTCGTCAACAACCTGATAGGTTCATATCAGTGTGGCTTCAGGCCAGGAAAGTCCACCATCGACCAGATATTCACACTACGGCAGATCTTGGAGAAGACCCATGAGCTTCAAATCGATACCCACCACCTATTCATCGATTTTAAGGCCGCGTATGACAGCGTCTATAGAGACGAGCTATACAGAGCAATGTCTAGTTTTGGCATCCCTGCCAAACTCGTCCGTCTGTGCAGGATGACGATGGAGAATGCACGCTGCTCCATCAAGGTCGGTAAAGATCTCACCGAGACCTTTGATGTCCAGAAAGGATTTAGACAAGGCGATGCGCTGTCATGCGATTTTTTCAACATCGTTCTTGAAAGAATAGTGCAAAACTCACGAGCAAACACAAGAGGCACTATCTTTCAAAAGTCCGTCCAACTACTCGCATACGCCGACGATATTGACATAATCGGGAGAAAACAGCGTGATGTCAGTGGCGCTTTCGCGAGTATTGAGACGGAAGCGGCGAAAATGGGTTTAGCGGTCAATGAGGGCAAGACCAAGTATATGCTGTCAAGCAAAAAGGAAAACCAACACCGACGTCTCGAACAGAACGTCACCCTCGACAGATATAACTTTGAGGTAGTTAAGGACTTTGTCTACCTAGGCTCCGCTATAAATACAGACAACGACACCAGCGCTGAGATCAAGCGAAGAATAACTCTTGCCAACCGCTGTTTCTTTGGGTTAAGAAGGCAATTGAGTAGCAAAGCCTTCTCTCGGACAACAAAAGTCACCCTTTATAAGACCTTAATAATCCCGGTCCTGCTCTATGGCGCAGAGGAATGGATATTATCAAAAATGGATGAGGATGTTCTTGGTTGCTTCGAGAGAAAAATTCTTCGGGCGATCTTCGGTCCTATCTGCATTGACGGTGAGTGGGGGAGGAGATACAACTACGAACTGTATGGACTGTACAGCGACATGGATCTAGGCAGAAGAGTGAAGATCCAAAGACTGAGATGGCTGGGTCATGTAGAGCGCATAGACACCAATGCTCCGGTGCGAAAAGTCTTCAAATCCGCCCCCGAGGGACAGCGCAGTAGAGGAAGGCCAAGACTCAGGTGGCGCACGCAAGTGGAAGAGGACCTCAGCCAACTTAGCGTGCGAAACTGGAGGCAGCTAGCCAGGGATCGAGCTGACTGGAGAAGCTTGTTGACTGAGGCCCAGGTCCACCCCGGACTGTAGCGCCACCTAAAGTTAGTAAGTTACCTTGAAATGGTCGCATTAAATTGGGATTCAAGCGAAAAGCATTATCTCCCACAAAATAATGTGGAAACACATCGGTAGTATTTGGCAGCGGCTTTGGGTGGAATTAGCAATTTTCCTTGATTCATAAGCCTACCAAAGGAGCTTTGTGTAAAGATACCACCATCGCTTTGACTACCATAAGCTCCTACGATCCTACATTTGGTGGACAGACAATGGAAACGTGTTTCCCATCTATAGCCCCTAGACAATTTGGCAGTTGCCACTTTTCCTCATATTTCAACGAAATGCGTTTCCACTCCTCTAAGCCCGGTGGTGCCATATATATGGTATGTAACGCATTCCATAATATTTCACAGGTTTCGTTTATAATTGCGCTAACGGTGGGCAATGATATCTTAAATTGCAACGAATACAAAAACCTGGAACCACCGTGTGCTAAAAACCTTTTTAAAAATTTATTTATTTAATTATTATTAAGTTTCAAAGGAAAGTTGCTGCATTAATTACATAAGGGTTAGTGCCAATCTGCATTCAACAACTATAGTCTTCCTTGCAGAATATTTTTCTAAATTGTCCCTCGTCAGTGCCAGAAGAGCATCAAAATTGCCCACTGACATTCTGGTGGCCTTAGAAAACATTTCGCTGTCTTTCTTCAGAGTTTGAAACGTTGTCTCATTAAACCCTACCGCTTTGCGTTCTGCATACATTGGTCTTACCCACCATCTCCTACTTTTTCTTTTTTTCATATATTTTTTTCTGGCTGAAAAGCACAATGCCACACAAATTATAGTTTTAGGGTTTATTTTTCCCATGATTAGCACTTCACTTGACAATTGTTGGTTGCGTTTTGACGCATCATTGTAAACAGACGTCCGAGCTCTCGTATTGTAAATGGGACTTAAGTTAAAGACCTCATCTACCTTGGCACCGCAATTACAAGTAGCAACGATACCAGCACGGAAATAAAACGTAGAATAGCTCTTGCCAACCGCTGTTTCTTGGGGCTCAGAAGGCGATTTAGTAGCAGAGCCTTCCCTCGTTAGACCAAACTGGCTTTATACAAGACCTTGATTAACCCCATTCTGCTCTATGGCGCAGAAACATGGACACTATTGAAAAAGATGAAGAAGCCCTTGGCCATTTGAAGAGGAAAATACTTCACATATTATTTTTGGTCCCGTTTGTATTGACGGGGAATAGAGAAGGAGATTTAATCAAATAATCTTCAAATCTGGGCCATGGGGAGCAGAGGACCGCTGAATCTATAGTGGTGCGAACAAGTGGAAGGGGACCTCAAACAACTTGGAGTGCATCACCGATGGAAGGAGCTGGCGAAAGACCGTGTCGGCTGGAGGGGTTTGTTGGTTGAGGGCCAGACTCACCCTGGACTATAGCGCCACTTAAGAAGAAGAAGAATGTATACAGAAAAGTCATCACTTCTGAGCCCGCGCGTATTGGAAACATCAACTCTAAATTTCAGAGCAATAATCAGAAAAAAAAAACACAAATTACACCGACGCTGCTTCGCAAAACTCAAAAATAACGTTGGTTTACAGAAACACAGCTAGACACAGCTGTATTATGCCAGCTATCAGTCGGTTTCTACCTAATCCGTCCCTGCTGTTGTAAATGTTTCACAGCAATAGTCGCCGATTACATATTTTCCATTCTGCAGAAGTTTAATGAATTTTTCTTGAAGCCTTCTTAACGACATTCTCGAATTTCCAGAAGCACGTCCGTTAATACTTTCGCTCTTAGCAGAAGTACGACTGAGGACGAAAGACACATGCCGTGCGAAAAACGTTCTGATATGATCAACGAATTGTACTCGCTTTCGAATACTTAGCAAAGTATTTCTCATTCCAAAACAAGTAGGAACCCATGATTATAAGGCGGAAAGTCTTCGCCAAAATACGTTACTTTCAACGACATTTTAAACGCATCACCGATTTATTTTCAAAGAAAATTGTTTCCACTCCTTATATGTTCACTCAACGATTCCAATTGGCGGCCAACTTGCCACTAACCGGATGTAAACGTAACCTAAGGAATTACATGTCTGTAAGCAAACTCATCAAACTAATAATTGAAACCACCATTAGCCAAGTAGTCTAAGCCGAAAACCTTGCATTGCACTTTCCGAAAATTGCAACTTATTGCAGTTTACTGGAACACATACATCGTCGTAGGGTTCAATGCAGTTGGCATCTATGTAACTCCTTGCAAGATGTTTCCATAAACAAACTCCACCTCAAATACAATTTAATGATTTCCCAATCCGGAAACCTTAAATCTGTGCTATTTCTCTGGCAAATTGGATTAGAGAAAGCAAGGGAAAGGACATTACCAGCCAACATCACTCTCCACTCATATACGAGTAACATACATTTTCTGGGTTCCCTCCACATCTCCCTCCCACACTTCACCAACTTAATGCCTTTCTGCAATTACAGCAAATATATATTTCCTCGTGCATACTCGTAGTACCTTTCATTGAAATGAAATGAAAGCAAAACTCTTTGGAAGAAAATGAAAAACAAAATAAGTAAGTAAGGGTTCTGCCTTCTGTAAATTCCTCCTGCAAGGGCTCATGGTAAATGTCTACACGATAAGAGGCGAATATACTCAGAAACCGGAACAAATGTAGATGGAAATTGGTTAAATAGAACAGAAACCAACTAAGAAAAGAATGGAAAGGCAGAGAAGGAATTCCACATCAACATTTCCATGACTCCCCACAGAGGCAAAGTGAAAATCGAAACAGAACACCGAACGACCAGCTGAACATAGTGAACGGATGAAGGACTAAACCAACTCCTCCTTAGAACAAAGATATTTTAGAGGAAATCTTTATGGGCTCCCCATCTGGACAACGACTACACACCAGTACACTACTGGAGCTGATGTCCTTCGTCGTACTACTAAGAGTATGTCCTCTCCCTCACCTCCTTTTTCATATACTCGTATAAAGTTGAGAGTACATTCTTTGTTCTCCTGCGAGTTGACTGACCTTAGGAAGGATTTTTTTTTTCTATGTTCACTTAATGGCAAAGTGGTCTTAGTTCCCTGTGAATAAGTCATAAAAATGAA
This sequence comes from Volucella inflata, assembly GCA_928272305.1. NCBI lineage: Eukaryota > Metazoa > Arthropoda > Insecta > Diptera > Syrphidae > Volucella > Volucella inflata. The sequence goes on from OV743716.1 coordinate 158,124,226, forward strand.
AAAAAAAAGGATGCTCGTGGCCGTCGGTCGGTTTACACACTCTCTTTTCTCATTTGCGGTGGCATGGGTGTGTTCAGAAATTGGATTTGTTCATTTTGTCCTTTTGTTTCTGTTTTAATTTTACAAGGATTACCCCAAACAGATAGGTAAATTTCTTCAAAGCTTCTTGTCGTCTTACAAGTTGACCTTCATCTTCTACATCTTCTTCGTCGTCTTCTGGATTGGTTCAGGACATCCTTGGGACAATGAAGTTGTTAAAGACTTCTCCCAAATATGTCTGTTAAAGGTAGAATTTTTATGTGACTAGAAGTTAACCTAATAAATTCTTGGGATCTTCTTATTCCGAAGGAGAGCAGCTCCATTGGATCTAGAAAAACTAAGAATAAAGGTAGCACAACTTTTCTTAAAGATCATTCCCAGTTGGGTAAATTTTATAACTCCAGCAACAGGAAAATGCCATGGAAAGGACATTAGGGATAATTTAATTTGTTCACACCAATGAACTCTGAGATGCAGCTGCGGAGGAAGAGTCCATCATCAAGTGCATTTGGGATTATCAAAGGTCGCCGGGTGAAATGACGAACTGCAAAGTCCACATCTTTGGGAAATAATTACAAGACGAAAGAGGGCAGTTATGAGGATTGAAAAACGAAGCAGGAATCAAAAGATTTATGATTTAATAGGAATTTTTGTTTTGGAAGATGAGACAAGACATCGTGGTTTAGTGAAGATTAAAGTGGTTTAACCAAGCTGAGTCGATGAGAAAAAATCGATTGGCGAGCTTAGATGTGGTAAAATCTGTGAAAGTTCTGTTGGGATCTTGTTGCCTATTTATTTACTTAATCTCTAATTTCCTCATGTTCAAAAGATACAATGAAATAGAATATCTCTTCCCATTCGGGCTTAGTGTGTAATTTCAAAATAGGATTTAGAACAATGATGATTGTGTGAGAATTTAAGAAAATTATCAGATGTCGGTAGAGATTCGGAAACCCGTTTATAGAGTCGCCAAATTGGAAGGATTTCTAGACTAACTTTCCGTGCAATTTTTAGTTAAACCCCCACCTCCATTCCTCGTCAAGGCGACCAAAAAAAAATGCCATACGACCAAGTGTTTCAGAAAGGTCTATGTCACTCAATCGGCCTCTGAGCCCAGAGAGACAGCGATTGGCAAGAATAATTCTGAATCTGAACTTTGTGCTGATGTTGATGCTGCTTGAAACTGCAGAGTCAAAGTAGACCAAGTCCTTAACAATCTCGAAATTATAACTGGCCAAGATATTAAACTGTGTGTCTTCTGTTTATGATACCATTCGGCTTCCTTTTGTCCTAATTTACGTACGTTTTGGGCCCTTCCACATCAATACTGGAAAAAATTTCATTGACAGCTTGTTGTGTTCGTCCAATCAAGGAAGTTTTTTCGCAGGCGATTCCTTCTAGGGTGATGTCAAAAAGTTACGTGTGGCAATTGAGGCGTCAGTTAATTCATTATAAGCCCTGATGGAACAGTGAGAGTTTTAAGTCAGACTTGCAAACTCGTCAAGTTTGACAGAGATGGTAAAACAAGGAATTGAGCCAATTCATAAGCGGGTGCCATAGGGTGAGCATTCGATCGATGGTGGACATTATTGGCCTGGATATCCACAGTGAGCAATGAAATTTGTGTTGGATCTCAATTCTGTAACTTTTTTAACTTTCCAAAATCCAGTGATAATTATATGTTCTTGCTTTCGTCAATGGGTTATCAGTCGTTCGTTAATATTCCAACAAGGGTGACTGAGATTATCAAGAAACAAGCTTAATGCCCAATCCTTTTGCCTTGGAGATTAATATTACTGATCATTCGGCTACCGGTATCGCTCTAAAGAATTTTGTGAATGAAAGTGAGACAACTGGTACATCGAAAATTGTTAGCGAAAAAATTCATTTCGCAAAACATAATCGGCTCTTAAACCGGGAAACGTGGACTTCAGTTTACAACTGTGTCTGCCCTTCGGAGGCCTTCTTGTTGTTCTTGGAAAAAATAAATACTTATTTTGAAATTTGTTCCAGCACGTTTAAGCAAAATAGTAGGATTGAAAAATTAAAACCGTGGATGACGAAAGCAATATGCACCAAAATAAAGGAAAAAATTAGCTTAACTCAACGAATAGGAACAAGCTAAGCCAGCTCTCAATAAAACAAAAGTACAAACAACTGCAATCGAATGTATGCAGCCTTATAGCTGAACAGAAGATAGAATACCAAAGGCATAAATTTGTGGATAACAGATCCAACTTCAGAGTGCAATAATATTCTAGGCAATGATCAGAAGAGAGATAAACTAATAATCCCAAAACTTAGAGATAGGAATATTAATTCCAATAAGGAATTATGCAACGAACTTAACTCCTTTTTTATAAATCCGATTCTTAGAACAATTATCGCTTTCCAATTTTTAAAAAGCTAGACCCTACTGAACCGAATGGCAATACGCCTATATCGTTGCTATCTGTCTTCTCAAAAATATTTGGAAAAATAATTGTAAATAAAATGATAAGGCTCCTAGCAAAGACTAGTTTTTTTTTTTTAGTAAATCCCAATATGGTTCATAAAGGATAAATGTACGGACGACACAATTACTGCCTTTCTAAGCAGAATGTACAAGGTGAGTTTTTTAACTTGAGACATCCAAATTACTCGAAAAATACGCGATATCGTCAGTCACAAGGTTCTAAAGGGGACATATGATGGTGACCACGAGTTTGACCTTGAGACCCATTTTAATGGTAAACATTGTTTAATACGCCCCGGGCTACTTGGGAATAATGGGCTGGACAACCATCATGTTGAAACCACATTGTTTGTCGCAACTCCAATGGCAGTTCTTCTAGTAATACTGGAAGATGGTCCCGCAAGAAGTTTGCATACTTTTCGCCATTCAAGTTGCCTTCAATAAAATATGGACCTATTAATTTATCCCCAATAATTTCCGCCCAACCATTAACATTCCAAGAGTGCTGGCGTTCGCAACCAAACAGGGTTTTCGGTAGCCCAGTAATGCATATTATGTCGATTGACCGTACCGTGATCGGTGAAAGTCGACTCATCAGAGAATAACACCTTGGCGAAGAAAAGGGGGTCTCGTTCAATTTGCTGAAGTGCCCATTGACAAAAGGAAACCCGGTTGCGAAAATCCTCACTACAAAGTTCTTGATGCATTGAAACATGATAAGGATGGTATTTATGCCGATGTAATATCTTATAGACAATCGTTTGAGAAATTCCTGATTTACGACTTATTTGGCGAATGTGTGCAACGGCAGCTTACACTGCTATTTCATTGTCCTCAACAGCCACCCTATCTGACCGAATCCTTTTCTTTGGTTGCACACTTCCTTCAGCAGTGAATTGTTGGATGACCCGATAAAAGGAAGCGCGCGATCGTATCTGGTCTGGGAAACGATGGGCCTAAAGAACAAACAGCACCATCGATGTTCCTTCCACTTTCTCCATACATCAATATAATATCAATTTTCTCTTGAATAGAAATAGCCTGCATTATTAATCTGGAAAACGTTACTAATTATAATCAGTTCCTCAAAACAAATATCGAACTTCTAACACCCTAACAACGTTGGAAACCGATTAATGATTTAGGCGTGCCAGTGCAGTGGTATCTAGCACTGAATGAATAAGACCTTTGAGATGTAGTCGTGTGCCCCATTGAGGAATACGACTGAGCAATGAAAATCAGGAATTATCTTTTGAAAAATCAAAAGTGACCTTCGTTTGACCTTGAAAATGAGTCCCAAAGTCAAACTTGTGGTCACCATCTTATGTCCCCTTCAGAACCTTGTGACTTTGTCTTTTTTCGCGATTTCGCATATTTTTCGAGTAATTTGGATGTCTCAAGTTAAAAAACTCACCCTGTATAGTGAATTAGATAAAAGTCAAAAGTTAGTTGGTATATTTCTTGATCTAACATAGGCCTTTGGATTTAGTGAATCATGAAATGTTGCTGTTAAAACTGTTCAACGCTGTTCAAATCATTCCTGACCAGCAGAATACAAAAAGTGAAGGTAAATGGAGTGATGAGTGGAGAAGAAAGGTGTCCGAATATTGGTGTTCCACAGGGATAGGTTCTTGAACCAATACTGTTTCTAATTTACATTAACTCCATTATTAACCTACCTCTTAAGGGTAATTTAATAGGCTATACGGACGACCTTGCTCAGTCCTATTCAGGCAAGGATACGATGCATATAAAAACCAAACTAACCGCTGATTTCCGTCAGCTTGGAATTTGGCTGAACTATCACCAAATCGTCCTTAGTAAAAAGTGCAAGACTATGCATTTTTCATTGTCTAATTATCCCGCACAGATTGAGGATATTCGTTGTCATCACCCCAAATGTGATAGCGCGCATTGTTCGGAAAAATGTTTTCTACTAGATATTGTTGAAGAATTTAAATATCTTGGAGATTTGATAGTTAACAGATTGTGCTGGACACCACATATTGCGTCATTAAAAAAGTGGCTATACATCGCCATGAACAAAATGTACGAGGGCGGGTCAATAAATCCGTGACTTTTTGAATTTCTGACCTCTTTACTGAAACAGCAACACTGCTCCTGTCAATAGGCATCTGTCAGTTGACTCCTGTCAAAATTTAAACTTGCTGCGTCAGTTAGTTTGTGTTTGACAGCTATTTTTATCAGACTACTCACTAATTTGAGGAGAAAATGGAAAAAAGTGAATTTCGTGTGCTTATTAAGCATTATTTCTTGCGAAAAAAAACCATTACCGAGACCAAGGAACCATCGATTTCAATGGTAAAAAAGTGGTTTACTGAATTTCGTTGTGGCCGTACAAGCACTGAAGATGCCGAACGTCCTGGACGCCCAGTTGAGGTCTCTACACCCGAAACAATCGAAAAAATTCACGATATGGTGTTGGCCGACCGAAGATTGAAAGTGCGAGAGATTGTGGAAGCCGTAGGGATCTCGCATGGCTCAGTGGTTTCAATTTTGAATGATCACTTGGGCATGAGAAAGCTTTCCGCAAGATGGGTGCCGCGTTTGCTCACAGTCGACCACAAACGCAATCGTGTAACAACTTCACAGAAAGGTTTGGCGTTGTTTAATCGCAATATGGAGGAGTTTTTGCGCCGTTTTGTAACCGTGGATGAAACATGGATCCATCACAACACACCAGAGAACAAAAAACAGTCAAAACAGTGGGTTTCTAAGGGTGAATCGGCGCCAAAGAAGGCTAAGGTGGGTTTGTCAGCCAAAAAAGTTATGGCGACTGTTTTTTGGGATGCACGCGGGATAATCCACATTGACTACCTTCAAAAGGGAAGAACAATCAATGGGGAATATTATGCAACTTATTGGGCCGATTCAATGACGATTTGAAAAAAAAACGACCTCATTTGGCCAAGAAAAAAGTTCTTTTCCACCAAGACCAAGAGGGTGCACACATGTGCAGTTGCCATGGCAAAAATCCATGAATTGGGCTATGAATTGCTCCCTCATCCACCCTATTCTCCAGATTTGGCTCCGAGCGACTACTTCTTGTTCCCAAACCTGAAGAAATGGCTTGGTGGAAAAAGATTTGACTCCAATGATGAAGTCATCTCGCAAACAAAGGCCTATTTTGAGACTACGTTGAAAAATAAAATTATTTTTTTATCAAAAAATCTGTGTTTTAATCCAAAAGTCACGGACTTATTGACCCGCCCTCGTACTATGTATGCAAACTTGTACCGCATAGTCCACTATTTACAATTTACTATGGACTGGTTCATTCACGCCTAAAGTATGGTCTTGCTTGTTGGTGTAACACGTATATAACAAACCTGATGCCCATTGTCAGAGCACAAAAGAAAATTATGAGATTAATATTCCATAAAAACAAGTCCGAGCACTCATTGCCTTTATTTCAATCAGCGAAAATACTCCCTCTACGGTATCTATATATTTACAAAGCACTAAAAGTGCTCTTCATTAGGAGTGGTAATATTGATTTCAGAAGAAATGAAGTGTACTTGCTTAGAAATAGGAACACTGTGGTTGTCCCAGAAGTCAACAAAGAGCACTGTAGGCGTCTTCTCAATTGCATTGCACCATTCATATTCAACAAACTGCCATCCAGTCAAATCACACACGGTTTCAGGTTTCTTAAAAAGCTAAAAATTTGACTGCTATCTAGATCTGAGGTGGAGACGCTTTTAAAAATAACGATTTAGTCAACTGTACTAAATATTTCCATTGCAATTTTCATTCTCATTCATCATATCTCGTTCAATTCATTTTTCTATTTCGACTCCTACCGCAACTTTTTCCGCCACTTCGCACAGTGTATGTCATAAACTGTGTTTTTGTCTCATTTTCTTTCGGCTTTTAAGCTTAATTCCTTGATATAAGCTTATTGCTAAACAACACTCTTGTTGCTGGTCTTTTATTTTGCCACAAAGTGTGTTTTTAAATATATTTAAATACTTAGGTTTCCTCTTTTTCCTCTAGAAGTAAATTTTGTGAAAAAATAAAATTATAAAGGGTAGGCATTTAAGAATTATTGTTTTAGAATGTAAGAAACTGAATAAATTGAATTGTATTGCAACAGCTTATAGATGCTTACAGGACTTAAAAACGATGTCTAGGAGACTTTTTCTTTTTGTGTCACAATGGTGAAATTTCATGCTTCGGGGAAGTGTTCCTCTGACCATAGGTAAGCTGAACTGGTGAATGTTCCCAGCCAGGTCATCCCCATCTGCTCTAAACGCCTTTCGTATCCAAGGCTGTTGATTTTTTCTGAGAAAGTTTTTTCTTCCACAATGGGAAAGATACCTCGCGCGCCACCTCTTACTTGTAAGGTCAGACTCTTAACAAAGCCCCTGAGCTGAGGATCCTGCTAAACGGCCCGAGCTCAATAGCCTCGAGAAGACAATGAGAGCCGCGCTGCCATCTCAACTTCTTAACCACGAAGGTCCCTTTATAGCTACTGTTGTGCACGGAGTAGCTCACACTGATTGCGGCAGTGGAAGCTTCCGTGTTGAGATTCCTCCGCCACTATCCTGATAAAGGTGAGCCCTTTCTTATTCACAGCGGCCTATGAAACCCTGCAGAGGCTGTGTATCCTTGACCGATAAAGTAGTTGGTGGTTGAATTGAATTGGAAGACTTAGGGTTCGATGGGCCCACTGACATACAGAGCAGTATTAAAATAAGTGATTTAAAAACGTGCCATACTATGCGAAAAACTTTAAAACATATTAGCCACATATTAGTTAATAGATAGGAGAACATTGCGTATTTGTGAATCATAAGTTAAACAGAATTGCAGAAGAGATATACATAGGAGAAGAGAGCAAATAAAAGGGATATGATAAGTCCTCACAGGGGTTGGGCGCTGTACTAATAGAGAGGTATCAACTTTTTGATACTCAGTGTTGCAACTTGTTCTGCACATTAATTGTTCCTTGGTAACCATCGGGTACAAGTCTGGCGAGTATCGGGTATGGAAGGAATCAACGGTGAAGTGAAATCCCAATATAAAATAAATAGGACTTTATAAGGGCTCCTCCAAACGAGGTAACTACCCGGCTATGGGAAAACTGATATACTGTTGACGACCCCTGCCAACGAAACAAGGGCGATGAACTTCAGATCTGCTCGTGGAATGAAAGGCTACGTGCAACCGAACGACTAGCGGAGGCCCTGAACTGTTGCAAAACAAATATCAAAGCCATTTTAGAAATACGATGGGTTTGGCTGCACAAAATGAGGCTGAAAAACTGCTATATTTACTGCGGCAATTGTTATCGACGGCAAAAGCTGCTTCTATTTTGATGTGGATTATTTGCAGGCAGACTTAGGTAAAAAGTCGTGAGTATCCAGCATGTGAACACGCGCCTCGTAGCAAGCCGTATTAAGGCTAAATTTGCTAATAACACTCGTGATCAGTCAGATGGATTTCCGAACATTCTGGGAGTCGAGATCGACGCTGACCTTTATTTTGTGGTTTCCAAGGTAATGTTGCAGGTATCCCGAACAGCCCAAAGACATACTGCGAGGAATTTCATGATCAGATGGCTACAATCATAACATCACCAAATTTTAATCTCTAAAAAGGTCCATTGCCGCCAGCATCGAATATCGAAGACCATAAAGCCATCATGTGCTGGGTTTCACTCGACCACCACAAGGAAACTCCTGGTGTGATGGCGAACATCGGCAAGCACATGGAGCTAAGCAAAGAAACGCTGCGTAGAAGGGCTAAACTTCCCCACAAGAACTCTATGAGCTGCAGAGAGACGAACACCGAGTTCTCAGAAGAAAACAGAAAGAGCATGAAAAGAGCGCAGTCGACGAAATTGAGAGATGCTACTCTAGAAATGAAATTCAGAAGTCTTACCAAGCGGACACAAACCTCGAACTATAGCCTGTCGAGAGGAACAAGGTACTAAAGTCTCGGTCGGTGCTGAGGATTTAAATAGAACATATCTGTAGACTGTAAAAAGGCGATGATTAACCGAATATCGCTGTTAAACAGAATGAAACTTTTAACCTGGAGGATGTAGACCAACAATTCCGTCCAACCAACCTGGTTGAAGTGAGGATAGCAATATCTATGTTAAAGTCCAACAAAGCTGCTGGAGCAGACGGCCTGACTGCCAAACTCTTCAAAGCTGGAGGCGATGACTTGGTAGGGAGCATTCACCAACTCATCTATAAGACATGGTCGGATGAACGTATGCCTGACGAATGGAACCTCAGCATTGTTTTTCAGATCCTCGAGACAGGGGATCCTTGGCGTATTGTGTGAACGCCTGAGGGCGTTCGTTGACCACCTGGTGGATTCATATCAGTGGCTTCAGGCCGGGAAAGCATACTATTGATCAAATATTTACACAATTAAAACTCATGCTCCATTAAGGTCGGTAAAGAACTCACGGAGACCTATTATGTCAAAAAATGCTCTCAATGCAGTTGTTACAGATGCTAAGGTTTCACCCCTCCACCGATTCTATGCGATCTAGTTCGTTGGCATTAAAATTGCGTAAATCTCTGCTTGGAAATCAGACGCAAGTTTTCCTAACAAGGAATCTTATCTAACGTTGTCGTCCTTCAAAAGTAACCAGCGCCCTATCCCAGATAAGTTTTGGAGCCATCCGTGAAGATTTGACTGCATTCGTTTTCCGCCTTATATTTTGACTGAAGCCAGGCTTGCGCACAAAGAAAGGGGATTTATTGTCTTTTCTGAAACAAGAGCTCTGGTGTCGTTATTTCAGATGGAATGTCCATCAGACCAGAGTCAAAAGACTGCCGATCCGTTATCAAAGCTCCAACACATGTTGTACCAAATATGACTTCATTTAAATCAGAAGATGGCTTTGTTAGTGCAGCCCATATCAAGGGAGAGATATTCATCAATCCTTCTAGACCAGAGCCAGTCTAAGGAAAGTCCACGCAGCCAAGACAAACGAATCTTTGGAATTTATTAAAGGAAGGAATCACTTCTGACACAGAAATACTTTGGGGAAATGGATGACGATGCCTTCAAACATTAAATAAGAATAACTAGCTCTGCTGTTTTGAAATAATTGACTGTAATCCCATTTCTAGGGTTGTGTGCGCTTAATAGCAGACATTCTTTAGACACAATCCAACAAACAGTTCTATTCGCCAGGATTGCTTTTATCCACAAACCTAGCGGTTCGTCCGTGCTGTCGAAAGTGGGCTTAATGTCGATGGAAATGTCCACTGCGCTCCATTATCTTTCTTGCCAAATGCGCTTCGGTGGTGATGGTAGTACTTATTCATAGGAAGAATAAGCTGACGCAATCACGAATTTATGCCAGTCTTCGTTCGATTCGTAGCCTTTACCCGCAGCAACTAAATCCTGGTTCCACAACTTTAGATGTGTAACGTCGATACAAACGATAAGTTCTCGGTCCTCTAGATTACTTGTCATATAGCGGTCTTAAACTCCTTAAACATTCAGAACCTCAGATGAATTTTTCACCTTATAATTCTTGTATGAATATTTCATGGTTGGCTGCGATGTAATCGGTTGACTCTTGTTCCACGGAGCTGACTGGAACAAGAAGCAACACTTTTTGAATCAAGGTACATCAAGACGTCGTTCTTTAAAGTTTATAAAGTTCCAGTACTCGTATGCCTTTAACTGAATTTTACTTCGGGCACATTATGACTGATATGTCAAAACCATCAGAGATCACATAATTCTTGTTCATTTAAAATTAAAAAATCCCGAGGATTCCTGAGGAAATTCTCCGTGAGCTTGTTTCATAATTATCTCCACGTTATCGACTTAAGGTGGGCCGTAGGTACCTTATAAGCAACCGTATACCGTTTTTCCTTCAGATTTAAATCCTACCAACGAGAGTTTTCTTCTAATTGAATATAGTCGAACCTCCACCTCGTAAGTAATAATCATCCCCAGTTGGCAACATTTTAAGTTAATCAAAGTTAAACGCTCAAAATATCAGAGATCTCGTAAAATGAAAACACCAAAATCGAGTCTAAAAAGCATGTAAATTGCTTCAAATCAAGGCGATAAGGAATTCCTGTGAAAACGTTTCGAAATAATTTTACATTTGCCCCCGCCAAGCCAAATAAAATAAAATACTTTTAGTGGGAAATATTGTCATCCAAACCAAACAGACGAGACTCGGGGTGGGGGTAAATATGTGTCCTTGAAACAAAGGACTCTCAATGAAACCATCTACGAAACCTCTTTAGAGGGTTGCTTATCTTTTAGTATGCCATCTAAGTACGAGTATACTCGTATTTCCTCCCCCTACATCTGCTTTACATTTTTCTTTTATTCATTTTTTTTGTTGCTCCTTGTTGTTGATGCTAAATATAACCGACCCCTCCTTACCCACACCCTCTTTAGATTTTCGTTTTTTTTTTAAAAAACCGCAAGAATTTTGATATGAGGAGAAGGCACCAAAAAATAAGCAAGAAATTCAACAATTTTCAAATTTCCATGATGTGAATGATTTTAGCTGTCATATCGACATGACGAGCAAAATAGGACTCCACTCCACTCCACTTCTAACCTACTATCTCGTCTGTCATCCATCGATTGCCGTTTGTCTTGGTCGTCCTGTCAAATCGGGTGTCAAATAGCAATGGTTACTTAAGACGAGTTTTGTATGTTTCATTTTTTGTTTAACTTTTTCACCACATCGACGATCGACTATTGAACTTCTTGGCAAAAGGACCTACGAGTATCTCTAGAGGAAGATTTAGCCTCAAGCTATTGATTGTAAAGAGCATTTGCTTTCTGGTTTATCAAAGGAGATGACGAGGGACAAAGTTAGAAGCTGTGCCGTGTTTAAAGAAGCATGAGGGGGGAATATAAAATCGATGGCGTACTAAGGCATAATTTTGCTGTTTGCATGTCGTTATGAGGGGTGTTTTTTTATTTTTTTCATTTTTTTGTGAAACTTTTTCCTTTTCATGGAAATGCCTTAATTTAGGGAAAAATGGTTTCGAAAGTAGTAAGCCATTGGAGCGGAATTTAAATTGAAAGAGCTTTCAGACATAAAGGCGGCACGTGCCAAGAAGATACTTTGTTTTGAACACAAAGAATTACCTATATTGAGTTAAGGTTCACATACTCGTACTTTGAAGGTCGGTTACAGTTCCAGTTGCTATAATTACTCAATCGAAGATTTGGGATATGACTTGAATTATGTACTCCATTACAAATATTACGTGAGGAAAAAGTCCTTACCCTATCGGCAGATGCTATAATTTTTCCAACAAGACATGAATCACTATACCACTAAAGAATAACTCATCAGTGGTGTTGGCGCAGCGTGAATTCCGGCACAGATTTCCCGGTCATCCTGCACCAACTGGGCAAACACTACGACATTTAGCCGCTCGCCTAGAAGAGTATGGGACAACACGTGATTTTGCTAGGAAAGGCCGGCCCCGCAGCCGCTGTTCTACTGAGAATTTCGCAGCTGTGGTTGAAGATGTCGTAGAGGACAACCGGGTATCGACCAGAAGACGTACCACACAATTGGGCATCAATCGGCAGTCCTTGCAGAGAATTTTTGTGAAAGTCTGTAAGATTCTCCTTAACGAAGTGCAGACAATGCATCAGCTGTAAGGTGTTAACCGCCAAATGCGTGTAATCTACGCTCAACCCATCCTAAATCACGACTGCGTGGGAGACGATTTTTCATCAAAAATCATCATGAGCGACGAGGCTCATTTCCGTCTATGTAAATATGTGAATAAGCAAAATTATCGCTTCTGGGACGCCGAAAATCTGCGTATTACCCACGAAGAGCTATTACACCTGCGTAAAGTTGCTACATAGTGTGCTTCTTACGCTGAAGGCGTCACCGGGCCTTATTTTATCGAAAACGCCACAGTCGTCGTTTGGCCACTACTGTGGACAGCGAATGCTACAAAGCCATGCTCGACGACTTTCTCCTTCCTCAATTGGATGAATTAGGACTGGAGAACATGTGGTTCCAATAGGATGAAGCAACAGCGCAAATTGCACGATCCACAACAGCAATTCTGAGGACTGCATTTTCGGGTCGCCTGATCTCTCGTTGCGATGGCGATGGCGCGATAGTTAGCTCATTGGACTATCACGCAGAGAGTCTGGGTTCGATTCCTAGCTGGGTCACCAACAATTTTTCAAATGGCCATCACACTTTCGGCGGGTAATGGCAAACTTCCCAAAGTAAAATTGCCTACGAAAAAGCTTCTAAGGAGTGCCGTTCGGATTCGGCGATAAACCGTAGGCCCCGCTCAGATGTGACAAAAATGAAAACATGAGCAACACAAATGAGTGTCATGAAGCTTGGCCATGGCCCATACCGATTTTTTTTTTTTATCTCTCTAGCCCGACAAGATCGCCGGACTTAACCGTTCCAGACTTTTTTGTGTGATTTTTTGAAGTCACGAGTCTATGTCAACAAGCCTCAGACTCTTGCAGCCTTCAAGGAGAATATCTGTCAAGAATGCGTGTGGACCTTTCGCCAGAAGTTTTGGCAAGTGTGATGGAAATGCTATAAATCTGGACCGAATGGTCATCAATTCGGGCAGCGGCCACTTAGCCGCTTTCAAGTTCTCGACTTTATGGAACAACAATTTAAGGCATCAAATAAACATAATCTAAAACCAAAACCAACGTTTTTTCTTTATAAAAAGAGTTACAGCCAAAGAACATTGGGTAACAACTTTTCCGCCCCCTTGTACCTATACCTGTGTATTAAGAATGCTCTGCCCGAAGAATAATACGAGTAATTCTTCAACCACTAAACTTTACAGGTGAAAACATAAACGTTTCTTAGGAGTACTATGTATAGATCATTGGCAATTGAACCCGACTATCCCTAGTATGGTGAAGAATGCATATAAGCTATGAACCAAACAACCGAAATATGTTCAAACACCAGAACATTCTGCTGGGACAACACAAAGTAACAAGAATAAGTTCGCCAATATCAGCTTAACAGACGATCAGGACCCAAAGTAAAAGAAAGACAGTGGTATCAAGGACCGATTCTATGAGTTCCGTGCTGGGACAAGTGCTTAATGTCCTAGGCGATAAGGAAAAACAGCACGGTCAGTAAACAGGTGTAAAGCCTGCACAATACAACATTTGGCAATAGATTCTAGCTTAAAGACTTCGTTTTGGGGGCTCTTCAGTATACTGAATGTCCAAACCTACCGGTCGGCTAACAAGATCACCTCTTTGTGGCCAAGGTACTGATGCGGATAACTCCAACATCGAAGAAGAGGAAATCCTGTGAGCAACTTTGAGATCGGAAGACTGCAGTCACAGAAACCTAAAGCACTCTTCCAATGTGCCAGGTTTCGCTCTACTGTGATATCGTATTTTGAAGATTAATGCCGTCTACCGCATACAAAGAAAACAACAACACTGTGGCGCTGGCAGCCCGGTGTGGGCCATGTCCTAGCTTCTTGACTCTCATTTGGGTTGCTTAGAAGCTTGTTCTAGGCAATTTTACTTTCGGGAGTTTGCCATTGTCCCCCGAATGGGTGATGACGGTTCGAAAAATTGTTGGCGATGCCGGGGATCGAACCACGGACCCTCTGCGTGATAGGCCAATGAGCTAACCATCGCGCCATTGCCACCACGGCATACAGGAGAGCATAAAGTGCCGCTGGTTACGTAAAACTAGATCAATTCATGAGCTCTACGAGCAACAACAGAAACAACTTTGCTTCTTACAAAAGCAAAAAGGAATACAAGTGCTGCCGAATTGTTTGAAGCAGAGGTAGAACTTCAGTCCGATCTTAATGACTTCTCAGTCTACGGAAAATTTCGAAGAATTAATATGTGATGTTCTCTACGGCCTGAAACCTTTTGTCAATTAACTGAATGGTCCTTCTCAGCAAGGCCCAGACCCGGAAACTCCATTATTGACCATATTTTTACAATTCCACACTTATCGCTCATTTGGCGAAATTATGATAAATAAACTTGCCTGATTCTGCAAGAAGATCATGCTCACTACTTCGGGGTAGGAATGATGATGACTTTTTGTGAGACACTTACGAATATTGAAGCAGAAGCACCAAGGATTTGTCTGCCGGTGATCGAAAGTCTAACAAAGCAAATACTGTTCTCAATAAAAGACATACAACATAGAGAACTCGGCCAAAACATACATTAGACAGGTAGAACTTCGAAGTGGTCAACGACCATAACTTTAATTTCGGCTCAAAATGTAATTGAGCAGCGTGTACAAGTGAAGGGCAAATTCAACCGGCTTGGTATATGAAATTTTAAGCAAGCAGAGTGCGAGCTGGAGCAGAGTGGTGGCTGAGACCGAGGTCAACTCTGAACAGAAGCGCTATCTTAGAATGTAAGTAAGAATAACGGAAAACGTTTTAGTACAAATTGAAACGAAATACTACTTGGCATTCGCTGTTTGTTTCGCCTTAGGATGCAATAAAGTAATAAAGCTTTGTCAAGACTGTGTATGTCATGGAAACAGGGATGTTAAATTGAATCCACAATCTGGATAACCATATAAAAGACCTTACTTAACCTAACCTCGTTTGCTTTGATGGGCCTTGGAGGAAGGGCTTTAAAGCCAAACTCTGCAAGAGCCGCAGAGACGTCGACTTAACTAACAAAATGCATGTCATTCGGCTAAAATCGCTGGGTCAGACAGTAAGGTTCCCACCCCAGGACGACTTCGTCTTGGGGGTGTGAAAATCGCCAAAAGCCTAGCAACCTGCGTAGGCAGGCCAGGGCCACTGCGCGCTGTTTGCTCAAAAGCGCATTTCTTCGTTTCACAAGATGCGGAACATAGTCATCATTGACAGCAAGTGTAAGCTTAAGCTGCGTAGATAAATATCGATGAGAGAGGCTTATCAATAATTGGCGCCAGACGGTTTTGCCGAAAACTGGAGCAAAATATAAAACTTTTCAATCGTTAAAAAATTTTAATTTGCTATTGACAGTGGTGTTATTTGATCCAAAACATCGATCTATCTCAACACTTGCATAAGCTATGTTCCTGCCATACAGTAATAATCATAAGCATGCCGGGCCAACAATATTGAGACTTCACTCCTTGTAAATGCCTAATCATATTCACAGACCTCATGCAGACTCGGTTTCAAGTTCATATATCCGGCTTTGAATAGCACGGCGGATAGATTTGTTGCTTATTTAATGGTATTGCACATAAAGTGCAATATTGATCGCATTCGCTAATAAGAAGCATGCAGTAATATTTTCTATGTATTCTCAGTATCGGCTGTGAGGTAACTGCCACCACTAGGAAAATATTGTGAGAAGTTTTGACATCGGGCGACTAAGAATCAGTTGCAAAGCTACAAAAATGCCATCAGAAATGTGCTCGGTTTCGCAGGCGGATTAAGGGAATTTAAGGAACGCAAAACGAGCAATATTGCTGGACTTTGGTCTTGAATAATTGCAAGTTACAATGACTAGGGGGTAAAGAGATCGGGGAGGTATTATATAAGCGAGTTGACTGGCTTAAAAACGAATCAAAATACGAGTATATCGGACTACGTCCGGAAGTGATCGTGAGGCATGTAATGGTTGAATGACTCATATTATGGTCAGTTTCACTAGAATACTGGTTGTAAAAATAGCGATAGAAGAAGGTGAGACAGAAGGGACAAGGCGCAGTTATTCGAGAATGTGAATTGAATGTGAATTGGTATAAGATATAACACACAATTTGGAATCCTATCATTCAAGAGTGTAAACAGGTCTTAGGCGACCTTGCACAGACGGGTATTGTTCTCGCCTTATATACAGGGGCCAGATCAGTGGAGTTAAAATATCTTTTGCATCTTTCAGCAAAGCTAGAGATTTCGCAGAATTATTGGCGACATCAAATATGTGGGCGTTCCAAAGTAAGATGTCTTTGACACACATACCAAGAATTGCAAGTTTTTTTTTCATTTTGAAGACGCTAACGCCCTTCCTAGATAATCCTCCCTTCATTGTTGATTTTAATACCGCAACTAAGTAGAACTTATCAAGCAGTTTTTATTTCATAAGTTAGTCACGATTGGTAGGACACTTTCCAATGGAAGACCCTACATATTCCGCTTTCTTAACGCGGTTTCAATTTATCGCGCAAGGTCCAACGGTTTAGTTCGTTGAAGACGGCGTAGTATGTTTCGTTCGTCCAAGACTTCTAGGACTGTATTGTTGATATGGCCGCTTAACCGGACTTTATGTTTTCGTGCGCAGTTCCTGACTTCATCTTCCACGAAAGGGACTCCGAGGTCTCGATGCAGGTCATTATTTCTTATAAACCATGGGGCACGCACAGATTGTCGTAGCACTTTATTTTCAAAAGTTTGTATTATATTTACATTTGATTTCTTAGTACAACCCCAGAGTTGTATACCATAGGTCCACACCGGCTTAAGCACTTGCTTATAAAGAAGCAGCTTGTTTTCTAAGCTTAGCTTGGAATGTTTACCAAGTAGCCAGTACATTTCTCTGTATTTGGCCTCTAGTTCTTTTCGTTTCTTTCTAACATGCGTTTTCCATTTAAGCTTCGCGTCAAGTGTCATTCCCAAATACTTAGCCTCGTTTGCAAAGGGGATACACATTTATAGAAATGGGCAAGTGATTTATCTTTCTGTAGGTGAAGTCAACATGTACAGATTTTGTCTCATTAAGGGTAATTCGCCAGATCTTTGTCCACTCGTAGACTTTATTTAAGGCAGTCTGGAGTTTCGCCGTTGAGTCTTCTATTGATTCTCCAACCGCTAAGATAGCGGTGTCGTCAGCAAAAGTAGCGAGAACAGTATCCTCGACGTGTGGTATATCTCTTGTATATAAAAGGTACAAAAGTGGGCCCAGTACGCTTCCCTGCGGTACTCCGGCTAGGATATCTTTAAATTTCGAAACATCATTTCCGTATCGAACGCGAAAAATTCTATTTTCAAAATACCTTGTCAATATATTATAAAGCTTTAATGGCAAAATTCGTCGCAGTTTGAACTTCAAACCTTCATGCCATACTTTGTCAAAAGCTTGTGAGACGTCAAGAAATACGCTCGAACAAATCTTTTTTTCTTCCAGGGATCTTTCAATTACATCAGTAATTCTATGCACCTGATCAATTGTTGAATGCTTAGTCCGAAATCCAAATTGATGGCTGGGAATAAGATTTTGGTTTTCGATAATTGGGAGAAGACGTTTTAGCAAAATCCTCTCAAAGATTTTCGACAGGATCGGTAGAAGAGAAATGGGTCTGTATGATTTTTTATCGTTTGGAGGTTTTCCTGGTTTTAGTACCATAATGACTTCTGCAACTTTCCACTGGCTTGGCACGTATTCAAGCCTCAGAGCCGCGTTAATAATGTGTAAGAGCTTTATAAGTGCTTTTTGGGGTAGCATTTTCAGAACTTCTCCGGTAATAAGGTCATCATACCCCGGAGCCTTCTTTGGTTTTAATTTCCTTATTACAGGTTTGATTTCAGCAAGAGTTGCATTTGTCGTTACAAAATTACTATATGCTATTTCTAAAGAATTGGTGCCGGGTGCCAGTGTCGGGCCGTCGGAGGGCTTGAAAATTTCTTCAAGATAGTCGGCAAAAACTTCCGCTTTTTCCTTATCCCCCTTAGCCCATTCGTTATTGCCGACCTTGATTGGTGGCGCGGGGATTTTGGGCCTTTTTAAGCATTTTAAAGCTTTCCAAAGCGAGTAATTTGTTTCTTTTCCTGCCGTCAGGTTTTGAACATATGTATTTACTTCGGAATTTCTTCCTAGATAATGACTGGGTGTTTAAGTTTCGCTTTAACGACAGCAAACAACACTGTGTCTTGGAATTGGCTCCCCTATTAGTTATGCTGTTAACATTGGAATTAGAAAGTTGTTGAATTTCTTACTGCAATAAATTTAATAAACCAGATATAGAAATCTTATTCAAACTAGCCGAAAGCCCTGGTAGCTAGTGCTATAGTATAGATTACAAAATTGTAATTATATTACCTTTTTTTTTAAATAAATAATTATAACATTGGAATTAAATGCTAAGCATAGTAAAAAAGAGATGATTGATGAAAGTTATAAAGAGTGTTGTAGACAGAACGGAGCCCTGGGGCACACCAGTATCTATTAAACAAAAATTATATAAGAATTTAACTAAACGTTCAAAAATATAGTTTCTAATCCATTGAAGAAGGGATTCTTTAATCCCGAATTCATGCATTTTCGACAAAAAAAAAAGGCTGTCAAATGCCTTAGAAATAACAAATGCAACTAGCTGTGTAGATCTTGATTCCGCTTTTCGGTGAAACACGCTATCAAATCAACAGTGGATGAAAATTGATCTGCCCGTCATTGAAAAATTTTTTATGACATGACGTAAATGCAAAGGGTCTGAGAAGAGGGAAGAATTATGAATGAAGAGTAGGATAGATAGGAAGGTTACGCAGTGGTGTTGCCAGCGTGGAGAACACCTCTTCAGAAATAGGGAAGATATTCTACTGCATGAGTGTGAGTGTTTATTTTCTCCACTGAAGATTCAACGCCCTCGAGTGTATACGGGGAGAAAGCATTTACCTAGAAGTGTGAAGCTGCCCGCAAACTGTGTTGCAAGCCGGCTTGCATTGTCCAGGAAGCGTTGGCATGGACGATTTCTAATAAACGACTGAAATTTGTTACTGCCTTTGGGTCATCGTAGTTTCATTTATTATTTTATTATTTATTTATTTATTATTATTTCAATAAACCTCTTACACAGTAAGCTCAGAGCTTATAAGGTTGTGGAAGATTTACAATTACATAGATAATTCACAATATCAAAGTTAAAAAGCAAAAATGGAAGTACTATGAGAGTTAGTAAAAATAATGATACAGAATTCAAAATGTTATTGTTACAATTAATAAAAATATAAATATAAATTTAACTTAAAAAATATTGAACATATAAATTTAAGGAAAAGAAGAGGAAGAAAAGGAGAAGATAAAGAAAAAGAAGCTTGCTTTTAAAGAGAGGATTCAACTGCTAAGATTTGATAAATATATAGTTATCTGTTTTTTGAAATGTAGTGCGTCGTCTATTCCCTGTAATTGAAGAGAGAGCGGGTTCCAACGACGAGTAGCGGCAATGAAAAATTGTCTCTCAGATGTTAGGCAAGAGAACCGCGGCAGAATTAAACAAGAAGATCTGTTTGATACTGGAAATCGAAGCTTATTAAACAAATATGATGGGTGACGTGTTTTCAAAATATTGAAAAAAATATTGAAAAAAAGAACCAGTGTCCGAAACTTGATGTAGTTTTCGAAAGTCATGCTCAGTAGATTTTTAGATAAATTGATCATACTTCCTCAGACCATATATATAACGAATGATGCTATTAAATGCTACCTGTAACTTTCTTTTGCTGGCAGCATCACAATTATAAAAGATTTCACAACCATAAATGAGAACTGGAATTGCCAAAGACTTTGCAAGTAATAGGCGTGTGTTCAAGGGAGTAAAATAAACTATGACATTAATATGATCGTTCCATGTAAGCGTTCTGTTGAACACCACGCCTAAATTCTTTGAGAAATTTACAAAATTTATTGACAAGCCATTTACCTTAATGAGTAGGAAATATGTTAAATCTAAAATTTTCTTAGATATCACTAGACAGTTGCATTTAACTGGATTCATGGTCAAACCATTTGTTACTGACCAATCTGAAATCAGTTTGAGGTCTTCATTTATTTTTCAGACACAGTCTTCGATAAGGCCAAGGGCAAAACTTTTATAAACTTGTACGTCATCAGCGAAGATATGCATCGACGAATGCTTAATGACACCAGAGATTTCATTGATATACAGCATGAACAGAAGAGGGCTCAGAATTGACCCCTGAGAAACACCTCTCGTCAGGGGAAGAAATTCAGATAAATAATTATCAACGGCCACCACCTGTGATCTTCCGGAGATATCAATCTTATTGCTACCTGTGAGACGTGAAAGTAGTGTTGACACAGGACTGTGTGGCCGACCGTATCGAAAGCCTTCGAAAAATGTAAGAGGACTAAGAACGTCATATGACCTTCATCTAAATTTGACCTTATGTCATCTATAACCTTAAGCAAAGCAGTAGTGCAGCTATGTTTGACACGAAAACCAGATTGGACAGGAGTCAACAACTTGTTACGGCTTAAATGTTCACTCAGTTGCTTTTGTATTATACGTTCGCAGATTTTTGCGAGATATGGCAATATAGAAATAGGTCTATGCTCATGGAGTTTTTTGGAATTGGGATTATTTTTGCCATTTTCCACCGTTGGGGAAAAACTCCAGTTGTCAATATCGTGTTCATCGTATGCGTTATGTATGGCAAGAGCAATGGGAGTATAGCTTTTATAAACACTGGGTGTATTCCGTCAATTCCCACTGCATTAGATTTTAAAGAAAGAAAGCTTTCAAGAACATCTCGACTGTCAACATTTACAAAACCAATACCCGTATCTCTTGAGGGTGCAGCACAATAGAAAGAGTAATTTACTCTCGTAAGTTCAGGCCGAGGATGCGATAAAAATTTGCGGTTTAGATCGTTAACGTCTATGTTACAAGAAAAACCTGGATTTAGCTTTCCCATGCCCAAATCCCGTATGTTTTTCCACAATACACGACCTCCCGCATTTGTTTGGAAACGGTTGGCATAAAACTGGACCTTAACAGCTCTAATCTCTCGTACGACAGTATTGCGCAAAGTTTTATAGGCTTGGTAGAGTTCTTCAACCCGATAACGCTTCCAGCGACAATAGGCCTGATCACGCTGCGCGATGAGTTCCCGTATCTCCCGAGAGAACCATAATGTTGACTTTCTTCCAGATACCCTAGTTTTTAATGAAACATGAGTATCAAAGAGAATATTTATATTGTTATGCAGGAATTCAAGCTGGTCATCTGGTCACGGCATGCGATAAACAGAGTCCCATGGTATATTTTGTATATGCTGCTCCAAAGAAAATCTATCAACACTTCTAAAATCTCTGAAATGGTAAAAGGAATTCGGACGTTTATCAACAATAAAATCATAAGTGAGAAATAATAGGTCATGCTTAGAGAATGCTGATGCAGAAAGTTGGTCGTATAGTAGTACACTATCAGAGTGACTTACAAATACCACATCCAGCAGGGTACTAGAAGTTCCAGTAAAATGTGTTGGGACAATATTATTTATAGGATGCAGATCATAGCAAATCATGGTTTCGCATAAATGCCTGTCAGTGATGAGATTGCTATTAAGGTCAACACAGATAATAATATTAGCCGCATAAATGGACATTTCTTCGAGTAAAGCATACAATGGTAATAAATCCACATAGTTGTTGGGTCTGTAGACTACTCCCAAAAGCAGACTGCTGTCACAACCGATAATTTCTACAAACACATAGTCAATAGCAGAACCAACAGGTGAAAAATACCTTCTCCCATAACTAATACCATCTCTAAGGTAAAGTGCGGCCCCTCCACCAACACGATTGTGTCTATCACAACGAAAGAGTTTGTAGCCGTTAAGTGAATAAACTTTATCTTCTATCCCTGGTGAAAACCAAGTTTCTGATACACAGACTGCATCTACATTCGACTTCTCAAAGACATCTCTAAACTCATCAAGTTTTGGACACAGGGTCTGTGCATTTATATGAGATACGAGTATTTTAAAGCCATTTCTTCGACCACTAAGTACATTAACCATCGCGCGCAGAATTCCACCACTACTACCACTAGCTATGGAACCGCCAATCCCTGCATTTACATCAACCATATTGGAGTACTATTACTGATAAAACAAGGAAGGGACGCACACAAAATTCACCTGGATGCGTTGACATTTTCTCTATTTTAAAGCAATTATAAATGAATTTAAACTTATAGCATATAAGCAAGCAAAAGGAATGAGAAAGGGATATAAATAAAAAATATGGGTAAAGAAAAGATTTATACGACTCAGTTTTTGGTCGTATTCCACGTACTTTGGAAAGACGTTGCAGACATTCTTTGGTCGTTTGAGAAGATTTTTCCTATTTTTGATTCTATCGGACTTGTGTTGTAGGACTGAAAATACATTTTTTAACCCTGACAGGTTCTTTACTCGAGTCGTACTACGCCTTTTCTTTTGTTTGATAATGTCCGTCCAATGGGGTTAATCATTTCAAGGAGAATAGTGTCTGTAGCAGCAGTACCCACGTCGCTATCGAGGAAACTTAACGAGCAGTTAGATTTGCTCAAGAAATTGTTAAGTCCGGTTCTTTAAGGAAGTTTTGGGCTGACATGACACAATGACGAGCTTAGAAGACATACCGCATCGACCTTGTACTTATCAGTGCGAAAGGTCAAAAACAAGTCCATAGTGTTCGTGATGTGACTATCAATGTTAAGTATTCGTTTTGGCGCGTTCACAAGCTGGACCAAATCATTTTCCGCAATGAAGAGTCGAGTTGTTATGTAGTTTGAGGTTTTTGTAAATAGAGCAGTAGTGGATAGTTTGCCCACGGAGATGGAATTTCAACCACATGAAGTTGAATTCCGATTTTGAAACAGGGATGACATTCTGTTGGAGTAACTGGCGTGACCGCAGTGAAAAAAGAATAATGGTACTAGTTCGAAATCAGGTAGTTTCAGAACTGAATAATTCGACAGGTATCGACGAGGCAGGCACTAGGTCATTGCTTTTGCCTTTTGACAATAACACAGATACGAATGTGACTTAGTGCAAGCAAATGCATGATGCCGCGGTGAGAAAATGTGGGATTCCCGCGCTATAGTTTCTCTCTTTTTACGCAGTGAATTTTGCAAGTGAACTGGTGTCACGTACGCACCTACTTGTTTGAGGTCAGCTCGGTACTCGGAAGTAGAAGAGAAATGACGTTCGAAAAATCTTCTATAAGCTTAAAGGTATTAGAGTAACATATCTAAACCAAGCCATATGAACAAGAGAACATGAAAAAAAAAACACTCTGGCGCTGGCAGCCTGGTATGGGCCATGGCCTAGCTTCTTGACACTCATTTGTGTTGCTCATGTTTTCATTTTTGGCACATCTGGGCGGGTCCTACGGTTTATCGCGGAGTCCGTACGGCACTCCTTAGAAGCTCTTTCGTAGGCAATTTTACTTTCGGGACTTTGCCATGGCCCGCCGAAAGGGTGATGGCGATTTGAAAAATTGTTGGTGACCCAGCCAGGAATCGAACCCAGACAGTCTGCGTGATAGTCCAATGAGCTAACTATCGCGCCATCGCCATCGCCATCGGCATGACAACATGATCGTATTAAAAATATGGAAAGCCCACCTCTAGGAAACGTTAAACACGAAAATACCACTATCTGTTAGAAAACATTATACAATCCGAAAGAAGGCCGCAAAAACCTCGGTTCACCTGACTAAATCAAAGTGAAGATTGCTTATCCAAACCAATCCTCTGGATCCGACTCTTTTCAGCTGGAGTTGGGATCTGGTAACTTCAGGCGCTTACTTTTATATTTTATTGGTCAGAGGAAGTCATGACTGCATCTCTTCGGCTGATGCGGAGAGAGCCAAGAATAAAACACAATATTCCCGACCTATTTATCGATTTTTAAATTACATACGATAGCGTCAATAGGGCCTTGAGATAAAAGGCTAAATCTGATTTTGAATTTCCGGCCAATTTCATTCGACTATGAATAATGGGAGGCCGATGAAGGACTTTCGTTGTTCTTCAGAGTCAGAAGAAACGTCACCTTATTTTTGATGCTAAAAAGGGTTTCATCCAGACTAGCTGTTTAACATCATACTTAAAATTATTGTAGTAGATAACTCAAAAGCCATCACAAGAGATTTTTGTGAGATATCAGAGTCATCTGGCCTTTTATAAAGCTGCCGTAGCACGAAAACGCTTTTGTTAACGCTCATTAGTTAAATCGGTTTTTTTATGGATCAAGATTCTTTCGCGATTCTTTCCTAAGCCGAACAACTGGCTTATGCAATGACCCGCAGAGCTCTTTATTAGAACCTCCAAACATTCGAGACCAACGTTCATCGGTACCTCTCTTTCTATTCACCCTAATTTTTCATCGCCCGCGTTGTATGCAATCATTTAAAGGGTGCCATTTGCCCCTTGAGCGCGCGCCAATTATAAAAAAAAACAAAAAAAAAGACAGTTGAGTAAGAAAGCCCTATCTCGAGCTTGAAAGAGGCACTATACAGGATCATTATAATCCCTGACTTGTTACAAGGTGCAGAGATATGGACATGGACATAGTTTTCGTGTGATATTTGGCCCGTCTGCGTTGACGAAGCGTGGAAGAGATGGCTGTACAACGAGAGGACTTTGTCAAAAGGCTTTGCTGACAGCGGTTAATATGGCGAGGTCTTCAGTTTTACACCTCAGTTGGTGCAACATTATAAAAAGCATCTAGGTAGGGATCGATCAAGCTAGAAAGGAATATAAGTTGAGATTCAGGGCCCTCTTGGTCTGTAAGATGCTCAGAGGGATCGAACTATCAAAGTGTTGGTTGAATGTCCTGTCATCTAGCTGATTGACAGTCAGATGATATGGAAATTCCCATGTTGAGGTGCTGAATCCATGTGATAGCTATGGTAACTTTCTTTTCCCAAGCCTAAGTTAATAATCTTGAGTTTGCACGAGTAAATCCGAGTGTGATCAAACTTAACAAGGCGGACTTCAACAATTAAGGAGCGATTTTCCTCTTAAATGCTCTTTGGCTGAATTGAATCAACTCAGATGTATCTAAGACCACATAAACATATCAATCGTACTTAGGCAAAGGATGATAAGTCTAAGAGATTCTCAAGCAACACTTGAAGCTACTCAACCCTGCATAAATATTTAAATTTCAATGCAAACATTTTGCCCAAAAAAAAATGCAAAGTTGTGCTAATTTTGTTTTCACGAAATTATATCAATTTACGTTACAAAAAGATAAAACTTCCTCCAAAGGATTGTAATGAGCTTATTTGCCATTCCCTCATTCTATTTTAATTAGGCTTAGCACAACTTTTAATTGCAATTTTTGTTTTCTATCTTAAACAGGAGATTAATTTCAACATCACTCAAACTCAAACTCATCTCGAAACTCAACAACCGACATGTTTTTCAGTTTTCTACATAAAAATTCAAGGCAGAGCAATTTAACAACATAATCCAGAGAGAGAGAGATGAGAAAAAGTTTACTCCTAGAGCAAAGGACGAAAAAAAAGTAAAAACAAAAAAAGGGAAAATATAGAGAGGAAATACAAAATTCAACAACAACCGGATGTATAGATAGACAAAACACTCACGTGTAGATAGAAGATACATTTAAATTCAAACCTTACAGTTACTAGCCGGAAGTTGAAAAGAACACAACTCCTTACGAGTATTTCGCTAAGTACTATATTTGTTCTAAATAGCTGTTCCACGAATAGATATTCTATTTTCACATCCTTTGGCACCTACTCATTCCGAAACCTCTACAGTTCTCTCATAATCGTTTATTCTTAAGGTGAAAGGCGTTCCTACCTCAAAGCTTCACAGCTTTTCACAGATACAATACACAACACGCAGATACAAATTGCCAACACAAACAGAATGACACACTAAAATCCACAAGATACTCATAGATCCAAAATAGAGGCAGCAGTAAGGGTAAACGTAAAGTTAAAGGCAAATGCAAATGCAAAAGCAAAGGCACATCCTTTATCATCGTCTAATTAAGCCCATGTCAAAGGGAAACCTCAAGCCCCACTGACTGTTCTAAAACTGTCTCCTCGGAAACCTCTGTCCTCATTCGTGTGAAATGTCGAGAAGCAATGTAAAACTTCCGCGTAACTACCGATGCCTCCTATTCTAGTTTCAATTGCTCCTTTTTTAGTCATCCAAAGGCCAGAAGGAATCAAAGGACTAACTGTCGGAAGGCTGAGTTGTTTCACGTGCCACTCTAGGGTTTGCCCGATGTGAGAAATGAGGTTTTATTTTTAATGCACCTGGTGAGGATACGGATATCGTAGCTAGTCGCATCTGCTGGAGGTGATTAAACGTGGTACTGCATTGCACTGCAGACTTAATCCATCCGGTAGATAGAAAAAAAAAACAAAAAACTTTTACAAAGCACTTGGGCTTCCTGTATCGTTGTATTTGAAGGGGGCCCTGTCTAGATCTACTCTCGTAGTTAGGTGCAAGGTTAATCTTGGACATTAGCTTGGAAGTTTTTACGAAGAACTCATTCTATTCAAACGGGCAAATAAAAGAGGCTTAAGTGAGCTTTTGTAATGGGCGTGTGCAAAGGATACAGGATACAAAGCAACTTTGTTCGGATCTTAATGGTGGACAGCATGTTGAGGCAATCTTTTCAGTTGGTTTAGTGAGCAATAAAATGGCGAAAGGGAGTGATAAAATTAAAGATGTACAATGAAACAAGTGAATAATCCACTTAGTTTGGTCGTTTAAAAACTATTAACTAGGATCACCCTGTACCCAGCTGGATGATATACTCGTATTTTCCAACTGAATTAAGCCCGAGAAGAAAAACGTTGTGTAATGCGCTTGCACTGTTATAAAATTCGTCCCTTTTTCGGGTTGTCGTTGTATCACTTAAACATTTAAGGGATCTCTACATCGAATGGATTTGGGATGTGATTCGAAAATATTTGTTAAACTAATTCTGGTGAGTTTACTGATAATCCGTTAGAGGTGAAATTACTCTAAAGTCACTGAAGGCAAAACGGAGGAGGTAATAGCTAGAGTTTGGGTCAGGATAACGTAACGGATTCTTTGCGAATCCAAAGAAGATACCATTGACAACTCCTCTACTTTTCCTTAGATATTTTCTTTTTGGAAAAAATGTACTTATATCAAGACTATTAATTAAGAGAAATGGTAAAAAAAAGGTTTTATTTACTTATTTTAAGTGGCGCTACAACCCGGGGTGGACCTGGGCCTCAGTCAACAAGCTTCTCCAGCCAACTTGATCCACGGCTAGCTGCCTCCAGTTTCGCACGCTTAGTTGGCTGAGGTCCCCTTCCACTTGCATGCGCCACCTGAGTCCTGGTCTTCCTCAACTGCTCTACTGTGCTGTACCTCGGGTGACTTTTGTTGTCCGAGAGTGGGCTTTGCTACTCAATTGCCTTCTTAACCCAAAGAAACAGCGGTTGGCAAGAGTTCTTCTTCGCTGGATCTCAGCGCTGGTGTCGTTGTCTGTATTTATAGCAGAGCCTAGGTAGACAAAGTCCTTAACTACCTCAAAGTTATATCTGTTGAGGGTGACGTTCTGCCCGAGACGTCGGTGTTGGTTGTCCTTTTTGCTTGACAGCATATACTTGGTCTTGCCCTCATTGACCGCTAAACCCATTTTCGCCGCTTCCGTCTCAATACTCGCGAAAGCGCCGCTGACATCACGCTGCTTTCTCCCGATTATGTCAATATCGTCGGCGTATGCGAGTAGTTGGACGGACTTTTGAAAGATAGTGCCTCTTGTGTTTGCTCGTGAGTTTTGCACTATTCTCTCAAGTACGATGTTGAAAAAAATCGCATGACAGCGCATCGCCTTGTCTAAATCCTTTCTGGACATCAAAGGTCTCGGTGAGATCTTTACCGACCTTGATGGAGCAGCTTGCATTCTCCATCGTCATCCTGCACAGACGGACGAGTTTGGCAGGGATGCCAAAACTAGACATTGCTCTGTATAGCTTGTCTCTATAGAAACTGTCGTATTTTACAGATGAGTTGGCGTATGCTACTAACCAAGTCATCGCCTGCCGCTTTGAAGAGCTCGGCAGTCAGGCCTTCCGCTCCAGCAGCTTTGTTGGACTTAAGCTTCGATATAGCTATCTTCACTTCATCCAGGTCGGGTGGACGGAATTGTTGGTCATCATTGTCCAGGTTGAAAGGCTGATCCCGTTTATTCTACCTGACAGCGGTATTTGGTCCGCCATCGCCATTATACAGTCTGCAGAAATGGTCTTTCCAAATTCTCAGCATCGACTGCGATCTTACTACGATGTTTCCTTGTTTATCTCTACAGACTTCGGTCCGGGGTTTGTTTCCGTGGCTTTTTATTTTTACCTTTTGGTAAACTTCCGAACCTCATTCCTGGAGTAGCATCTCTCAATTTCCTCGATCGCGCGCTTCTCATGCTCTTTCTTCTTCTCCTGAGAAGACGGTGTTCGTCTCTCATCTTCTGCTCATAGAGCGCGTGAGCAGCTCTGGTGTCTTTTTGCAGTGCCGCATTGCGTGCTTTTTGCTTAGCTGCATGTGCATGCCGGCATTCATCATCGAACCAGGGGTTTCGTTGTGGTGGACGAGTGAAACCCAGCACATCAGAAGCGGCATCTCTGATGGCGTTTTGGTTGTGTTTCCAATGGTCTTCGATCTTGGCGGCATTGAAACTCTTATGAAATTAAGAGACACTCGATTTGAAAAGGACTTGGTGATCTCTTGCGATTGTAGCCGTCTGACGTCGAATTTTCTCACAGCATTAGTTTGTCTTAGCGTAGTTTGGGATATCCGCAGCCGTAACTTGGCTACAACAAGGTAATGATCCGAGTCGATGTTGGCTCCTCGGAACGTACGGACATCCATAATACTGGAGGAGTGTCTTGCGTCGATCGCAATGTGATCAATCTGGTTGACTGTTGATTGATCAGGAGTTCTCCAAGTCCCCATGTGTATGTCGAGATGTGGGAACCGCGTGCGTGAATCCGTTATCGGAGGTGGTGTTGTGCAGGCTATATTTTCCGATTGTTCCACCAAAGATACCCTCTCTTCCTAGCTTTGCATTAAGATCACCGAGTTCGTCTGCAGAAGCTCATTCTCATTATTTAAGGAACCCGCACCTGTCGGAAGATGCTACTTCTACGAGGCCTTATACTAATCGTTTTAGAGTCACTTAAACTCAGTGATGACCTTATGATGATAAATCTTTACCTACACACCTTGCTTGGACTTCGGTTAAACAGGAATTCCAGCGAGATCCAGGTTTTTTTTTAAAGAAGCAAAAGGGGGAACTTAGTTGTACTAACCAGAGATTGCTTTCTGAGACATTAGGCCCATCAATGGTCGATTCCCGAAAACGAAGGGGACTATACCTTTCACTTACTTACATTGCCGTATGGGGCGCTGCAGTTCCGATATATCTAGTTGAGGTTAATTTCTATTTTAGGTTTTGCTATCCTTACTCGGTTTTCGGTAGGTAGTATCTATCGATTCTGGCGGCATAAAAGTTGTTAAGAAATTCTGGAATACCCGTTCGGCGAAGACTCTTGCAGTCTCTTGCGATTGCAGCTTTTCTGCGTTATACCATATCTTCTAAAAATAGTTCCTCTTTGCTGTAGCACTAGGAAATTCACCCACATGTTGGAAGCCAAAGACTGTTTCGTATGGCACTCACTTTAGTAAAGGGTGGACCGTCTGTTGGTATCTCTTTGATTCATATACTATTTTGATACAGTGGGGGTCAAAGCAGCTAAAAATTGATAAGCATTCTCCTCAGCTTATCAAATGACGACAATAAAAGAAAGACTACTGCACTGCCGAGGCATGAAAACCGTTTTTTTGTATGGACAGCAATTGACGATTTGGACTTGAGTGAGCTATGGTTCTAGCAAGCTGGAACTACGTGCCACCAGTGGCGTATCTAGGGTATGGAAAACAGAGCACGCCCCCTGGGCGCCACGACTGCGAAAAAATTGTTGGGCACAAAAGTTTCAAGAGTCTTCAAGAGTACACAAAAAAAATAGAGATTCTTATTTGAAACCATGAAAATCTGCCCACAGTTGTGAAATCGAAGTCTACAACTAGATGGAGTGCAAGGGTCAAAGCTGTAAAGCCCACAAACAAGCACCTTGAGGAGATTCTGCAAGTCTTTCAGGCCTCCAGTGCCACGGAGACCTTAGACACAAAAAGTGACGCCAGGCAACTGTACAACCGTATCTTGACTCCGATTTTTTGACTCTATTTGGATTTTGGTCCTGCTTATTCCTATTGGCCGAGTCCAGAAAAGATTGCAAGATCCGACGATGAACTTCCACTATGCCGCCTTGGACCTGGAAAGTCTAAGAGATCATTTTTACAATAAAAGAGAAACGTTAGTGAATTAAGCTCTGCAAGATGGGCTTAGTCTGCATTAAGAGTGAGAGGTTGAGACCGAAAGACGCACAAGGGGAACAAAAAGGATTGCTGGCGAAACAACGAAAGATGCCGGATTAACAGCAAAACAGGAAATCGAGCGAGCTATGAAGGAAACAATCGACCGCCTTCACACAGAAACGGATGATAGATTCATTAGTTTGCACGACTTTGACAAGAAATTTGGATTTCTATTTGAGATCGGCATCAGCTACGACGTCCTGAAGACTAAATGTGAGAATTTTGGCCAGACCTACAATAGCGACGTTGATGGTCAGCAGCTTTATGAAGAGATTTTGGACTTCAGAATGATGATCAGCACCAGGACCAACATCAAACTAACACGGCTTTAAGACATTCAGCTATACATCATGCATCATGCAATACGGAGATGAGAGTGTCTTCCCAAATCTTCGAATCGCCATCCAAATATTATTAACCATTTCGGTTTCCATTGCTAGCTATAAAAGATCGTTTAGTGAGAGGGGGGGCGCGATTACAACACTTGCCATAGGCGCCATAGTACTCAGTTACCCCATTCGGTGCCACACAAGTCGTCCAGCAACAAGTTGGTCGTCCAAGTTAAATAACCTGCAATCAGTGGTTTTAATGATGTTGCTTATTCGCTAGAGAGCTGCAGTTGGAATTTTACTGAGGAGTGCCATTAAAGATCGGCGTTACGCTAACAATCCAGAGATGATTCAGGCACTTAAAAACAATATTTTTCAAGCTACTCGTAACACGAGGTCGAAACCATCGAATATGTACTAAAAAATTGAGCTAATAGAATATATAGAATGGCCTACTGCCAAACCAGCCAACGTAATTATGGTGTATTTTTTTTTCAATAAAGCAACAATATTTGGGTAGCCGCTGCTGATAAAATAGTGGAGCAGGCACTATTCTCTTTGAAATGAGATCCATTATCCGTCATCGGACGAAAAGTATCAAACTAGAAAAAGCGCCGCTCAGGGTTACAGAAATGTTTTTCTTACAAAATCAACCCAACAAAGCAAATCATTAGATAGCCCAAACGAACCGCGAATGTCTGTAACGCCGTTTTTAAGCTTGTGAAACTTCAATACAGACAAAATCTCAGGCAAGAAATACTACAACGTCCCAAAGACAGAAACAATTTTTCTATCTCATCCCCATTAACATTTTAGCCGCCAGATTCTGGATAAGTCGAATCTGCTTTCCGCACATTTTGAGGCCACCTCAACGCTTCAAGATATTGCTTTGTCCTAAGAACTGAATACACCGAAAATTAGATTCGATTGGACGAATCCACTATCGAACTCGAGTAGCAGCAAAAACACTTAGGACTCTTTCCGAGTTCTAGAAAACAGCATCCCATTCAGCCGTTCCTAAGGCGAATCTTCTTCACTCTCTTCTTACAGAGTCATTATACTTTCGTTACTTTTCTCACGCTGGGCCATGAAATATCTCGAAACACGAAAATTGCTCAATCTGCTGTAATACAGTTGTCGTAGCAACATGGTCCACTAGTGACTTGACGGCATGCCTCACCGAAAAGTGGAACTAAAGTCTACACAATTCTAGTGAAAGCAAAATTTGATATTTGTTTCCTTTTAGGATTGAATTTACTTTTCAGATGGTTCAGTTCAATCTTTCTTGGATGTTTTCATTTCTGATATTCACAAAATAAATTCTGGTGTGCCGCAGGGCTCCGTTCTGTCTACGACACTCTTTTTTATTCTCTCAAATACCTCTAGTCTGCTACTTTTAATTCAATATATTGCTTTGATGGCGGCGGTACTCCCTGAATTTCATATCATATACTCAGGTCCGCTGAACACAGCATAACTAAATTGGAAAGCCATCAATGGAGTGGAATTTAAAGCTTTCAAATGCAATGCTGTCTGATAAAGAATAATTTAAACACTCTGCCATTATACATGGATGGCACTTACATCGTTGAAGCCATTCTTCATTCCCGGTAGTGCGTCACCAAAATCGCAGTGAAATCCCTGGGTTTCCTTAAACGATGTAAGAAATACATTAGCCTCTTATTTCTGACAAGGAAGTTAAACGCCCAAAATTGTTATACAATGCTCACATCCGGCCTCTTTGCATTTGCTGGATGTTATTCAAAATCATGCGATAAATCTCATAGATGGTGCCAAATTAACACAGTCAATTAATACTTTCGTTCACTGATGTAATATCTCCTGTTTCACCTTGTTCTATCGCCATTTTCACAACCAGAAGTCCCTAATTGCATTCCGCCCCTTCAATCGCAATAGACTCGTTTCTATGAGACCCCCTCTATCGAACGAATTCTAAAATATTTTGATTTTTTCATAAGCCATCTTTAATCGATCACTTTGTTTTCTAGGCGTTACAACTTCCATACATTCAAAACCAACGTACGTACATCAGACTCAAAAACGAAATCTTTAGGTTTATTGCGGATATAAAAGCTAAGTATCTAAAACAAATAACAGAAAACAACTAAACACGCGGATCCTGCCCAGTTTTAAATCCACTTGATTGCTGTATGAGTACAGATCTTAATATCGCAGTACCACTTGTGTGTGAAAAAGTCTTTACAAGAGCATCTGAAACTTAGCCTCAGTACAACCTTTTTATTTTTGTTATAACCCCAATGACGTTATAAATCAATCACTGACTAGATTTTGTTTCCGCAACCTTTACCTTATATTACGAAAAATTCAGCTCACGGGAGGCACTACATTACAACCATTCCATAGGTTAAAAAATCCAACCAAAACCCCATCAGAATAACTCCGAAATATCAGGATAGTAGGAACTCATCAACGTATAACAACCGCAATCTGCGGCATTGTGTCAGATCCAGATACAACCCGAATTCTCATGTGCATACTCGTATAAATCCAACATTAGAATCTTTTATGCGAATACTCGTATATCTTTTATCTCTTAAGCTTTCATGAAGCCGTCATCAAAAAAGAAAAAGTGATGCCTCACAGAACCATCGACCAACGTCGAGTATCCTTGTTTGAATGGT
The DNA here is from genome assembly GCA_928272305.1 of Volucella inflata. Classification (NCBI taxonomy): domain Eukaryota; kingdom Metazoa; phylum Arthropoda; class Insecta; order Diptera; family Syrphidae; genus Volucella; species Volucella inflata. Next base: position 158,157,874 of record OV743716.1, read on the forward strand.
CAGTTCTCGGTTCATATTCGTAATACTCCAGCAACGATTTACCTTTTCCGCTTCTTATATCCTTATATCCGTGCTCCGTTAAACGTAAAAAATTCCTTCAACTAAGGAATGAGAAGGTTTAGGTTAATGTACGGGTATCTAGCTATATTTATGAATATAAAGGAGTACGAGTATGTATCTCATTTTAGCAAACCCAACCCTGAGCATAACTTGAATTCCTGAATAAAACACTTGACCAAGATGAGAGAACGATAGAGAGTTCTTTATGCCACCCACCTTTCAATCCATCCCACACCCAACCCCAAGACTCTCTACTATATATTGCTGCTGTGTTCATTATTTATGCCCATCCACACTTCCAAGGACATCAACGAGAAATAATACTCGTAATCATGATTATCCTGAAATATTCCAAGTTCTTTCTATCGTCCTCATTTTTTTTTTCTCGCTGTGTTTGGTTGTTGTGTTCATATTTTACTGAGATGAGGATAAAAAAAAAAAACGTAAACGTATCTGAAGCCTAAACTCCTAGCTGCGGTCGTCGATGCGGCTTAGGAGTGTTCCTAGCGTTGTCCATAGATTTTCTTGTAGCTGCAGATAGATACTCGAGTAACTGGGTTACATTATTCATTACCTCTAACAGAGCACAGGCATTCAGGATGATGGTGTCCTTCCACAGTATCCATTCGTTTTTGATTTATAAAACGACAGAGAATACCCAAGCACTGTGTAAAAGGTTAGCCTATTCTTTATTTTACGCGCTAGTCGCCTTTCCTGCTGAGGTGTATTTGAAGAATTTTTTTCCTTGACTCCACAGCTGGCCCTTGAATTTATTATACGAATACTCTGGTTTGTGGTAGGGAAAGCCTATAGTTCCTTCGTTGCTTCGCATTAGTTCTGTTTAATAAACAAAAATTGTAGTGGTAAGTTGTAAATAAGGCAGAGGACATAAAGCAATAAAGAAAATAGGCACGAATTCAGATTAATGGGGGAATGAAAGAGCAGAAAATTGAATACAAGTAGTTTTGGTAATTGCTGTAATTAGGAGGGATTACAGAATGTCCTTGACTTACTGATAAATTAAAGTGGGTGAGCGAGGTTGTGACGTCAGTGGTATTTAAGATGTTTTACCGAGAATTTTTGAAGAAAAGTAAGTTGTCACTATAGAGCTGCGGTAAACGTCTTTGAAATACCCATAACATTCAACCGATTGTGTGTGAGTTAGTCTTGTAATTGCTACAAGGACTACGAAAACGTTCGTATTCAATTTGACACAGATATTGACATTGTTGAGTTGGTTCGTTTTGTAAGGACCTTCATTATATCTTTCATCAAATGCGATATAGAAATATGTTTTTGTATTTCGAATAAGAACTTCAGGATTTGTAGTTGTTACAGTTTTTCGTGACGCCTTTACCTTAATAATGTGAAATGTGCATCTTCCAATAACTCTTAGATCATCTTTCTTCGACACGTTAGGTCGGTTGACCCAGGACAATGGTGAAGTTTTTAAAAGCTTCACACCTGCATTGGTGACAGAGAATACTAACCGATAGCCACAAGTCACTACCTGCCTCTAAAATCGTCAAAGACCTAAGAACTCAAACTCCGCTTTCCCTCTATCTTAGACAGAGCCAAAAGGAACAAAATTTGTCCAACTGCCTCGACCCACTTCGGATCTGCATGTGGAATGTAAGGTAACTAGTGGATACCCTGGCCGATATAACCACCATCCAAGAAATGCGATGGGGTGGACAGGACAAAAGAAGATGAAATACTGCGACGTCCAGTCGATGGAAATCAATGGCAAAAGCAGGGCCTTTTTAGAAATTCCGGTTTGTAAATCAGCACCTTGCAATAATCCATTTTAAGGCCAAATTTTCAATTTATTATTAAAGTATGAGGGGTACAATAAGACATACGTCTTTTATAGTACTAAGTTATTACAATTCAGAAAAGTATACAATCCGTTAGATAATTAAACTAAAGAGAGCGATAAACGAAGGTAGGATGAGGATTTAGGAAAGGTTTGAAAAGTTAGAAAGAATGGTAAATTTAAACCGTTGGCATTAGTGGTAGAGAGTTCTAAAGCTTAATAGCATGTATGAAAAAAAGGCGCGATGAATTAGTAAAGCGAAGACGAGATGGTAATAAAGCATGTGTTCTGACAGATCGAGCAAAACTAAGTTTCTTAAATAGATTCATTGGAGACTTATTAACTATAATATTGTGCAAGTGTAGTGGTCTAGAGAAGTACCGAGTAAGCTTTTAGTTTATTCAGATACATGATCAAATCTATGAAAGCCATGAACATACCTGATAGCATCATTAAACGCTTCCTGCAGTTTTCGTTGTGACAACGAATCAACTTTACTATAGACAACTTTAGCATATTTTATCAATAGTAGGATGAGGGTGGTAACAAGTTTTCTTCTACTATCCACTGGAGTGTAACTTGAGGTCAACCACAACTGCCGCAGGCATCCACCAATGCGTCTAATTACGTTATTTGTGTGGTAATATCCGGGCAATCTTATTTACTTACTTTAAGTGGCGCTACAGTCCGGGGTGGACCTGGGCCTCAGTCAACAAGCTTCTCCAGCCAGCTCGATCCCTGGCTAGCTGCCTCCAGTTTCGCACGCTAAGTTGGCTGAGGTCCTCTTCCACTTGCGTGCGCCACCTGAGTCTTGGCCTTCCTCTACTGCGCTGTCCCTCGGGGGTGGATTCGAAGACTTTTCGGACCGGAGCATTGGTGTCCATGCGCTCTACATGACCCAGCCATCTCAGTCTTTGGATCTTCACTCTTCTGGCTAGGTCCATGTCACTGTACAGTCCATACAGTTCGTCGTTGTATCTCCTCCTCCACTCACCGTCAATGCAAACGGGATTGAAGATCGCCCGAAGAATTTTTCTCTCGAAGCAACCAAGAACACCCTCATCCATTTTTGATAATATCCATGCCTCTGCACCATAGAGCAGGACCGGTCTTATAAAGGGTGACTTTTGCTGTCCGAGGGTGACATTCTGCAAGAGACGTCGGTTTTGGTTGTCCTTTTTGCTGGACAGCATATACTTGGTCTTGCCCTCATTGACCACTTAACCCATTTTCGCCGCTTCCGTCTCAATACTCGCGAAAGCGCCACTGACATCACGCTGCTTTCTCCCGATTATGTCAATATCGTCGGCGTATGCGAGTAGTTGGACGGACTTTTGAAAGATAGTGCCTCTTGTGTTTGCTCGTGAGTTTTGCACTATTCTTTCAAGTACGATGTTGAAAAAATCACATGACAGCGCACCGCCTTGTCTAAATCCTTTCTGGACATCAAAGGTCTCGGTGAGATCTTTTCCAACCTTGATGGAGCAGCGTGCATTCTCCATCGTCATTCTGCCAAAACTAGAAATTGCTCTGTATAGCTCGTCTCTATAGATGCTGTCATACGCGGGCTTAAAATCGATGAATAGGTGGTGGGTATCGATCTGAAGCTCATGGGTCTTCTCCAAGATCTGCCGTAGTGTGAATATTTGGTCGATGGTGTCCTTTCCTGGCCTGAAGCCATACTGATGTGAACCAATCAGGTTGTTGACGAACGGGTTCAGGCGTTCACACAATACGGCAGATAAGATCTTATATGCGATGTTAAGGAGACTGGTGCCTCTGTAGTTGGCGCAATTCAGAGGGTCTCCTTTCTTGAGAATTGGACAAGCAATGCTGAGGTTCCATTCATTGGGCATACTTTCGTCCGACCAAAAATTAACGATGAGTTGGTGTATGCACCTTACCAAGTCATCGCCTGCCGCTTTGAAGAGCTCGGCAGTTAGGCCATCCGCTCCAGCAGCTTTGTTGGACTTAAGCTTCGATATGGCTATCTTCACTTCATCCAGGAATTGTTGGTCATCATCGTCTAGGTTGAAAGGTTGATTCTGCCTGACAGCGGTATTTGGTCCGTCATCGCCGTTATACAGTCTGCAGAAATGATCTTTCCAAATCCTCAGCATCGACTACGATTCTACTACGATGTTCTCTTGTTCATCTCTACAGGCTGCGGTTCGGGGTTTGTTTCCGCGGCATGTTATTTTTACCTTTTGGTAAAACTTCCGAACCTCATTCCTGGAGTAGCATCTCTCACTTTCCTCGATCGCGCGCTTCTCGTGCTCTTTCTTCTTCCTCCTGAGAAGCCGGTGCTCGTCTCTCCTCTTCCGCTTCTAGAGCTCATGAGCAGCTCTGGTCTTTCTAAGCAGCGCCGGTTTATATGCATCTTGCTTAGCTGCATGTGCTTGCCGGCATTCATCATCGAACCAGGGGTTTCGTTGTGGTGGACGAGTGAAACCCAGCACATCAGAAGCGGCATCTCTGATGGCGTTTTGGCAGTGTTTCCAATGGTCTTCGATGCTTGATGCTGGCGGCATCGAACCTCGTAAGAGATTAAGAGACACTCGATTGGAAAAGGACTTGGTGATCTCTTGCGATTGTAGCCGTCTGACGTCGAATTTTCTCACAGCATTAGTTTGTCTTGGCGTAGTTGACAAGGTAATGGTCCGAGTCGATGTTGGCTCCTCGGAACGTACGTACATCCATAATATTGGAGGAGTGTCTTGCGTCGATCGCAATGTGATCAATCTGGTTCACTGTTGATCCAAGTCCCCTTGTGAATGTCGAGATGTGGGAACCGCGTGCTAGCCACGAAAATGTTTCGCCCCGCCGCAAAGTCGATTACCTGGATCCGTTATCGGAGGTGGTGTCGTGCAGGCTATATTTTCCGGTTGTTCCACCAAAGATACCCTCTCTTCCTAGCTTTGCATTAAGATCACCGAGGACAATTTGAATGTCATAGCTAGGGCATTGCTCGTAGGTCTTGTTAAGGAGCTCATAGAATGCATCCTTGGTGTCGTCATCTTTCTCCTCTGTGGGGGCATGCGCGCATAGCATACACTTTGAGGAGACCCTCCCAACTGCGCCAATTATAGAGGCATCAGTCTTCTTAACATCGCAAATAAAATCTTATCTGCCAAAAGCCGTTCTTCAACAACCTGAGTGGTCCATGGGCTGTCATGCGATTTCTTCAACATCATCTTGAAAGAATAGTGCAATACACAAGCGCCAATACAAGATGCACAAACTTTCAAAAGTCCGTCCAATTACTCCCATACACCGACGAAAATGATATAATCGGAGTCAACGAGGAAAGACCAAGTATATGATATCAACCAGAAAGGACATACAGCGACATCAACTAAGCAGGACGAATGTAAATCGGCTGAGATGTATGGGTAGTATAAGGCGAATGGACACCAATGCTTCGGTCCGAGAGATAGGATGGTAGAGGACGTCCGCTACTCAGGTGGGAACGCACATGGAAGGAGAACTCAGTCAACTTAGCTTACGAAATTGGAAGCAGCTAGCGAATCAATATACTTATTGACTGAGTCCCAGGTCCACCCCGGACTGTATCGCCACTTTATGTATGTATAGGATTTGCTCTGATGAAAGCAACCAACTAGATGCGAGGGTAAAAGTAATCTCTCACCTGGCCCTTATTTGCTTTTTGCTTGTTTAAGGACGTCTTGTCTTGTTCAACGTAAAGCCAAGTTTAATGGAAACAATTTCAGGTTCCCTTCCCTTCTTCTCAAAAGGGTAGAAAACTCTAGCAACTGAGACATCTTTTTTACATATCAAGTGTAGAATGAGGTTGAATTTCACAGATATAATGCCAATTTCGTGCAGGGAAAATTTTGTTCCTGTCTAAAGACCTCTTTATGTTCCAATTCAAACTATTGCCATAGTAACATTATCAAAACTGCAAGCCTTCTAAAAACAAAGAGAATATTACCTTGTATATAACTCTATAATTGAAAAGTTATGGAGGATGTCATAAATCTGTCCTTTATGAGGAACTGCACAGGGCAATATTACCTTGGCTCATGCTGAGACCTCACATTGTTTCTTACTTATGTCATGGTCGTCACGTTGTCCAGCTAAGGTTGGAGTGCCTTAATAAGTTCTCATTCAAAGACGTTACGACTATCACAGGCTGATGCATGGTAGTGAAACGTTAATATCTTCATTAGTTGCAGTTCCCCAAACTGGAACGTGTACGAGTACGAGTATACTGCAATGTTGTACATCGCAGGTGAAAAGACCGTAGGATACTATGCGAGAACTTCCAACATTTACGATCTGAAAATGAAATGGGTATCTGCAGAAGACAGAATATAAACCAAAGTAAAATAGATTCTTCAGTTTTGATCTCTGGAACCTTTTTTATGCTTCTGTAAAATAGTTTTCTCTTCGAAAACTTGCAAAACCTACTCGAAGGGGAACGATGCTCTACTTGTCGCTCGAAGCACTACTCTACTGTATCCGTAGAGTGATAAATTTCCTTCACTTTACAACACTTTCCTCACTGTCAACTTCAATTTATTTGCCACCACAAAGTAGAAAGAATCAAACCTATCGTCCCTAGGGCGATTTCATTTCTTAAGCAGATGACGTCAAGACATAAACTATTGCAGCAAATAATCCCTGCACCAAGGCACTATCACTATCACTTCGTTCACGTCTTCGTCTTTGTGTTCCCTCTGTTTGCTTTATTTTTATTGTTTTCCTTTCACTGTGAATGCATTTTTAATTTCGTCGTTCTTTCTGGCACGAAACCAGGATTGTAAAAAGTTTTACTTACTCGTACACCACCGCAAACCCGCATTTTTTGCAAGTCCTTCAACCCATCTGTGGTGTCCTTATTTCCGCTAAAATATCAACAAACCACCAGCAACAATCTCAACCCCAAAAACAACAAAAGACATGTCCTCCAATCAGGTCAAATATTTATCGACCAAATGTCGGCCCAATAATATGAGCATGTGGAGAAGTACTATACTCGTATGGTGGAAGCGCAATCCCCTTCGAATAGATGCCTTCTAGCTTCCAACCTTGGTTCGTTTCATATTCTCCGGGGTAGGATAAAAAGTGGCCAAAAAATTAACACATGAGTCGAGGTTTAGTAAAATTCCGTGGCAATAAAACTGCTGCTGCTCTGGCTCACCCACTCCCCTTAGGGCTGTTGATGTCGGTTGGTCCTAGTGTGTAAATCCGATGATGCTTGGGCAGAGCTTTTATGGAGCTCATAAATATTTCATTCAGACACACACGAATACACAAACATACAGTGGTTAAACGAGATACAATCCGGCCAGCACTTAAATACACGAATGCTTCAATGTATAGGTATATGGTAGACATAGGCCATAGGACAGGACCAGGACATTCACTAGTTCCTTCCAGTATGATTGTAGACAATGTGAGAGTAGTATGCACTGTTTCATTGAAATTCTTTTGGGCTACATTGGATGCTTTATTGATTCTCTAATATTCATGTGGCATCCGGTGGCTACGGATAAGGCTGCGGCTGAATATCGAAAGTGGTACTTCCGTTCTCTGACATACAAACCACAGGTCCTTACCGGATATTGTGTGCTTGCTAAGGAATAGTAAAAAGCCATAAAGTGATAGCAGTTACATTTTTTATTAGAATCATGTTTTTTAAAACCTTATACAACCAAGACAGTGCTGAAAGATACTTTCTGAGAGATTGGTCAAAGGTGAGAGAGTTTGTGTGCAAATACTCGTAATGGTCGCTGACTTGCGAACTCACGGAAACAGTATCTTTGACCAAAACCAAGCCAGCAAATCTCATTTTTCATGGATGAGCACTGAAAACATGAAGTTTGTCTTGAATGCAAAAATGTCAACGCGCAACGATAATAAATAAAATTAGACTGGGCTTAAGCCTACACAAAACCACATGTGGAATTAGACATAAACTTTTCTGCGGAGTGAAATGGCGCTTAGACTGAAATCACTACTCTGTTATACCCAACACAGATGTCGATATCACCCACAGGCAGCTCAGTCGCAACATCAATGGCCAAATACTGTGCGGACTTAGTGTTGAACGACTGCAAACTCCAAAACAAAGAAGAACTCTGACCAGTAGCGTGTACCTCAATCTTTCAACAACCTCTCCACAGTCTGCATTTAGTGCTGAATCAAGAACTGATCACTCGAAGATATTCTTACCGATGACCGACTGTGTTAATAAACAGAAAATGAGATATCGGTGCCCCGATAACCCTAAGGAATGCCATAAAAAGCGTTTGCACTATTTAAAAATGACAGTGTACCTATATAGGTAGAATGCAATTCGTTAAACCAACGAGAGACAGTTCAGTTGTTGGTACTCCAACTGATGATGAAGCCACTCCATATATAACTGATGTTTTAAAGGAGAAGCTGAATATATTTTCTCTCCATAAATTAATCGACAAGCACGGAGACATACCCTGAGCACCATGGTCAACGGAACTTACTCCGTGCCACTTATTTTTGTGGGAATACATAAACTGGAGGTTTGACAGCAGCAATAGCTGAACGACTCAGTAGCCACAAGAAAATATTCGGCAATTTCGCTTTCGATATTGTTCCTGAACTCGTTTAGCTCCTATAGTTGCTGGCGTAAGCCATAGACTTAACGTAATAATAAAAAAAAAGGAAATCCAGGGGCGTTAAATCGTGGCCATTTGACTGAACCATTCCTCAAGATTCAATGAATACCAAACTTCATCTCCAGTAGATCAGTTATTTGACTATGTCAAGTCCATTTTACGAGGGTTGTCTGAAAAGTTTCCGACCGAACAATGATACAAGATATTTTTTCTCAAATTTTTTTTTTATTTCTCTACGTAGTCTCCTTGTAACCCTACACACTTCTCCCAGCGATGCTCCCATCTCTCTAACCCGTCAGAATAGTACTTGGTGTTTTTCTCTGCAAAATAATTGTTCACGAAGGTGATTGCCTCCTCATTTGACGAAAATCTCTGTCCTCCGAGCGCAGTTTTTAGATGAGGGTACAAAAAGAAATCGCTTGGGGCTAAATCTGGTGAATAAGGCGGATGGTCAAGCAGTTCAAACCGTAATTCATGGGTTTTCGCCATGTCTTGTTGAAACAGGATTTTCTTTTTCTGCAAATGTGGCCATTTTCTGCAATTTCTGTCTTCAGCTTGGCAAATAATGATGCGTAGTATGCTCCTGTAATGGTTTTTCCTTTTTGAAGACAATCGATTGGGATAACTCCTTTGCTATCCCAAAAAAAAGTGGAAATCACTTTCCCAGTCGAAAAAACAGTTTTTGCTTTTTTTGGAGCCGGCTCGCCCTTTACAGTCCACTGTTGACTGAATTTTTGTTTCGAGCGTATAATGGTGTATCCAAGTTTCATCTACAGTAATTAATCGGTGCCAAAACTCGTATTTATTGCGCCTAAACTGCGCCAACAGAGCGTTGGAAATGTTCATTCGAACACGTTTTTGGCCTAAGGTAAGCAAACGCGGCACCCAACGCGCGGACAGCTTTCTCATGCCTCAATCTTGATTTAATATGTAACAAACACGTTGCTTGGACATTTTCGTAACCTCTCCTATCTCTCTCACTTTAATTCGGCGGTCGTCTAACACCATTTGGTGAACTTTAGCAATGTCATCGTTAGTTGTTGCAGTTTTTGGACGTCCCGAACGTTCATCATCTCCCAAGCTCTTACGGCCACGTTTAAATTCAGCTGCCCAAAATTTCACTGTGGTAAATGATGGTGCAGAGTCCCCATACACAGAGTCCAACTCATTTTTGATTTGCGTAGGCATATTGCCTTTCAAAAACAAGAATTTAATAACAGCTCCATTTTCACAAAAAACACTCACGTCAACTCACTCAAACGACTGTCAACTAAAAACTGCGCGTGCAAAATGACTGAAACTTCGGTAAGTTACTGTCAAAAGATGCACAACTAGAATTCGCTAGCTTTTATTGACGAGTGCCGCTATCTTTACGTTGCGATCGGAAACTTTTCAGAGAACCCTCGTAGTTCTGTTTAAAAATAGTCCGTAACAAGGCGATCATTTCATCGTCGAACAAATATGGTCCAATCACACTTTCTGTATGCAATCCACACCACACGGTCATATTTTGTGGATGCAATTAGGTCTCTTGAAGCACATGTGGGTTTGTTGCTATCCAATGACGCCTTTTTGGCTGTAAACACAAGGTCATTAAGCCAAAAATGAGGTTAATTGCTGAAGATGATTTTCTTCAAACTTTTGAGGAGAAAAGAACTAGGAGAAGTTCGGCGTTTCAGATGATAAAGAGGCTTTAGTTTTTTGGTTAATTGGTCTTGTAAGGTTGTAGGCCAAGGTCTTCGTCACAATGTGGACTGAAAGATACCCAATTCTTATGAACGGCGTGGAATCGAAATCAGCTCATTTTGAACTGAAGCAATTCCGGCTGCAATATATTAGGTACTTCGACCGCTGCGTTGTCTCACTGGAACAGGAATATTCTATAGTGAATATGCTGACTCGAATTTATCCACTTTATCACACAATGGTATGGTCTGGGCTGGTAGGATCGAAAATTGAAATAAACGCTCTTAAGATTGCTCAGAATTTCGGGATTAATCTGTATAAATAAAAACTACTGTTCTGTTCGTTGGTCTGAATAATTTTTATGGAAAGAAAAATTGAAAAAGTTGGCGGGAAAATTGGAAAATTCTGGAAAGTGTTTTTTTTACGGATTTTTTATATGAACTCGGCACCACCATTTTAGATTCGAAAACTAAAATTAATAATATTTATTTTTACTTTTTGTTGTGATTTGCGATCTACTTAACAGATGTCATCATTTCATTTCCATGCCAATAGATTCCAATAGATGGCGCTAAATACGCACAAATGTTGTTAAAGTTGAACATGAACAATTTGTACGGCCTTTCTGTCGACGCATGTTTGCGAATAGCGGCGTTCACACTCTACGATTTGTCTATACTCTTTGCTTGATGACCATGCTTAATGGGCTAAATCGTAGAGTGTGAACGCTCTTACAACATGTCGTCAGATTTGTCGTATGGAAGTTCAACTTTTTCAACTTTTTGACTTGCTTGAACGACTTACATAAGATGTGAACAGTTGTCGTACAACTTCTCTTTTGCTTGTGACTTCAAAGGGTGAAAACCAAAATACGAAACCTTGTGTAATAATGCCAAAAGTATTTTCCACAACGCTTCTGCCTCTTGAAAGATGATAATTAAAGTTTTCCTCTTAACTAATAACCCTTGGTGACTATAAGGCTTCATAAAATTCTTTTTAAGTGGAAATACATTGTTTGTCCCTAAAACACAAATGGAAGATGTTTTTCAAAATTTTCGATTCCTCTTGGCCTTGGAATATTTCACTTGTCGTCTTCATAATATTGACAAAATGTCGTATCAGCGAAAGTTCCACCTGCTCTGGATCCCAGTGGCAATATTAATGTGTTTTCCGTCTATTGCTCCGATACAGTTCCGGAAGTTCCACAGATCAAAATAGTCCTCCATTTTACAATATTTTTAGAGCGCTGCATCATCATCATCAATTTATCAGTGCAGCCATCCTGTTCGCAATAGAATAAAAAAGTAAATTGGACAGGAATCAGGTATTACTGAAAGCAGTGGAAAAGTTGGGCAGTCAAAGTGAAAAAAAAAAGATGACGGTGACATTTTTGCTACAGGTTGAGCAAGTCGCTTTAGAAAGCTGGGCGCAAAAAAACAACTGTTTGCCAATAAGACCATCAACGAAGTCCTGTTCCAAGCGGATTTGGGCAAACTAACTGCCTAAAATCAAAAAGCGTTTGAATCAAAGAAATGCAGTCGCGGCCATTAACTTCATCACTTATAGTAGCTGTACAAATATTAATGTCCCCAAGACCGCTATTACACGGTGACTTTTGAGTCACGGCTCTTTTTGACAGATCTGTTTTATTTTTTTCTTTTTTCAAACTTATTGAATTCTTCCTTTACTCCTTTGATGAAAAAATTTCTACCGTCTTGTTATTGCGAACCCCCCTTCATGGGGAACGAATAGGAATAAAGCGATATAGAAAATAACGAACAAAGATAGACGAAACGTCAAAAAGAGTTAACGAAAATCTGCCGGACGACTCAAAGGTTGCTGATTTTCAATCTAATCTTCTTTGTCTTTTGCACTTGTTTGAGTCGTGACGCAAAAGTCACTTTTTCATGATCATGGATCGCCGGCCAAAGAAACCCGGTTATCATTCGACCATATCGCTCCGAATTGACTGTAACCCCCACCCATTAGCATCTTCGAAGAAATATGGACCAATTACACCTTTCGACCATAGAGCACACCAAACAGTCACTTTGTCTGGATGCAACGGTATCTCTTCGATCACTTGTGGGTTTTCTGAGCCCCATGTGCGGCAATTTTGTTTGTTTACATACCCACCGAGTGAGAAATGTGCCTCACACTGAAGAAAATGTTGTTGGAAAAATCGGTGTTTATTGTCTATTGTTCCAACACCCAAGAAGCGAATGGTCAGCAGGCTTCATTTGTTGCGTAAGTTGAACTTTATAAGGATGGAGATGCAAATCCAAATGCAAAATACACCATAGTGAAGTGTACGACACGTTCAATCGCTGCGAACGCCGGGAAATCGATAAATTCGGATCATCAGCAACACTTGCACTTACGGCAGCAATATTTTCGACTGAACGTACATTACGATGATGCATAGGCCTTATGACATCAGTAACGCTTCCACTCTCTTCAAATTTCTTCACAATTTTACCGATTACTTGCGTAGTCGGTCGATTATGACGACCATAATCATCGCGTAATGCGCGAAAAGTGGTTACGTTTGAATCACCACTTTTGTAGTAAGTTTTAATAATTTTAACGCGTTATTCGATTTGTAAGCGATCCATTATTGTAAATGGCAAACGTTCAACTAATATTATGACACTTCAAATGACAGCTGAGTTTGGCAGGTGTCAAATGCCAGCCTTGCCAACTTGAAACTACGAAATGAATGATCCTGTACAAACATTGTTTTCGATAATTATCTGAACATGGTAGCCATCGAAACGGATTGATGTGTGAACCAAATATAAAGATGACATGTCTGGTGATATTTTGCATCAGGAGCGTACTAAAACATCAAATCCAGATTTGCCAGTGAGGAAAGAAGACATTGATATCTTATGGGGACATGTGCCTGATGATATCGAACAAGGTATTGTCTGATTAGAATGGCATAGCTCAATCGTCAGATACACGATACATTTAATCAGGAAACAATTATGATTACGATGTATTGAAAGAGACTCGCATGAAAGTTGTGAGCCGTAGAATTGGAGAGATTTTCTTGTCTGATGCTCGTAAACGCTCGAAAAACTTTTTTGATCCCATTGATTTTGGTAACGATTCGCTCGCAAAATTAAGTTGTATTTGCACTTGCTTCATTTGTTATCCCATCTACGTTGTTGGAAAACGGTCGAACAGCTAATTTAGCACTCAAATTGCACGGTTGCATATGCAAATCAATGATACTCCAAAACCATTGTGCGATGATTCTGCTGGCAGATGATTTTCGCCAAACATTGCCAGTAATTCAACAGTCAATGGCAGCCGATGAACTAAATGCATTTTAAATTTGAAGTTGTCCGTTTTATGTAAGCACGTCAAGATTCTCAAATTAAGTAAGCGTGTCGAGCTGCAAAACGACCAATCTAGGGAAGTGTCTTTAAATCAATTGTAAACATTGGCAATTAAATGTCATAATCCTCGTTGACATTTCCATTGAATTTTGTCCAATCACCGAATCAAAGACTGAACTCCGCCGAAATGTGTTCCCAACCATGCCTCTAACTTACAAAAATCATATTCGGTTGAGCGAACGTGCTGTACTGGCTGCGAAAAACATTGATGATGATGAATTGAATGGAAAGTTTCAAAGTGAAATTGATGACGTACAAATCTTTGTATTCCGATACTAGCCGTCAACTATCGAACCTAATTTTTAATTTCGCTTAGGTCTGTCTCACCATTTAATGTCGAAAAACTAAATCAAGTCAATCAAGCAGGTAACCGTGTATTATTTCTTTGATATCAGTTTCAAAGCGGCATTTGGCACACTACAAATACACAGTGTGTCAAATAATATTCCGGACATGAGACATGCCGAATATGCATTTTAATATCTGTTATATCTGTCAAATTTAATGACATTTGGTTGACATTTAACAATTATAAAATTGTATTGAAGTTTCAACATTGAACATCGAGCGGTTCTTGGCAACTTGAGAAAAATGCATCAGACACATTCTGCATCAAGTGTATCATAAATGTTTTTTTGGGGGGCAGAGGGACGCTGTAGGATGACAAGCACATGGGAAGGGCAATTTTATCTCAAACACCTGAAATGATCCAAGAAGTACGTGATTTTGTTGCAGAAGGCCGCAATGGTTTATTGAGAATGATGGAAGAGAGGAGGATAAAGAGGCAATCCGATTTTTTAAGCAACTTCGAGACAGCAACTGGAGGCAATTCCACAAAATGAGCTGATTCGAATCACTTTTAAATCGCTGTAACAAGTGTATTGAATCGGGAGGAGAATGCACCGAAAAATAAACAGACATTGTGTTTTAATTTTGCTGTCTAGGGCCAGTCCGGGATAGTATTTGCCACACTGTGTATGTATACCCGGATATTCGGAACTCAATAAAGTAGCCTGGACAGAGGAAATACTGGTCCTATCGTAAGCGATTTCAGATTAACATTACTGAAGGATGCTAAAATTTGACTAGTTACGAGCTGCCGGTCATAGGTCCTGTTGAGTGGCAGGACCCCCGGTAGTCCATACTAAGACAGTAAAGTGGGAGTCAATGCCCCGTGAACTTCGGTCGGAACCTTACATGTTGGAGGTAGGCCCCCATTGGAAGCACCACAGTGGCTGTGCCTTGAACCTAATATCCCAGGAAAGGTCTTCCATTTGGTTTTGACACGGTGTAAAGTTGCAGTATTTGCTGGGTGCTGTGACTCTAAGATCGGCTTGCAAAGATTGTATACTCGACACAAGTATACGATTTAGTGAAACATGGTAAGCGCTGGCCCCCACTGATGTAAGTGCATTTCATGAGCTTCAGTCAAACAATGACAAGTGAACAAGTTAACTACTGACACAATCTGATAATTTTTTTTGAATAGCCTGCTGGTATAGGGAAGTAGACTTATCCACCGAACAGTCACTGACTTGACGTGTCTCCCAATGCGATGGTTAATGGCACTTGTCCACCACTTCTAGTGACAGATATCGAAGTGCAATGCTTAACCAATGTCTTACTTCTTAATTTTCATTTCAGGTAGCAATGCTGTTCTCAACCGATAGATACTCATACATAACACACATTCACTTGGGTACCTTACCTGTCGACCCCATTCTGGAAGGATGTTCTTTTTGTAGTGCGAACTCTCTGAAGGACAATTAAACTGCTTCACCTTTTTTATTGTTCACCTCAGACGTGACTTTATTTCAACGAAATTATGTTGGTGTAGGGATGCAATTCTAAACAACTACGAGTACTGTGTTGTCCCCTTCTAGCAATCCAGGATAGCGAAGTTTTAATGAGCGACAATTTGGGTCAAAAATAACGTTTCACCTTCATTTGCAATGCAAGCGTTATGCAATGTAAACCAATTCCATCACCATCATGTGCTGTGGATTCTTGAAGAAATAAAAGTATCTACACTAGAGCGTTAGATGGAAGATTTATTACTTGGATTTATGATACACTTGAGCTGTACCAACCCATGAATTAATAATGTAAATTTACCTAATTACAAAGTTTATAGTGTTTCTCAATAATTAGGTACACAACGTGGAAGTTATGGATGGTATCTACGGCATCAACGGTGCCGGTGAGACTGTGGCATTTACTCTAGGGCTTAAGGTGATATGAATACATACTTAGGTTCGAGTGGGATACTTCAATATATCGAGTTTGGAGAGCTTTATATTTGTAATTGAACGGAAGCTAGTTTGTAGTTTTGGAGTAAAGTTTTTGAGGTTGACTTAAAGTTCAATTAAAATTTACTTTGGCATACTCGTTTCTTGACAACGATGCATAATTTGCATATATCGATTGAAAAAGTTCGAGAACTTTGATGTACATAACATTAGACGGAGTAATTATATCATCAGGGGATCATACACTAGCTACAATTGGGGGTTTTCTTAACTTAAGGCCGATGAAGTACACTATTCTATATTTTTTTGTATTCAATCCGATTTTACCGAATTTTATACAATACGCAATCTTCAAAGCAAATTTATTGGAAGGATACCAGCCTATTGAGACAGCAAAAACCCTCTGACCCGAGATGTTCCATGCCCCATTTACAAAAACGGTAAGATAACTTTTTAAAACTCAAAACCCATCGTTAAGAGGAAATAACTACGTATTAGGAGTGCACACTCAGTACCAACAACCCGAACGGGTCTCTGAATTTGAGTAATCGACTGATTAGACCTTTTCATCATGGATGGATGGATGTTGCAAAATTAAGGTTGACCAATATTAAAACTAAACTACACAGCACAAGTCACTGCTCGTGGAAGTCACCAGTTGCTACTCCTTACAACATCAACTTTATACTTTCATATTCTAAAATGCGGAAGAGAAATGTACGCGAAATATATTTAAGTGACTCTGAAATCTCATCTGCATTTTGCCCAATGGGTTCTAGGAAGGACCTACCCCTCTACGCTGGGTGTTGTTCAAGAGGGTTTCTACTCGCTCAGAAGTCTGTTTTTATGAATCTAACGACTCAGATGTTAGAATCATCACATCAATGTTTGAACCTTGAATGCAGCCGAGTAGCTAACTGATACCTTGGACTGTCATAAACAACAGACTACCTAAATATTTGCAAAGAAACGTGACGACAACCCGAGCAAAAAACAATCAGCCGATCAAAAAATCATGCTGCGAACGGCGCAAGCCATTTCTCCGATCCAAATCTTCTGTGGGGGCAGTATGGACTCAGACCCCTGTATTGTTTGAGCCAAAATACAAGCGGCCACTACAGTGGAGAAATACTGTGAATGAGACCTTTTACTATCGCCGTCTCAACCTGCTTCAAGCCATCAGAAGTGTTGCCACTGAGCTGCTGTGTTTTACTCAGCTACCCCACCAAAGGAATAGTTCGATGAAGGCAATCATATTCATCAAAACAACTCGCCTCCGACCCTACGACTCCTTCAGAGGATAATAAAGAGCCTGATTCCATCTGATGTCTAATGGATCAAATCTCATCGGATTTGCCCATGAAAGTCCATAATTGACCCAATAATTACCACAATGGCAGACCAGAGAAAAAATTCAAGGAGGCGGATTTGATGCCTCACCTCTTTACTTATATGGAGACAAAATGTTCGAAAGGATGTCCAATTTTGGCATACCAAATTGGGCAGGATGATGATAAGCAACGTTTCCGTTCCTTATAGTCAAACCAAGCAACCGATTATGGCTTTGAAATTATTGTTTGAACACAGCATTCATACTAGACATTTGTGAACTAGACAGCTGCTGTATACAAACAGACAAGCAATAGAGCGCTATACTCCCCAAGAGAATATCGCTGAGAATATCGCGGCTTTTGCTGCCGATGTCGCTGAAAACGAAAAAACATCAACCAGACGACAGGCCACGCAATTGGGCATCACCAGACTGACCTTACAACGAAATTTAGTGAAAGACTTACACATGTTCCTGTACAAAGTGCAAACAATGCATCAGTTAATGCCTCCTGACTGTCAGTCGCGTGTAAATTACTGTAAAGCCATCCTCAATCTCAACAACGAACAGGTCTATTTTGTGTCGAAAATCATCATGAGCGACGAGGCACATTTCTACTTAAGCGGTTACATCAATAAGCATTGAAAATCCGCGTGTGAGGCACGAAGAGCCATTACATTCACTCAAAAACACTGTGTGGTGCGGCGTTAAAAGAGTGGACGCCATCGGCAAAATGGTCACTGTTACTGGCGAATGCTACAGGGCCATGATAAAAGAGTTCTTACTGCCGGAATTGGTGAACATGTGGTTTCAACAAAACAGTGCAACCGCACACACAGCACTAGCCACAATGAACATTCTAAAGGAAGCGTTCCCTGGTCGCGTAATCTCTCGTTTTGGCGATTTGGAATGGTCAGCAAGATCGCCCGATTTAACCATAACAGACTTCTTTCTTTGAGGCTACTTGAAGTCGCGGGTTTATGCCAACAAGGCTCAGATAATAATGCAGACCTTAAGGATAATATTCGACAGAAATGCGAACAGTTATCACCGGAAATCTTGCGGAAAGTCACGGAAAATGCGATAAAACGGGCACAAATGTGCATCAACACTGGCGGCTGCCACTTGGCGATTATCATTTTTTCCACTTAACAGAAAAAATTTTAAATGTCCAATTAAATTGAATCACCTTCTGTGAGAGCGGACTAGATGGTAGTCCGAGCCAAATGAATCCAGCTTTGATTTTGTCAATAGAGCTGTGTGTGGTCCGGCGTTGGCATGATGGGCAACTGCATGCTTTAAAGTATCGAACTGAGAGCAATATTTAATGGCATTTCTTGTGTGGTTGCATGGAATCAACTCGAAGTAAATGACGCCTCGCCAAATGCACAACATGACATTTTTGGAATGCAAATCTTGTTTACCGACTGATTGGGGTGTTTCAACAAAAGCGGTCTATGACCTCTCACGCTGAATATTTCTTTCAATGAGTTCGTGAATTCGACCTTTTTCGACATTCTAGGACTTTTCATGCGAAACGTTTGTATGGGCGATGACAAACCAGTGTCTCCTGTCCAGATTTGATCATCGTCTGTAGTGGGTGGATGTCTATGGCACTTCCCTATCCTCCCATCAAAACAAATGCTCGTAACAATGTAAAGGATAACCCCCCCTTTTGGAGTAAACAGCACAGAGATACATATGTTAAGTATTCACAGAGATTTTCTGAATTGAGAAACATTACTTGCAAGAAAAAAACCGCAGAACTTGTTAAACAACCTACTAATAGTATTGAAGCAGTAGCAGCAAAATTTCTTCAACCTGACAGGGAATTTCAGGGATACAAATGCCCCACATGCGATGAGCATAATGCATGCTTCTTGTATTGTGGATGTCTGAGATGAACAAGGAAACCTTGTAGTACAATGGCAGTCATTGCTTAGAATATTGAACACTCAGTATTGTGTACCCGATCCACAAAACAGGTGACACACACAACTGCGCTACTATAGAGGTATAAGTCTCCTCAACGTCGCACACAAGATATAATTTGCCTTATTGTTTGAAAGTCAGAAACTCTTGGTCATTAACCTATTCAGAGCAGTTTCCGATCAGAAAAGTATACAATCGACCAAATCTTCAGACTCCGGCAGATTCTAGAAAAAGAAGAAACCAAAATTGAACTTTAGGCTGCATATGACAGGATTTATAGATACGGGTTATGTAGGACCATGTCTAGTTTTAACATCCCTACCAACATCGTCTAACCGTGCAGAAAGGAGATGAAGAACGCTTGCTGCTCGCTTATAGCTCAGTAAAAATAAAACAATGAATCACTCTGGACAATCGCTGTTTCTTTGGACCAAAACGGCGGTTGAGTAGTATCCCGAAAACCTGCGGTGATTCTATATTAGACATTGATCCCAGTCCTACTTATTAGCCCTGAAACATGGACTCTACCGAAAGTGGATGAAGATTTCTTAGTCTTTTCGAGAGAAAAATCGTTCGAAAAACATTCAATACCGGTTGCGATAAAGGCTTTGGAGAGGATAATTCAACGACGAACTATAAGAACTGTACAATGATACCGAGCTAGTAAGAAAACTGCGCATTAGACCCCTGAGATAGCTGGCAAATGTAATTTGACCGGAGACCAAAATCTAAAAAAAAGTCCGTATCTGACAATTCGAGTCTCTTTGCGTGTTTCAGCAGAAGACCGCGTCCTGTCAGGATTCCAATTATTGTCCTTAGTATATCCCTATTTAATTTTATTAACTCCATAGATCTATTACCATCAAAAAGTGGCCATAGAGCCTTAAATACCCTATGTTCTTCAAGATTGAACCACCTTAGATCAGCAGTTTTTATGTCTTGTTTACTTGATAGCGCTCCTTACTATGCAGAAGGTTGGTTTGATGTTGGCAACCTCACTTTTATCAAGTAGTCCTCCTCTTCTTGTAAGCTCATCCGCATGTTAATTTCCGCAGTGTGCTGGCACCCAGCACAGTCTCACCCGTTTCTGAATGCATAATGCTTTATGCGACAGTTCCTGACTTGTATCGGATTTGGTGTTAGTCGATTCCATTGCCTTAAGAGCGGCCAGGCTGTCAATGTAGATAGATATCTCTCCCGGATACCGATCTCATCTGCATTAACTCAGCCGCCCGGAGGACAGCCAGAATCTCTGATTGGAATACACTGCCTTATAGGTACTCTTGGTTCTGCGTCTTCCGAGAAGATACCGGAACCTGTTTCTTCCTCTATTTTTGAGCCATGTTTGAAAATAGCAATATTAATTGGCATTTTCTTGCCAGTCCTTCCTCTCCGGATATACCATATTATATCATACGGAATGTCGAAGTCGATTAAGAAAGAGATTTCATCCGTTAAAATTGGATTGCCTAGTAGTAGCTCCACTAGGATCGTGTCGTGTCTGAAGCTACTGCTCCTGAAGTGACCCAGAATAGTGAGTCGAATCGCACCAGTGCCAGCAAATTGTTTGATCTGTAAGTCAAGAGGTCTTAGGTGCAGAAAGGTGTCCAATTAATTCATTCCGCAACGTGAAGATTCTAATTCAGTTTTTTGTCCAGAATTACACCCAGATACTTCGCGCTGTTCGAGTTGAATTGTGGTATCTTGTACTTTCTGGTAAAAAGAACCAGTTCCGTCTTAGAGGGGTTGACATTGGGACCACAGCTGTTTGCCCAAGTGCTGATCATCTTCATAGCAACCTCGATAATCTTACTTAAAATATTATGACCACGTCATCTGCGTATGCCGAAGGATGTTATTGACGACTAGCACCCACAAGAGTGGCGATATGACCGCCCTTGAAGGGTTTCCCTGGCTACCGACATTCTAGCTGAGCTTTGTCCAATGGAACAGTTTATTACCCTACTTGCAGGCAGACTTGTTACAAAACCCAATGTGTAATGAACTGTTCTATATTTGCGTCGACTAGAGCGCTTTTAATGGCGCTGCACTTCACGTTATTAAAGGTTCCTTCTATATCAAGGAAGACAAACTCCCCGAAGAGTAGATTGCTTTCATTTAGTGTAGGGCGGTTTCTACAGATTTGCCTTTCATGCCTTTTTACGACTGAAGCGGACTGGTAAACTGTTGGTTTTCTCCCAGAAAAAAGTAAGCGTTTCGGGAGGGCGTAACGATGGTCATTAGGCTGTGATAGGAACAATTCAGTGGTCAATTATTTGGTGGAGTAACCTTACACGCGAATATACAATGTTGCTTTTACCAGGCTGCAAGGCAGATCTCACATAGAACACCCAGTTATGCTCCAGAAACACTAATGAAACTCCCTTCTTTTGAAATTCATACTATGGCCTTCACTTTCAAGGATATCATTTGCCCAAAAAGCAGTCGTCTTCAATGTGACTGACATTTCGTTTACCCTGAAATTGCACCAAAACATCACCTGTTTGCTGGAATGAGTTTATAGTTTTGCTACGGCTCCAACTGTGATGTGGTTAGTATCTTTGGAAGGATGCCAACTTTATACTTCAAGTGATACTCCCATGCCAATGTATTGTGGTGACCACGCAGATGAGAGAAATAAATGAATCCACATCGAGAGCTCGGCTGCACCTAAAGTCTTTTACCACAACGAAATGAATCTATTGTCTATCTCAAAATATTCCCTTAAAGCCAAGTCCAGTCATTGCTTCAGCCCACCTTACGTCCAAATATCGATTTACAAGTCCACAAACATGAGTCTATATTCCGCATTGCCTTGATCCATTTCGGTTCTCGTTAAAAGTTAATTAGCCTAAACGAATTCTTATGGCAAAATAATTTATTTAATTATCTGGAATGAAGGACATCGTCCTTCCACCAGCAATAATTGTGTGTCTGCCCAAGCAAGTCACCTTGACACCTGCAACAACAGCACCAGTAACACCATTTAAATCCAGTACACAACTCCTTAACTTTGTTTGTCTAGGCACTGTGGCAACGTTTCGCATTCAGTTGGCAGAGGTCACAGCAACAGCCCTAATGGAGTAGCTCCTAATAAACTTTTTGGGGTTTCGATGTTGACATTCACATTAAAATGTTAATCGCACAAACATCCACACATACGGATACAACAAAGCATCCCCCTATTACGAGAGCACTCATTCCGACTCTCTGCCAAACTATACGACCACAACCACGACCACCGCCTCGAAGCAACATAGATATCCTTACGTATGTTCATTTCTTAAAAGGAACGTCTGTTTCTGTTTATTTTTAGTCGATGGGGTGGTTGGATAATTTCCACCCTTTAGCACCAACACAGACACATTTTTGTGTGCATAGTGGGTAAAAAGGTATCCAGCTATAATGAGACATAAAGACCTCGCCCAGCTGTAAGGCATCAAGGATACGGTACGGATATCTACGATTCGCCTTCCATTCGGTTTGTGTGTAATTAATGCTTGGCATGACACGCACGTAATTATATTTTATTAGCGCATGGTTCCTCCATCTAATAGATGCCTCTCCACGTCTTCAGATATAGCGATACAACAGAGAATGTTCACGCATCTTTAAAACTACGAGTAGAGCAGTCAGCTTGTAATTGTATGAAGAATATTCGTTCACCGGAAGTAGACAGGTACAGACTTATCTACAATATGTATCGACATATGTAACAAGAAAAAAAAATCATTTCCTTATTTACAATGAAGTTGCTCTTGCTGCGAGAACCAAGAAAGAATCAAGGAATACGACTGTCTACGTACAACCACGAGTACACCTTAGACAACATGCATGCTGATTTGAATGTTCCTGCGGTTGTTGCGGGGTTTTAACAAATTGTTTTCACATTTTACATTACGAAATGCGCTGTTCATTGTGCCATCTTTACATAGAAGTAGATACTCCCTTTTGGTCGACCTTGTGGAAACAAGAAAACGGAAACGACCTACAAAACAGGGATTCTCTATTCTGTACAACCTTGTAGATGGTGGTAGTAGTCCTCATATAGTGTTAGTGGAATTGATGCCTTTTTACCAGAAAATGGTACTGAAGGGTGTTTAATTCTTTCAGATTCATCCCACCATCGTACCAAGTGCACTTCGTGCAACCTGTTCTGTTTTGTGGAAATTTAAAAAAAAAAAAAAGGTTTATACTAAAAAAATTGAGAAAAATTCTTCCTTCCAAGGTGCTTTTAAGTCTCGTGCGCGGATTGTATATTTCCGGTCGGTGGTATTGTACACACCCACCTATTCTCTATTTTCTTTACCTCCTTCTTCAGAAAATAGCATTTCTCAACAATGAAGTGGTGCAGACGATTTGGGGCACATGAAATCGGGTAAGTGAATAGAATTTTCGAAAATGTGCTCAAGATAAATATGTGTTTATCCATAACACGATGATTTGTAGCGCATTCGTGAGGCTATGAAAACAAAAACAATTCTAAAAACTTTTGCCGTACATATGCATGTTAGCAGGGATATTTCGGGATACATACAAATTAAATTCTGAATGATTAGGATTGGGATTCAAGACTGAAAGTTTCCGGTTACCTTTCTAAAATTCAAAGGAGCTATCCAATTGCACAGATTCTTTTTCGTTGAAATTGTAGCTTCAGCTTTCAGTAAATACTGTCACAGGTTTTTGCGACGTATGTAGATACAATTTAAACAGCAGGTCTGATAATAGGTGTAACTTCTCGGGGAACCATCTCATGCTTGCACTTTATGACCTTATTTGAAGTACAAAAGGTTCATGTGATAGAAAAAATCCCATCCGAGTTCGACTGGTTCTTGTACAAGTACTTGCCAAGGAAGTTCGACAAAGTAAATTAATACTAGACTCTAAATGCAAAAGATTTTCCCGGGTTTCTCGGTATCAACGCACTAAATTCTGACCTAAAGTTGACATCTACATCGTTGGTTGATTGACATAACTACTGTCTCATCTCTGCGCTGTTTGCAGACACTCATAAGTTAGAATGAAGAGTTTCAAACCAAAAGAAAAGGTGTGTTACGTCTCGAGCTATAACGATGCGGTCATCACTAAAGAATTGTTTTTCAGTTTCACAAGACCAAAACCGGAAACAAATTCAAACAAACCTGAAATGATTGAACGTGTGAGATTCCAAAACGACCAAAATCTAAGGAACTACTACGATGTCCCAAAGGTAGTAAAAGTTTTTGTTGTTTTCAAAATATCAGAAATTCTGGTTCATCCTATTATCCAAGGTCAATCAGCTTACAAGTCCCTTACAAGTCTTTTCAAATACTCGTACGACAGCCCTCGAAAAAGACTAATCTTCTTTTCATTCTTTATGCAGTCCCACTGAACTCAGGCTATGGAAATGCTTCGAAACATGAAATCTTCTGCAACAATACGGTCCTCGTATCAAAATGTCCACCGATGAATTGATGGAAAGTCTCATCATAGCCTACGACGGAAACAACACCGTAGTTGCATTTAATATTTCAAAGTTGTTTGAAAAAAACTGGCACCAAGCCTTTCATTGTAATCTGCAAACATTCAGAACCAATGCAGGTACATCAGTAGCTCTCTTTCTTTTATCTGTAACAAACTTTCTTTCTTACGCGGTGTGTCCAAGTATGTTAAGGGAGGACGCTTGGATCTACCAGATTCCGATGAACAATTTCTTAAAATACGAGTACCATATTCCACATTGGTAAGCTTGTTGCACCTTAGTGAGAACATGCATTCGCAATATAATTTTGTGGGCATAGAGCTCGACGATTCTCTCTACTTTGTAAGCTGGTTTCGCCATGTGCAGCGCAAACGGTCGGAAAATTCAGTTAAAACGGCCTCGTCAACTACTATCGTTCAAGCCACATAAAAAGAAGTAGGAAGAGGAACACTTGAACTGCTCAGATGGCGAACGTTCAACGTCGCTTGGAAAAAACAATCGAAGTAACACAGAGCCGTGAAGTATGCAGAGACTTGGCGTATGTCTCTTATGCCTCTTGGCTCATTGTGACGCTACTCAAGAAACCATTTTCAGCTTTTGACGAAGCGTATAAGACTTTTGATGTCTGTATTGCTTAAATCATTTAAGTCATTGTAGAAGAAGGCTCCTAGGTGGAGACCTACAAAGGAGGTGTAGAACTTTCTCCTCCGTCTTCTCGCTCATGCAGGTTCTGTAGAAGTCATTGGTAAACATGCCAGGCCTTCATGCATATTAACCTAGAGGGCAGTGTCCAGTAATGACACCTATGATGGCTCTGAGACGGATTCTGGTAAGAGGGATAAGACTCTTAGAGCGATTCAGAGATAGTTTTGGCCAAATTTGTTTGGCGGCTAAGCATGTCGATCCAACCGTCCACCTAAGGTTAGTCCTTCAATCAGCATCCAGCTATAATTCTAGTTTGCACGTAGCGAAAGGTATACCAATGTTGCATTTTTCAGGTATAATGGGCAAAGTTGTTCCAATTATAGCCCTACAATTACCCGGAATATCTCTATGTCCCGGCACCCAACAAAGGTGAATGTTGAACTACTCTGCCATCTCCATGAGAGATGATCGCCAGTCCAAGGAGTGCCATCGAAAAAATCCGAACATTTCTGAACGTAATTTGAAAAAAAAAAAGCAGAATGTTCAAATTTTTTTGTTCATAAAGTGAAGAGAAGAGGTTCCAGTCCGGAACACCACCAAAATTTGGATGCGAAACAACGGGTAAAACTTTTGCAAACACATTTTTTGACCAAATTTTCATGCATTGTAATGGACGATGAATCGTAAGTTTTTGCTGATTTCAAACAGGTTCCGGGGCAGGCATTCTATACCGCTAAAGGTAAAGGAAATGTTGAAGCAAAGTTTTGAACCCAACCTAAAGCGAAATTTCCAAAAAAAAATAGCTTGTTTGGCAAGCAATTTGTTATTGCGGGCTCAGAAGCCAACCTTTCATCACGACTGGCTGAATAAATGGCGAAATTTATGTAGATGAGTGCCTGCAGAAGCCCTTTAAGCCTTTTTACAACAATCATCGAGAAGTCCCCATATTTTGGCCTGATCTTGCGTCATGTCACTTTGGAAAGAGAGCGATGGCTTGATATGAGCTAAACAACATTTCGGTGGTGAGAGGAGAAGGGACCGCCACACACCCCACTGTTGGTCTTTGAACCGTCGTCGGTGTAGAAGTGGATTGATAAATCATCCAGGAAGGCATTTTCCTCCCAGAAGGATCTAGAGGGAATGCTTACGTCGAAGTTTTTATCAAGCCAGTGTTTGGATATAGTGTAGTCGATGTTCTCTGGTAGGAAACAGAGCATCCAGAGCAGTGGAGGAAGTTGTGCGTAGAACTACTCTTATGCCAGATATGCTGTTCTTTAGACTTTGCTTAGCTTTTATCAATTGACTGCTTTGTCTTAGTCCTTCCACCATACAACCACCCCGAAGGTGAGTATCGGTCTTATAACCGAGACAAACAGGCAATGGGCAATACGAGGTTGGAGGCCCCATTTGTTGGGCTAAGGCCTATAAGCTTTTTATAGCATAAGTGTGTGGGTGCCTTTGGGTCCAGGCGTTTTGAAACCATCAAAGGAACCAACAACCTATCGGATATCCTCATTCATTGCTGTAACCGTTGCTACTGCTACTGCTACTACTGTATTGCTACTGTTCCCCCTTCAGCAACTAGTTGTGGTCCGGTTACGATTGAAGTGAGTCTCTGGCGTGAAACAGAGAGAGCTCCTGCGAGTACTTTGACCGGTCCGCTGGTTTTATCGCAAAAGTCGTTACAAGTGGCATCTTTCTACATCCGATCGAGCTTATATTCTGTTTGCTTGGATCTGCAAAGATTGCAGCCATAATCCAAAGTCGCTGGAGATGTGTCTCACCAATAAACGGGAGTACTGTCCGACTTGCCAAGCTCGTTTTAAAATGATCTCTACCTAGTCAAATCATAAATACTGTTTCATAGAAAAATCAGCGCCAAATGAAAACAACTTATTCGAAATTACTTCCATTTGCCTTCCAGTACGACTTAAGATGATGTAGCCACTCATCGATTGCGACACGCACTTCATGCATGGGGAAATTGTCCACTGCACGGACAAGGGCTTGCTTCAACGACTCAATATTTGAGTGTCGAGTAGAGCAAGCCATGCCCTCTAATGGGAATCAAAACTTGTAATCCAACGGGTTGAGCTCTGGACTACCAGCTCGCCAATCATCCGTTGATATGAAGTCCGGAACGTTGTTTTTGAGCCAAAGTTCAATCGTTTTTGCTTTGTGAGCTGGAGCATGGGAAGTGAGCTGGAGCTCGGAAGTGAGCTGGAGCTGGGAAGTCCATAACTTGTTGTTGAATATTAATTGGTTGAGAGACTTCACAATGGATTCCAAGACGGTCGCTTGATATACTTTGGACGATGTTTTTACTCCTTTCTCGCAAAAATGGAGCTTGGTAACGCCATCGTAACACTCTCCCCACCATACCATTACAGACGCAGAATGGTGGCCTCTTTGAACCCTCGGAATGAGTTGGGATGCTTCTATGGATGACCGAGAATACACACGATCGTTCTGCTTATTGTACGATTCTTCTACGGGGAAGATTTTCTCGTCAGTAAACAGAATTTGTCTGTGAGCGTTCTTCGCGTACCGGCTGAGTAACGCTTTCGATCTTCGCTTGGGTTTTTCCTTCAATGCAGCCGTGAGCAGGTGTCCAGTGTGTCGCTTGTTCGCGCTGAGTCCTAAATCTTCTTTAAAAATGCAAGACATGGATTTTTGCGAAATTTGCATTTCCCGCGACAAGATTTCTGTTTTCGCAGCGGTTTTCGGTCGATTCGTTTATTCACGGCTTTGATCGCTTTCGGAGTTCTCACAGTGCGCGGACGGCCGGATCTCTGACAGTCTCGTACTCCACCAGTATCCTTAAACAACTTCACAGCACGATACACAAAATTGCGAGTGATTCCAAGCGCTCGACACGTATAGATATCGCCTTATTCCCATGTTGCATTTAAGTAGGCCAACTACAACACGATTTTCGATGTCGCCCCATTCCGTGATTGTAATGTAATGTCAAAAGCTTTTTACGTCATAATGAAGCATAAATATCAACTGTCAAATCGCACTCAATACGAAATGGATGTGCCCAGTGCTGTATTCGTAATGAGTGAGTTCAGTTGTGTATCAGTATTTATGACTTGACTAGGTAATTAGTTCTCCGCGGATTCCTCCTATTTAACAAGGACAAGACATCAATGCATCCACTCTACTCGACCCACCCATCTCAGTCGTTGGATATTCACTCTTCTGGGTAAGTCGATATCGCTGTGAAGTCTATAGAGTTCATCGTAGAATCTCTTTCTCCACTCAACGTCAATGCAGACGGGACCCAAAATCACTAAATCAGCCAGAAGCACCCTCATCCATTTTTAATTAAATCGAATCCTCTGCACCAAAGAGCAGAACTGGGATTTTTAAGGTCAAATATAGGGCAACTTTTGTGTGCGAGAGAGGGCTTTGCTAGCCTTCTTAGCCCAAAGAAGCAAGAATTATTCTTCGTTTGATCTCAGCGCTGGTGTCGTTTTATGAATTGATAGCAGAGCCTCGGTAGAAAAAATACCTTAACTGCCTCAAAGTTACGAGTATATATGCCGTAAATGACGTTCTGCCCGAGACCTCGGTGTTGAGTGTCCTTTCTGGTTGACACCATATACTTGGTCTTGCCCTTGTTGACCATTTTACCCATTTTTACTTTTCCATCGCCGGCAGTTTTGTTGGATTTAAGCCTAAGTATGGCTATCCTCACTTCAATCAGGTCCGGTGTATGGAATTTTCGGTCTACATCTTCCAATTTAAAAGTTCACTCTGCCTGACAGCGGTATTTGGTTTGTCATCGCCGTTATACAATCTTCAGAATTCCTCCTTCTAAGTTCTCAGCATCGACTGCGACTCTACTACGATGACACAAAGAAGACAAAAGGGGTTAAATCGGGTGAAAGTGCCGGCCACTCCAAGTCACCCCTCAGTAAAATAAGATGCCCTGGAAGATCGCAAAATTGTAAACCATACTGCCTCAGTGCTCACAGGCGTTCTGATGGAACGTGGGTCTACAGTTCAGAAGTTTATGAACGAATACTCCGAGTGTTATCAAAATTTGGAAACAGTCCAAAAAGCAGGAATGCAAAGGTGAAATATGACAATACTTCAGCGTTAAAGTTCTTTGATTCACAACATTTTGTTTCGAAAAAACATTACGAACGCCAGGAAGATTTACTTGATACATGTTGCCGGACGACTTAGCAAAATATGGCAAACATTTCCTTAAATTTTCTACGTTTTCTTGTCGCAGTTTTGATGAATTTTCTGCCACTTTCGACATATTTTTAGTGGTTTTCGGCTTCAAACAGGAGCCGAATCTATCACCGAAGTTGAAGTTAAATCATTTTCATTTCTAAAAAAATTCCTTCCATAAGTTGTTTCTGTGAAATTCAGTCAAATCTATGTCACATTGCATTCGCTCGTTCCATTATTATCTTTGAATTAAGAGTCAACATATATATTTCTTCAAGACCACACAGCTCCTGCGTTTACTTTTTGCACAATAAAATGAAAATCTACATGGACACCAATATCCATAGCAACTGTAATAGCAAACGCAAATAAGCATGGAATACAAATTGCTATATCGATTGCAATGCAGATACTCGTACACCTCTCCAAGCGGGTTCTCCCCAGTGGTGAAAGTGTAGTATCTTCAAAGACAGACCGTCTGCCGTTTGTTGGAATTTCTTTTTACACACCTACCCATCAACTCTCATTTCAAATCATCAAACAGAAAGAAATTGTAAGCTCACACTTCAATAAGCTCTTCCTGGATTACGCCGTCGTCGTCTTTAACACCCACTACCTAACTTTTAGAAAAAAAAAACACGTCCAAAGAGAAAGGCAAACAAATACTTCACGAAATGGAATGGTGGTCCCATTGTATCGAACCCAATTATCTGGCATCGATATCCCTTGGAGTGCCTGAGAAATATTAAAATTTGATGTAAGCCCGCTACCAAATCTCGACAGCCTGCCGCCCCTATTCTTTTGCCTGAGATTCTTAGAGATCCCTGATGGATAATACAACATGAAGTTCACCTGCTGTCACTGACAGCAGCAATAAACAATTTATCTAGATACATCAACGAGACATATCTTCTCCACTGGTGAGCATAAGGTATGAGGAGTGACAGCCTTTGGGGGAGCAAATTTTAAGTGATGTCCTGGGCGGAAGATAAGAACAAGACATCCGCAAGATAATACCTAATATCATCGCTGTATTAAAAAAGTCATTAATTACATAGGGTGCCGCATTTGTCACATCCTAATGCGGGACTCTCTTCTCTTCCCTTAGTGTAGGTGCTGTTAATGGTCCACGGAATTTCGGAGGGAGATTCGACGATTCGAGGGGTACGATATTGCAAATCCGAGATTGTTTAGCTTAAAGAGGCAGATCTTAAAAAAAAAAAAAAAAAAAAAAAAAAAAAAAAAAAAAAAAAAAAAAAAACATGAATACACTCCAAGACACATATCCATACACGAACCCTGTGCGACATAAATTGCTACGGAGATGGTAATCGTGTTTACACGTCTTAAACCAGGGGTAGAGGAATGATAAGATGATAACAAGATTTCAATTCCAGTATGTCAAATTCGATTACCTCTAATAGCAACTAGGGACGGGAGACTTTTACAAAATATTGGCAATTACTTTACGTGAGATATGTTGTAGTTGTATCGTTGTCGGTTATCTTTTATGAGTTTTATACTTGACACAGGGGATCTCTGAAATACTAAGCTCAAGTTTGTACCCTGCAGGATTTGTTAATGTGTTTTATTAACCAAAAGGCAATCGTATATTTTATCTGGGGTAAAATATTAAGACTGGTACAAGTAGATAAATCTTTTCTCGACGAATTTATGGTTTATCAAATGTGTCTAATGGGATGTGTTAGTGCCATATGTGTTTGTTGCAGTATCATGGGGCTAATTTACCTAAACAGACTAAAGTTCTGTTCCTTTCCCCTAATTAATGAGGTGTTAAGATATATTTTGTATGACTATTCTATACACTCTCTCATAATTATAAGCAATGGTACTTCCTTCCTGTAATATCCCGAAGTTAGATTCCATAACAGCGCAACTAGGAGAGACTGTAGATTGCTATAAAAGTTGAGATCTCATAGGGTTGAAGTTTTTTTTTTATTTCTCAGAGTGCAGATTAAAGGCTTGAGACTTTGATTTGCCAGTTCCCTTTCTAGGAACAGATTCACGTTTTAAGCTTGCACGTTTGCTTATTTTCTGCCACTTTTTTGTGGCCAGGGACCCAGCATGGCCTAACTTTATACTGAACGCAAAGAGCCCTCTCTCGACAGCGCTTTACAAGCCTCCATTTGATTTCGACTTCAACAATGGCCTTAATTGCAATAAATGTAGATATTGCCTTTATTGCGGCGCTTTTGGCTGCTTCGGCCTGGAAGGCCCTACTGTAGTCCGGCAGGACACCTGCTGCATTTTTAAGCCATCTGTAGAAAGTAGATATCGAGTCTGGTACCATTTGATTCCCACCCCATTCCTCTTTGCCTAGGAAGATGCAGGCGAATGGTGTTTCGAAGTTGTGATGAGGTACTTTTTAGTGCGTACTGGAGCATAAACCCAGTTTACTTGTATGGATCGGACATGAACTTCGTCATCTTTAAGCGGTTTCACTGCATATTTAAGCATCTATAGATTTGAGGGCTGGTGGCAACGTTTATTTTCCATTCCCCGAGTTGCCGTCATTCTCTTGACATGAGTCTTTTTACATTAACATTGTTGGTTGCCTGTTTTATTTTGGATTGGCACCATATTAAACTGTTGTAGCTTGAGATGGAACTGACGATAGCCACGTACATCCATAAAATACTCTCGAAGTTAGGCCCTAAATTTCTCCTAAATATACGGCTGCAAGGTTAAAAGGCAATCGTTGCTTTCTTTGTTGGTTCTTCAACAATGAGCTTCCAACTCAGCATACTATCAAATACGACACCACTTCTCGCGCTTTAGCACTTTTCGATAGTCGTAGTGCTGTCCCATGTTTGGAAGGAAGGGAAAATTGTGGCAGGATCCTTTTATGGGTGAGTGAAACAAGCTTGGTTAATTTGTAGCCCAAAGATCTTGGGCAAGAATACTAAGAGCATAGTTTAGATTAACTGTTTGGGGAGAGAAACTTTCTGGTGGTTAAGAACCAACTCATCCGCGTATGCAAAGGCTTTTATTCTGCGACGTATACTACGGTGATTTCTATAAAGAAAACAAACAACGGACAACCTCCAAGAACGGGACAGAATATCATGGGTATCCACATCTCGACGTTAAATACGGGAAATGGTAGTCCCTTGACTTAACTTCCACCAACCAAATTGATAACATTGCAATCGACGCAAGTATTTAGTATTTTGCATGTCCGATAGTTTCAAATGGCCAACACAGGGCAAAGTACGAATACCACCTTGATCAGTTCCCGGAATAACCACCGTGTTGCGCTTCCATTGTTCCGATTTGAGTTCTGTTTTTTTGTTAAGTTGGTACATCTGATGTTGATATTCCCTCTAAATCTTAGCGTCATGGCTTGACATTTGCAAAAGTTACGTTACCAAGAGTACATCTATCTCTGTGTGTGTTGGCGATTTTTTACAATTTTAGAAATGAATTTAAATTTGCACCAACGAACTTGTATTAAATTTTTGCGTAAAAAACGGATTTAATGGTGTGCGAACGTTGGAAATGTTGGAAAAGTGGTTCGGCAACGATTCTCTAAAGAAAACGGTCGTTTACCAGTGGCACGAGCGGTTCAAGAGTGGTCGTGAGTCAATCGAAGATGATGAACGCAGTGCCGGACCATATACATCAGAAACCGACGAAAACATTGATGAAGTAAAAGAAATGTTGTTCAATAACCGCAAATTAGCCATCAGAGAGATAGCGAAGGACTTTAACATTGCCTATGGATGCGTTCAAGACATTTTGGTTAATGATTTTGGTTTCCGTCGTGTAGCAGCAAAGTTGGTGCCAAAAGACCTCAATTTCACGCAAAAAGGAGGCCGTGTTGACGTCGCAAAAGAGATGATTTGCGAAGCTGAATCCGACCACACTTTCATCAAAAGCATCATTACTGGAGACGAGACGTGGGTTTATGAGTACGACATGCATTCCAGACATCAGTCAAAAAAGCAATGCTCACGGTTTTCATGGATTACAACGGTGTAGTGCATCATCAATTTTTTCAAGAAGGCCAGAGAGTAAACAAAAAGTATTATATGGGCGTTATGAGACGTTTGTGTGAAGCAATTCGCCGAAAGAGACCAGAATTGTGAGCTGAAAACTCATGGATTTTGCACCATGATGACGCACCGTCGCACAGTGGCATCATAATTCGTAATTTTTTGACGAAAAATGCAACAAATACCATCCAACAGCCACCGAATTCACCTGATTTAGCTCCCTGTGACTTCTTTCTGTTCAATCGAGTTAAAAACCCACTACGGGGAACGCGTTTCAGCAGCCAAGAGGAAGTAATGGAAAAATGGACATACCGAAAACCGAATGTAAAAAAATATTTCGAGGATTGGATAAAGTGCTAGCATAAGTGTGTTGCAGTCGATGGGGATTACTTTGAAGCACACAATATAGATTTAGATGAATAAACTTGTATTTTTATTTTTCTGAATATTTTTTGATCAAGGTGGTATACCCCAACACTGCTAAGAAGAGTAAAGGCTGCGAGAAAGTTTGTCGCGGGAAGACTGAAAGTCGTCCGGATGCTTAAAAAAATAATTCATCTTATTGTGAACTAAATGTAAACACATTATTATTCCCTAGAACACGTAAAGAATCCTATTAGTCACCCTATGTTGTCCCACAAAACCTTTAGTCGACCAGCCTGATCATAGGCCAGATTTGTACACTTCCCCAACTTTTGGAGGACACTTGAAATTCCATAAGGACACCTACCACTGATATGTCTACTATAAAGCTACCTATGACAGCGTCTACAAGAAAAAAATAAGCGAAGTCCACCTATGCAGGACGTCAGGTGACCGCTGACAGTCAAATATGTGGATCAAATGCAGGAAGGCACGTACATACCTCTCCACAAGGACTAGAGATTATAATTCGGCGAAGAGAGTTAACTCTCTCAAAAACTAGGCTAGGCAATTTGAAATTGATCAATTATTATTAAGTAGAACTAGTTGCAATAAAATCTATGGATAAGAGGGCAAAGGATCTACAAGCTTCATAGTTGCTGATAAAGATTTCAGGAATCCATGCTTACTGCGGGAAAAAGTCATTTCCTCTGAGAGCTAAAGATATCTTCTTATCCTTTTATTAACCCTTTCCTCGTTATACGAACTTATGCTTAACGAGTTTCCCATTTTTACTGCATCGCTGCTGCTCCGCTTATGCTCGGTCCTGGATCGCTTCAGTGGTTAGCCCCAGGCGTTGTTGCGCATTTGCCATTTGAGAAATCCAGGAATTCTTTTTCCGACCTCGTTTTCTTACAGTTGGAGTGACCGTAGTTGATAGTGCCTTTTTAACCGGATTTTCCGCAGATCTTCTTTGAACGTGGCAATACCAGGTAATTTTATTCGCCTCAAGCTGTTCGGTTACCGAATTCCTTATATGTAGTCTTCCTCTTATACGGGTAGATCTAATGCAATCGCGTTTAGTGACTCCACTAGCCATCCTTAACATTTTCATTTCCGCTGCCGTCATTTTGTTTTTAAACGCTTCGTAAAATTTGCAGCACTGTGAACCGTAGATAAGAGCTGGTCTAACAACCGTGGTGTACAGTTCCCGAATTTTCCCGCCATTTCATCCATCCCACACTCACTCTGTGGTTTACGTCGTCGTCACATTTCGCTTCCATGTTAACTATTGATCCTAAGTACTTAAAGATAGTACTTTTCGGAAGAACTATTCTGTCTAATATTATATTCGGAACAGGTCGCAACGGATGCGCAAATGGGCACGTCAAATGCTCCGTCTTTGAACGACTTATTTTAAACCCGTTTCTCTCTAGCGCATTTCTCCATGAATCTAAGGCGTTCTGTAAATTTTCGACGTTATCGCTAAGTATAACTGCGTCGTCAGCGAAGAGAATTGGCGTTACATTTGCTTCGCGCATGCAGTCTTTTAAAATATACTACGTTAATACTATAAATACTACGAATACTACGTTAAAGAGGAAAGGGCTAAGTACGCTTCCTTGATGCACTCCGACATTCACTGGAAATTCTCTCGTCAGTCCAGCAGAGCTTTTTACCGCAGTTTTCACGTTTCCGTACATGTCTTGTATTATTCTAACATACGTTTCCGGTACGTTTTGAGACCTCAGAGCGGCCCATATGAGATCCCTAGGCACTCGATCGAATGCTTTCTCGTGGTCCATAAATACCATGTGTAAATCCTTAGACGAATCAAGGTGCTTTTCCATTATTATTCGTAGGTTTTGGATAGCGTCCACCATCTTCCTTCAACAAATTCACACTGGCTATTATCGAGCTTTATTATTCGACTCTTTCGACGATTTTCATTGTGTGTGACATAAGCTTGATTGAACGGTAGTTGTTGCATTCTCGAGTGTCGCCTTTTCCTTTGTATAATGGAACCAAGAAGCTACGAGTACTTCTCCATTGATTCGGCATAGGTTGTCCACATTTTAATTTATTTAAAAGTTTTGATAGCCAAACGCTGCCGATCCCCTCCATCTTCGACCAAAACTCTGATGGAATGCTGTCTGGTCCCATCGTTTTAGCCCCGCTTCATTTTTCCAATTGCTATACTTATTTCTTCGATTGAAAAGTCCGAAACTTCCTCCTCGAATAGACCAGCTGTCGGCACGATATCACGTGGAAACTGTTTGTTAAGCAAGTCCTTGCAATATTCAAGCCACAGGTCACAAATTTCCTTTTCATTTGTTAGTAAGCGACCGTCTGCGTTTTTGATGTATTTCGGCGAGTTGAATTTTTTTGAATTGAATTTTTTCCCCTCTATTCAGCGAGCTTAAAAATATTTGGCATTTTAGTACTACGAGTATTTACTGAGAGCTAAAGATATACGAGTATGAAATGAAGGGGTTGAGCAATGGGACGTTTATTGGGTTACTTCTTTCTTTAATCCTTTCTTGTGTATCGGGATTATAAAAAGGTCTTCTTTCTTTTTCTTTTTGAGTTTGAGAAAAGGTCAACATATTCCGTTAAAGTCACTCTGGCGTCAACGGCCTCAAGAACACTGAAATACATCCAAGAACACTTAGGATTTACATTTGATCTCGAACAAGCAAGCTTCTGCCACAAATTCGTTTGTATCTACCGAATAATTATTTCAACTAATATTCCCTTTTCTCACATAGCTCAGCCAAACAACTTTAATTAATTAATAAGTTCTAAGATTTAACCATTTACAATACTTACATAATTTTGTAATTAAAATGTTGGAATTATACTCACCTGGAAATAGAATAAATTAAATAGAAATTAGTATGATTTGTTAATTTTATTTAAAAATATTTTTTAAAATAAATTTTCTTTAAAATAACTATTATAATATTTAAAAAAAAAAAAGACTTTTATATTTACTTGTTACCATAGGACTTCTACATGTATATCCAGCGGGTCGGAATAATAATCACAAAGAAAACCAGACAAGATGTTTGCTGGCAAAGGGTGATTTTTTTAAAGCGGTACTTATTTCAAAACTTTAAAAGAATCAAAACCGTCATACCTATCTGGTAATCCTTAATCATTTAAAAAAAACCATTCCCTAAATTAATTTTTTGAATACTATTTTTCAAATTTTGACCGTAGCTACGCCCTACTTGGTGGGTGGTGTTTGACTTGATTAACGTCGCCCTCCAATTCTTCAATCGTAGCCAACCTACCCATGTAGACTATGTGGTCTTCAAAGGAAAATGATGTGAAGTCACATGATACAGCGGCTACAGAAGCAGTAATAGGACTAACACCCGTACACTTGCACATCAGCAAAGTGGCTCTACACAGCTTAAAAGATACAAGCCAAAGAGTCTCAGACCGCCTTCAAAAGATTTTATACTTCAAAAAAGGTTTCTCCACGGAGATTTGCACCAAAGAAGCATGGGTTAATATACACCCACCAAATAGCTAAAACGGCATAAAGTGGCATACGAATGGAAACGGGAGTGCGAGATGGAATACATGGACCGAACACCAACATATTAATTGCCATGGGCAAGAGTCCTACTGTATTCCAAGCCTAAATACACGCCATTCAAGAATGTGCCAATCTGATATACAACTCTGGTATCAAACAGTCAAGTAGCTAAAAATGCCCTTAGCTCGCGCGTTATTGACTCCAAATCAGTCATGCACTGCTTTGATACCAAAAACTAGGCTCAAGAAACAAGCCCAAAATATGGTGGGTTCCTGGGCATGAGGGCGTTGAAGGAAACGAAAAGGGAGACAAACTGGCCATGAAAGATTCAGAAACCCCCTTCAACGGACCTGAACCCTTCTGCTGGACATCTAAAACAGCAGTAAATCCAGCCATTAAGCGCTGGGATCACTCAAAATGCATCTCATACTGGGAGGAGACTCCAGGCCTAAGGCATGCCAAACGAAGCATTATACCCTTTAATAAAAATGCCGACAGGTGTCTAAATCTAAATCGACATGATATCAGAAACCTTGTAGGATACTTTACAGGACACAACGGTTTAAGATATCGCCTCAGCAAAGTAGGACTTGTTGACTCCGCAGAATGCCGACTCTGTCTCAAAGACGAAGAAACAGCTGAACGCATTTTATGTGACTGCCCAGCCCTCCTCAGAGAACAACTCGACATCTCTGAAATAAGGGACTCCCCTGCTGGTAGGGTTTCTACCTTCCGAATGAAGTTAGCAACCCTAATTATTTTCAATTCCGACTAATTCAGCACAAAAGATCTTCTTAGGTCGAAGGGCTTCTTAATCGCCAGTAGCGAGTCAAGTTTAAAAAAAAAGTCACATGATCTAAGCGAACAATTCAATTTTTCCATGGTATATCGAATTGTGCGTTCCGTTGGCCGATTCCATTAACGATAAGCTGCTCTAAAAAAAAAAAACACTATGGCGCTGGCAGTCCAGTATGGCCCAGCTTCTTGACGCTCATTTGTGTTGCTCATGTTGTCATTTTTGTTACATCTGAGTGGCAGCTACGGTTTATCGCCGAGTCCGAACAACACTCCTTAGAAGCTTTTTCGTAGGCAATTTTACTTGCGGGAGTTTGCCATTGCCCGCCGAAAGGGTGATGGCGATTTATAAAATTGTTGGTGACCCAGCCAGCAATCGAATCCAGACTCTCTGCGTGATAGTCCAATGAGCTAACAATCGCGCAATCTCCTCTGAAAAAAGTATCTCTAAAAGAATAGCACGTCATAAAAGCATCATTTACCACTTAGATCATGTCAAGTTCTGGTATGTGGGGAGAAGATTTCATCCATGTGATCTAGGTAATTTTTTTTTTCTGTTTTCAACAGTCTGACCATGCTGCGAATTGCAATGTTTTTTGTAAAGAGATGGAGTGGCATTAGAACAATGAAGGCTTCTATAATGGCTGTGGGGTATATATGCCTTACGCCGGCAATGCCGAGGCATGCAAGTCTTTGTAGCCGCTGCAGCTTTTGTGTACCAGATTTATCTTTTGTTT
This sequence comes from Volucella inflata, assembly GCA_928272305.1. NCBI lineage: Eukaryota > Metazoa > Arthropoda > Insecta > Diptera > Syrphidae > Volucella > Volucella inflata. Next base: position 158,196,729 of record OV743716.1, read on the forward strand.
TCTTCGTACCGATAAGTAGGTACAACAACCGCAGGATGTTGTATCCAGCATACTCAGTCGCATACCGAATGTATACTACCCCGTCTTGATGCCTTCAAGCTTTGCCAATCAGCAGCATAGCTTTTGGCGTTTTTGAAACGCCGAGAAACGTCAATTTGGTTTACTGGCATTCTAAGTCTGTTATAATAGTCTTAACGTAGTTTCAGGTCCTAATAAATTTAATTCTGAGCACTACCCAACCAGTTCATCGGCGATCTCACGAGACCCCAACAAGACTCAGTGAATTCAGCCTTCAAAATGAGTTCAGTGAAGTACGGGTATTGCATTCTCCAGAAAGATACTAGCACCGCATCTCTCTCTTTGTTTTTGGAGTAAATTTTCATTCGAGAAAAAGGCATGTGCATGTGACAAGAGTCAACAAAGAGTCAGCGCGAAATGTCATCAAAACTCAAGCCAGTGTTATACCCAAGACCACATCTCTTTAAACGAGCGCCACCTCATTCTGGCCGGATTTATTGTCCGCACGATCATTGCTGTTACCCACAAAACAAACGATTTATCTACACCTTTTTGACTCAACGGGCTGCACAAAAGTTGCGTTGTCAAAAGCACCCTCAGTTTCAATAAAAATGTTCAGCGCATGGGTTTTTTTTTGAGTGAGCCATCATAATCATGTGCAGTTACTCTTGAATCCACTAAAGGAAGCAATAGCGTGTTCGATAGCCTTATCATTTGCTGGAACGGGTGTAAGATACCAACAACTGCATTCAATCTCAACTCACTTGCGGTTTCGTTCTTAGGAGCCGGTTATGAGCCGGCTCTGATCGGGTTACCCAGAATGTGAGTCTTAAGCATGAAACTGAGAGTTTTTTCTTTGGACTCAGTATAGGCGCCAACAGGTTGTCTGAGTGATTTCAGTCTGGCTGAATTTGCTCTTTGAAATCCGAATAGGTTGCTTATTTTCATATTGCTTCGACCTGTAAAGATTACACTCTTCCTTCAAGGAAGTCCTAAGTGAATTGTTGAACAGTTTCCTAGTTTCCTAGTCGCTGAAAAAATGCGCTTGACGTTCTAATTAGCTTTCTGTACCACTGTTTTGAGATAGTTTGCAGGATCGTTGTCATGAGGCTACGAACAACTGGTTACAGAAGGAGGGCCAAACCCTGAAAAGGCCGAAAGCAAATGTATTTAAGTCCATGCAACTATGCTCTAAACTCGGTAACCCTCACAATCGACACTTCACTCAAAAAAATATATAAAATATCTGGATTGAGGTAATCCTTTTAAAATACCGTAGAATTACTTAAAGTCTTCGTCCCGAGCAGCATAAGCAAATCTTAATCCCAGTTCCATACACGCAGAACACATTGCCTCCAACAAAAGTCATCGCTCCTCTCATAAGACATTCCGAAAGCGCAAAATCTTCCTTCAGGCTTTTGATTTTGGGACTTACTAATGGAAAATCCTTCACACCTAAGAAGCTTTTTTCGGTTTCCCTTTCTACTTTTCGCTTTGTCTTTTAGGAGACTGATTTAAAATTCAACGTTCTCGTAAATCTCCTTAACTCATCGTTACCACATATGTTTATCTGTGCTGTGCTGTACTCTGTGTTGATGTATGCAATTGTGTAGTACAAAAATTTTACCATATTTCATCAATTCATAAGTCGTCTTAGCATTCTTCCTGAAGCTTAAGCCGAAGGAATCATCAACGCCATTCAAATGTGAAAAGAAATGATGAGAAGACTTGTTTTCGTAAAATAATTGCAAAAGCAAATTTCAATGCGGAAGGCCCCAATCCAATCATGTGAACCCCATACCTCCATCAATTTCAATTTCTATCCAGAATTTGCCAGAGATTTCCGAGATTTCTGAGATATCGCAGATTTGTCAGATCTGTGTGCGTTGTGCGAAAATTATTATCTTGCATCACATCCGCCAACCCATTCGTAATCTTCTTTTCTTGGCGCCATCTCATCATCATCATCATCATCATCATCAACAGCATCGAATGCGCCCATACAACTTACGGAATACGGATACCAAAGTGAGAATTTCGCTCCTTTTATAAATCATACGTACGTACGAGTAGATGCTTCATTTCTGTTGCCATTCATATCCATATTGTGAATCTCGGCCTCCTGGTCTCAGCATCGGAATATATGCCGTTGCCTCGAAAGGCAAAACTCACAGGCCCATCAACAACGAAAGTATTGGCAAGTGCCCTTGTACGAATACCCAACTCTTATGCCATCAGAAACACCAGAGGATACACCTCTTTCTCTGTCGTAATATTTTTTTTTTTTTTGGAAAGGAAACACGGAAACAGGCTCTATCTTGTGCACTTAAGGATGATTAAATTGGAATTTTTTTTTTTGCTTACATTGAAGGAAAGCATTTTGATTTCGATTCAAGGATATCTCTGGAGTACGGCCAAATGGTCGATGGGATGCGGTGACTTTATGAATTACTATCTATCTCAGTTAGTTGTTACAAATATCTTAAGCATTATAGCACCCTACGGCGACAAGCTTTTATTAGATTAAGATATATGCACTCGTATGTACGAATCTGTACATGTGTACTTGTATCTGTATTCAATGGAAACAGGTCAATGGTTTTGATGGAGAGCTGGAAATATTTTACTTCGTTTTGCCTACGGCAAACTACAATACTCGTACTTATCCCAAAGGACTGCTGTGATTAATCGAGCAGAGTGGCAAACTCTGGCGCAGTTGGGCTGATAAGTAATACCAATTAATAATTCTGTTTGTTAGTTACATATCAACGGGAATCAAGGACCTTAGGGGATGAAACATACTCGTACTCGTATATCTTCGGTGACAATACTTTTGCGGTGGACCAGCTGTAGGGCTACAATATAAATCAAGAAGCTTATTGTCTCAGCGTATCTTCAACTCCCCTAGATTGGTCATAAAAAATCCGCCGGAGGGTCAAAAAATCTGTATTCATAATTCCGCAGAACGTCTGATGATTAAGTTCTGAAAACTTAGTGAGAATGTGGCCCTGAGGTCAACGAAAAGTTGATGCAGCCACTTAAATATACTTATAAAGGTCAGATAGATACGCATCCCATGAGGAATGTTCAGAGAGAACTAACGAGTTTCTCACAAAATCTCAAGTGCGATGCAAAAGAGATCGAATGACACTGTATCGCTATATTAAGTTCTGATCGATAGTGGACAGGCTTGAAGCCACACAGATAGTGGCCAATCAGTTCGCTGCATTTTATATAATCATATTCTGCCGCGTTGAATAGTTCGGCAATAAGGCAGAGCCTAAAGTTTTGACATTTTTATATCCTCATGGTCTGGAGGAAGGAATTGTTGCCCATCATTCTACAGGTTGAATGAATCGCTATGCCCGACAACAATGATCAACAGAGCGATGGAGATGTGGTGGCAGCAACCTAAAGATTATCATCTAAAGATACAAACACACTATTGTGTCGTGTCGTGTCGTGACGCGTCATAAGCATATCGGTTTCATGCATTTAGTATGGTTAGAGACACATTATTACAATGTGTTGTGTCGCAACCCTATGTTTCGTGTCGTAGATCGATCGAAACCGATCGAGTCAAAGTTAAAAGTAAAAAAAAAGGTTGTTTTTCCTAATTATAAGTTTGTACAGTCAAAGACACTTCAATTTATCCAAACCAATTTTCAATTTAATGTCAAACGTATAGAGTTCAATACGAATTACGATTTTTTGACAGATTTGGGTAGGTTAATGTGTCTTTGACTGTACTTATTACTCGTATTTCTGCTTGTCACGGTACTTGCCCCTCGTGACTGATGAAATATTCTTTATATTTCTCTCTGGAATGATTTCTTGATAAAGAATCAATATCTTGCAGGCCATTGACGTTGCTATTATTAAACGTTGTTTCCATCATATTTTTCTCTGATTCAAATCTATTTTGAGACGTTTGTATTCTAAGGAAATTATGAAGGCAGCAGGCAGCAGGCAGCTAGCATGATCTTATCAACCATGTCGGGTTGCACTTGCGTACTCTTTTGAAAAACTCTAAATCGGGACCGTAAAATTCCAAAGGCATTTTCTACGCACCGACGTGCACTTGACAGACGACAATAAAATATTTTATTTTCATCATTATTGATAAGCCTGTCTTTCTGATACGGCTTTAGCAAATATGTTTTCAAAGGAAATGCTGCATCCGCGACAATGGTATATAGCAAAGGTTGCGAATTGTGACCTAATGGCTTATCCTGTGGCATATTCAAAGCTTCCCATCAATGATTTCTCATCTATGCCGCCGTCACTATTTCTTCCATATGCACCTACGTCGATGATGACGAATTTATATTGAGCATAAACTAGTGCAAGTAAAACTATTGAATGCTCTTGTTTGTTATTATAAAAAGCAGAACCGGTGTTTATTGGGCAAATACTCGTAATTCATTCACGTGTTTGCCATCCAATCTTTTGCAATGTCTTTCCACATCTGTTTTGAAGGATTGGGCCATATTTCTCCAAATTGCTTCACACACTTGTTGTACTACTACCCTCGCTGTTGAAAACTCTACACGATAGTTGAACGCTAATGATCGAAAGCTACTTCCAATATGAGGAGAGCATGAGTTTTCTTATTCCTTCTAGGGAATCAAATAATACTCAAACAAGCATTATGCTTCCACCCGAATCGCCATCTGTGGCAGCGAATGATGTCTTTAGTCGAAGCCCACCAGAAAGTCGAAGTTTCATTCCCAGCAGCGAATCATACAGATCATAATCAAGTTCAGCAAGTAAGCACACAAACAAACCACAACTGAAAGACATATACCACTTGATGAAATCATCTTACGATTTACGACGTCAAAGGCAAAATTCTCGGCTAGACATGCATGAAACAAATTTGTTTTTTTAAAGCATGAGCAAGGCAGTGAAAGCACTACCAAAATAAGATCAAACGAATATTAAATTAGATCTACATTTAGCTATATCTCAAGCAGAAATACGCCAATTGGAAAATCGACCAAATATTACGAGTATAATAACGCCTATAAATACTCAACGTTCCATTCAATCACCTAGGCAGTCACAAACATACATTCAGTCAGCCACACAGGATCAGACATCAATATATAGTACACGCAGCCACAGACGTCTATGCTACAGACAATACCAACCTCACAACAATCCGAAACTATACTCGTATCATCTAATCCTAGAACCTATTATAGAAACATAAATTATGATTTCAGTGAAAATCAATCATAATTAGTTACTATCATAGTTATAGATGATCTGTTATTGTTATTGTTATTTTTTAAAGTAAAACGAAGTTTTTTGTTAATTTTGAAGTAATAAATTTTGATATTTGAAAGCCAGTCTTTCTCTGGTACCTATTGGTAGACGCAATTTAGCATGCACTTTCTTTATTTCTCCTTCAATCATTAAATGGACTTTGTCAAATTGAGCTTTACTCATTCGGAAGTACTGTCGGCATCTATATTCGTCACTCTCCAATTCTTGCACAAGACAATGAAGTTCACCTTCATCCTGTCTTAACAAATTTATAGGAATAACCCAGCACCTTCTTTTTTTTCCTCTCAAAGAGTGTCATCATACTCGTAGATAAATATTCAAGGTACTCCTCTAAATCACTTTCTGAGGATTCAAACATTTCGAACGTCCAAGCGCTACAACGATTCGATTGATACTGTTCAAAATAACGTGAAAGTGCGTCCCGACACGACACATTAGTCTGCACTCCGGGCATCACAACACAATGCGCCACAACGCAACACGACAGAATAGTGTATTTCTACCTTAAATTTCAGGTTACATTCAGCACACAGAAAACGACACTCCACCAACAGCAGTAACATACGCCTTATCAAGAAATGAATTTTTGAATAACTGAATAAGTGCAAAAATAGAACCACCCACAGGGGTGTACCATCCTAATCCGGTTAGCTCTCGCAATTCCTCAAAACATCATCGGTGGACAAGCGAACTAAAAAAAACACAGGACGGAGGCAAGAAATCTTCAAAGAAAAGCCAAGTACACAAGAAGTAAGAAGGATTGGACCACATATAGGTAATCTAACAGACTCCATCAGAATCTGGACAGAGAACAGCCTTGAATCACTATTGCTTCTTATGGAAACTCGCTTCCTTGGTTGTAAGAATCTTGGTGAGCAGGTATTAACTAGCACCAGAATATCAACTCTAAATGAACCCGCAATCTCCAGCCTTATCACAGAAAATAGAAAACATGGACTCAAATCGTTCAACCTCTATAAATCGACCGGGAGCAGACGAGAAAGTCCCAGCTATGCTACAACATGCTCCCAACATGCTGAGCTGAGCTACGTACCAAACAACTGGATAGAACTCAACGTGCTTTTAATTCTCAAAGAACTCACCACTCCTCTGCTATGAACCACAGATCCATTTGTCTGTGTCAGGAAGTTTTGAAGAAAGGGTGCTAAGGCAGTAGTCTACGCCGACGACGCAATCATTCTGGTGGAAAGAAAATATCTTTCTACGATCAGTCGCAATAGGAACAACACAAAGTCTTTTATGGATAAATCCATCTGAAGCCGAGCTGGTCTTGTTTACAAAAAAAAAAAAAAAAAAATTGACCAAAAATTCACGATGTTAGGATACAACTTCCATCCGAAGCTAGATACCTAGTAATCATCGTAGACAGTAAAATGACTTGAAAGCGTTACATCGAAGAAAAAACCAACAAAGCGGTATCTAATGCCCAACCTCCTCCCTTCAGACGAATTCCTGAAATACACGATTTCCAAAAACTCATTCAGACTAAAAGAATCGAATCAGGCCAATGGATACACCGCAATCGACGAGTATAACACGCGTAATATAAGGATCAACATTGTTCGAAGCGTAGACTTTGATATGAGTTTCTTTACATCATTTTCTAGGAGACATGACTTCTTAACTAATACTGCCACCAAGAATGGGAAACTCCATCTCCACACGGACGCCTCAAATATGGAGAAAGTTACTGGAGCTCGAGTCTTCTGTGAAATGCTACAGATCCAGGACTCCTTCAAGATTCTGAACGACTGTATTATAGTATTTTCAAGTTAGAAATATTTGCCAACCATAAAGCTGCACAGATGGAACGTGATCGCTCATAGATCTCCAATTTCGTGGACAGCCAAAGTTGCCATAAAAGCTTTGGCAATTGAAACCAACAACTCAATAGAGATACGAGTACAAAAATGTCCTCAAACTCTAAGTAGAGTCTGCGGAGGCCACCGAGTGAATATCTGCTGGGTAACTGAACACACAAAAATGAAAATGAATCAGAAAGTGAATTAGCTAGCAAGAAAGGATGTCTTTCTACACAGAAGTAAGACGCAAAATGGAACTTATAACCACAGAACAACCCGACCAGGAGGGATGCCGCTCTCCTTGTCGAAGCCTAGACAGGGGTAGAACACGAAAACACGTCTGCTTTAACAAAGAAGACATCTTTGTCACTACAAGTGTCCTAATTGGTATCTGCCTCATTACCAGAGTAGCCAGCAGAATAAGAGCCTCTGCTGAAGATTATTGTAGACGGCACATAAACGAATAGGAAATAGAGAATATCATACACTTGCTGATATGCTGATTGCCCTAATTTTCGCAGGGTGCCTTTTTATGCTCCCTGTATCTCTGCATGTACTAGCCTCTACTATACTAAAAGCACAGGTTTTATAGCTGTCAAAAATGGGTCACAAACCGGCGCAAAACGTCAAACGAAGTCAAGACACATTTGACTGCCAGTGGTTTCCTTCAATGGCAGCTGCATATTTGCTATTGATATAGGGAAATGAAACAGCGCTTTTTTGGTGGTATGCTTGCCATATGCTGAAAACTTAGACAAGTAGTCTTGAAGTCATCAGCTTCCGATACCTGATCAAGCGTCTTATGACAACCTGCATTACTTGTAAGGCTAATTCACTAAATTCGCACAAGCCTAATAATATATGAACAATGTATGAAGTATGAGAGGAAAGTAGGACCTCTTTGCGAGGAGAGTTGGTAAACATGGACTAAACTGAATCATGTCTAACAACGCGCGCTTAAGTTTATCGGTGGAGTGGAATTACACTATAGCAAGCACACGGTTTCTCCATCTCAAAATACGCGAGGGGACATGGCCGTTCACAGATCATGAAAAGCTTAGTGATCATATTCCGATTGGGCAGCCAACATTTACACGGATCACTATCTTTTTGCAGCCAAGATACAAATGCAGATTTCCTAAGTACCACAACAAAGGAGATCTTCTATGAGAAGGAATAAAGTAAAAAAGCTGCAAACGCAAGAGCCACCAGAATCCCCACCGTATGCGTATCCTGAAGTCAAGTATCGAAGATTAGTGGCAACGCTGCCAACGTACCATTAGAGACCCCACAACTGAAGTGCTAAGTTTTACCCCGCCGAGAAGTCTCCAGTTTGATGAAGAATGCCGCTGAACAAGAATCGTTCAAAGCAGAGCTACAAGGAAAGAAGGGTATGGATAGAACATCGCCTTCTCTAGAATAAGAAAGAAAAAAGCATGAGAATCGCAAGAAGACCCGTACAGAAACCTGAAAAGATGAAGAAGGAGATCGTATTGCGAAATCACAGTCGGTGCTGAAAATATGGAAACACCTTTCATTTACGGCCTTTGGAAGACAATATTCAATTAGAAACTACACAAACTGTACAGTGACATCTACCTTCCGAATCCAGAGGAGGTGAGTGAAAAATCTCACCTTATGTGACCCACACAAATAAAAGAGGATCTCAATCGACTTGGTGTGCGAAATTGGAAGCAGCTAGCTTTAGAAGCTAGTAAGGTTGAGGCCCAGGTTCTCCCCGAGCAGTAGAGCCACTACACCATCTATGTAAGTATGTAACTGATATGAGAATCTGTATAATAACGAAAAGCTACAATAGTATGGCATCCACAGAAACTACGTCAATCAGGTATCTCAAACTCTCTCAACAAGTCTTACCGCAGCTTTACCAGGTTCACTGAGCTAGACCTCATCATAGAATCACACCTTGTTGTGGTTTAGGTACACTTAATCTTGTCAGGGAAATGCATCGCTGTTGACTTCAACGATCAAACCTCGGATCTTCAGAAACAAATACATTAGCCAGCTTGACACACTCTTGTCCCCAATGTTCTTCTTCAAGCTAATGACATTTCTACTTATAACTGCTCTCTGTGACCAGTCATACTCTTCGAGAAAACTCTGAGATATCTGGACAAAGAATTCCCATACTAGATCCCAAACAATCAAGAGGCCTCTAAGACATACATAATCATGGGAATACTGTGGATATCCGAATGTTTTGAAGGATCAACGCCGACTCTGAGCTCTACCTATGTACCTCATTTGTCGTTAAGATACAAATGAGGCTATCCCTAATGTTGCTAAGAAGTGGAGATGAAACGTCGGATGAACGCAAAGACCATTGCCTATCAACGATACGAGAAATGCGAGATCAAGGAAATATAAAGATATTATAGCATGAAAGACCTTCCACAAGGTAAAAAGAAGGTACCAGGCCAAAGAAGTGCTAAAGAAAATTTCCAGAGAAGAAGTGGGAACAATATAGTTGATACGCAGTCACTGCTGCGGTTATGGAAGGACTATTTTTGAAGAACATAAAGCAGCGAAAACAATGTTCTGTCATCCAGAATGTACATTTCTACCAGACTGTCCAATACTACCAATCCGAGCTCGACAAGTCCAACAAGGCTGCCTGTATCGAACGTCTTATTGCCGAGCTCTATGAAAAGCATGCATCAAATCGTCTTTAAAATTTAGTCAAACGAAATGCATATATCAGACAGATGTTACTGCAGTATTATAAGCCAGATCTGGGAGAAAGAAGACCCTCCAGTCTAAAGAGGCATCAGCCTCCTCAACATCGCTTTAACGATCTTCTCTGCGGCACTATGTAACAGTCTCAAACTTTTTATCAACCAACTGAGTAGTAGTCACCAGTGCCGTGGCAGCCTAAAAAGTCTGCCATTGGATAGACCAGTGAATTTTGGAACCGATTTAAAGGCCGCATTTATCGAGAAAAGTATACGAAACCCACCCTAACCTATCGAGCTCTGCAAGAAGACCATGGAGAAGAGGCTTTCGACAGGGCGTTGCCTTGTTATGCTATTTATTCAACATCACACCTAGTGGCATGGTATGAAACTCGCCAACCTTCACCAGGTCTTTCAAAAGCCAGTACAACTACTTACCTACGATGATAACAGGCATTTTCACTAGGGCACTGTGAGCACAACTTTGACAGGTCCCACAAACCATTACAGGAAACAGATACAATCTGCTAGTAGTCAACGTTACTGTTAACCTAGGCCTTCTCAGTGATTATAAACAACAAATCCGCCTTTGGAGATTGTTCGAGAAGTATCTCCTGTCAACAACTATTCAGCTAATTAGCGACTTTTTAAAGAATTTTTTGTATACGCATCTATGGTAAGGTTGTTGTCATTCCTAAAACCTCATGTGCTCACCTTTCTTCTTAGTTCCTTACCTCAAACCAATCTGAAACATGCTGACTGAAATCCGGACGCATATTTAGAAAATCAGTGCAAAATTCACATCTAAAAGCACACCGTTTCGAAGATTCATTACGAAACATTTAGTGAATCAATAGATCCAGCTTAACAACGACCAAGTACATGATTATCGTCCTGTCAATTTAACCAAGCGCACAGATTGGAATCTTTTTGTTTAAAGACCAAACCAATACATTAATTAACCAAGGATACAAGGATAAGTGGCATAATAAAATGTTCCATCGAAAAATAATTTTCAATTTTATCGTTGTCCAGACACCATCCAGTGGTGGTGTATCCAACGATGTAAAATCGAAAAATAATGATGTGGTTCAGAGCTATGCGGTGACTGCGTATTATGAGTCCTTTTGGTTTGATCAATCAGGGTTAAGTGGTTTGGGTTAATTAAGAATAAGTTTCTGCTTCGCCAAAAATTGACACATTCTCGATATAGTGATTATCAAATGGGCATGCCGTCGGGTGTCAATCCAAGTGTACGAAAGTTTTCTGAATTCACTTGCCTACGGAGTCTCCTGGCATTTGGTTTTCGAGGATGATGTACTTCGATGGCACGAGCCATTTATGATATTTGTGACGCTTGGATGTGAATTCTTATCCTCGGTCAAATGTAATTAATTTGATTAACATTTGGCTTCGGTTGGAACTCAATATGACTTATTGTAATAACAGCGAGCAGGGTACATTTATCGAGGCTCTCTGATCCTTATTTTACCTTTAAGTTGTAACCTTTGTGTATTAGTCGATGTCCATTCGGACCGGACTTGCGAAACTTGTGAGTTAGAGTGCTGACCAGCAGACAAAAATTGCAGCAGTATAAATGGGACACCGGATGAATTCCCCAGATGGAATCAACGGTAGAAATAGTCCCGAAACAAATGAGACCTTATCCGGGCTACTCCGACATATTTGAAACTTAGCCCCGTAAGAATTTTCGAGACTAAGTTAGGATTTTGGTGGCGCCGTCAAAAGACCAATAGCAGCACTGACATCCTCGAACGAGTTTCTGGTTTCGTTCTAATTGAACTTTTGTCCTAGGAGTATCTAAAATGGAATTGGCCCTTCAGCTTGGGGGTTGTATCGCAGTAGCTCTGCAGCAGATGGACCGCATGCAAACGAATTGAAGGCTATTGAGGAATGTCCCTTGATGGGATTTATTTTTGGAGGCAGACTTAAGCAAGAAGTCTTAAGTTTCCACCATGTAAATGATCGTCTCTTAGCAATTCGTATGAAGGCTCAATTTGCCAACATAAGAGGAGAAAGATAGCTTCTACGAGCTTCGGAACAAGACTTACGAATAACAATAAAATTGTTCTTGGCAAAAAGAGTCAATAATCCTGTGGGAAGGTATAGCCTGCGCCACCTGCGAGACAACAACTCCGAATGACTTTGAGGCGAGGCGAAATATTGTCGTAGTTTGCACACGATTCCCACATTTCGATGTTCACCAGAGGACTTGGAGAACTCCTGATCGTTGTAACCAAGGTACGGTTGCGGATATCCCGAATACAGCAAGGCAAGTAAATGCTGTGAGGCATTTAGATATTAGACCGCAACAATCGCAAGAGATCGACAAGTCCTTTTCTGATCGAGTCTCTCCTAATCTTTCAATACGCCTGCTGCCACCAGCATCGGGTAACGAAGACCAGTGGCAACACTGCCAAAAAGCCATTAGAAATACTGCTAATGATGTGCTGGGTTTCACTCGACCACCACAACGAAACCCCAGGTCTGATGACGAATGCCGGAAAAAACATCCAGCCAAGCAAGATGCATACAAATTGGCTTTGCATAGAAGGACTAGAGCTGCTCACGAGCTCTATGAGCAGAAGAGAAGAGATGAACACCGGCTTCTCAAACCGCGAACCAATAACAAGGGAACATCGTAGAGGAGTCGCAGTCATTGCCGAGGATTTATCGCTGTCAGGTAGAACAAACCTTTAAAATTTAGGCGATGCAGACCAACAATTCCATTCACCCGACCTGGATGAAGTGAAGATAGCAATATCTAAACTTAAGTCCAACAAAGCTGCTGGAGCGGACGGCCTGACTACCGAGCTCTTCAAAGCGGCAGGTGATGACTTGATAAGGAGCAAACATATGGTCGGACGGAAGCACCGAAGCCCCATCAATGAAACCTCAGCATTGTGTGTCGAATTCTCAAGAAAGGAGACCCTTTGAACTGCGCCAATTACAGAGGCATCAGTCTCTTTAACATCGCAGACAAGATCTTATCTGCCGTTATGTGTGAACGCCTGAAGCCGTTCGTCAACAACCTCATAGGTCCATATCAGGCCATGAAAGTCCACCATCGACCAAATATTCACACTACGGCAGATCTTGGAGAAGACCCATGAGCTTCAGATCGATACACACCATCTGTTCATCGATTTTAAAGCCGCGTATGCCAGCATCTATAGAGACGAGCAATGTCTAGTTTCGGCATCCCTGCCAAACTCGTCCGTCTGTGCAGGATGATGATGGAGAATGCACGCTGCTCCATTAAGGTCGGTAAAGATCTCACCGAGACCTTTGATGTCCAGAAAGGATTTAGACAAGGCGATGCGCTGTCATGCGATTTTTTTCAACATCGTACTTGAGAGAATAGTGCAAAACTCACGAGCAAACACAAGAGGCACTATCTTTCAAAAGTCCGTCCAACTACTCGTATATGCCGACGATATTGACATAATCGGGAGAAAGCAGCGTGATGTCAGTGGCACTTTCGCGAGTATTGAGATGGAAGCAGCGAAAATGGGGGCAAGACCAAGTACATATATGCTGTCAAGCAAATAAAACAACCAACACCGACGTCTCGGGCAGAACGTCACACTCGACTGATATAGCTTTGAGGTAGTTAAGGACTTTGTCTACCTAGGCTCTGCTATAAATACAGACAACGACACCAACGCTGAGATCAAGCGAAGAATTACTCTTGCCAACCGCTCTTTTCTTTGGGCTAAGAAGGCTTATGAGTAGCAAAACCCTCTCGAACAACAAGAGGCCTTAATAGTCCCAGTCATGCTCTATGGTGCAGAGTCATGGACATTATCAAAAATGGATGAGGATGCTCTTGGCTCCTTTAAGAGGAATATTGTTCAAGTGATTTTCGATCCCGTCTGCATTGACAGTGAGTGGCAGAGGACATACAACGATGAACTGTATGGACTGTACAGCGACATCAACATAGCCAGATTGATGCAAATCCAACGACTTAGATATGTGAGTCATGTAGAGCGAATGGACCCCAACCCTTCGGTCCGAAAACTCCTCGAATCCGCAACCTAGGGACGGCGCGGTCGAAGGAAACCAAGACTTAGGTGGCGCACCTTAGTCATCTTACCGTGCGAAACTATGTACTGTAACCCCACCTCAAGTTAGTAGATTAAGTAAGGAAAAGACGTTTTACGAGTATGAACGCAAACATTGGTCGTAGCAATAAATATCAGGTATTTGAAGCAGTTGCAGAGAGTATACGTCTGACGCGATGGAGATACTCTTAACCTAACCTCTGTGAAGAAAAACACGCCAAACCATGTCATTATCCTACAAGCGGTATATTTAGTGAGAGCTGGTGCAGAGAATGGGTTTGTCTAGAAGAAGGATGCAACTTACTCGTAACTTTGAATATAAACGCTGTACGAATCTATAGCAAATGTAGATGAGAAATCCAGAAGCTTCGGAAGCTTCTGTGTCCTTGTTTATAAAAATGTTCAGCAGGCTTAGCCATGATCTCGCTGAAAAATTGGACTTTGGACTTTGGCATTAATGTGGAAAACAATATCATTCAAATGGCCGCCTCGGGAAGATTCGAAGCATGCGATTCTTTTGAGGTAATTTTAACCACTTTGTGGCACATTTCGGGCGGTATCTCTGCCATAACTTGAATAGTGTTGGTTTTGCGTCTAGAGTTCGGGGATTATTAGCGTAAACACAGTCTTTTGCGTAGCCCCACAGAAAAAAAAATTTAACAGTGTCAAATCGCATGATCTTGGCGGCCAATTGACGTCGCCAAAACGTGAAATTACACGACCAGGAAACTTCTCACGCAATAAAGCCATAATTGGTCGTGTTGTGTGACTTGTTGCCCCGTCTTGTTGGAACCACATATTGCCCAAGTCATGACCTTCAACCGCCGGCCAAAAAAAGTCGGTTATCATTCGACCATATCGCTCCGAATTGACTGTAACCGTACGCCCATTGGCATCTTCGAAGAAATACGGACCAATGACACCTTTCGACCATAGAATACACCAAACAGTCACTTTGTCTGGATGAAACGGCATCTCTTCGATCACTTGTGGCTTTTCTGAGCTCCATATGCGGCAATTTTGTTGGTTTACATACCCACCGAGTGAGAAATGTGCCTCATCACTGAAGAAAATGTTGTTCGAAAAATCGGTGTTTATTGTTTGTTGTTCCAACACCCAAGAAGCGTATCTCCGGCGTTGTGAATAGTCAGCAGGCTTCAATTGTTACGTAAGTTGAACTTAATAAGGATGAAGATACAAATCCAAATGCAAAATACGCCATAGTGAGGTGTACTACACATTTTATTGCTGCGAACGCCGGGAAATCGATAATTTCGGATCATCAGCATCACTTGCACTTACAGCAGCAATATTTTCGACTGAGCGTGCATTACGATGATGCACAGGGCTTACGATATCAGTAGTGCTTCCACTCTTTACAAATTTCTTCACAATTTTACCGATTGCGATATGTCGACCATAATCATCGCGTAATTCGCGAAAAGTGGCTACGCTTGTATCACCACTTTTGTAGTAAGTTTTATTAATTTTAACGCGTTGTTCGATTTGCAAGCGATCCATTACTCGTATTGTAAATAGCAACCATCAACTAACATTATGACACTTCAAATGACAGCTGAGTTTGGCAGGTGTCAAATGCCAACGCTACCATCTTGAAACAACGAAATGAATGACCCTGTACAATGGTCTGGCTTCGGAAGGAATTCCTCAGCCTGAACTTCATCCCACACAGGCCCGGTTTACCAGCGGAGTGTAGCATTTGTAACCTAGTGGAACGATAAGACAATATCCACTTCATCGGAAGATTCCCAACTCTCGGAGAAACTGGAAGTGACTTTTTATCGGCTCGTTAAGGTCCTACTAAGCTGGGAGAAGATGAATGTTGCAAAGCTGTATGAGTACTACAAACTTGCATCGAGATATAGATCAAGAACAATGGTAGATTGTAACTGATTTAAATTTTCATTTAATCATAATTTTAATACCTTTTTTACATCAAAATTAAGTAATTGTGACAGCATACTGTATACGAAAATTGATTTTATTTTAATTGTCAATCCGGCAGACGTCAAATGCTATGCTATAATGATCTTTGTGTTAACTATATGCATTATTATATTAAATTCTACTTTAAACTAACTATGCATGTTGATCTAACACTCACTCTCCTTTGTTACTTATAATAGGACTTAAAAAAGCAGCTGGCATCTCAGGCTGGCTCCGGATAGCTCTGTCACTCCATCAGTGACCTCTTTCAAAAACCCTGGGAACCGTTTCAGTATACAGAAAGCAATTCCACATCATGATTTCAAAACAATGTTCACTTGCTCGTACTATCTGTGACAGAAAGAACATTCCCCCGCGGTTGCGGTGCCCAAAAAATTCGGTCCAGTGATTGTTCAATGCACATTCACATGGTGTGCATCCGCACCTTTGAATCACATCAAAAGGATTCCTTCACCAACAAATAAAAAAAGAAAAACAAAAACAAAATGAAAAAACCCAAAACAATATCCTTCCTCCAAACTATGTTTAATTGGATGGGACGGCAAAAGTGTAAATTTCATCTCAGTGCAGCACTTCGTGATTACTTTTCGCGCTGATAAAATGGAAAATTCCCAACACAAACACACAGCACTATCCCTACAGAAATTCTCGTACACATATCCATATTCGTACACCCCACTTGAAGGATGCAAAAATGTTGCTTTTCGCGTAGTGTTGCCCCTTTGCCACTCCTTTTGATAAAGGCCAATGGTAAAGCAGTGCCGCATTGTGCTTTTTTTTGTTAAGGGAAGAAAAATATTTATTCAGCATAAGAATTTTCCATCGTCAAATGTCAACTTTAAACAATAAAAATTCATAAATGACAGAGAGTGTTGGGTTGGAAATGAAGGGATACTTGGGTGGTATGAGTACAGTGCCACCCTGGTAACGTACCTCTGCTTTCATTTGTCTCGTGAATAAATTTAAATTATTTTTAACGCAAAAATGCAAATTGAATTTAATAGCGAGCATATTTGGTTGGGTCTTCAGTAGGCGAAGTTTATAATCATTTGCACGCTTAAGGCTGCTTGGGGATATACCTATATGTATGTATATATCTACTAGGACGTCGACAGGGACAAAGGGGAGGCTGAGAACGACCGACAAAGTTGAAAGGTCGTTAAAAATCAGCCACCATGAGGCATTATCATGTTACGGCACATAAAACGACCAAGAGACAGCCGGAACAGCTGAATGGAAAATGCGGAATTATTTATTTTAATTTTTATTTATTTTTTGCTTTTTGTAACGATACCGCTTACGTTGGCGAATTATCAAGCGAACGACACACAGTAATGCAATTAATTCTCCAAACAGATAGGTTACTAATTTTAATTGACTTTGGTTGGCTTTAAAAAGAGGTGCGTCTCTCTGCGCAGGGAAAAAACTATACGAGTAGCACCGAAGCAGTTTGGGTGTAAACTGGCCTTATTGTCCTCTTATTGGTTTTATTTCGCAGTTTCATCAACATTTTAATTTTATATTGAATCAATTCGGGTTAAATATGTTTAAAGGTAAAACCTCTGCCAGAGGTGAACAACAATTTTGCTGGAAGTAATGGCAGCAATTATGCTCTGATTTTTGTATCTTTGAGTCGTGAACAGCTCTCGAGCAGCCGAACAACTAGCGTTGTTCTCCATCTATATAACAAGACCCGTAGAGAGGTCTGCCGAGATGAACACCAAAACTTAGTAGTAGAGTCAGTCAAATATTTTAAGACGAGGAAAGTCAGGAGGTCCATCCACCCGGCTCCTGTGCCAAACGAGCATCTACAGACCTATTTTAGCCAGTGGAAAATGACTTGGCGGAAGCTTTCACCAATTCATTTTCAAGACTTGGTGAGCGAAAAGGTCTAAAGAATTAAATCCTAGGACTCTTTGCCCAATTCACATGAAAGAAGACCCGGTAGATTCGAGAAAAACACTCAAGGAGTTCAGTTCAATACGCACAATCTCTGTAACGATTTTTAGGTGGCTTACAGAGACGGACGATCCAGAGCCATGTCTCGTTACGGTGTCACTGCGAAACTAGTCACATTGTGCAACATAAGGTCAGAAATAATTTCTCCGAGTCTTGTGATGTCAAAAAAGGATTTAGCCACACTGACATGACGTGTCCTTTGATACGCCATACTTGAGAAAATTCTGCAAATTTCTCAAGTCAATATAGAAGGCAACATTTCCCAAAAGCTTGTGCAACAACAGCTTGCATTCGCTGATGACGTTGGCACCATTTGACTATCTCAGCGTACGTAAGCATGTAACTGTTGGATCAAAAGCGGAAAAAATGGACGTAGTCCTGAATAAGGCAAGACTTGGTAAAGGGTAGGCCATCTGTTGGTATCTTTTTGAATCATATGCTATTTCGACAGTAACATCTCTCATGCGCTCAAAACATTCACAGAAACTCAATATTATATACAAAATAGATAATTTGCACAATGTAGGAAATTATTTCAAAGTTACTTGCAAAGTGGATGCTGTGTTGCGGAAGCAGTGCGGTCGAATTAATGCATTGACTCAGCTTCTTCTTCTTGAGTGGCGCCACAGCTCGGGGTGAACCTGAGCCTCAACAATCAAGCTTCTCCAGCTGATACGGTTCTTCTCTAGCTCTTTCCATTGGTGATGCACTTCAAATTGGTCGAGGTCCCTTCCACTCTTTCGCACCACCGTCGATTTGGCAGTACTCTGCTGATGGCGGACGAGCTCTATCATGAGCCAACAGCAGCTTGCATACCCCCGAAGTGAAATACTTACATCCCCTTTGTTGTTGGGGATAAACTAAGGAACCAGCCTCCAGATTGGGGGTTACGCGTAGGGATAACTTCCCAACCACAGAAAACAAAACAAAATGTTCAGAGACAATTACACGTCTTGGTCTCCTAACAGACCGCCTGCAGCCGAACAACTCGCCCTAGAATTGCCATAAAGCAGATACTACCGCAATCTAAGAACTGCGATTGGATCGACCAGACAAAAGACGAGTGCGATTGTACTCATTTGTAAAGGAAGTTCTTAAACTGGTTTGCTGATTGATAATCGAACATATTCCCGTGTCCATCCTATGCACTCAATGAAGAATATTGCAGCTTTGGCCGAAAGAATGCACATAAACCCGAGAGCTTCAACATGCCAAAGATTTCAGCAACTGTACATCAGTCGCTCTAGCCTAAGGAGAGCTTTCCATAAAAGTCTCGAATTATAACAGGGTTCAATTAACTTGAAGCAGAATAACCACCCACTTCGTTATCGCTTCTCTGTTTGGGCTTTAGAGCAGCAGGAAATCGACCAAAATTTTGCTCAAAAAATCATTTTTCTGCAGATGAGACGCATTTTCATCGTAATGGCTACGTTAGCGAAATTCCCATATTTGGGGCTCGGAAAATCCATACGTAGTCTAAGAGTAGCCAATACATCCTGAACTTGCGACTGTTTAATGTGGTTTTTGGATCGAGGCCGATTATTTATAATCAGACTACGTACCACACAAGCCGTCCAACAATAGATTTATTCCAGATAAGGTTCAATAATCGTTTAATTATTCGTTTTGGTGATGTTGGTTGGCCGCCACGGAGCTGTGATTCGGCGCCGTTGGACGTTTTTTTTGGAATTCCATTAAAGATCACTGTTTTACGAACAATTTAGTGACGATTCAGGCACTCAATATTGGTAAAGGTAGTCATATAAGGGCCGAAACCAACGGAAATGTATTGAAAAAAAGGGTTGGGAGGATGGCCTACTACCAAGCCAGCCGAGTGATTTGAATTAAGCAACAATCGTTGAGAAGTATTGAATGATGTTTTTGTTTAAAGCCTTTCTAAAAAGATACCAACAGATGGCCCACGCTTTATGTACTGTGAACAAGAAGAGACACACAGCGTAGTCACATCTTATCAGAGATCAAACGAAGAATTACTCTGCCCATCGCTGATTCCTCGGCCTAAGAAGGCAAGTAAGTAATAAGAGCATTTCAAGAAACACCATGGACGTTCTATATAGGAACAAATTCATCCCAATCCTTTTCTGTGGGGCAGAGACAAGGACTGCATCCTTAGCCATTTCAAACATTAGAGTGATAGAAAATATTCAGATTATTCACTTAACATGTCTAGAATTAGTAAGGCTAATGAACGTTCCAGCCTGGAGATTCTTCGATTTCAACGCAGTACAGGAAAACTCTGACTTAACATAAGTGGCACGAACAAGTGAAATGGCCCATAACTAACTAGGATATCCAAACGCTGATACCAAGAGAAGAGCTCTTGGTTAATGGTATCACCTAATTGTAATCAGGAACAGAATACTCAAACAAAGAACCGGTCTATTCTGCTCTTTGCATGCCACTTTTACTGGAATTGCTCAGTCTTTCAGACACTCAAAAAGGAAGTTCCTGTTCATGAGGGAATTATAAGCAATGAAAAGGCCGATGAACTGACAATGAGAGGCTCAGAAATTCCCTTTAAATGTCCAGAACACTTCTGCTTAATTACCAAAGCGGCTTTAAATGCAGCTTTAGTAAGCTAGCGACAAACAAAATGTATATAACATTGGGAGAGAATCCCAGGTCAATTGTACTATTCAGCCCTACAAAAACAATATCAGTAGATCCCTGAGCCTCAGCAGGCATAATATCAAGAACTTTGTAGATTATCCCACAGGATACCATGGTGTATGACATCACCTTAACAAAATGAACCAATCCGACCCCCCGGAGGGCCTGCTTTGTGCACTGAACATATCCTATGTGATTGACCAGCCCTCTTTGGAAGAAGAAAAAGGATTTTTTCAGTGAACCATTGAGTTCCGAATCTATAAGGAAATCCTCTGCTGGTAGCATCATACAATTTAAACGGAAAGTATTGTAGAAACTCTACTAGCTTACATTTTTCTGGCCCTATTGACACAAAATATCTTTTAGGCTGACGCGTGTCGTACTTCACCTAGACGAGCCAGAAAAAAAAATAAAAATAGTAGCTGCCGGTGCTCTGATAACCACCTATCTTAAATTTTGCGCACTTTCTTTTTTGTGTCAGTCATACAGCATTGTTGTTTGACAGCTACGATGTGTGAACATTGAGGCTTAGTCATGGAGATGAAGATGGAAGCACAACGCATAGACATTGCGAAAATTCACTACCCAAGCGGTCCGACTTTGGAGGAGATGGTTCGTAAATGGAATTTTTGGAGACGAATTTCGAAGCAGGAGAAAATTCGCCACCAAAGACCATGCGATTTACTGCCATTGGATTTCTAACTTTGGAGCTTAATGAAAGGAAAGATGTATATCAATAACACAAGAACAGTTTCCTAAATTGAAAGACGAAGTTTAACGCATCATTGATGAAATTCAGCTAACACTATGCCATTTACTTGATGTTGTATTCCAAACAGTACCTCGATGTCTATACTATTTAATTAAATAAAAACATCAAAACTTATCAGATAAACTTACTTACTTACTTTAGGTGGCGCTACAGTCCGGGCCTTAGTCAACAAGCTTCTCCAGCCAGCTCGATCCCTGGCTAGCTGCCTCCAGTTTCGCACGCTAAGTTGGCTGAGGTCCTCTTGAGTCTTAGCCTTCCTCTACTGCGCTGTCTTTTCGGACCGGAGCATTGGTGTCCATGCGCTCTACATGTCCCAGCCATCTCAGTCTTTGGATCCTCACTCTTCTGGCTAGGTCCATGTCGCTGTACAGTCCATACAGTTCGTTGTTGTATCTCCTCCTCCACTCACCGTCAATGCAAACGGGACCGAAGATCGCCCGAAGAATTTTTCTCTCGAAGCAACCAAGAACACCCTCATCCATTTTTGATAATGTCCATGCCTCTGCGCCATAGAGCAGGACCGGGATTATTAAGGTCTCATAAAGGGTGACTTTTGTTCTCCGAGAGAGGGCTTTGCTACTCAATTGCCTTCTCAACCCAAAGAAACAGCGGTTGGCAAGAGTTATTCTTCGCTTGATCTCAGCGCTGGTGTCGTTGTCTGTATTTATAGCAGAGCCTAGGTAGACAAAGTCCTTAACTACCTCAAAGTTATATCTGTCTAAGGTGACGTTCTGCCCGAGACGTCGGTGTTGGTTGTCCTTTTTGCTTGACAGCATATACCTGGTCTTGCCCTCATTGACCGCTAAGCCCATTTTCGCCGCTTCCATCTCAATACTCGCGAAAGCGCCACTGACATCGCGCTGCTTTCTCCCGATTATGTCAATATCGTCGGCGTATGCGAGTAGTTGGACGGACTTTTGAAAGAAAGTGCCTCTTGTGTTTGCTCGTGAGTTTTGCACTATTCTTTCTGGACATCAAAGGCCTCGGTGAGATCTTAACCGACCTTGATGGAGCAGCGTGCATTCTCCATCGTCATCCTGCACAGACGGACGAGTTTGGCAAGGATGCCGAAACTAGACATTGCTCTGTATAGCTCGTCTCTATAGATGCTGTCATACGCGGCCTTAAAATCGATAAATAGGTGGTGTGTATCGATCTGAAGCTCATGGGTCTTCTCCAAGATCTGCCGTAGTGTGAATATCTGGTCGATAGTGGACTTTCCTGGTCTGAAGTAATACTGATGTGAACCAATCAGGTTGTTGACGAACGGCTTCAGGCGTTCACACAATACGGCAGAAAAGATCTTATATGCGATGTTAAGGAGACTGGTAGTTGGCGCAGTTCAGAGGGTCTCCTTTCTTCAGAATTTGACAAACAATGCTGAGGTTCCATTCATCGGGCATACTTTCATGCGACCATATTTTACAGATGAGTTGGTGTATGCTCCTTACCAAGTCATCGCCTGCCGCTTTGAAGAGCTCGGCAGTCAGGCCATCCGCTCCAGCAGCTTTGTTGGACTTAAGCTTCGATATGGCTATCTTCCCTTCATCCAGGTCGGGTGGACGGAATCGTTGGTCATCATCGTCCAGGTTGAAAGGTTGATTCTGCCTGACAGCGGTATTTGGTCCGTCATCGCCGTTATACAGTCTGCAGAAATGATCTTTCCAAATCCTCAGCATCGACTGCGATTCTACTACGATGTTCCCTTGTTCATCTCTACAGGCTTCGGTTCGGGGTTTGTTTCCGCGGCATGTTATTTTTACCTTTTGGTAAAACTTCCGAACCTCATTCCTGGAGTAGCATCTCTCAATTTCCTCGATCGCGCGCTTCTCATGCTCTTTCTTCTTCCTCCTGAGAAGCCGATGCTCGTCTCTCCTCTTCCGCTCATAGAGCTCATGAGCAGCTCTGGTCTTTCTAAGCAGCGCCGCGTTATATGCATCTTGCTTTGCTGTATGTGCTTTCCGGCATTCATCATCATCGAACCATGGGTTTCGTTGTGGTGGACGAGTGAAACCCAGCACATCAGATGCGGCATCTCTGATGGCGTTTTGGCAGTGTTTCCAATGGTCTTCGATGCTTGATGCTGGCGGCATTGGACCTCTTAAGAGATTAAGAGACACTCAATCGGAAAAGGACTTGGCGATCTCTTGCGATTGTAGCCGTCTGACGTCGAATTTTCTCACAGCATTAGTTTGTCTTGGCGTAGTTTGGGATCGCAATGTGATCAATCTGGTTGACTGTTGATTGATCAGGAGTTCTCCAAGTCCCCTTGTGTATGTCGTGATGTGGGAACCGCGTGCTAGCCACGACAATGTTTCGCCCCGCCGCAAAGTCGATTAGCCTGAATCCGTTATCGGAGGTGGTGTTGTGCAGGCTATATTTTCCGATTGTTCCACCAAAGATACCCTCTCTTCCTAGCTTTGCATTAAAATCAACGAGGACAATTTTAATGTCATAGCTAGGGCATTGCTCGTAGGTCTTGTTGAGGAGCTCGTAGAAGGCATCCTTGGTGTCGTCATCTTTCTCCTCTGTGGGGGCATGCGCGCATATGAGGCTAATGTTGGCGAATTTAGCCTTGATGTGAATTGCTACGTGGCGCTAGCTCACATGCCGGAAGCTAATGACTTATTGTCTTAGTCTGCCTCCGACATCAGTTTTTCATCTTCTTTTTGTCCGGCCCATCCCATCGCATTTCTTGAATGCCGGTTATGTCTGCTTTGCAGCAGTCTAGGGCCTCCGCTAGTTGCTTGGCTGCACGTGGTCTATTTAGGGATCTAACGTTCCACGTGCATATCCGAAGCTCATTGTCCTTAAATCGTTTGCGTGGACTGTCAACAGTAGATCCGTCCATATCCGAGGCTTGTTGATGCTTCGTAACTTAATTTTTTTTTAAATGGCCTGGCAGTTACCCCGGCAGCACAACCCCCAACCTGGAGGACCAGTTCCATTTTGAGTGCCCCTAGGATGAGGGGTCGGTTACACAGAAGCCAGTAACCGTTCTGGGATGTGAGCGCTGCCGTTGGCCCTTATAGGGCTCGTCCGCCACCATCTCTTTTCCAAGACCCTGATTAAGTCCTGGAAATCCTCGCCATTTGCCCTCTTCACTTCGCAACCTCTAGTGAGATTCTCAGATGGCGCCACGGGGAGGCGTGAAGTAGGACTTATTAGCAGAGCTGCAAGATGTTCGGCTGCAGAGGCTCATTCTCGTCATTTAAGGAACCAGCCCCGGTCGGAAGATGCTACTTCTATGAGGCCTTATACTAATCGTTGCCATTATCAGATAAACACTGCGTTTTATTTAGAGCTTGTGGGGGCATCCTTTAGTCTCTGAACAGCTTTCTGCATTTGTATTTTTGTAAGAGTAGGCGCATTTTTGACGGCATTTTTAGGTTCAAAGTCAATGAGTTCTTATCGGATTCCTTATCTTCAAAAATGTCAAAACCTTCAAGCCAATTTTAAATTTGATGTACCTACGATCTGAGTGCGTACTATCTAGTAATCCCCTTGTCATGAAGCCAACATAATAGCAAAACCAGATGATAGTTTTTTTTTTTTTTTTTATAATTTACGCGCGCCTCAGAAAGATAGAAGGAGGAGAAAGGAAAGCATGTTGTGATGTAGTGGTTTGAAACTCAGATATATTTGGTTTCGATATTGACCCTCCAGGGGTGGGAGTCCGAATAGGACGGAGAGTTTTTTCTTCACTCGGAATGATTCAGGTTGTTTTGAACTTGAAAACCCTACAACAGCCAAATCTACATTTCAGTGTTATACCTTCACACGCAGATTTTTCTGACTGAGTTCCAATTACACAAATGAAAAACTTGTCATGAGTAGGATTCGAACCTGGTCTCTCCGAGTGAGAAGCGATGGATAGTACCACTACACCACGGCCACCCCTTAAACTCAAGTTTGAACTCAACGAGATAATTACTTCCCACCTTACGGTCGCTAATACCCCATTGACTGTTTTGAGGACTATTTCTCACTAATTTTTTTGTATCTTTCCCCCTTTTTTGCAAGTGGAATGAACGACTCCTGGTCGTCTATGGAACACCGCCGCTTCATAAGCGAGCTATTGTGATACGATGCATTTCGTCTGCATTCTAAATCGTTATACCCAACACATCAGTTGTATCGTTTTTGGCAGTGTCCTAGCAACTTTGTTTGATATTTTACGTCTCTTTGTGGATATTAAGCTGCAGATATCGTCTGCTAGCTGCAAGGATGTTCTGCTTCACAGCAAAGTCAATTAACCTTAGTCTGTTTCCAAGCATGATGTCATCTAGATCAAGCGTTTCGACTACTACCAAAAATATCGTCATTTGATATTTTTGTTAATTATATATAACATTCGCCCAAAGTCGCAAAGCATTGTCTGCTCGTATTTGTGGGTGGTGACACATACCACTGACTGTGGAGTATTTATGGGGATTGTTCACTGACGAACCGGAGGCTTCAGAATGCTTTTTCTCTTACTTTCCTCTTTATTGGAATTGCCGTTTCTATTTTCTGTGACTGCACTTCCTAAATGGCGCTAACATGAGATCTGCTGCTCACATCTTACTCCATTTTCCTACAGATTTTGATCGACTCCAGGTTAAAACACTTGAATAACAGAAAAAATGTCATAGAACATGAACTTGTAAGACTGTCCACCTTAACCCAGAATCATCAACTATCAAATAAGTGTGACAATATCCTGAGGGTGAATTCCTCAATCCTCCGACTCAGCATTTGACTCGTCTAATAGTCATTTTCTGGAGCGATTTCAACGGTCACTTACAGTTCCTCCAGTAACTCAATGTCATTTCACCACAGTCCTTTAGATGTCTTTCAGTCACTGCCATTTGAAAGAATTTTTATTTGCCTTATGCCATGGACAAACACTTGTTAGCGTACTCGTATAACGTTGTTCATCCACTTCATGTCGAAAAATGGTACACAAAAGTCATTATAGATAGAACTTGAGATGACACAGACATGGTCGTCGAACAAAACCCAGAGGACGTCCATTCAAGTGAGCATCAGCACACATGAAAAGTCTGACAAACCTAACAGCAACAACTGTAACTGGAGCAACACCAACACAAGAAATCTCATCGCATGATTTAACCAAACCCATCGATTATGTTTTGCAATAGACCTAACCTGAACCCTAGCGGCTGTGCTCTCCATTAGATGCGGTCTCCCACCACATCTTATCCCTGCAGGCTGTAGATATAGCCCGGGCTATTCAACCTGTCAATATTCACTTCAGTTCACCCCCATGACCATTAACAGGTGATTTCGAAAGCAAATATATTTGTGGCTACGATACACTTGGCTGTAGGGTGCTCTAGAACCGATAGCGGGCGTCTAGAGGATGGTTTCAACGTGCAGTTTAGTCCTTCAGCTCGAAATGGGGTCGATACTGAAAATTGGAAAATTCTAAAGGATACATGCATATGTATGTACGTATGCCTGCCGCTATTACGGTGTCCTTTTCGTGCTTCAAAACCAAGCTAAAATAAAAAACAGATACTCGACACCTCCCTCGTACGTAAATAGAATTGAAAAATATTTTCGTTCAAATATTTTGTTGAAGAGGAAAGTTTTGTTGCCATTGTTGGTGTTGTTATTGTTTTTTGTTTTCATCCTTACCGATAGGATAATATTTGCATTTAGATACATTTTGGAATTCATTTGTGTGCTGCGATGTTTGCATGAGGATACATACTCGTCCCCATGTGCTTATGTGTGAAGCTATGCCAGGAAGCGCGTCGTCCGGATACAAACAATAAGCTTGTTTGAGGCAAATAGCACCTGAACTGACACACTGATGTATGATGATATTCAATATCCTGGCAGTTTGGTTTATTTTTTGGATATTTCTGATTTTCACCGGAATAATGCCAGTATCTATGATGCGCACAGAATGAATTTTAATACGAGCATCTATAGCGCTGGTTTTTTGTCACAAATTTTCAAAAATTTTGACTTTTAGAGGATTTCCTATCTGACTTCAGTTGGGCAAATGGATCAGGTCAAACTGAAGGGATATTTACTCGTATTTCATAAGTTTATGTACACACGTGTCCAGGAATCTAAACTACATAACCACAGAAGCAACATACGTTCACTGGCACGAACGAAATAACGAAGAT
The DNA here is from genome assembly GCA_928272305.1 of Volucella inflata. Taxonomy (NCBI): domain Eukaryota; kingdom Metazoa; phylum Arthropoda; class Insecta; order Diptera; family Syrphidae; genus Volucella; species Volucella inflata. The sequence goes on from OV743716.1 coordinate 158,224,119, forward strand.
CTGTGCAGTGTCAGCCCAAAATGTTGCTACTGGAGAAATAACTTATTCCCTTAAGGGTTTCCTTTGCTGGCACGTCTTGTTTTAATGGTCTGAAAACGAAGTGTTAATTACCCTTATCCAGGGGCGGTGGGAGCAGTTTTCACTTAGGAACTGTTGTGGGGAAGGAGTATGAGAAGTCGGCATGGCAAAGCCTTATCCTGACTCATGGGACGAAAAAATATGGCACAGCATGGCAGAGAAGAAGAAAATATTCGAGAGAATATGCAACCGATACGAAGGGAAAGAAACCTTTTTCGACTCAAAATCTGGTAAGAAAGTGTGCAAGACATATAGGGTGGGAGGAATTCGCTCTTAAAAAAGTAAGATCCTTGGAGAACACCAAGCGGGACCAAGAATTCAATATGGCAATGCAGCCCAGATTTTACCACTTTTGGGGAACCCAAGAGGTCAATATTGCTCAGAATGTTGTCAAATGATTTAATTGACTCCGTAGGAAAGTATCGCTCAACTGCAACAGGGGAATTCATCGAGGACAAAGTGCAAGCCATCGCAAAAAAACTGGAGCCTGTTGGCTGAGAATACACCGTGAATAGTTTCTTCACAGAAAATGTCCTTCAGACGATGTATGTACACCAGATTTAGGGGTGACTAAAACTGACTGACTAAGTGACCATAGTGGGGTCGGCGCAAACAAAAAAAATGTCATCTACGATTGCCAGCAACCCGAATATGTTCCCGCAAATAAATAAAATATTTCGGAGGGAAGATCAAGACGACCTTTCATGTCTTAAAATCGCCCGAACGACGGACAATGAACGCATACTCTCAACAGCAGGCATAGATCCAAATGAGGCTACTGATGATGACGACTTCTTTGTGATCGAAGGTCCACAGGAGAAGGTCGATGCTCGGGTTTCACCCAGTTCAGTGACGGGAATATGGCAAATAATGTCATCGTCAATGAAATCGGTTTCAAGGAGGGGCATGATGTTATTCATGCCGCGTTTAAACTGGTTTCTGATGTCCAATGAAACAACGCCAAGAAACAGTGCACGGGTGCCTGCCTGATTGACCTTCGATACCGTATGGTTAGAGGGACTCTTCTACAAATTGAACAGACTGGGCATTAGTAAACCACTGCTGTATATTCTTTTCAATATGCTTTCAGATAGACAGTTCATCGTGAAAAACGGCGATGTGACTTCTACTGGTACATTCAACATTAAAAACGGTCTGCAACAAGGTGCGGTTAATTCGCCAATCCTTTTCAACATTTACACAAGTGATCTGATAGGTTCACTTCACCATGCCATAGCGTACGCATAGGACTTAATCGCGTACAGATCAGGTCCAAAGATTGAGGTTATAAACATTCTTTTGCAACGTGACTTCGATAAAATTAGACAATATTGCGACGACTGGAAGTTGAAGATAAACTTTCAGAAGTCGGAAACCATTCTTTTTAGGACGCCTTTGTCTGGGGCCTCTGCGGATACCAGAAAGAATTGGCAAAAGTTTCAGATCGTGGGACAACATGGACAACCACTTGCTTGTCGAAATGTAGTCAGATACCTTGGCATCTGGCTAGATCAATATCTATATTTTAACAAACTTTGACGGCTTTATTCCTCCAGAAGCGTTCCTCCACCTCGACATGAAAGGTCTGATCCAGGATAAATTAGCGGTGCCGTTAATCTTCCATGTCGCTCGAACAGCTGCGGAGAGGGAACTTAACTACGATAGATACGTCGCACACGGCGGTCCGGAGCGTCTCCGGTTCAGTAGGGTGGTAAGGAAATGCGACATGAGGGATGTTGCTCGGCAGAAACGAGCCAATGGAATTAAAACATCCTATCATCCACCCATCGTACTCACACCTCCTCGATCTTCTGATTGACGAGTATCATCAACGAAACATGCATGCTGGTGTCTATACTCTCCTGTCAAAGCAACGCGAACGATTTTGGATAATCCGAGGACGTCAGACGAATCAAAAAGTGTTTTGTATGCAAGAAACTTTGGGGTCTACCAGCGTCTCAGCCATTTGCCCCATTAACATCTGAGAGAATATCCCTTTCGAGACCGACCGTATCGCTGTGACACGACCGCCTTCCATCCTCTTCTGTCCTGGGCACGCTGCTTCCAGTTTTCCAGACCAAGCGCTCTGGCATCCGCGATAGTTTGATCCTTAAAACGGAGGTTCGGTCTTCCTTGTCATCTCGTTCCTGGGGGCTGGGATTCGAAGATCCTCTTAGCTGGAGCATTATTGTCTATTAGCTCGATTTGGCCAAGCCAGTGTAGTCGACGTGTTTTGGCTTTTCGGACTACATCCACATCTTGATACAGCTCATAGAGTTCGCGGTTATATCTTTTCCTCCATTCGCCCGCCTCACATATGGTACAAAATCTTCGATGGAGAATTTTTCTTTCAAAAGCTTTCAAAACCTGCGTCCAGCACTCGGCACCGTAGAGTCGAACTGGCAGGATCAAAGTTCTGTAGAGCATGATTTTCGCCTTTCGAGTTAGGAGTTTTGAACCCAGTTGTTTTACCAAACCGAAGTAGCAACGGTTTCCTAGGGTTAGTCTTCGACGAATCGCCACTAAGGTGTCATTCGTGGAGTTGAATTTTACTCCGATGTAGGTAAACTCCTTAACCACTTCGAAGATGTTGTTGTCAACAGTGACGTTTTGTCCTAGGCAGTGGACAGATGCTGTTTTGTTTGTTGACAACATGTACTTGGTTTTGTCCCCGTTTACTTCAAGGCCAACTCGTTTCGCTTGTTCTTCAATTGCCATAAACGCTTCTATAACGACACGCTGGGAGCGACCGATGATGTCGATATCGTCTGTATATTCCAGCAACTGGGTGGATTTGTGAGAGATAGTGCCTTCCGTGTTTACGCCTGCCCTACGCACTTTCTGCTCCAGTACTAGGTTGGAGAAGTCACATGATAGCGCATCTTCTTGCCGAAATCCGGTGCACGTTCGAAATAGTTGAGATGTACTGTTTCCAGCACATTGCATCGCATGTTTTCCAGCGTAAGGCGACACAATTGGATCAGTTTTGACGGGATCCTGAATTCGGCCATCGCATTGTAGAGCTCTACACGATAAATGCAATCATATGCGGCTTTGAAGTCGATGAAAAAAAGGTGGGTCTCGACTTGAAATTCGTTGGTCGTCGATCTGCTGGGCCGGAAGCCACACTGGTACGTGTCGATGAGTGTGTTTGCAGAAAGTTTTGAGACGTTCACACATTACGTTGGATAAGATTTTATACGCGGAATTTAGCAGGGATATGCCTCTGCAGTTCGAAGAGGACATAGGATCACCTTTTTTGTAGATGGGGCATATGGAGCTGATTGTCCAGTCATCGGGCATGCTTTCATCCTCCCATACTTTGTTGATGAATTGGTGCATGCATCCTACCAAAACATCACCACCGTATTTGAAAAGCTCTGCTGGTAATCCATCAGCGCCGCCCTCTTCTATACTTGTAGGGGGGACTGCATCTTCATTGACTGGATGTGGGTGTTCTTCTTCCCCTAGCACTCTCTCTACATGATGCCCATTTAGCAGCTGCTGGAAATGCTGCTTTTACACATCTACAATTCCCTGTGCTTCGATGACTAGATTTCCTTCAATATTTCCGGATGTTGTTTCTATCGCGGGACTCTTTGATCTCCTTGAGCTGGGAGGCTGCGTATGCTCTTATCTTCTTGCGCAGGACCTTTTTCTCTTCCCTTCTTCTGGCTCGATACTCTTCCTTTGCTGCTCTCGTTTTACGCTGCAGCGTTTGTTTATGTGCATTTTCTGCCACTATTTTCCTACGCATTCATCATCATACCAACGGTGATCGCGGCGGTACTTCGTAGCCCTGACTGTTTTTGGGAAGAAGAGGTCATTCAGGGCTTTCTTTCAAGAAGAAAGAGACAATGGCAATTCATTGCGGGACGTGCCCCTTGGTAGGGTGGGTTTTGGGAGAGGCTCATCCGATCAATGAAGAACTTAATGAAAGATACTATTGATAAGGCAAGACTTAATTTTGAACAGCTTAGAACAAGAGTCATTCGCAAACCTCACTAATAAATTGTACCTCGAATCATTCAGGGCCTGCATTAGGCAGATCGAGAAACTGCTGACTTTCACCTACTCGTAGCGTAGTGCTTACCTTAGTTCTGAATGGTACACTCCGATAACTCCATAAATACACCCTTACTCTGACTAAAACTCTTACTCATGCAGGCTAAATGGCAAGGGTAAGCATGACCAGTAGCATAATACTGGCCTACACCATCATTACCCTTTACGGGACAGATTAAAACAGATTTGACAAACCAACTGTTGGCCTCTTACAAAAAGGGATTCACTATTGACGATTATGAAAGGATCTACACGTGGAATGTTTTGATGTTTAGTAGGCCACGTGCAGCTGAACAAGGAGGCCCTTGACTGCTAACAAGCACACCGGACATTTCTGTGATCGCGTGTATTTGGATGCGGATTTGCCCTATGAGACAGACCTGAGCACGAAGTCTTGAGCTTTCGACACGTGAGCGAGCGTATTATGACAATCCGCATCAAGGCTAAATTCGCTATTATTCGCCCATGCCCCTATGGAAGACATATGCAACGCCACCGAAGAATGCTTCTACGAGCTCCTCGACAAGACATATGAACGATGTTCGAAAAACGATTTTAAGACAGTACTAGGCGATCTTAAAGCCATGATATGAAAGGAGGACATCTTTGGCAGGACAGTTGGTAAGCATAGCCTACAATATGCAACGTTTCCCAACGTATTTGAGCTTTTTGATCTTGCGGTGAATCAAATTGTAACTCAAGCAAGCGCTAGGTCTCCTTTTCTCATGAACTGGATGAACATACGAACCTTCCGAGCAGAGAATATTGACTCGGATCTCTCGGTTTTTACTGCAGCCAAGGTACAAATGCTGGTCTGCCAAATCCTATGACATACTATGAGTAGTAAAAAATCTGAAGTCGCAAGACGCCTCCAGAATTTTTGCCAAGCACATATTTCTAAATCTCTCAACAGCTCATATGCAACCAGCATCAAGTACCGGAAACCAGTCGCAATGCTACCCATCAACCAATTTTCCACCAGAGCTAATGTGCTTGACTTTAACCGACCACTATGAAGAAATTCCTGGTTTGATGAATCTGGACAAGTCACATATTAAGCGTCGCTGCAACGATGAACGAAAGCTGGTCATGAATTTTATAAGCAGAAGAAACCAGAAGAGTATCGGCTTCTCCAAAAGAAGAAAACGAGCAGAGGAAGCGCGCAATCGAAGACATTGGGAGGTTGTCCTGTCCTGTCCAAAATGGCGTAACATAGCAATATCAAACCTGAAATCCTACTATGAGCTGAACTTCTCGGCTTACCAGGTGAGGTATTCTAGGTCGTTGGGAACGACAAGACACAAGAGTTGCGGAGAAATAACTAAAGAGGATGTATTGTACCTAAATTCGAGTTACAATGGAATTGACCTCTTACCACAGTCAAGACCAATTGGACCTAAGACCAATTAAGATATCTACAACTATTTAGAGTGCTGAAATGCAGATCAAGCATCTGATGCTTAAATGGATAGCTCTCAGATACCCCTACTCCTGCAAAGCAACCAATAGCCTCAGCTAAGAAGAATTTACCTAAACTGACAAAGGCATGCTAGAAACGCGTCAGCATCAATATTTAGAATGTTCAGTGATATGGCTAGGATCGAGTAGGAACGAAATTTGCCACTGTGACGAAGTATGCTTTAGGTGCGGATTTGTTAAAAACTAAGAATTTTCCTTGGCCTTATTACAATAAGAATCGTTCGCCAACATCAGATTGATAACGTCAAAAAGGGAAAAGAGAACATTTCTAATAATATATGATACCAAGTCTGCCAAAGGACCTAGGGCAGTTGCCTTAGCTGCGGGTCAGACTATCATTAAAGCTAGCCCACAGTTTGCTCACTATATTGTTCATGATGATCCATTGATTGTAAAACCGTTAAGCTGTTGCTGCTATTTATGATAGGAACTTCTTCAATTCTGGAGATTCAAAGTTAAATAGCTGCAGCCATAACAAAAACCCTGAACTCTGGCCAATCGAGTATCCATTAGTCCCATGCTAGTTCGTTTACAACCAACATTTAGTACTGAAGATTAGATGCATCGATCGTAAACAGATGTTACAAATGATGTCACTCATGTGCTAGGATTCAACCAACCAGTCGTACGAATGCAGTATTTTGATTCAAAATGCAGAAGTGGAGAGAAAGGTTAGGTTAGTATGGTTCTCGTTGAGGCTCTCTTTGAACAGCTGTAACATTGTGATAACACTGGGAGAAAAGGGTAGGGCCATGCCGTTGAAACTTTTGAATCCAATTTGTTGGGATTGATATATTTAGTTTTGTTTTGGTCAGCCATCTTAAGGGAACCGAGTTCATTAAGTAGTAACTAGAGCCCTCAATATAGGCATTGTATTCGGAACAACATTACAGATTCCCCTTCTTCTTCTTCTCGGAAATTAAAGAAGACGCTCATCAACCCTCTTAATGGCTAGAGATCGAGTATATCATATAAACATACTTGTAAGTCTGAATGCCCTAAAGTTTGATCGATGAGTCCACCTATCACTGGCTCTAAAGATTTACTTAGCATAGGAGACTGATAGTGCTTGAATTGGTCACAGCGCTTGTTACTTGTTCTTAGGGCTCCGATCCTAGACGGTCAATTAGTGACGTAGTTCCCTGCCATTCCCGAGAAGCCAATAGGGTGTGAGCTTTTACTATTTCGTTAGGAAATCCACGACACAATCTAACGGCCATCGAATTTACTGTGATCGACATCTGACATTGGTTTTGGATGTAACCTGAACCGAGCAGCTCCCTTATGACGACAGTTTGGCTTGAAAGACAGTGCACTATGTAGACTAGTTGATGTCATCAAACGGCTATGACATAAGAAAGAATTGGTCTCTCGACCGTAGTGGAGATTCAGAGCATAACCCTCTTGCCCGAGTAGAGGATAACTAAAGCTTTTTCCTTTCCCCCTGCAACATTTTCCTTTCACCCCAGTTTGCTTTCTAGAAGGAGGTGCAGCCATCTAGAACTCACCGAACAATTAACTTTAGCTTTCCCGTAATTATGCACACACCTTCTTCTTCTTTTAGAGCAGCGACCTTAATTTTTTTTTCATTTGTTTACGAAGATGCGAAGAAAGATGAAAGCTGTTTGTGAGCTTTACGGGCTCATCGTCAAACATCGGCTTTGTAAAAAAGAAAAAAACAGAAAAAGTATGGGAAGCGAGCGATTGACCAAGAAGTAAACAGAACATGTTGAATCAACAAAACCCATAAACAAAACTTCCTAATGTGAGCAAAGAAGTTTAGAGATAGATCTGCGTCTGGTTTTATGTATCAACAAGGAAAGCATCCTTTTGGATACGATAAACGTAGAAACATCAATACCGTTTTGCTGTATGGTGTGAAGCCCTCAAATCATTGGCCAAAGATCTGATAGATCCGCACCAGAGCAGATTCTAGAGAAAACTTCAGATGTCCAAGCCGATACTCAACATTTCTCTACCGATTTCAAGGATGTTTATGACAGCTGCTATAGAGTTAAATCTGGTTTTGGTATACCTGTGGGCTTATCGGATTGTGCAGAATCACAATGGAAATCTCCGATGTTCCGGAATAGTCGGAAGGAACTAGGAATTTATTTGCGATAATCAAAAATTTGACGGATTGTTTCTTCACCTAACAAGGCAATTAAGTAATAAATGGTGATAGATAGTAGTGGTCTCCGACACTCTTTTTAATCTTCCTTTATTCCTTTGCTGACGATAGTACTCTCTGATTTTTCATATTCGTTCCTGGACTCACGTCCCTGCTCTTCGGCTGTAGAACGGGAACGGCAGCGTATGTTAAGCTCATTAAATTCCGATATTAACAGAATAACCAATTGGAGAACTACCTACAGAGTGGAATTTATTGCTTCCAAAACACAATTCTGTCTGCTGTCGCTAAAGCGAAATTCAAATACCAAGCCATTATCCATGAATGGCACTTGCATCGTTGAAACCGAAAAACTTTCCATTCTCAGTATGTGTGTCAATGACAACTTACGTTGAAATGACCACATACTCGAAGTCGCCAAAAATGCTGCGAAATGTCTAGGTTTCCTGAAGCGATGTAAGAAATATTTCATCCCCTCTGATCTGGCTTCAATATATAAGGCTTTCATCCGCCCAAAATTGGAGTACAATGCTCACATCTGGTCAGGTAGGTTGCGCCTATTAGATATGATTCAAAACCAAGTCGATTGACACCCTTGATCACCGACGTAATGTCTCCTATCTCACGTTGTTCTATCGGTATTTTCACCACCAGTGCTCCGCTGAAATTGCCAGTAGCATTCCGTACCTTTGGACGGGACGCCTCGCTATGAATGCTTATCAGTAAACCTTCAAGCCCACTTTCGGACGTACCCTGAAATATCGTGATTCTTTCGCTTATGGAGTGCGCTGTAGAACTCTTAATTCCCCAGCCATTATAACCTCCAAACATTCAAAACCAACGTACATCGGTACCTCCTTTTCTATCCTCCCTAATTTTCCATCGCCCGCGCTGTGTGTAATCATGTTAAGGGTGCTAATAACCCCTTGAACGGCCGCCAAATATACAAAAAAAAAAATTACAATATGAAGCCCATGAATATGACCAAAGGCAGTAGACATCATTTTCATGCTCCAAATTTGTGTACAAGCCAAATGTAGTATTACTTGTAAGGATCCATGAACATTTTCATTCATCTTTCACAACATTATCCTTTATTTAGCTTTCCTCCCTTGAAACTTACACCATTTGTCAAACCTTAATTCCAAAATCAAACAACCGAATCAGGTTAAACTGAAATTGACAGCGACCTAATCCGAGTTCCGATCAACTATGGACACTTTAAGACTGATTAGTTCAAAATTGATTTCCTCGTTGAAACACAACAAAATTCGTTAAAAATTCAAATTGAAAAATGCAGTTTTCAACTTCACACTATTCGCAACTGCTACTACATCGCATCGACGAAACTATGTGTATTTTGGGGTGAAAAACGATGCTTCCACTAGAAACCAGAACTGCAAGTGCCTACATCACTAGTCGTACAATGCAATTAATCAAATGCCCCTAGGTTAACTTACCACAAAACAAAAAAAGGTAAATTTTCCGAACATCGTCCGCGTGTGTATAATATTGTACCGATAGATTGAAGTGCTGCACACCGTCTCTATTTCTGACTGGGTACATTCCAAGCAAAAAGCCAGTAATCTCCAACGGCGTGAATGAATGATTCAACTCAACATCAAACAGTCCATCTACGAATTTGTTCCTGTATAGGTATACTACCACTGTTTTTTAGTCCTCTAACAACTCTAAACAAAAAATGGAATACGAGGAAGGGGCAGATTTGAATTAAACATCCAAATATGTATATGCCATCGTCCACGTGGGTATTTCCACAATCCTCGGAGATCTATGGAGATTTAATTTTCAAATGGAAACCGCTTCTTTTTTTTCCGAATAAATGATGACACAAACGTTCTGCCGCAGCTGTTGGAATTGCTGAAGCTGTTTCGCAATCGAAATGGCAGTGAGATTTCAACGTGTCGTCAGAAGGACGACGAAGGAAGACCTCCACTTGCCAATCGGTCCCTAAGTGTGATACACCACTCGAAGGATGTCAGAAGAAGTACAAGTATTTCCACGTTCCTGTGGCTAGAAGGGGCAACTAGAAACAAATCAAATTTCTGTAAAAAAAAAAAAAAAACTCACTCCCAGTGGAACTTGCACTCGTCGTACGTTACTTGGATTGCGGATGTTCTCGGTCGTCGACCAAATTGGCCATACACGATTCCTGCCCTGTGCATCTGACAGTTGTTATGTGTTACGTCGTCCTTCAGGATGGAAAATCAATTTATTTATTTTTTTTGCAAGTCTCCCAGGGATAGAGGTGAAATATTCATCGAGATATAGACGAGGAGATACGATTTGACTTCGACAGACGAAGAACACAGCATAGGATGTAGTAAACAAAATGGATTAGCCAGGGTAACGCGTTCTTTTGACGCTTGATATTAGAGATGCTCACTTGCTCCTTGTTAATCCAAAAGAGTACGATCTTAACCTGGTCAATAGTTTATGCGACGTAGTACATAGTTGGAGGTTGTCCCGTCGGGGTAACAGCCTAGGAATGAACAAACTTTCGAGTTACATATAATGCAACCAAAAGTATCGGATACGAATGGATAACCAAGTGGAATGTTGGACAACGTGAACAACTAGCCTCCGGTAGACTGCTATAAAGCAAATATAGAGATGAAAAACTACGATATCTACTGCGGCAATCGGATCTGGATTTGTTGTTAATGGCAGATATAGGCAAGACCTTTGAGTTTCCTTCATGTGAACGAGCGCTTCGTAACAAGACTAACATTGCTAACATGGGCATTATACGCGCGCTCGCCCCCAAATAGGAGAAAATTAACGACACCAAAGACAGCTTCTACGAGCTCTTGAACAAGGCTAATGAGCAATGCCCTTGCAATGACATTAAGATTATCCTCGGCGATTTAAACGTAAAGCTAGAAAGAAGGGCATTTTTGGCAATACTAGCGGAAGGTATAGCCTGCACGGCACCACCTCAGCACCAAGTATCGAAGACCAATGAAAACACTGCCAAAACGCCGTCTGAGATGCCGCTCCTGATATGCTGGGTTTCACTCGCCAACCTTAATGAAACCCCTGATTTGTGACGAATGCCGGCAAGCACATGCAGCTAAGCAAGACGCATGCAAAGCAGCGCTGCAGTGATGGACTGGAACTACTCACAAGCTCTCTGAACTGCTGCTTAGCATAAAAGGAGAGACGAACCCTGGCTTCTCTGGAGGAAAAAGAAAAAGCATGAGAAGCGAGCGGTCAAGGAAATTGATAGTCGCTACTCCAGGAATGAGTTTCGGAAGTCTTAGCAAATGGACACAAACCTAGAAGGCACAAACATAGTAGAGTCTCAGGCAATGCTGACGATTTAAAAAGAGCATTTCTGTAGACTGTATAACGGCGACGACGAACCGAATACCGCTATTAGGCAGAATAAACCTTTTAACCTGGATGAACCTTTTCCCTTCGCCCTACTTGGATGAAGTGAAAATAGCCATATCCAAGCTTAAGTCCAACAGAGCTGCTGAAGTGGCCAACCTTACCACAGAGCGCTTCAAGGCTGCAGGCGATGATTTGGTAAGGAGCATACGCCAACTCATCTCTAAAATACTAGGTGGGGTGAAAAGTAACATCCTTGACCGCCAGAATGCGCTGCTACTGCAAAAAAGGTGCATTGAAGTCCGTTCATATTTAGGCAGACATGCCAAATTTCAGTGCGATACTGTCTTTAGTTTTATTTTGACAGCTGATTGTTGTTGACGTGTCTGGCATCATGTTAAGTATGGACAAAAGCCATTTTCATTCTCTCATAAAACATTTTTTTGAGAGGCCAAACGGCGAAGGAAACAAAAGAAAAGTTGAATAAATATTATGGGGATAATGCTCCGTCAGATTATACAATGCTCACTCCTGACCAAAAACACGAACGCGAGAGCACTTCGAAAGAGTGTTTGGACTAGCTGATGCGGAATCGGGCGGACTTTTGGCGTCGATTAGTAAGTGTTGATGAAACCTGGATCCACTATTACACACCAGAGAACAGAATGAGTGCCCGGCAATGGACTGAAGTCGGCACGAGTGCTCCGAAGCGGCCGAGGGAGGCTCAATGGGTCGGAAAAGTTATGACGTCGGTTTTTTGGGATTGTCATGGCATACTCTTCGTGGACTACCTCAACAGCGAGTATTACTGTGCATTATTGGAGCGATTGAAGCCCGAAATCGCTGCAAAACGGCCTCACATGAAGCGAAAAAAAATGTTGTTTTTGCAAGACAATGCGCCGGCGCAAAAGAGCATCGCAACCATGGCTCCAATTGCTGTCGCATCCACCGTATTCGCCCGATTTGACTTTCTCGGACTATTATCTCTTCCTAAACCTCACCTTTTGAGGTGATAGTAAAAAATTCAGCTCACGCGAGGAAATCATCGACGCCACGGAGGAGTATTTTGCAGACCTTCTGGAAAATTACTTTTCGGACGGAATCAAGATGTTGGAAAATCGCTGGAGTATTCCAGATGAATAGAACCTTGTTGTTGTCCCATCTTCAAGAAGGGAGACCCTCTGAACTGCGCCAACTACAAAAGAATCAGTCTTCTTAACATCGCATACAAGATATTAGCTACTGTCTAAAGCCGTTCGGTAACTACCTGATTGCTCCATATCATTGTGGCTTCAAGCCAGAAAGTCCACCATCGACCAAATATAAACACTACGGCAGATCTTCAGATAGATGCACACCATCTATTCATCGGTTTTAAGGCCGCCTATGGCAGCATCTATAGAGACGAGCTATACAAAGCAATGTCTAGTTTTGGTATCCCTGCCCACCTCGTCCGTCTGTGCAAAGAGACTATGGTGAATCCACGCTACTCCCTCAAAGTCGGTAAAGATTTTTCCAAGACCTTTGATTTCAAACCAGGATGCACCGGATCGTTTACCGAACTGTCTCCGCGTCAGCCGTTAGAGTGTCTATTAGAACTGTACCCGACGTTTTGCCAGCTGGTAAGCTTCTGGAAAGATTTCTTTCCCCGGAGCCCAAACAAGAAAGCGATGCGAGGGATAGAACGTTGGCATGCTGGCAGCAGGAAGTGATAAGGAGATCGTGGGGTTGGGAGTACGAAGTTAGAAATGTAGTTTCATGTTATACTTTCATCAAAACAAACTCACAAGCGTACATATGTCAGCTTACTCTTGTTCTATAATAGATGACCAGAAGTTCAGTCCGGCAGTGTCTTCACTAGGAGGCATTAAAAACCAAAGACAACTACTTGCACTTGGCCAGACGTCTCATAAGCAAAGAAAGAAAAATTAAACAAAAACTCTTATCAGGTATGGAACCACCTGAGTACGAGTACATATGACATAAATGTCCGGCTTTTACAGTAACTTTTTTCCCAAACTCATTACGAAAGTTTCCCCAAAGTAGGAGGAAGAGGAGCCAGTTCCACTACAACAGATCAACTCATCTCAGATTGATGTTCCAAGGTTATGGTCAGTACTTTGTTCACATCTTCATTTTCATTTACAAAAATTAAAAACATTGTCAACCCAAACGAAACTCCCATCGTACACAACTATACACCAGTACGTGGAGATTGCGTCAGGCTATGCCAAAATAATTCAAATTAATATGAACTCCTGAGCAAAAGTACCGCAGAAATTACATCAGCCAAACATCGATAGAAAAGTGATTCCAAACAACGATCTTAGTACCCACTACCTACCTCAAGCCGGTTTTACCCCAAGAGTACTTTTTTTTATCTAATGGATGCAATCTACTGACAGTGGCACACATTTTCCTCCACCTATGCTTTGCCATGTCTTTGGGTCAGTTTGTATAAAAAGGCAAATCAGCGCTGCTGAGGTATCAAACACATTTTGGCTAACCTTCTAGCATCATGGCATTCAAAGTAGGAGCAAGTCTATCAAAAGATTTTATCTCCGTCCGACTAATAAATTTATATTTTCTTCTTTTCGTTTCAGCTTGTGATTCTCTTCTCCACCTTGATGGCAGCCAATGCAGGACTCTTGCCCTCTGGCATATCTGTGCTCCAGCCGACGCTTTTAACCAAGTCAATTGAACCTGCTGACGCTCCACCTAAGTACGAGTTTAATTACCAAGTTAACGACCAATACACGGGTGATGTTAAGAGTCAGGCAGAAGCTCGCGATGGTGATGTTGTCAAAGGTGCCTATTCCCTGATCGATGCTGATGGATTACAAAGAGTAGTTCAGTACACATCGGATGGTATCAATGGATTCAATGCTTTGGTAACACGGACACCAATTGGAAAGCAAGTTTCTGTTGCATCCGCCGTTCCGGTCATAAAAACTCTTCAACCCAACCTCATCAGTAACATTGTTCAACCAGCCCTGTCACCACTGATTAGGACTTCATCGATTGGACTCCCTCTAACATCCGTTTCAGGCTTGTCCCCACTGATCAAGACATCAGGTCTTGGGGTTTCTTATTCATCCCTTGGACTTGGATCCATATATGGTTAAAAATGTAATACTCCTCCGCGCATTTTAAATATTTTTGTATCTTCATCTTCATCATCTTGTAATCATATAAAGAATATGTAATCACACTTATATATCGCAGTGCTGTTTAATTTATAATAAAATTATGTTAAGGCTTTACATTGCCAAAAGGTAGATCGTGTTGTTGTATACTTATTGGAATTTACTACATAAATTCGCGACCATATCCATAAAAGATCACTAGCCACCTTCTACTGTGAAAATTCTGGAACAACCCTGTTGTTGAATAAGTAACAACTGTCTGTCAAAAAAATGGCTTAGACCAAAAGCGCAAATTTTCGCGTCAACTGTGTGGTAAGCCACTCGAAATTGCATGTGTATATTTAGGCTTCAATAAATGAAAAACTCCGCCGATGGACGATGTTCCCAGCGTCCAGTTTCATGACTAGTGATCCTACTTCAGTGGTCTTTGATATATTTAAAGCTCATGGGGCTTCAGTAACAGCAGCCAGGGATCCTGTGATAGAGATAGTGGCACTTCTTGTGCCAAATTATGTAAAGACAGCCCTCAAAACCTCGAAGCGGCAACTTTAGCCGGTCAAGTGAGCTCTCTTTTGACCAAGGGATGCCACATATTACCTCGTCTTTTAGGTTAGGGGTTAACCTTAACCTAACGGTCTCCTAAATAAACTATTTCTAACCAGATTGATCACATTCCGAACAAAGCCAAGCAGTATTCCAGTATTCTAGATGCCCAAACATTCTGAGGGACCAACGATGCCTCAGACTCCTACATTTTTGCTGCTATTCAAGGCATGTGAAGATGAACTATGAGAAGAATTAGCCCAATCATATCAGAAAAGTAATCAGATGAATGGTTGCCCGAAGAACGGAACTTCAGCAACTTATACCCCTCTAGTATGCTCAAATTATAGATGCATCAGACTTGTAAGTCGTCTCTGCCATACTATGTTGTCGTCTAAAGCCTTTTGTAAACTAAGGGATTGTCCCTTATATGTATGACTTCAGGCCTGGGAACGCCACCAGTCAAATCAACTCTTACAACCTTTCGTAGCCGTCGATTTTTAAACCGCTTATGGCAGGTTCTATATGGAAAAATTATACAAAGCCATGTCCGGGCTTGGCATCTCTGCTAAAGTTGTAAAACTCTGCAGAGTGGCCATGGGGAAAGCTCAAAGCTTACATGTCAAAAAGGCTTGCGATAAGGCGAGTCACTTTGCGAAACTCGCAAGACTACACGGGAGACAGAATCTTTAAAGATCTGTATAACTACTCCTGCTTATATTTTATCAGCTGACTTCGACACTCCGTATGTTGCGCAATTCTCAGATATTGACAAAGAAATTGTATAACAAAGACAAAATAAATGTTTATCTACATGGATGAATCCAAAGCAGAGAAGGAGCGCAGACCCTGACCTGAGAATGTAACATACTCGTACAAGGGACGTCTGGACCGAGGCAGTGTTCTCCATAAGGCTAATGCCTTAGCGGGGATACTACTGTCAACATCGGTAGCAAGGTTCGATGGGCTTGAAATACTCTCAATTGTGGTACAGTAAGCAGTTGTTTCACATTTCTTAAGTCCTTGTGTTGCACTTAGTACTAGGGTACTACAGTATAGGAAGAAATGCGATAGGATAATTTTGAGGACGTGGGCAACTAAACCGCTCTTAATTTGATTAGAACGATAGGAGGTGGTTAAGTCTAGGTGGGCTATGAGTATCAAATGTTTCTCGACTCAGGCCTTTCGAACCAGTGAAATGCCACAGAGCTCCAGCAAAATAATGTAGTCGGTCATTCACGGATGGATCCAGTACAAATGCAGGGTGCACTTCTGTTGACGAGAACGTCAGGTTTTACTTCATGCTGTGATAAGAGCAATACTATACTCCTTGCTACTATCAAGCAAGCTCGAAAATGCAAGCGTTCTCAAAACGCAGTCGGAAGGTTGTATTCATAAGCCTTGTTTGGATCCCAAGTTGCACTAGGATCGCCCATGAATTTGCTCTGAGGAGACTTTCTCAGGTCACGAAGGTAATGGCTGCCTGGGTCCTCAATTAGCATGTCCCATGCATAAGTGTCACATAAACAGATAAATTTGCTTTGAGGATGATGACACATTCTCTGCAAGCGCTTGGACTATCATCGCATTATGCTGCAGGTACTTCGCGCTCTACCAATCTGTAATGGTGTCATCAACAGAGAAATTACTCTTCTCTGTGCGACCGAGAAATTTCAGTAAACATAACATTACATAACATAACATAAGAAAAACTATAACAGTCAAGTTCTTTGTCGTAGTGCACTGTTCCTAAGGAAGAAGTTCTCGACTGATACAAGTTGTAGATAGAAATTTCAACCATGTTGTATGATAGCTCTTGTAGGTAGTAAGCTAAAGACCAAAACCCTACTTAGTTGCTACTATACTACCTAGAACTACCAAATGTTTTGGTTCACGGATCGAACACATCCATTCTAAAAAAAAAACAAATGAACGCATCCACTCCAACATGACGGCTATTTGACAGGTGAAAATCAGCAAAGTTCCTTGTTATTGTTTGAAATATTGGAACGGGGCTCGTTCGAAAATCGAGTTGTCGGGGTTGCAAGACAGCGGCTCGAAAAAAGGGGAATCTTTCGCATTCGGATTCCACAAAACTTCGTGTATTGTAGCTTGTAAAGTTATGGGAAAATACTGATGGAACAGTAAGCCGTATAAAATCTAGCCCTCCGCGCACAATGCGAATGCTACAAGTCATCAAAGCCTTGAAGAATCGAATTTTGTCAAAATCCGTTGTGCAAGCCAATAAATCATGTCTCGAGAGATGGATGTTACGAGTAGAATGTAGCTTATCTTAATTTGGAGTCAGCGCTTAAAAGAGTCAAACCGGTCACTTACTTACGGGACGTCTTGTGATTATCGTGAACACCTTTCTGGCAGACTTAATTTCACGGGATGGCCATACATCCATGGGGGCAAGGATACGCCTTGCTATCGCTTACCTACATTAAGGTAATACCAATGCGGAATTGTGTTGAGGGCACAGCTCCACCCTTGGTATGAGTCGAGGCCTATCTTAAACCTCTTACTGATCTTAGGGTCTCAGTACCCAGCACTGATAGCCCCTCTTCTCCGGGTATGAGCCCTAGCAAGGTCACCCTCCCTGCGATTTAGGTTAAAACCACAGCCACCGGGCCTCCCACGGTACCGTGTTTTAAGTCCTGGTATGGGAACCATAAGTGGCGTAAAGGCCTGATGATGTTATAAAAAAAACTCCAGTTTTGCTTTACCTCCACATTTTTTTAAGATAACGTCATTGATGGAAGAAGCCTTGATTATTGGGCGGGGGCCCTTACTTACTTACAGGAGGAAACAGAAAAAAAAAAAAAAAACAACACAGTGGCGCTGGCAGACTGTTATGGGCCATAGCCTAGCTTCTTAACACTCATTTGTGTTGCTCATTTTTGTCACATCTGAGCGGGGCCTACGGTTTATCGCCGAGTCCGAACGGCACTCCTTAGAAGCTTTTTCGTACGCAATTTTACTTTCGGGTGTTTGCCATTGCCCGCCGAAAGGGTGATGGCGATTTGAAAAATTGTTGGTGAACCAGCCAGGAATCGAACCCAGACTGTCTGCGGGATAGTCCAATGAGCTAACTATCGCGCCATCGCCATCGCCACAAGTCAAAATCGAAAGCCAAAGAATTATTTTAACGACTGCTGAAGAATCTTTTAGCAAACAGATCGATAGATTGTATATTTAACCAACAGGACATGCATCTCAACTCCTCCTGAGAGTTCAACATGGCCACCACTCAGTCTCTGTGATGGAAAGTACGAGTAGCCTTAGAAGGAGTCACCGAGCTACATTTCTGCGAGAAAGATGTGAAAGCCGCGGCAAAAGTGTATCAAGCGGCCTCTTAGAGAACGTTGTGGAGCCCTGCAACGTAGCCTTACTCGCAAATAAACCGTGAACCTTTTAACAAGACTCCACTCCAGCTTATAAGGTATACACGACTCAAATATGGCTTAAGAACTACTTTTCGAAATTTATTTTTACGGGTTATTGGGGATCTGGAGCCCAGACCTCAATGCATTTAATTAAACTGCAGACTACCGGCCGTTGTGGAGTTTGTATTCAATCTTAAAAGCGCCCTCTTGTCCGAATTGAATAATAAAATTTGCCGTGGTTTTTGGAAAAGTTGTTTGATTCTGTCAAATCTCTTTCCGCCGAGTTATTTCTTAAGATTGGGAAACACTAACGTTATCACTGAGGTTTAATTCGGAGAATATGACAAATGACGGAGCCATATTCATGAAATTTCATCACGACGAAGTCGGTTGTATACACCCTTGAACTTTCCTCTCGGCCAAATGCTATCTTTTTTCCTTCAAATCGTCGATGAATGAATCCAATTAACATAAATTTCGTCGGAGAGACTCGTAGACTTACTGAACCATCTTAGTATTTACTATTTACCATCAAGTCCACAGAAATGGAAAATTTTGTTTCACAGTATCGACCGGTCTAAGAAGGATGTCAACAACTGCCAAATGCTTTCCTTTTGAAAGTATCTCTAAATTCCCTTGACAAAGCAATTCTGTTGCATCTGCAATTCTCAAAGGCAAAATCGAAGCGCTGACCATTAAATTATCTGTAAGTGAAGCAAACTTTCACAACAAACCAAACTTTTTTAATTTTAAAACCTCATCTCCCCAGTGTCGTTTTCTTGCAACAAACACTGTTCTTTACATCGCTTCTTATTAACGGGGCAATGGAAACCTATTGTATGGTGCATGACATGGTATACGTTTTGGCGAATTTCCCAATGCAATTAGTGCATATTGCTCCGTAATTGGCGTTTTGAGCTTCCGGAAAATTGGGTACATATACACTCTCTTCCCTCGCCTTTGTACCTATCCCTTCTATGTGAGTTCAGGAGGAAAGCTCTACAACGTGACCAACCCAGCGTATCGTGTGTAGAATTAATTGCATGTGCTGCTGTCGGTTTTACCACAACGACACTGGGACAATAGTTCAGAGGGTTCCATCGTATAAAACAGGAAGCTCCTACTACCTTTTAGGATCGGAGTTTGAATATTATTATTATTATTATGAGTATGCCAACAATACACCCAACCCACTGTCAATTGGAAAGTGTTACCAACAAAAGGGATGCTTACAGTGGGGGGTTTGGGAATTTAATAATTTTTCTTTGTTATTTGCCAACAAAAGGATACGCTCACTAAAAATATGCAAATCACTTTTTAGACACATAATGTGTACGGGGAGATACTCGTACTTCAAACTCTGTTCGGAGACATCACAATGTCGGTTTCAGGGGACTTTTTGTCATTTTTTCGTTGAATTTTTAGTTTTTGTTGCTCCTGTACTTGTATCTGGTCTGTCAGAGTTTCATGAAAAATGTAAAACCGAAAACCACATACCATGCTGGGGGGGATTAAAAATTGATTTATGACTGTGTGAGCTTTGGAAAGTGGGCTAGGCCATAGTGTCACGTCCTGATCCCGACTACCGACTACCAACTACCGACCTACCATGTACTGCGAGTAGATGCCAATAAAATTTAGTTAACATGTTGTTCTACTTAGTTGTGAAATTTTAAACAAATTTTGTCAAATTTTTTGCTGTTTTTTCGGTTTTTTTTTTTTTCTTTTAGATACTCGTAGCCGTTTGGGTTGATGGCTTTTGTTTTAAGAGAACATTGCCATACAAAAACGAGGTAGTGACAAACAACAATGAAAAACCAAATACAAAAATACACAAAAAAACATGTACAATGTAAATGGATTACATAAATGCGAGTATAGAGGTGTGCAGATACGAGTACGAGTACATCTACCCCCCGACTTCCATATGACAATGGGGCTGGAATTGGAAATTAATGATTTTGGTTTAAATTTTGGAATTTTGAAAACATTTCATCTCACATTATGAAGCTTAATTCTGGTGAAATGCACATTTGGATACCCGCATTTGAAATAATGATGGCTTAGCGTTTTGCATTTTGCATTTGGTGGCAAATGAAGCGTTGAGAATCAAATCTGTTTTCTGGTGATGTTGCTATTTAATTGACTGGCATTAGAATGGATAATGAATGAAAGCAATTTACTTTAGCAATTTCGATGGAATAAAAAC
Organism: Volucella inflata; assembly: GCA_928272305.1. Lineage (NCBI taxonomy): Eukaryota > Metazoa > Arthropoda > Insecta > Diptera > Syrphidae > Volucella > Volucella inflata. The sequence continues at coordinate 158,244,513 of OV743716.1, forward strand.
AGTCATTAGTTGGCATCAGGAAATAGATGGGAAATAATTGATTAAAAGAGCAAAGTAAACTCATTAGCCCATTTGAGAGGTGATTGTAGTAATTGAGTTTGTTGTCGCACAAATTCATCAAAGTTGTCAATTCGTCGATATTTGAAATGAAACAGAAATCGCAATTTTCACTAATTAATTAGTTTTTTTAGTTTTTTTTTAGATAGCCCGACAGTACTTGTTGTATTTTTGCCTGAATAATTAAACTTTTATGTGATGACCACACCCAAATGCGCACTTTTTTTCTTGTTAATACAGAGCACTCAAACAAAAAACTAGTCAATTGTATGCAATCTAAAATAGTTGTGATGCACTCTTATTACGACATATTTCTCCACTGCATTAGCTTCCTGAGTAGGGATCGTATTCACTTAAGACCGGGCACTTAATGTCAATTCTATATATCTATGCGTGTCGTTGTTAAATATCCTTCTTATCCAAATCCCACCGAGGTAAGCGGAGCCAACAATCGCTTGATTTCAGATGGCATTTTCTTTCCTTGACTGCCTTGTTGTGGCAGAACAGTTCAGGTCCCAAAGATCGTAAGATTATGAAATAAAAAAGAAAACAAATCGAAATGTCGACCTAAACGCTAAGGACATGCGCTTAATACGAGTTTTATAAAACCGAGCTTATCCCGCAGTCATACTGCAGGGGGCTTTCGAAGTATCAACGTTCGCAAAATCAATTCGCTGTATCAATTATTGGTCTTCTCAACGGCAAAGCTGCAATGATTTATATAGCTTTTTCTACCACGCGTTAGTCAGAGAGTACAGAAAACGCCTAGCCTTCGTCGAACTCCCTAAGGAAACCAAACAAATCGAGCTTGTTCGAGAAGAAGTATTCTCTGCAGGACTATTATCTAAAAGGCGGTAGAGGAGACGCAAACGCGGGTGCAAAAAGACGTCGAAAATAAGCAGTTAAAATAGTCTGGATGGGCTCGGGGCTGCAACCAGCGAGTACAAGTTCGTTAATGTGGTCGAATCCACACTGAAATATAACCCTGATAATCTCTATCCCACCGCCAGGTAAAGCTGAAACCGGTGGAGAAGTTTCAATTCAGGTGGTAGAAATTCCCAAGAAATGTGAAACATGACGAAACCGAGGTACCAATAGGAATGCCGTCCTTACTTCTCTGAGGCTCTGAATTGGGAAGGCCGCAATACCAACAGTCTGCAACAACATAACATGCCATGCTTTCTGTGATAAATACAAAACCTGGCATAATATCCATAAAGGTACCACAGTTCTGAATTTGTTTCTGATGTCAATAAAAATCAGAAAGGCCGAGAACTTGTCTTTTTATGACGAATTCGCGCTCACCATCTAAACCTGGGCAATTCACTAGTTCAATAGAGCCAAGAAAAAATTGAAAAATGACACAAATTCGTCATTGCATCAGTTTATGTTTCCGTTCTTCTTATCCTTTTATGAACCCTTTCCTCGTCATACGAACTTATGCGTAACGAGTTTCCCATTTTTACTGCATCGCTGCTGCTCCGCTTACGGGGTTGGCTAATTTCGCAGACCGCAGGCGTTGCACAGTGTGCAATAATCAAAATCTAGCGGAACTTTATTCAAAAAATAAAGTTAGTCTTCCATGAACGAAAACTTTTTTTTTCAGCTCCTTATATTTATAAACAACCGTTTGTTTAAGCCTATTGTTACTGTATATTTTCACAATTTGTTGAGCAGCAAGTGGTTGAAGTCAAGTTTCACTGTGAAAAAAAAATTATGTATAGAATTTTTCGATTTATTGAAAGTGTATGCTGAATATTACAGTTTTTAATCCTTTAGATGTGAATAAATTTCACAAATATTTTATTTTGTGTAATCTCATGCGCCTTTTTGCGACCCCCATATATTTCTTTTTGATGAAGAGGGGAAGCGTTTTTGAGTTATGGCAACAAACTGCGAAAGAAGAAAGACTCCGGAAGATAGTGCAACTAATTGCTTCTAAAACGATATGGTGAGTTCTACGAGAGATTTTGAGATGTTTGTTTGTAATCTTAGTGGGCGAATAAAAGTCAAAAGGGAAAAAAGTAATAGAAAGTACCCAAGATACCTGCAACAACATCAAGATTGGTTAGAGCAACCTATTGTCTTGCCACCTGAGTACGTAGTTCCAGCTGTTCCAAGTACAAGTTCTGGATCAGGAGTTGCAACACCCGGAAGGCCAATAAAACCATTTTCAGACTGCAACATCAAAGTTAAAAAATCATTTTCTTCGCGAGCTTGTGCAACGAATTTGAAGCAGGCAAGAAACACAACGACAGAGCCAAAACTTTCTACTACGAAGTAGCTTTTTGTCTTATCATAGACGCGAAGTTGAGCGTTCACCAATACAACACCATACGCCAAAAAGCTAATGATGCTGCAAGCAATTTATTCCCCTCTTACTGTCCCATTTAAAAAGCTAAGGAACAATGTTATACGCCAGAACAAAGCATTACAGTCACTGACACATCTGTTGAAATAAATTTACAAGACCTTGTAGATTTGACAGCGAAACGAATTTGCAAAGCGCAATCGGAAGTTATCAAACAAGGAAAGTATGATCTATTACGCCTGACCTACAAGTGGGGATCTGACGAAAGTTCTGCCCAAAGTAGATACAAACAAATTTCGACTAGATTCTGCAGACCCGTTCGGTTTTCAATGACAAAGGAAACGAAGGATGTCATAAAAACCGAAACTAGTACAATGCAGAAAAACATTAAAGACCTAGTTTTCACAAGCATTAAAATCAATGACTTAAACATCAAATTAAATCATAATCTAATTATGATCATGGAAGACGGCAAAGTGTGCAGTGTTTTATCGCAATACGATTCAACGCAAAGTGGCTACATATGTGGAGCTACTCTAAAGGAAATGAATCGAAATTCATTTGTCACACGCAACATAGATGAAGATATCTATTCATTTGGAATCTCTCCCCTGAGGTGAGGATACAACTTTAGTCGAAATAAGAAAATCTTACATCTAAGAACGGTTCCAAAAAGAAATGGGTCTGCTTGTTGATATGCCAAAACAAACAGCGGGCAACACAAATGACGGCAATTCGGCAAGATTTTTCAGAAACTCAAACCCAACTGCTTCAATAACTGGCATAGAAAATAGATTGATAAAGCGTTTTCTAGTGATTTTCGAAGCTCTATCATACGATCTGGAGATTGATGCAGATAAATTTAAGATTTACACTGCAGAAACTAAATGCCTTTACCAGTCTCTTTATCCCTGGTATAATGAGCCAGCAAGCATTCACAAAATACTTGTTCAAGGAGAACAAATTATTAAAACTTGCCTTTTGCCAAAGTGGCGATGGTGACGGCGCGATAGTTAGCTCATTGGACTATCACGCAGAGAGTCTGGGTTCGATTCCTGGCTGGGTCACCAACAATTTTTCAAATCACCATCACCCTTTCGGCGGGAAATGGCAAACACACGCCTACAAAAAAGCTTCTAAGGAGTGCCGTTCGGACTCGACGATAAACCGTAGGCCCCGCTCAGATGTGACAAAAATGACAACATGAGTAACACAAATGAGTGTCAAGAAGCTAGGCCATGGCCCATACCGGGCTGCCAGCGCCACAGTAGTGTTGTTGTTGAAAATTAGTGAAGAAATAAGCGATTCAAATCCTCTATCGTACCCGAGCTGTGTGAACGGTAGCTCTGTCCTGCTGGAACCAACAATGCTCGAGACCCAATTCAGTAACCTGCGGGAAAAAAAACCTTTAACATCTGTCGGCGTCCTCAAAAATATAAGGGACAATCACTTTTTGACTGCAAATGTCCCACCAACCAATCACATATAGGGGATGCACTGACTTTTCGAGCATTTCATGCGGATTCTGCGAACCCCAGAAACGCCCAAGAACCGCTTAATGCTTCGTCGGTCATTATGATTTTGAGTACGAAATCGTCCTCGTTTGGCACCAGGTTTAACAGAGCATGGGAATAGGTGAACCTCACATGACAGTCAACAGAAAGACAGCAATTGTTGAACGGTTTGCACTTTAAAATGAAACATCAGCAGTTTTTTTTACCAAAAATTGACGCAACGAACCTCTACTGATGCAAAATTGTGTTCTTCGTTTCCTCGTCGATGTTTGTGGACTCATTTGGTCGTCCTTGGCCATAGTAGCGATATTCTCGGTCGAATGAGCAATACGCGACCGGCCACTAATTTCGCTCCAGACGCTCAGACAAATGTGCCGACGAGAGTGATGATGAAATTTACGCTGCGTTAAAACAACAGAACAGGAAATTTGCCAAATAAGCAGATACAATAATTCCGCGTTCTTCATGTGTGTATCGCTCCACTGCTTGTTGTCAACTAATTTTCTATCTGTCTGCCACATAAATATCAAAGCACAATGACATTTGACGCCATATGCAAAATAATGACATCAAATAATGACATTACTTCTCCCTTACATTGTAAAATGTTTAAATCAAATGTTAAAGTCTCGGCTTTGTTGAAGAGGAGGAATCCACTGAACTAAACACGCTTTGTCAAGGTTTGTTTTCGACAAATGTGTCATTTTTCCGCCCAACTCCAAAACCGAACAAAAGGAAAAGGAAGCAATCCGGAAACTGAACGTCGCAATTCTAAAAAGATACCTAACCTCCGTCAAAAAGCATGTACGGTATTCTGGTTACCAGAATTGATGGCTCATTTGTCATGAAAAAGTTCTGGGAATTTCCATCAACATTTAAGGTGCTTTCCATAACAAAACCAAATATCCAAGACGGCAAGACAACCCCTCGTAAACGAATCACTAGGCTTGTGGATAAGATGCTGGCAAATTGAACCCTGGTTACAGGTGGTGACTGAGGCAAAGATCCATTGACTGGTGTAAACAAGAGTTCTCAAAAGGACATCCTGTCTTCGCAGGTATGATGCATGTTGGTCGACTCACTGCTATACTGTCTCTGTCTACGTCTACGGTCAAGCATGTGAGGATAAGTTATATGAACTATCTTTTGGACTCTGCCTGTCAAACGTTTACTTTGAATCGCTAACCTTGATGAACCGTATACTGATGCGCCAGAAATGCCCTTTCAGTTAATGATCTTAAAACTGTTCTTTTTTCTAAGAGGGGGACCCAACTGATGTTACTAGCCACTACCACCGGTTTGTCGAACGAAGCTAGATATTTAGATACATTCCGCGCCGAAAACCTTCAAACTCCAAAGAAAAGAGTGTCTGCATAGGGTTTTCATTTAGCTGTCTTTTGTTTCAAATCGTATGGACATGTCGTCTGATGGAATGAAATCAGACCTCTCGTAACCGCTGTGTCAAAGAATAGTTTTGGTCAGATTCTAAGAAAAAAAGCATATAGTCGATTCTATACGGTTGACTCGAGTAAAATCGTTGCAGCTCTGAGATAGACATAAGTCGTCGTTACGAAAACTTTCAGGAGAAGAATAAATATCAAGGAATTCGTGGGGAGTCGATGTTTCCCACTTCTTCAACCCTCGTATGGGTTCCATTCCAAACTTCCTCGAAAATGCATACTCGTAGCTTCTCTTAACGCAATCGAAGTAATAATGAGATCACGAGAAATGAAATTGCCAGAGGATAGGTATCCCTTGGTTATTTTTACACCTCGGCCTCTGTTGAGTCGTATCGGTTGGTTAAACTCGCCATGAGTTCCTGCTGTTGTTTCCATTTGAGTCAAGAGCACTTGCCCTCCTTGCTGATGTACTTCGACCTACGATTATCCAGTACATTTGACGCATTATGGATAAAAAAAGTATAAGCGTTGGATGCACATATCGAATGTGATATTGTTGTATGAGAAGAGAGGTTATGATGTTTAAAGGACACTGAAAGGAATAAATTCGTTGTTTATCTGTTCTGATCTAATTTGCTTTGTAACGTCTCCAGTTAGCTGAAGCTCTAACGATTTTCTCGAAGTAGGAAATTCGAATGTTTATAGTATCACAGATTGAATTAGATGACCTTGTGATATTCCGTCTTTCCTTGTTATTTATCTGAAAGGAAGTTCACACCTCCATCACCGGCAAATTGTCCATGGAGGACCCTGTCAGCAAATAGCTGATGCCCAGAGTATCTGTGGTGAAACAACTGCTCTTGGTGCTGCGCCTGCTGTTTGTTTTGCATGGCAACATCTCTCCAGCCATTTGCTTGATGTTTAATATCGTTGCTGATCGATTGGGCACGAACGTTTTTCAACGTTGGCTTAAGACTATTTCAGAGTCCGTCCAGACGATCATAGGTATTCAGTTCTTGATTGTGAAATGTCTTTTGTATAAATTCGAATAGTCTTGCTAATAAAAGAGTTTCACAATTCTCAAGATCAAGACGTGGTAGTGATTGCTGATTTAGAGGAACTGCAAACTTTTTCTGCAACAATGTAGACAAAGATTTTCTATCTGCGGAAATGGATATACACAGTCGGAGACATCATACAATCTATGAAATTCGCATTGCGTAATGTCTTTGATTTTCATCCAAAGCGGTATCTTGATGTCCTTTGTTAAAACTGAGTCACTAATCCACCAGTGGCTCAGGTGCCACATCATCCCTGTCTGTCTCTGGGTCTGTCTCTGTGTAACGCATAGAAGTTGAAACAATCGGTGCCTGGATTCCAATGCAAAACTTATATTTTTTTGAGTTCAGAATTGAAATTAAGCCGCTTCAGTTCTCCCTTCTCGCCAGCGGTTTGTTTGAGAAACTCATTCGGGCTACTCTTCCACTTGCGTAGTTCAAATCCTTTGCTTGCCAATGTTTGTTTTAGTAGAAGTCGCATTTTCGTAGCTTATTCGTCACTGATTGATCCCGTTTGTAGGTTGCCTAGGTAGAAGTGGTTTTTAATGATATTCAACCAATGCTCGCATGATCAAAAATGGTGCTATGGATACACCGTAAACAAGTAACCGTTGTAAGCCAATAATCACACAATCCTCTGATAAGTCAAGTCATGGAAAGAATTTTATCTGATCTTCTCCGATATATTCGGGCTGATTGGTATAGAGCATTGTCAAAAATTTGTCAATATTTGCTGTCGGTCCGATTCTCAGGATATCGTTGAGTGGCACACTTGAAGTAGTTTTGCGTAATGCGTTGAATACAACCCGGACTTTGGTTCTTAGACTTCTTTTTACTTTGGTAAGAAAGACCCGTTCTTATTATCGATGGTTAGTTGCCAACTTTCTTATGCATCTCAACGTGATATACTCGTATTGTTGCATGAAATTATATATTGAAGACGAAGGACTAGGTAAAAATTTACTAGTTTCAGGCCTATGGTAACTTTACAAGGCAGGATGACGGAGGAGAATGCACGCTGCTCCGTCAAGGTCGGCCCGACAGAGCCGAGACCTTGAATACGACACAAAAAAAAATTTAAACAATGCCATGCATTACGCAATAAGCGCAATACAATCCAAAGAGGCAACATAGAAATTTGTTCAGTTAGGAACTCTTATATTCAGGAAACATTGACATAATGAGAAGAACACAGCGAACTTTCAACGGAGCGTTTGGGAGTAGAAGCAGCAAAGATGGGCTAAGCTGCCAATGAATAAAAAATCAAAGCACATGCCGTAAGGGACTTTACCTATCACAGCTCCGGTACCAACGCTGACAACGACAAAAAATCGGAAATCATGCTTCGTAGAAGGTTATTGGTAAAACTCTCTCTCGAGCAACCAAAAATATGAAACATCATCCTAAACCTGCTTCATGATGCAAAAGCTTAGACACTGACGTAAGAACAAAGATCTTCGTGTAATTTTCAGCTCCATTCCACTTAATAATGAATAGAGGATACGTGTCAACAATGGACTAAACACTGCCACAGACCTCATCAGAAAAGCAAGGCTTAAGTGACTAGGTCACCTGGAACGCAAGGACACCAGTGCCCCGGCCTAAAGAGTGCTAGATTTCAATGCAAAGGGAGACGACTTTATCTTAGAAGCCACGCACAAGTAAGACAGAACATCAGAACATCAGCTTGGGTACACAACTGGAGGCAGCTGGCAAAAGACCGGACTAGCTATGGTGGCATGTTAGCTGAAGTCCACTCCATTATATAACGCCATCTAGGTAAGTAAATATGAATTACTTGCTTTCACTATCTGCATGAGTAATATATTCTAACTTACTAACAAATAACGAAGCAATATTGATCAAAATGTACTGGTATTTATATGAGCAAGACTGCAGTACTTCCACGCTTGTCTGTCATAGTCTTCCGAAAACAACATAAGAGACCTCGTCCTCCATGTAAAAAAAGTAACACACATCTGTCCAAACGGCCTTAAAAACTGTTGCTTTCATTGATTTTTTACAGACTCTGCAGAGACATTGAAAGCAAAACAAATTACAAATTCGAGGTACAAGCATCAACCGGAAATAACGTCAAAAACGCTTAGGGAATCTACAGAATCCACTGCAGGTGGCCCGCCTGAGCTTCAGCTAAATAAAATTTTATTGCCTCTACTTGCCGTTGTCGTTGCTGTTTCTGTTGCTGTTGCCTGTGCCCCAAAGGCGTTACTCCCATGAGTAGAGGTGGAAGGTGATGCCGACTTTGCATCCACGTGTGTGTATATATGTATTTTCGTAGGTTTTGGAACTCCTAGTGTAACGTAGGTTCGGCTGGTCCTGAGTTCTACTCGTACTATGAAATCCTTTTTAAAAAAACACAAAAAAAAAATGAGAAAAAAGTAACGCAGTCCTAATATATTCGCATCTGTGCACGAGTGCGACTACCAGTACTGACGTGGAGATTTGTTGGTTATTGGGAAGCACAGCCTGGAGGCCATAAAGTGGGGTGAAATCGATGACAGTTAGGCGATTTCGTTCATCTATATGAGCGCAATGTTTTCCTTTTCATAGACAATACAAGAAAAACGACAGTGCTGCCTTCTAAAAGGACATAGAGAACATCTACATATACTTGTACCTATTCATACATACAAACATACACGACTTCCGCCGCCGGGGGAAACTTTGGAAGGATACGACTTTTTTATAAGACTTGCAGCGCTCCGGGTGGGTTAACTCTTTCGTCTTATCGAAAAGGATATTTTTTTTTTTGCGTTTTGGTTGAAGCAAAAAAAAAACAAAAAAACAAACAAATAAAAGACCAACGGTAAATTGCCACTGTTCAAGTAAACAATGGAAATCTATAAAATATTGAATCGACCAATTTGCATAAAAGGTTTAAAGCCATGTCTCCGGAAGTGTCCTTCACTCCCTGCCATCCGGTACGTACACAAATTTTCCCTTTCAAAATGGAGAAATAATCATTTGCATTCAACTGATGGCCAATGGTATATTGTACGGTAAACATTGATTATTTCAGCATTACTGAACGCGCAACCCATTTTATGAGCTATTTGCCGATGGAATTCGGGGAATTCCGCAGTAGGTACTAAGTGCGAAATGAATCTGCATACGAGTATTATGGAATCATGATTGGATTGCATTTCGTAACAAAAGAATTTTTATGAATTTAAATGGCAATTTAGGGCAAACTTTATTTTTTTTTTGTTATTGCGCTTAACATTCTGCCAATTGGCAATGATTTAAAATGAAAAGTTCCCGAATGCGGATGGAAAGTATCTATCTAGTTGAAACAATTTTCTGTGATTATGATGATGCTTTGTGAAGGCAGTGTTTGTTGGCGTTAAATCGTTTACTGACAATCGAGGGAGTGTTTGTTCATAACTACAGAGGAACCATTTATTTTAATCGGGCCAAGCAGCATCGAAGTTGTGTCTTCAGCTGGGAATACTCTAATTTTGTAGAAATAAAACTGGCGACGTGGTAGATATGGTTATGTTAGGCACTTATCGGCATCAACCTGGCGTTATCCAATACTGCAACTATGACTTTATTTCAAGCTTGCTTATTTTATCCCGCTTGAGTACTGCTCTCGTCAAATTGGACTTTACATACCAAACTAATAGGCGCTGGTGTTAACCAGTGGAAAATATGAAATCTATCTTGTGTCAGAAATGAGTGAATCTCGGTGGCTTCAACAGAAAGTATGGCATTTGGAGTTGAGGTCAGGAAGATTTTCAAAAGACCAGCCAGATGGTAGTGAATGAACCCAATATGGGTTACTGACTTCACAATTGTCGGGCCTTTTCGCCCATAAAATGGCATGGCTCTCCATTGCAAAGCAACCAAAAGCCTCGGATGACGATGAATCTACTGTCAATGACCGAATGTTTTAAAGAGCTCCCCAACAAAACTTAGAAGCAATGTCCGAAAGCGACGCCATGCCACTTTCCGAAATGGATTAATTAATTTTGTTGCGGGACGGAACATCACCTCATCATCTAAATTGATCATGCTGCGATACACGCAAGATGCTCACAAACATTTGAGATATCTAAATTTTCTTAAACGAATTTCATCAAGAATTCGGATCATCTTGTAGACATGCTGAGCTGTTATCTCTCTGAAAGGTTTCTCATTGCTTAGTCCTTTAAACTCAAACTAACTTTCTTACAAAATGCAAAAAGAAATTGCCATGCTCTCAAACTAAATATTTCTCTACATCCGAAAAGCTTTGAGACAATCTAGGCTCTCAAATTGATATTGACCTCCTAAATAGTTTCTTCATTAAATGCATATCTCGAGATTTTAGTTTTAATCTACCTGAATGTCTAAATCACTCTGCAAATGGCTACGAAATAAAGTGTGAACCAACAGCTAGTGTAGAAGTTTTCATTAAATTAAACACACATTTAATGTAATAAATCAATGTAACTTTATTGATTAATAAAGATCTGTCTATGGCAATTATGAATGCATCACAACATTGGTCATGTTATCACTACAACTTTTGTTGCCAGCGACCATCCGATAGTCAAAATTACCGATGACTTTTTGAAGAATAAATGGGTCAATGGCCGCAATTCTAGTTTGGATGCTATGTTTGAGGTGCTCCTCTAACCGAAATAATGCCATCTTTAAATTTCGTGCGCAATAAATTGATTGATTAATGGCTTGTTTGGGCGGTAGCACCATCCTATTGAAACCACAGAACCTCCAGGCTCAATGCATTCAATTTTGGAAAAGAAAATAGCCAGTCAACATGTTGCGGCAACGTTATCCATTCACTGTAACTGTTCATTCAGCCACATCTTCAAAAAAAATACGGACGGTTTTGGGATTGGTTGGTTTTACGTGAATCTCGTATGGATTTTCCGGTCCCCAGAAACGACAATTTTGATTATTTACTTACCCATCTATTCAAAGCTGCGCTTCACTAGAAAATATCAAATTCGATGACAAATTGTCATGGCGATCCAACATCCAGTTAACAAATCGGCCACTCCGTCGTAACTGGTCCAAAGGCTTCAATTGTTGTGTAATTTTGATTGATATTCGCCGTAAAGTGCCATGAGGACCAATTGTTGACTTCGGGGACGAATTGAGGTGCCTGGCTGGTTTGAACACCTTCGCTCATAGTAGTGATGCTTTGGCGTGTACATGCTGACCGAGCATGCTAATATGGAGTTTGACCCGATATCGAGCCAGGTTCTTCAAAACACTTCACCATTGCACACATGCTGGACTCACTAGGGCGATTATATTTACCGAAAAATTCACGAATTTTACGAAATATTACTTTTACAGGTCGCTCATTTTCGTAATTAAATTGAATAACAAAAATGTGTTGTTGTCTGGTAAACGACTCCATAACTAAAATTGCCAAATATTGTATGACTTGAATTCAATAAATGACCGCAGGCAAACTGTGATCGAAAATGAGTTGAAAAATTCTGTTGCAGCGATAAAATCAAATGATCGGTGAAGGGGGATTAAATATGCGATTTATTAAGCTTATCCTTCCATTGATTGTATTCAACTTAATCCACATCTAAATCGCTGTTCCACAACATCAACTTTTCCTAAATCCGAGAAAACTGCCGGACAGCAGTTGTGTCTGCTGTCAAAAAAACAAAAGAGTCAATCAAAAGTCTTTGAGATTGAGATCCTCTTTCGACAGGATGAATGTTCTTTTGATTTCGCCGTTAGAAAAAAGCAGTACTAAAATTGAATTAACAACGCAAGTGAGTTCATAAAAAAAGATATTGTTGACGGGAATCCTTTTAACGAAATACCATACCATGCCGCATAAGAGTATCATATTGTTGCTGTTTATTAAGTTCCGTGCGGCATCGGAATAGTGAATAGTGCCGCAGTGCGTCCCAGCTTGCCGTAAGAGGCGACTAAATGGGACACCAATCATATACAGGCAACTATGACACCAAAAACGAGCCTGTGACACTTTAACACCTTAAAACTTTCCCTAAAGTTTGTATGCAATCAGTGAGTTCCCACGTCTGGAGACTACCGGTGGGGTAAAAGAACAGTCAATCAATTCGAAATGAGCATACAAGTGTCAAACCACTCAAACTTTAGATACACTTCATGGAAATGATCGCAATTAATAGCACTACCCCGCTGGGCACCACGATTGCAACGCACTCGGGTGATCCCAGAGCAAGCAGAAGTGCTTGTGTCAGAGCCCGACGGATTCCGGGGGCGGACAAAATAAAGTTTCCAAAATGTAATCCTAAACTTCGGTTTGCAAGTTGGAACGTAGGATCGATGACCTCAAAAAGTTTAAAACTGGAAGCGATTATGCGTCGCAGAACTCTACAAATCCTGTGCGTACAGGAAACGAAGTGGTGTAAACTAGGAAATAAAGCGCGTTTTCTAGATTTAAAAACTAAGGCAATTAAGATGTTCTACCATGGAACGGTCAATGGACGTTGATTATGAGGACTGCCACGGCGGTAAAGGCTTTGGAACCAGAAATTCAGCTGGCGAAGACATCCTTGTAGCGTGTAGGGCTTACGGCTTAACCGTCTTAAGTACAATGTTAATTAAACATCAACGACATCTTATCACCTATAGCAGCGGAGGCCACGAAACGCAAATAGATTATCACCTCTGCAAAATGTCGATGAGAAACCGTGCTAAGGACTGTAAGGTAATACTTGGAGAATCGCTAGTAAGCCAACACCGACTGCTCATTGCAGAATTTTTCACAGCGGAGCCACCGAAAACACGGGCATCGATTGGAAAGCCAAAAATCCGGTGGTATAATCTATCGAAGGAACGAAGCGCAAGATTTATCGCACTGGCTAAAGACGTACTTCACAATATAAACGGTTTCGCAGACTCACTTAGCCCGCAAGAAATGTGGAACAGCATGCACGAGGAATGCATAACACTCGCAAAGTCCCATCTGGGGACTATATCGAAATACCATCACGTCGGCAAAGAAACATGGTGGTGGAATGACGAAACCAAACGAACTGTGGCCGACAAGAAGAGTGCATTCCAAGCATGGACAAAATGCGATCGGAGCGACGATATTGAAAAAGCTCGACTGGCTCTTGAATACGAGCGTCTTAAAAAGATCGCAAAGAAAGTAATGGCTCGAACTCGAGCGGCAGAAGCGGAAAACCTGTACCAGGAGTTGGAACAAATATCCTCACGATCGGTAGATAGAAGACAAGCTATCCAAGAAGTTCAAACGTCGTACAGTACTAAAATGCCAAATATTTTTAAGCTCGCTGCACACAGGAGAAAAAATTCAATGGAAATAACCTCGCCGAAATACATCAAAAACGCAGACGGTCGCTCACTAACAAATGAAAAGGAAATTTGTGGCCAGAATACTGCAAGGAGTTGCTTAACAAACAGTTTCCACGTGATATCGTGCCGACAGCTGGTCTATTCGAGGAGGAAGTTTCGAACTTTTCAATCGACGAAATAAGTATAGCAATTGGAAAAATGAAGCGGGGGAAAGCGGCGGGACCAGACAGCATTCCATCAGAGTTTTGGTCGAAGATCGAGGGGATCGGCAGCGTTTGGCTATCGAAACTTTTAAATAAATTAAAATGTGGACAACCTATGCCGAATCAATGGAGAAGTAGCTTCTTGGTTCCATTATACAAAGGAAAAGGCGACACTCGAGAATGCAACAACTACCGTTCAATCAAGCTTATGTCACACACAATGAAAATCGTCGAAAGAGTCTTAAACGAACGTCTTCGGCAAATAATAAAGCTCGATAATAGCCAGTGTGGATTTGTTGAAGGAAGATCGACGGTGGACGCTATCCAAAGCCTACGAATAATAATGGAAAAGCACCGAGATTCGTCTAAGGACTTACACATGGTATTTATCGACCTCGAGAAAGCATTCCATCGAGTGCCTAGGGATCTCATATGGGCCGCGCTGAGGTCTCAAAACGTACCGGAAACGTATGTTAGAATAATACAAGACATGTACGGAAACGTGAAAACTGCGGTTAAAAGCTCTGCTGGACTAACGAGAGAATTTCCAGTTAATGTCGGAGTGCATCAAGGAATCGTACTTAGCCCTTTCCTCTTTAACGTAGTATTCGACTATCTTTTAAAAGACTGCATGCGCGAAGCAAATGTAACGCCAATTCTCTTCGCTGACGACGCAGTTATACTTAGCGATAACGTCGAAGATTTACAGAACGCCTTAGATTCATGGAGAAATGCGCTAGAGAGAAACGGGTTTAAAATAAGTCGTTCAAACACGGAGCATTTGCCGTGCCCATTTGCACATCCGTTGCGACCTGTTCCGGATATAATGTTAGACGGAATAGTTCTTCCGAAAAGCACTATCTTTTAGTACTTAGGATCAATCGTTAACATGGAAGCGAAATGTGACGACGACGTAAACCACAGAGTGAGTGTGGGATGGATGAAATGGCGGGAAAATTCGGGAATCTTTTGCGACCGAAAATTTCCACTTAAATTAAAGGGGAAACTCTACACCACGGTTGTTGGACCAGCTCTTATCTACAGTTCACAGTGCTGGACAATATACGAAGCGTTTAAAAACAAAAAGACGGCAGCGGAAATGAAAATGTTAAGGATGGCTAGTGGAGTCACTAAACGCGATTGCATTAGATCTACGCGTATAAGAGGAAGTCTACATATAAAGAATTCGGTAACCGAACAGCTTGAGGCGAATAGAATAAGCTGGTATTGCCACGTTCAAAGAAGATCTGCGGAAAATCCGGTTAAAAAGGCACTTGCAACTACGGTCACTCCAACTGTAAGAAAACGAGGTCGGAAAAAGAATTCCTGGATTTCTCAGATGGCAAATGCGCAACAATGTCTGGGGTTAACCACTGAAGCGATCCAGGACCGAGCATTATGTAGACGCGTTCTGCGGTCTGCGACATTAGCCAACCCCATAAGCGGAGCAGCAGCGATGCAGTAAAAATGGGAAACTCGTTACGCATAAGTTCGTATAACGAGGAAAGGGTTAATAAAAGGATAAGAAGAAGAAAGAAGAAGAAGAGCCGCTGAAATCGCTTAGCCAAGTTTTTCGCTGATTAACCACAGACGTTGTACACCGATGGAATTATGAAGCTACCCGGAAATTGGCAAAAGGTCCTATGACCAATCCTATGAATGGCCAATATGTACTTGATTGAAATTGATTTTGAATAAAGAAAAATTTTTTTCAAAAATGTACCAAAAACCCGCGGATACTACATAAAGGTGAGATACAAAGCAACAATTAATTAATGTATCTACTCAAAAATTACAAAAAATTTTCGAAAACTGATTTTAAAGCCTGGCAAAACAATTAAAGACTTATTTTCTCAAAATACAACAAAACAATTTTCTATCATAATTTTTAAAAATAAACGTTTTCTTGATTGAAACACACGGGCATTTGTTGACTTTTTTTTTAATTCAAAACCCAACTCACTGTTTTAGTATAATTCTTTCCAAATTGCTGACGAGGGTTGGAAAGCAATCAGAGCAAATCAAATCGCTCGAAGGCAATTATTGGTAAAATGAAGAAATTAATTCAAACAACTTCTGTTAAGCTAAACTAATTGGAGGTGATTAGTTAAAACTTAAAAAGCGATTGAAAGAAAATACGCACAATGAAAAAACACCTGGTGTTGGTGATAAATGAAAATGGTTTTCAAAAACCAAAAAAAAAAAATAAACTCCCAAATGAAACTTTTCGAAAACAACAATTTCAACTCTGGTAATTGCAGAGTGCCGTAGTCGAAGAAATAATTTTTCTTTTTAATTATAATGAAGGAAATCATAATGTGATTTGTTTTTTATTTGTTTTGAGATTTGTTTCTTAAAAAACCAATGGGGAAAGAAAGAGTGTTTTAACAGTTATTCAGAGTTTTAGACCTAAGACAATTAGGAACTACCATTACCATCAGAATGAAGGGCTTCGGGACAAATGAATCAAAGTTTTGGTGGTGATTGTGTATCAGGAAGTGGGCAAATGGCGAATTCGTAAAAAGAGTTCTTTTCAATTTTTCGCTGATTTTATTTGAATTCAATTGCTGTGGTTTGGCACTGGTTGAACGCCCTTGGCATTAGCAAGGATTCAAAGATTCTCGACATGAAGATGTTTAGAGCTTTGAAACAGAAGAAGACATATAAAAAAATTGCTGAAATAGTTTAGATACTGGCTTTATTGGAAGGATGAAAATATGGGCACCATTTCAGCCTTAAATAAACCACAATTGACTACTAAAAGTTAAATTCGCAAACATTTTCGACTGCATATTGGAAATATCGATACATACAGTTGACATTCGGCGTAATATTAAATAAATCAAAAAATACGGCGGAATTCTTATATTTTATATGTACAAAATAAAGTCTGCCAATGCGGATTTTAGGTCTTAAAAATAATTTCGGCTAATTGCCCTTCAATCTTCTCAGCACACGTTGGTTCAAAGGCAACAACTACGTGTCAGATATTTTGATATAGGACCAGAATTTATTGTACTGTAGGCCCTCGGCTTATGGTATCACCATAAACAAAACTTGCACGGGGAAAGGTCCGGTAAACAAGATACCGAGTATAACTTGAGTTGTATGCGATCCGTCCGCGATGTCTTATCTTTTCCGTCAGCCGATTTCTTTGTAGACTTAGCTCACACAAACACCAGACTAGAATTTACAAACTCGGATAGAAACATGCGAAACGGTTTGCAAGCGTTGGAATACAATAGTGACCACTACAGACCTGCCGCCATAACATGGATCCCGAACGGGCAAACGCTGCCAAAAGAGTGTGATCTAATGTACCCATATGACTATTTAAGGGTACAATTGTCATTCTTCTCCAGAATGTTGAAGCGTAATTTACGTTTGAATAGGATTGATCCATTGATTAATAGAAATCTTATAAACGATGGAATCGACGGACACTTATTGGCGATCGAAGCGGTCGTTAAACGAACGATGGAATAGACAATTTCTGGAGTACAACATTTCTATGGCATGTAAACCGACAAATATTGAACCCCAAAGATCAAAGCGCTATAAGCACTAAAAAGGTATCTTGCTTTTGAGATTTAAAGAACTGTACAGGAAATTTACCGATAAGAATGACGATGAAATAAGGACACTGAGTCAATGATTTTAAACGCGAAACAATTATCAAAGAAAATTACAATAAGTCTGTGAGTCTGTTAAGGCATTCAAAACCGGGCTATACAATCTGACTAAAAGCAGACAGATGCTATTGACAGTGGATATAAGTCCAGAGAATGTCGACTCAGGTGATGCTGTGATCGTAGATACACAAGAACCTAGGAAATGGAATTGCTAGGATCTATTTTAAAGCCGTACCTACAGTGCCAGTTGAGCGTAACCACGACATTCTGCGCAATGAACTCAAAAAATTTCAATCTGCGAATCACGGTTGTAACGTTTTCAAAAAGGGATAAAGGACTAAATTAGCTTATCTTCAGTCAATAAACAAGGTATTTAAGAAGATAGTCAATTCAGCTCTTTTGAGTTGGGTTGAGGACAACAAAATGATTCCGGCCAATCGCCCGGATTAAGGCGAGGCATGATACTAATTGATTTTCAACACACGATGGATTAAAAGTGAGAATCAATGTACGGGTGCAATCCCAGTTGACTTCGGAAAGGCCTAGGATGGACTTTCCTATAAGCTGACCGAAATAAATATGCCGAAAATCGTGCTATAAATAATTTACGAGTACAACACGCTAATGGAAAAGAAGTTTGTTGTGAAATCTGGCAACGCATTTTTGAGCAAAATTTTCAATATTTAAAACGGCCTCCAAGACGGAACTGGTTCTTTTTACCAGAAACTACAAGACAATGCAAATCACACTCCCAAAACTCAGCGGTGTGAATCTGTCCGTTTCGAACAGCACGAAGTATGGTATCTGGGTGTTATTCTGGACAAAACACTGAATTGGAATCTAAAAGTGGCAGAAACAATCAAAAAGACAGATAATGCTCTTTTTATATGCAAAAGAACTGTAGGAACAATTTGAGGCCCAGCCTGCTATGGTGTATTGGTAAGACCCATGCTTACATATGGCGCACTAGCATGATGGAAAACAACAAATAAGACAACTATCTACGAAAAATTAGCGGCAATTCAAAGAACGGCTTCCATAGCCGTACGACCTCTACGGCAGCATTGAAAATCTTTCTGCACCTAACACCGCTTGACTTACAAATCAAAAACTTGCTGGAAACAATGCGATTGGTCTCACTAATTTGGGTCACTTCAAGAGCAGTAGCTTCGGGCACGGCACGATCCTACCGGAGCTATTGCCAGGCAATCCTATTTTAACGGATGAAATCCTTTCCTTAATCGACTTCGACATTCCTTATGATATAATATATCCGGAGACACAGCATATCAAGCCAAATGAAATTGCAATTTTCACAGATGGCTCCAAAACAGAGCTGATGCACATGAGATCGGTAACCGGTGGAGATATCGCTATATATATCGACAACCTAGCCGCTCTTAAGGCATCGACATCTGCTTTGATACAGTCATTGGCTGTCGCACAATGCTCAAAGCATTATGCATTTAGAACCGGATGAGACTGTGCTGGGTGCCAGGACACTGCGGTATTAAGGGAAAAGAACAAGTGGACGAGCTTGCAAGAAAGGGAGGGCTCCTCAGAATTAGTGAGGCTGCTAACATCAAACACCCATCTGCACAGTACGGGGCACTGTCGAGGAAAACACCATAAAGACTGTCAATATAAGGTGGTCGATTCTTGAAGGATATAGGATATCCAAGACTCAATGGCCACTTCTTGATGCTAAAATATCTAGGGACAGGAAAGACAAGGATAAGCTTAGAACAATAATAGGAATCCTGACAGGACACTGTCTTCTGCCGAAACACGCAAATAGACTCAAATTGTCGGATACGAACTTTTGTAGATTCTGCGGCGATCTGCAAGCTGTTGAGGGCATACCACACATACTGGGTGAATGTGAGGCAATACTGCGCAGTCGAAGGAAATTCTTAGAAAAGCACTTTTTTGAAAATTTAGTGGAAATAGACGGCACGAACTTCAAAGGCCTTTTTGGCTAATGTAAAGAAATTGTGTGTTTTACCAGGAAGATTGTTTGGGTCTTTGCCACTTGAAGTTAAATTCAACTGGTCGCACAGGGATTACGATTTGCCAGTTTTGGTGCCTCGTGATGGTTCTTGCGACTCACCCTGTTTCACCTAACCTTACCTAACGACAGAGGGTGGTAATCTCTCCGATACTGTTTAGAATTCGCACTAGTAATCATGAAGATTCCCTCACCCAATCTACAACGTACGCAGAAGAATAAATTAAACCATTAACCCATCATTGATAATCATGGACAAGTACTGACGGTAAGAAGCGTAGTTACGTACCTTGGTATCTTGTAACTCACAACCTGTTTCAGTCTATACAGAACACCCCAATTAGAGTACACAAAATATTATCCCAACAAGGCTCTTTTCGATGGTGCTCGTCGAAATAGGATTGACAATTTCCATGTTATTGTCACTCGAAGGCACGTTTCAAGTGTAATAACCAGTTCTATGCGGCTTATTACCTCAATAAAAGGTACCACAAGGGTACCTTCCGATCAGGCTTTATTCCGCCTGAGGTTCAAGGATGAGTGCAGGGTAGAGATGGTATTCCGTATATATATCCCCGTTTACTCAGTGCAAGGGAGAAACGCCTCAACTATGACACATACACCCATAATACGCAAGAGTGTTTCGTATTAATCCCGCGATTGAGGAAAGTGATCAGATTGATGCCAAAAAGTCATTCACGAGAAGCAGTTCACCGAATATTGGTGACTATAGGAAGGGGAGATTTTCGGTGCGCTCCGAAGTCTAACTTTGCATGCATATTGAGCGCAGGAGTATTCATATTCACTACGTAGTGCTAGTCGTGTCATGGTCCAAAGTTAATGCAACGCTCCGAGGATCATGATTGTGAGCGGGAAGAAAATATCCCAGGTAAGTGCATAAAATATGTATGACTTTGTACCACGTATTACTATAAGGGAACGAGAGTTGAACTTAAGGATACGATGCGTCAGAACGGGTTTTGAGCACTATTTGAATACATTGCCATTAAAGTGCATGGTCTAAAATTGAGAGACTATTCTTCCATAAATCTATATAGGATGGCTTAATCAGTTACTGACTATGATCCAGCGCAAAAAAAAGTCAAGTTATTTTAAAGCTTTAAAAAAAAAACAGCTAACATCATCTACTGCACCCATATCCTTATGCAAATGGTTATTTAGCCATTACAAGCAGAAGCCAATCGTCAAAGGCATTCTCAAACATACCAATGAGAATAGGCCATAGTACAAACATCCATATGCTTCACGACAATACCCCTGCAACAGTGCGGAACACGTCCCAAATGTTTTATGCTCCAACGTGCCTACATGTAAAAATACTTCCCTAGCAGTGATTTATGATGCCTCACCATTATCTAGGAAAGATTCGATGTCTGCTGAGTATCATAAGAATGGAGACAATGTTTTTCGCTTTTTACAACCACTCGCATACCCCTTTCCAAAAATCTCAAACTGAAATGTGAACGATTGAAATCGATAAAAACCGAAAGTAGCTGGCCGAAATCGAGCATTTTCCTTGTCCTCAAAAGTACAAATGTACGAGTAGTAAAGTCTTTTCCATTCTTGTGTATCGATTCATGTAACACAAATGAAAGCAAGTATCTTTTAAGTCGAAAACATTTACTATTACCATTGCGCCGGGATTTTTATTCCCTTACAATGCAATATCATTCGTATACGAGTACATACATACATATATATGGCGGGAAACGTGTCCCGAATTTGTTGTTTTGTGAATTCAACAGATGTGTAAGGGAGTTGAACTCCCATGTCGATGAGATTAGTCGTATTCTCTTGTTAATTGGATTAAACATAAGTTTTTCGGAAATAACTTCTATGTCATGATTCCACTCAGAATACAAAGTAGTGAAAATGGTTCTATTCGTCGGCCATGGTTAAAGTCTTTTAAGATAGCACACGACTTAAAGCTGTATCAACTTGTGTGGAGATTATTTGTACTTGAACGTGGATTCCATACGTCCTCGTTAGAACCGAAAAGTTCAAGCTTTCGTATACCAAAAGAGAGACCAGGAAACCCACTTTCAACACCTTAATGAAGACCCTACGCCCCTGAGGCAGACTCAAAACTATTCGTCGTAACTGTTAAAGAGAACAGTTTGCCAATTTAATTCACTATTATTATTATTTTTATTTACATATTTTACATATTTACACTTTTATTTACAAGAATAATGGCATGACAAAAATCTGCCGTCTGCCTGGAGAGACATTGAGTTTGAACGTTTACTTAAGAAAAACATGTACAATAGTATTGTTCAAAGTATTACCCATCTGAAGCTATGACTTTTTCCCATCTTTCTGGCAATTTGTGGATCCCATCCCAAAAGAACTGCTCCGGCTTGGCAGCCAAGAATGAATCAAGCCAATTTTTGATATTCTGCTCTGATGTGAACCGTATTTCAGTGAGGGCGTTCTGCATCGACCGGAACAAATGGTGGTCAGAAGGGGCAAGGTCTGGGCTATAAGGCGGGTGGGGTAAGACTTCCCATCCACTGTTTTCCAAATAGTTCTTAACCGGAATAGCAACGTGGGGCCGCGCGTTGTCATGATGGAAAATTATTGCCTCGTGTCTGGTCGCATATTCCGGGCGTTTTTCAGCTACTGCTCTCTTCAAACGGATTAATTGTGTTCGGTAGCGTTGTCCATTGATGGTTTCACCCGGTTTTAGCAGCTCATAATAGAGCACACCCATCTGATCCCACCAAATACAGAGCATTACCTTCGCGCCATGAATATTCGGCTTTGCCGTTGATTTGGCTGGTTGGCCGGGTTTCACACATGATTTTTTGCGCTTGGGGTTGTCGTAATGGATCCATTTTTCATCACCAGTAACAATCCGATGCAAAAATGACTTCCTATTGTGACGTTCCAGCAGCATTTCGGACATGCAAAACCGCCTTTCGACGTCTCTCGGCTTGAGTTCATGTGGAACCCAATTTCCTTGCTTTTGAATATATCCAGCTGCTTTTAAACGTTTTGAAATGGCTGCTTGAGTGACACCCAAAGATTCTGCGAGCTCTTCTTGTGTTTGGCAACAATCTTCATAGAGTAATGCTTCCAGTTCTTCATCTTCAAACTTTTTTGGCTGCCCAGGACGTTCATAGTCTTCCAAGCCAAAATCACCACTTTTAAATCGTGCAAGCCACTTTTGGCACATTCGCTCAGCTAGCGATGACATTCGACAGCAGTTTTCTTCATATTAAAGTAATGAAGAAGAACTCCCCGCAAAAACACTTTTTCAGGCACAAAGTTCGACATATTTGAGTGAAAAAAAAAATTGTTGTGTACGCTTCAAATGAATGACATATACTGAAATGACGTACAATGACAGTAGCTTTCCAACGCATGTTCCAATGGAATAATACAAGTTACGCCATCTCTTAGCAAACCGCTCGGATTTTGTAGATTTTTATAGAATATAGACCCATAAATTTTAATAATAAATTTTAAATAAAACTAATAGCTTGGACGCAATTAGAGAGCTAACTAGCAAAGTGGCATAATATAATAATTTTAATGATTTGAAACATAAAATTACAAAGTTAAATTGCAGTAACTGGGTGGATAACTGAGATTATTACAGAAAGCTATTACGGTAGGTGAGAGCGTGATTGCAGAAGTTATACAGGCTTAAGCATCCTTCTGTTCCATTCAAAATTTCATAAAAACGCTGCAAAGATATCTGACTTTCATGGAAGTGTAACCTTCGAATTTCCTTTAAAAAAGGACAAACGGCAAAAAAGCCCACATATTTCTGATTCCATTCTTTGAATGGCGTGGCATTTGTACGAAGAAGTTTCAGCAAGATGGATTTGTGAAGGACACTATTGTTCCTTTTCTTTATCCTTGTTATATAGTTCGCGTTTGCTTTCAAATTTTAAATATAAATGGGCGTAATACCTGACTCGACATAAATAGCGTAATTCGGTGTTGAGTTTGGGAGACGGAACAAGCGCTTGAAAAAGTTCTTGTGGACTACTTCGACGGCTTCGACGACTTCAAATCCGAAAACTTGTACTAGAAAGCAGATGCAGGCATTATTAGAGGCCAGATCAATATTTAGATTTGCAAAAACTTAGGCCACATCATATTCAGAGCGAGTTTAGCCTCATTGCATTTGTTAATGGAATGCTTAAGAAAATTGAGGTTGTGTGTCAATAAGACACCCAGATACTTAAACTCCTGAACAACCACATCAATGTGAGTGTTGTTAAGAAACCAATTCTCTTCTGGTAGTCTTCTACTTATTGGGGCTCCAAAAATAAGTGCCCCCGTTTTTGAGCGTTAATATGAAGGCCCCAAGTCTCACAAGAAGACAGGAGTCTGTTAATTTGCAGTTGCAACGTGAATGGGTTGTCAGCGAGCAAAACCAAATCATTAGCATATCAGCAACACCAATATATTGGCAAAAAGAACTCCGTCGGGAAGAAGGTGGCTGATTTCATCGATGAACAGGGCAAAAATGAGGGAACTTAGGATACACCCTTGAGGAACACCGGCTGTTGTTACAAACCAGTCAGAGAACTCGGAACCATCCCAAACAGTTGCCTTCGATAGGGAAAGAAAATTTAAATACATCAGCAGAAATTTACGCGACAAATCTAGACATGATAGTTTGTAAATAAAAGCCTGCCTATTCACTCTGTCAAAAGCAGCCCTAGAATCTATGAAACACGTATATAGTTTGCCCATCTTCCTTATATATTTGTTGGCTATGCTTCAAAGAGCGTCGAAAAGTCTGGGCGAAACCGGCTTGGAAACTGCTAAGACGATTGTTCACTTTTATCCATTTGGAAAGTCTATCATACATAATAGAAGTAAACATTTTTCTTATAAAATTCAAAACAGAAATACCCCTATAGTTTTCTGCGAAGTTTGCATCACCTTTCTTGAAAATAGCAAAAAGAACCGCTTTGTTGAAACTACTGGGGATACATGCATCACTATAGAGTCTAATAAAGAAACGAAGAAGATAATTCTCCAGTTCCAGAAAGCAATTTTTGAAAAATTCAACCGGGATACCCTCAACGCCTGGTGCCTTGTTGCTTTTAATTTTATTTAAGTGTACTTCAAACTCAGCAACGGAAATTGGGGCATCAAGTTCACTGACAGAAACATTAAGCAATGCGTAGTCATAGGTAAGAAGGTTTTCATCCGCTTAAAAAAAGAGTTTTAAAATGTGCTGCTAGTGTTTCAGCATCGGGAGCGTTTTTCGTCCTTTGACAATGTACACCTAGCTCACGTTCACGTACATCCAAAATGATTTTGAATTTTTGCAGTTACCCAACTTCGCTGCCAGATTTTTGAAGTAGCTAGTTTTTTTCAACAAGCATAAGCGTTTGTACTCCTTATTTGTATAAATATATTTATTTTTGAAAAATAGAGAGTCAGTAGATCTGAAGAGTTTCAGATAGACGAATGAGAGTTTGCGCAACTTTCTGCAATCATTGTCAAACCAGTTGTTAACGGGTATAGACTTAAAATGTTTATTGATTGCAAATGGAGCTGAAATTTTGATGATTGGGGGGGAAGAAAAAGACAGTTGCGATTTAATAGTGCTTTGAACTGAGAACCGTTGCTCTCCATCCACCTAAGTTTAAAATAATGATTGGAGTTTCTTCGCTGAGCAGTTATGTCAAAGTGAACTTGAACTTTTATTGGCAAGTGAGTTGAGAAGTTGGCTAGGTCGACCGTAAAGTCCTCGAACACATTAAGCCACTTCCCGGATATTGTACAAAAGTCAATAACAGACTGCCCCTGGCCGCTATTAAATATAAGCTCACCCCATGGATCGCTTTTAGAAGCCGCAATTTACCACGAATAGGCCGAAGTCATTAACAAAATCAGTTAATTAACTTCCATTACGATTGAAGATTTCATCTTTTGAGTTTCTTTGGTCTTCTAACAAAGTTCGAAAAACTCACTACAAAAGCGGTAAAAATATCGTAGAAACGATTCAGAAAGTTCGCACTGCTTTTGCTCATCATCAAGCGCATTCTCGAACAGCTTTGTAGTAGCTTTGCAGGGCAGTGTAGTAATCTAAAAACTCCAACGACTGTTCGTCTGGCAAGCTCATGTGAAAATATCGCCACCGGCGTAGCTGCGAGTGTAACTAAAAACTTAGTTGTGCCCCTTTCAAGACGATCACAGGAATAGGGCCTATCCGCATCCACTCTGCTCCGATTTTAAGATACAGTTGGATCCTAGTGACGGATGAACATAGTTTGATTTTTTCCACAAAATTATGGCTCATTTCCATTTATCGACGTACGTAAGCAAACAAAAGTGTTGCATGTGGGGCTCCGAAAATCCAAGAGAAATAGTGGAAGGACCTCTCTATTCAAGACGAGTGATAATTTGGTGCGAATTTTTGACTTGCGTTCATATTTATTTAACAATAACGCCTTTGGGAGCATTTCAGTAACTGAATCGCGTTCCCAAACGATGTTGACGACCCTTTTTGCCTAAAATTTATACTATGGAGCGATGTTTATCTTCAGCAGAACGGCGGCGGCGCACATAGTTGGTGAAACAGTGGCTCTATTGCATGACAAACTTCCTGGACGTGCGGTTTCTCAATATGGAGACTATAATTGGCCGCCAAGATCATGCGATTTAACACCACTAGAATTTTTTCTTTAGACCTATGTGAAAGATAAGGTCTACACCAATGCTCCACGAAGAATTCACTAACTAGAAGAAAATATTAAAGCTATTGAAATACAGCCGAAATTTTGCGAAAACGTGATAAAAATTTTCATCGAAAGAATGACTGTTTGGAGGCAGAGCCAAGAAACTAATTTACCAAATGTTGTAGTTCATTTCTAAACGTAGAGTTTGTAGGGTAGGGTGTTTGCATCGGGATTAAATAAGCGAGCGATGACGGAAGTATACGAGTATTAAAACCAAGAACACCCTCATCCATTTTTGATAATGTCCATGCCTCTGCGCCATAGAGCAGGACCGGGATTACTAAGGTCTTATAAAGGGTGACTTTTGTTGCCCGAGAGAGGGCTTTGCTACTCAATTGCCTTCTCAACCCAAAGAAACAGCGGTTGGCAAGAGTTATTCTTCGCTTGATCTCAGCGCTGGTGTCGTTGTCTGTATTTATAGCGGAGCCTAGGTAGACAAAGTCCTTAACTACCTCAAAGTTATATCTGTTGAGGGTGACGTTCTGTTCGAGACGTCGGTGTTGGTTGTCCTTTTTGCTTGACAGCATATACTTGGTCTTGCCCTCATTGACCGCTAAACCCATTTTCGCCGCTTCCGTCTCAATACTCGCGAAAGCGCCACTGACATCACGCTGTTTTCTCCCGATTATGTCAATATCATCGGCGTATGCGAGTAGTTGGACGGACTTTTGAAAGATAGTGCCTCTTGTGTTTGCTCGTGAGTTTTGCACTATTCTTTCAAGTACGATGTTGAAAAAATCGCATGACAGCCCATCGCCTTGTCTAAATCCTTTCTGGACATCAAAGGTCTCGGTGAGATCTTTACCGACCTTGATGGAGCAGCGTGCATTCTCCATCGTCATCCTGCACAGACGGACGAGTTTGGCAGGGATGCTAAAACTAGACATTGCTCTATATAGCTCGTCTCTATAGATGCTGTCATACGCGGCCTTAAAGTCGATGAATAGGTGGTGGGTATCGATCTGAAGCTCATGGGTCTTCTCCAAGATCTGCCGTAGTGTGAATATCTGGTCGATGGTGGACTTTCCTGGCCTGAAGCCACACTGATATGGACCTATCAGGTTGTTGACAAACGGCTTCAGGCGTTCACACAATACGGCAGATAAGATCTTATATGCGATGTTAAGGAGACTGATGCCTCTGTAGTTGGCGCAGTTCAGAGGGTCTCCTTTCTTGAGAATTGGACAAACAATGCTGAGGTTCCATTCATCGGGCATACTTTCGTCCGACCATATTTTACAGATGAGTTGGTGTATGCTCCTTACCAAGTCATCGCGTGCCGCTTTGAAGAGCTCGGCAGTCAGGCCATCCGCTCCAGCAGCTTTGTTGGACTTAAGCTTCGATATGGCTATCTTCACTTCATCCAGGTCGGGTGGACGGAATTGTTGGTCATCATCGTCCAGGTTGAAAGGTTATTTGAGATCACTGTATTGTATTTTATGCGTAAAATCAAATTAAAAAAAAAGTAATTTGTTTCAACTGTCCCAATGCCAGTGTCGGTTGAAACAGTGCCTGGGGTCAATTGAAACACATGCAAACAATGGGTCCTATTGTTGATTCCGTGCGGAAAGCTTTCCGTGTGGAAAGACATATCGATCGATATATATAATTTAATTTACCGACACTTTTGACACTTGCTGCGGAAGAAATAACGCTATCGACGTTTAAATTTTAAAAATTATGGTTTTTGAAAAATCGAAAGGAATTTTAAGAATTAAAAAAATAAAACAAACAAAAATGGAATTGATGGGGTATTTAGATTCAGATAGTGATAGTGATACTGGTGACTATGCTTTAAGACGTCAGCAAAGGGTTTTGCGATGCAGTTCAGCTGATATTTTGCAATTGAACAACAAAAATTGAATTTAATACAAAAAATGTATTTCCACTGGTCTAAGCTCAGTTTAAGTTTTCAGCGCAACTTTCGCCTTTACAAAATTACAAGGCTCACTTTCCACCAAAGAAAAGTTGGCTGACTGTTTAAGCTTTTTCGCGGAAGGCAGCTATCAGCACAACGTTGGAAAAGACTTTAACGTCAACGTTGCGCAATGCACATTTTCTAGTTAGTTAGTCTGAGGTGTAAGAATCATTAGAAAACATTCTTTGCACCAAAAGGATATCCCTTGAAATTAATGTGGACGAAGAGAAGGAAGCTAAAGCAAATTTTTCCAAAAAGTGTGCTATTCCGGGTGTAGGAATGATGGTTGGTGGAAGTCATTTGCGTGCTTTTCGGAAGAACCATTCCGTCTAACATTATATCTGGAACAGGTTGCAACAGATGCCCAAATGAGCATGTCAAATGCTCCGTCTTTGAATGACTTATTTTAAACCCGTTTCTTGCTAGCGCATTTTTCCATGAATCTAAGGCATTCTGCAAGTCTTCGACGTTATCGCTTGGTATAACAGCGTCGTCAGCGAAGAGAACTGGCGTTACATTTGCTTCGCGCATGCAGTCTTTTAAAAGACAGTGTAGAGGTGTGTGCCATTGCAGAGTTGGCCGAAACATTAGCGGTGGAATATGCTGTGGATGAAGAGGCCACATATCCGAAGCAGGCGACATTTGGGATACCGTCGACCACGTGCTTCAAATTGAGTATCTCACTTACGATCTCCTCTATGTCGCTTAAGGGGATCTCTTTAATCTCTAACAAAATTTCCGCAGCGAAACTCTCACGGAAAGTAAGGAAACAAAAATATCGACAATGCCGAATGAACAATACAGAGATATGTGCGGAAAAATGAGTAGGTAAGGTAGTTTTCCGTGTAGGAAACAACAATGCAAACATTTTTTCCCGCACGCGAAGTGTGCGGAGCGAGTGCGGAACGAGTGCTGAACGGAATCAACAATACGACCCAATATGAAATTCATCTTCTAATAATCCGTAATGTTTGAACATTACAAATATTTTTCTTATTAATATTCCAGTCTTTCACGATACTTATCATCTAACGAAACGAATAAATGTTCGCTCCTGCATCCAGCCAGAAAGATTTGCACTTCCAGCAGATCCTATTGGTCCATCCCTGATAGAGTGATCTTGGTATCGACAAAGTATGGAGGCATAGCATTTCCGATGGGATTTACCGCAAAGGCTACTGTGACTAAAGCACCCCTTTCGACTGAAATCACAGAACCTACTTGATGAGCACCACATCTAGCTGTTATTCTGTCGGGTTTTTGCACAGTTGTTATGCCGGTCTCATCAGCATAATATACATTATGTGGTTCAAATTTATAGCTGTCCATGATAGTAGCCAAATTTTCGTTGAAAGCATCGACTTTATTTCAATTAAAACTTGTCGCCCTAGAAAGGCTTTTAGGCTGTACTGCACATACTGAGAGTTCAGGGTTTCTTCTCATGAACATGCGAAACCATTCTTCGCCAGTCATTTCGTTGTCATTCCAAGTCTGAGTTCGTGATAAGTCGTACTGGACTGGACTATTAGTTCGTATGCCAATTTCATAATAAATCCTTTTTAGTTAGGCAAAAATAGATGTCTGCACATTTAGTTAAATATTTAGATAGCTCACGCTCGTGTTCCTGCTCAAACACTCCATTGTGAGCCTAAAATCCAATTATTTTATTATTTTCTTTTCCGCCTTTCTGATCCGGCTTTTTAATCTTCATAGGCTTGTTTGTACGTTGATAAGTTGGCCTGACCACTCGTAGTCTTCCTTTGGCGTTGGCGTATCCTTGGCATCTAAGAAACAAGCAAGTTATATAAATAAACTGTTTCAACCGTACCCACAAAAAATGTTTCAACTGTCCTCAACCCCTCTTCTAGGTATAAAACGGTTGACAGTACGGATGATAATAAATTTGAAATTTAAATTTGTCGCCCACTTCGTTCTTCCCTTGCACCCCACATCCTCATTACGCACGACGGTGTCGAGATATTCGCTTTCTTTCAACCGTCCACCGTTTCAATCGTACCCAGTCTACCCTACTCTAGATTAAAATAAAAATGTTACAACTTTTCAAAAAAATAATGTATTTTTCTATTGATCAAAACTAATACCTCTTGTTGAATGACAGTATAAGTCTATCAGTTTCAGAAGATCGGGATGGGGTAGACCCCGTATTGCAGAACGGACGAACTTTCACTGAACAGATTGGCAACCCCTGTCAGCGAAATAAGAACAATGAACTTCGTAAACAGACAGACGATGATAATTGAGCATGACGACGAGTCGAGGTTGACGGCTCTTCTGCCACATTATCGCGAACAACAGCAATGTTTTCCGCAGAACGAACTTGGCGAGCATGCACAGGTGTTTTCACATTTCCTACAGACCTGGTTTGCTTAAATTTGCGCACAATTCTCCTGATTTTGGACACATTTGGTCGATTATACACACACACACACACACACACACACACTATGGCGCTGGCAGCCCGGTATGGGCCTAGCTTCTTAACACTCATTTGTGTTGCTCATGTTGTCATTTTTGTCACTTGTGAGCAGGGCCTACGGTTTATCGCCAAGTCCGAACGGCACTCCTTAGAAGCTTTTTCGTAGGCAATTTTACTTTCGGGAGTTTGCCATTGCCCGCCGAAAGGGCGATAGCGATTTTGAAAAATTGTTGGTGACCCAGCCTGGAATCGAACCCAGACTCTCTGCGTGATAGTCCAATGAGCTAACTATCACGCCATCGCCATCGCCATGCTGACGGTAATGCTGCTTTCAATAGCCTTCAACAATCTAAACAACATCGTTGGTATCTTGAAAATAAACGAACGCTTGATGAGTGTTAAACTCGTCGGCCACGTCGGAGAAACAAATGTTGATTATGAGGACTGCCACGGCGGTAAAGGCTTTGGAACCAGAAATTCAGCTGGCGAAGACATCCTTGTAGCGTGTAGGGCTTACGGCTTAACCGTCTTAAATACAATGTTTATTAAACATCAACGACATCTTATCACCTATAGCAGCGGAGGCCACGAAACGCAAATAGATTATCACCTCTGCAAAATATCGATGAGAAACCGTGTTAAGGACTGTAAAGTAATACTTGGAGAATCGCTAATAAGCCAACACCGTCTGCTCATTACAGAATTTTTCACAGCGGAACCACCGAAAACACGGGCATCGTTTGGAAAGCCAAGAATCCGGTGGTATAATCTATCGAAGGAACGAAGCACAAGATTTATCGCACTGGCTAAAGAAGTACTTCAAAATATAAATGGTATAGCAGACTCACTTAGCCCGCAAGAAATGTGGAACAGCATGCACGAGGAATGCATAACACTCGCAAAGTCCCATCTGGGGACTATATCGAAATACCATTACGTCGGCAAAGAAACATGGTGGTGGAATGACGAAACCAAACGAGCTGTGGCCAACAAGAAGAGCGCATTCCAAGCGTGGACAAAATGCGATCGGAGCGACAATATCGAAAAAGCTCGACTGTCTCTTGAATACGAGCGTCTTAAAAAGATCGCAAAGAAAGTCCTGGCTCGAACTCGAGCGGCAGAAGCGGAAAACCTGTACCAGGAGTTGGAACAAATATCCTCACGATCGGCGGATAGAAGACAAGCTATCCAAGAAGTTCAAACGTCGTACAGTACTAAAATGTTAAATATTTTTAAGCTCGCTGCACAGAGGAGAAAAAATTCAATGGAAATAACCTCGCCGAAATATATCAAAAATGCAGACGGTCGCTTACTAACAAATAAAAAAGAAATTTGTGACCGGTGGCTTGAATACTGCAAGGAGTTGCTTAACAAACAGTTTCCACGTGATATCGTGCCGACAGCTGGTCTATTCGAGGAGGAAGTTTCGGACTTTTCAATCGAGGAAATAAGTATAGCAATTGGAAAAATGAAGCGGGGGAAAGCGGCGGGACCAGACATCATTCCATCAGAGTTTTGGTCGAAGATGGAGGGGATCGGCAGCGTTTGGGGAATCTTTTGCGACCGAAAATTTCCACTTAAATTAAAGGGGAAACTCTACACCACGGTTGTTGGACCAGCTCTTATCTACAGTTCACAGTGCTGGACAATATACGAAGCGTTTAAAAACAAAAAGACGGCAGCGGAATTGAAAATGTTAAGGATGGCTAGTGGAGTCACTAAACGCGATTGCATTAGATCTACGCGTATAAGAGGAAGTCTACATATAAAGAATTCGGTAACCGAACAGCTTGAGGCGAATAGAATAAGCTGGTATTGCCACGTTCAAAGAAGATCTGCGGAAAATCCGGTTAAAAAGGCACTTGCAACTACGGTCACTCCAACTGTAAGAAAACGAGGTCGGAAAAAGAATTCCTGGATTTCTCAGATGGCAAATGCGCAACAATGTCTGGGGCTAACCACTGAAGCGATCCAGGACCGAGCATTATGTAGACGCGTTCTGCGGTCTGCGACATTAGCCAACCCCATTAGCGGAGCAGCAGCGATGCAGTAAAAATGGGAAACTCGTTACGCATAAGTTCGTATAACGAGGAAAGGGTTAATAAAAGGATAAGAAGAAGAAGAATCTAAACGCGCTGCTCAATTGTGTACCTCTCCATGGTTGAATTTGTCAAACACTAAAACAAAGATATGTGAAATTAAGTTGGGCAAAAAGCTTGATCTTAAGGTGTGACTCCTCACAATTAGCATCGTGCATTGGACCACCCTTTATTTCTGCGATTACTATCGATGGCAAAGCAGTCCGGATTTGTTGTTGGAGCCGTACTTAAACACGAAGTCTTTAGTCTCTGGCATGTGAATGACCAATTCGTAGCAATCCGTATCAAGGCTAATTTTGCCAGCATAAGTCTTATATGCGCACGCACCACAATAGAATAAATATAGGTAGATAACGACCCGAAATATAGCTTCTACAAGCTTTCAAACAAGACCTACGAGCAATGCTCTAGCTATGACATTCAAACTGTCCTCGGCGATTTCAATGCAAAGCTACGTAGATTGCCCATCATTGGTAGAAGTGTTGAATGGTATAGCCTGCACGACACACCTCCGATAAGAGATTCAGGTTTACCGACTTTGAAGCGGGGAGAAACATCGTTGTAGCTATATTCACAAGTGGATTTGAGAACTCCCGATCAATCAAGTGTTTACCGGATTGACCACATAGCGATCGAAGCAAGACACTTCTAGAGTATTACGGATGTACGGATGCTCCGGGCAGCCAACATCAAATCGGATCATTATCTTGTTGTACCCAATGTGCGATTGCGGATATCCGAAACAACGCAAAAGCAACCTAATGATGTTAGGAATTTCAATGTACGAGTATACAATCAGAAGACACAGCCAAATATTTTTTCGATCGAATATCTTTTAATCTCTCAAGAGGTTCACTGCCGCTAGCATTACATATCGAAAACGAGTGACAACACTGCATCAGGGATACCCTATCTGATGTGATGGGTTTCACTTGACCACCCTAACGAAACACCTGGATCGATGACGAATGTCGGCAAGCACATGCAGACAAACAAGCAAAATGACTAGAGCTGCTCTCGAACTCCGAAAATTAGAAACGAACACCGGCTTCTCTGGGGAAAAAGGAAGCAGAAGCACACAAGCACAAGAAAATTTATAGATATTGCTCCAGCAACGAGATTCGAAAGTTTTACCAAAAAGGTAAAAATATCCATGCCATGAAAACAAACCCCGAACCAAAGCCTGTAGAGACGAACAAGAGAACATCATCGTAAAGTCGCAGTCGATTCGGAGGTATCTAAGCTAAAATACAAGGAAACTGCTGGAGCTGACGGTCTGACTGCAGAGCCCATCAAGCGGGAGGCAATCACTTGGTAGGGGGCATATACCAACTCATTTCTAACATATGGTCGGATGCCGCATTCTCTGTCCGATCTTTAAGAAAGGCTAAGCATGTCACGTCGAACTTTCGGCAATATATCGAGCGTGTCACCAGAGCGTCCTCTAGATTAACACCAAGACCACTTATATGCTATGCGTCGTTATTATTTGCTATGCGATGACGTAAAAGCACTGCTGCCTTACCAGACTCCATAGGGATTAATCTATCGAACATCCCTGGTGATTCTGTAGACAAACTGATGAATCGCGTTCTCCTTGATATTCATATCATGGACTGCACTCCCAAAACTAGGTACTACACGGTCTGGAGTTCTGATGAATTTGGCCTAAATGTCTTTTGGCTCTCGCCTAATAGAGATGTCGACTGACGAAAGAACGAAATCGACTTTCCCTGTGCCCCAGAATTATTTCGGCCCAAACCTGAACCGTAAAAAGAATGTAATTGACTATAAAGCACTGCGTCGGCAAGGATTAGTATAAGGCCTCGTAGAAGTAGCATCTTTCGACAGGTGCTGGTTCTTTAAGTGACGAGAATGAGTCTCTGCAGCCTAACATCTTGCAGCTCTGCTAATAAGTCCTATTTCACGCCTCCCCATTGCGCCATCTGAGAATCTCACTAGAGATTGCGAAGTGAAGGGGACAAATGGCGAGCTTCCTATGCCATAAATCAGGATTAGTGTCGGAATAACAAAACAAGACCTTATCCGCGCTACTCCGACATATTTGGAGCTCAGGCCGGTAAGGATTTCCAGGACTTAGTCAGGGTCTTGGAAAAGAGATGGTGGCGGACGAGCCCTAGGGCAGCGCTCACATCCCGGAACGAGTTACTGGCTTCGGTGTAACCGACCCCTCGTCCTAGGGGCATTAAAAATGGAACTGGTCCTCCAGGTTGGGGGTTGTGCCGCCGGGGTAACTGCCCGGCCATTTAAAAAAGATTAAGTTACGAAGCATCAACAAGCCTCGGATATGGACAGATCTACTGTTGGTGTCCAGCATACGCTTGCATAACGTCGCAGTACCATGAAGTAGTTTCCTGTCTAAACGCTCTGCTAAAACTAAGAAAAGGAATATAATGATCTTTGAATCCCATCTATCAATACATCTATATATAGACAGTAAGTGTAGGAGAACCTAACCAACAAGGATATGAGTCAGCAAATAATGTGATTCATTCATTTTATTCAACCACGGCAACCACTTCAAAAAATAACCTCTTTAGGAGGAACTATAAGTTCCACTGACTTATATCTGCCCCCGCTGCAAAATTTTGTTTAACTTTCACAATAACAATACAAAATCGTCTCAAAACCCCCTACAGCCATGCTTTATGTCATAATGCCAACCACCACCGTATCCACCTCGTCCTCCTTTACAAATAACAAATAAAAAATCCATTAACCAAGTCAACCGGATACGACTGGATGTCGCAAACTTCAAATCTACCAAAAGGGTTAAGTACTTGAACAAAAGCAACCGGGCTATCATTTAATGACACGTTTGTGGAGACCACAAGCGACTTTTTCCCCTCTTCTTCTCCTAGAGAAATGAAAGGAGTCCCCTCGTCATGGAAATGTTTAAAAGATAAGAGAAAACCGCGACGATAATCGTACTTAAACTTCTGCGGATATGCAGACTAGCGTAAAGTTCCGAAAGTCAGCAAGTCATAAGTGTGTTGGTACTTACGAGTACATATAGCTAAAATTCCCTATTCTTACGATTAAAACTTTCACATGCTGTGCACCCTCCCTTCCAAACGTCACATGCTTTGATGAATTTTAAAAAGCAAACTTTTCAGAGAAATTTTTCTTTAATTCAAGGAAGTTGTCGACCTATTTTCGTCGACAGGACATAGTTTCACAGGCGAAACCCCCTTTCGATATTAATATTCTCATCATTATCACCTGAGGATGTGGGATCCTAAACCATAACTATTTCTAAATGCCAAAGATACCTTCCTGTCTTTTACATGACGTTGATATCACCACAGCTGGCACGCATGTACGAGTATGGAGATGCCAATCTTTAGGGTGGAAGTAAAGACGAAAAAAATGCCAATAACCTGTCCTTAGCAGCTGTTTAAGCATTCCCATGACTAAATGACTGCATGATTGACATGCGTATCCGTTCCAAACAAAACCACTATTGAAGATTGCTTAAGACTTACGCCAGCAGAAAAGTAGATAATACCAAAAGTAGGAAAGCCAGTAAAACCAGTTAAGCCCTCTGCCTTAGTTCAGTCGACTCACATGCCAAACTGCGATGGAATGTCAAAGCAAATGTCTCATAGAATGAGGTCAATCAATTATTGTGCCATGTTCTGGCTTCTGGCTTCTGGCAGAAGTCCCACCTGATTCCAGTATCTTAACCCACCCCGCCGACCACCCTACGTCCCGTCAAACATTCGACCAGCGGAGCTTTTCTGCATTATGAAGAACTATTGTGAGGGGGTATTGTGACCTCATTTGTACGCGCCCCCTTATGTTCCCACTCGGCCTTGTACGTATCTGTT
This sequence comes from Volucella inflata, assembly GCA_928272305.1. NCBI lineage: Eukaryota > Metazoa > Arthropoda > Insecta > Diptera > Syrphidae > Volucella > Volucella inflata. The sequence continues at coordinate 158,281,037 of OV743716.1, forward strand.
GTACGAGTATGCCTTTCATGAATCCTCTACCAACCACCCACCCAACTCAGCATTCCTACCATAATCAGTATCATCACAGGCATGTCGGTCGCGTTGGTTGCCAATGTGTTCGTGGTAGAACGAAATAAGTGAATTACCTATCGTGAGGGTTAGACTTGTAACGGCGGTTGACACATTGACTACACCACCCTCTATTCTTTCTTTCTTCCGACCGACAGTCTCTTCACTTACATTGTGTTTGTACTAGGTACCTACGGATACTCCTTCTTTACTCGTATATCGTATGAGAAGTACCGCCCGCCGCCGCCCTCATAGAGTTTCCTTATCTTTTCTGTTCCGCTCCGATCCCCCTTTCACTGTTCATTTCTCCGTTGTCAAAGGTTTTGGGTCGTTCCATTACCTTACATTTGTTTTTTTTTTTTTTGCCACAAATATGATTTTTTGGGCCATTTTGGCCTCGATTCACTCGTATATCATGCATTGGCTATCTACTGAAGGGAGGTTTTGAATGGTTAAGGGCCGTTGGAATATAACCAATTCAGATTCAGCTTTTCGACCCATCGTTGTAGACAGAGAAACAGGGATCAGCACTAAGTAATGGCATTGTTCTCGGAAGGTAACATGCATACTGGTAGATACATACGCGTATGTACTGTTCGCATGTAGAAAAATGTCACTGGCCAGGACAGCACCATGTGAAATACTCGTACTACCATGAGACAGACCATGAGAATCGATAGTCACGTAATCGATATATGTAAGTGCACACTTACGTTTTCAAAAATATCGAAGTGAACACGTTTTCCATTCGAAAACTCTTGGCAGAGTTATAATCGAGACACAGGACTACTGAGGGGATAGTGGAAAATTTAATTTCAGGGACGAGGATGGAAGCTAAAAACACAATTTAATGAAAAACATTACTCGAGAATGTGGATTTTGTTGAATTTATTGGAAATTGCCTCAGTATATTTTGCAAATGGGAATTCTTTCTTTTTTAAATTGCAACTGTTGCAGAGATAGCCCTGGGGTAGGTAGGTATGCCTTTGTAGGTCGTTTTATACACTTTTCGAGACACATATAACTTAGGGGTAACTCGCAAACAATGTACTGGGAGTGATGACCTTCTTAAGGGCGGAATTCTCTTTTCTTTTTTCTCTGACGGGCAGCATTTTGCTGTTTAGATACTTTTTTTGGTACTGATGGCAGAGAGTACGCTTTAAGAGCTGTGTATACATATATAGATACTTATTGGAGACAAAATGTCGCTGTAAACTTTTATACAAAAATTGTAGAAACAGTTTGACATTTTTTAAGTCAACTGAAACAAGATTACAAGAGGAGGTAGACCACTCAAAATCAAACGTCAAGATCAACCAAGGAATGAAATACTTCAATTTGAATGGCAATTTCTCAACGGGAATAGAGACACACAAGTCGGTCTAGAGACATTTCCCCAAGGTAGACTCAAAACAGAGCTACGAGGGCGGGTCAATAAGTCCGTGACTTTTGGATTAAAACACAGATTTTTTGATAAAAAAATAATTTTATTTTTCAACGTAGTCTCCCTTGAGCTCTATACACTTTGTCCAACGCTTCTCCAATTTTTTTATCCCTTCCAAAAAAAATGATTTGTCGAGGTCCTCAAAATAGGCCTTTGTTTGCGAGATGACTTCATCATTGGAGTCAAATCTTTTTCCACCAAGCCATTTCTTCAGGTTTGGGAACAAGAAGTAGTCGCTCGGAGCCAAATCTGGAGAATAGGGTGGATGAGGGAGCAATTCATAGCCCAATTCATGGATTTTTGCCATGGCAACTGCACATTGTGCACCCTTGCATTGTCTTGGTGGAAAAGAACTTTTTTCTTGGCCAAATGAGGTCGTTTTTTTTTTTAAATCGTCATTGAATCGGTCCAATAAGTTGGCATAATATTCCCCATTGATTGTTCTTCCCTTTTGAAGGTAGTCAATGTGGATTATCCCGCGAGCATCCCAAAAAACAGTCGCCATAACTTTATTGACTGACAAACCGCCTTGGCCTTCTTTGGCGCCGATTCACCCTTAGAAACCCACTGTTTTGACTGTTGTTTGTTCTCTGGTGTGTTGTGATGGATCCATGTTTCGTCCACGGTTACAAAACGGCGCAAAAACTCCTCCATATTGCGATTAAACAACGCCAAACCTTCCTGTGAAGTTGTTACACGATTGCGTTTGTGGTCGACTGTGAGCAAACGCGGCACCCATCTTGCGGAAAGCTTTCTCATGCCCAAGTGATCATTTAAAATTGAAACCACTGAGCCGTGCGAGATCCCTACGGCTTCCACAATCCCTCGCACTTTCAATCTTCGGTCGGCCAACACCATATCGTGAATTTTTTCGATTGTTTCGGGTGTAGAGACCTCAACTGGGCGTCCAGGACGTTCGGCATCTTCAGTGCTTGTACGGCCACAACGAAATTCAGTAAAGCACTTTTTTACCATTGAAATCGATGGTGCAGAGTCCCCATAGTATTTATCAAGCTTAGCCTTGGTCTCGGTAATGGTTTTTTTTCGCAAGAAATAATGCTTAATAAGCACACGAAATTCACTTTTTTCCATTTTCTCCTCAAATTAGTGAGTAGTCTGATAAAAATAGCTGTCAAACACAAACTAACTGACGCAGCAAGTTTAAATTTTGACCGGAGTCAACTGACAGATGCCTGTTGACAGGAGCAGTGTTGCTGTTTCAGTAAAGAGGTCAGAAATTCAAAAAGTCACGGACCTATTGACCCGCCCTCGTATCTTGAGTTATTTTGAGCACAATTTTCAAAGTTGTGTTTTTGAGGCAAAATTAGAAAGGATTTTTTCATTGTCAAACATCATTTCGAAAAATGGAAAGTCTGACGTCTCATTACCGAAACAACTGTTCTACTATTCTGGAACTGACTTTAATCACCATTTTACAGGAATCTGACAAGCGAAGTGGTTAAAAGGAACCTTAAACTGATACACGAGTCAATAAAATAGCCCATGAACGTTACGATAACTCAGTATGACACAACCGCCACGAGGATATATTCGGCATTCCAACTATTGACGCGCTCCAAACTTTCTAGGAAGAGTGCAACCTAAGTGTTGTATGCTATTGGCCCGAGTAAGACCTGAGTAATTAGGTCAATTTGTGCAATTTCTTTTTGTGCTAGAAATAATACGAAATACAGGCAGTCAGTGATGGAAATGTGTCAAACAACGTCATTGGCGACGAGAGGAAACCACCCGAGTTCATGTCGAGGTAATGATTTCAAACAATTATTCCGTGGTCTTTGGAGCAGCGAACAATCAGTGGGAAACGATGGTGTACCGGACATTGTGCCTCGATAATTCCCACTAACACCACCATGTTAGGTAGCACACTGAATTGTGCCCCTTATCGACTACATTAGAAGATGACGGTGATGGACTCTACTTTCAAAAGGGATAAGGATGAGTCGACTTCTACTACCGAAAGTCAACAAGGTATCCAAAGAGCTTATCAACAGAGTAATGACTATGTGAGTTAAGGATATAAAGTTCGGTACGTCAAAACTGGTATCCAATATCCAATTGAAAACAAACACGAAACAAGAAAAAGGTTCTGATATTTTCTCTTCAACACGCTAAGCACGTTGGCCAAAGCATAGTCAGATACCTTAAGATCAGCCAAGAGTTTAAAGCCTTTGTTCCCATACAAAACAAGAAATGCCCTTATCCGGGCTATGCTTCCATTTGAATTTCCCTTGGGGTTCAACCTGAGACCTAGTTGCCACCTATGTTATATACATATGAAGCATTTGCTGATATACGCACTGGAGCTTTGATAATCTTGCAGTGTCCTTAAAATCTAATTTTATGGTCATACCATATGATACAAGGACACCACACTTCCTGTTGCTGTAGGCACAGAATCCACTTTATCTGTGCGTAGGACTGAGCACAGTATCAACCAGGAAAGGAGCAATCCAAAATAATCGAATCTGATCATCACAGATGACCGATCTGGAGTGCCCCACTGGTAGTTTTTTGCAGGATACTAGCAGAAGATCTTACTCATCATTCGAAAAAGTCGCGTCTGTCTTTCAACAAGAGATAAACGAAATGCTAGTGGAATTAGACGATATTTTCAAGACTCGGTAGAAGGATGTGTAGCGACAATGGAGCTGCTGCTTCACTCAACCCTCTCAGGACTTCACAGCTAGTTCAAGGATGCAAGTCTTCTCTGAATGTTGAAGCCTAGACCACAATGGGATTCCAGGGAGAAATCAACTTTCTAGAATTAAATTAGAGTTTCCCAGATCAAAGCGTGGATTAGTGTTTTCCCTTCATATAAGCTCTTCCGGACGCCTGCAGACCAAACGCATTCTTCCCGACGGCTCTTAGAGACTAGTGACGGAATACTTATTCTCTGTGTTGCCGGCCCATGCTCGCATCAGGCTGGGGCATTCAGCGCTGATGTCATTGTACAATACCGTCAGTCATTGAAAACATTCCGTGTTTCGAGATATTTCACGAGCTAACAATTAATTAGGATTTTCATGATTTTGTAGTACAATGTGCCATGGGTCTGTACGAGAAAGAAGAAAAAGATTCCCACTTTTCAGTGCCTGGGCAGATAAGTGCTGCTTTTTATCTAAAGCTTCGCAACTGCTAGAAAATAATAGTTTCACAGGCAAATGCCCACCGCGGCTTCGCTGGCAGTGCTTCAAGCGGTCGGTATTATTTCTTATAACTCGGTCCAATATGTCCGGGCTCAAGCTCGACCAAAGTGGTTGGCTTGTTATAGTAGAATAAGGACTTGACGTAGCTACCGAGAAAATAATCGAGTGGTCCCAAATCGCATGATTGAGCCGGCAAATTGCTGAACGCTCGCCGTGAGATGACCCAGTCGCCAAATTTCTGCTTCACAATTTCGAGCGTTGCGTCGCTTGTATGGCACGTAGCACCGTATTTTTGGAACTACAGCTCGGATATATCCATGTTGTCGAGCTTTGACCAGAGAAAGTCGGTTAACATCGCTCTATACCCAAGACCATTGAGGGTAAAGGTGTCTCCTTCCTCACTTCGAAAGAAATAAAGCCCGATGATTTCGCCATGTCATAAACCGCACCAAACGCTAAATTTTTGTGGATACATTGATACTTGGCCAAACACTTGTGGATTGTGTTCGCTCCAACAATGCCAATTTTGCTTGCCCAAGAAGATGATTTTTTCGCCAAAATACGGATCTCCTGCCAACATTTACAGCGCCCAATTAGCGAACTCACGACAATGTCTATGGTCTTCCGGCTTTAATTCTTGCGCAAGCACAATTTTATACAGATGTAGACCCAAATCCAACCGCAAAGTTGACTCTCTGGCGATGATCAATTCAGCTAATCGGCGCCGAATCAATATTTCTGGCTCTTGTTCGGTACTGGCCGCTCCGGGGGCTATGTTTTCATCATTTCGCATCAATCTCTCTCTGGTTGGGGGCTTAAGATCCAGAATAGTAAACTTACACGCTCAACTTTTCCGCCTGCACACTGAAGCCATGTTGATGACGGAGCCCACGACGAAATTCACGTTGTTTATTTACAACTGGGCCGGAATTTCGATAATACTTTTTAACAATTTCCGCACGTTAGGCAAGCGTTAAACGATGCATCATGAAATAGCAAACCTTACTGAATATTCTAACAGCTGCTGAAACATAACAATTGGAAAAACTGTCATTGCTTTCTGGTCATCCTTTAATTTTTGCTTAACACTTTCCTTATTTGTTCGTCAGCCACTTCAACAGTCTCCAAAACATGGCACTCACAACATATAATTCGGTTGCTTTTGAGTAAGTTTTCGAAGATTTGAAGCAGTCTTCTAAAGTCTTAGAATTCACACAATGAAACTTGGCGTGTTAAAAGTTCTTTGTCTATACGTATTGATGGTTACAGACATTTTGTGCCTGTCTCAAGGTTTTTGTCGGCGCTCATATATAACGGCCTGAGCTGAGGCAACTTTCTGATTTGAACTAAATATGTATATAGTAAGCAATAATGCCAGGCTTCTCTGTAAGCAATTAGTTGGACATGACTCGAGCAACCGAAAAGATCAAATCAACTCCCAAAGAGCAGCTGATAAGTTTAACAAATCGTTGAATGGAAATCAAAACAGACGGCGACAAAAATGAATACAGATAATGAATACAGGTAATAAAAGCTTAGAATTGTAGAGTAAATAGCACAAGAATAATTAACAAGGCCTAAATAGAAATTCATAGTGACGAATACAGAAGTTTAGATGCACAATCACAATCAATATGAGGACATAGAAAATCACATCTGCATACTGTTAAATATCGTGAAGGACCGAAACTACGCAGTTAACAGAACACCATTTGACGTATTAGCCAGAAATTTGTAGTCCAAAGCCGAAATTCTCGGCCAAATGCTGTTGTTTTTCCTTCAAATTGTCGTTAAATGAGTCCAATAAGTTGGTGTTATATTCGCTGTCGAATGTTTTTTTCTTGTAATGCTTATCGATATGGATTATGCGAAGCTCATCCGAAAAAAAACTGTCATAATGGCCTTGTTGGCCGCAGATCCCCTTGGCCTTCTATGGTCCTAACTCATCCGAAGAAACCTACTTAGACTGCTGCTTTCATATGAGTATTTTGTGTCTCCTTCGATGTTGTCATGGCACAAAATTCATTTAATTTTCGCCAAAATTTACTTGGTTGCCTGCTTTCAGTGGCTGTCACATATAAACTAAATAACACAGCTTGCAGTTTATTGACATATTGTTTTCTGACGGGGCCAATATTAAAACGTGAAAATTCAAGAAGTCAAGGACTTACTGACCCACTTTCGTACCAATATCAAAGATTTAATACAAAAAATCTGCAGGTCCCGTGACTATAATGTGACTTCTTCAACATCTTGCTTCAAAAAAAATGTGCCAATATCAACGACAAAATTTTGAAGTAGTAAGAGTACTTGCCATCGCTGTTTCTTAAGCTTCATAAGGCCACTGTAGAATGAGGCTTTAAAAGGTTGAAGGGACATATGTAAGATATTAGCAAAGGCGGATTGGCAATATTCTCTTATCTACCTATGTGTGTAAGAAACCCATTCTTCGAATCTTTTTAGGACATGTTGAGGGGAGAACCTTTTCAAGTGATGTCAATTACACATTACAGAGGCGGCGCTTAGTCCCAAAAGCCTGTTGATAGAGCCAGTGGGTCACCTTTTGTTCTTCAATATTTACCTAACAATAAGCTATTTATCTTAACATTTAAAGGGCATTTTTGTACAGGTTCATGTGAATTCCAGGGGCTGGATAAACGTGGTGGAGACTTTCGTAGGACTCTGATTGAACTAAGAAAGGGCTCAGCAACCGAATGACTGTCATAAGGTCAAGTCAAGCCATAAGGTCTGGCAGATCGAGGACTAGCATTACCACTTTGGTTATCCATGTCTACCGCAGAGTTTTGCTTAATGAATTGAAGAGCAGCAAAGACATATGCTTTTGATCGAGACAGGTGACTCGTATCCAAGAAGGTGTTGTTACAAAGAGAGTGAATACATGAATTACAGAGTAGTCACGCCTTTTAATAAAATTGGATACTATGCTGAGGCAAGCTGGGCTATTGGGTATACAAAGGTGGACAAGGGTTTTATGAAGACGGGGGCCTTTTCGGCATTTAAGCCTTCTGCCCACCAACAAGTGCTGAAGCCTAGCATCTAGTACCTTTGGCTGAAAGTAGGTAAGATACCTAATTATCGCTCGAAGCTCCATAATTATGTACGATTGTGTGCGGTGCAAGAAACATAAATAGGCCTAAATGGTCTCCCATTAACTGGCGCTCCAGGTAGAAGGTTGCGTGTGGGGATAACATATTCCCCGCATAGAAAAATCCTAGTTCAGAGATAACCAACAGTCTCGGATGCGGACTGATATACTGGAACATCCATGCACAATGAGTCTTAGTTTCTTAATACACCTCGTGATGCCGAGCAACTGTCGCAGGACCTAGACTTCTATATTGGTGATAGTACTTAAAAGTGTAATGGGATTGGCCCGGAAAAAACCGGACAAAAAGCTACAACATCTACTATGGCAACTACTTTCTAAATAGGATGACGCTTATTTAGATTTGAATTTGCTATTCGAACCAAAATTAGGCAAACTTGACTATCTTCTGACCAATCAGACGTCAACATAACCGGATATCACAGGCGCACCACAGAGTCAAAAAAATCACCAGTGTTTGATGTCGAAAAGCTACAATCCTCGAGGTCTGTCAAAATGCTAGTCACCATACAGTAACCATGGAACACCTATAGCGATGTTCAATGAGTCTTCTTTCAAAACATAGAAACCCCTGGTTTGAGAAGGCATGTAAGCACGAGAAGCAGAGAGAAATGCGCTGGATCAAAGGACGAGAGCTGGTTATGAACTATGCGATCAGAAAGATAGGGTAGAGCACGGGCTTCTCGGAATAAAATAGAAAAATCTGAAAAATGTCGCAATCGAGGGAATGGCGTTCCAAAGTTTATTAGAAAATAAAACAAAACTGGAAGGGATACAGGGTCAGGATGAAAACGTGGAAAAATGAACATGGACAACACTAGCAGTTGGAAAAATTCCCCCATCAGTCATAGAGACGAAGAGGACAGAGGATTCCGTTGGCCTGACCCAGACGAATATAAGGTAGTTGATGCAGATGAATGGGCTACTTTACTATGGAAAGGAGTTGACGGTGGCCTGATCTGTTAGAAATAGTGAGGAGATCATGCCCGATGAATAGAATCTCAGCATAGTTTTCCCAATCCAGATGAATGGACAATTTTTTGTCAACGCCAACTATAGAGGTACACATAACTAACTCTCTTAAATATCCCCTGAAAGATCTTTTGTGGCTGTAATATGAGCGTCTGAAACCAAAAAGTTCCCGGAATTTATTCTGAAAATTAAAAATACAAGTTTCTTCATCTAAATCCATATTGTCTCCTTCAAAATAATCCTCATCGACTGATCCAATCCTCGGAACATTTTTAATATTCGGTTTTAGGTATGTCCATCAGTGCTTCCTGCGATTTTTCCATTACTTCCTCCAGGCTGCTGAAACGTGTTCCCCGTAGTGTTTTTTTAACTCAATTGGACAGAAAGAAGTCACAAGGAGCCAAATCAGGTGATTTCAGTGGCTGTTGGATGGTATTTGTTGCATTTTTCGTCAAAAAATTACGAATAAAAATGGCACTAATCGACGGTGCGTTATAATGGTGCAAAATCCACGAGTTTTCTGCCCACAATTCTGGTCTCTTTCGGCGAATTGCTTCACGCAATCGTCTCATAACGCCCAAATAATACTCTTTGCAAAAATTCAAGATGCACTACACCACTGTAATCCATGAAAACCGTGAGCATTGCCTCCTTTTTTGACTGAAACCGCCGTGGTTTTTTTTAGGTCCACAGGCTCATTTGGTGAACGCCATTAACTTGCCTGATGTCGGGATTGCGTGTCGTACTCATAAACCCACGTCTCGTCTCCAGTAATGATCCTTTTTGTGAATGCGGGATCGGATTCAGCCTCGCAAATCATTTCTTTTGCGACGTCAACGCGGTCTCTTTCTTGCATGAAACTGAGGTCTTTTGGCACCAACTTTGCTGCTACACGACGGAAACCAAAATCATTAACCAAAATGTCTTGAACGGATCCATAGGCAATGTTCAAGTCATCTGCTATTTCTCTGATGGTTAATTTGCGGTTATTGACCAACATTTCTTTTACTTCATCAATGTTTTCGTCGATTTTCGATGTTGATGGTCTGCCACTACGTTCATCATCTTCGATTGGCTCACGACCACTTTTGAACCGCTTGTGCCACTGGTAAATGACCCTTTTCTTTAGAGAATCGTTGCCGAAACACTTTTCCAACATTTCCAAATACAGAGATAGATGTACTCTTGGCTACGTAACTTTTGCAAATGTCGAGCTAAGACGCTAAGATTTAGAGGGAAAATCAACATCAGATGTACCAACTTAACAAAAAAAACTCAAATCAGAACAATGGAAGCGCCACACGATGGTTATTCCGGGAAACATTTTGATGTATAACAATGTCTAATGGGAAAAACTATGCAACACCTCGTCTTGTCTTAACATTCCTGCCAAACTTGTAATATTGACCGGGATGACTATGAATGACAATGACTTGCTGCTACGTCACGGTCGGCAATGCGAGAAACCTCCAATGAAAAGGAAAGTCTTTGGCAAGTCGACTTTGTTTTAACATAGGAAGGCGTATGTGAAGCTCAGTCAACAAAAGAAGCACGACCATCTGTCAGTACGCACATTGACCTACAAATGCGGCCAAACATAACGAGGCGTCAATGAAGACTTCGTGAGAATAAAGGCACAAGCAGCCAAATGGGGACTGAATGCACACAAGGGCAAAGGAAAGAACTTTCTATCATCAGGTTATGTGGCGCACTTCCGATGACTTGGCCAAAAATACACAATTAGCAGTTAGAGGACTTAATTTACGTTGGCTCCGCACTTATAAAATTACAGAAATAAAATTACAATAGGCAATTGGGTAACAAATCCCTTTCTTGTAAGATAAAAATATCTTCATACAAGGCCCTCAACATCCCAGTCCTGCTCTGTGGTGAACTGTACGGGCTGTATAGCAATATCGCTCTAGTAAAGTGTCTACGGATCAAAGATGAATTATAATAGCTAGGACTTCTAGTACAGCTCCGACTCCAACTTGGAGTGGAGTCAGCTATCTGGAAAGGTTTGCTAGATGAGGTCCAGGTGAAAGCCACTCGCTGGAACCAGCTAAACAGAATAAGAAATTAATTAGGCAAATATGACCTATTTACAAGGATATTCAAATGTCTACAACAAATATCCGTTTTATATTAATTTGAAGAATATATGTAGTTGGTTGGTACTTACATTGAAAAGTGTCATACTCCATTAAAGACTACGTGCTGGGCGACTCATCGCCCGGTGAGGCAATATTACTATCGGAAGTGGACAGTGGTCGGCATATACCAATGCGTGTAATTCCATTGGGCATTCCTTTTAGAATAGCAACAGCTTCGTCTAATGTTAATCCCTGTAGGCTTTTATCGGCAACACAAACCAAACGATCACCGGGAAATATTTCGTTAGTTGCTTCCGCTGAACCACCGGGTATTAGACCGCGTATCACAATAACCGTACCATCAGCATCCAATGGATCCTGATAATCTAGAATTGAGAAACCAAAACCGCGTTCAGTCTTTTCGATGTCAATGTATGTAACATCTGTACTCCATAATGCTAATCCGGAAACGTTCTCCACCGATTTCGAACGCTGCTGATCGGTCAGAGTGGCCGTACTCGATGTATACAATGAACTTTCCGATTGTGCTTTTGTTAAAAGATTTTGTAAACTCTGATGACCACCGGGCAGTAGACTTCGTGTTTCGAATGCTTCCGGATTTTGCGAAGTATTAATCACAGATGGTGCTGACGGTCCACGAGCGCATACCAAACGCACTTGTGATGGTAGCTCTTTAAGTATTTTCACTACTTCAATATGCTTCAAGCCTTGCAATTTATGTTCATTAACTTGAAGTAATTCATCACCGGGTCGTAGAATGCCCTGTTTACCAACGGGACCATCCTCGAGTATTGAACGAATGTAGTGATGTGGCCGCTTTTCGATGCCGCCCTCCACGTCAACAGTTCCCTCGAGGCTTATTCCTAGACCTGAAAGTTTATTTATTTCGGCAACTATTATTTCGCTTTCGGGACACTCACTTTTCCATGCGGCAATTTGCAGCGAATCCGGACTATCGGCGGCGGCGACGATTGCTCCAACAGCAGTGGGTGTCGGTGTTGTCGGTGTATTTTGTGCCGATTGGGGCGTTCTTTGTGATGGTGAATGTGGCGAACGAGGGCTTGGCGTATGGATGCTTCCATTTAATTTCTCATTCATTATACTACTACTATTGTCATTGATTTGCTTGAGGACAGTTGTTGTTGTTGTTGTTGTCGTTGGCGTTGTCGCCACCGTCGTTGTCACACTACCATTGCTAATGACTGGCACTGGCTGGCTGTCCTTAGCCTCACCATCACCGTTACTTAACTCATCATGCTCATCATCATGTGAACCAACACTGCAACTGTTACTGCGATCCAGCACCAGGGACATATTTGAATCGACTGTATCACGTGATGGCATTTTATCTGCACACTCATTTAAGGGCGCACTAAGACAATCTTCTGCTGCTAATGAATCTGCATCTGATTTAGGCGGCACCCAAGATAGGGTGGCTATCGATGGCGATGCTGGTAGAGAAATCTGTGATTGAGCATCGCTTTTCAGTTCAGTTAAGGCGACTTGAAGGTGTTCGAACTTTCTACCGCGCAGGAATCGTTCCAAGGTTAAATGCACTATGATATCTGTATTCCTTAAGATTTCGACAGCCTGATGATTAGTTACACCGGACAGGGTTTTCCCATCAACAGCGACTATACGATCGTTGATTTGTATTTTGCCGCTCATCTCAGCAGCACTTCCTTCAATGATGCTCTTTACAAAGATACCCGAGAGATCTTCCTCTTCGCAAACATAACCCGCCACTGTGATACCAAGGCCGTAGACGTTTTTTCTTAATTCAACTTCATATGTTTCCGTTTCGGGGGAGTCTATGAAACTTAACGGTGTTATTGGTGATGGATCGCTGAGCACTGCTACAATACCAGGTGTTGAGACAAGCGATTCAATGCGATCTAAATCGCTGCATTGCTTCTGTTGTTGATGGCATAGAGATTGTGTTGTGAATGGCACGATATCCAAATGCTTTGGGCAGGCACGTGAATGCGGCATATCCGTTGGTATGGGCGGCAATGGCAACGGCAAGTCGGCCAACTCAGTGTCCTGTATTGGCATCGTGAACCCGCCAACCGTATTTGTCGTTGTGATGATTTTACTTGTTGTTGTAGTTGTTGATGATGATGATGATGCAACAGCAATCGCAATAACCGAATTATTATTTGCTGCTGCAACAGCAGCGGCAGTGGCGGCGGCAGCAGCAGCACCAGCAGTAGCAAATTCGGGATTCTGGTACAGATGCCGAGACAGTTCTTCTGGGTCGGAGAGGAGCTTAGTTGGAATAATTGGAGCATGACTGACCAATGTGTGATATTCAATGGCCGCTGGCTCAACTGGACGTGCCACAATCAATCGAACCTGAGCTCCAGTCTGACGAAGAACAGTTGCTACTTGCTCGGAACTAAAACCGCGCAAATTAACCTCACCAATTTGCAGCACATGGTCACCGCATTGCAGTCGACCGTCTCGTTCGGCTACGCCTCCCGGTGTTAGGCCCTTTATAACAACACCCGTACTCCGGCCTCCAACAAGAATAAAACCAAATCCATTGCCATCATTAACGAGATCGATAACCTCCACTTGTGACCATTCTGTGCTTAAAACCATTTCGCTATCGCCAATTTCGACAATTCGGACAGTTCTTTTCTTCTTCCCTTTGCTGCTGCTACTGCTACTGCTGAGGTATTCTTGTCGGCTCTGTAATGCGGCGGTGTCATGACTCGAATTGACTAAAATCTAAACCACCTACTCGATGCATATACATAAGCAATAGTGTCCCAACTCCACATGGATCTGGGACGTCGGTCGTCGTGGTCGCACGTTGTGATTTTATCACAGTTAACAACGAAACACTTGTCACATCACTTCCGGGTATGTGAACTTCTTTCAAATTCTACCGTTTCCGCCCAAAACAAAAAAAAAAAAGAAAAACTGGAAAATTTGGAAAACAAGTTACAGCTGCCGGAAAGGAACTAAATCCAGCGATCCATAGCCCACACGAAACGCCCGACCGAAGACGTAGCTAAAATCAATAAACCGTTTTCTGTTTCAATTCGGTCTCCAAGTGGTGGCAAGTTTAAACAGCAAAAATTTGGAAAAAACGATTTTTTTTTAAACAAAAGTACGACGACGGCGGTAGTCGAACAGAACTCGGATGGTGCGGCGACTTATCGGCCAAGAGAACACTTGTCAGACGATTTTTTATTTTCTCGACTGCACACAGTTGCACACAGCGGGACAGCTTGCTTCGAACACTAGGACACTTACTTCCCGAAAAGGTGGTGACAAAGAGAAGGAAGGATTTCTATTTTCCTTCTTTTTTTTTTTATGGACTTTTCCACCACCACCCACTATCACTGGCTACACTTTGATGTGGCCCCGTTTTCCTTTTTCTTTTCTTTTTTTTCTTCCTCTCTTTTTGCTTCTTTCTTTATTTCTATTTATTTGTACACATTTTGCACTTTTGCTTTGAGATGCGATTAGCTGTTGGTGGTTTCCGGAGGGAGCTATTTATTTATTTAGGCTTTCGAGGCGACACAATTTTGTTGTTTACCCAATTTTTCGATAAGGTTGGGTGATATTTTGTGTGTTTTTGTATGTATGTGTGCGTGTGTGTGTTGAGTATTCAAAAATTTTCGAAATCGCGCGAAAAAATCGCGTACACCCGGTCGGTAGGAGTTTTCTTGGCCGATTGACAGTTTGCGAGCTTGTACAACAGGAACACCAATGTGGCGTGGAAGGTGTTTATGGTGCGTTGCGTGGCAGTGTGTCAGAAATTCAAAAATGTGGAGCATTTGGGGGAACAGTATGGAGTGAGAAATAGATAAAGTATGAGAGAGAGCAGGAGAATTGGTTATTATGCGGTCTGTTGCTCTGATGGCTTTGTATACGGAAGTTGTGTAGTAAGTGGAGCGTGTGGATGGTATCGTAGAAATAAATGCGCAGGATCCGATTTGAAGGGGAAATCTAGACTTCAAATCGTTGGTGATTGGTGTTTGGGGATGAAAGCTTTTTTGGGCAGGGATGTTTGGGAGCTTTCTATTCAGTTTTTTCCATATTTGAAAATGGAAAAACATAGGATTCTTATCGCTCGCCTCATTCGTGCTTAAGATTTTCCTACAGCCATCGTTTAAGATGGGATAAAACGTTCCTTAGTTCCGGCACACTTTAGACCCTTAATCAAGCAAGCTTGTACTATTCTAGTCCGACCACAAGTTCTAAATGCTAAAAATTGCGAATAATTTGTGAGCGAAGCCTTTGGTTACTTTCTAACTTAGATGGGGCTACAGGGAGCTACAGTCCAGGGAGGGCTTGATACTCACTCAATGAACATTTCTTGACACGATACCTCCAATGGCACAATTCAAGATTCTAAGAATACCCTTTCACTTAAGCGCTCCACTTAATTTCTATGTTATGTGAGTATCTTCTCCCTGAACGATTCGAAAAATGGTACTATCAGAGAGAGGACAGCTACCTTTATGAGCCTTCAAAAACATCCACGATCCTCACCAGAAACCTGCTGAGACATCGAACTAAACAACAAATGCATCCGAAGTAGACGTTTAGTCTTGAAACAGTAGGAAGGTGACCTCAAAGGACTATGCACCGGGTGGTACTCGTTATAGCGACAATACGGAAAGCTACTTAGGCATTGACACAAGAGTTGCTAAGTCTTTCGATTCCTATTAGACCCGCTCACATTTCTACGGATAAATTTGGTAGATTAGGCTAGAATGATGGAGATAGAGAGAGTACCGAAGATGCCTGTTACAGTTGAACTCCATAAGACAGCTAGTTGGTCAGAGTGATGTTTTTGACGGCTTGTCTCTAAAACGAACCAGGTCGAACGGGGTCAAGAAGTGGTACAGTTTTTAAAACTTATGTCCAAGAGTCAGTTGAAACCATGAAGAAGGCGATACACAAACGAAAAGCCTAAAGAGATGGCATGTGCTGTCAGTGCCGCAAGCATTAAAATTCGCACTCCTCCAGTGGCGACAGAGAGCAAAAACAGATCAGCGGAAGTGCCACCCATTGCAACCAGTGCTAAGCTCTCAGCACTTAAATTTCGTCTGGCCAAAACAAGGTCAGGAGGGAGATAGTTTCTAGCAGGATCTGCGTATAAAACCTGTGCAACACCTATCAAAACTTGCAGTTCGAGTCGACAAAATTTTGATTGTCGGCACGTAAGGGGCCGAGGCTAGTAAACCAATTACGATATCGCTATCACCTTCTTGAAGAATGGCAAGGATAACAGCCTCAATAACATTGAATGTTAGCACTGTGGGCGGGCTAAGACAGAAAACGTTTACAATTTTAAAATCAAATTTCTTTTAGAGAAGTGCTCCACTCAGCAAACTCTTAGAAGGAGAATGGTACGAATTCGTCTCTCCGTCAGGTTATATTTCTTACGATTCCATATAAGCCGAAATCATAAAATACTGTGATTTTAGAGAGACGAGACTTATCATTAACTGCGATTCAAACGCCCAGAAACTTTTTGGATCACTAACAAATGCAACGTGTAACAAAAGTAAGACACTAAGAAATAAACGTAACACTATCCAATTGGTATGTCGAGGAGATTACCGGCTGGAGAGTAATATCGGAACAGAGGTTTCTATGTCAGATCTTGGGTTACGTGCGATTCTTTTAGAGGTAGTTTTACCCGTGTGAGAATTTCATGAGAGATCATCTTGCGTCATGTTACGCTACTATTGTGTATCTCTTTAGGATTGTTTGACATTTCATCACGGAAAGATATGGCCCAGCACAGCGTCTACAACTTATTCAGTTGTCATACGAAAATCAGCTACCGAACGCATTATTCGCTATACCATCAAAATGTTTAAAACAAAATTTTCATTATAACCAATTAGACCAGATCTAACTCGCAGTGAAGAAAATATAGCGGCGGTAGCCGAAACTGTACCCGATGTAGAGTTTCCAACAGCTATTGCATATGAAATGCAACAACTTTACGTGAGGTTCTTGTTAAAAGCAATTACATTCGTACGAATCGTTTTTGTTTTAGTTATTGGGCTCTAAAAAAGCTTCAAGACGATCCACTGTTTTGGGACAAAATGCGCCAGCTATTAGGCCAATTTCTGCCTTAGTTTTTTGGCTACCTTAATAAACAAAATAGTCATATTTTGTGTGCGGAGCAACCCAAGGAGATTCAAGAGCTGCCATTACGTTCACACCCAACAACGTTTTGGTTTGGTTTATGCTGGTGGAATCATCGGTCCGTATTTCATCAGAATTGAGACAGGCCGGTAACTGTGAGTAGCGGCCGCTATTGCACCACGAAAACGAAATATCTCTGGCATAAAATTGGTCTCGACGACTTATTGTTCTAACAAGATGCTGCCACTTTCCGCACAGCCATGAAACCGTCGAGAACGATTCTGTGAACTGTTAATTACTCGCTTACTCAACATGGATAAGCTAGCTACAATTGAGAAACTGGGGGCCAACATTACTCGAGTTGTTCGAACATACTCAGAATGAATTATGTTGGCAACAACGTAATTTTGTTATTCAATCTTATTCTGAAAAGTAAAGATTTCGTAAAATTCGTGAATTTTTCGGTAAACATGATCGCCCTAAAGCGTTCGGTATCGGTTCAAACTCCATATCAGCATGCTCGGCCAGCACATACACGCCAAAACATCACCACTGTGAGCGAAAGTGTTCAAAATCAGCCAAGCAATTCGGTAATCAATTCGTCGCTGAATCTTTGGACCATCTACGACGTCGCCGATTTGTTAACTGGATGTTGGATCGCCAGGATAATTTGTCATCGAATTTAATACTTTCCGATGAAGCCCATTTTTGGATGGATGGGAACGTAAATAAACTTAATTGTTGTTTCTGGGGATCGGAAAACCCAAACGAGATTCACGAAAAACCAACAAGTCCCAAAAAGTCACTGTATTTTGCGGATTATGGGTTATTGCCTCGTATTTTTCGAAGATGAGGCTGGAGAGACAGCTACAGTAAATGGAGAACGTTGCCACAATATGTTGATCAGCTATTTTTTTTCCCCCAAATTGAATGAATCTGGCCCGGACGATCTCTGGTTTCAACAGGATGGTACTACCTTCTACAAAAGTCATTAATCAATCAATTTATCGCGTACGAAATATGAAGATCGCATTATTTCGGTTAGAGAAGAAGTTGATTGGCCCCCAAGATCATGACATCTTTCGATTCCTTCTTGTGGGGTTATTTGAAGAGTAAAGTTTAGGTCAATATGCAGCGACAATTCAGAATCTGAAACATAACATCCAAACTGAAATTACGACCAAAAGGTCATCGATAATTTTGACCTTCGGTTGGTCGCTTGCAACAGAAGCCGTGGTGGTCATATGAACAATGTTGAGTTTCAATCATAATTGCAATAGACTGAACTTTATTAATCAATAAAATTCTACATTGATTTCACTATAAATGTATATTTAGTTAAATGAAAATTTAAACACTAGCTGCTGGCTCACACCCGACTCCCGCTGGTCTTTCAATAATAAGAATATCGCTGCCGTGGCTGGAAATATCATAGAAGCTGTGTCGTCATCGACCAGACAACGTGCCACACAATTGGCCATTCTACGCACGTTTCTGCGACGCACTTTAGTGAAAGACTTAAGAATGTTTCCGTACAAAATGCAGACACTCCCTCAGATGAAGTGTGCTGACCTTTATTCGCATCAAACCTACGTCCACGACCTTAACAAAGAATTGGACAATTTTGCGTCAAGAAAAACCCTGAAACAAAAACTTATTATCACCTAAATGCACAGTTCTGAGACATTGAAAATCCGCTAATAATGCACAAGGAGCCAAAAAGTCACTGCATAAGGCGCTGTTTACACTGAAGGAGTCATTGGGCCATTTTTTTTTAAGACGCCGCTACTGGGCCATAATCAATTAACTTTACATTTCCCTATTGAATGAATTGGGACTCCGAGACATGTGGACAGGCATTCTAAAGCGGAGTTTTCCCGCACTTGACCACAAGATCTCCTATTTGAGCCCGAACGACTTCTTTCTACGTGGTTATTTGAAATTACGGCTTTATGTGAAAAGCCGCAAACTCAGATTTCGCTCGAAGTTCTGATGGAAACTTTGGAAAATGCTATAAAAAGGGCCCAAACGGTAATCAAACGGTTTGAGTGTGGTGTTCAAAAACATCAAAATCATTCGCAGAAATTAAATTTGACTTGACACAAGCCATCTGCGCGAAATGATATTACAAATGTGATGGTCGATTGATGTATGACCCTCTTTAAACGGTTACACACAACTTTTCTATGTCTGTACCATGTTAGAAAAAGAGTGAGATACTCGTATAAAGAGAGGGGGACAGTCACGAAGAAGATATACAAATCAAGAAACCACCATCCACACCAAAAATGTTTCGCCCCCATTCCTTTGTATCGTTACTGGTTCGATCACTGAGTAGTGAAGTTTGCGGATAATAATGAATATATGGGTCATATGAAAAGTCTCCGCGGTTTTTTGTCACTAGATGGTGTTGGTGGCCATTTATCTGGAGACACTAATCTGTTTGTGTCAAACGAACTCGTGTTTGAAAGGTGACATCGGCATGTCAGGCTACATTTTTTGTGAAGCCAGCTGTGTAATTCGTTGCTTGTGTTAAGTTATACTGATTTGATTATGAGTGAAATATCTGAAGAAATACGCTATGTGATGCTTTTTTACTATTAAAAAATGAAAAACCCTGCAAAAACATGCCGAAAAATTTGTGCAGTTTACGGTGAGAATGCTGTGAGTGAACGCCGGACCCAAGAGTGGTTTGTTCTATTCCGTTCCGGAAATTTCGATGTAAAAATGCGCCTAGCACTGGTCGGCCTGTCACTGAAAAAGTCGATGAAAATTTGCAACTGATGGAGCAAGACCGGCACGGAAGCTGTTCGGAGATATCGGAGGCACTTAACATCAACCGTATGACAGTTTGAAATCATCTAAAACGAGCAAGCTGCACAAAGAAGCTCGATGTTTGGGTGCCACATGAATTAACGTAACGAAATGAAACCATTTTTGAAGCGATTCATGATGGGCGATGAAAAATGGATTAAATTCGAAAATATACAATGCAAGCGATCATGGTCAAAGGCCGGTAACAGACCACAAACGACTTCAAAGCCTGGATTAACGGCAAACAAGGTTATGTTTGGTTAAATTGGAAGGAAATTGTCTATTATGAGCTGCTAGAACGTGGCGAAACGATGAATTCGATCCTCTACACTGCGCAACTCGACCGTTTGAAATTTACTTAATCAAAGAAGAGCCCGTCAATAATGGAAACGTTTTGCCTTTCTTTTTAAGTCTGCATGGATAAGGATTCACAGATGTCTGGGCATAAGCAGAGCGCTACGCACTACTCCCTTCGCTGCTCTGGACGTTCTGTCTGTTAAAGTGTCCTTACAGTAGACAAATAAACTTTTTGGCAACGCAAATATTCTTAACACACTAGTAATCCTACCAGAGAACATCGACTAAACCATAGCCAAACAATGTGACAAGAGCTTCGACGTAAGCACTTCCTCAAGATCCTTCTGGGAGGAATATTCCTTCTTGGATGACAAATAAATCCCTTTCTACACCGACGGTTCAAAGACCGGTTCACACCGGTGATGGTGTTTTTGCCCAATCACTGTAGCGTGTTCCAGGCGGAAATTCTGCCAATCAAGGAAGCCCTGTTTTGGTTGAAGAAAAATGTTATATCTGCAATGGATATCATCACCTTTTCAATAGTCAGGACGCTATCAAATCCATTTATAGACAGTCGATCATCTCTAATGGAGATGGCGGAGCAGTTTAAGATTCACCTTCGTGCATAGAGATATTCCAGGGAATTGTAGGGCTGACGAACTAGCCAAAATTTGAATCACTATACAAGGTAACATTGATATACCTAAGGCTGAATTCATTTTTGCAAAGACCCGCAACTTTGCAAATGCTGCGTTCATAATTGCATAATTGATTTTTTGAATGAAATACTCGTACTGACATCATTTCTCCAATTCTAAAGGGTTAGAGGCATCTCTTATCCGTTTTCTTTATCTGGTCATTTCAAGCAATTGATCTGAGTAATTTAAACAATTCGATGGGGAGTTCAGTTTATAAAATTATTTCAATAAATAAGCAAACAACTGTCAAAATAAATTGTATTCACAATAGCCACTGTTATGGTTTTTATTTACAATAATAGAATCCTCTGTCGACTAGCGACCTTTACACGCAAGCGCTTTAGCACATGATTAGAGCGTAAGCTCCGGAGTGTGGTAAAGAACGAGTGAAATACTGCGCGCCAAGAATTTGAGACCAAAGTCTTTCACTAGCGAAATTACGCGTTCTTGGAGCGTACGCTCCAGAAGTTTGTGTCTAATGGGCAATCGTGCGTGAAATACCGCGTGAAACTTGAACGTGCTAGAGTATACAACATTTCAACAGTGGCAGTGAAAAAGGTTTGTTCGTGTTGAATACCACATAATTTGACAATCGCTTAAAACACGGCTCGTGTCGATTGGTGCCAGGAAATATTGAAAAAATTCAATCGCGGTGCTTCGAAAGACGTCTATAAAATCGTAACAGATATGGGTCTTTCAAGACGAGTCAAACCTAACAAAAGTTGTTCGCGCACCAAGCACTTCGAAGCAAATAGTCGCCTGTTTCTTCGGAATGTTACCACTGTTTCATTACAAAGAGCAGCGTAGAACTGTCAAATCTGAATGGTACACCACTATTTGTTTACCAAAAGTGTTCGGAAAAATGTATGACACTTATCGTAGAAGACGAATCATTTTGCACCAATGCAAGCTCCTACACATCAGCTTTAACAAGTGAATTTTTGAGCATTCAAAACATCGAATTAATGGGTCTTCCACCGTGCAGTCTTTATTTTGGCCCGGATCAGAAAAAATGCGAGGTCAACGTTGTTGGACTTCTGAAGAAGCGGTTGGTTGATGCATTCAAATTACAAGGTACCACAATCGGAGTGCACACTTTACTTTGAAAATAAGTCCAAAGCATGCAAAAGTGTATTGATCTTCATGGAGAATATTTTGAAAAACAATAAAGCCATTCTTGATTACAAATATTCATATTTACTTGCCTATCTCAAAACCTAAGTAGGTAGCAACCTTCGTAAGTAGTTTATTTGGAATATACGTCAGGTTTTGGCGAAGTGTACTAAACCAATTTCAATTCCCATTATTTTAACACAAGCAAGATGATAAAATGTAAAAACTCATCATGCGCTTGTAATTTTTAAAAACAAATAGGAAAGAAAAATAATTCGAATGGAATGGAATCCACACAGTTTTGGCAGAGACCATGTCTTTACAAATAAGGTAAGGTGGCTTAAGTCGACATAGGCCAAAAATGATTTTATTTAATTTTTGAAAATAGAAAAAAAATAGCTACAATTTGGCCTTCTCGGCTTATTTCTAGCCCCTCTGTAAGTCGGTTTTAAAATTTTCAAAAATGTCTTAATTATGGTTAGAGAATAAGTTAGCATTTGGTAACGTCTTAATTTAGGAGTATTATGTCTGTTCAGTTACTTTATGTCTTAGGTATAGCTAAGGCAATCTTAAAATGCAATTTCATTAAGAGGATAAACGGATTATAGCGTCCTAGGTCTCTTTTCCAAAATTAAAATTATTATGGAATAAAATTGTATGTTGACTTAAGACGTTTTTCCATATGAAAATATTATATCCAAAACAAAAACAGACGGTTTATCAAAATGCATACCAACAAAAAATTTATTTTATGTATAAGTAGGCCGCCTTGCCATGTGTAAAATATTTATGAAAATTTTGAAATTGGGTAAAGAATAACAGCTTAAGTATCGGGTATATAACTTAATTCATGCGCGATTTTTTTTTTCAAAATTTGAACGTTTATTTAAAATAAACATGTACAATAGTATTATTCAGAGTATTGCCAATCTGAAGCTATGACTTTTTCCCATCTTTCTGGCAATTTGTGGATCCCATCCCAAAAGAACTGCTCCGGCTTGGCGGCCAAGAATGAATCAAGCCTATTTTTGATATTCTGCACTGTTTTCCAAATAGTTCTTAACCGGAATAGCAACGTGTGGCCGAGCGTTGTCATGATGGAAAATTACTGCTTCGTGTCTGGTCGCATATTCCAGGCGTTTTTCGGCTACTGCTCTCTTCAAACGGATTAATTGTGTTCGGTAGCGTTGTCCATTGATGGTTTCACCCGGTTTTAGCAGCTCATAATACTGCACACCCATCTGATCCCACCAAGAGCATTACCTACGCGCCATGGATATTCGGCTTTGCCGTTGATTTGGCTGGTTGGCCGGGTTTCACATATGATTTTTTGCGCTTGGGGTTGCCGTAATGGATCCATTTCTCATCACTAGTAACAATCCGATGCAAAAATTACTTCCTTTTGTGGCGTTCCAGCAGCATTTCAGACATGCAAAACTGCCTTTCGACGTCTCTCGGCTTGAGTTCATGTGGAACCCAATTTCCTTGCTTTCAATATATCCAGCTGCTTTTAAACGTTTTGAAATGGCTGCTTGAGTGACACCCAAAGATTCTGCGAGCTCTTCTTGTGTTTGGCAACAATCTTCATAGAGTAATGCTTCCAGTTCTTCATCTTCAAACTTTTTTGGCTGCCCAGGACGTTCATAGTCTTACAAGCCAAAATCACCACTTTTAAATGGTGCAAACAGCTAGCGCATGTTCACCATAAACTTCCACCAAAATACGATGACTTTCGGAAGCAGTTTTCTTCATATTAAAGTAATGAAGAAGAACTCCCCGCAAAAACACTTTTTTAGGCACAAGGTTTGTGCTTTAGTTTGTTGTTTACGCTTCAAATGAATGACAAATACTGAAATGACGTACAATGACAGTAGTTATTCAACGCATGTTCCAATGGAATAATACAAGTTACGCCATCTCGTAGCAAACCGCACGAATTAAAAGTAGGCCCAATATTTTGGAACACATAAACAGCATACCCGCTTATGAAAGCCATTATACAAGAAAGTATTCGTCCCAAAAGTACTTTGAAAGCAGCCTTAACCTATCATTGCTATATAAATTGTATACGGAAAGGACAGAAAACCCTGTCTCTCTGTCGAAATATACTGACAAAGCTTGACACCTGTACAAAATGCGACACATTAGAGCAGCAACAGGGACTGATCTATAAGACATAGAGACAAAGCAAAAACAACACCATACGGAAGCAAATTCTGCTTATGAGTCAAAAAGAATGATATTGATACTGCAAGACAACTTCCTACTACAAAGGTGTTTGCTTTTGACCTTCAGCAGCAGTGTTTCTTCAGTCTTCTGTTTCCTTCTATAAAAGGCAATTGTATACCTTCAATTTAACCGTACATGATTGTGTCATATATTTTTAAGCTCGCTACAAAGAGGCGAAAAAATTCGATGGAAATAACCTCGCCGAAATATATCAAAAATGCAGACGGTCGCTTACTAACAAATGAAAAGGAAATTTGTGACCGGTGGCTTGAACACTGCAAGGAGTTGCTTAACAAACAGTTTCCACGTGATATCGTGCCGACAGCTGGTCTATTCGAGGAGGAAGTTTTGGACTGGCGGGACCAGATAGCATTCCATCAGAGTTTTTGTTGAGTATAGAGGAAATCGGCAGCGAATGGCTATCGAATCTTTTAAATAAATTAAAATGTGGACAACCCATGCCGAATTAATGGAGAAGTAGCTTCTTGGTTCCATTATACAACTACCGTTCAATCAAGCTTATGTCACACACAATAAAAATCGTCGAAAGAGTCTTAAACCAACATCTTCGGCAAATAATTAAGCTCGATAATAGCCAGTGTGGATTTGTTGAAGGAAGATCGACCGTGGACGCTATCTAAAGCCTACGAATAATAATGGAAAAGCACCGAGATTCGTCTTAGGATTTACACATGGTATTTATCGAGTGCCTAAGGATCTCATATGGGGCCGCGCTAAATTCTCAACGGGGACGTATATTGCAATAATACAAGACATGAATGAAAACGAGAAAACTGCGATTAAAAGCTCTGCTGGACTAACGAGAGAATTTCCAGTTAATGTCGGAGTGCATCAAGGAAGCGTACTTAGCCCTTTCCTCTTCAACGTAGTATTCGACTATCTTTTAAAAGGCTGCATGCGCGAAGCAAATGTAACGCCAATTCTCTTCGCTGACGACGCAGTTATACTTAGCGATAACGTCGAAGATTTACAGAACGCCTTAGATTCATGGAAAAATGCGCTAGAGAGAAACGGCTTTGAAATAAGTCGTTCAAAGACGGAGCATTTGACGTGCCCATTTGCGCATCCGTTGCGACCTGTTCCGGATATAATGTTAGACGGAATAGTTCTTCCGAAAAGCACTATCTTTAAGTACTTAGGATCAATCGTTAACATGGAAGCGCAATGTGACGACGACGTAAACCACAGAGTGAGTGTGGGATGGATGAAATGGCGGGAAAATTCGGGAATCTTTTGCGACCGAAAATTTCCACTTAAATTGAAGGGGAAACTCTACACCACGGTTGTTAGACCGGCTCTTATATACGGTTCACAGTGCTGGATAATGTACGAAGCGTTTACAAACAAAATGACGGCAGCGGAAATGAAAATGTTAAGGATGTCTAGTGGAGTCACTAAACGCGATTGTATTAGATCTACGCGTATAAGAGGAAGTCTACATATAAAGAACTCGGTAACCGAACAGCTTGAGGCGAATAGAATAAGTTGGTACTGCCACGTTCAAAAAAGATCTGCGGAAAATCCGGTTAAAAAGGCACTATCAACTACGGTCACTCCAACTGTAAGAAAACGAGGTCGGAAAAAGAATTCCTGGATTTCTCAGATGACAAATGCGCAACAACGCCTGGGGCTAACCACTGAAGCGATCCAGGACCGAGCATTATGTAGACGCGTTCTGCGGTCTGCGACATTAGCCATCCCCATAAGCAGAGCAGCAGCGATGCAGTAAAAATGAGAAACTCGTCACGCATAAGTTCGTATAACGAGGAAAGGATTAATAAAAGGTTAAGAAGAAGAAGAAGATTGTGTCATTGGTACTCCAAATTGCTATATGTGGCATGAGGGTATAGCTAACCAAGGAGGGAATGAAGTTTCTTCTTGCTTGTTTGCACACCTAAAATCATTCCCATCTGATATCAAAAATGTCATCCTTTATAGTGATAACTGTTTTGGGCAAAATAAAAATAAAATGGTTGCGGCAATGATGCTTCTGTTTGTATCTGGAGACTGCCAAGGCAATACAGCTATTGAATATGTTGACCACAAATTTCTTGCTCCTGCGCATACGCATATGGAATGTGACATTGACCACTCACTAATAGAAAGGAAGAAGAACAAAACATCCTATAAAATTCACCACCCTAGAGATTGGTATGAATTCGTCAGAGGGGTTGGATGCAAAAATAAGTTGTTAGTGCACGAGATGACTCAAAAAACATTTTGGAATTTCTCTTCACTTGTGAAGAATAAATACATTTTTCGAAGAGTTGACGAAAGTCAAAGTAACAAAGTCAATTGGAAAACTATAAGGTGGCTTCGATATTTGAAGGTGTCTCCGGGTGTCATATACGAGTATTACAAAAATTCATTGGATGTTAATGAAACGTTTAAATCGCTTAATGTCCAAAAACATGACTGTCAAGTCAATGAAAGCAGTTTGGAAGTGCTTTACCATCAGCCAAATAAAATAAATGATGCAAAAAAACAGGACTTAATTAATTTGCTTCCTCTTATTGACGAGCAATTCCATGAATTTTATAGAACTCTGCGTACAGAGGATAAATCTGACTTCCATCCGGATATTACCGAAGAAGATGACGAAAACGAAATAATTTAATACCAGCAATTCTAGTCTTACTACTATTACTGTTGCATTAAAAAGAAATAAAAATAAAAAATGAGTGATATTAATTAAATGTATGATTTTTGAACTTTGTTTTAGAGAAAAGAACTTATGTGCCACCAACGTGAGGATTTCATTGCTTTTGTTTTAGGCAAAAGGGCTTATGTGATACTAACGTAAGAATATCTGCGATATTATTTGAGGCAAAAGGGCTTATGTCAAACTAATGCCCGTATTCTGGCATACCTCTGTGATGCCTCATATGTCACAACAACCTCACAAGAGCGAGGTGATTCACAATTTGTGAGCATCACAAGAACAAGCCGGTCACAAGAGAAGTATAAAGGCTAAATTTTTAATTTTGAAAAAAAAAATGAAGGAGTGAGTGCTTGTGAGTGAAATAAACAAATAAAAGGAAAGATTAAAAAAAATTCTATGGAATTTGCGGGAAAGGAATGATGCTTTCTCATTAATCGATGACTGTTGCATCAAATTTTTCCACCATTTTTCGTTATTTCATTATTTATTTCACAAACTTCTTTTAAATACGAGTAATGATTGTCAAAAAAACAAAAAGTAATTTTTTGACAGAATAATGAATTCACCACACCGTGGTAACTATTTCTTGTGAGGTATGGGCCAGAATACCAAATAGCTGAATGCTCACAAGAAACCTCACAAGACAAGTATCACAATTTTCGCATCACAGACATTCGTGACTTGTGACCACATCACAATCAGAATAGGGGCATAAGTCAACTTGCCGCTGTAAAGAAAATTTGGTAAAGCGGCTTAGCTGACTTTAGTAATTTCAGTAAAAGTAAAAGTGGCTTAAGTCAGTTTTTGAGTATTACTTACTTTAGGTGGCGCTACAGTCCGGGTGGACCTGGGCCTCAGTCAACAAGCTTTTCCAGCCAGCTCGATCCCTGGCTAGCTGCCTCCAGTTTCGCACGCTAAGTTGGCTGAGGTCCTCTTCCACTTGCGTGCGCCACCTGAGTCTTGGCCTTCCTCTACTGCGCTGTCCCTCGGGAGCGGATTCGAAGACTTTTCGGACCGGAGCATTGGTGTCCATGCGCTCTACATGACCCAGCCATCTCAGTCTTTGGATCCTCACTCTTCTGGCTAGGTCCATGTCGCTGTACAGTCCATACAGTTCGTTGTTGTATCTCCTCCTCCACTCACCGTCAATGCAAGCGGGACCGAAGATCGCCCGAAGAATTTTTCTCTCGAAGCAACCAAGAACACCATCATCCATTTTTGATAATGTCCATGCCTCTGCGCCATAGGGCAGGACCGGGATTATTAAGGTCTTATAAAGGGTGACTTTTGTTGTCCGAGAGAGGGCTTTGCTACTCAGTTGCCTTCTATACCCAAAGAAACAGCGGTTGACAAGAGTTATTCTTCGCTTGATCTCAGCGCTGGTGTCGTTGTCTGTATTTATAGCGGAGCCTAGGTAGACAAAGTCCTTAACTACCTCAAAGTTATATCTGTCGAGGGTGACGTTCTGTCCGAGACGTCGGTGTTGGTTGTCCTTTTTGCTTGACAGCATATACTTGGTCTTGCCCTCATTGACCGCTAAGCCCATTTTCGCCACTTCCGTCTCAATACTCGCGAAAGCGCCACTGACATCACGCTGCTTTATCCCGATTATGTCAATATCGTCGGCGTATGCGAGTAGTTGGACGGACTTTTGAAAGATAGTGCCTCTTGTGTTTGCTCGTCAGTTTTGCACTATTCTTTCAAGTACGATGTTGAAAAAATCGCACGACAGCCCATCGCCTTGTCTAAATCCTTTCTGGACATGAAAGGTCTCGGTGAGATCTTTACCGACCTTGATGGAGCAGCGTGCATTCTCCATCGTGATCCTTCACAGACGGACGAGTTTGGCAGGGGTGCCAAAACTAGACATTGCTCTATATAGCTCGTCTCTATAGATGCTGTCATACGCGGCCTTAAAATCGATGAATAGGTGGTGGGTATCGATCTGAAGCTCATGGGTCTTCTCCAAGATCTGCCGTAGTGTGAATATCTGGTCGATGGTGGACTTTCCTGGTCTGAAGCCACACTGATATGGACCTATCAGATTGTTGACGAACGGCTTCAGGCGTTCACACAATACGGCAGATAAGATCTTATATGCGATGTTAAGGAGACTGATGCCTCTGTAGTTGGCGCAGTTCAGAGGGTCTCCTTTCTTGAGAATTGGACAAACAATGCTGAGGTTCCATTCATCGGGCATACTTTCGTCCGACCATTTTTTACAGATGAGTTGGTGTATGCTCCTTACCAAGTCATCGCCTGCCGCTTTGAAGAGCTCGGCAGTCAGGCCATCCGCTCCAGCAGCTTTGTTGGACTTAAGCTTCGATATAGCTATCTTCACTTCATCCAGGTCAGGTGGACGGAATTGTTGGTCATCATCGTCCAAGTTGAAAGGTTGATTCTGCCTGACAGCGGTATTTGGTCCGTCATCGCCGTTATACAGTCTGCAGAAATGGTTCTTCCAAATCCTCAGCATCGACTGCGATTCTACTACGATGTTCCCTTGTTCATCTCTACAGGCTTCGGTTCGGGGTTTGTTTCCGCGGCATGTTATTTTTACCTTTTGGTAAAACTTCCGAACCTCATTCCTGGAGTAGCATCTCTCAATTTCCTCGATCGCGCGCTTCTCATGCTCTTTCTTCCTCCTTCTGAGAGGAGGCCGCATTGCGTGCTTTTCGTCATCGAACCAGGGGTTTCGTTGTGGTGGACGAGTAAAACCCAACACATCAGAAGCGGCATCTCTGATGGCGTTTTGGCAGTGTTTCCAATGGTCTTCGATGCTTGATGCTGGCGGCATTGGACCTCTTAAGAGATTAAGAGACACTCGGTCGGAAAAGGACTTAGCGATCTCTTGCGATTGTAGCCGTCTGACGTCGAATTTTCTCACAGCATTAGTTTATCTTGGCGTAGTTTGGGATATCCACAACCGTACCTTGGCTACAACAAGGTAATGGTCCGAGTCGATGTTGGCTCCTCGGAACGTACGGACATCCATAATACTGGAGGACTGTCTTGCGTCGATCGCAATGTGATCAATCTGGTTGACTGTTGATTGTCCAGGAGTTCTCCAAGTCCCCTTGTGTATGTCGAGATCTGGGAACCGCGTGCTAGCCACGACAATGTTTCGTCCCGCCCCAAAGTCAATTAGCCTGAATCCGTTATCGGAGGTGGTGTTGTGAAGGCTATATTTTCCGATTGTTCCGCCAAAGATACCCTCTCTTCCTAGCTTTGCATCAAAATCACCGAGGACAATTTTGATGTCATAGCTAGGGCATTGCTCGTAAGTCTTGTTAAGGAGCTCGTAGAAGGCATCCTTGGTGTCGTCATCTTTCTCCTCTGTGGGGGCATGCGCGCATATGAGGCTAATGTTGGCGAATTTAGCCTTGATGCGGATTGCTACGAGAGGCTCACATGCCGGAAGCTGAGGACTTCTTGTCTTAGTCTGCCTCCGACAACAAATCCGCATCCAAATAAGCGCTGCTTTTGCCGTCGATAGCAATTGCCGTAGTAGATGTCGCAGTTTTTCATCTTCTTTTTGTCCAGCCCATCCCATCGCATTTCTTGGATGGCGGTTATGTCTGCTTTGCAGCAGTCTAGGGCCTCGGCTAGTTGCTTGGTTGCACGTGGTCTATTAAGGGATCTAACATTCCACGTGCATATCCGAAGCTCCGAAGTGAAGTGAATAACTGGTACTTAGTTATCCAAAAGTAGTATTGAGAAATTCGATATTCGAATTTCATATTCCCTCTTTTTCGAAAATCCGAAAAATGGTACTTAGCAATTCCATTCATTTTGTCAGAGTCGTTCGAGTTTCGGATTTTTTATTCGATTGATGTTTTGTGTGCGAAATGGTGCAAGTGTCGGTTAAAATGTAAGTTTTTCCTTATATCTATTGTTCCAGGGAAGCAAACAAAACATCCCAAACTAAAGTAAGGCAGTTCGAGTTGCTAGTTGATTTTATGGGAAAGCATCCGCAATTATCCAAAGGATATTTAAAAACGGCGGACGCCAAAAAAATTCTGCTGCACTGTGGAATCGGCTAGCAACCGAATAAATCACCAGGACGTGATGAAAATGGATGGATATATCTTCCTCAGACAATAAATCTATTCACTTGATTTATCTTGTTTTATCTTGTAAACTTTAATTTTTCACTTTTTCACATAAAATTGAATTTTGAACTAACCGCTCGTCATTTGACATTTATCAAGTCGAATCGCAAGTCTCGAAAAAAATATGAATTCGATTCGAAAGTGTTAGAGGCCCTTTGATCGTCTTTCATGACGCAGACATAAAAATCGTCATTTATGCAGTCGTCCCTCTTTGATCACCGTTAATTTTTTTTTTTCTGCCAATGCATTTGACGTTTAAGAACACAAATTAAGAACAAATATGGAAATACTAAAAAAGATTATTGCAAAAATCGCCATTGAAAATCTTTGTACTTATGTACGAGTATATCTGTTATTTAAGAAGTTATTATTCTGTTAGTTTTCTTTTTCAATTTTCATCTTTTCTTTTTCCGGATTCATGTAATCTTCGTGGCGCCTCGCTTAAATTTTTTCTTGATTTGCTAAAAATTGAAATGACTCATCGGCTTTTGTTTTTCGTCCAGACGCTTGTTTCTTTGACGATTTAACATCATTTTTAAGGGCGGAAGCTTTTAGCGAATCTGCTGTATTTGCAGTTGGTGCGGAAATAAAATGCTTTGCCGAAACGGCGTCGAACTCTTCAAAAAATTTCCAGTTCCTTCCTGTCTGGGAATTGCGTTTTTTGATCCGCTTATACCTATGTTGTAAATAAACTTGTAAATTTTTTTATAATTTCGTCGCAAGTGAACGGAAATTCTTCATTTTTGATTTGAATACATCTATGGACGTTGCTAAACAGAAATGAAAAGTTTTTTTTTCCACGATCCCATCTTTCGGTATTAAACCAGTCAATTTCTCTCCATACTTGGATTGAAGTACTGGGGTGGATCCTCTAAGGTGAAAACTGATAGTTAATTAATTAATTTTGGGATCCTGTAAGGTGATGATCACAGTGATCAGAAGAATATTAAGGCATAACTCTAATATTTTAGGACTTCCTGATGCAATGTAAATATCTTTTATTTTTTCTTTGGATTGTTACCTTATTCTTGTGTTTTGTTTTTTTTTTCATTTAAGATTTTTGAAAAACTTTAGATTGACAAAGATAGGTTTTTTTTACATGTGTTGGGCCTACTCGAACTACCAAATGGAATGCGTTCATCGTATATCCCTCAAATTCTTCAACTAGGAGCTACATTAAACTTTCTGGGCGGTCAAAGTACTGTCGCAAGAATTACAACAAAAGTTATCAGAAAAATGCAGTCTAAACTTTGCCCATCATTTATTCGGTTTTCCCGATCAGAAACTACTAAAACTTTTTTCCATCAAAAGTGCAAAATACCAGGAGACAAGTTGCATTTACATTAGTTTCCTCACTTACGTTAAAAAAAATTATTTTTCTTTTTTAGTTGTGTAGGGTGTATAGATGGTACCCTCATAATGCTTCTAAGACCAACAGAAAATGAGCACATGTTCTTCAACCGAAAAGGGAAGCACAGCATCAATGCAATGGTTGTAAGTGATACTTGGTTCAAATATGAACTAGTTGAGCCAAACAACCTTTGAATATAATTTCGAAACATTGAACCGATATTTGATATTGTTAATTATTTATTTTAGATCTGCGATGAAAATTCAAGAATCTTGGCCGTTGACGCTAAATACGGCGGAAGTGCTCATGACAGCTTCGTTTGGCGTCAAAGCAATGAGAGAATTTTGTTGGAGAGAAATTTCAATTCAACCAGAAGCTCGTCTTGGCTACTTGGTAGTTAAATTATAATTATTTTATTTCAAATATTTACATTAACATTGATTTACAGGTGATAGTGGCTATCCATTGGAACCCTTCCTTATAACACCATACCTATGCGGTCAAGAAAATTCCAACGAAGCTTATTTCAACAATGGCCACGCACAAGTTAGAAGCATTGTTGAGAGTTGCATCGGTCGTTTAAAAAGTAAGTTCACTCAATGCAAGCACAGAAATAATCATCAATAATCGTTGTGCATTTATAGCTCGATGGCGCATAATATTAGAAGAGAGAAAATGTAGATACTCTCCGCAACAAGTTGTTGAAATAACAAATGTTTGTGCTGCCTTACACAATATAAGCTTAATATATAAGGTACCGTTGCCACAAAGAGAGACTTCTCCTGAAGAAGATCTTCGAATCGATAATCCAACTTTACTGTAACCCCAAGCAGAGAATCACAGCGAATTCGTAATCAAATTAGAGACGATTTGGTTGCAAACTTTATGTGAGGTATACATAATAATAAAAACAAATGTGTCTATTTCAAAAACAATCTTTTTATTTGATAAAGAAAACGATAACAAAACAAATATTCTATGTAACAGAATTGCTTTTCTTAAACTTTAACAAACTAAAGTTATTACCTTAATATAAGTATAAAAAAATCAGAAACAGCTAAAAGCTACAATTCCCTTTCCTGTGTTAGAAAAACAACACAAAAACAGAAGTGGGAAACATTTTGAAGGGTGTCGAACCAAAATGGTCCTCCAACAAAAACAACCGCAGAATAGAAACATGGCATGGAAACAAAAGCCAACACGACTTGTTAAAGCAGAATCGAACTGCAAAAATATTTTTTTCGAAAAACAGCTGCAACAAGGGCAACAAATAAATGCATCATTTATGGAGATTAAAGACGCCATAAGGGACATTACACAACCGCAAAATGGAAAAGAATAAGTACAAAAGAGTCTTAATATAAAGCTTTGAAAGGTTTGATCGATTCGCAAATATGCCACAAGAATGAAAAAGTATTTCTTTACCTAGTCCTCTTCTTCGTCCTAAATAACACCGAGTTCCATTCGCTTAAGTTTATTGGTCATCTTCGCAACTTCCAGCTCGAGTTTTCAGATTTTTAGTACCTCATATTTTGTTTTGGCGTACACTTCTGTCTCCACTTTTGCAATGTCCCTTATGGCGTCCTTAATCTCCATAAATGACGCATTTATTTGTTCCCCTTGTTGCAGCCGTTTTTCGAAAAAATATTTTTGCAGTTCGATTTGCTGCTTTAACAAGTGGTGTTGGTTTTTGTTTCCATGCACTGGTGATTGAATTTTTTTTTTTGCCGTTTGAGGACAGTCTGGAGGTCTGGGGTTCCTCATAGCTGGAGTCCAGGAGCTCCCCTAACACATTTTGTTCCTCATTCTCGGCGAGGATTTCTAAAGAAAACGAATTTCAAATAAATAAAATTAAGTATGTGATATCGTTTTGAATACCATTCGAAGAGACTCCAAAAGATTCTGTGCCTGCAACCCCACTCATAGACGCAGCTGCAATGAGTTCTTCAGTGGTTGTTCAAAAGTTTTTGGTCGGAGGGTCCTCCACCAGTCTTTTTCATTGATGCCATTTTGTAGGGCTTTTTTTTTTTGTGGCATACTTGCGTATTGACTAAACCTTTCAAGGATTTATATTAAGACACGTTAGGTATTTCGTCAATATGTACTTACTCTTTTCCATTCTGCGGTTGTTTTTGTTGGAGGACCATTTTGGTTGAACAGCCTACAAAGTTTTTCCAACACAAGAAAGGGAATTGTAGCTTTGAGCCAATTCGGGGTGGGCTTCCATATAGTATGCCATTATCTCAATTTGATGTTTATTTGCTTGCGACCTTAAATTAATGAATCTATGTTAATAAAACTAAAAAAAATAACTGATAATTATGTACTTACATTTTTAAACCTCAGCAACTAAATGAGAAGTGGACTTGCCGAAAAGAGTAAACAAAAAAAATCAAGGTAATTTGACAAGCACTGTGTGGAAATGACATCAATTGATAGATGAAAATTAAAGTGCTGCCAAGTTTTAAAAATTTGTTGGTGATCACTTTACAGAGACCAAAAACTGGGTGATGGTGAATTTTGATAATCAACATGTTGACCATCATTCATCACTTTACAGGATTCCACCCCTGTTTGAATAAACTTTGACAAATAAAATAAAAATACATAAGTAATTAAAGGTTATTTACTTTTCCCGCTCGATTTGGTATTCCGAATCGCTTAAATTGTTTTTTTTTTTCTAAAATCACATGGAATTTTAAACTGCACAGCTGCAAAGCAGATGACGTTTCCGAACATATAACTTGCGCAAACTGCGTTATCGAACAGAATGCTTATTTAGTGTGATTTTATGTTTGCTTTTAGAAACAAACAATCACCCCAATTATGCAACTCGTATGCCCAGTCGTATTTTCTTTCGCATGTAGAGTCGCATCAGAATCAAATTCATATTGCCCGACTCGTATGCGCTGCATACGACACTCGATAAAAAAAACAACGCGTACCATTGCCGTTATGCAAATGTCAAACCATACATATCACAAATAAGCTTAGTAGTGAACACAAAAGTAAAAGTTTTCGGTTGAAACAATCAATTTTTATGAATTCGGTAGAATTATCTTTTAGTGATGAAGAAGATGAAGTGGTTGAGAATTTGGCAGCAATGCGAAGAACAATTCGGGATAATTCAAATCCAATGGAGTTACCGAATTCGTGGCAAGTATATTTTCAAATGTTGTGTATGTACAAAACAAATTAAAAAATTCGCTTTTCCTATTCCATTTTGCAGTTTTTTAAAATCATTTAGGCTGTCTAAGGAGGCATTTAGATGTTTATTGGAGGAAATTAATCCTTTTATAAAAAGTTGTGTGCATTCGAAGGCAGTTATCAAACGGGCATTGGGAACGAATACACCTTGGGGATTTCTCAGCCAACGTTTTCCATAATCCTTAAGGAACTCTTAGATATATTTGAGGAACAAATTAGCCCGAGATGGATTACGTTTACTATGACGTCAGAAGAAAAAGAAGAAGCGAAACTGGCTTTCTACGTAAAGACAGGGTTTCCTGGAGTAATAGGGTGTGTGGATGGCACCCACATTCGAATAGTCACTCCAGATAAAGAAAGGCAGCACCTTTATTTCAACAGGAAAGGTTATCACAGCATTAACGCTATGCTAGTAAGTTGAAATATTTAATTTGTGATTTTAAATTTAAATTTTTGGTTGCTTTTTTTTGCAAGGTATGTGACCACAAGATGCGAATCCGTTTCGTTGATGCGAGGTATCCTGGGTCTTGCCATGACTCCTTTGTATGGACACAAAGTAATTTAAGGAAGCACTTGCAACAGAGATATGACGATGGGGAAAGAAACAGTTGGTTATTAGGTAAGTCAAGTTCATAAAACTGGTTAGTATTATGTAAAATTAATTTTATATTCGTTCTTCTAGGAGATTGTGGATATCCGCTAGAACCTTTCCTTCTAACACCATTTCGCAGTACAGCAGAAGGAAGCATGCAAGCTGCTTTTAACAATGTACATTCAAAGACAAGGAATATCATTGAGAGTCATTGGCGTTTTTAAAAATAGATTCAGGTGTATTTTAGGTGCAAGGCAATTACTCGTACATTACACACCAATGAAAACTACCCAAATTATAAATACTAGTTGTACTCTTCACAACATATGTATTAAATTCAAAGTTCAGGACAACATTGAATATGTCGCTGTTGAACAAGATCACACTGATTTGAATGAGTCTACCGACGATGTTGGAAATGCTATTTCAATTCGCAATAACGTCATGTATTCAATTATAAACGAATAATCAAATAAAACTTATACACCAAATTTTAAAAAATTAATTCAACATTTCATTTATTATAAATTATGCTTAAAATTATGGTCAAAGAATAAATAAACTTAATCTAACAGATTTTCGAACATTTTTCCCTTCAATTCATTTTGTGTAAGCAATCTTTCTAATTTGCGTGCTTTGAGTGCCAATATGTCTTTTCTGAAGGCTTTTTTATCTTTGATATTTTCTTTTAAGAGTTCCAATCTTTCCTCTTTTAATTTTGACATTTTACTCAAATACCTATTTGTTTCTTTTTGCTCCTTCAGGATGTCTGCCTGTATGTTTGTCTGGTCTCTTAAAAGTTTCATCCTTCCATCCTCAGCTCCCATGTCCGCTTTTCTTTTGAGAAGTTGTTTCCGGGGTGGTACTGCTCGCATATAGGTGAGACAATTGTCTATTGTTGATGCTAAAGGCTTGTCCGGAGTGCTATTTTCTTGATCGGCTCTTTCCATTTTTTCTATGAGGGGTAGCATGCCAATGCCAATTGAGTGTCCTCTTGGATTGATAACTTCTTGCAGGTGAAGAAGGCCAGCAATACGCTCCTCAAAAGGGCTTAGCACATAATTTTTATATGGACCACCTCCAGTCCCTTTTAGCTGTTCGTTATTTTGTTTTAGCTTTTGCTTTATGGCGTATTTTTGGTCATTCCAAACCTGAAAATAAACCCGAACAAAATACACATGTACGAGGGCGGGTCAATAAGTCCGTGACTTTTGGATTAAAACACGGATTTTTTGATAAAAAAATAATTTTATTTTTCAACGTAGTCTCCCTTGAGCTCTATACACTTTGTGCAACGCTTCTCCAATTTTTTTATCCCTTCCAAAAAAAATGATTTGTCGAGGTCCTCAAAATAGGCCTTTGTTTGGGAGATGACTTCGTCATTGGAGTCAAATCTTTTTCCACCAAGCCATTTCTTCAGGTTTGGGAACAAGAAGTAGTCGCTCGGAGCCAAATCTGGAGAATAGGGTGGATGAGGGAGCAATTCATAGCCCAATTCATGGATTTTTGCCATGGCAACTGCAAATGTGTTTGTGGTCGACTGTGAGCAAACGCGGCACCCATCTTGCGGAAAGCTTTCTCATGCCCAAGTGATCATTCAAAATTGAAACCACTGAGCCATGCGAGATCCCTACGGCTTTCACAATCTCTCGCACTTTCAATCTTCGGTCGGCCAACACCATATCGTGAATTTTTTCGATTGTTTCGGGTGTAGAGACCTCAACTGGGCGTCCAGGACGTTCGGCATCTTCAGTGCTTGTACGGCCACAACGAAATTCAGTAAAGCACTTTTTTACCATTGAAATCGATGGTGCAGAGTCCCCATAGTATTTATCAAGCTTAGCCTTGGTCTCGGTAATGGTTTTTTTTCGCAAGAAATAATGCTTAATAAGCACACGAAATTCACTTTTTTCCATTTTCTCCTCAAATTAGTGAGTAGTCTGATAAAAATAGCTGTCAAACACAAACTAACTGACGCAGCAAGTTTAAATTTTGACCGGAGTCAACTGACAGATGCCTGTTGACAGGAGCAGTGTTGCTGTTTCAGTAAAGAGGTCAGAAATTCAAAAAGTCACGGACTTATTGACCCGCCCTCGTATTTGCATACACACATATCGTGCTACCTACTTTGAGCCATCCTTTGCCATCTCGAGTTGGTGGTCCAAAACTATTTAGTTTCGTAGCAAGAGTGTTTCAAAAATTATTTGTATCGGTTTTATATATACTACTCTTGCCATGACCCCTAGCGACATCGACGTTTTCCTCCATAGCAGAAAGCAGCACTTTAAACTGGCCACGATTAGTTACTTTCCTACAGAAAAGACATAAAAGCTGAATTTCGTATATATTAAATAAAATTACATATACTTACATATTTTTTTTCCATTGTACCACTTTTTTTTACTAAACCGTACTCTAGTCGTACCCAAATTTGAATGCGAGAGAAAAACGACCAAAATACGACTACTCGACGACTCCGTAATAACGACAAAATGCGAGACTCGTATGCGTTGCCATGCATTTTTTGACTTCGACTCCTGTCACTAATTACATACGGAAGTGTTCGTTAAATATGACTTCGGTAATAACAATATACGAGTATGGTCGTATCCGAGTTGCATAATTGGGGTGAATTTCTGCAGCTTGCGTTTAAGAACATTCTGCAATCGCATTTTTGATGCAGATGATGTTTTCGAAAACGGCCAGAAACTGTCAATTTAAAATAGAATCGAATTGTACTTTCGAATCGTAATGCAGAGTAACCCCCCAGATCCACGTGGCATCACAACGGGCCAATAGGCCTAAGCGGGTTGGTTTTCTTTTCAACAGCCACTTTAGGATTTACCTTAGGATTTACTTATGCTGTAACTTATCGTAAAACACCACTGAAAGATAGGCAAGCACTACGAAACGAATTTGATTGTCGGTCCAATACAAATGATGATAGGTTAGTTAGATAAAAAAAACAAGGCACATTCCAAACAAACAAATATTTGTTTAATTTGTTACCAATTACTTTGATAGTAAACAAAAAGACAATTTCTGTTTTATTTTTACAAGTATTTGTTCTTATAAGGGACATTTTATTATTAGGAATTATTTTTGTTTTTCTTTCGTTATATGTTTAATGTTTATGTTATGTTAGTTTATTTTGTTGTTAAATTGTTTTTCATATGATTTTGTTTTTGTTTTTGTAGATCCAATAAAAATAACTATAATATAAGAAGGCATATGCATAAATGTGTTCTCACAATTTCTCTCAAATTCAAAATATAAATATATGTATGCACGTGTGTATATAATTTTTCACATTTTCTCTCACAATGGCCACCATGGGCTAATATATTATATTATATACCTAAGAAACAAAACAGAAAATTGTTAAATGAGTGAAAATCAATTTTAAACATCCTATTCCACCACTTCTACCTTTTTGTGTGTTTTTTTGTTTTTTTTGTTTTTTTGTTTTTTTGTTTTTTCATATTTATTTAATGTTATTTTTTAAAAATTATTTATTTTTTTTTTACCTATTTACATTTCTTTCTAAATTTAATCGAAAGTTTATTTTTTATTAAAATTTAGATTGTTGGTTTTTTTTTTTAGAATTTCTTTACGCAGTTTTCAGTGGGGTACTTGGGATAGTGGATAGTTTAATTTTCATTTAAGGAAAAAAAATAATAAATTGTAGAAAAGAACAATAATTGCTAATAGAACTTAAAAGATTAAGCACAGCTTAAAACTAAAGTGTTTATGTATATAATGAATATGTGTATTAAGAAAATGAAAAAGAAAAAAAAAATTAAGGATATCCGCAAATTAATAACGATTTAATGAGCATTGTCCTAATTATAAAATAAAAACGAATTCCAGTTGTTGCACACTTGTATGACAAGCGAAAAAAATTATAGTAATCCAATTGGTGGATGAGATTTGAGGCAGTGTGGGGAGTCTCTGCTAATCACTGTCGTCTTTCCATTTTTCACGTGCCTCCATTTTAGCATCGGGCACAAGGGAACTCTTGACGCCACCTAAAATGTTTGTAGTCGCTTGTGTGGCTAGCACAGCTGGCTGCACTACAAGTTGTGGTATTTGACGAATTATACCACCAAAGGCGCCAGTATAACCTTTTTGATCATGTTGCACAACTGCCGTTTCAATAAGTGCATTTGCACTGTCGTTGATACCCTGCAAATAAAGAAATAAACATGGAAATTAAAGAAACAATAAAAATGCATATTTAAACATTTATTACGAACTAATCGCGGAGGTGAGGGACCGGAAATAATGAAAAAAGAAGTCATTAAAAAATCTACCGTCCCAGATGGATTACCGAATGAATTTATAAAGCTTATTAATGAAGAAAATATCGCGGTGCTAGTAAATTTGTTCAACGCAATTTATAAATACCTATAGAAAGATTTGTGTATCGTGCTGTGAAGTTGTTTGAAGATACTGGTGGAGTACGAGACCGTCAAAGATCCGGCCGTCCGCGCACTGTGAGAACTCAGAAAGCGATTAAAGCCGTAAAGAATCGGATCAACCGAAAACCGCTGCGAAAACAGAAAATCATTTCGCGGGAAATGCAATTTTCGCAAAAATCCATGTCTCGCATTTTCAAAGAAGATTTAGGACTCAGCGCGAACAAGCGACACACTGGACACCTGTTCACGGCCGCATTGAAGGAAAAACGCAAGCGAAGATCGCAAGCGTTACTCAACCGGTACGCGAAGAAGGCCAACTCTCCCAACAAGGGGAGAGTGCTACGAGCTACCAAGCTCCATATTTGCGAGAAAAGAGTGAAAACATCGGCAAAAGTATATCAATCGACCGTCTTGGAACCCATTGTGAAGTCTCTCAACCAATCAATATTCAACAACAAGCCATGGACTTTCCAGCAAGACTCTGCTCCAGCTCACAAAGCAACTGTGGTTCAAAAACAATGTTCCGGACTTCATATCAACGGATGATTGGCCAGCTGGTAGTCAGTAGAGAGCTGGTAGAGGACATGGCTTGCTCTACTCGACACTCAAATATTGAGTCTTTGAAGCGAGCCCTTCTCAAGAAAGGAGACCCTCTGAACTGCGCCAACTACAGAGGCATCAGTCTCCTTAACATCGCATATAAGATCTTATCCGCCGTATTGTGTAAACGCCTGAAGCCGTTTGTCAACAACCTGATGGGTCCATATCAGTGTGGCTTCAGGCCAGGAAAGTCCAGCATCGACCAGATATTCACACTACGGCAGATCTTGGGGAAGACCCATGAGCTTCAGATCGATACACACTACCTATTCATCGATTTTAAGGCCGCGTATGACAGCATCTATAGAGACGAGCTATATAGAGCAATGTCTAGTTTTGGCATCCCTGCCAAACTCGTCCGTCTGTGCAGGATGACGATGGAGAATGCACGCTGCTCCATCAAGGTCGGTAAAGATCTCACCGAGACCTTTGATGTCCAGAAAGGATTTAGACAAGGCGATGCGTTGTCATGCGATTTTTTCAACATCGTACTTGAAAGAATAGTGCAAAACTCACGAGCAAACACAAGAGGCACTTTCTTTCAAAAGTCCGTCCAACTACTCGCATACGCCGACGATATTGACATAATCGGGAGAAAGCGGCGTGATGTCAGTGGCGCTTTCGCGAGTATTGAGACGGAAGCGGCGAAAATGGGTTTAGCGGTCAATGACGTCTCGGGCAGAACGTCACCCTCGACAGATATAACTTTGAGGTAAATAAGGACTTTGTCTACCTAGGCTCTGCTATAAATACAGACAACGACACCAACGCTGAGATCAAGCGAAGAATAACTCTTGCCAACCGCTGTTTCTTTGGGTAAAGAAGGCAACTAAGTAGCAAAGCCCTCTCTCGGACAACAAAAGTCACCCTTTATAAGACCTTAATAATCCCGGTCCTGCTCTATGGCGCAGAGGCATGGACATTATCAAAAATGGATGAGGGTGTTCTTGGTTGCTTCGAGGGAAAAATTCTTCGGGCGATCTTCGGTCCCGTCTGCATTGACGGTGAGTGGAGGAAGAGATACAACAACGAACTGTATGGACTGTACAGCGACATGGACCTAGCCTAAAGACTGAGATGGCTGGGTCATGTAGAGCGCATGGACACCAATGCTCCGGTCCGAAAAGTCTTCGAATCCGCCCCCGAGGAACAGCGCAGTAGAGGAAGGCCAAGACTCAGGTGGCGCACGCAAGTGGAAGAGGACCTCAGCCAACTTAGCGTGCGAAACTGGAGGCAGCTAGCCAGGGATCGAGCTGGCTTGAGAAGCTTGTTGACTGAGGCCCAGGTCCACCCCGGACTGTAGCGCTACCTAAAGCAAGTAAGTAAGTGAATCGAACCCTTGTCCGTGCAATGGAAAATTTCCCCATGCATGTAGTACGTCTCGCAATCGATGAGTAGCCACATCGTCTTAAGTCGTGCTGGAAGGCAAATGGAAGTCGAATAAGTTGTTCGAAGATTTGTAGCCATTGAATAAAAACAAAAAAAAATTGTTTAAATATTAATTCGTTTTCATTTAGCGCTGATTTTTCTGTGTACCAGTATTTATGACTTGACTAGGTACATAATCAGTTCAATAACAAATGCTCGTGCAAACGATGATACAAGTTTGAACTTGTCTCAAAATGTACCTCTATGCAATCTGATAACTTTGAATTGTCGAGTGTTTGACGCCTATGAGTTCGAATTAACGCATCGTTTTGTTACGTACCGATGACTTTTTTTGTTCGAATTACCAAGTGCTTACAAATGTATAGATTTTTTCGAAATATAAAGAGATTTTCTAGGGAACTCGTGAAAACTTCAAATTATAGAGAGGTTCGAATTATCGCAGGTTTGAATTAACGAAAGGCGCCTGTAAATGCATATGCAAAAAGTTATAGACGAGAAAATATACTTACATCTCTGACAATTTGATATGCGTTCACT
Source organism: Volucella inflata (assembly GCA_928272305.1). Classification (NCBI taxonomy): domain Eukaryota; kingdom Metazoa; phylum Arthropoda; class Insecta; order Diptera; family Syrphidae; genus Volucella; species Volucella inflata. The sequence continues at coordinate 158,324,087 of OV743716.1, forward strand.
ACTCCTTCACGAATGTCTTGGGGCCTATGTGGCCGCTTACGTTTACCTTTACGATTGTGCCGAATGCTACGGACCGATGGTCCCGGTGAGACCATATCGTATGCCGTCTCTGCAGTAAACTAAAATCAACAAAATCAAAATTTATTTTCAAATTCGATTTGGTATTGTCTATCAAATTTACCTGCAGCAATTGAATAACCCTCGAGGTTATTTCCAAGGCAGCAAGTGCCGTTCGTGCTGTAAAACTTTGTGCCCCCAATTGAAGTCCACGTACAAAACGACCATCCTTCTGGTATTGCTCAAATGGCAACCAGAATAGATCATAGATGCCTTGAACTAAATAAATATAAAATAAAACTTACATTAGTTGCAAGTAATAAAGAAAACAAAAATTCATGTATGAACTTACAGAGCTGAACGATTACGTAAGTTGGTCCTACGCCAGTTAAAATAGACGGCAACTGATTTCTCTTTATATCCTGTAACCATTCGTTGCACAAATGTGCTATTAATTTATCAATACCCAGCAGTCCATGTCTAAAATAAAATTAAGAAAACATTGTTTTTAAGTAAACACAATCATTTACTGTCAACCAAAACAACTCACTTGTAAATTATCTTCTTCAATTTAATCTCCGAGCATTGCAACTGTCCCAGGCCCATTAAAAAGCCGGCTATTGGTCCCCTGGACATTTCAATTCGCCTACCGTGATAATCCAAACGAATACTGACCTCAGGACTGAAGATAACTTCTCGGAAATAAATCGGAGCACCTCTATTCTCTGGCACATTTGTGTCGGCTGCTTCTTGTTCTTGTTTCTTTTGAGATTTCTCATCGCCTTCCATTAGTAGATCTAGATTTGTTGCGACCATACGTCTTGCCTGTAAATCCTGTACTGCTTCTGGTACATCATCGACCATCATTACTGGTGGCTGAAGATTTGAGTATCGTCTATAACCAGATGTACTTTTTTTTCCATCAACGGATGCAGTCAGTTCATTAAAAAACTGCACTATGAAGAGCAAAGTGTCTTGGTCAATATTCAACCGCAATGGCAAAAGTGATATTCTTAGTGAACACTCTTCCGAGATGCTTGTAAGTGGTTGAGGACGTACATGCAATGCCTTTATCACAATCATGTGTTGAGAGCTTTTATTTGGCAGATGCTTTGCACTCGGATGATAAAGGAATTTATTTATATCCGAGGTTTGAAGTCTGTCTCTTACTTCTAGTTCACTGATTATGAGAACTTGACGTGCTGCTTGATTAGTGTGCCTGGGATAGACTTCATGGGAGCAACGAACTTTTGTGAGCTGAATTTCGACGAGTGTCTCGTGACTTCGATCAGGTCCTCCGGTTGTTTTCCATGAGAGTTTCTCCTTTGGTTTCTTTCCATATTGAATATTTTGAGTGCTCTTCGAGTAGGACACGCCATGTTTGAAGGCGTCCGACATGGAAGGTTGAGGTTCTGGACGGCTGTAGAGTGATAAAATTTAGTATTTTTAGATTTAACAGTCTACGAAGGTTTTACTTACATATTCTCTTTATCCTTGGTCCCTGTGGGCTCCTCAGTAGTTGGTAGAGGGAAATCATTTCCACCATACAAGTGCCAAGTCAATGTCATCTCGCACAATGTGTATCGATTTTCTGCCATTGGAAAACCTTCTGGCGCTGCCAGCAAATCGGGCTTTCCAGCTGGCAATTTGAAATGATTGTCTACCATCCGCAAGGGGTCTTCGGATATTATAAGATCCTTAATGCCACATTGGGACTGAGGAAAGAAAGAATACATTATAGAATGTTAATATCATATAGGGAGTTCCCCTAAAACTTACCAAGAAAGATTGCTCCTCATCGGCTATAACACAAAAGCTATCGTCGATTCCCAAGCTGCTTTTCCTTTTTGGAGGTGACTTTTCTACCTGTTTTACATCTCCAAGCTCCTCACGAACCTGTGGTAGCGCTTCTACTGCTTCATCATCTTTCAAATATGAATTCCTCATTACAGAAGTTTCAAAATTGAGCAACTCCTGTAGCTCATTGCTGCTACCACTACCTCGTCTTGCTTGATAAGCCCATTCATCTGAGCTGCTATTCGTGCGTGATAGTCCTGGTGTCGGTGGTTCCTTGGATTGTTTTTCGGTTGAAGGAGTTGATTCCTTGTCTCCAATTACTTCAGTTGCATCCTTTTCTAAGCCCTGATTGCTTTCATCTGGGAAGTAGAACACTTTGATGCCACGATCAAACTTATGCTCCTCTTCGTCGTTTAAAACAATTCTTGCAGTCACTGTCTCTCGTACTGCTTCTGCCATCAAACGACTCACGTGCTCCTGTTGGCGTGCTGATATCTCAGGAATTGAACACTTCCTATCTTTAACAGAGAACAAACTAGCATCGCTGTACACCGATGACCCCATTGAAGAAGTCATGCTCTCCAAATCGTCATTTGGATTCAATAGATCGCCGTCACCAGCAACGTAAGCAATAAAATCAGACAACGCTTTTCCAGAGTCATAGCAGCTACGAATATGAACGTCTTGCACAGACGTCCGTAGGTCAAACTTCGGGCTACGTTCATTTGCCTTTTCATTAAGACGCAATGAGATATCTAGAAGACCAAGATCGATTACAGGGACTAGATTGATCGATGGGAGAACAGTAACTCTATTTTGTGGTTCACTTGCTTTAGGATCCTGAAAAAGAAACAAGAATTCAAATCATTCAAAATCTTCTTTCGATATCACCTGTCAACAACTCACATAGGGAGCCAATGATACGATACACTCTTCAGCAATGAATCGCAAAGTGCAACCCGGAACCGATGACACTATGTTACTGCTTGTCATAAACGAACCAATTTCGATCACACTTCGGAATGGGAAATTTCTTGGCCTACAAAATACGAACACAATTCAAACAGAAACTCAACAAAAGCGCAACAAGTGACACATACCGATAGTCAATGGCACAATCCCACAAATGAAGTTGCATTTCTGTAACAATGCCAAAAGGTTTGTATCCTTCAATTGGATAGTCCTAAGAAAATGAAAGTAGGTCGGTCAATAAAAATAAAAATATGTGGCAAGCTTCCAAAGGTTTCTCTTACCAGAACATCCAGAAAGTCAATCAACTGGTTCAACCAAGTGTGTGACGATAAAGCAGGGTTGTGTCTTAATGTCGCCTTTTGTATGCCAGTGGTAATTTTTAAACGCTATAAAAATATTGAAAAATATTTCTTATTTTATTTTCAACCAAAAACAGAGTAAATAATTGCGATTTGAAAGTACCTTAAGACACTGTTCTGGAACTTTTTTAATTTCGATGGCTAACGAAAGCATTTCACGATTATTGCAACCCTTCCCATCACCTTTTGTGAGACCTGGCGGTGTCATGTAAAATGTGGATTGCATGTGACTAGGTAGAAGACCGCTGAAATCTGGTAATCCTGGTTCAGTGTCTCGCGTAGGGATCAGTCCTGTAATTGAAAATAAAAAGATAGTTAATCATGGATGCAAAATGGTAGTAAAGGAAATACAGAAATGACATTTAAGAAAAGACGACGGGGTCACGCCCGAATGTAGATACATTTCTCAGGAGTATGTCAAAAAAAATTGGAGAAATTGTTTTTGAGGTTTTTCGGCCTGTGGATCTTAACTTCAATTTAGGAAAAAGGGACATCTTTGGAAGTACAATCAGAGAATATAGCCCCCTAGACACCAAATTTGGAAACGGAATTACGCTAATTTACGAGTAGTTCGCTGCCGGACTATCACTATAAATAAGTATGTACGACACATTTTGTTCACCTCAATATTCAGAAATGAAGCCAATAATCCCCTTTATATTCGGCGCGCACTTAATCATTTTGTGTACTCGAAATAGTTACGAAGAGTTAAGGAGGAAAACTTAGGAAAGGATCGCGATATTTCAAGGTACTCCGAAAGTGGGCTTAAGCGTAAAGTGAAAACCTTTCATAGTGAGGCGGATAAAATAAAGGTAGAACAAGGTGTAGCAGAAGACATTACGCCGGCGTTCAGGAATGTCAATTGGCTCTACAACATCAGAATACTTATGAGTTTAATCGCACAGTTTTGAGCCCTATTTAACTTTAAACCAGTTATCATTGCATGTGGAAACCCAGAAATTTTGCAATAATTTTGGTGACATCATCATTCCAACGTGGTCACTGACTTACTTACCGGTTTTCGGTTTTGACAACAACGGAAAATGGCTGTGTGCTTAATTTTCTCTTAAAGGAAAGCAGACAGAATTGTCCTTGGAAGCATTTAATTCCACTGGTGGTTCCTCAAATACGAGGGTTGTCTGAAAAGTTTCCGATCGCAACGTAAATATAGCGGCACTCGTCAATAAAATCTAGTGAATGCTAGTTATGCAACTTTTGACAGTTACTTACCGAAGTTTCAGTCATTTTGGACGCGCAGTTTTTAGTTGACAGTCGCTTGAGTGAGTCGATGTCAGTGTTTTTTGTTGAAATTGAGTATCGAGCTGTTATAAAATTCTTGTTTTTGAAAGGCAATACGCCAACGCAAATCAAAAATGAGTTGGACTCTGTGTATGGGGACTCTGCACCATCATTTATACAGGGAAATTTTGGGCAGGTGAACTTAAACGTGGCCGTAAGAGCTTGGGAGATGATGAACGTTCGGGACGTCCAAAAACTGCAACCACTGACGATAACATTGCTAAAGTTCACCAAATGGTGTTAGATAACCGCCGAAGGAAAGTGAGAGAGATAGGAGAGGTTACGAAAATGTCCAAGTAACGTGTTTGTTACATATTAAATCAAGATTGAGGCATGAGAAAGCTGTCCGCGCGTTGGGTGACGCATTTGCTTACTTTAGGCCAAAAACGTGTTCGAATGAACATTTCCAACGCTCTGTTGGCGCAGTTAAGGCGCAATAAATACGAGTTTTGCAACCGATTAATTACTGTAGATGAAACTTGGATACACCATTATACGCCCGAAACAAAAATTCAGTCAACAGTGGACTGCAAAGGGCGAGCCGGCTCCAAAAAAAGCAAAAACTGTTTTTTCGACTGGGAAAGTGATGGCGACTGTTTTTTGGGATAGTAAAGAAGTTATCTTAATCGATTATCTTCAAAAAGGAAAAACCATTACAGGAGCATACTACGCATCATTACTTGCCAAGCTGAAGGCAGAAATTGCGGAAAAACGGCCACATTTGCAGAGAAGGCAATCACTTTCGTGAAGAATTATTTTGCAGAGAAAAACGCTAAGTACCATCTGAATGGGTCAGGGAGATGGAGCATCGCTGGGACAAGTGTGTAGAGTTACAAGGAGACTATGTAGAAAAATAAAAAAAAAAATTGAGATTTGTCTTGTATCATTGTTCGGTCGGAAACTTTTCAGACAACCCTCGTACTAATGCTGCTATTGGAATTCTGTGACCTTAGCATACACTGTCTTTCAATTCCTGCAGTTAGCAGAACAGCAGTAGTGTCAGCTTTGAAAAGGGTATGAAAAGCAGAAAGTTACTATTTTCAGCTGGATTAGAAGTTGCCGCCAAGAGATTACTTACTTACTTAAGGACATTACTAATATAAATTAAAAAGATTGTCGGAGACACAACAGAACCCTGAGGCACACCAGCATTTATTTTGCGGATATTACACTTAAAGCCGTCCAAAGCAACTTGAATTTGACATTTCTAGAGGTAATTTACAATTCATTAAAGAAAAGATGCAACGATTGCAAATGCACGCACTTTTGACAAAAGGCCCTGATACTAACCTCCGAATTGGAAATATACTATAAGTAGCTTTTGTTCGTCACTTTTTGTTGAGACATTCAATTCAACCGTCAATGGACATTTTGTTTTGAACATCGTACTGCCGGTGATTGAGAAGTTTTCGTGTGCAAAAGGTCTGTAGGAGGAAAGAGAAAAACATCGACCGATTTAAGGAACGAGCTGGACAAACACTGTTTCCAGCTTAAAGAGTAGGATTGATAAAAAAAAGGTTACAGCGTATAATAACATTTTATCAGAAGAACAATATCTTGGTGGGGTGAAAAGTAACCTCCTTGACCGCCAGAATGCGCTGCTACTGCATAAAAGGTTAAGGTGCCTCGAAGTCCGTTCATATTTAGGCAGACATGCCAAATTTCAGTGCGATACTGTCTTTAGTTTTGTTTTGACAGCTGATTTTTGTTGACGTGTCAAGTATGGGCAAAAACTATTTTCGTTCTCTTTTAAAAAATTATTTTTTGAGAGGCAAAACGGCGAAGGAAACAAGAGAAAAGTTGGATAAATATTATGGGGCTAATGCTCCGTCAGATTACAGCGTCAAATATTGGTTTCGAGAGTTTCGTGGTGGTCGCTACTCCACTACCGATCAAGTCCGCAGCGGCAGGCCCTTCGATGCGGTTACAGAGGACAATGTCAAAAAAATCCATGAAATGGTGTTGGCTGACCGGAAAGTGAAGGTGCACGAGCTAGCAGATACCACAAAGATTAGTACTGAGCGCACACGCCATATTTTTTGCAATATTCTGCATATGAAAAAGTTATCCTGCCGCTGGGTGCGGCGCATGTTCACTCCTGACCAAAAACACGAACGCGAGAGTACTATCGGGCGGACTTTTGGCATCGATTGGTAACTGTTGATGAAACCTAGATCCACTGTTACACACCAGACAACAGAATGAGTGCCCGGCAATGGACTGAAGCCGGCACGATTGCTCCGATGCGGCCGAGGGAGGCTCAATGGGTCGGAAAGGTTATGACGTCGGTGTTCTGGGATTTTCATGGCATACTCTTCGTGGACTACCTCGAAAAAGGAAAAACCATCAACAGCGAGAATTACTGTGCATTATTGGAGGGATTGAAGACCGAAATCGCAGCAAAACGGCCTCACATGAAGCGAAAAAAAATTTTGTTTTTGATTAAAGGTGGCCGTGGCTCAGGTTATATTGAACTGGCTCCTAAATCGGAAGGCTCGGTGTTCGAATCCCAGCCTTGACCAAAAGACATTCACTTTTTCAGTCAACGAAAGTCTAGTGAGACGTGTAACAACTAAAAAAGGCCAGCTCTCACTAACAATTTAGTATCCCCATTGAATGTTGTATGCCACCCATGGAGCAAAGTGACCACTGAGCCCCCGAACATTTTCTTTCTCCCTCTGTCCAATTTTCCAAAAAATTTTAACATATGCCCAGGCATTATAAGTGCAATTATACCCACTTGAGTGTTAAGTTCTAAAAAAAAAAAGGGACTTGTTTGTACTTGTACTACATATTTCTCGCTCGTATCTCATTGCTTATGAGCCACTTGTGAACTTGGCTACATTTACAGCCTCCAGAACTTTAACCTCGTTACTGAGCTCGGGAATTTGATGGGTTTTTTGCATCCAGTTAGTCAAGTATGAACTGAGTGCGTAAGCACAAAAATATTCTATGTGTCGTATTCAATTAACAGTTTTATGGCTCGTTCACTTTAGAAATTCAACTAACACGATCACCAACCCCGTTCTTATTTTGCTCCACTCCATAATGATACATTTTGTACGCTTTGCCTGACAATTCGTCGCTTGGATTGTTGACTACGTATTACATCGTAGCTTAAAACATTTACCCGTCAGTGTGGCGACGTTCCAGCTTGAGATAAGTAGTTTATTTCTATAAGGCATCATATAACCCGGAAACCGTCGAGCTTTAGCACGAATACTTGGTACTATTGTGGATTCATCCATGTGTCGCTGGTGTGCATGAATGAATGAGTTTGTGTCTGACTTTACTTTTGCCCTAAAGATAGTTCTTACGTCTAGAAGCCGATTAAGCCTGTGAGCTGATACTTATGAAAGTAGTGAACAAGAATCGGGAAAACTGAATTTTGCTGCAAACTAGAATTAAGCTAAATACCCAAGGGCTTTCCAGCAAGAGTTATAACAGCCAATTCTATGATCTAAAGCGACATGGGTTGCTCAGAAAAATAAGTGTCAGTTTCCTGAGATGGGCAGGACATGTAAAACATATGTCTTCGAAAAATCTTCTATTTTCATTCCAAGTGAAAATTGTGTAGAAAAAAAACCTTGCCTTAAGTTAAAAAGCACCTTAACCAACTGGGAGTGCACAACTTAAGATAATTCGCCAATGACGGATTTAACTGGAACCGGTCTATTAGCTCAGACTTAGGACTACCACAAAATAAGAAGAAAAAATTGTATCAGAAACTCTCATTTTCGTTACAAATGAATTGATAAATTTGAAAGCAATGACAAAATAATAAAACTGCAACTTACCACAATGAAAAACTTTAAGGTCTTTTGAATTCAAGCATAAATACGCCATATTATCGTTGCCATTGAATCCGCTAACCGAAAATATGCTAAAAGCATCAATCATGAGTGTAAACTCGCCCAATTGATTGGGTAGAACTCGATTCTCTACATCACGCACCGGTGCAAACAGAGACAAAACACCTTTACCCACTGTTAGCTCAAAGGAGCATGTGCTCGTACTCATCGCTGGTACACTCTGATGGCTGCGTTTACTTCTCTTCTTTTCATATGTCGAATAATAGATACTCTCTGAGTCATTGTCCGATAATCCACTTTCACCTTCACCACCATCTGACGATGAGGAACGCTTTTGATATTTATAATCATCGTTGTCATAAGGATGAACCGGAGATGTCGATGGCACATACAATGAATCCATCATTCCAATATTAAGTAGACTTTGTTCTATCGTTGGTGCTGGTGGTGGTTTCTCTTTTCTAAGACAACTGGGAGAACTTGGCTCCCACATCAGTAAATCGGTATTGATGCGGTTATATATGATCTCATAGAGTTGTTTTGAACTGTAAACGAAGAGATGACATTGAAAATTAGATACTCATGTTTGCTTACAAAATAAAGAAAATGTTGGAAGCTTACCTCACTTGAATCACCGCTGTTGGAAGACTTATTTTTATCTGCAGCTTTGAAGTTTTCATAGCTGTTTCACAGAATTTTCGCATTTCTTGCTTATCACCAGGGAGGAGAATTGTTTCGCATTCTTCTGCGAAAAACAAGAAATAAATAAAATTAAGTCTAACTTTGGTGTAATCAGTTTAAAGAGGACACATACCTGTGTTATTATTGGGATGAGGTGTATCACTTTGACGACACACACGTTTAGAACTAAAGGGTACATATTCACGATTTCTACGTGCGTATAGACCACAGCCTTCTCCCGATGTCTCGCCACTATCACTATCTTCTGCACAGCACTTCAAAAGGGTATTAAGAGTTTTCTCCGAAGGGAACTCAATCGTTATTCTAGAAAAAAAAACCAACAAAACATATCGTTTTTGTAGGATTTAAATTGAGATAAACTTACTTGGGATAGTCCACGTTAGACTCGTTCAATGTTGGCACACTATTATTTACCAAATTTGACTTGAGGATATGAATTCTAGGAACCGTTGCACTCTCCTTTAGACAATGAGAAAAAAAAAACACAAAACAAATTTAACACAAAACCAACTCAGTAACGGATTCTCGCACTCACCACATAGTAGACATCAATTTCATTGGCGAGAAATTCGAACATTAGTGAGGTGAACTTCATGCGGAATTGGTAAAACGAAAATAATAACAAATCTGGTCGAACATTCTGTTTCCACCAGGGTATTCGATTGGGATCATGCAACGGTCGACTGTCCGCAATGGGGAATCGTAACCTAACATTCAGTATAGACGAGGACACATTAAATTCTTTTATAGGATCCAAATGACGACTTTCATTCTTTTTTATTTCCTCAGCGGGTGGCGGATCTATAGTCGCATTAAATGGTGAAGAACAGAATATCGCCGATAATCGATCATAGATAGATATATCCATTTCAACCGTACACTTATCTAAATTAAATTCAAACTCTGTTCGCGGTGGAATGGGCATTTTCCTTTTTCTGCTATTAGGATTCGACGTTGTTGTCGTTTTCATTTTGATTATCAATTCTGGACGTTTATGGAAATCTTCATCGATAATTTCTGTTCGATCAAAATCCAATAATGGCACTGTGATGCCTTCTAAGACTTCATCTAGATCTACTTGTGTCATCGAAATCGTAAACCTCATGACTATTAGACTTTTGTTGCGCTGCTGTATTCCCTCTGCTATAAATGGAGCTGCTCGCAATTTTAAATGATTCCTTTGGCATGAAAAATCAACCAATCCAGATCTCTCATCAATACATGAGAAGAAATAATTAGAAAGTTCCAAAAGTTTTGTTTCACTTTCCTCACTCAGTGGACTGCCTATTGTCTCTGTGCTGCTACAGGGCAGAAGGATATCTTCATGCAAGATAACTGCCGTCACCGATGCCAAACTAATATTAAAATTAGAAATATCCCCACTTGCTTCCAGATTCGGCGCTTTGCGGGCAAATTTCGATGAACACGTTGTTGTGGTACTACTGCTCAGAGAACTGTTTACAGACTCACAGTAACCGCTGCCAATTGTCGATTGACCATCATCCATACTGTATGCTGTTGAACCTCGTCTTGTAGAGCACGCAGCATTGCGAAAATTATTATAATCATCTAGAGTTTCACCCCAATTGCCCTGACCACCTAATATTCCAGTCATGTTTGAGCTAAAGCTCTTATTAGATGTTCCCGCTGATTGTTCTTGTGATGGATCAGTACGACCAGCAGTTAACATTTCTTTTGATTCGGCCTCAATCAAATATGCATCACAGAAATTTGTCACCAAATGAACTTGGCGTGGCGTTGCGAACACATACAAAGCACCAAATTGGATATCTAGAGAAACTTTTGGTCCAGACACATCCTCTGCCTGTTTCATCTTTATTTTAATCTCCTGCTTTCCATCGATTCGAACAATGGGAATGCATTTGGAATTGAAAACCTCAATTGTAGATGCTGTACTTTCATCCTCCGGATCAGTGTCTTCGTCTGCAGCGCAACCTGTCGGTGTTCTTGAACGACGTGAAAATTCAGATGAACTCGAACATTGTGATGTACCCATTAATGAATCTTGTGTGCGTTTTAAACTTTCTGTATATGATAATTGACTTTCGCTGGAGATCAAGCTATAGTATGGCTCATTACAGCTTGCGTCTAAGTCTAAATTCCTTGTTGTGTGAATTGCACTTTCGGCCAGAGGTTGCTCTTTTAGGGGATTATTTGGTTGTGAAACTTTAAATTCCTCTGTATATATTGTAATGCCTTCCATACTGATGCTGTGTGTGGCAAATGTAGAAAGTGTATGAAGGTTTTGAGCTCCATCACCGGCGCCATCAACCTCATCTGAACTTCCATATTGATCTGACTGAGCATATGATCCCTGTAACGAGCCCTCACTGCCCGCTTCATTTTTATAACTCAAATTACCAATTTTAACTATTACAGCTGTGCCCTGGTTACTATTCGGTGGAAGGTATTCCAGTCTTATTTCTGAATTACGACATTTTGCCTTGATTCTATTAAGAACTGCAACGAAAATGACCAACATTTAGAGTTATGGTAGAGAAAGTTAGTAAAGATTTTGTTTGACTCACCACTATCGATAGTTTGAGCAAATTTTTCCAGACCTTCGATCGAATTATTTTGTGCATTAAATTTAAAGTCATCCTCATCTGTGACATGTTTCTCAAGACACTCTTGTGCCAATTGCATTGAACTACTTACCGATGACCACATTGACTCGAGCATGGAACTGCCATCGGTTTGTCGTTGCACTGGACGTAAAGAAATAAATAAATCGCTCACTTCGATTGAGCTGTCATTGGTCGTAATTGCATTCCATGGTACTGTGACTGTAATGAGGCCGATACGACCTCCGGTTACTTCTACTCCCCATCCTTGCATTTCGCAAAGCTCATTTAAAGCCTGAAAAGAAAAGAAAGCAAATGAAAATTAATTTAGTAACTCTCGGGTATTGTTAATAATCTCTAAATGAGAATCCAAATAAATCACTAGTAGATTACTACTCTGCAGGTCGTTACACTATGTGGATTGGTGTGACTGATGATGATAAAACCAGAACTGCGTGTTGGAGGTTGAGATCTAGAAAGTGATAACAAAGCTGGGAATAAGCTATGTGCTCACACATGCATATATGTAATTAGTTTGGGATTTAAACCGATTACAGTCGAACACCTGCCACCAGACAGATGAATGTTTTGCTAATATTTGTTCAGATAAGCCATCGTCACAAAATGAGATATTTAGACATAAATGTTGGCGGTAATGACTATACGCCCGTTTAAAGAAGGGATTTTACATTTTTAAAAAGAGCACTGAGTGCCATCCCAGATTATTGCTGGGACTCAGCCATTCTTCGTATTCAAATCCTTTTAACTTTTTGAGCGTGTCTATGAAGGTACGTTAACGGGGAACGAGTTTTAGATTGGGACTCTTTGTCGAAGGTGCGTTTGGCAGTGGCCTTTTGTTGGACGATTCTTCCTTGATATCCGAATTTTTTTATTTTAAACAATACACTCAAAGATTGCTTTCAGCCTTTTGACAACTCAGAGATGCTTGTGTCTGGTCTATGCGGCATTGATACGACATATTTAAGAGGATTTGCTTCTGTTGTGATGAGTTTTTACGAAAAAAACGTTTCTCGACACCAACAAACTTATATGATTCTTAAACGAGGTCGACGAGAATACTTAATCTACCTAATCGGAGATTTATTTAACCTTAACGCCTGCAAGCCATAACAAGAGGTATAGACGGTAAGAACACTGATGAAAGAGAAGGAAAACTTTCGTCTGCATTGATAAACAGGGTGCATTTATGGCCTTACTCAATCATTTAAGCCTCAGAAATAGAGTTCTCAGAATCTAAGGCACATATCCATCTAGTATGTTCGAGGCCTAAATTGGAAACAATTTTAAACAAAGATTAATTTCTTAATCGATACGTTAGCAGAGCTCAAGAAGGTCGAGCCTGCCTTGTTAAGCATCAAATAGACCAGGCCTCAGCCGCTTTATTATTCAGATCAATTTCATTTTCTTCATTGAGTTTCAATCAGCTGGATGAGGGTTAGCTGTGAGCATATCATTGAAGCATTTGGCTGAAATTTACATTTCATTAGGGGCAGGCCAATATTGCCTCCTTCTCCTCCTCCTTTTATTGGGTTATTCAATGGCTACAAATCTTAGAACAACTTCCAGTACGACTTAAGACGATGTGGCAACTCATCGATTGCGACACGCACTTCATGCATGGGGAAATTGTCCACTGCGCGGACAAGGGCTCGCTTCAACGACTCAATATTTAAGTGTTGAGTAGAGCAAGCCATGCACTCTAATACGGACTAAAACTTGTTATCCAACGGGTTGAGGTCTGGACTATCAGCTGGCCAATCATCCGTTAATACGAGGGCGGGTCAATAAGTCCGTGACTTTTGGATTAAAACACAGATTTTTTGATAAAAAAATAATTTTATTTTTCAACGTAGTCTCCCTTGAGCTCTATACACTTTGTCCAACGCTTCTCCAATTTTTTTATCCCTTCCAAAAAAAATGATTTGTCGAGGTCCTCAAAATAGGCCTTTGTTTGCGAGATGACTTCATCATTGGAGTCAAATCTTTTTCCACCAAGCCATTTCTTCAGGTTTGGGAACAAGAAGTAGTCGCTCGGAGCCAAATCTGGAGAATAGGGTGGATGAGGGAGCAATTCATAGCCCAATTCATGGATTTTTGCCATGGCAACTGCACATGTGTTTGTGGTCGACTGTGAGCAAACGCGGCACCCATCTTGCGGAAAGCTTTCTCATGCCCAAGTGATCATTCAAAATTGAAACCACTGAGCCATGCGAGATCCCTACGGCTTCCACAATCTCTCGCACTTTCAATCTTCGGTCGGCCAACACCATATCGTGAATTTTTTCGATTGTTTCGGGTGTAGAGACCTCAACTGGGCGTCCAGGACGTTCGGCATCTTCAGTGTACGGCCACAACGAAATTCAGTAAACCACTTTTTTACCATTGAAATCAATGGTGCAGAGTCCCCATAGTATTTATCAAGCTTAGCCTTGGTCTCGGTAATGGTTTTTTTTCGCAAGAAATAATGCTTAATAACACACGAAATTCACTTTTTTCCATTTTCTCCTCAAAATAGTGAGTAGTCTGATAAAAATAGCTGTCAAACACAAACTAACTGACGCAGCAAGTTTAAATTTTGACAGGAGTCAACTGACAGATGCCTGTTGACAGGAGCAGTGTTGCTGTTTCAGTAAAGAGGTCAGAAATTCAAAAAGTCACGGACTTATTGACCCGCCCTCGTATGAAGTCCGGAACGTTGTTTTTGAGACACAGTTGAGTCGTTTTTGCTTTGTGAGCTGGAGTCTTGCTGGAAAGTCCATGGCTTGTTGTTGAATATTGATTGGTTGAGAGACTTCACAATGGGTTCCAAGACGGTCGATTGATATACTTTGGCCGACGTTTTCACTCCTTTCTCGCAGAAATGGAGCTTGGTATCGTCATCTCCCCACCATACCATTACAGACGCGGGATGGTGGGGTCTTTGAATGCTTCTCTGGATGACCGAAGATTTTCTCGTCAGTAAACAGAATTTGTCTGTGAGCGTTCTTCGCGTACCGGCTGAGTAACGCTTTCGATCTTCGCTTGCGTTTTTCCTTCAATGCAGCCGTGAGCAGGTGTCCAGTGTATCGCTTGTACGCGCTGAGTCCTAAATCTTCTTTGATAATGCGAGACATGGATTTTTGCGAAATTCGCATTTCCCGCGACAAGATTTTCTGTTTTCGCAGCGGTTTTCGGTCGATTCGTTTCTTTACGGCTTTGATCGCTTTCGGAGTTCTCACAGTGCGCGGACGGCCGGATCTTTGACGGTCTCGTACTCCACCGGTATCCTCAAACAACTTCTTAGCACGATACACAAAATTGCGAGTAATTCCAAGCGGTCGAAACTTACTAAAAATATCCCTTTTTTTTAACTACAACAATACGATTTTCGATGTCGCCCCATTCCATGATTGTAAGCAATTAATGTCAAAAACTTTTTAAGTCCGAATGAAGCGTAAATATCAACTGTCAAATCGCAATCAATACGAAATGGATGCGCCCGGTGTTGCATTCGTAATGAGTGAGTTCAGTTGTATACCAGTATTTATGACTCGACTAGGTAGGTTTGCTTTGAACATCTGTAACTTTATGCCGACTGAGAAGCATCGAGACAAATGCATGAAACGCATATCTGTGCTTGAGTATATGTTTTATGCCGTGGATTTGTAAGAAACAAGTTAATAAGTTGCACTCGCCCACAAAAAGAAATATACGTATATTGTTTTTAAAGCCAATTCGTGGCAAGAAAGTGAGAAAACTGTGGGGCTTTAGATTATCCCGGGTGAAATGTGTTATATCTTTTAACGCCATTTGTAATTGAACATTGACGATCTGTTTCTAAAATGAAAACGCTCCCGAGCTCGACATTTTCACAATGATGGGAGATCTTAAACAAGATTGGCAACGAAAATCGTCAATAGGGCATATAATAGGAAAATATTTGGTTCCCAATAGCGATCCCGCAATAGTAAAAATTTCAGAAGCTGTCTCTACTCTCTCTGGAGTTTGGGAACCATTATGGGACTTAAATTGGTGTTAGAACTATTGTAAAATAGAACTTCTCGCTACATTTGCAAAGTGTAATCGGGAGAATAGAGGTTATGAACATATTCGACCAAGTAAATATAGACGATAGATGAAACGTGAATGAGATATCCCGCCTTGAGCTTAGATCACAGCCGCTTTAGGTGTTGGAAATAGATGATCTTCAAATCTGATCTACAGTGTAGTTGGTGCAAGTATTCCAAAAATCAGATGCATATAGCTTAAGACAACATCCTCTGCAAAGACTGCAAGGTACTTTGCTAGTCACGATTGAAGACTAACTCAGAAATGTCGAATAATTACTTCATTGGGGCGATGAGTACACGATTCCTATAAAATTGTCGACGCGCTTAAGACACCGTGTCAGTGCACAATCTGAACTGGCTCGAAAGTATGTAGCAGATCGATTGGCGTTGCCTAGAGAGATGACAAACGAATTGTTATTATAAATGAACTTTGAGATGGATGCTAAACTGGACCAACGAGGTTTTCAAATCCGTAAAAGGATTGCTTTCACCCATTATTTAACGAAAAATTCCCGCGCAGTATCATTTACTTGAATGTTGTGCATGAAGACGCTACAGCAAATTTTACAGAAGGCGATAATAGGAAAGCAATGTAAAGAATGAAGCAATAGCTTAAGAATTGATTTAAAAAAATGATGAGAGGAGATCAACCTCTTGGGCTAACTAATGAGAATTCCCTGCAGAATGGTTTCAAGATCCAAAGATCCCGTGTACCCCAAAACGTCACAGAAACGTGTGAGAAACACAATATGATATGAGCAGATATACACACATACTTAATGAAAAAAGAACTTAATTATAGAAACTGACAATTAACAGACCATTCTCAGTCCGCAAATTACAAATGTCGATTGATGTTCGCCAACAGCCCACTTGAGAGTTGGCCAATTTTTTGTTGTCGTAGGAGCTTCAAACTAAAGTACAATAGAAGTTCAAAAGCGCCATTTGTGTCATTTTCAATGCAATTCTTTCCCATTCTCTATACGGTTTAATTATCAAATTATGCGAATGATACAATCATGTAAACGAAGATATTAATTATCATCAGACAACAAGTAGACAATTCAACTTAACGCACAGTTTTCATTTAAGTGGACAATTTGTTGCCAGTAATTAGTTCAAGTCTAAAAAAAAAAAAACAAAATTGCAAAATAACATACAATTACCAAATACGCACATCATGACTCATAAATCGAATTACGAGTATAACTCTGCTAATTGTTATTCCCGATAGTGTAATCATTAAAATTTAAACAATTTATTTGAGTTAATTCGATAGCAATTAAATTTGAAATTACTAATAAAATATTATGCTAATGGATGCAAAGTGATGTGTTAAGGGGAAAACTAGAGGGTGGGCGGCCAGGCACGACAGATGCTGGTTATTTTCGTTCTCTGATTCTAGACTAATACGAGTATTTCTGGTTTCTGGTGAATGGGCAAGAGTGGATAATGGTTTGGAATCAATCGATAGTGAAAATGAATTTTGCACTCAAAATTCATTGATTCAATTATGATAAAGCGATTAGAAAGGATTTTCGTCCTTATGTGTGAGTATTGATACGGATACTCTGGGGTAAACGAAGTGATTAGCCAGCAATGGCAATGGAAATCGACTGAAGCATTGAGCAATTGTTTGAAATTTTCTTTGAACAGCTCATAAACTGTCTACTTGATGGGTGTACGTAAGGAATTTTGAAAGGATATTTTGACCTATTCCAATTAAAGCCACACACAAATCACTATAGAGGATTATCAATTGAATAGTTGCCCTAAGTCTAAGTTTGTTATGGCGATTGCTTCAATGTTACATAGATTCATGGGATTGCGATACTTAAACCTGCAGGGGGTCAACCCAATATTTCTTAGAAGACATTCTCCCATGGGAATAGACAATACGAAATCAACCCACAACTTCACTTAGAGCCAATTCGTTTTTAAACACGTTATACAAACTTCTAAGCCATGTTATGCCATATTGCATAACAAGTCGACAAGTTGACTGCCGACCTCGACGAACAAATTACGAGAAGGACATAGGCTTGTCCGGAGGAGAAAAAGTACAAAAAAGCGGGTTTTTATTGACGATTCGAATGATGTTATGAGTCTGTGGCTAATTCACACAATCCCGTGTCTTTAAGTAACCCCTCCACAGAAAGAAGTCTATGGCGATCACATCTAGGAATTTTGCGACCCATTGTCAATGGCAAAACGCGATATCAGACGCCCGGGAAATGGTTGTGGGTCGTGCAGTATGCGCCGTTGCTTCGTCCTCAACCACATGCCATCCAGTCCCAATTCTCCTAATTGAGAATTGATAAATTCAGCATAGATCTATAGTACTCGTATTCACGTTCTCAAAACAAAAATTGTCAAATGACTGCTCTTACCGTAAACAGCGCACCATGCAGAGAGCTTAATATGGCTTAATTTGCCTTTGACCCAAATAGTTTAGGCGCTATCTACAATTAACATCCATCAATTGATGAACTGTCTGCACTTTGTAAACAAACATCTTCAAGTCTATCAAAATGCGCCCCAGAGACGTGCGTGGAATTGTCAATTGCGTGGCAAGTCGTCTGGTCAATACGACAGCTTCAGCCATTGCAGCGATATTCTCGCCCAAACTATACGTACGAAGCCTTTCAAAGCTTACTCGGTTCCATGTTGTTCCAGTGTTTAAGGGTCGTACGGCTTAACGCCGCATTAAACGACCAGTGAGAGCCCGAAGGCCGAAAAACAGGCTCAAAATACAAGTTGCGCCAAAACCACTGACGAACTGTTTTAACATCGTGACATTCCATTACCTATTCATAAAAATTCTTATTTCGTTTGCTCTTAAAATGTTAAAAACTATTTGACACTCGACGCTATTTGTAAAACTTATAGCACCTTCTGATAGGGTCATATATGATGGTCAGCCTAGTATGTAGATTGTAGAATTCGGAGTTAAGCAGACGACCAAAAAAGGCTTTTCGAAAGAAAGAAACATATCTTTAAAATTCCAACAAAGACAAGACTTGACAATGGACTTTCATTCAAGCTATGGAGTAACAAGGGCCAGAACCATTACAGAAACTCTCTACAAGACCTTAACCATTTCACATAATATTAAACTGCGACCTTAACTTGAATTTTTTACTCGGTCACTTTATGAAAAAGGTTCTTCGGAAAATAATTGATTAGGTTTGCATTGATGATATACTCTTGTAAGTAGATAAGAGGTGAGAGATAAGGTGTGGACTGTACCTAGTCACTTAACTCATTGTCATATTTTGCCGACTTCGATCGTCGAGAGAATGGCCAACTTTTCCGTGGCCAGAAGGTTCTCACTTCCGGAGTTTCGGCATTATCTATTAAATGGGTTAACCATGTCAGACATGTTTTGTTTTCTTAGTGTATTTTCTAAAAATTGAGCCCAGACTTTCTAGCATAGCATAAGATAGCGAGTTCAACTATTGCACCACAATTATTATAAGTGCCTTAGCGAGTAGAGACGGGATACCTGGGACGCGTGGAGCCGTATATACTCGTAGCTTTAGGGTTCAACACCAAATGCCCGATTTAAGTTAGTATTAAGAAGCCAAAAAAGCCAACACCAGTTTAAGTGGTGGCACAGTTTAAGGCCAACTAGTGTTTCAACTAACAAGCCTCCCCAGTTAGCTCGGTCCTCAGCTACTAAATTTTTATTTAATCAAAATATGCATCGGTGACATCTATGTGATTCGAGGTTCTTCCGTTTTTTAAAAGGGCTGTTCAGACGATAAAAAAAAAAGTGATAGTCCATTGGAGAAAAATAAGGAGAGTAGGGTGAATTGGGAAGAATTTCAAACTGTAGCAATTTTTGCACCTTTACGAGTGAGTTATGGGCCTTTCACTGTCATGCTAAAGGATTGAGCAATGCCACTTTTAAGTCACTATTGCTTGCGCGTGGAATTGATGCTTAAAAGGTCCCTCAGACTAAGACCATAACCTTTTCTGGCTAAAGACCTTGCTTGGGGCTTATTTTGGTCATTCGTCTGCATCCAACCAATATCCAAGTTTTCTACGGTTGTCATACAGAATTCTGTTTCTTCGCAAGTAACCCGGTTGAAAAACGGTTCTTAAGCTAAGCAATTTACAGCCTTCTTACCGCGGTGCTTTAAAGGTCTCTCTCAGTTCATGGGCTACCCACTCGCGAGTTTCTTTGCCTTTCCCTATAAGTGGAAGGTGTCGACTTATTATCATCGGGGAAATTCCTGTGTCTAGTGCAATGTCTGGCACCGATATCGTTGGCCTGTTTTCAGATTTCCCCGTCATTCGTTTTGATCCAGAAAATTTCAGAAAGTAATAGAAACTTTTGAAATCAACGTCGAAGGGTGAGTTCTAGACTAGGCTTAATGCTTATCATTAATGATTCTCGCTGCTGCATATGCATTATGCCCCTGTTTAAATTCATATAAGAAGAGAGTAGGCTTATAAGCCGTTGTAGAAGAATTCGTCATTACGCGGGGCGCGCAACTAGAAAAGACTCAAACGATACAATTAACTGAAGACTAGCCGAGCTAGTGAACATTATAGTGTGAAACAAAGGTTCACCATAACTTCCTTTATGACATTTTGATAGATTGTAAATCATGTCTAACAAACAGTGTTACAACAGTCTTGCTGTCGCCTACGAAACTCCTAATGCCATGTATTCAAAAAAATTCAAATTCGTCTCCTAAAGCCTTATTAGCCTTTCGAGTATAATTGTCATACATATATAAGAGTAACTACCTCCCTCAGCTTCAGGAGCTATTCATGTCATTTTAGTTGGACTCAATATTGTAGATCAGTTGGTTTACTTCTCAATTGGTTGGATAGTGCTGAATAATAATTCCTAATGTATTTGACTTTGTGGTGTTGCTCTGATCAAAATTCTGGCTGTCTTATTGCCGACGACAACAATGGTTGTTTGACAATGGAGGGGCTGTTTGAAAAGCAGATTTCGGTTGAAAGTTCAGCGTTAATGAATTCTTTTTTAGCAGAAATGTAATACTCTGGTTGGATATTTAATCGGTAGACATAGCTCTAAAACGTCAGAAAGGAACTTGCAAATAACATTTCATTTATTAAATCGTCAATTTGAAAAAGGCATTTGATAGTGCCTACAAAGAATATATGTATGCTGGTATAATTATTCAATTAGTCGACAGTTCTTAACTACGACTTTATGCTGAATCCATGAAATGAAATGGTCTGCCAACTTGAGTTAATTCAAATCGTGTAGATAGCTATGTACGAGTATGTTCTGCAGGATTACCCGCGAATGCAGTGGATACCCTTGAAACCACAGCATATATACGGCTGGAATACTGCCAGTTTTTTTCTATTAAAACATTCAGGGAAACGTCATAAAGTGCTTCTCTTTTCTAATGGTAGAAGGAAGTTATACCAAACTAACGACTTTAAAATTGGTCAAATGCTATGTGAAATGTTGCACGACATCTGTTGCTATCGCATATACACATGCAACCATTTATCTAAAGTAGTTTGATATGAAATTGTTACAGAACAAACAAGACACAATTTTTTTTTGTTAAATATTGGATGGATTGTTGACCAAAGTTAGTTTGAACATGAAAAACTTTTAATAGGTTGAGTTTACCATCATTTCAGAATCAACAACTTTTGTGGAAAGTTCTTAAGTCTTAAACAACAAATGGTTGAATAAAAGAGATTGGGCAACGGTTGAACTTTTAAAAGAAGATCCATCAGAAGAGCAACTTGAAATATGAAGGTCAGGTGAGTTCGGTGTTTATAATTATATAGCGTCTTTAATTGACTTAAAACACGTTTTCGGAGTTTGAGTGAAGTCCCTAAAGGGAAGAAGTGCAATGCAGGAGCAAGGTTTGAAAAGAGGCTATTAGAGAGGTTCTTAACGCGAAAAATGCTTATGCCAGGAGGAAGATAAGTTTCTTTCTAACAGATTGATGTTAGTTGGCCTTATACAACTGTGGTGTGGATTCAGTACATAGATTTGGGTTGTAAACACAATCTCGAACATACAGCCCTTTTGCATAAGTAGAGATCAATCAGAGCCTTTTTGTATTTCCCTCTGGAACATTTTTATTTGCTGTTCAAAATAAGGCAGAACTAAATGTCTGCCATTTAAATCAAGGCGGTCATGATGACTGAGAAAACCTGCTGTGCAAACATGAGAATATGTTGCGCGCAAATGGCATCAGGAGGCAACGACAGATCCTTCCGGCATAAAGCAGACAAATCACATCCCATACATATCAATTAAGGCTCGGATTGCAGCGGCATCAAATTTGAAAGCCCAATATCATGTAAAGAGGAAGGAAGTGCAGTATCGTGATAAAAATTCACGTCTGACACTACACAACGTACTGGCCTCGAAAGGTAAAGAAGCACAGCATTACAAAAGATCTGGTGGTCGGAGTTCTAAACAACATACAGTGAAAACTTCAGATGCTAAATAATAATAAAGGCGACAACGTCATGTCCCAAGTTCCAAAAAGGGTGCTGCAGCAACAAATTATCGAATTCGATATAGGCCTCTCAGCAATACAGAGATAGTACCCGCTATCAGATCTCTCAAAAGAAATAAAGCGGTAAGCTGCCGAGTTTTTTCAAACGGCGCCAACTACATCGGCAGTGTCACTCCAACCGCTAATCTTTAAAGCGTGGACAAATAAGCGGTTTGCGGAGGAGTGGAAAAGAGGCACAACCATTAAGCTGCGTAAGAAGGCAAATTTGGTGGAATGTGGAAACTTTAAAGGAATATCGATCCCCCCTGCTGAAGCCAAGATAATAGCTAAGAAAGTTCTAAAGCGGATAAGAGAGAATCTAGACCCTACATTCGATGCGGAACAGGCTGGATTTCGGATTGGATACTCTTGAGTAGATCAAATCAACACTTTTCGAAACATCAATGAGCAATGCGCCGAGTTCAGGTCTCCGCTGCATCTTCTGTTAATTGACCTTGAAAAGTCTTTCTATAATTCGAACAGAGACGCTATCATGATAGACTTGTGTAGGCAAGGTATCCTGGAAAAACTTATATCTACTAAAGAGGGCGGTAAGTGTCATGTTCTGAACAATGGTAATGTGCCGGAAGACTTTGAAGTCATAGTAGATCACGTAAGGGCTGTATACTCTAGCCATTGTTATTCCTGGTAGATATCAGTGAGGTCTAAACAATTGAGGTAAACAACAACATTTTACCTCAAACACCCGGACAACCCTGATGATGCACATAAAATAATTGATCTTCATTAAATAGCACAAAATGTGCTAGTTGAGCCAAACTAAATAGAGCTAACTATAAAAACGAAAAAAATGAAGGCCCTAAGCATTTGAAACTCCGACGCTCAACTCAACATTGCCAAACAACAGGTCGAAAAAGTCGAAAACGTTCTATATTATGGAAGTGTGGTCTCAGACGACGGTGGCACCGAATTCGATATGGCCAGCAGAATCGGTAAAGCTAGAGATGATAAAAAAGATACAAAAAAAACATTGTCTAATATTCTCCGAAAATCCCTACTTTATTGAAAAGAGTAATCCTTCCGAATAATTCTGGAATATTATTTCATTAAGCTGATTGCATCAGCTGCCTTGACAGTAATCATCGCCTCATCCCAATTGTTCAATACATTCTCCATGGTTTCGGCCCCTATTTCAACTAATAGTTTGACCAATATCGTTCTCGAGGGCCTGAAACAATCATCTTTGGATTGTTTGCTTAGCATCGATATTTAATGGCACCCCAACAAAAAAAAAAAAACGTTAATTGACGTCAAATCGCAGCTCCATGGCCCCCCAAAGCAACATTTCCAAAACGAGTGATAACACGATTATTAAAGTTAATGTACTATAAACCAATTGTTGGACGGCTTGGACCCTATTTTGATGCGCCTATATCTCACCAAATCCACAATTTCTGGCAATAAAAAATCGATTATCATGCCTCAGTGGTGATCTCCATAGACCGTAACATTTCTTCCACTATCGTCTTGGAAAAAAAAATGGGTCAATATCAGTCATGCCGACACTCCAAAAACCTGACCAAACAGTCATATGTTCAGGATGCATTGGCCTCACTATGGCAACGTGTGGATTTCCACTTCAATTGAAAAGATGAATTTTTAACCAAATTTGTCGTAACTTCCGAGCTGCTCTAAGGCGCAAAAATGAGACATAAAGAAGCGAATGGTCTTTGGTTTAATTCCTGAGTCAATTGAGCCTTGTAAACAATTACTCATAATCCGACATCTTTATGCAAAATTCTCCTCAGGCTAGTGTGACTGATGATCAGTTGCTGAGATCTTTGACACGCTCACGTTTTCGAGTTTATACGTACTGCTTCAGCAACAACTGCAATATTATCCGTTGAGAGCACAGGACGAACGCGGAAATATGTGTGGTAATCAATCAGCAAACCAGTCTCACCAACTCTCTTCACAAACTTGCGTACACCAGCTTCAGTTGGTGTATTATTTCGAGCGAAATTTCTTTTCAAAAATCGCACTGTTTCGTCAACACAACATCCATTTCGAAAATCCAATGTTCCCAAACCTTGTTTCAATGTAATTCGATCCATTTCGCTTATAACGCTAAGTTTCTGTCAATTTGTTGAGCTCATAGAACTGTCAGTGTCAAATTAACATATGACTCAAAAAGATAGCAACGGATGATCCTTTATCTAGGAGGTTAACAAGTTTGTCACTCGGAGGCTGCAAACCTTCGTAAATATCTACGTAAGATCTTTTTTTTTAGCCAAGCTGCATCTCTAACGAGCACCTTTATCTGATAACGGATCAAGAACCCTAGGTGTCACCACACGGAGGAGGAAGAGTCAGTGGATCGATCACAAATCACAGCGTGAAAATGGCTCTATTGTGAAATGTTCCATGCTGGCGAATCCACTAACACATCCAGCCAGAAGAACCGGTAGCAAACAGGACGAAGAACAATCGAATAACAAGAAATCGATCGAGACTAGTAGGAAAGGGCTGAAGTGAGTTGAAACGAATTGCAAAAATCCAAACAAGATAGTGCGCAGGCGTTCATAACAGCCTATGCCCCTCGAGGTGTGACAGGATTTAAGTAAAATGAGTAAGTGGGTATCACGCGCTAGGCCAACTAAAGGCAAAAACCACTCTGGTCAACCTAAGTAAACAAGTGAAGTGACGGTACGTACAATGGAAAGACTTCCATATGGGCAGTAGCAGAAGATAAGTCAGTGTCTTTTTTAAGCACTGCATACTAACACTTTAGAAATGTCTTTTAATTTTCTGGGCTCTCGTGAATTCTACTACATGTTGTCATTTTTGTCACATCCGAGCGGGGCCTACGGTTTATCGCCGAATCCGAACGGCACTCCTTAGAAGCTTTTTCGTAGGCAATTTAACTTTCGGGAATTTGCCATTGCCCGCCGAAAGGGTGATGAAGATTCGAAAAATTGTTGGCAATGTCGTAGATCGAACCACGGACCCTCTGCGTAATAGCCCCATGAGCCAACCATCGCCGCCTACAAAAACACTTTTCTTTCAATCAGCAAACAAAGAAACACCGACCTTATGAGTTTGAGTCTGTGTCATAATTGCAAAGTAATTCCCAAGGAATAAGGTCAAGTATAAATAGATCTTGACTCATTAATATTTTTTTTAATTAAAAATAAATTATATAATCCATCTGCAAGAATTTAATTAAGACGACAATGGTGTAGAAAGAAAGAGTGCAATCGAAAATTGGATGTCAATTTACGACATTTTCGATGGAAAATTTTTCCATTTTTCCATTTTTTCAAGAGAAATTTTCAACTGCATTTGTGCGCAGATTGGTGGGGCATTTATGGAAAATTTCAAGCCACACTGTATCGTGTACTAAACGAAATCTAAAACGGTCTATTGCATCAGCTGTGTTCGGCTTAGCATATTGTTTTTTTTTTTTTCTTTTTTTGGTATTTTCGTATAATTGCCGATAATTTTTTTTTGTCCAAAAATAAATATAAAATCATAATCAACGCAAGATTTATTGTTTGTCCTTCACCCAGCTACCGCAAAATAGAAAATAAAAAAAATAAAAATGGAAATAAGAAAAATAGCAAACATATTCCAATGATAAGGAAAAGCTTTCTAATCGGATCATTTGTCTCGCAGATAAGACAGGTAGTCGGCAGTTCCTCTTTGAATATTTGTTTCTTTTTCCAATTCACTGGTAGTTTGCTTTATTTTTTTCTTTGAAATTCTTTTATCATTTTATTTACGTTTCAAATTGTTTCTATAAATAAAAGCATACACCCTAAGTCTACCTTGAGGTATGTCGATTTATAGTGCAAAATCCGAACTGATTGTGGCTGTTATCAAAATTGTATGTAGGTCAACGCCATCAATAGTAAATCTTGCCAAACGTTCTAGACTTGGGTCGGTCTATAGACGACAACACATCGCGAACCTAATGTCTGCTTTCCTAATCGGATGTGTTGTTTCCCCAGACATATGAACACAAAGTATGTACTCGTATGTTACGAGTAGCATTGGGAATCCATTGAACAACAAAACTGTTGTTGTCATTGTTCTAGTCTAGTTATTGTTCCAGACCAAGGGCTCCTTAGACGTAGTTGGGTAGGAATGCATATTGCAGTTAGAATTTGTAGTGCGTGTTTACATCGCTGGCTGATAAGTGGTAATCAATTGTTACGTTCTAGTCAGGGCAACTAATTAATGATGCTATCTTCCGCTGAGGGTGCACTATTCTCTTTTAATTTTTTTTTTTTTTTTTTTTTTTTATAGAAGCGTCTCCTGCAGCGACCACCACCATAGGAGCGCACACGAGTATTCAACAAGACGACACTCAAGTGTCAATGATTTAAATTTAGAAAACAATGCACCCACCATCGATGTACCTCGTGGACAGATAATGTGATAGACGCAATATTCCTTGTGACGCCTCACACCGGATTCTATCATTTGGCTTTGCTTGGAATGTATTTTTTGATTTTTTTTTTCATTTTTTCTTTTTATTGAGACATCAGAGAGTGATTTCGAAAAAAAAAATGTTCGTGCGATTTTGTGTAAATTTACGCAGTGCGCGATACTGAGGGGTGAGGTGCACTGTATTGGTGCTAATTATGTGTTATGTATCAATTTTGTTGAAATTCGAGCGCTTTGATCGACCAACTGTCGGTTTATCTTTCAGATATTTGAACATAGTGCCATTAATGAGTTTGCAAACGAACCAAGTCATCAAATTGGACTATTCATTTTCGATGTACTTGAACCTATCTATACTCACAGCTGTTTGCTTTTATATGGTTGTTATCTTTTTTGGAATTTTCACAAGTAATTTGGAAGCCGGTGGTTTCATATGAAATGATAAGAGTTGTGCCTTCAACCCTTGGAGATATACCTTTTTTGATTAGAGGAAATGTGTGCTTCTATTCAGCTGTGCAAGCTTGACCCAAGTGATCTTTTAGATTAAAATACATTTATTATCTGCTTGCAGTGAATTTTATAGAGTCTTAGTCATGTTGGATTATCTGATTCTCCCAGCTGAACAACGAATAGCTGTCACATTTGTCTGGCTAGTGATTGTTAAATTGCGAAGTACAAGCAGCTTCACACGTACCCTGGTTTTCAACTATGGACGGAGGTCTTTTTTGTTTGTCTGGCAAACTTGAAGATTTAAGAGATCATGACCTGGACGATTCAACTTAAGTAAATGCCAAAATCCTCCTAGGACCATGTGTGACAGTATCGGGTCATCCAATTCGTGGGCCGGATTTGATACCCTGTTTCAATCACATACGTCAAACTGAACTGTCATCTGAGAGGGTAGCCGCTGATTTGCCATTTTTAAATACGGAACGTTTAACAATCGCTGAACGTGTCAAATTTGTGAAAATTTACTACAAAAATAGTGATTCTGTAGTAGATACGTTTCACGCATTACGAACAGATTATGGTCGACACAACCGTCCATCTAAAAAGACTGGCTCTGTGAGAGATGTCTTAAAGCCTATCTTACATAAAAATGCACGCTCTACAGAAGATATGGCCGCCGTTAGTGAAAGTGTTAAAGAAGATCGAAATATATTCACTTTACGACGAGCACAGCATTTGGGTTTGCCTTAGGGGACATTAGGGCGTTTTTTGCATTTGGATTTGCATCTACATCCTTAAAAAATCCAGCTCACTCAAGAATTGAAATCAGCTGACTACATTATACATAGAAAAAACGCTGATTTGGTGCTTGAACATCAGCGTTTGGATGCCAATTTTAAAACAAAACATTCTCTTCAGTGATGAGGCTTATTTCTCACTCGGTGGACAGGCCAACAGCCATATGGGGAACTAAAAGGATCAAAGGATCATTGCATCCACAAAAAGTCACTGTATAGTTCGCAAATTGGATTGGTGGTGTCAATGGTCCATAGTTCTTCGAAATTTCGTCAATTCTCATCGCTACAGACAAATGATTTTCTTTGGAATGATTTTTTTGTGGTTTTAACAAGACGTCATAAGACGGTTATTATGCGTTTTAGTGATGTGAACTGGCCGCCAAGATCGAGTGATTTGTCGCTGTTGGATTTCTTTTTGAGGGGCTATGTAAAATATTGCATATAATCCACAAACTCTTGACGCTTTAAAAATGAAAATTCGTCAAGTTATGGCCCAGTTATTGCCCGATATGTGTGGAAAAATCATCGAATATTACCTTGTCACCCCTGCAAGAACATAATATTTGAATTAAAAATTCGATCAGACCCTAAATCATAAATGTGTTTTATTTAAATTTACTTTCGGAACAACAAATTAGATGGCCCTACTTATCATACGCTTTTGTTAAGCAGGCATCGTCCTAGATTATTGTTTTTTGCGCTACAGTGATGGCTTGCGGATGAATTTAAAATTATTAAGTACTCGTAAAATGTCAGGCATTTAGAACACGTCGTTGTTGTTTGACAATCATTTGAGTGAGTCCATAAGAGCGTTTGTTGTAAAAAATAAAATGGAAAGCAATCAAGAAGCGTGTGTCAAAAGGACCACACGCCTGTAAATTAAAGGCAAAATGGAGGCTCTATACCAATACCTTCACCTTCGTGAAATTTCAACGTGGCCCTATCAACTTGGATGATGATAAACATTTGGAACTGATAATAAAATCGCTCAAGTTCACGAAATTAATCTAGGAATCCGTCGAATTAAGGTTGGGCAGATAACAGACGCTATGAACGTGTATTCTTTGGAAATATGTTCCACAAATTGAATCAAGATTTGAATGAACATTTCCAACGCTCTGTTCGCACAGGCTAGGCGCATGAATTTCACCGATGATTAATAGCTGTAGAAACAAAAACACAGTCAAAAGAATGGCAAGCGAAAGAAGGATTGACTCTAGAAACGGCAAAAGTTATTCCTGCCGTCTCTCACCTCAGCGGTTGCATTGGCGAAAATCTACGAATTACTGTTTGCACTGCTTGACCGCCTCTTTATTCACCAAATCTAGTCCCAAGCAATTTTTTTGATCTTGTTTGCCAAGCTATAAGTTGTGCTTGGAGGACAGAGATTTTAGTCGGATAAAGATGAAGGTTCGTTAATAACTATTTTGCGGAGAGAAGTGATCTACGGGCAAATTGAAATAGTCGTGTTAGAGCAAGCAAAAAAATGCTTTTCAAAATTTAACTTCGAATCGCAAACTGAAGTGATTGAACAATGACGCGCAAAGGTTGTAAACTAAAAAGCGTATTACGGCAACGAAAAGTCGATACAACATGCAATCGCTACTTTCGTAGCGTTACAGTTTGGGGGTAAACCTGAGCCCTAACTCACAGTCTCTCCAGTTAGCCCGATCGTTAGCTGGCTCTCTTCAGATGCGCACTCCAAGTCGGTTGAGGTGCCATTATGCGCCCCACCTTAGGTGAGGTCTTACCTACTATGTTGTTTTTTCGGTTTAAATTAAAATCTCTACATGTTCTGTGGTTTTCTCACAAGTCGATGCCCTCGTACAGTTCGTGTAGTTCGTCGTTAAATCTTTATTCCCCAAAGGCTGTCGAAGCAAGCGAAGACTGGGATGATCAAGGGCTTTTATAGAGCCTCCTTAGCTATTCCGGATTAAGCCTTAATATTCATTTCCTTTTTTTAGCCCAGAGAAACAACGATTGGCAATAGCAAATTTGCATTTTATTTCTACTGAGGTGTTGACAGAATTTGTAGCAGATCCAATGTAGACAAAGTCCCCCAAAAATATAGCTGTTGACGTTCTATATTGTGTCTCCCTTCTTGGTGACAACACATACATGGTTTGGCCACCAAAGGTCTCGATTAATTCGTTACTGATCTCGACGAAGAAGCTGTAGAAGAGTTTTTTTTTTGAAATCAAATAAACAACCTTTGATCGTTAAACTACTATTTCTTCAGGTCCATATTCGAGTGCATTTTGTGTCAATTCAGATTTTCCTTTTCTTCTATCGCTAACGGTCTTACTAAGCCTCTTCGTTATAAGCGTAACTTCTGTAATTTCACGTTTTTTGTTTGATAACGATCGATCTTATCTGACAATGCTCCATTGTGGACTCAATTCATTTGGATCACTTTACTTCTAAGTCGTACTTAGTTTATTTATATTCCAATGCATCCATTGATAAAGGAACACCTGTTCCTGGAACCTCCTCCCACATAAAGGATCGTCGAAAAAAAGCAACCCAATCCAAAGTCCAATTAAAAGTTTAAGTTTCGGTGACACTTATTAAAGATTTTAAAATTTATATGAATGTTTCTCAATCGTTTTTATCAATTCGACCACACTTCCTACATAATCCAGAGTTGAACCTCTTCACAATCAGTGGCACATAAACTCTAAAAATATTTTTAAGTACCATTGTATTATCACAATTCAAAATGAAAACAAAGATTATATAGAAAGACTAGGCCAGAAACCCCATAAATAGAAATTGATTGATAACAGTCCCAGAGCAGAAGATAATGTACCAATAGTTCCACAAATGTGGTTCAAAAGCCTTTTTTTTGTGCTCACAAATTACTTTGGCCTTGACTCAAAATTAAAGACTATGAATGTACTCGTACAAAGTTTATTCACGAGTTTTGGGAGAGCAAGTTAGCACAAAAGTCTCGACTTAATTCTCAAGATGATTGTATCCTTCGATCTATAGAAATCTGTGATTGGTCTTCTGGAATGATTTTACCCACCCCGTTCACATTTCGTTGAACAGCCTCAACGTCATCAAAA
Source organism: Volucella inflata (assembly GCA_928272305.1). Lineage (NCBI taxonomy): Eukaryota > Metazoa > Arthropoda > Insecta > Diptera > Syrphidae > Volucella > Volucella inflata. Next base: position 158,354,980 of record OV743716.1, read on the forward strand.
ATCCTTCTTCTCATGACAGTCTGAAGATTAGGATACAGAAAAATATCGACAGAGGCATAAATTGGTTGTGATTGACGGCAGAAACTTAATTTGTAACTTAAACTGGGTTATCCATAACGACGAATGGGCAGAAGCATCATCGCAGGAACCAGACAATTAAGTAAATTTTTAGAGAAAAATTTGTTGTGAACAATACGGCAAAGAGGCTCACCATCGCCTTCAAATTTTGACTTATAGGCCTTCAATGACGCCACTCGAAGCAAAACGGTTCGTAGCCCGGAACAATTTTATTTAAAAAATGTTCGTCTTGGTCGGTCAATTCTGTGGTTTCTGGTCCTCCAACTTTGCACAAATCTTTCTTCCTTCAGTAATGTTCGTATTGAGTTGTTCACACAACAGTTTAACTGTAGCTCGTGGATTAGAAGCGAGCCGCACAATATTAGCATTTTTTTCTAACGACTATCGACTGTTTCTAATCCGACAAAACATAGTAAAAGGTGTCCCACGCAGAATTTAAATTTTGCGCCATTTAATAGTACAGTGATGACAACGACAAAAAAATAACAATGTGACAGCTGACATTTCGGGGTTAGTAAAAATGGAGCGCTATACGAAAAAACAACGCATTTTCATTGTTGAGCAATATTTTAAAAATAATGAAGGTTTGTCAACTACATTCGAACAAAATCATCTTCAGTGATGAAGCTCATTTTCATCTTGATGGCTTAAATCCTCAAAATTGTCGCATTTGGGGTTCAGAAAACCCACGAGTAATTATTGAGAAACAAATGCATCCAAAACGCGTGACTGTTTGGTGAGGATTTTGGGCTGGAGACATTATCGGACCATTCTTCTTCGAAAATGCAGCTGGTCAGGCAGTAACAATTAATGATGTTCGTTATCGTGACATGATAAACCAGTTTTTAGTGCTTAAATAACAAAATATTGATGTGACCCACATGTGGTTTGAACAAGACGGTGCCAGAGAAAGAATTCAATTACTACATGAGTCATTTCCTAATCCTGTAATCCATTTCTGCGATCAGAATTGGTCATCCAGATTTTGCGATTTAACGCCATTGGAATTTTTTCTTTGGGGTTTTTGAAGTCAAAGGTCTATGCAAACAAGCCCATGACCACCAACGCCTTGAAAGAGGAAATTGGGAGGTGTACGAGTATTAATGAAATCCAGCCACATTTATGCGAAACGGTCATAGAAAATCTCAATAAAAGAATACGTACTTGCCAGCAAAGCCGTGGCGGCCATTTATCCGATGTGCTATTCCATACACTATCCCAATTGGTATCTGTATTTTCTATCAAAATTACATTTTGCGTTAATTATGGGACACCCGATTTAAATTTATTCCAAAAATAGTGAGATACTCACTGAAACAGTTGAAATTTTCGCGGTAGACGTGAATCACATTATGGCCCAGTATTTGCTAAATTGAGCAACAAAAGTAAATAGGGTAAAGAACCTTTGGATTTGGCACAAGCGTGACCGAAAACTCAAGATAAAGAGCTACGCAATATGATCCCGACATTTGACTGATAATGGCAACCTTTTTTCTAGAAAAGATAATTACACGCCCGTCAAGAGATTAAAACCTATCAGTCTAGCCAATTAACGAACTTCATGTGCACAAAATTGCTTTGCGAATGCATCTTCTGTCTAAGATGCAACTTGCCTACCAACATAAACTATGATATGAAAGTGCAGACTTAATCGAATGCGCATTCGAAAGGAAAGAATACACTCTGGACATTTTTATCGACATTGAAAGTGCTTTTGAGAATGGAATTTTGACGACATGTGTAACTCGCCAGACAACACGACGTAGGTGGATAGTCGCAAACCGGGTCAATAGGACCCTGATTGCGGGTGCTAATGGCGACCAACATATAAACAAAGATTGCTCACTTTCATCACCGTTGCAGTGCACATTAGTAGACTCGAGGAGTCATTGATTCCAACATCTATGCTGAGGCATATGCAGATGATGTAGCTGAACTGTCGGTTAGACCATGCCTATCCAAAGACCTGCTTTAAAGCGCATATACCCTAGATGTGATTGAGGCACCAAAAATGAACTTTTAATCAGTTTTCTCAAAACTGAAGGTTTTCTCTATACGAGAAGTATGAAGCCGACTCCCCTCACCCATCTAGTGCTAAAAGGTATCATAATAATCAAGGGATTTAAAATGTTGCGCTCCTACCTTAAAACTGTCTACCAGGTGGAGATTTACATATGCAATCCTAACGGCGATGAACTTTTTTGTGAAGAATCAGAGCATTGGGGGCGAAGGATCTCCCAAAGTGCACTCAAAACCTTTCTGAAACATTTCACGACTTCGAAACTAGTTCGACAATGCAAGGCTTCACTGAACGCAGTGTGCTGAGTCTTGTTTGTGTCCCCAGGTCAAAATGAGATCACGGGAAATGACATCTAACAACTGAACTCACTCATTACGAATGCAACACTGGGCGCATCCATTTCGTATTGATTGCGACTTGACAGTTGATATTTATGCTTCATTGTGACTTAAAAAGTTTTTGACATTAATTGCTTACAATCATGGATTGGGGCGACATCGAAAATCGTATTGTTGTAGTTGGCCTACTTAAATGCAAAATGGAAAAAGGCGATATCGTTAGGACGTTGCGACCGCTTGGAATCACTCGCAATTTTGTGTATCGTGCTGTGAAGTTGTTTGAGGATACTGGTGGAGTACGAGACCGTCAAAGATCCGGCTGTGCGCGCACTGTGAGAACTCCGAAAGCGATCAAAGCCGTGAAGAAACCAATCGACCGAAAACCGCTGCGAAAACAGAAAATCTTGTCGCGGGAAATGCAAATTTCGCAAAATCCATTTTCAAAGAAAATTTAGGACTCAGCGCGAACAAGCGACACACTGGACACCTGTTCACGGCCGCATTGAAGGAAAAACGCAAGCGAAGATCGAAAGCGTTACTTAGCCTGTACGCGAAGAACGCTCACAGACAAATTCTGTTAAGTGACGAGAAAATCTTCACCGTATAAGAATCGTTCAATAAGCAGAACGATCGTGTGTATGCTCGGTCATCCAGAGAAGCATCCCAACTCATCCCGATGGTTCAAAGACACCACCATCCCGCGTCTGTAATAATATGGTGGGGAGAGTGCTACGATGGCGTTACCAAGCTCCATTTTTGCGAGAAAGGAGTGAAAACATCGGCAAAAGTATATCAATCGATCGTCTTGGAACCCACTATGAAGTCTCTCAACCAATCAATATTCAACAACAAGCCATGGACTTTCTAGCAAGACTCTGCTCCAGCTTACAAAGCAAAAACGTCTCAACTGTGTCTCAACAATGTTCCGGACTTCATATCAATGGATGATTGGCCAGCTGGTAGTCCAGACCTCTACCCGTTGGATTACAAGTTTTGACCCGTATTAGAGGGCATCGCTTGCTCTACTCGACACTCAAATATTGAGTCGTTGAAGCGAGCCCTTGTCCGTGCAGTGGACAATTTCCCCATGCATGAAGTGCGTCTCGCAATCGATGAGTGGCCACATTATCTTAAGTCGTGCTGGAAGGCAAATGGAAGTCGAATAAGTTGTTCTAAAATTAGTAGCCATTGAATAAAAACAAACAAAAAAATTGTTTAAATATTAATTCGTTTTCATTTGGCGCTGATTTTTCTGTGTACCAGTCTTTATAACTTGACTAGGTATTTGCACGGCACAACTTAGAGGAGAGTTTTTCAGGGCCTGAAACTGCGTAAAGGGCTGCCTGGGCCCTTTGTTTGTTAAACCACTGACAGTTTGGTTTCATATGAACGTTACTCCGGGCTGTCGGCAGACCAAACGAATGCTCGTCGAACTCTCTAAGAGGCAAGTCCCTCCGTATGAAACACTACAAACTGTGACGGGGCACAATGCCCTTTTAACCACCTAAGTTTGCTGGGCATAAGTGACACTACATCGAAGATTGTTGTAATATTAATGAGACTTCGAGACACTACCTCTGCGGGTACCGGGCTTACCTTCGAATCAGGTTGAAGGTACTCAGCACTGACGTGGTTAGTTTTGATACAGTAGGCACTTTGTCACTGAAGCGATGACGCATCTTTCTTACAAAAGACTGACATTTCAACAAAGAGTACAATCGGCTAGTTCCTTTGCTGTATGCTATGTTCCGTCAAAAAACAACCTTCTTTCAGAAAAAAATACACATCTTGTGATACCCTTTACTTGAAGTACATTTGCACTCTGAATTTTCTGAGTAAAGTTCAGCGCAATTAGTTACTATCATCGTAGAAGAAGAACTTTAGATCCGCATGACGTAGCTTACATTCTTCTACTGCCCTCGGTAATCTATAAATTTTATCTTATCAAAATTTGAATTGCTTTCGCAAGTTATCATATCGTTCAAAATTAAAAGGGAATTATTGAAAAATCCTACGCCCAACCAAAGCAGAAAAAATATACAAAATTAACCATTCTGAGGCCAAAGTATAAAAGCTCCTATTCGCATGTAGACGCCTTATACAAACATTTCTTGTTTGTCAAAATTCTGTTTACAATCTTTACGGAAGCGTTGTGTTTTCAAAAAAAAAAATAGAAAAAAAAACCCCACACACACGTGTAAGTATATTGTACGGCTCTTAAATATTCGAATCACATAGTCGATTGGTATTTTCTGGCTGAACTTGATCCGACACATTTATATTAGCGCAACGCCACACCACTATGTTTGGCACCGCATATGGTATATGTATACATCATGTTATACCCCCGTATGTATCTATGTACATACAATAGAGCCTATTAGGAAACAAAGCAAGCAAACAAGTTCCAAAACATTTGCACGTTTGTGGTACAATTATAAGAAAACTCAGAGAAAAAAAAAAAACAACACACAACGCGAATAAAAACAACCAAAAATAGCCTTGAAGCATTTCATAAGCCTCATTCCATTGGAGGAGATTTACTTGTCTTTCAACGCAATCTTCCTACCAATTTGTAACTAATTCCACGAGTACTTGTGCTAGCTTGCGTTTTCTAAATCTAAATATACTCATCTTCTACATCTACTTTGAATCTTTCGCAAGTACTCTTCTCGATATGACCATCTAAATACGTAAATAGGTCAGAAAACAAAATCACTTACTATCCCACAACGTATCTATCTACTCGTACTCGTCGTACGAGTACATGTGGAACTATGAACACTCGTAAAATGAAATAAATAAAAAAATCGCAACGTAGTAAAACAAAAATCCAGTCACAGCAAACAAAGGAGACACCCATTCGTAATATGTAATTTTCCTTTTTAGAGAAAATAAAATGCTATTGCTCTAGCTACTACTCATAGTTGTGATGATAATGCAATTTTACGTCTAAAATATATAAAACACACGCTTAGCACGTATCAGAAATCTATGTTCCACGTTGTCTAGCTCAAGAAATATTACGCCGCTGCCGCATAGCTCACTCGTAGGTATTTAGAAGTAACGTCGACTCAACCCACACCTCGTGTTGTTTACGAATTTTTCTCCTATTTTTTGTTTTCCAATTTAAAGTCGAAATCGAGCGAGATAAGAGGTCTGGCCAACTACTCGTATCAGCGTTTTATAATTTGTAAATAAATAGGAGCACTATTCGGCAATCAACACACTCTCGATTATCAGAGTTTGATTTCACCAAGATAAAAGTGTAACAGCGCATTATGAAATTATTTTGTAAACATGTGGTCACGACATACGAGTACAACAGTGGAGCAGGTTTTTTTCCCATTTTTTTTTTTTTTTTGTCGATACTATAGGTACTCGTACTTCTGAACTGAAATGCATGCCACGTTAGAATAATTATCCTGCCTGTTTGCAATTTTCTCTCTTTAATCGAAATGAATTACCATAACTTGATTTTAAAGCAGCCACTAGATACGAATGCATGAGCAACTATTCATACAATTCGTTCATACCTACTCGCGTACATTTACAACAAAACATCACCCAAAGTACGAATTACAAGTGAAAGTTGGCAGTGCTAAATGCCAGGGAGGTTTTCCTTGAAAATGCCAATTTTCCATACGATAATATGGAAGAGCTTACCATATACGAGTAGTAGTACTCGACTCCCGTGATAGCTGCCGATGAAGTCAGCACAGATTATGGTATTCATCAGAGGAAGAAAACCATAAAAATACGGGTAAAATCAACAACAGGAGAAGGAACAAAGAAATGCCAGAGACCAGGGTCTTTCCACTCATGGAGTGAGGGTAGGCACACATTGGTGTCATATGTACGAGCTTCTCGGTAAAGTGGATTATCATCTAACACACGACAAGACAAGTGCAGTACGAATACAAGTTTCACAAAGAAACCAACAAACGAGTATCTTCGTCTTCCTTTTCTCGTTTTGGCTCAGCTGATGAAATCGCAAAATATCCAAAACAAGCAAAGCCACACAATCAAAAAGTCAAAACCTTTGATTAAAACAGACCAGCCCACTGGTCAGTCAGTTAAGACCCCCGAAGCATACATGTTGGTAGTAAAATGACAGTCAAACACCTTTTTTTCTTTTGGGGGGGTTTTTTTTTGTAATTTAATTCGCCTTGGTCTTCCAAATACGAGGAGAAATAAAATCAAAACAAAACGATAGCTATGACGTAAAGAGAGTATCGAGACAGACACAAACAATATGCAGTGACTCAGATACAAAACTAAACTGGTCGGGTAATGTTATTTATTTTCTTTTGTCGATTTATTGTTTGCCTTTGATTTTATAGACCGACGTATAGCGTTCCTTTGGTCAGAGGTGAGTATAAAATCATTTGGAAATTACAAAATAGGCAAATTCTATTCAAAGCGACTGATGGAAATTCAATTTCAAAATTCATTGAAACTTTGCAAATTTGTTTGTGTCACACATAGAAATGCGGCATTAACCCGTTACTTAAAAGTCAATAGCAATGTTTGTCTCCAACAAAAAAAAAACAAAAAACATTTTCTTAATTAGACAATCAAATTTCAAAAGCCAAGACTTAAATACAAACAAGCGCGCGCAATGAACTTGAACCACTTTTAACGACCCAAAAGAGACACTGATGAAAGCAAGTTGTATGATGATGATGATGATAATGATGATGGTCAACATTCTCGAATAGAGTCAGCTCATCTGCACTTTTCTTTGTACGACGAGTACGTCAATGTAAAGTTCGATAAAGGCAAAAGTAAATAAAACTTGTATTCTCCACAAATGGTCCAGATACAGTAGAGTAGGGAAATGGCATTTCTCTGAAATCAAAAAAAAAAAAAAAAGAAGGCCAGAGTTACAAAAGAAATAGTAAAATTAAATCATTTGAATACAGTTACCTTGTTTGGTAAACCTGTCGAGAAGGGCCTATATTTTGCTTGACTCAGTACCGACAAAACCACAAAAGATGACCCCACCCAAGTAGGTAATTGGAATTTTCTTTTCCTCGTGATGACAACAATTCCCTTTATGTTGAATGGTTTGTACCAATTATATAAATTGCCAAATAATCTAGACCATCAACATCATTAGAGCGGATCTTGTCAGAAGACTTTACTTCATTCTATCTAAAGCCTGTCGCATGCTGTTATTATCGCCCATTTGGTAAGACGATCCGGCTTAAATTGGGTCAAATGCCCGGCTTTAAATTTGTTACATCTGTTCTTTGTACATGGAGGCAGTTATTTATTCAAAGACGAATATACGAGTATGTATAAGTACTTGTAAGATATTTAGTAGTCAGATGTTAGCTGTCAAATCCCCGACACCATCACAAAATGTTACAAATCGATAAGAGCTGGTATTTTTGTTGTAGGGGGGAATTTTAAGACATCAACGTGCTTAAGCTCATAATGGAGCCTAATTAAAGTCTCTTTAGGATGTAACGAGCATTCTGCTTCGAGTTTTGCAGTGACAATCATGTCACAAAATCAGTCGAGTGCGGTCTATAAGACAAAGATTGAATTTGTAGCATTCAGAAAATTATACATGGGATCCGACCCTTTATGACAATCAACACTGCTTTCAAAAACATCTCTGACACGCTTCGACATTTGGAAAGACAACTAACACGAACCTGCACGACACTATGCCTGATAAACACCGAAGACACCTCAATATGTTAAAAGAATAAAGGGCTCCTCCTAAACATTCGGAAATCAATCATATAGACCTTCTTACTTTGCGGGCTACACGCATTACACTCGGATGACTATTGTAACCATGGTTTGCATACAGACGGCACAACGACGATCCTAAACGATGAGGAGGGATTTATTTGGTCTTCACAATCAAACACTTTGATAGAGGACGAATGCCGACGAGCAAATGAAGCAAAAAAAATGGTTCACATGTAGCACATCAAGCTTGCAATCTCTAGAGAGTAGGAGAAGAGAAAAAAGGAAACATGTAGCACCGACTTTTACAGAACAAAGATAAAATGAATTATAGCTGGAATTTGAAACACAACCTGAACAAATGCTAAAAGGTGCAAAAGTAGGCTAACAGTCAACGTTGAAAGCTTTGAAACCAATACAAATTTCCACATCCAGCACAAATGGTCCATTCGGCTAACTCAATGACAGACCAAAGTTCTTAACCACCAACACGAGGAGAGACCATTCAAATCCGAAACTAAAACTCCGGCTCTGTTAAGATCGTTACCAACTGCAAACAACCTTCTGGTCTAAGAAACGGGTCGTGTAGCATTTTGACCTCATTTTCGAGAGAATTTCAAGAAATTGGCATGTCAATACTAGCGACACAAAAGTTACAAATCCTTGCAATTCCTCCAAGAGCCGTCCACTATGATGCCATCTAGTTGGAGTACGATAACACGGTCTATACAATACACCAACCATTTTTGGGGCGAATATCAGGATAATACCTACGCGGATGTTGCTAAAATCGAGAAAATGTCGTTTTAAATGTGACGAAACCTGGGGAAATGTAGGAATAGTGAGTTCTTCCTAATATGGGCTCATAAAATAGTCTGGATTCCTCAAATGCAATGCCACTTAAATAAGTGAATTTGTAGATTTAGTACCACTCCATTTCTGATCGACCAGCTCGCATTAGATATAATTATTAGGGCGCCTCTTGGTGGTGGCTCTGGTTCATGTAATACTAGATGGCCAAGAAAAAACACCTCAGCAGAGAACAGGCCTACAGATTCTGCACACCTTTCTTCTTCCTCTAAAAGTGCTGGATACTAGGAATCGGATGGCGGCATGACTGGTGATCCTGATGACAATATCGTTCTATAAAATCGTATCTCATCGATTGGCGAGATTTCAGCCTCCAAGACACTACAATCACTCGGATTGGGGAAGGTAGCTACATATAGTTTGCCCTTAAGAAAAGTTAAAGAAGAATGCCTCTACGTGTATTTGACTTTTTTCCAAACATTACATTACAAATTTACACACATAAGTACCGGGCTGATAGCACTGCAAACAGTAGAGTTGCGCAATTTTATGATACTTAACTCGACTTTATGTAGATCAACCTGGCTATTGCCTTTGAAGAGAGTAGAGAGTTACTAGAAATTCGCTATCACGTTGTCTTTCCATTGGTGCTGCGCCTGTTAGAGTTTAGGGTAGGGTGATACCTTTTTAATCTGTTTTCTTATAAAAAGGAGCAGCACCATCTTGACTTGATACTGAGTCGAAAGCAAAGACTGCCTCATGACAGACTAACTTTCCAAATAACCTAATTAAAATTGGTTTACAACCAGCTTATAATCGCACTGGCTAACATATTGAGCCCTCTACATTAAAAATCGAAAAGATGAGTACACGGAAAATCCTACGAGACTATGCTTCATAATCTGCTGAAGACAATAGAAGATGCATTTTCACCGACCTCAAGGCTGCTTTCGACAACACAACTTTTGATGGCAAGTGTAACTCAGATAGACTATACGGAAGGTAAACTAATCACTGGTTTTGTGGATGAAGCAATGATGGTGAACAAGATCCTGATGCTGGTTGCAAAAACAGGAGTGGTCGTTTTATCTCCAATACTGTGGTGCATGTTTCCCGACTGCTTTACACTATCAATAATTCCAATGTCTTCCGTCAGACTGTTGAACCATTCTCTGCGACTGTTTTCTCGTAAGCGCACGTATATGAAGATTGGTGCAATAGAAATGAGTTTTCACAAAAAATTTTCATTGATTGATCAGCTCATCTTGTTCTTAAAGGAATCACCATCCGTTCCTCAAGCCTAGTTAAGTACATACGAGTGTTTGGATGTCATTCTAGTAGATAACAAACTCTTTTGGACTTATCATGTCACGTCTTAAATGTCCAAGACGCTGTAGACTTTCCGGTAGTGAATATATAGTTGTCGGCAAGCCCGTCACCGAGGGGGACCAATTATGTTCATTGCATCAGTTTTTTGTTTGGTTACTTTCATTTTCACCAGTCACTCTTGCCTTCACCAGAAGTCAAATAACGTTCTGTCCCTCAGCTCCTGTGGACGCACTAATAATTATCTACATTTGTTCCAGAACGGACTTGAATTTGGCCTTTCAAAGCTGGTCTTAATGACATGTCATCAGACGACACCAAAACTTTATTTGCTGAAAAAGTTAAAAATCAACTGTGCTCAAGAATTATTTCAGCCGAATATGAACCAGGTAAGGACCGAAATCGTACCTTCACCGATAACTCTACAACCAATTTACCTAGTTAAGTCATAAATACTGGTACACAGAAAAATCAGCGCAAAATCAAAACGAATTAATTTGGCTACAAATCTTAGAACACTTTTTCTAAATGACTTCCATTTGCCTTCCAGCACGACTTAAGATTACGTGGCCACTCATCGATTGCGAGACGCACTTCACGCATGGGGAAATTGTCCACTGCACGGACAAGGGCTCGCTTCAACGACTCAATATTTGAGTGTCGAGTAGAGCAAGCGATGCCCTCTAATACGGGTCAAAACTTGTAATCCAACGGGTAGAGGTCTGGACTACCAGCTGGCCAATCATCCATTGATATGAAGTCCGGAACATTGTTGAGACACAGTTGAGACGTTTTTGCTTTGTAAGCTGGAGCAGAGTCTTGCTAGAAAGTCCATGGCTTGTTGTTGAATATTGATTGGTTGAGAGACTTCATAGTGGGTTCCAAGACGATCGATTGATATACTTTTGCCGATGTTTTCACTCCTTTCTCGCAAAAATGGAGCTTGGTAACGCCATCGTAGCACTCTCCCCACCATATTATTACAGACGCGGGATGGTGGTGTCTTTGAACCATCGGGATGAGTTGGGATGCTTCTCTGGATGACCGAGCATACACACGATCGTTCTGCTTATTGAACGATTCTTATACGGTGAAGATTTTCTCGTCACTTAACAGAATTTGTCTGTGAGCGTTCTTCGCGTACAGGCTAAGTAACGCTTTCGATCTTCGCTTTCGTATTTCCTTCAATGCGGCCGTGAGCAGGTGTCCAGTGTGTCCTAAGTCCTAAATTTTCTTTGATAATGCGAGACATGGATTTTTGGGAAATTTGCATTTCCCGCGACAAGATTTTCTGTTTTCGCAGCGGTTTTCGGTCGATTCGTTTCTTCGCGGCTTTGATCGCTTTCGGAGTTCTCACAGTGCGCGGACGGCCGGATCTCTGACAGTCTCGTACTCCACCAGTATCCTCAAACAACTTCACAACACGATACACAAAATTGCGAGTGATTCCAAGCGGTTACCACGTCCTAAAAATATCGCCTTTTTCCAACTACAACAATAAGACTTTTGATGTCGCTCCATTCCATGATTGCAAGCAATTAATGTCAAAAACTTTTTACGTCACAATGAAGTATAAATATCAACTGTCAAATCGCAATCAATACAAAATAGATGCGCTCAGTGTTGCATTCGTAATGAGTGAGTTCAGTTGTGTACCAGTATTTATGACTTGACTATGTAGAATACGAAGCTGACGTATTTCTGTAGGGTCACAGAACCCTTTAAGCGAAGATAGGATATATAATACAATATATTGTGAATACTACGCAGCAGCACAGGAAAGGAAAGCCCTCGGTTAAGATTTTTATTGATAATTGAATCCCATATGTATGTATCTCATACACATACACAACTGCAGATGACATGTCTCTCTAGGTTACCAGTGGCCAAACGAATGGCTTCCGACATCTACAAGTACAAATCACTGCAGACTCCTTACTACCAATATGACGTGGCGCGATGCCTTTTTCGAGCACCTACATATGTAAGTGTGTAAGTTTAAGGCATATAGAAAGTAACACAAAATACTGCAATGATTGACGACACCGCGATTTCTGAGTTTTACATTCTTATACTCGATACGAAAGTATCATTAGTTTTGTTTTCTTCATTTCATTTAAGGCCTGATATAGACCTAAAGCCTTACTGCAACTCCAAACAAAATGCAACAAAGCGCATAAAAATCAATTGTCTGCCTCACAATCGTAAGACCTTACACCTTCAGAGTCATGCAATTAAATCAAATCGCACAATTGATTGCCATTTTTCCCATCTCTCTCGATTCCTCATGCCTTGTTGCCATTATTAATATCTTTCTTTATTCGCATACCAATGCCAGTTCTGTACGAACTTTAAATAGCACCGAAAATAGAGAACTCCGAGCAAAGAGAAATATGTACGAGTACTTGCAACGAGCCAACAACCAGATGAAAGTGGTAAAATCTGCACAGACAAATATAAACAGTCGAGGGTAAGTAAATTGGTTTGCCTCAGTACAGACGAGTATATAAATAATTATCCCTTTTCAAACGAAAACAAAAAAAAAGGAAAATAAATGAAAAAAAATATATAAGGGGGCGCAAAAGACACAAAGAAGTATAAAATTACATACGGTCGTACGTTTACGCACCACCGTGTCGAAATTCCTCTCGCACTTCCAGGAAACCATGGAAAGTAACCACCGTCTAAACGAGGGGCCATCATACATATATATACAAGCGAAGTACATACAATATCCATCCATAGATGGTCTGCATGAATAAAGTCGCAGGATAAATGCAAAATTCATAAATTTACTTCTTCTTTGTAAGGATATCGACAGGTCATTGCTTCTAGGAATACAAAATAAAATAAAAAAAATGATTTAGGTAATACTTTGTACAAATTTTACATCTCATGTCCGATGAATTTCTTGGTGGTGTCTTGTGGCGACATATCTAAAGTTGTCTGTTTATGTAAAAAGGTATACTCATTACCAAATGCCAAACTAGACTTTTCGTCTAGCCCGACGATTAGTAGCCATCCTCTGCAATTACAATACAAAGCAAGTCTACCCCAGTGAGGAAAACCAACCTACGTATTTACTCTATTCCTACAAAGAAAAGAAAAATCCTCCTCCCACTCTCGTTTTGCTGCAGACACTACACTCACACATGGTGTACGAATAATTATACTTGAAAACTTTAAGTACTTTTGCCTATGCGTTTAACAACTTCACATACAATGAAGCATGTATAATTCCTTTCACTGAAACAACAGGATTACATTCGCGATTGTAGCAGAAATAAAAAAAAAATTGCAAATCCTACCCATCGCCATAAATACGACTGAATTTACCGCGACTAGAAGGAACTGCATACCTTTGGAAAAAGATTAAGGATATCCCTTCATGGACAAAGCAATTCAGGTAAACACACACAGGTAGAAAATGAAATGATGTGGCAGCCCATACGTACGGTGATTATATTCATTGCGCCTAGAAAAAGTCTTTGTCTTTGGCTTACACGAATCCAGAATTTTACGACTCTAAAGCGCATTCAAGCTAAAGTGAGAATGGCAATCTTTATCACGGAAAATGAAGCTCATATTTGTCAAACTCCGGGACCACCTGGCGATATTAGATATTGCTTATACTTTTAATTTTTAAGAAAGCATACAAATTTTCAAAACCCTACCTCCAGAATAGTCTCATCAATCGGCTCAGATCTGAAGTCAAGGAGGTGAAACCTATAAGCAATTGCTTTGCTGTAATCCGCATAAGAACTAAATTGTTCAACCTACTCGTAAGTACGGTGGGAGGCGGCTCGCCCTTTGCAGTCCACTGTTTTGACTGAATTTTTGTTTCGGGCGTATAATGGTGTACTCGTATTTTCATCTACAGTAATTAATCGGCATCAAAACTCGGATTTATTGCGCCTAAACTGCGCCAACAGAGCGTTGGTAATGTTCATTCGAACACGTTTTTGGTCTAACGTAAGCAGACGCGGCACCCAACGTGCGGACAGCTTTCTCATGCCTACATCTTGATTCAATATGTAACAAACACGTTCTTTGGACAGTTTCATAACCTCTACTATCTCTCTCACTTTAATTCGACGGTCATCTAACACCATTTGGTGAACTTTAGCAATATCATCGTTAGTTGTTGCAGTTTTTGGACGTCCCGAACGTTCATCATCTCCCAAGCTCTTACGGCCACGTTTAAATTCAGCTGCCCAAAATTTCACTGTGGTAAATGATGGTGCAGAGTTCCCATACACAGAGTCCAACTCATTTTTGATTTGCGTAGGCATATTGCCTTTCAAAAACAAGAATTTAAAACAGCTCGATACTTAATTTTTTCCATTTTTACAGAAAACACTGACATCGACTCACTCAAACGACTGTCAACTAAAAACTGCGCGCTCAAAATGACTGAAACTTCGGTAAGTAACTGTCAAAAGATGCACAACTAGCATTGACTAGCTTTTATTGACGATACGCAGGTTTTAAACCCTCAACGCATGCTCCATGCGATTCTAAGTATGTACAAGGAACTGCTCCATGGACACCAAATGGGAACAGTAATATGGTACACAGAAAGCCCATATCCGTAGTGTCTCTTCCAGCTGAGAGGTCTTTCATTTAAATTGACTTTGTCGCCTTCGAAGCAATCCCAAATGACTGCCATCCACTGTGGCAGCGCTTGATCCAGCCTTCATAGCATTTCGAGTCTTCAACTGCCGGTGTGTGCTCAGTGACTGACTTATATTCAGTACCTTCTCCCGGCTGTTAAAACGAGTTTTTCGAAACGATGCTTTGAGTCAGGCGAAAAGGAGAAACTAAGACCATGCCAAATTAGCTAATTTTTATGAGAGCTCGATGGCACGTTGGCGTCATGTCCAATTATTCCGAAAAAAAACAGGCAACCATTGGCTTCGAGTGAGAACAACTTTTGTTGGATTTGGCTCGTCTTGAAAGACCCATACAGTCGGGTTGTTGTTGAGTTTCGGGTTCATTTTATGCATATCCGTTCACATCCGTGCATATTAGTTCACACACGGCGTCTATATTTTTCTGGCATAACAACCGATTTTGGATGACCTTCACCACAAAATTCGTCCTGTAGCGAAGCGCGATTGAATTGAAAAAACCAGCGAAACACGGTGGCTCGGGATGATGCTTCATTGCCAAAAGTCGATTGATCGCAACACACTGATCCACGATTTAATATCATTTTTTGACCAAGATAAATGTCTCAAGGACCTGTGCACAACACAAATATCACTCGTCTACGACAAAACATTCTGAGTACGATTACCATTAAAAATGTCAAAATTTACGATGACAATGTCAGATTTGACATATTCACACTGGTGTTGCCACATCTCAAAACTTAAGTAGTAACCCTCGTAATAGATCACGTCGACATTCTGGCCTTCAGGAAGAAATTCATGAGGCACAGCATATAAATCCATCTTTTCAGAGACACGTCTCAAGTCCAATTGATTGGTTAAAAATACCGTGAACGGGTTTAACCAAGTACAAGTACATAAATAGTTATAGACATCGATAGTCTGCCAAAATGGACGTCATAGGTACTTGACGGTTTCACGTTCACTTCTGAAGAATGCATGCCAATCCTAAACCAATGTTTTCTTTAAGAACATCTTTGCCCAAACAAATTCAAAACTCATTGTAGTGAAACTAGGATAGGACAGGATATTTCATCCCACAATGCTAGACAATGTTCATTAAGTAAATTAAACAATAGCTTCACTCTTCAGTTGGTGTTTTTAGACTTCCTGTTGTTGTGAGACCTTCAGGGTATTCAACAAAAACACAAGTGAGTATAAACGTGCTCAAAGCTTAAATGTCTTATCGCAGCTGAAGCAATTTGTTGTAAGATTGCATTATCCACTGGTCAATGTTGCAATGTCAGGACCTCAGAGTGATACCTTAGAGGAAGTGTCTTCAATTTGGCTCTAACAACTAACTCGACAAGAATCTAGTCCAAAAGGCCAAAGTACAAAATATTAATTAGTCCTGTCTCATCAAGGGAGTAGACGTCAGCACTTCGGGCAAATTCCCTGTTTCGTGTCGTAAAAGACGACCTCTCTTTTTCGATTTAAAGATCAAGCGATCTATTGCGTCAAAAAAAAATTGTGTCAAACTGTTGCTCTACAACCCAGAAATGAATAAATGCAAACACCGTCATTCAGTCAGAGATCCCTTATATATGTAAGCCTGTAGGTCAATGCGCAATGAAAATACCTTCGAACATCCATCCAACACAGATTCATCTCTATCTAACTGATTGTATTCGATTAATCCGAGTTCATATACGAATTTGCTTTCACCTCACTTTACTTTTTCCATTGAGTGAGGCTGGTAGAGGAAATCCCTTCCGCACAGCATACGCACCCGACTAGAGTAAAATTCCTTGAAATGAATCGACCTTCGAAAATACTGAAAATTTAATTTCGTAAAAGGTGTGCTCATCTGTTAAATATAGACAAAAATATGCCGATAAATCGAAACTCAGAACGTCGATGTGTGATGCATTTTTTTTGCATAAATTACAGAGACAAAGATTTCATATCGCCAATGATGGTTACCACAAAAACTGAATGAATGACGTGGTCCCAATCAAAACATCCGAGATAATGATGTATTCAGCTTAGCACCAAATATCTTGTCTTTTCAGTTTATGAGCTGGAACGCGTCTTCCACCACTTGATGTGATATAAAATATGGCTCGAGCAGTTGAATCACGTATTTTGTATTTACACACTGCAGCAGAGCTTGATTTTCTGAGTCATCTGTTATCAACGAAAGTTTTAAACTGAACGAATAGGTGGCATTTATCATGAGATGATGATGATGTTTTGTAGAACTTACTGAGCATGTATACGAGTAAATGTGAAAGTTGTAAGAATCAGTGGGCCAGATCGAATTCTTTACGCAAAGAATGCATACAACGGAACTATGGCTGGCTCCTGCTTTAATAACATGATAGGTGTCGCTTGACTGTACCCAGGTAAATGCATTGTATGAATCTTATTGCCCCGGCACGGCAATCGACTGGCAATGTTGACATCGAACTTCTTCGACTCACGAAAAGGTCTTTGAAACAGTAAAATCCTTCAATTCAACACTGTATGATATCTTTTGACCTAGAACAACAAAATGGTGGGATTCTACTGAGTATCCTCGGCAAGAGCCTAAAACCATGGGAACCGTGGAGTGTAGACTGGATGTTAACAGACAAATTCTAGGGGAGAGTCGTAGATAGATCACGATCTACCGGTGTAGCCGTGATTGTGACGATTTTTCCTTTAAAAGGTTCAAAAACAACCGACTTCGGATTTCACCGTCTTATGGAAGACGTCCCCGTTTCCGTCGTCCCCCATTCATTATCATGCAGGTACAGCATCAACTGTAAACAAACTCTGGAGATCTGGAAAATAGTTTTACGCAATTTAAGGACAGTTTTCTCGGTAAGGAAAACAGAACTCCACACAGATCAAAGTGTACAAATACGAAAATTTCATGTAGAATAGAAAATGAAGTCAGACTCAGCAGTAAAGAGATTCGCATTCGAAACATGCTGTTGAACTTGCTGTCAAATCAAAAACAAGATGCGAGAATCGTAAGCTTATCAACGATTTAGCTCCATTACCTTTTACGATCTTTCCGAAAACCTTAGCAACCAACCAGATCATCTCAGTGAAACATTTCCGACACTGCACAAGACATTCTGCTATGATAGGCATTTCAACGTCAAAAAAAAGCTCAGGAGATTGAAATGACAACAGTGAGCATTTGCGGCATGCTTGTGAAATTTTCCAAGATGGGCCTGTATCAATGATACAGTTTTTGAAATCCATTACAATCGCTCTCTGTATAATTGACAAATGGCGACAACTCCAAAACGTTCTCCATAGGGTCTTAGAGCATCCCTATTCGCCTTTCAGCTTCATAAATACTTTACGTATCATTACAGAGCAATATTTCCAGCGATAATAAGAATCTACTCTAGAGAAGGTTATCGACTAGATGGCTAAATATAAAGGCAAAATATTTGTGCTCTATAAAACGATTAGCTCCCTAGCCCTGCTGAAATCTAAATCAGTTTATGCCCGGCTTTATACTCAGATGGAAATAAGCCTAGTGATTCACGTTGTCAAGACGAAGCCGAACTGCCAGGAATTATATGCCATCAACAGATTATCTAAACATGAAAGGCCGTAACAAGCGAGCAGACTTAAAGATAAATGCAAATCAAACCAACAACAGACGATTTTATTTAAGCTCATTACAAGCACAAGCAAATTCTACACTTTAAACTAACAATGGGGATTTCAAATTGAAAAAAAGTACAAGAAGTACTCGGAAGGCCATAACTTTTATATGTCATTGGTCGACCTTTCTCATCATTGAGATTAGAAAATTAATTTTGGACCATGTCAAGATTGTAATACAGTCGAAAACAATCAGATGGGGTGAGATATTTTTTTTAAATATGTTCGAATGAATAATAAGGGTCCAAAATGGCATCCTTGAGGTGCACCAGAAGAGGCTTACATGGGGATGAACACCATGGAACTAAGTAGAGTATTAGAACGTTGCTCTTTTAAGTGGGACTTAACACATATTATAAATGTTGACTGAAAGCCTTGAGACTTTAGTTTGAACAGAATGATTTTATGAGGGATTTACTCAAAGGCTTTACTGAAATCGGTAGTGATTGCACCAAGTCCAAGTCAAAGAAGGTTTGTGTTGTAGTTGTAGATCGACCTTTTGGCTCTCCATTTTAGTTTTGGGAAAAGATAGATATTGGAGGGAGTTAAGTAGTTACTTTCTTAGACGATGCCACATTTGTTTCAGCGGTAGAGACAACACCGAGTTGTCTGCCAATACTGTAGATAAGCCCACTTAATTGAGGTAGAAGTCAGAATTGGAGGGCAATCCATGCAAAACTATCCTTTTCAGAGGTGATGTAAGTGCTCTTTATAATTCACTAGGCAGAATTCAAGCAGTTTTTATTACAAAGAAAACATACTCTCAACGAAAGATTTAGCGATTGTAGCTGTAGTATGTTTAATATGCTATCCAGTCTAGAAAAGTTATGATTTCAGCACAGCGACTGCGTATATGGATGTTGTATAAGAACAACACAGCCCCTTGAAAATCTTTCTAAATAGGTTTGGTCGATCGACTCGAAGACATTTCAATTGCGTACGACCCAATCTATCGCACAAGTTTAGATTGAGCTTAAAGGCGTTGTTAATAACAAGTAGTTAAAAACTTCGTATTGGATATGGAGATATGGAAGGAATGTTTTGGTAGCAACACATTGAAATGTGACCTTAAACTCAGAGGTAAACTTACCAAAGATCCTTAGCCTGAACACGCTAAGCTAACTGACACATTTAATTGTTTTGACATCAAGAGTCAGCTTTCAGATTGACTTCATGATTACCTGACCGACATATATTTGCAGGTTAAGATTAAAAGCGCCTCCATAGAGGCAGAAGCATCCTTTGACGTCCCACAACAATATTTAATTTTTGAAAAAATGTTTTACTTCGTGTCTTCAAAACCAGCTTTCTATGCCATAGAAATCTTGAGACTGCATTTCTACTAACGTAAACTAACTTTGATAAAGCCTTTAGATGGTGTCATGATTATGGTTCCTTCCATTAATGCACATTACTTACACTACAAGGAATCCACCATAAATAAAATCTATCAAAGAATACTTTTGGAACAAAATAGTTAAAACGTTGAAAACTCAAACCATTGATAGTCCGTTTCCTTGGCCTGGCTTCTTAAGACAACGGTGTTTGCCGTACTCTCTTTTGGTCATTACTCGACACAACGAGGCCAAAAACAGATAAACTACTCCCTCGCTGATTCTAAGCTGATCTCATTTAAAACGCAGCTCCACGGAATACAAATGTAAGTTGCACTTACTGTTCAGTAAATTAATTGTTGGAGAGCTTGTATGGCCCATCTTGCTGTAACCAGAGCTATCCCCAGTCAAAATCCTCAATTTCTGGTCATAAAAAATCCTTCATCATGCCTCGATAGCTCTCTCCATTGCCTGTAACGTTCGTTCTCCTCGGACTAGTCCTTAGATATCTTTACGGCGCTGAGGTACTCGGTAGTCAGGTACGCGTACACGCACCATGAGGTGCAAAATTCTCCGTTGGGGGCCCAGAACGAACACGGGAATACATACATATGTTCGATCATCGTATACCAGCTGCAGTTGGTGCATTATTTCGACCGAAATTTCTTCCCAAAATCCGCACTATTTCGGCAACACATCATCCACTTTGGAAGTAACTTTGCAATATTTCCCAACGTTGTTCAAGCATAAATCGATCCATTCGTACCTCGAAAACATAATAGAGTTTCTGTCATACGAGCTGTCAGTGTCAAAATTCATAAAGAAACTAACAAATGGCCTACACTTTATTATTGCAATGGCAATTATGAAACGACGTGCTCGTAAATATCGTCAAGACCCGATTTGGAGGTATAAAACGGACTATTTCTGCTCATCGACAATGGGGACACTAACAATTCTCACTTGAACAAACTCCAGCATTATGAGCTAGTACCACCTTACGTGGCATTTCAGAATAAAAAAGTTAAAACAAAAGTTCTTTAAAATTTTTAAAGGTACATCCACTGATTCACTGTATCCAGTGACTGGAAGAGGGAGCCAGCAACAACAACATAGTCTCTAACACTACCCAAGAGAGGAAGAAACACATTCCTCTCATTATGAACTTGTGTTGTGTCACTTTACCGACAGCCACTGCCTACCCCCCTGGATCATTTCTTAGTTATGAAGCAGCACATAGCTCAGAGGTACACAAAACAATGAAAACTTCTTCTTTGTTTGCAAATAGAAAGAGAGAACGAATCTAGAATGAAGATAAACACATCACCAACAAAAACAACAACAACAACAACAACGAACGCAACAAAAACACCATCGTTGGGCTTGTTGCTTTCGCATTGGTTGGGGTTTGGTGGGCAGGGGGGTTTACACCCGTACATATGTTCAAATTAAATTTCTAACACTTACCTTGCAATTCAGGGCGACATCCTTGACGGTCGCCTTGCCATTGTATAGCTCAACGTTTAGTTGTTCCAAATTGAGTTTCTCCTCCAAGAACTGGCCAAGATAACGATGCAATAAGTATCTGCATGTTTTGTTTTTTAGGCCGTCCCATACGTTTAGCCAAGGTACCATCGTCGCTGCGTGCTGCTACCGCTACTCTCTGCTTACAAAAACAACAAAACCCAAGTCACTTACAACTTCCAACACTACAACTCCGGATCCGGATAGCTGGTTCTTTCTGGTGTAGCTCGTGTGTGTCTTGTCTTGTCTGCTGATTCGTGTTTTTCTGTTCAGTTCGGTCTGGCGATGATGAGGTGAGGTTTGTGTGCGTTGATATAATTCACACCCGCTCTTCTTTACTTTATTTTCCTCTTTCCTCGTTCCTCTTATTTTTCCTATTCCCTTTCTCGATTCTTTTTTGTTTGCACGTTTCTATTTATTATTATTTCTTTATCGTCTCCGTTTTTTTTTTTCTATTTGATTTGATCCTGTTTTCAGGCCGATTGAAAGGGATATTGTTCTCAATCCTGCGTGCTGCAGGACACACAATTTTCCGACCACGACCGTAAGCGACGTCACTCTGACTTTTTTCAATGTTTTCCTTGCCCGATTTTCTGGCGATTTCCACAGGAGGGAGGGAAACAGAATCTTTTTTCTTAGAAAAACAAAATACGCAGTAAAAAATATATTTTCGTAGGTTTGTTCTTTTTTCTGTTCTCTGCTGCTGTTGCTATTTAGTGTTGTTGTTTGATGGGAGAGGTGGTCGGGGGCGACTTTTTTAAACAAAGAAATTTGGTTCACTTCACTTCACACTGATTTTTTGGTTTTTTTTTTCTTTTCAATTTTTTCTGTTTCTGTTTTCTGTTACGCATTTATGGTCGCAAGTATCATTTTTGTTTTTTCCTCACCATTCGACGACGACAACGACAGCAACGACGATGAAGACGACGACGACGACGACAACAACGACAGTGACAATGACGGTGATGAAAATGACAGTAAAGACACCAACAGCAACAACAATGGCGATGACAATATTAAGCGTATTAAGCTATTAAGCCACGGTGATTTTACATTTCCACCAGAACTGACAATTTGCATTTTTCACTTGACACTTTCTGGCAGCAGGGAAATCGTTTTTCTTTTCTTTTTTTTTCGTTTCTAAGACTTGAAAAAAATAATATATAACTTCTTTAGATTTTTTCTTTCCTTTGTCACCCTGAGGCTGGTGAGGGACCGAGAAACTGTGTGAAACTGAAACTCGGTGCTGGTGCTAAACTGCTGAGCACCACTCTGGTCTGACCTGGCAGAAGGAAAATTCTCTTTCTCTTCTTTTTTGACGTTGGTTTCGGAAAGATAGGAGTCAATCGAAAATTACAAACAGAACCAGACGAAAGAAAACGATGAAATCTGTTATGAGCAAGATTGGAGGAACTCAAGCAGCCACAATGTCGGAACTAATTTTCAATTTTCTATCATTTCAACTGACGGACGACGTACACCGTACACGACCGAATCAAATGACAAAAAACAAAATGTACGAATAAATAACGAACAATAGAGAGTGAGAGAGAGAGAGGAAGACATGTGAACACCCCATAAACGAGTGGTGGTCTTGCCGTTTGCTATTTTTCTTCTTTTTCTTCTCTCTTTTCTTTTTTTTTTGTTGTTTTCCTTTATTTTTTTCATTTCATTCCATATGTTCGTGTTGTTGTTTTGCTTCCTTGTTTGTTGTTCTTTTGGTGTTTTATCGGTTGATTCGTTTTGTATTGTCTTTCGTGTTTGGCTTGTTTCAGCAAAAGCAGCTGATTGCCTTAACTGAGTGAGAGGAGAATGATTGAAAGTATGTATATGTGGAGAGAGAAAGAGAGGCAGAATGAGGTTGTGGAACAAAAAACGGAAATGATGATAAGAAGGAAATTATGATGATTATGAGTGTTGCTGAAATAGAATTGGAGAAACAAACGAATCTACTACAAAGTATCTAGTGACGCAATTTAGTTCGTTGTTATTTTATGCACAAAATCGACGTGTCAGATTTATTTGTCATTTGACCCAAGAACTGTCACTACCCGGGATATTGTTGTTTTCTATACCCGACTCTGTTTCAGCATGATTAGCAATTGCCTTGTGCTTGGCTCTTAAAAATAATACAGGCCTCGTATTCTTTCGCAAATCAGAGTTCTAAACAAATCAAGAAAAGGTTTGGATTAAGAAAGCTGCAAAAGAGCTGAGTTATCAATCAGTCTGCTAGATACTTTGGTGACCCCAAGTCGCCTGTCACCGATGACATATAACCCGTCCAGCGTAATATGCAGCTGATGCAAAACAAAATTTCTTCGTGGCCTCCAAGATAACAATGAAATATTTGCATAAATGAGAGTGGAAAATCATTTAGCGGTGCGTTCAATCAGCTGCTAAAACCCAAGCAACACAGTGACTATAGTCAATCTTATAAAATGTACTGCGTTCGATTTCAGTTGTTGTGCTAAACAAAATTAAAAACTATATGTCAAAATTTCGTAAGAATAATTCATTTTCCAACCAATTAATTGTGTGAGAAAAAACTGCCTAGTTCTCTACTACGATTATCCACTTAAGCACCATTTCGTTGCGAAATACCGTATACTGCAAAATGGAAAGCGCAACAAAATGTTTCCTTTACGATTTCCTTGTGTCACTTTACATCAGCTGCAAATGAGACCTTATGCTACGACAGCTCTAAGAAAACTTTTAACTGCTGGCCTGCTACTAACATTCATACCGAACTCCTAGAGAACAGGAAGAGTAACCTCAATTTTCGCCAAGACCTTCAAGCCTACCTAACTGACCGGGGCTTCCTGCAGCACAGCGTTCGTCCTGCACTTCTTCGTTGGATGTTGCAGAGGCAAGAATAAGCCATACTGATGGTCAACTACACTAAGACCGTTCAGAAACACTTGCAGGATACTTTTCAATCAAGCAAAAAGTGAGAGAAAAGTTACAAACTGGGGCTCATGTAAGGAATCCCTCAAAATATATGTATAAAGAAGACTATAGATAGCAAAACGTCAATCCTGGAGGTCATTGTGTGGCAAGATAACAGAAACCTCTGAAATATCGCGGGCAAGAACAATCTTCTCCACATGTCCTTCAATGCCTAACGATAAAAACAGCGACGGCTCTTGGACAACCTCAAATGACGAATCACTCAACTTTCTACTGGATACTCACTTTCCAGGCATTTACCTATTCACAGCCAGTGATAACCTAAGAAGAACCACTGCACCCGTGACTGAAATGTATGGTCTGATCACAAGAGACAAATTACTTTCGGCACTACATAGCTTCAAACCTTACAAGTCTGCTCGGCCGGATGGGACGATATCATCCTGCCAATGCTTAAGAATATCATGAGAAGCTGCGTGGAATTGACTCACATTCCCCGTCATGATCAGAAGGTATTGTAGTTTTCATCCCCAAAGCCGGAAAATGTTCTATTATTCTATTTTCTTTGATCTATTGATTAACAATCTAAGACTTCTACCTATTGTAAAGGAAAGTCGATAGAAACGGCTGTACATTCACTGAAAAGCTGCATCAATCGACCCCTTTTATGATAGAGAATACACAACTAATCCTCTTGCAACAGAGGTATCAGTAACAAATAGGGACTCCAACCTCAAATACGTCTTAGTTATAAGACCGATACCTACCTTTGCGGAGGTTGTATGGTGGACGGCCTTAGACAAAGCAGTCGCCTGTATGAAACTATGCAAATTTTAAAGGACAGCATGCCTGGGCATAAGCAGAGCCTTTTGTACAACTTCCTCCGCGAAAAAGCATGTTCTGTTTCATTTGACATCCCTCGATATTTTCAGCAGACAAGTAGCGCAGCCATTCGCCTTAATGTGACAGACGCAGTCGAAATAAACTATTTAACCACGCTAATATTCTTAAGTCGCTAGGAATCCTACCAGAGAACATCTACTACATTACGTCCCAACATTGGTCCGACAAAGACCAATGGGGAGGGAGAGAGATGCATTTTTTCGACGAAAAGTCAATACATTTTCATACGGATGAATCCAATACTTACAGCGGGGTTGGTGAAGGTGTTTTTGCTGATGAGCTCAACCTAAGCCCCTCCTTATGCCTTCCAAATCACTGTAACGTGTTTCAGGCGGAAATTCTGGCAATTAAAAATGCCCTGCCCTGGCTAAAGAAAAACGTGATATCTGCCACTCTAAGATCGTTGGACTGATGTTCGCTAACCTCCAAAACTATTTTAACTGCCGAACATCTATCGTGGAGATGGCAGAGCAGTTCAACATTCACCTATGCTGGGTGCCGAGACATAGAGATATTCCAGAGAACTGTAGGGCCGATGAGCTTGCCAAAGTTGGAACCACTCTACCTGTAAATGCCAGCATCGGTATCAATCCCTACGCGATCTAAACAATAAAGGAACGTAAGTGCAATGGGGCTGTAGGAGGACAGAGAAGAAGATTCGCCTTTTTTAGGGACGGGCTGGACAAATGCTGTTTTCTATTATCTCGGGAAATAGTCCTTAAGAGTAGGATTGACGTGAAAGCTTACGCAGTGGTTGTGCCAGCTTGAAATAAATCTGTTTACTTGACTCTCTTTTTTAGAAAAAGAAAGAAGGATGGATCTACAATAAAGAAGCTATTTGGTGGATCAATCGCATAGTTCCGTAAAAGCCTTGTAAGACCCTCTTAGAAAATAAGTAAAAAAGAAAGCGCAAAATCAATATTAATTCATTTCATCCGAATATAGGCTCTGCAAATTTGAGCAGATATCCCTACCGGCCTGCCCGGAGAACATCATAAAAATCAAATATAAAAGACAGAAAAATATATGTATGAGGTTTGTTGTAAGGATCTTTAACATGAACGGCAGTAAACTTGTCTGCGCATTTCCAGGTAGAACTCTCTATTGTTTTTACTTTTCCACGTCGAGACGTTTATTGTGGGTTATTTCCTATAGATGATATTCTTAATGCCCGAAATATGTTACGCTCCAACAGACAGGTATCTTTGCGTTGAAGTGTACTAATACAAACTAGGTAGATTTATTTTCCTTTTATTTATTTATTGTCTATTGAACGTGAAAATATTGAAGTATTCCCTCATATGTACAAATATACTCGAATGCTTAAGTATTGGCTTTCGAACAATATTTTCTTATGCTGATAATTTCTTTTTGCAACATTTCATCAACCTTTCGTCAACATTTCTTTTCTGACTCTGATATTGAATTATGATTTAAAGAAGTGTTTCTCTCTTTTAATGACTGGCATAAAGAAGTTTTCTGATCCAATTCAAGATGGTTTAGGTCCCCTTCTGCTTGTGGGCGCCATCCAATGTTGCGTTGACCCTCCGAGTTGAATTCGAAAACTCTGAAGGTCGAAGCATTGGTATTTATTCGCTCTACATGTCTTTAGATATCACAGGCGTCCCATGCTCATTTTAATAACAAGGTCGATGTCGCTGTGCTGGTATGAGATTTCGTTGAATCTTTTCCTCCAAAGCCCGTAAAAGCAAGCAAGACCGAATATATTTGGAAGGATTTCTCTCTCGAAAAGACTTAGGATACCTTAATCCGCTTTCGATAGAGTCCATGCTTCAGCGACATAAAACAAGGCAGGCATGATTAAGGTCTTATAACGGTTCTTTTTTTTTTTTTTGAACAAGGCCTTACTACTCAATTGCCTCCTTAGCCAAAGAAACAGCTATTGACAAGAGTCATTCTCCGTTTTATTTCTGCTGAGGTATTGTTTTTTGAATTTATAGCAGATCCATAGTCGACGAAGTTTCTTACTACCTCGAAACTATTGCTGTCAACAGTGAAGTTTTGATCAATTCCTCAATATTGTACGTATTGTATATCTCTTCTTGTTAACAGTACGTAGTTTGGCCTTATTCACCGCTAAACACGACTTTGACAGAGAAACGGGCGTTCTCATTTAGCAGGCGAACACCCGAACGTGCTTGGCAGGAATACCAAATCTATATTGCTCACCTCAGTAAATACCGTCATATCTGGCCTGAAAATCGACGTATGTACTTGGACATCTTGAGTTTTTTCCGGAATCTGCCGGATTGTAATGATAAGGTCAATTATGGACTTTCCCGATGTGACAACGTACTGATAGTTGCCAATCCGGTTGATGACAAAGGTTTTTTAGATTTTGATATACGAGTATATGGCGGATAAGACTTTGTATCCGTTGTTGAGAAGATTTCGACATCTATAGTTGGCACAGTTAAGGCTGTCTGTTTTCTGGCGGACCGGCCAAACATATTCATATTCAGCTTCCACAAAGTCATATTCAGCAGCTTCGAATAGCTCAGCCGGTAAGCCATAAAGTCCAGTTGCTTTGTTGTTTTCCAAGTGGATGGATGTCTTGGTTATCATCGTCTAATTGGTATTGTCTATTTTTTCTGAAGACCGAATTTTGGGCTTTTTCTTCCAGTCTGAAGAAAACGTTTTCCATATTCTCGGCACCGATTCTGATTTAACGACAAGGTTATCTTCTTCATCTCTGTAGGTTTCTCTACAGTCTTGATAAGCTCTGACTATCTTTTGTACGTTTTTCCATGAATGCAAGCTCCTAGTAGTGTTTTTTGCTGCAGCGTGGCTTTAAACGCTTCTTGGCATGTACCTGCCGGTGTTCCTCATTAAACCAGCGATTTCTTGGTAGTAATCGGGCAAAACAAAGCATATCACTTGCCGCATGTCTGTTGGCACGTTGGCAGCGTTGCCATTGGTCTTCGGTGGCTTTAGAGTTGTACTTGAGAGATTTCGGTATACGAATTCGGTTATTACGGCGATATCTAACGACTCCAGCTTTTCTGCGTTACAGCCTTTTCATAGTTGCTTTTTTTTATGCGACGCCCGGGAAATCCGCATTCACGGGCTGATGGATTGGAGCCAATGTTGGCTGCCCGAAATGTTCGGATGTTTAATCCCGCGTTTTCTAATCCGGAGACCGAGAGATGAGGAAACCGTATCAATAAGCCTAGCTCGTTGCCAGATGTAGTGTCATGTTGGCCCTCCTTACTAACTATCCTACTTAAAATGTCCTCAGTTTTTCATCCTCTTTATGTCCGGCCCATTCAATCCTGAATGGCAGTGATATTTGCGTGATACCAGTCAAGGGCGTCGGCTCATTACTCGGCTGCATGTGGCCTGTTAAGGGTGTCAACATTTTGCGAGCAGTTCCGAAGGTCTGTCATCACATTGATAATCTCTTCTGTATAGAGTTACGATTCCAATGATGACGTAGATAAGTATAGTGCTACTAGCTGATCACGCCCTTCCCATTTTAGCTTGCATGACTGCTTTTTCACTTTGACAAACTTCTGATTAATAGTAATCGTACTATTGTCGTTGTTCTTGGACCAAATAATGCTGTAGGTTCCAAGGTCCGGATATTATTTCGGTTGTTTTTGGGCCTTTAAGCCATCATTTTTAAAACGGTAGCCTCATTCTAAAAATATCATTCGTTGACCTTGTTCAAAACTTAACATTGTTCATTAATTCTTTCGGGAAAACCCCTACTTTTGCAATTGAGCGCATATTAGTCTTTATGCATTAAAGCGTATTGTCATAAGACGTTCGCTAAAGTTTTCTGCCTTAGTCTACCGCGAATGAAAAGTCTGCACCCGGATGAGCGGTGTTTCTTGTAAATATAGAGGGGTGCCCAGTTAAACCGAATTGTATTGGAACTAAAAAAAAAAAACAATTGGAAAACAATAGTGTTTACTTTTTGGATATCACCGCCTTTAGGGTGAACTATTAGCTTAGGTCGGTCGATAAACGATTCGAACGCTGCACAAACGTAAGCCTGCAGAATCTTCTTCCAATCTCAAAGAAGGGCCTCCTTAAGTGTATCCGGACTAAGATATTCTCAAGTCCTGTCCTTGGCCTGTGAAATACGTCATATTAAAGAGTCAAGTGGATTTGGATTTTCTGACTACGGAAGCTATTATGTCGACGAAATAAAGCAACGGACGTTGGTTTTAAACCAGTCTCGGTTGAAACGTGGCCTCTAGTGCAGAGCCTTGCCTAAGGGTCCATTCTCTCTTACAATATTGGTTGCCAAAGAATTCAAAGCACCTTCCAAAACACTTTAGCGGTAAAAATTCCAATTCTCCTTGACTCCACGGTCCAAAAAGAAAATTGTGGACGTATGTACATCCGCCCAAGCCAGCGGCTGACTTCTGGTATCTAATCTAATCGTATGATCTTTTCGCTAAATAAACACGATAGTTTTGTTTGTTCATGAATTATTCGATTCTCCTTTGCTCAGTTTGTTTGGATAGATACGGTTTTGTGCTTTTTTGGAACTTATAAGGCTTTAGTTTGAGCATTTCTTCTTTTAATATCTTCAGTTCGACAACCATTTTCTGCTATTCCGTCGAGGATTTCGTTAAATTCTAGCCTTCCCTATCCGAACCAATTCTGGCGCTGATGCAGCTTTTTTCCACCAGCACTAGAGCGTTTTCCAACACAACTATAATTGCCTTACCATTCTATGGTTCACGACACTAAGGATTGATTGACAGCGAGGTGTTGACAGTCTCTAACCTGTGACTTTCCACTCAAATGTAGCTCTATCATATAATACAATTATGTTTGAATTCCTTTACGCATAAAAACCATCTCACGAGAGCGAGACGAAAACGCTTCAGCACTCTTGTACCTATAAACAATGAAATTAACTGTCATTGAGCAAACGTTGACGCAGTTTTTATCTGTAGTAATCAAAGCACTTCCTGGATCGCAGCCATATTTTCATGATAAAAGTCAAGTGCCGTTGCTAATTCTGCAGATGGAATGTTCGAGCCCTTAACACGCTACTTGCAGGAGAACTATCCAGAGGTCTTTTAATCACTTGCCAGGATCCTGGACAGTGAATCCATTATTGCCGTAGGGTATAAGCGGATTGGTCTCCTTTTTTTAATTTCTTACGCATAGGGCTGGGAGACCTACGACACTACTAGCATTAGTATACTACTGGTCAAGCACGCACCTGACATTTTAACCTGCATGAGTACCTACCAATGCGAGGTACGACAAGCACTACACTGCAAACCTAATTTTTAAGCTACTGGTCCACAGTTTCCCGATTAATTGCCCCGCAGATCATCATACTTTCCATCTGCGTACACTACACTTGAAGAAGATATAATAACGAACTGTTTGCCTTGCACAGGTGCATTGAGCTTGTCAGAAGGGCAGGAATAAATTGACTTCGTCGCTTCAGTCCGTAGTGACTTCCAACGCATAATGAATGCTCAATGCGTAAGAGGAAGCTCTTGACGCTCAAGTGGAAATGGGTCTCAACCAACTTGGTGTGCGCAATAAGAGGTCAACCGCCAAATAAATGACGAAAGCCAAAAACGCAACTTTTTCACTTAAATATTTAAGTAAAGCAGTTCCCTTACACGTTAAAACATCGATACCCTGCTTTCTCCACTTCAACACTTCTATGAAAATCCCTCCTAGGAAAGCACAATATTCAGTCTCAAAAAGTTGTCCTAGACTTCTCAAATCCACTTACTCGGCAGCACTTTTCCCTCTGTTGTTTTACTGCGATTCGTTCCGCTTTCAAAAAGCCAAATCAAAAATCTCTCCTAATTAACGGAACATACCACGGCCACACTCACACATCTAAAAGGTGCTAACGAACGCAAGCAAAAGAGAAGAAAAACCAAAATAAAAAGCATCTGATAAAAAACGAAAATAAATTCGCACTGAGCATGTGTTTACGTATCTCGAACCCAAGCGACAGAAACGCCAATGTTTTGAAGCGACCGCTAGCTGAAACAATGACAAATTAGTAAATGCACACACCAAACTAGTTTTCTCCACATTTATTCAACTTTCTTCTTTCGTTACAAACTCTTATTGCTTCTCTACTGTTCCTCCTCTTCCTGCACTTTGTGCTTATACGGTCGACATTCGGGGTACTTGTCGGTGAGGAAGCTCCTCAGCTCTCCATAGTGAGCTGTCGCGTCCAATCTGACCTTATCCTGGTTGCGCAGATACTCGCGCTTCTTCAGATACAATTCGTAGCCACGACTGTTGGCAAAGAACGGAGGGAACCTTTTCTTCTTCAGCACTATCTTGTCGTTCATTACAAACTGGGTGAAGTCCATCACTTCGTTGATTTGGATGTCTTCAGCTTTCCTGCAAACAGACGGACTGGCCACCACACGGGGTAGGCCGCCGAGCTCCTTACGGAATTCGACCAAATGAAGACCTTTCTCCTCGGCGATTTGCTCGTGGGTCTTTTGCTGCAGCAAACCAATGAAGAATGCCTTGACGACATGTTGAAGATTTGTTGATCCCTCCACTTTTGCGTGGAGATTCTTGATGCCAATCACCTTGCAGATTGACTGGATAGCACGATGGCACACCAATCCGTAACCCTCGGGCTTCTTTGATACAAAAATCTTCGTCTTGCCAAACTGACAGAAGAAGTCATGGAACACTGTGTGGTTGTCACAAAGTTTTATGTTCATAAGCTTCTGTCCAGCTCGGTTCTTGGATTTTCTCAATGCAGCACGGACTTCACTTCCTTTCGCAAGAGCAAAACCAGCAAGCCCATTGCCATTTCCAGTTACAGACAGCACAGAGTATCTCCTGGTTCGTCCCATGTTGCCCTTCATTATGAAGACAATCTTATTCTCCAGGACAACCGTATCGAATCCCTCGAAATTGTCCTCCCCAACTGGATCTGGTGGACCGATACTGCGTCCGGGCATTTTAGCACCAGACCAGCCACGGTCAATGGGGCTCAGCTTAGTTACACGGAAGCCACTCATGGAATCGCGCAATTTTATTAGGTTTTTCTGTCTCTCTGGGTCGTCTGGAAGGCGCTGCTGTTTCACCAGCTCCTTACCCCGGATGATTGGAGAATTTAAACCTGGCCATTGGATGTTTGTTCTTCCTATGCCGATGATTTGCCCTCTATTCAAGTCCTTCACTAGTTTTCGACCGGCGCCTTTGCCACGACCTCGCTTCTTGCCCGCATTACTCACAGAAATCACGCCGCGCCAGAGATCATCGGCAGGCACTGCAATCGGACAGAAAATTGATCACATAACCACAGAAATTGGCAGAGATTTGACTTACGTTTGTTGAAGAAACTGGTGTTGCGAGTACCGCACACTGTTGGCAAGTTATTCTTCAGGAGACTGCCAGCATATTCTGTCTGTTGGATTACATTTTGCGCTGATTTGCCGGAAATTTGCAATTTTTGAAAAGATTTCAGGAACTGTCCTGAAGTGGAAAGAATGCGTGCTGCCATTTTTTCATTCCACTGAATTGATTTGAAGAATGTGACAGTGACATTCGGTATGTCAGATTTGCTTCAATGACAGCTGAGTGTTTTTAAGCTTTTGCGGATAGATGGTGCTAGTTAAGAAAATAAGAAAATGATTGGAGTAGATTTGTAATAAAATTTAAATTAAAAATTTGTTTCCTTGTGTAGCCGAAAACGTTGTCAAAGCTGAAAGTATATAATTCAAAAATAGCAGGTCATGTATGACGTACCGCTTTGGCGATGACTTATAGAGTGACGGGTGTGAGCAAGCTTTTTTTCAGTAATTATTGTATTCAAATCAGACCTCCTCCGCCTCAGAAGAGACGAAATTGAAAAAAATTGTGTTGAAAACCCAGTTGAAGTTTGAAACCATTTTCATCAACAATTCCGGTCACCTCTTGCTGGGAAATCGTTGAGTGCTAAGCGAAATCAATTTTCTTAAAATAACCATTCGCCTATAAATGATCGATAAGACAAGTAAATATCGAAGAAAATGCTTTGAAGTGAGTAGTGTCTCCAAATGAGTGGTTAAGTTGTGGATGTTACCGTCTTCGTGATAGTGCTAGAAGAATCTGAGGCGTAGCTCAGTATTGCGTTGTCCCTGGTCGTTGGGCGTTGAGGAGCGGACTTCTGTGGCCGCGTTTAATTTCGGATCTAAAATACAGAAGCCATTATAGTGCAGAGTAATCCAATCCGAGACCAAGGCCTTAATTTCAAGAAAGGTTTGCGACGTGAAATCTGTTAACTTTGCTTTTACTTCGCTCTAGAAAGAATAGTTTTAAATTCACAGACAAACGAAAGATTGACGACTTTCCACACAATTACTAGCGTACGTGAATAACATTATTGTGATTGCACAAACGCAGCGATGATTCAATGGAGTTTTCATTAGTTTTGAGGGCCAAAATGATTCTGACGGTTAACGAAGACATAACAAAGTACATATATCATGCCAACACAAAAGCAAGCACACCACCGACGGCTCAGTATGAGCATCACCGTCGG
Source organism: Volucella inflata (assembly GCA_928272305.1). Classification (NCBI taxonomy): domain Eukaryota; kingdom Metazoa; phylum Arthropoda; class Insecta; order Diptera; family Syrphidae; genus Volucella; species Volucella inflata. The sequence continues at coordinate 158,388,717 of OV743716.1, forward strand.
CAATTACAACTTTGAAGTAGTTAAGGATTTCGATTACCGTGACTCGGCAGTTAGAAGCAGCAACGACATTGGCGCTGAATTCAGACGCAGAATCACTCTTGCCAAACGCTATATCTTTGGGCTCAGTGCAAACTGACTTTATTGACGGAGTGACAGTAAACGGAGTAGAAGACTCAACTACGAATTATACGTAGTTGGATGTCTAGGAATACGAGATGGCAGGTCCATGTTGAGCGAATGGACAGCATTGCTCCGGCTGAAAGATTTAGTTCTCGAAGATTGGTACAGCAGAGAAAGACTGCATTTGAGATGGAGCATGCAAGTGAAAAGTAAAATCAACAAGAAATACGGCACTGGAGGCGTTTGGCGAAGGACCGTGTTAGCTGGACAGGCTGACTTGTTGGGACAATTCTAAGACGAAGTCTAAGGCAATGGTAGCTTTTTGTGACAATTACATGTAAATCGGCTTCTGTTAGCGTTGAAGCATACTTTCGGATAACCGACTACAACGCCAGCTTCTGGTAGTTGGGTACTTCCCAAAAGATGCATTTTATATTCTTAGTAAGTTGTAAGAGTTTCTTAAGTTTAATCTTGGCAGCGGTGGCTCAGGAATTACATTCTGCTTAGTGCTGAGTTAGGACAGTTGTATGGGAAAATGTGTCACATATTTTTCTTTCTATTCGTCCATGCAGAAATTTTTGTGAGAAATACTGAATCGAGATGTCTCTTCTCAAAAGGTGGATCAACTTTCTTGATGGATTGGGATGAAGCATAGACCGCCTTAGCTGGATGTCTTACAGTTACTATGAGGATGACCTTAGAGAATGCTTGAACGTGTATCATTTGTTTGGCATGAAACATTATGGCTTGAAGATGTTAAGTTTCCGATTATTTGCTGCTAAAGATTTGTGTCTTAGAAGGTCATGAGAGACGCAGATTTCTAAGACGCCCAAATGTATCAGAACGCATGAGAGTACAATCTTGAACCGATTAAAAGAATTGATTGGCTTTACGTAATTAAGTATCTGGCCGCAGCTTAACTGTATATTACCATATCCGATTTATAACTCATACTGACCCATGTCGTTGCCTGATGCATAGCAAGGACTTCGGATTGGAATACTGTACAGTTTGTTGGCAAGGTATTTGTGAATGCAAGGCCTTAGTACAGGACCACTCGGCAGTGCACTACGCCATCTTAGTCTCTTAAAATGGAAGCTGACTAACTGATAAAGACTTCATGTTTCCTCCATTCGCTCCTGTCTGGGATTAGTTGATTGAGTAAACATGGAAGTCAATAACGGTTAGACGAAGGTTGGTTTAATGAAAGAATTTTGAATCAAAGTTTTAGGTATTCGTTGACTGGCAGTAATGCCACAATGATGCCGTAAGTGGGAATTTCCAGAACTGTAGGTGGTAGTTCCAGAATTTTACAGCTTCGAATGAGCTAAGTTATTTCTTATATTGGCCTCCGCTAAGCTCACATAAGCTCATTGGCTTAGCAATGATACGGCAATGATCTGACCCACATCCGCGATGCCAAAAATCGTTTTTACAAAGCCGGCAACTGTTAGGTAATTTCTTTAGCATCGTTGTCCAAAACTCACACCCCAACACCCGTTGCGCAACCTCTAATAGGCCCGTTTAAATACTCGAATTCGCCCACTACTTTGTAATAATCAGAAGAACACCGCGCAGCGCATTATCTGAACTTAGAGAGCAGAGTAGATCCCCTTCTGTCATCGCAACGCTAGGTCCAGGATTTAAGAAGCAGACCAGAATTTCAATAATGCTTGTATACTTTTAAACTGGAAAAGCACAATTTAAATAGAGGCTTCAAGGAGCACAAAACTGCATGTTTGAACGCCTTTGTGAGTAGGTTGACATAAACCCACGGGGCTACAGAATAGTAGTGACCAAACGGAAAGGCTAAAGAAACCCTCCTATAACATATCTAATAATGCTGAAATCCATAGTGGAGCGTCACAATGCACCCGGACCCGACATCCCGGAACGGGTTACTGGCTTCGGTGTAACCGACTCCTCGTCTTAGGGGCACTCAAAGTGGAACTGGTCCTCCAGGTTGGGGGTTGTGCCGCCGGGGTAACTGCCCGGCCATTTAAAAAAAACAAGAAGTTACGAAGCATCAACAAGCCTCGGATATGGACGGATCTACTGTTGACAACCCACGCAAACGATTTAATGACAATGAGCTTCGGATATGCACGTGGAATGTTAGATCCCTTAATAGACCACGTGCAGCCGAGCAACTAGCGGAGGCCCTAGACTGCTGCAAAGCAGACATAACCGCCATCCAAAAAATGCGATGGGATGGGCCGGACAAAAAGAAGATGAAAAACTGCGACATCTACTACGGCAATTGCTATCGACGGCAAAAGCAGCGCTTATTTGGATGCGGATTTGTTGTCGGAGGCAGACTAAGACGAGAAGTCCTCAGCTTCCGGCATGTGAGCCAGCGCCTCGTAGCAATCCGCATCAAGGCTAAATTCGCCAACATAAGCCTTATATGCGCGCATGCCCCCACAGAGGAGAAAGATGACGACACCAAGGATGCCTTCTACGAGCTCCTTAACAAGAACTACGAGCAAAGCCCTAGCTATGACATTAAAATTGTCCTCGGTGATTTTAATGCAATGCTAGGAAGAGAGGGTATCTTTGGTGGAACAATCGGAAAATATAGCCAGCACAATACCACCTCCGATAACGGATTCAGGCTAATCGACTTTGCGGCGGGGCGAAATATTGTCGTGGCTAGCACGCGGTTCCCACATCTCGACATACACAAGGGGACTTGGAGAACTCCTGATCAATCAACAGTCAACCGATTGATCACATTGCGATCAGACGGCTACAATCGCAAGAGATCGCCAAGTCCTTTCCGATCGAGTGTCTCTTAATCTCTTAAGAGGTCCAATGCCGCCAGCATCAAGCATCGAAGACCATTGGAAACACTGCCAAAACGCCATCAGAGATGTCGCTTCTGATGTGCTGGGTTTCACTCGTCCACCACAACGAAACCCCTGGTTCGATGATGAATGCCGGCAAGCACATGCAGCTAAGCAAGATGCATATAACGCGGCGCTGCTTAGAATGACCAAAGCTGCTCATGAGCTCTATGAGCGGAAGAGGAGAGACGAGCACCGGCTTCTCAGGAGGAAGAAGAAAGAGCATGAGAAGCGCGCGATCGAGGAAATTGAGAGATGCTACTCCAGGAATGAGGTTCGGAAGTTTTACCAAAAGGTAAAAATAACATGCCGCGGAAACAAACCCCGCACCGAAGCCTGTAGAGATGAACAAGGGAACATCGTAGTAGAATCGCAGTCCATGCTGAGGATTTGGAAAGATCATTTCTGCAGACTGTATAACGGCGATGACGGACCAAATACCGCTGTCAGGCAGAATCAACCTTTCAACCTGGACGATGATGACCAACAATTCCGTCCACCCGACCTGGATGAAGTGAAGATAGCCATATCGAAGCTTAAGTCCAACAAAGCTGCTGGAGCGGATGGCCTGACTGCCGAGCTCTTCAAAGCCGCAGGAGATGACTTGGTATACCAACTCATCTGTAAAATATTGTCGGACGAAAGTATGCCCGATGATTGGAACCTCAGCATTGTTTGTCCGATTCTCAAGAAAGAGGACCCTCTGAAATGCGCCAATTACAGAGGCATCAGTCTCCTTAACATCGCATACAAGATCTTATCAGTGTGGCTTTAGGCCAGGAAAGTCCACCATCGACCAGATATTCACACTACGGCAGATCTTGAAGAAGACCCATGAGCTTCAGATCGATACACACCACCTATTCATCGACTTTAAGGCCGCGTATGACAGCATCTATAGAGACGAGCTATATAGAGCAATGTCTAGTTTTAGCATCCCTGCCAAACTCGTCCGTCTGTGCAGGATGACGATGGAGAATGCACGCTGCTCCATCAAGGTCGGTAAAGATCTCACCGAGACCTTTGATGTCCAGAAAGGATTTAGACAAGGCAATGCGCTGTCCTGCGATTTTTTCAACATCGTACTTGAAAGAATAGTGCAAAACTCACGAGCAAACACAAGAGGCACTATCATTTAAAAGTCCGTCCAACTACTCGCATACGCCGACGATATTGACATAATCGGGAGAAAGCAGCGTGATGTCAGTGGCGCTTTCGCGAGTATTGAGACGGAAGTGGCGAAAATGGGCTTAGCAGTCGATGAGGGCAATCGGTGGATGCTTAGAGAGAAAAATTCTTCGGGCGATCTTTAGTCCCGTCTGCATTGAAGGAGAATGGAGAAGGAGATACAACAATGAACTCTATGGACTGTACAGCGACATCGACCTAACCAGAAGAGTGTAGATCCAATGACTGAGATGGCTGGGTCATGTAGAGCGTATGGACGCCAATGCTCCGGTCCGAAAAGTCGTCAAATCCGCTCCCGAGGAAAAGCGCAGTAGAGGAAGGCCAAGACACAGTTGGCGCATGCAAGTGGAAGGGGACCTCAGCCAACTTAGCGTGCGAAATTGTAGGCAGCTAGGCAGGGATCGAGCTGGCTGGAGATGCTTTTTGATTGAGGCCCAGGTCCACCCCGGAATGTAGCGCCACCTAAAGTAAAAGTAAAGTAAGATTTTGAGATATGATACAGATGAAGGTGAAAAATACTACACCGTCACTGCCGGACGGCCGGAGTTTCACAGGGGTCGGTCTTAGGGCCACTATTGTGGTACGTCATGTACGACGGAGTTCTACGGTTGGCATTGAATTGACAGTAATTGGATTCGCAGATGACATTGCCGTCGTGACAGTTTCGTACAGTTGGATTCGCTACAAACGAAGCAATTGTCAGAATAAAGGACAAGTCGCCAGCCTAGAACTAGCCGACCACAAAATAGAAGCTGTGATCATAACCGAAAAAAACTGTAAGGCTCGCCAACTTCTAGGTTGGTAACCAAATATCAGATCCAAATAAGTGGTCCAAAACATACGTGGACTATTTAATCGGGAAAGTATTGAAAATGTTGGGAGCTCTCTCGCGCTTACTGCATAACATTGGTGGACCTGGAAATAAAAAATGGATTCTACTTTCGATATTGGACGAGGCTGCCTTTGCTATGGCTGGAATGGTTTCCGTCGATATTCTTACAAATGAAGTGTTGAGGATATTATAACGGAGGGTAGATGCAAACACAAACTTACACCGACAATCAATGACTGGGTAAAACATAGACATGACACTGCACATATTCCCTTTCGCAGTTCCTGTATGTCCAGGTTGGTTATCACAAGTGTCTCCATCGTTTTGGGCACGGAAGTTCACCATCTTTCCCCGAATGCCCAAATGAAGATGAAGATACAAAGCACGCAGTATTTTGTTGCCCACTCTACATGGCATGGGGAATTACTCTGCCAAGCCCGCCGCTAGTCCCCGATTAGGTGTTGCAGTCGGAGAAGTATTGGGTGGAAATATGCATTTTCATAACAACTCTACAATATGAGCTACGGAAAAGAGAGAGGCGCAGAAAAGCAACAGCAGAAACCGCCAAAGCAGATGACATAACACGAATAGCTTAGTTTGGCAACCAGCTCCGCGAAGTAATACTGAATGGTAGTCCCGAGAGGAGAGTGGTTGAAGGGTTTCGGACAATTTTGGGAGTCGTGTGCAGATAGTAAATGGAGGAGACGATACAACGGCTTCCATAGTTTTAATTGCTGAAGCATGTAGAACGAATAAACATCAGTCCTTCGACTCGACGAAACTTCGAATCAGCTCCATAAGATCGGGTAGCTAGGCTTATGTGGAGCCACCTGTGGAGAAACACCTAAGCTTAAAGATCGGCGACCAAAGGGAATTTCCTAGTTGTAAGGTTAGTACCTCCAAGTTTGTAAAACAAAAACAATTCAGAAGCACTCTCATGTCATGTTCCCAATTGTACACCGGTATTCGAAACCAATTGCATTTTTCTCATAACTATGTGTTTTTTGCCAAAAACAATAGCTACACCACCATGCAACCGTCATCCAGGGAGGCCCATCAGCCCTAATAGATGAAACGCGTTTGTTCCCTCCCAATCAATAGAAATACCAACGTGGCTGTGTGACCACAAGGGTGTGGCATTACAGCGTAAGCTGTTAATAATCAGAGTTTATGCTCACAATATGCACAATGCCGATCAATAAGTACTTCAAAATACAAAATTTCAATTGGAATTAATTTTCATCATTTCAAAAGAGTTGTGTGCCTCAAGTTCTGGTGGATCGACAGGAGAGGTATGTGGCAAGTGACGAAAATTAATGTAAATAATCAGGAGAAGTATTTTTTTAATTTTTTTGTGCGTAGGAACGTTCAACTTATTTGTATAATCCTTGCCAATACTGCTTCAGAGAAATTCCCCACTCTATAATCTTTCTTCTACAGTTTGTGTGGAATCTCGGCCTCGTGCATTCGGCATGGTCTAGGACCAACAAATGACTGAGATCCGTTCGCTCAATATGTGCTCTCTATCCCAGGTAACTGATACTCACTATTTTGACCAAGCCGAAGTCGTTGTGTTTCACACAAATTTGCCAGGAATGATGTTGAAAGAGTTGCTTGAAAATACATTACCTAGACTTAAGACTTCTTTTTCATCAAAGACTCTGGGGCGATTGGTAGTAACATCCACCACATCAACATCTATAACATAGGATGTGGTCATTACTCACAGCAAGCGTTGCAGAATATTGTTGGAACTTATAGTAGGTGCTCACCAAAGGAGTCCTTAGCCATTCGTACTGAAGGATAGACGGACTTTTCAGAGACGTAGGGTCTGCCAGTATCCTGGGGCATTATACCAACATGCAGTCACACTCACAGGAAACCCAACCTCCAACAGAAGCTCTTAATATGGCTGGAAGCGGGCTTTGAAACTCTCCTATGAGGCTGAGGATTTCATTTACTGTGACCCCACTGTGACCTAATAGAACAAGCAGGATTGAGTGTTTCTAGCCTCTCGTCTTCGTTCAGTGAAGTCTTGAATCGGCAAACTAGTTTGAAAGTCATGGAAGAGATAAGCAAGGCTCTAAACGTAGCTAGGCTACAGTTGTAAATGCAAATAAATGACCCTATCCACCGATTCTTCACAATATAGTTGTTTTCCATCAGAAGGTATTGCGTATATCTGTCACAGAAGTCACAGCATTGCCATTAAACCTTTTCATTTTAACGTTGGAAACACTGAATCATCGGGACGTATACTAGAGGACTTTGAAGTGGTGACTGTATATGAATCTGGTATACCGGATTTATACAAATTAGATTGCTCCTGAGTCACCTTATCCATCTGATAAATCATTGCTTCATGAATTCCACTATCACCCATTGCTTAAAAGGTTAGCCCCGCAATATTCGGCGGACGGCGATTACAAGCCAATCAGCATATTGCCATGTTTATCAAAGGTTCTTTATAACAGCAGATACTTCCTCTATGGAAGTCTGCAATGAGTTATAGTATGTCCCATGAAAAACTTTCAACTTTTAAACCTGTTTCTCAAGGGCTACCTCAGGGATCGGTATTGGAACCGATTATGTTCTGTCTTTTATAAATGACCTTCCAAATGTGTGCAAACATCCAATCACCTATATATATGCAGACGATGTTCTGCTTTATTTAGCTCGTCCAATGAAAGACCTAAAGAAACTTGATTTCCAACTTAATGAGAATCTAGAACTTATAAACAGGTGGTCGGTGATAAATGTAGTTCTGCTTCGTCCATATAAGTCGCGAATCATACCGATTTCTGTCACAGCTGCATTTAAGCGTGTGCTGACCCGTTGGGAATTTTCGGCCATCTTCAATACTCGAATACTGGATACCTACCTATCCTGCATTGATCGCAATATGATCGATTTGGTTGTCAGTTTGGCGATAAGATAATCAACATATTCATTTGAGAATAATGAGTTAAGAAACTGCACATTTACTTACTTTAAGTGGCGCTACATTCCGGACTGGACCTGGGCCTCAATCAAAAAGCATCTCCAGCCAGCTCGATCCCTGCCTAGCTGCCTACAGTTTCGCACGCTAAGTTGACTGAGGTCCCCTTCCACTTGCGTGCGCCAACTGTGTCTTGGCCTTCCTCTACTGCGCTTTTTCCTCGGGAGCGGATTTGACGACTTTTCGGACCGGAGCATTGGCGTCCATACGCTCTACATAACCCAGCCATCTCAGTCATTGGATCTACACTCTTCTGGTTAGGTCGATGTCGCTGTACAGTCCATAGAGTTCATTGTTGTATCTCCTTCTCCATTCTCCTTCAATGCAGACGGGACTAAAGATCGCCCGAAGAATTTTTCTCTCTAAGCATCCACCGATTGCCCTCATCGACTGCTAAACCCATTTTCGCCACTTCTGTCTCAATACTCGCGAAAGCGCCACTGACATCACGCTGCTTTCTCCCGATTATGTCAATATCGTCGGTATATGCGAGTAGTTGGACGGACTTTTTAAAGATAGTGCCTCTTGTGTTTGCTCGTGAGTTTTGCACTATTCTTTCCAGTACGATGTTGAAAAAATCGCAGACATCAAAGGTCTCGGTGAGATCTTTACCGACCTTGATGGAGCAACGTGCATTATCTACGAGTATCATCATCGTCATGCACAAACGGACGAGTTGGCACGGATGACGAAACTAGACTTTGCTCTGTATAGCTCGTCTCTATAGATGCTGTCATACGCGGCGTTAAAATCGATGAATAGGTGGTGTGTATCGATCTGAAGCTCATGGGTCTTCTTCAAGATCTGCCGTAGTGTGAATATCTGGTCGATGGTGGACTTCCTGGCCTAAACCCACACTGATAAGGTCTTGTATGCGATGTTAAGGAGACTGATGCCTCTGTAATTGGCGCAGTTCAGAGGGTCCTCTTTCTTGAGAATCGGACAAACAATGCTGAGGTTCCAATCATCGGGCATACTTTCGTCCGACAATATTTTACAGATGAGTTGGTATACCAAGTCATCTCCTGCCGCTTTCAAGGGCTCGGCAGTCAGGCCATCCGCTCCAGCAGCTTTGTTGGAGTTAAGCTTAGATATAGCTATCTTCACTTCATCCAGGTCGGATGCACGGAATTGTTGCTCATCATCGTCCAGGTTGAAAGGTTGATCCCGTTGATTCTGCCTGACAGCGGTATTTGGTCCGTCATCGCTATTATATAGTCTGCAGAAATGGTATTTCCAAATTCTCAGCATCGACTGCGATCTTACTACGATGTTCCCTTGTTCATCTCTACAGACTTCGGTCCGGGGTTTGTTTCCGTGGCTTGTTATTTTTACCTTTTGGTAAACTTCCGAACCTCATTCCTCTCTCAATTTCCGCAATTTCCTCGACCGCGCGCTTCTCATGCTCTTTCTTCTTCTCCTGAGAAGCCGGTGTTCGTCTCTCCTTTTCTGCTCATAGAGCTCGTGAGCAGCTCTGGTCTCTTTTTGCAGTGCCGCTTTGCGTGCTTTTTGCTTAGCTGCGTTTGCTTACGGGCATTTATGATCGACCCAGGGGTTTCGTTTTGGTGGGCGATAGAAACCCAGCACATCAGAAGCGGCATCTCTGATGGCATTTTGGTAGTGTTTTCAATGGTCTTCGATACTTGATGCTGGCGGTATTGGACCTCTTAAGATGCACTCGATCAAAAAAGGACTTGGCAATCCCTTGCGATTGTAGCCGTCTGACGTCGAATTTTCTCACAACATTAGTTTGTCTTGGCGTTGTTTGGGATATCCGCAGCCATACCTTGGCTACAACAAGGTAATGGTCCGAGTCCATGTTGGCTCCTCGGAACGTACGGACGTCCATAATGCTGGAGAAGTGTCTTGCGTCGATCGCAATGTGATCAATCTGGTTGACTATATCAGTTCTCCAAGTCCCCTTGTGTATGTTGAGATGTGGGAACCGCGTGCTAGCTACGACAATGTTTCGCCCCGCCGCAAAGTCGATTAACCTGAATCCGTTATCGGAGGTGGTGTCGTGCAGGCTATATTTTCTGATCGTTCCACCAAAGATACCCTCTCTTCCTAGCTTCGCATTAAAATCACTGAGGACAATTTAATGTCATAGCTAGGTTATTGCTCGTAGGTCTTGTTAAGGAGCTCATAGAAGGCATCCTTAGTGTCGTCATCTTTCTCCACTGTGGGGGTATGCGCGCATATAAGGCTAATATTGGCGAATTCAGCCATGATACGGATTGCTACGAGGCGCTCGCTCACATGCCGGAAGCTCAGGACGTCTTGTCTTAGTCTGCCTCCGACAACAAATCTGCATCCAAATAGGCGCTGCTTTTACCGTCGATAGCAATTTCCGGCCCATCCCATCGCATTTCTTGAATGGCAGCTATGTCTGCTTTGCAGCAGTTTAGGGCGTCCGCTAGTTGCTTGGCTGCACGTGGTCTATTAAGGGATCTAACATTCCACGAGCATATCCAAAGGTCATTGTCCTTAAATCGTTTGCGTGTGCTGTCAACAATAGATCCGTCCATATCCAAGGCTTGTTGATGCTTTGTAACATGATTTTTTTTTTAAATGGCCGGGCAGTTACCCCGGCGGCACAACCCCCAACCTGGAGGACCAGTTCCATTTTGAATACCCCTAGGACGAGGGGTCGGTTACACCGAAGTCAGTAACCCGTTCCGAGAAAAAGGAAACTCGCCATTTGTCCCCTTCACTTCGCAATCTCCGGTGAGATTCCCAGATGGCGCCATGGGTAGGCGTGAAGTAGGGCTTATAGCAGAGCTACAAGATGTTCGGCTGCAGAGTCTCATTTTCGTTGTTTAAAGAACCAAAACCTGTCGGAAGATGCTACTTCTACGAGGCCTAATACTAATCGTTGCCACCCAAACCGCACACTAGCCATCTTAAATTGCCCCAAATCTGTTTCTAGACATTGTGTCGTATATGCTATACGCTCTGATGGCATAACTAAGGATGTTCTCGCGTTAATTCACCACCGCCGTACATAATTTTTCGAGTGCTCGACATTCGGCGCTCATAAGTTTGACAAATCTAGATGAGACCAAAACATGGTGGCTACCACGTGGAGCTTCAACTCTATATTTCTGTACGGTGCGTGAGCTACCTTCCGAATCTGCGCAGAGGAACGTGCCTATTACGGTGCTAGCTCCGGAGCGCGCAAAAAGAGACCAACAAAATGGTGACATGTAGGACGCAATGTTGGCGAGCTTGCTGCAGAAATAGCATGAGAAGGCCGGTTTATAGTTCTTATCGAACTGAATTACTACTTTATCCAGCTTCTTTCAATGAAATACAAAATACACCATATGGCGGTGAAAATATCGTCCGGATGCGACTATTGCTCTGCGGTAGATGACACTGCCGAGCGTATCAGCAACAACATGAGTTACTAGCAGACCGACTGTGCGTAGTAATCATGTCCGAAAACACCATTTCTGCGATGGTGAGTTGGGAGGATGCAGGAAGGACCTACTTCCAGTCGTAAATAATAAAAAAGGGAAGAAGTAGGTAGTACAGGTAAAGTTTGATGAATCTGCACTAATTTCGTCGGATTGCAAGAGGTATGAAACCCAGAACGAACAGTTTCTAAAACAAAAGAAACCATGGTACCGAACTCCGAAGTAAAATGGATGCTTAAGTTGGCTTAAACCCAATCATTGCACGAGCCCCAAGTTTCAATGGTGTCTGCAAGCAAACTTTCACAAAAGACCACGATTGATGTGTAGACTAAGCTATAGCACTAAATATCCCTGACGTGACCCCGTTCAGTGCCTGCTCCAAGCCTACAACACTTAATAACAGTCATTGAAGAGATTTGTTGCTGCCTACGAGTATAGTACAACAGAATTCAAGCAAATGTACGTACCAACATACGCACTTATTCGCCATTCATCTTCAATCTGAACAGTACAATCAAGTAGCTTGCAATCTTCTCATGTAAATTGTTGGTCCTTACAATGTAACACAAAAGTAATTAATCATTTCAAACTTTCCTGACCTCCGTTCACATCTTGGAGTGTCACAAATAACACTCCTATTAAGAAACAATAAATTTCCTAAAGTAACGCCCGCCAAACAACAATATCCCTCACCATCACCATGGCTAATCTCCTGGTAAAGTCATGCAAATCACGGTCGAACACCATCATAAATGCATAATGTTGTCCCTCTGGGTAGATTTACAATCTTACAATTGTAACTTGAATCCTTGAGCCGATGTAATCCTTTCAAAAAGCGGCCATCAATCAATCTGTTCATACAAAAGGAGACGGCATCGAGGCTTCTCCTTACCCTTCACCACTTACCACTCTATCTACTATCATCCGTCAGTAATAGTAGCAGCAGCAGCAACAGGACTCTCTTGAAAATTTCTACTGCAACGGCTACATGTCTGTTAAGTGGGTGTCCTTATCACTCTTCACAGTTTTCACACAGTCCCGTCTAGTCCCGAAGTTTTTCGGGTGGTGGAAGATGCATACATCCACCCATCTACCCATCCACCCATTCAGAATAATTCTCAATCAAGATTTGAATAGAACGAGGTACAATACTGTGCCGCCCACAATCCCCTCAGCACTCTGCTGAATTCAGCTGAATGGTATTAATTGAAGCGTTTTTGACTTCTTTTGTACTTGGGCAACGTCGAGTGGATGGGATTAAGAAGTGCGCTAACGACGCACCCCGTCGAGCTATGCCTATCACAAGAATGCATTCCATTTCGTTGCCATTTTTTCTCATTCAAACTGGGACAGCCTCTACCTCCACCACCTCTCCGATTCAGTGTGTAATCGTAATGTGTACCATTATTACCGTTTCGTTTCGTTATTGTTGCTGCAATCAGTGGCTCAATTAGATGGGAATTAAAATACGAGTACTTAACGGTTCTGAGATCTTGTCACATTATCAGATTGTTTGTGTCCATTGTTACGAGTACAACCGCGCTCATGGGACGTTTCTACGGTCTACGGAATCGGTAGACATCCTGGAGATGCTGGAGTACCAAAGCTACAATGCCAGTTGGGTCTTTGGTGTTTTTGTTTTTTTTGTTTTTTTATTCGGATGCAACAAAGAACCGAAAGGTAATTGGCCTCAAATGGACTGGGTTACTCTGGGCTGGGCAGTAGCTACTTAGCACAATCTCATCTGTCCCCTTGAATAGGATGCGGATGCATTGTCATTGTTTTGTAATTGCAATTGCAATGAGCTTAAGATTGAGTTGAGTGGAAGACGTAAGAGTACGTGTACGAGTATCTATGAGATGAAGATGCCAGTTCTAATGGATCTTCTCCTTTGAACCTATCGCAATCCGACATAATTGGAAGGTAAAGATATATCACTCATACGATGTATCTAAAATCGGATTGTCTTCTACCTAATTGGTTAGAAAATCGGAAAGATACTCACTGATACAAAATTTTGCTGATGTCACAGAGTAATGTTGATAGACTATAAAGAGATTACTTAGATGCTGATTTAGATAAGTGAGGGATGAGAACGTATTTCATCTAATTGTCAGCAGATGCGTAAAATTCTGCATCCCAGATGGGAAATCTTATGGGTCAACTTAACTATACAGCGACAAGGGCTCGTTCTTAAAGGGTTTTCTGTTTCTCACTTGGGTACTTGATGCAGGTACTTGCAACAAGGACAGAGGAGTTTTTTGTGTAATGTATGCATGGAAATGTAATGATAGAGGAATATTGTAAGCGATTAAGGGAGAGGAGTTAGCCAACACTTGCCAATTATGATGGCATATAAACGGCTTACGATCGAGGACTGAAACATAATGAAAATCTTTATCCGAATGGAATTTTTGGCGTTCGATTCCATCATCGAAACCGTCAATGGTCTCACAATAGCTCTCTAGAGCTCACTTTCGTCAGTGGAATGCATTTTTCATGAAACAGCGACGAATACGAAGTCAAGGGTAAGGCCCTTATAATTGCCGTAAATTTTAGTTTAAAATACAAAACTTTGGAGTCTTGTGACCAAACGTAGTATCTCGGAGATGACGGCACTATCTATGATAATTTTAGCTTTGGAGTCAACCGTGGTGATTGAGTTTTAAACTAATCGGAGTCAGTCCTCAGTGCCATTCCAATGACTATACATGAATTGTATGTACTTTGCTCCCTTGTAGTAGCCACAAGGCACTTCGGTTGTTACAGGGAACAAATAGAACAAATATCAATGCCTGCATACCCAAATGAATGCCACTGAGCCTTAGAAGTCGGAATCACCTCAACTGGATGACTACTTAAATACAGGCAGGGTACATCCTATGATGTTTGCAATACCAAAGCAACGAAGAAATGCTGTGAGCAAACTGAGTGACGGACGGATGCAATCGTAGTTGAAGGCATCGCAATTAACATCTCTAAAAGTGGCAGACAACAGTAGCATCAATGAATTACCCTATGTCCTGATCGGCCGATTTCCATACAGCGTTCCGCACGAAAACCCTAAACTAATGCAAAATATAGTCAAGTACATGTTACACAATAGCTCATCTACGAAGCGGCCCTACGTAAAATGTTGAGATCTACTCGTGTACTCGACGAGCAACAGAGATAAGAAGTAGTAGTTGTAATGCAGTCAATGCTAAGTACAATACTTATATTGGGTCTATAACTTAATTCGTGCGGCTTGCTAAGAGATGGCGTAACTTGTATTATTCCATTGGAACATGCGTTGGAAAGCTACTGTCATTGTACGTCATTTCAGTATATGTATGTCATTTATTTGAAGCGTAAACAACAATAACTTTTTTTCACTCAAATATGTCGAACTTTGTGCCTGAAAAAGTGTTTTTGCGGAGAGTTCTTCTTCATTACTTTAATATGAAGAAAACTGCTGCTGAAAGTCATTTTGGTGGAAGTTTATGGCGAACATGCGCTAGCTGAGCGAACGTGCTAAAAGTGGTTTGAACGATTTAAAAGTGGTGATTTTGGCTTGGAAGACGATGAACGTCCTGGGCAGCCAAAAAAGTTTGAAGATGAAGAACTGGAAGCATTACTCTATGAAGATTGTTGCCAAACACAAGAAGAGCTCGCAGAATCTTTGGGTGTCACTCAAGCAGCCATTTCAAAACGTTTAAAAGCAGCTGGATATATTCAAAAGCAAGGAAATTTGGTTCCACATGAACTCAAGCCGAGAGACGTCGAAAAGCGGTTTTGCATGTCCGAAATGCTGCTGGAACGCCACAAAAGAAGGAAATTTTTGCATCGGATTGTTACTGGTGATGAAAAATGGATCCATTACGACAACTCCAAGCGCGAAAAATCATATGTGAAACCCGGCCAATCAGCCAAATCAACGGCAAAGCCGAATATCCATGGCGCGAAGGTAATTTGGTGGGATCAGATGGGTGTGCTGTATTATGAGCTGCTAAAACCGGGTGAAACCGGACAACACTACCGAACGCAACTAATCCGTTTGAAGAGAGCAGTAGCCGAAAAACGCTCGGAATATGCGACCAGACACGAGGCAATAATTTTCCATCATGACAACGCTCGGCCCCACGTTGCCATGAAGTCTTACCCCACCGGCCTTATAGCCCAGACCTTGCCCCTTCTGACTACCATTTGTTCCGGTCGATGCAGAACGCCCTCACTGAAATACGGTTCACATCAGAGCAGAATATCAAAAATTGGCTTGATTCATTCTTGGCTACCAAGCCGGCGCAGTTCTTTCGGGATGGGATCCACAAATTGCCAGAAAGATGGGAAAAAGTCATAGCTTCAGATGGGCAATACTTTTCTTAAATAAACGTTCAAATTTTGAAAAAAAAACCGTAGAGCCTACCTATGCTCTATTATGAATTCAGACAACGACACCAAAGAATAGCTCTTGCCAATCGCTGCTTCTTTGGGCTAGCAACGCCCTCTTCCGAACAGCAAAAGTTACCCTTTATAAGACCTTAATCATCCCAGTCCTGGTCTATGGCGCGGATGTATGAATTTTATCAAAAATGGATGAGAGTGCTCTTGGCTGCTTTGAAAGTAAATGGACGAGGACACAAAAGCTTCGCCTCGAAAAAAAGCGCTGCCTAAGAAAGGAACGGAAAAAATAAGCAAGTTCGAGTTCAAAAATTCAAAATTATCTTGTGTTGTCATAGTTTATTGGAAGTTTATATCCTCGATTCAACGCACTTTTTGCTTCAATGGAAGGCCCTTCTTGGATAATAGTCTCAAAGCTTTTGAAATAATTTTTGGTCGATCTGTGGTCTTTAATTGGACAACTGATGATGGGAGAGAAATAAATCATATCATTTCGTCTATTGTCTTGCAGGAGCTTTTGCTTTTTTTAAAGATTACAGATTAAAGAAAGAAGACAGGACAGATTCCTTATTCTACGAGGGCGAGTCAATAAGTCCGTGACTTTTTGAATTTCTGACCTCTTTACTGAAACAGCAACACTGCTCCTGTCAACAGGCATCTGTCAGTTGACTCCTGTCAAAATTTAAACTTGCTGCGTCAGTTAGTTTGTGTTTGACAGCTATTTTTATCAGACTACTCACTAATTTGAGGAGAAAATGGAAAAAAGTGAATTTCGTGTGCTTATTAAGCATTATTTCTTGCGAAAAAAAACCATTACCGAGACCAAGGCTAAGCTTGATAAATACTATGGGGACTCTGCACCATCGATTTCAATGGTAAAAAAGTGGTTTGCTGAATTTCGTTGTGGCCGTACAAGCACTGAAGATGCCGAACGTCCTGGACGCCCAGTTGAGGTCTCTACACCCGAAACAATCGAAAAAATTCACGATATGGTATTGGCCGACCAAAGATTGAAAGTGCGAGGGATTGTGGAAGCCGTAGGGATCTCGCATGGCTCAGTGGTTTCAATTTTGAATGATCACTTGGGCATGAGAAAGCTTTCCGCAAGATGGGTGCCGCGTTTGCTCACAGTCGACCACAAACGCAATCGTGTAACAACTTCACAGGAAGGTTTGGCGTTGTTTAATCGCAATATGGAGGAGTTTTTGCGCCGTTTTGTAACCGTGGACGAAACATGGATCCATCACAACACACCAGAGAACAAACAACAGTCAAAACAGTGGGTTTCTAAGGGTGAATCGGCGCCAAAGAAGGCCAAGGTGGGTTTGTCAGCCAATAAAGTTATGGCGACTGTTTTTTGGGATGCACGCGGGATAATCCACATTGACTACCTTCAAAAGGGAGGAACAATCAATGGGGAATATTATGCCAACTTATTGGACCGATTCAATGACGATTTGAAAAAAAAACGACCTCATTTGGCCAAGAAAAAAGTTCTTTTCCACCAAGACAATGCAAGGGTGCACACATGTGCAGTTGCCATGGCAAAAATCCATGAATTGGGCTATGAATTGCTCCCTCATCCACCCTATTCTCCAGATTTGGCTCCGAGCGACTACTTCTTGTTCCCAAACCTGAAGAAATGGCTTGGTGGAAAAAGATTTGACTCCAATGATGAAGTAATCCCGCAAACAAAGGCCTATTTTGAGGACCTCGACAAATCATTTTTTTTGGAAGCGATAAAAAAATTGGAGAAGCATTGGACAAAGTGTATAGAGCTCAAGGGAGACAACATTGAAAAATAAAATTATTTTTTTATCAAAAAATCTGTGTTTTAATCCAAAAGTCACGGACTTATTGACCCGCCCTCGTATCTTACCCAATTGATTAGGGGCTGATTAACTGCGGTCAGTTGGTGCCATAAATGTAGTCATTGGCAAGGATATCATTATTTTGTGACTTTCTTTGCGTAACATATGCAGATACCTATATACATTCACGCTTTACAACCTCAACGAAAGGTCGTAGTTCTTTGTTTTAAATTGTTGAAGACTAGCTTGTAGCATTTCGTTAAGGTGGATGCTACATGAGACGGGTGACAAGACGAAAGCGGTCTCCATATGGATAAACCCATTGTCGTTTATGCTTAGCACAATTATTGGCTTATCAAAAGTGAACATAGTGCCAGTAAGCAGCTTACAGACTTTAAACTGAGGACAGAATGTAACCTATGGTTATACTTACAATTGTCAGACCCAACTATGAATCGGAACCTTAATCGAGGAACCAGAAAATCAGATCTCAAGAAGTTATGCTTTGAGATTTGCTTTAGGAAGTTCTATGGAAAATTCCATTGAAATTCGGTGAATTCAGCCTTCCGACTGCATTCAAAGGAGCTGTACTTTGAGAGTGTAGCTCATGACATGAATATCAGAGTGAGAAAGATTCTTCAGTGCGTCTAAAGCAGTGTCAGTAGAAGCATGGGCCGAAATATAGGATATAATTGGTCTAATCATACGCGTGCAGATCTTAAGGCGCCTCCAAACTCCAAACGCCTGACAAACCCCATATCTTGTCGATAGCCCATTTAAACTCCCGGAATGCCGACGGCGCCTTACACGTTTTCGACGTGACATACTTTGTCCTACGAAGTTTGATATCCAGCGTGACAGCTAAATACTAAAATCAGTTCTAGAAACGGATGGTGATGACTTTAAACGCCAGATGACATAGATCAGTCAATTTCGTCTTTCTCATAAAGAGATCAAGAGGATTAACTGAAAGTCCATTTCTACTGCACAATTCATGGATCACGAATGGGGCAGCCTATGCTTTGCAGTAGAAAGCCGATAGAGATGATCCTCATCTGCACATTAGCAATCTGTGTTTTGTCCATCAGCAATGATTCTCAAAACTAGTGACTCATCTCCTCCGAGTCGTCCGGCTGTCAAAAGTAACATTGCCGAAAGCATCCTTGATTTCGAAAAAAAAATCGTTTACATGTACTCCTTGTCGCATTTATAGACAGATTATGCACTCGCAAAGCAGTTTGGTGTGCACAAACCTCAGTCATTCGCTCCACGGTCTTCAAAATGAAGCCTGAAGTTATTGGCACCTGCGTATACATCTTTTCCTATTCGGTATGTTAGCTGCCCTTATCTTTCGCCAGTGGTTCGGTATGTCAGTGTTTGGCTAGCAGTAAATTAGAACAGCCCAACATACTTCCCAGTGGTGCTAGGCGCTTTGAAGCTATCAAAAATGGCAACAGTGTATTGGAAGAAGAAGCCTAGCGTTTACGGATAAGAGTAGGTGTCGGACTACTGCATGTTATGGAGCAGAGCCTAATCCCTCTGCTCATTATGTGCATAGAATAGAAATCCGAACCTCCTCAGAACGGGGGGAGAATGAAAGATTGTTAAGTGCTTTCACTTTTGAAGGCTTTAGCTTTCTGCTTTTCGTCCCATCTTTGTCATGATCGTTCTATATCGAACCGAAGCCGGTATTCTGACGCAATATCCCGCGAACGTAACCACTGTTCCATGGTATCAAGTTTAATTCTTAAGTATGCATATCAAAAAGCATTAAGAATGGTAAACTTAGGTTCAAAACTCACTTAAATAGCTGCATAAACTATGACGAATATATCTTAAATATTAAACCAGAGACAGATATGTGTATCCTTCAAAACTGCTAAGGTGCAATACATATATAATCGCTAACTCTATGCTTTAATGTGTGCCTTATTCCGACTTTTTTTTGAGACTTTATCTTGGACTTCCTATTCTTGATTTTAACTTCAAAAGCAAGTGACATTCTTCAAAGGATACCGTATCGCCTGTATCTCAATCAAATTGAATAGAATCTAGTTTGTGTTTCGTAATCATTCAAGCAATCGAATACGAAATGACATCCTGTGAAATGTCGACAATTCTATTCAGAACACTCGATCAATGCTAAAACAAATTTTTAGAAAAAAAATAAAAAAAAGAAAAACAACAAATATCCTCTGAAAAAGACTCAAAAGACGTCATCATATTATTTATCCTTTCACAGGACAACGACAAATATCATCCGCTCACTCAAACCTCCAGTGTCATTCACATCGTCTAGGCTCCTCCACTCCCAGTCACCTCTCTAATCTCATTTAACTTCCACTCTCTCATTCATTCACTGGCAGGGCAAGGCTCTACTTTCAGCGCATACTTTGAATAGATCCTTGCACCACATACACTTTTCCTCTAATTCAACTACCTACCACCTTCTGTTCTCTGTTAGATGGTTGCTTGATTTGTCGGTCTGTTGACTATTGCAGCGAAAGTCAGTTCTATCCTATGCCTCTGACCAGGACTCTTTCAATGTGATGACCAAACAACATCATCCGGCCTTTTCAAATTTAATGTTCCACGCGCTCGCCGCCGAGTGCCAGCCAAGAACATACACCTTGCTCCTATGCTCAAGTCAAGGGAAAATGCATGAAAAAAAAAAAAAAAAATTGAAAAAGAGAAAAACCCATAGAACCGGATGGAGTCCTTAAAAGTTCGTTATGCTATAAGTTAGAGCGTCCTTAAGCGACACCTCTTCTCAAGTGGCTCCTCCATAGAGCAAGAGAGATCGACACATCAGCCTGCCTGGTGCTTCATTTCTATGGTACGAGTCTACGAGTAAGATGAGAGCGATAGACAGTTTGGCATAAGGACTACTTGGAAATTGCATCCTGCATCCACTACTGCATACACTGGTCATTCCGGTGTGGTCATCATGATGTGCGAGTGTGTATGACTCTTGAATCCTGTTTGAGTACATAATGCATCTATAGACATTGCTGCACAGGGTGGAAAAATAACAGAAAAAAAA
The DNA here is from genome assembly GCA_928272305.1 of Volucella inflata. NCBI lineage: Eukaryota > Metazoa > Arthropoda > Insecta > Diptera > Syrphidae > Volucella > Volucella inflata. The sequence continues at coordinate 158,409,354 of OV743716.1, forward strand.
GTTGAAAAAATCCATTACACGAGGCAGTTACGCGCTTAGGAATTACCCTGCGTCTTCTTGCTATTCAAATGCGATAGACATGATAGACATGACACTCCGCGAAATGGGGCTATTTCTGACAAGTCTCTCTTCAGTTTTACATCACTGTCCTCCCACATCTACACTTGTGCACTCGTGGACTCATTTGAGTCGAGCATCATTCAGGATAATGTGCTAGAGTGTCTCCTCTTTAGAACACAGATCTGACTCGCACTCTTACAAACATACTCGTACCATGTATGGATGATGATAGTCTTACGTACTCCAGCTTTGTTGTGTGTCATAATGGACTTGTCCAGATCCTAAAGGACTGCAAGGATATCTAACAAAAAAACAAAAAACAAAAACGTCTATAAATTTAGACAGATATAGTAAATAGAGTCTACCGAATTAGACAGGATTTTCGTTTGCATTCATATGATATACATACTCGTACATATACATGATGCAACCAGTGGGTCCTTGAATGCAACGCACAACGCTAATACTCTCTAGCCTACTACCCTATCTTTGACGTATACTCGTACATCCATCTAGAGAGTAGAGATCGTCGCGGATGGATGGAATATAGATGGCTCTTAATATAAATGAAAAACTTTTCGAAAGCGCTCCTAACGTAATCACAGAAGATTGATGGTCCTTGTCGTTGTCGTTGTGATGGTTGTGGAATGCCGCCATCATCGACTTGGCCCTCAAACAGCCCTATTGCCCCCTGTTTCTTTCTATCGTTCTCTGGGTGAATGGCTGCAGGAAAACCATTTGCAGTGGCATCAGTCATCGGTATTCTGATTTCTACACACAAGTTCTCCGCCGTCGCTGCCGCTGCCGCTTGTAAATGCAAAGTCAGAGAGGACCAGGAGGTTAGGGGAAGAGCGAGAGCCCTCTACGTAGTTTGCCTCTGTGTGCGCTTGGGCTCCTGAAGTTTGTTGTTCTCTCAAGGGTCATAACAGTTCACTCATTTGCCTCCTCCTTCTCGTCCTTGTCTGTCGCTCTGCGTCGAAAGAAACCCCTTCGTCCTGTAATATCGTATAATGATAAGGGACTACAAGTACAGTAGGGTTAGTAGGAATTGTGCCACTGTGCCACAGTCGCTATGGTTTCTACTGGATACTGGAAGCTAGATACAAAAAAAAAAAAAATATCGAAACGTTCGGTTTTACCTTTTGGTTTTGGATTTTTTTTCCTCATTTAAGTGGGTGTAGCACAGCCTCCATCTGACTGTTTGCATGTACGAAAGTTCGAATCTACATCAAGCACTGACTTTGTACTGTGCCACTCTGTGTTCAGGGATGTGTGAGTGGGTTTTGATTTTCAAGTTCAAGTTATTGCGGTCTATCTACTGAACGAGGGTTTGCTTCAGTGAGCTCTTTTGCTGGATTTAACTCTCTATAAGACTGTTGTTTGGGGGGGTAGACATTGTAAGAATTGAGGAATATGGTTTACGGCAAATGCGAATGGGGTCATGAACTTGGATTCAAAAGCTGGAATGGAAGTGAATTCTTTTGATTTCAAATTAACATGCGAAGTTTAACCGAAGAGGGGTCTGGCTTGTAGATTTGTTCCCTTCTAGATAGGTCTCTGATCGCAATCGATAAGTTGTAAATGTTAAATGGGGAACTTGTTTATCCATGGCAATGGTTTTACAAAGGCAAAGCGAAATTTAATTAAAGAAAGAGTGGTTTAGAGGACGTCTCGACTGGATGCGAATGAACTGTGGACTGTAGAATGGAGAACGATATCACAGTGAGGCGGAGAATAGATGGTTATGTGTATGGGAAATGTTTTGTCGGGGTTAAGTTGCTGTTGGTAACGACGCAAAACCAAGGAAGTTGATTGATAGACACGTAGTACTGTACAACACTTTACGTGGGATTGTTGAGTTCTTATGGCCTACGGTGCATCGTTTATTACCTTCACGAAGAAAATAAGTGAAACCCTTTATACGGGGACAATGTTGACATACATATAACTGTCCACTCTATGACTCGAGCATTACAAATCCTGTCATCCTTACATTTGATGTCTATGAAGTCTAAGACCAGATGGACAGTGACAAGGACTGATCAGCGACTAGAAAAGATCCAGACAAAAACCAGGCAATAGCCAGATGACGATCAGACAAGGACTGGCAAAAACCTGACCAGAAAAAGTCCTTTGCACATAAGGCCACTACCAGATAAACTCCGTGCGCGGTGGATCATCATTCTTACAGCAAGCAAAGGAGGATTTTGTGTCTTTTATGCGTAGCACAATTAGGTGCTTAACAAAAGAGTGGTACCCCACCATGACGCCCCTTAGCAGTCTTCAGCCTTTCCTACTGATGAACAGCAGATCTCTTAGAGGCATCGGGAACCTTTTGTTTGGTTTGGTATCGTCTGTGATCCATTTCCACTAATCGCTGGGACAAAAACATAACTCAGAACTAAGTACAGAGAAGACTTGCATTCTCGAAGTAGTTTGAAAGCTTCGAAGTTACTCTAAGTTCCTGGCATCGTTGGAGAATAAATTGATGCCTTTTAGACAAGTCAGTTTCCTCCTTCTTGTGAAGACAAAGTCTATTACTGATACATCGATTACGTCTAGGTCTCAATGAGCTTTGTCGCTAGCTTGATTCAACTGACAGTACAATAACATCATCTTCAAAAGCCTGAGCGTTAAGCAGAGGTGTACAAACGTAGCTCCGACAAAACGGGCAACATTTGCCTGCTGTTCAGGCCATTCATCTACGTTGTTTGGTCGACGTCTTTAAAATTTAGATTGGCCAAGCCACTTTCACTTTATAAAATCGCCGCTCACTGTTTGCTATTACCAATCTAGTAATCAAAATTTTTTTAGAATAGGTAGCTGCTGATAGATATCTTTTTGTAGCAAAAGGTGCCACCACGCTGGTGGCTGAATAATCTTATTCATCAACACAATCACGATAACAGATAGCAGTTACAGCTATAGTTGTATTCCTTATAACTTCATTGATAGGAGCTATTTTACCTGGGAAGTAAGACGCAAGAATTAGACTGAAAGTCTTTAAGTATTTCATAAGTAAGTCATCATGCAAAAGGAATTTATTCGTCTCTTCCTAAGGAATGATGCGATAGCTATCTAACTCCACTGTAAAAAGGCACAAAAGACACGGGAAACTGTAAAGGGTATCTTCATGCAAATCTAACAGGCTAAGATGTCCTTAATTTTGAGTTCTTCAATTACAGTGTGCTTCTTCATATATGAGGAGAGTAGGTGACAGATTTTAAGCTGAAAATGTTTGCGAGTGCCAAATGAAGTAGCATTTCGAGGGCTGGTTGGAGCAGTTCTTAACCTGCAGGTGATGGTTATGCTGGTAGCCCGTTGATACCAGTTATCTTTGTCAAAATAGATGAACCAGACGGCTAACTCAGAAATGACGATTGATCTAACAATTATTGCATCTGCTCCGTGCGTGTCTTTCGGTTGTAGACCCCTTATTGTGCCTACAACATTCTTGCCGAATTGAGGGCGCCTACAACTTTTCCGAAACATTTTCTACCACCTTAGTTTGTTGCCTTTGTTTGAGTTGATTGGTGCTAGGGCCACAAGCGAAAAGTATCCCCAAGGTGTGTTAGGGAGTTATTTTTTAGTTTAGAGTGATAGTGACCGAAATTTAACAGCCCATACCTCTTAGGGAACCCAAAATAATTAAAAAAAAAAAACAAAAACATCTAAGACAAGGTCTCCGGTAAATACAGATTCAATTCCGTCAATTGACGACCTTTTGAAACTTTAAAGAACAAAGACCTTCAGATTTGCTTGTGGGTGGTTTGGACACTTAACAAGCCACGTGTAGGCAAACAATTAGCACATGGCCTCGACTGCTATCACGTAAATATCGAAAGACAAAAGAGAATTAAAAATGGATCAAGACGCATCAACACCTTATTCGCTAACATAAGCCTAGGACGCTTAGTACTAGTACGATACCCCTGCAGAATAAAAGTAGGTACGACAATGAGCTTCTCGAAAAATCATATGGACCATGCCCGAACGTTAAATAAAGTTGATCACACTGCGGTTGGCGTAAGGCATGCCTTCAGTATTCTAGACGTCCGAATGATTCAGGCAGCCAACATTTATTTGGATCACTACCTTCTTGCAGCCAAGCTACGAATGCGAAGCGCATTAAACGCCATAACAAAAAAGAACAACTGTGTGAAGATATAAAGAAGAAAAGCTGCAATCCCAAGATACCGTCAGAATCTTCGCCGAAAGCGAAGTACCAAGTACCGAAAACCAGTTGCAACGCTACCAATGCGCCATCAGAGATGTCGGCAGATAATGAAAAAAAAACTCAAAAAGTCCACACCGATACACACTCTGTTTTCATCGATTTTATGGCCACATTTGACAATGTTTATAGATACTAACTTTACAGGGCCATGTCACGTTTTGGCATTCTTGTCAAGCTTATTTGTCTATGCAGAATGACGATAGGGAACGCACGCTGTTCCGTCAAAGTCGCTAATAACTCAACCAAAACCTTTGACATCAAACACAACTATACGATCTGTACAGCGTCATCGACATGGACCTAGTCAAAAAAAACTACGTAACAGTCGCCTGAGATATCAAGGATATGTAGAGCGATTGGACACAAGTGTTCCGGCCCACCGACTCTTCGAATCTAACCCAGAGCGATAACGCAGAAGAGGAAGACGAACGTTTTTTGAACTACTGTAACCGTATTGTTATTAAAGGAAGGCGGATAAACAGATCAGATAGTATGAAAGGGATTCAACCAAATTGACCATCTTATGCAAGGCCTTATACGCCACCTCGTATATGTAAAATGTATGCGGACTATCTTCATTCTATCTTCATTCTAGCGGTAGCATTTATATTTGTAGAGAGCCCAATTTAGGTTTAGGTATCTATGTCAAATTCATAAGGATGCACGCGATTACTATAGAGATATCTACTGCTACTTCAAAGTCGACAGAAAGTTAACTGGCCCTCTGAATTCGATTTTTGGACGAAATCATCAACAATGACTTGGCTATTACATGTCAATGTCAGGCATACAACTTTTAGAACTTTATCCAATCTATACAGGGGTAGGCAGGCATTGACGTCTTTGAAAGAACACAGCTACTACCACCGTAAATAGTAAAGCTTTACTTTTGATTAAAAAAATGGAAAGGGTATCCGAAACGGAAAGGAATTGTTATGAAGTGCAAATCAAGCGGCGATTGACATGTGAGTGATGAAGAAAATTCATCAATTGGCGGACATGGAAGGTGTAGAGCCCCATACCATCGCCAGTCGAATGAGCGATGTCGCATGGACTATATATTGCAGAAAGGACCTCAACATAATCCGAATAATTAATTTGGAAGCACCCGTAACCAAATCATAGCTACGGTTTGACCTTTGCCTAGCTTTAGTCTGGGCTTAGTCTGAACCGTATATCGTTTCCGTTTGCCCCCTCTCTGATGGTAGTCTAGTCCTGGTCCAGACCTTTGGTTCGCAATAAATATTACCATTGCACAAATCTGGTGCCTAATTATCCTCCTCTTGATATTTCTATCAAAGGCTGCATTCTTAAAGGCACTTTGCGTTCGCACCGATGGCATTGAGCTTAGGAACATTCCATCTGTAGCAATGATAGGTGCGAAAACACGGAATCGCCTTTCCATTTCCGCAAGAACGGTTCAAGCCGGAATTTAAACCAAAAAATTACTCTTTATGACTCCAAAACCATTCTAAGATGCAACGCTGATGTCTTTCTGGAAGACAACAACGTTCGATTTTGTTTGTCTTCTAAACGGATATATACACAATCCTGATAGCCATTTACTATATTGTGGACAATCAGTGGAGGGGTCGAGGCATCTGCAATGAATAGCTTGCTGAGTTCCCTCAAAACTTCTTACTTGCTTCGAGAGTGCAAGACTTTACTTAACGCAGTCGTAAGGTTGAATTAACTGAGTTTTATTCGGATCCCATATCACAAAATAATAGCTGGAAAGGAGATCGCCAATAGTCTTTATAGCCATAGGTGCAACTCAGCAGTGATTGCCTCCATCCTTGATTGGAACTTCAATTGGGTTGGGTTTCTTGTAAGCATAAATGCAGATGCCGAATGCCAACGAATGCTTTTATAACTCGCCAAAGTAAGCGTCTCCTTTGAGGAAAAGCGTCGTTACTGCTAAGCACCTAAATATGATAGACCTAAGCGACATAATCTTCTATAATAAGTGCTGTGGAGCATTGATGGCACCGCGGAGCATTTCGCTCGCATTAAGCTCTAGTAACCAGGCTCTAATGTGGTGCCTAAGCAGGAAGTACTTTGACACCGAAGCGATTATTCATTCTTCTTTGATATTTTAAGAAATTTGATTCACGTTAGAGGGCTACAAGGGGCGAACTTTTTGTCTGAATGCTCTTACCCTCGGATCTGAAAAAATCACACCCTCTCTTCGAATCACTCTTTCAATCGCTCTTGTCATCGAAGAAGTATAAAACGGTCTTAAAGGATCTGTCTTAAAGTTGCTCGACTGAAAGGCTACCTGCCAGTGGCTGCATATCCGCCTATCTACCCTCCATAAGGATACTAATCCACTTAAACAGTAAACAGCAACATTCCTCAAGTACACCTTACATCATCTTTAAGTCATTTCAAAGTCAAATTAGCCACCGACCGACGAAGAGATGCAAAAATGCAAAACTTTGCTTCAGTCACCTTTCCTCGTCCTTTCAACCAACATACCTACCTACTCGTGCCAACATAAAAACGAATTTATCGACTTTTCCTGTGCCTATGCCACTCTCAGAGACACTAGAACCTGTTTCGTCTACTTATGAGTATTTTTATTTTATTTTTCCTCCTTTCTCTACACACAAATAAGAAGAAAAATTTTGCCTAGAAATGTACCCGCAATTTCCCTACACATCCGCAAAACAAGGCATGGCGAAGAGAATACTCATGGAGAGTTCAAAATTAAAAGAATAAACAAATCCGCATGCGTCTCCTGGAAACCTGGTCATACAAATTCACCTTAAACCAAGCTTACTAGGGCTAAACTTAAACTTAAACTAGGTTCCCCTATATATCATACCTAGATAGATTTCCAAAGTCTCTTTCAGATAGTTTTTTTTAGAGCAATCCAATTAGAATAATCTACTCCTCCATCCATGTTCAGAGTCCTTAATACAAAATGATTAATCGGCAAACTAAAAGGAAAAAAAAAAATTGAAACCCTTCTGACGTCTGACCATTGCCACTCCAGGGACAGGTCAAAAACTAACGGTTTTATGTGCAATTTTAGCCGTTAAATGGCAAAATCAACATTCGCAAAAAAATCAAAAAAAAAAAAAAAACACATACAGACAGCAATTGTGTGCTGGGCGAAGGGAATCAAACGGAGAATATGAAGCAGAATAAAAATAAAAAAAGGACAAACATACACTCTCACCAAAGGATAATCAAACATCAAATAATAGGCAACATTAAATCCACCATTCATCCGAGCAGAATCCCAAGGAGGTACACTTTATTCACACCTTTCCTCAAAAAAAACAACCCACACTCACACTAGTAAAAATGTACAAATTCAAGCCATGAAACATGTGTGTGTGCGGTCGTTGTGTGTCATAAATCATTAAGTGAAGGTGTGTGCGAGATGACGGCAGGAATCGCACAGTAGAGCATGGTTTCGATGAAAGCCAATTGAAGTCGCTTGAGTGGCAAGAGAAGAAAATTTTGTATCATCTGGTTGGTAAGCACCATTGTGTGCCACGCCTACCTCTACCTAACTCACACTATTACAATTCCAGTGTATCTGAATGTAGTGGTGAAAGAGGATGAATAGTGTTTTTCCATGTGCACCGAAAAGAGACACCACACCTAGCTCAATTTGAAGGGAAACAATTCTACCAATTCACTTGTGTGTGTGTGTGTGAGAATCTTCCGTACAGTGGTGGGGAAGAAAAGTATCTGAGCTATGTTGCGGCTGCAATCACACTTTGGCATTTCGCCGGGATACATCAAACATCATCATAATCATCATCAGTTACATTTCATCGACTGGACTGTTAGAAAGAAAGATACAGCAGAAGGAACGAATTTAGCTTAACGAGGAACTGTATCCTCTTTTTGAATTGTAGGTTCTTTTTTTTTTTTGGATTTCCCCAGCAAAAAATAAAGGATATTTGTCACCAATAAAGGGTGCAGGGTGCAGTTGAATTTTTGTAATTCGTTTCACCGCTGCAGATAGAAATGGATCAACGTATCCATAGACTGAAAGAGAGTGCTGATGCTGATGATGTGTGCGTTTACGGATTCGACTGCAAACACGGGTCGTCATGGAGGAATTTTAATAGAAATTTAATTTGTTTGTTTGTTTCCATTGGCAGTTTTTTTTGTTTTTTGCATTTTCCTTTTACTTAAATTAGTTTAATAAAATTGGCTCTACTGTTTGGAATGGTGTTAAGCGATATCTATTTGTCGTATCTACTGCAAGGAGAGCTGTAAATATTTGCCAGTTCGAGTTGAATTCAAATGATGAAAGTATTTGAAGCGAATTAAAATTGGAATTACAATTTAGAGTGTTACGCAGCAGTTACATTTTTAATTATCCCCCCCGATCACCATTTTTGGAAATTGAGTTTTTCTTTTCATTAAAATTGAAATTAGCATAGATACACAATGAGGTGTAGATATATTCAAAGAGCTTGGGTGAGGAGTTTTGGAGATATTTTCAAAAATAGCCGAATTTTGTGACGGTGTGATGTTGGCAGTATCTGTCGTAGATTACTTAGCAAATTGAGTTTTTGCTTTTCTCCAATTGTATGCTAATTATTCAGTTTTAGTTCTTTCTATACTGCTAACTGGGTAGCTATGTATTTTTCTGTGAACAATTTGAAGTAAACTCTGTCTGATAGTTCCACACATTTAGGAATGTATTTGGATTTTTAACTATTTCCGCAAAGAAGGTGACAAAGACTTGGATTTGATCGCCAGTGTATTCTCGTATGTCCACTTCAGTGGTACACAAGGAGTATTAGCAGAATAGGTATTCAAGTAAAAATCTCTGCCTTATTCTACAATGCGCACTAGGCATTACAATTCAATGATCGCATTGCTGAATTGTCATTGCTCCTACCTTACAGAAAAACGATTGATTTAAATGATCTGTCGTAAGTTAAAATATTCAAACCTAAGACGTAAATTTCCTAAAAAGCGATCTAGGTACCATAGACGTTTGCTCTTAGTGAGACAAGATGCGATTGAAATTATAGTCTCAGTTAAGTTAGGATATTTATACTTTTCAATGGCGGCAAGTAATTTAGAGCGATGAATCCAGGTTTGAGGTTTGTGTTGGCGATAAACATAAACGTGTAATTCGCAACTCAAATCAGCCATTTCACAAAGACTGTGTAAGACGAACAGTGAAGTTTCCAGCATATGGGGATGAATCACGGCCCGTGGTGTTGGTCAGCTGTATTTCGTTGATGGCCTTGTTACGGTAGTTAAGTAGGTACCAGAACATTTTAGAAGAGCCGCTTCTTCCTTCAATATCTAAAGAAATATTAGCGAAAAACTAGTGGACACTATGCCACAATGAATTCATGCTGTCATAAAAATTAAAGGCGTTATAACACAGTGGTGAAAGCACTATTTTAGCATTACTTCAGATAGATATTTCGATTTTTGTTTAACCAGCTACAGCTACACATTATAATTCATAAGATACAACTTTCATTATGTAATTCTTTTTACATGAAATAAAGGTTTCCAGTTATATAAAAAAAAAAACAGATAATCATTATCTCTAAAACTAATATTTATATAAAAGCCGTCGGTAGGCTCATTGCTGTCACTCTGACCACTACTTCGGTGATTTCGCCAGCCCGAAAACTCTGAATGGCATCAATGAGCCAAGGATTAAGGATGCTTAAAAGACACTATAATATATTCCCGTCGTTTTCTGTTTGATAGGGACTTGATAGTAGAATCAAAATGTCCTCGTAGTTTGCTTTATGATCAACGACGAATTCACTTCTGCTAAGCTGGCATTTTATCTCTTATGTTAGTATCTAGAGGATTAAAACTGAGAAATAAGCCTGTAAATCACAAACAAACACTATCTAGATATAATAATGAGATTATTTAGCTATTAAAAAACTCATACCTGCCCTATGTAAAATATGTACAGAGTTTAAGAAGGAGAGATGTTCGACACCGACAACAATCAGGTAGCGTTTTTTTATAAGTTTCAAAAAGAGCTCTTAAAATGTCATGCTTACTCCGTAGATATGGATATGTAGTCTTACAGTGTCAGGAAATGCTGTAATTAACCAAGAGGTTTTTAAGATATAACTACTTGGTAGTGTACTGACTTTAGATTTTTGATAGTAGAACATATTATCACAGTATGATGTGGCTCATGCATCAACGGCTACTTGACATAGAAAGGGACTGAATGTAGAAAAAAATCATCAATCTGACACTAAGTTGTGCTTGAATCGCATATTAAAATCGAATGCATCTACCCCAGGTATGTATCGATCTTGCACGTCTGATCTTTGGTTCTAAAATCATCTTGAATTTGAATGAATCACTTGTAAGTAAGCCCAATTTTTTTTAAACAGAAGTTTTCATGAAGATACAAAAGATACCATCGAGCAAGAAAATAAGCTAGCTCAACTATTGTATTTAGGCCAGTTTTGGGCGCTTAATTTGCGAAATTGGCTCCAAAATTCCATAGACCAAGTAGAAGAGCAAAGCCTGTAGGGAATTTTCAATAACTCCAGTAAAAATGCAAGATGACTGCAAAAACTGTTGTTGATGCTTTGGAAGACCGAAAGAAGAAATTTAGTATTGAAGCGATGAGGCGAAAATGTTGGCAAAGGACAAAAGAGAACTCTATCCAGCGTGAACTAAGCACGGCAGATAAAGTGTATCTTGATTTACACATTTAATGATGTAAAAGAGATGCAAAGGAATCCGTAGCTATAAGGCAATAAGTAATTGATGAAGTGTAACGATGGCTCACGAAGACAAGAGGTTCATGCGCCAAAAATTTTTTTAAAAAAATGAGGGGCACAAAATATTATATACAAGGTATTGGCCGGAATCCGCAGTCGAAATGGATCACATTCTCTCTGAAGTACGGGCGACAATCGTATGGCTTGTTACTGCATTAAGGCAAACGTGGCATGTGAAATTACAATATGTGCAAAGCGATCGTTGGAATCAATGTCACAAAGTATGAAAATACGAGAAGATATACGAGAGAGCAGTCCACAACTTAACATTATTAAATTCTGTGACAGTTAATTTGGCTTTGTGGAACCCTGCTCGACCTAAGACGCGAATTAAAATTTAAAGAAAATGGGTCAAAAGAATCATTTTCCTAACCAGTGAGCCTTATAGTGAAATGCGCGAACATAAAAGTAAATACTTCTGCCAGTAAGTAAGCCAGTTGAGTTGCAATGACGATCTCACCCAAAGTCAGTATGGAGTAGGTTAAACTGCGTGAAAACGAATATCAGCGGGTTTTACTACAAAAAATGGTCCAATAAGAAGTACGCGCAGAAGTTTTTGTATAAAGATATCGATGGTGGACAAACTCTAGGTTAAGCAAATCCACGGATTTCCCTGATAATCCGATCCACAAAGCAGTAGATGAGTGCAATCCAGCCATACAATATTATATCTTATAAATGGTGCTACAATTCTTAAACCGGCACTAACCTTTCATTTGTGTTAAGTCAAAGAATACATTTTTCAATAAAATTTTGAACACAACCCACCATGGCTGGATCTGATGAATGTCATCCGAGATCCAAAGTTTTCGACCACTTTCTCAACATTTGTGGCCGTATGTCCTCAATAACATGATTCTTGTTGGTCTGTCATAGTAGACTAGCGACTTAACGTATCCCCTAAGAAAATCAAGAGGCGTCAAATCACAAGGTTTTTGGGAGACAATTTACAGGTTTATTACCGTCAATAAGGTGATTCTTTCGTTTTCTAAATGCCAGATAGCGCCAACCTGCTGGAACCACATCTCTTCTTCCATATTCATACTATTCAATTGGGAAACGAAAAAGCCATTAATTATGGCTCTTTAAACAAATACCTTTGACCGTAAAACGCTGATTAGCTTCATTTTTGAACAAAAAATATGGTCCGATGACTCCCACAGCCCTTTTGGCATACATTTCGTTCCAAATGCGACAATTTTGCTTATTGACATGCCCATTGAGCCAATTATCGATAAAACAGCGGCTCCAATGCCAGTTGATTTTGGGCCCATTCACCGAAATTTTAACGCAAACGATGGTCATTTGGCTTCAATTCTAACACGGACTGGGTTTTATAAGTCAGAGCGCACTCTTCTTATGCATCTTAGTGCCACTGCATCTTCCAAAGAAAATGTTGTGCGAAAACGATCAACAATGGCGAATATTGGTTTTCAGATGTCGGTCTCGATGTCGGTTGTAATATGGTGCAAGTGCTCTATAAATTTGGGGCACAAAACCATAATTTTGGAACCGAATTTCTCAAATTTCGTAACATCGCTGAAGCGTGTATGTCATTATGATAAAATTGCAAAAAAAAACTGCTGAGCAAAAATGACACTGACAGTTTGTAATCTGACAATTGGTTTGACAGGTATAAATGTCTGACGTTAGTACTGAGTTGGAAAAACACCCTTCATATTAGGGAAAGATAAAACAAATGCAGTTGATTAGAAAAGTGTTCGCGTGTGCATTCTATTATAGACTCCACAATATTTGGCAGTTTGACAGCATATACTCGTATGAAAAACTCCCTTCGCGATGTCAAGCTGGTAGGTTTAAGCGGTATTAAAACGATGTACCGATTAAATGCACACAGCGAAATTTTGTTGAACAGATAGTCAGGTTGGTTCAAGTGAATTAGTTTAAGTCTAAATAGTCTAAGGCACATCCAATAATTTGACGCATTTCCGTTGAGACATCACCGACCCTGACAAGGTTAAAATCAAGCCGAGCAATCGCATTGAAAGCCACCTTAAGCCTTTGAAAAGAATAGTTCGCAATTGACGAGCAACTCACAGTAGTACGTTATTATTGCAGTAATAAGCAACTTTACCAGTTTAAGTGCGACCTCAGCCGGGAGATATTTTTTGGCGACGAATAGCCGTCGGAGCAAGGCATAGACTTTGAAGATTATCCAGTTTATACTCGTATGCTGATCCCAGGCTAATCTGCTACTACGTAATACAGAAATGTATTGCTTTAGAAAGATATGAATTCAACTTGAGGAATGTTTAATTTGTTGGGGAAAAATAGGAAGCTGAAGTGGATGTTTGGAAACTGGTGTTGATTTGGTTTTGAGTCAGTTAAGTTTTAGATCATTGTAAGGTGACTAGTTTCCCCATTCTGTATATTGCATCTTAGATCGTGCCAATGAAAAAACTCAAGTTAAGCTGGACATCTTCGGCGTAAATGTGATACCGGCAATGGGATAATACAATGGTGAAGTCATTGATAAACATGGAAAAAAGTAATGGACCAATAATGGATACTTGCGGAACACCACAAATTGTGTGTCTTATACCATCAGAAGCCTTTAAAAGATCTGAGATGCAGGTGTAATAAGTTTGGAAGTCTGATTGTAGAGGATTTAATAGTTTTATCCTTTTAATATATTATTATATTTGGGTGCTCAGAATTGTTTCAAAGGCTTTCGACAGGAACGGAAGTAAAGTAGTAGGTCTAGGGTCAGAGGAACTACTTTGATTAGGTATTAAGATTATCTTTGTTGGGTTAAATTGAAATTCATTGTGTTGAAGATTTGGGGGATGTAAGAAAGTATACGAGGAAGCAGTATTTTTAAGAAGTCCGGATGAATGTTGTCGAGGCCTGCAGATTTCCTTCCTACAGCAAAAATAGTACAATCAATGCTTTAATCATCAACTGCAGGCAGAGAAAATGTATCATTTCTGTCGTACTGCCTAAGCGTTTGTGGTGTGTAACTTAACGACGAAGAAGTAATCGGACTGTAAACCTACGGCTTACTCGTCTAGGTCAATACTTTTATCAAGAATGGGTGTAGCTTTGCTGGTAGAGACAATATTAAGGACTTGAATCCAGAGAAATTTCTAGAAACGGTTATTGGAAAATTTACTTAGCCGATCAAAACATTACTAGAATTCTGAGATATTTTGAAGAGAAAGCATTCCATCGACAACGCGCAGTCGAGAGTTTTGAGAAAAATTTAGTCAATGCGATATCTTAAAATTTCGAAGGCAGCTGTAAGTAAACTATTTAATTCGATAAAGGTTGTCAACGTTGTTATGTTACAGCACTAAACGTGTAAATTGAAGAATGAATCTCCAAAAGAGAAACAAGAAAGGATGATTTACAACACTGCGGGATGTTTCATGAAAAATATGCGGTTATGGCAGAAAATAACTTAATCACATGGCGTTTAGGGACGAAAATTAATGCTTGTACAATAGATGAGTCACTGTCGTTAGTGAAAATATGTGCAAACCACTTCTGCAGTCTCTATAATTTCAATAAAAAGCAGCGTTCCGATATCAAGCTTTGTAAATCAGAAAAAGCCCAAATCGATATTTACCAGCTAATTGTTGATTCTAACGTTCAGTCAGTGCACCTGTAGGGTGTAGGACTAAGAAAGTAATCGTCATAGTCACCAGACCATTGCAAGGTTTCGTAAATAAATGTACACGCAACATCTTGAGACTGTCCTAGCCAAACCGTATCGCAAACGAATGGGGCAGCCACATAGACTGGTACCATGTTGAGACGCGAAACAAGTCCCATGCAGCACAGTTAAAATAGAATGGGTAAAGTTAGGAATGAGTGGGTGAATGAACCCTTTTACGAATAATAAGCATTAAAAGGTCACGCGCAGGCATTGTTATCCTTATCACCTTATACCTCGGGAACGGCAACGAAAGAAAATATGTAAGTATCCCCGGACCTCGTAATATTTTACACACACAGATCATTCACCGGACTATGGCATGGATGTAATGAATAATATGAAGCAGATGGGCGATGGCTATGGCACGATGACGATGGTGCGATGGCGCGATAATTAGCTCATTGGACTATCACGCAGAGAGTCTGGGTTCGATTCCTGGCTGGGTCACCAACAATTTTTCAAATCGCCATCACCCTTTCGGCGGGCAATGGCAAACACCCGAAAGTAAAATTGCCTACAAAAAAGCTTCTAACGAGTGCCGTTCGGACTCGGCGATAAACGGCGATGGGCTTCCAATTTATTTACAGAGATAAGTTAGTAGCTAGACCAATTTGAAGTAGGTAAAACTATAGAAAAATTTTCAGAGCTACGCACTTTCTTACTTTCTGCGAGGCCTAAACACATACCAAATAGCCAAAGTGGCATACAGTGGTATACGGATGGTTCTAAAATGGAACCGGGAGTGGGACCTGGAATGCCTGGACCGAACACAGACATATCAATTGCCATGGGCAAGAGTCCTAGTGTATTCCAAGCTGAAATACACGGCATTCAAGAATACGCCAATCTGATACTCAACTCTGGTATTAAAGGTGCAAACATCCATATATTCACGGACAGTCCAGCAACTATAAATGCCCTTAACTGGCACCTTATTGACTCCAAATCAGTCATGAACTGCTTCAATACTCTCCAGAAATTGAGCTCAAGAAACAAGACCAAAATATGGCGGGTTCCTTGGACAGAGGGCATTAACGGAAACGAAAAGGCAGACAAACTGGCCAGGAAAAGTTCAGAAACCCCCTTCAACGGACCTAAACCCTTCTGCTGCATATCTTAAACAGCAGTATTTAACCATTAAGCGCTGGGAGCACTCAAAATGCATCTCAAACTGGGAGGAATATACCCTTTAATAAAAATGCCGACAGATGTCTGAATCTAAATCGGCATGATATCAGAAACTTAGTAGGATACCTTACAGGACACAAGGGTTTAAGATATCACCTCAGCAAAATAGGACTTGCTGACTCCGCAGAATGCCGACTCTGTCTCGAAGACGAAGAAACAGCTGAACACATTTTATGTGAATGTCCAACCCTCAATAGAATCAGGCGGAACATCCTCCTTACAGAACAACTCGACATCTCTTAAATAAGGGACTCCCCTGCTGGTAGAGTTGCTAACTTCATTCGGAAGGTAGAAACTCTACTAGCCTAATTTTCTTTCTAACTTCTCCAGCACAAAAGATCTTTTTAGGTTGAAGTGCTTCTCCAGCGGTACTGGCGAGTCAGGTTTAAAAAAAAAGAAAAATCTGCGAGGCCTAAATGCAAACATACTCGTATCTATTCTTCTAATCTTTCCAAAAGCATTTACAACGTTGACAGTTTTTTCCTCTATTGGAAGCTACTGAATAGTTTTCGGTTTTCATGTCTGGCGATTAAAGCCTTGCATTCTCTCATATTTAACTAGCCGTCGGCAATGTTGCCAATTGGAAAGTTATTTTCACATTTTCTTCGAGTGAGTCCAGGAGTGCCCAAGGGTTGCATTTTAGGACGGTCATTATGGCCTCAAGCTTCGACAATCTCAACGAGCATGCAGAGTCAGGAGTAGAAGCATTTATTCTTCTATGATTCTCATAACCCATTACACTTGTAGATTTAAAAGAACGAGTAAAGCAAGTCATAAAATATATTATCTTAATTTTTGTGAATACTACGGTCCTATCCACTAAGCATACTGTTGCGTGACCAAATTTTGCTGACAATTTCGTATAGTGTATTTCAAAAAATATTTTTTTACTGAATAAATAGCAAAGACGTCAGCTTTCAACACTCCTTTGATTATATTGAAGTGTCTTGGGCTCAACTGACAAACCTATCCAGTAAGCCCATTCTCTAACTAACTGTCCTCAGTTGCACACACCAAGTAGGTAAGGGGCCCCTTCTACTTGCAAGCCACATAAGGTGAAGCCTTCCTCTCTTGCGTTGTTCCTTCGCCTTACTTACGCCTGCGGCAAGAGCATTGATCTCCATTAGCTCTACATGGCCTAGATATCTCAGACGACTGATACACATTTTTATCGTAAGGTCGATATCGCTGTATATCTAGTATGGTTGGTTGTTGAATATCCTCCTCCAAAACGATATTTAACGAATGTTTTTTGAAGAATTTTTCTCTCAAAACGAAAACGAAACGGATATCTTTATTTTGATTTCGACAGAATTAATGCTTCAGCACCATGAAGTCGGACTGAGATAATCAAGGTCTTGTATATGATAGGCTCTTTAATGTTTCGGGATAGGGCCGTACAACTCAATTGCCTTCTAAGCCTAAAGAAACAGTTATTATTCGTTTTGTTTCTGTACTGTACATACTTAGTTTTGCACTCATTTACCGCTGATCTCATTTTGACAGTTTCTGTTGCAGGAAACGCACCGGTAACAGACCACTGTGTTTTACCAATTATATCACTATCATCGGCGTACACTAGTAGTTGCGCAGATTTCTAAAATATTGAAGGTTAGATGTTCGCGAAGGGTTTCAGACTTTGGATCTCGGGGAATGCAAATTTTATCTAACTGATGGCAGTATGATGGGCTGTCGTTATCTAGTCTGCAGGAAATGCTACAGCCTTCTCAACGACTTGATAAGTTCTGGTTACCTGTTGGTTTAATACTAACTTTCAGTATCTCGCGCTTCTCACAGTCTCTTTTCTTCTTACGCAGAAGCCGACGGAAAGAAGCCTATTGTAGAGCTTAAGAGCTGCTTTCGCTTTTGCTGCAGTGCCACTATATAGCTTCTTGCCAAATCAGTAATTCTTCATCAAATCAGTAATTTTTTGGTGGTGATGAGCGAAACCCGATACCTTAATGGCAGCGTCTCTTGACAACAGCGTTGGCGCTGGTCTTCGGTACTTGATGCTATGCTGGCAGCATAGGAGTTGTTGAGAGATTTCGGGAAGGTATATATTATACCTTCATAAGATAAGTTTTCCTCTGTTGTGGCGCCTGGATCGTCCGCATTCTTACCTTGATTGCAACAAAATGGTGATCCGTTTTCTCCTTCTCAAAATTTGTACACATATTTGTACTTGCTTAGTTATTAAAACTAAGTCTAGTGGTCAGACGTGGTATATTGTTAACAATGCATGAGTCAACCCTTGCTACATGGGAACTATCACTGGGAGGTAAGTCGTGTACTTCACTTAGAGCGTGATTGTTGCGGTGCTGGACCAATTCAAGTTATGTGACCGTCAGTAGTTTCCCGATTAATCGCCGCACAGGTCCCCAAAGTGTCGCCTATGTTCAATTATAATTCCTTTACCCCAAAAGTGTAAAGTCTGGGGTAATGTCTCTATTTAACCCTTGGCTTGGACTAAGTCTTTTCTGTTTAGTCCTTATAGCTACATTTTACTTCTTTCTTTATCACAGAATCAACTTTAAATATCGCAAACTCTTCTCCTTCTAACTCCGACCACCTTCAAGACTTATACTTGTATGTCAAATTCTTGAAAATCCACTCAACTTGTTGATGGTTGGTATTTACTGTTTTACTCTAAATTAAGTCACAAAGGATCCTTGGGTTTGCACTTACTCGCCACAGCATGCAATCAGGATTTAGGCAGCCATTGCAACCATTCTTAAAGCCTCGCTGCAACATCTGTTTGCAATGTAGGGTGTGATGTGACATTTTTGTTTTGCACGGAAATATCCAGACTCTGGCGATATTTTGCTTTGCATTCTGATTTTTGAAAATGTATCCAGAACCCACACTAAAGCGATGCAAAGCGAATTTTTCTTTCTATATTTGGTCTTATACGAGTTAATCAGAGTATAACGTTGTTGTGCCAGATGCTTCGATTGCATTCTGGCAATCAATGAAAAAGCTACGTAGTTATAGCCTGAAAGGCACATGAAATAATATTGAAGGTCCAAGTTCAACTGAAAAGACGTCCTAACCCATAATACCGCTGCGCCCTTAAAGGCAATTTCACAAGCAGATGCTTACAAATCGGTTGGGTAACTCTTTTATCTGATTTGTTTCTTCCAAAGTAGACTGGATTTATCAACTTTAAGATTGTTTATTTATTATCGACTTAGCCAGAAGAATGAATATCTACACAACAACTGACATGGATGGGTCAAATAGGGCGGATGGAAACCAACGAATAAGACGAAATTGCCAAAACAGTGGAGTTCGAACAGTAATCTGCAAGAAAGCCTCTTGGTAGAACCACTGTCGGTGCTGAGAATCTGAGAAGATGTAATGTAAAATTATGATGACGAACAACGTCCTACCCTCATGTAGAATGAATCATTCAACCTACACGAAGGCGGGAAACATTTCTGTTCACCCTACTAAGATGAAGTCAGGACAGCAATCTGAAGCTTAAGTCAAAGCAAAGCAACAAGTGATGATTGGGTATGAAGCATGCCTACATCAAATCACTTACATTTGTACCGAGAAAGTATGCCTGATGAATGGAACCTCAGCATTGTTCATCCGATCCGTAAGAAGGATGATCGACAGAACTGAGCCAACTAAAGACCTGTCTTCAAAGGTCTGACCAGCTTCTTTCAGTGTGGTTTCAGGTCAGAAAGTCCATTTTACATCAAATTTCTACGTTACGGCTGTACCTCAAAGAAATCCAAAGGCTTCCTTATCGATAAACAACATGTAAGGCGCAATATGTAAAGAGACGAACTATACATTCATTCCCATGTGAAGTTTTGATATTCTTGACCAGCTTCAATTATGGAGGGTGATGATGGCGAACGCACACGATCTATCAGGGTCGGTCATAAAAAACCGAGACATTCATTGTCAGAATAGTATGCGATGCGTTGTAATGTGACTTTTTTAGCATCGTTCTTGAAAGGATTTTGCGGAACCTACAAGTCAACTCTAGAAGCACCATCTTATAAGTCTTTTATACAGTTGACATCAGTAAGCTATCAATGAAACGTTTACGACTATTGAAGTAGAAGCGGCAAAGATGCAGTAATAGCTACAACTTTGAGGTAGAAGAAGCCTCTCATCCTATATCAACGCCGATTACGATCCCAGTACGGTCTTAATCATGCGTATAATCACTCTTGCTAAACGCTACCTACCTCTTTGGGCTTGGGAGGTAATATTTGGTAAAGTCTTTTCTCGAGTCACCAAATAGACTTAGTAAAAGTCCCTTATTATCCGAGACCTCTTTAACAGCGTAGAAGGTTAGACACTGACGATAGAGCAAAGAATTTCGGGTAATTTTGAGTTTCCATTTGCATCGAAAAGAATTTTCAACAGCGAACTTTACGGGCTGTACAGTGTTGAGAATGTCTTCAGAAACTCTAGGATAACTCATGGATACCAGGGGCCCGGAAAGTGTTCGACTTCTGATCAGACAACCAAGGCAGTAGGAAAGGACCTCGTTTAAGGTGGCGTTTATAAGTTAAATGGGACCTCACTGAACTTCGTGCTTGCAACTGGAAGTAGCATGGCCCGCTCTGGACATCGTCATCTAGAAGAAAGAAAGTATAGGCCGATGAGTTCAAATTTAGTTTCGTAGGTACTGTCACGCAAAAATTGACAAAAACTTTTCAAGTCTCTTGCCTAGGTGCTCAGACATTGAAGTCATTCCAAGTGAGACAATTTTCGATCAATTTACAATTGTGACTCATGTCTCAACCAAACCTTGGATCAAAACCTACTCTAAAAGGAAAGGAGCATGGTTTAACCCAAACACAATTCCCAATTACTACTGCCACCATACTATACAGTCGCTCTTTTAAAAAAGATTGTCATCCGAAAAAAATGTTCACGTGCTCCATTTACCATAAATCTACGACAAAAAACAAATAAAATAAAAAAAATCATTGAATAAAGCACTCTTTGACATTTCCACAAGTGCCCACTTCTCTGCAACACACTAAAGTGCCTACACGACTTGTCTTCAAACTTTCGCAGGCCATCCACAATTCATGCCGGTTAGGTTGGTCGTCGTCCATCCACGCATTTAACCGACAAAATAAAATGGAAAAAAAAAGAAGATGGGTCCTAATTATGGTACCCCTTCACCCTGTGTCAAAACAGATACGAGTACAACAGACATTTCTTCTTTATTTTTTTTTTAAATTGGAAAATGATCTTCAACTAAATTGAGGCGGTCGGGCTGAAGTTAGAGGAAAACCTAACCAGAGACGGAATAGGAGAAATTATGAGAATGCACGAGAAAATGTAACACTAACGGGAAAAAACAGAAAATAATAATAATAATAAAAAAAAAAAAAAAATAGAAAAAGGAGTTAAAACTCCATGCATGCATGATGAAGAGCAGGCGCTTATGTCACACGCTGCACATTTCCATTTGCGTACATTACACCTAGTCAGAGAAGTTTTTTTCTTTTCTTTTTTTTCTGTCTTTTTGTTTGGTGTCTTTAGTGGCACTAGAAAATTTGTTAAGTACCCCCTTCATGTGAACGCACGCCGTACCTATATATAGATAGAGATACTTGTGTTCCTCTTACTCGTATGACTCAAAAAGTTTGCCCAAAAAAGAAACACTAAACACAGAAAACATCATCAGCTGGTCTTTTTTGTTGTTTTTGGTGGTGCAAAATGTACCTTCATTTGAGTAAAAAAACAAACAAAAATTGTCCTCAGTCCTCGCTGTTTTTTCCCAAGCCCAAATGTCCTTCTAATAGATACGGATACGTATAGAGTCCAAACTAAGCCAAAATACGCACTCTACGACCAAATGAAAGTTCATAGTGAAAATCTTATTTGACAAAATCTATCGCATACTCAAAAAGATACAAAAAAAATACAACCGTTTGAAAGGGAATAAGAAGAAAAAAAAAAATACGCCGCTAAGAGAGCTAAGAGGTGTGTGGCCCATTGGGTTGACGCCTTTTGAAAATTACCTTTTTTCCCATTGATTTTGGCATTTGGTTTGGCCCTCTTTTGCTTCTTCATAGTTCTCTCTCTCTTGGTAAGTAAGTATTCGCGCCTTGTCGCCATTTCGTTCTTCCCTTCAATCGTTCGTTCTTCGTTCTCTTCTATGGCCATTGTGTTTGACACTCACTAGCCTCTTCTAAAAGTACACGCTTGAGTGCGATGACAAGTCTCATCTCATAACACAACACACATTCACATTCACATTAACATTCCCATTCGCATTCCCATTTTCACATTGCATCAAGGAAACAATAAAAAGAAGAAGCAGACAAAAAATATTATCGAAAAGCCAGTAAACGAAAACGAAACGAACACATTCACGCATTGATAACGTATCTATAGATACTCAACTACTCAAATACTCGACTACACACACTCATGACAGCTCATTCAAGCCCACATAAGTGGGATGGTACTTTTCGGTTGCCATTATTTCGTGCATTTTGGATTTTCGAGTGTAAGAGTACCTACCACCAGTGCCAGAACCAGTACAAGTAGGATTTGGAATATAAATATGTATATTTGTCGCGACGGATGTTGTTGACGAAGACGTCGGCGGTGGCGGTGGCGGCGGCAGCAGCGACGGTAGTAGTAAACCATAGAACAACACTAGATGCGGTGAAATGAAACAAATGTACGATGTACCTCATCGAATCAACCCGAATCAAACAACCAACCTACCAACAATATACTATATATTGTACTCTCCATCTTAATTCGCACACTTTCAAAACATTGCCGCAGATACAAATGTATCTATGCAGTCTCTAATTGTGGTTCTGACTCTAGATCGGACTTTGCTTTTTGATCTCCGATGCCTGGGCTCTCTCTGGGGTATTTGGATTGGTTTTGTGTTGCTCAATTCCCAACATCGATGTCGATGTCGATGTCGATGTCGATGTCGATTGTTGGGAATATGAAATTTTCATTCTAGAACCCATCCCTCCCAAAATGGGGTTTTGACTACTTTTCGACTCCGAGAGTGTGTGCATAAGTTTCACACTCATACATAAAGGCCAACTGCTGTCGCTTTAATTTATACGAGTAGCTGCGACGACCCACCTCTTCAGTGTGCTGCAACCATTATTATTATTGGACTTCGTTTTCCTCTCACTCACTCGGTTAGATACTTTTTTTTTGTTTTGTGTGTCGCCATCCCTACCCTCCTCCAGCTGGAGCGACGAAACGAAATCATCAGATATTTGTTGGTCTCTGTCTTTCAAATGGAGATTTTCAATGCTGACTGTGTATCTAGATGGATTTGTTTGATAGTGTTCGTCCTACCCCAGTGTGACGGTCGTATTAGTGTGCAGTAAAACACGTCACATCATTGTATTGTTGTTGCCGTTCTACTGGATATGTGTTCGCTGTTCAGTATTAAAATTGTTTTTTTTTTTTGTTTTTCTGTGTTGTATTCCTTTCTTGTAAGAGTACTATATGGAAAAGTTTTATTCGAGGGCTATCCAGAAGCCATCTGAGAAGCACTCGTCAGTACTGTTCAGACCTCTTATTTCATTTGACGGAATCGTGTCGAGTGGATATTCATAATAAATTTACTGAGCTGAATTGTTGTCTCAGTTGTTGTTATTTCTTCAGGTTTTTTTTTTTTTCATTTAGCCTGCAATTCTTTTTGGGATTCTTTACTATAGATAGATACTCACTCCGGGTTGATCTTCTTGTTCTAAGTGATACCCTACTGATGGGCTCTTTGGCTGGTGGTTTGTGTTATTTTTTTTCTGAATCTTTGTATTCCTTCTTTTTAAATTTGTTTTCCTTCAATAAGTTCATTTCGCCAGAGTTGTGCGTTGCTCTGTTTGCCGCCGTTTGTGTGTAACCGCGCCACTACACTCAGTTGTCGTGAGTTGTAGTTTTGATTTATCCATTTATCCGTGCCTAATCGTATCTATTGTCGTTTAGTCGTTTTTTTTTTTTAGTGTTTTTGCCGTTTGAAATACATACTTAGACTGATCGTCGTCGGATATAACTACCAACTATCAACATCCAAGTGATACCTAATTTAACAGAAATTAAAATAAAATTGACTACGAGTACCCATCTTGTATCTTGTATCGTGTATATTGAGTCTTTCGAGTTCAATTGTTGAATTGGTGTTGTTAAGAAGAAGTAGAATCTCATTGCAACTCTTAGTATCTTTTAGTATCTCTTAGAATCTTGTAGTAGCTGCTTATCTAAATCGAATTAGTAGTCCTTTCCAGACACTTTACTCGTACACTACTACTGTCAAGGAGGAGGAAGTGATTATTTGTTTTTTTCTTTTTGTATTCAAGTGTGAATCTACTCTACTCTGGACAACTATCCGTGTATCCATTCTGGTTTGTGTACGATTTTATTGCATCACCACCTCATTCTCCCGCTCTCTATTGAAAATCAGGAGGTTCACGTACTTTGGATACACATTAGCCGTACATTCGACGCGTAGAGAGACGGAAACCCTTTAAAATTTTAGATGTGTTGTGTTTTTATTCGTGGTTACTGTACCGTTGTTGTGCCGCGATGATAAGAGAGTGATATCGTTCGTATCTATGTACATAAAATAAAAGTAACTCTAAAGCAATAGTTAGCCGGGACAAGTGATTGCTTCAAGTGAAATTGTTGTGTTTTTGTTTTCTGTTTTTAAATAAATTTCCAAGTGCAATTGACAACAATAATAACAAACAACAACAAACGACACCAGAACAACACTACAAGTTATTTTCCAGTGGCAATTTAGTGAAAATAAAAGTGCATCAGTTCAAACAATACGTTTTGATAATTTTTTGAATTTTTTGAATTTTTTTTTTATCATTTGGAACTTTTACCGACACTCTCCAATTGGATATGCAATGATCTGTTATAGGTAATTATAAATATTCCTTTTGAGTTTTTGAAGATATTTTATTTGGGGAACAGATACACAAAACCCGAAGTTACGGGCAAATAGGCAAGTGGTTGTGCTGTAGAAATGTTCAAACTAGGCGTCTTCTCAGACTTGAAGACCGAAATGTTTCAAAAACTGCGCTGTCCAATAGATAGAATTAGTTTGCTTAAAATGAAATACAAAATTGAATAGGGGGTTTCGCCTAGCTACTACCCAAATAGCACAATCGCTTATAGTCAATCATCCTTCCATAGGCAATTAGGCATTTAGAAAAAGCGAGCAATATTGAATTGTATCACGAGTATCCAACGGACTATCTGGACTATCTGTCTTTGAAAAGACTCTAGCGGACAAGTATAAGGCAAATACCTTGTATTTCCGTGAAGTTATCCAGAATTTTCCAATGTAAATTTGTCACCCAAAAGACCCCCATTGAGATACATCGCAATTAGCCTGTAATCCTGTTGAGGTCGTTTCCTACTTGGACGTCTCAGTCAATTTGAGATGTTTGCAGCTCGGTTTATACATACAAATAACAATTCGGGCACTTGCTTGCATTGTAAATCGAAATTGCAACGTTAATCAAGAACTCAGGGCGAAAGTTCAGCCACGAATTCTACCCACACTGGCGAACAAATCTTCACTGCTCTGGATCCTTTAAATAACCCTCAGTCTGAGAGTTAAACGTAGACATCATTCTGCACCACTACTGTCAAGGTAGATAGTTAACTTTAAGGACGTTACTGAACTTCTTTCTTGCGAGAAAAGTTTCGAAATTTCAGACAAAACTCAGAAAGCTATTCTCAGCGTGTTTGTCATGAAGCTGTGGACATTACAACAAGATTTTGCTCCAGCTCATAAACCGAAAAACCTTCAAAACGAAGTCCCTGATTTATACCGCAGAAAGATTGATAAGCTGCCAGTGCAATTCTCATCCAGTTGGACTAGAAGTCATGGTCCGCTTAAGAGAAAGTGATGCGATCAGTGTGGCACTGAAATATTGAGCCTTTAAAGCGAACTTCAAACAACTTTTCAATGGTAAACCCATTCGTTTCAGGTCGCATTGAGAGAGAGTGGCGTCTATTCCGAATAATGTGTTCTACGATTTTTAGCCACTGAAATCATAAATTCGTTCACATTTGCCATCGAGTTTTGCTTCCAGCAAGATTAAGTGAAGACATCCACTAGGGGTTAAACGTTTGAAGTGCAGATTTCCTTTGAGCAAATATTTTGAATCAATCTGTCTAGAAAACGGAAGCAAATATCTTCTCATGGATCTTTGTTTCAAAATCGCCGAACATGTGTCGATTCGGTTTCGAATGGATTGTAACATGATGTATGCAGAGTCGTTCTGATTGCCCCGAATAGAGACTTTTTCAGGTGGTTTGCTCGACTGTTTTCGAAGAATGACATCCTATTGGTCAGATTTTAGTTCACTCGTTAGAGCATTCGGAGCTCTCTCTTACTTAAAACATTCACAAAATTGGCTTCCAAAGCATGAGTAAACAGAGGTAATCCTGGGCCATCAAATGATATCGGCGGGCAACTAACTCAACCCGAAAATGGTAAGGACCATTGAGAAGTAAACTTCGATACTTTCGGTACAATGAGAGTCGATTTCAAATGCTCAAGAGGCAAGCTCTTTGGCCATTTCCATTGCAAATCGTGGTCTCTCAACTTTACGGGTATACAAAAACAGGAATTCAAATGATATGGAAAGGTTCTTCCGATGTAGAGTTACAGAAGATTGCAAGATCCATCAGCAAAAAAATAAATGGTTAGTAATGGCTTTGTCAAAAAATTGTCTAAAATCAAAACCGACAACACAACACAAACAATGAGCATAGGTTTGTTACGCTTGATTAATTGAATCTTTAATTCAATTATTCCGTCGGGAAAATTGTTGCCTTGAGAGTCGAATCTTCTTCTTCTTAGGTGGCGCTACAGTCCGGGGTGGACCTGGGCCTCAAATAATATTCCTTTCCAGTTTTCCCGCTCTTTAGCTAACTGCCTGCAGTTTCGCACGCCAAGTTTTTTGAGGTCATCTACCACTTGTGTGCGCCACCTAAGGCGAGGTCTTCCTTTACTGCGTTGTCCCACCGGATTGGATTCAAAGACTCTGCGTCGGTGTCCATTCGCTCTACATGACCTAAGCACCTTAGACGTCCAATGCGAAGCCCCCTGACTACGTCTATGCCGCTGTACAGATTCGAATAGTATTGTGAAACAGAAGATGAAGATTGACTATCTCTCTCCACTCTAACAATTCAAATTATTTGTTTTCAAACAATTCACAGTCTCCGTTTGGCTCTTTAATTCTAAGGATACGGTCGATGGAAAACCAACCCAACGCGCCCTAGATTCCTAAGAACTCATTTCTCTGAGCAATCTATGTCATTTCTGTAGGTACCGTTGAATTAATTCCCCAGAAGTGAAGTGAAGAATGATCATCATCTTCTTCATGATCACAAAGGGTTTACTGGCGAATATTCGAAATATTTTATTGTTTTTGTTCCGGAAAACCCAGAACGAAAGTAAAACCACTAGAGAAATTCAAAATGCTAAGTTTAGAAATGGCAATATTGACCTAAAAGATGCACCTAGTTGGGATGGACCAGAAGAGCTAGATTATGAGCGCCTGAAGTCCACGGGCGAAAAAAATCCACTGTTATGGTAAGGGAACTCAACGTAAGTCATATGACCATCAATTGACAACTAAAAAATATGGAAAAAGTCATAAAGTTAAAGAAATGGGTTCCACACCACCTATGACAAAATAATCTACAGCAAAAAATCGAAGCTTGCACTGCGCTTCTACCGCAATCAAGGGTTGTTTTGAAACAGATCGCTACGGGAGATTTAAAATGGATACATTACAATACTATTCAACGTCGCCTCCAATAGCTTAGTCCAGAAGACAGACCAGCACAGCATCCCAGAGATGGACTTCGCTTGCCCAAGGTGTTACTATCTATGTAGTTGGATGCTGGAGAATAATTTAATTTGAGTTGTAACCAGACTATCACCGCAGATGTGGAAACAAGGGTCGTAACTAGAGTAGAAATGGCTTGGTCCTCCGATAATGGATTCGATTTTTGCATCCAAAACGTAGATGTTTACAGTCAATTTAGAAGAATAATGTATAAAATCAGCTCGGAAGTGTCAAAGAATCCTCTGGAATTTGAACAAGATTCACCTATCTAATAGGCGATAAACCTCATTATCACCAGTCATTTATATATTGTACATACAATGGTATAGTTCGTT
Organism: Volucella inflata; assembly: GCA_928272305.1. NCBI lineage: Eukaryota > Metazoa > Arthropoda > Insecta > Diptera > Syrphidae > Volucella > Volucella inflata. Next base: position 158,437,457 of record OV743716.1, read on the forward strand.
GTAGATGGGAATACGTTCTATAGCCTTAAGTTTCAATTGAAAATTCATGATAAATTTCATAACATTTGCATATCATAGTCAAATCCTTGCGCGAAGTTCGCACTTCGAAATGGAGTTGTTCCCAATAAATTGACTCGCATTTCCTTCGGTGAATGGTGATGTGTTTGCTCTGAAAACGTGCGACTCGTTCCAAATTTACGAAGTTCTTCGGCCTACATTCTGATTGAGGTGGTATAGGTTGCTTCTTCATCGACATGAACCAACTAATTTTACAAATTAAAACATCTTTTCTAACCTGTGTTAATTCTTACATTTCTCTGAGTATTCCTTATTTGGTAGGAGAGCCCACGGATATTGGGTATATCACTATGCACAAGAAGATTCAATTAAAATAAAAAATCAACAGAAGAAACCTAACCCTATAGGTACTCGTACATTATATTCGTGTACATATTGCTAGTGCACCATTTTAATGGACAAATTTAGTCTAATTGCAGATGTAAACAGCCTTTCCCCTACATTAAGAATCAAATTTAGTTCTTCAAATGTCAATTTCAAAGATTACTCCAAGATCCTGCTTCTAGTTTATATCTTTGACATTTTCGCTTAACTTCTTGGTGGAACTTCTGAATATGTATTACACTTCTGTGGAAGGGATTTTCTATAGCCTTCTCTACTTTTTCTTTTATTGTAGCTGCATCTCTCGCAATCTTACCAATCTGATTGACGATATTTTTTAGCAGAGGACTGTCATGTCTTTTGGTGAATTTTGTGGTGTGGCAAGTGTGTGGGGCCTGAAAGGATTTTCGCCCTACCGATTTTAAAGTATTCGAGTCGAGGAATTTTTAGAAGCAATTTTTGTTAAAGTAGTCCCTCTATTCTATGACTGTGGGATGGCATATCACTATAATATGGGCTTGTTGGCTTGGCTGAAGTGTCAGAAATTCAAGACTTTTTAACTTCTGTGTACCTATAGCGGGCTTATTCCTGATACATTCTCAATGTATCTTGTATTCTGTTTCTTGTTCCATCACTTTAAAAATGTTTCACAAAATCCATAAAAGAATTCGGCTGGTTTGAAGGAACATACATATATCTTCGTTATTTTGGGTTTCGAATAATGCGAAGAAGGTTAACTTAACTGTCCCTAATATCGATCACCAAAAATACCTGTTAGAGTTCGATTGCAATGAGTAATAATTAAGATTACAAAGTCACTAGGATGAATCTAGTAAAACAGAGTTTATGTTATGGACGAGAGGATATAAGATTCAATAAAAACACTTCAAGAAGCAGGATATTTTTTCTCTGCACAGTAGATATACATAACAATTGTTAAAGTCGTAGTTATGCAGGATATTACGTCTATTAGATTGCATTGAATAAGAAATGAATAGGAAAACTACAAGGTCTGTCCAATATGTAGACGTGTTGATGCTTAAGACAACCTTCTTAGATACCTTGGAAATTTTCGTGCATTTAAGTCATGTCGACGATTTGGAAAATAAGAGAACACAAGCTTAAAAAAAAATCACGAATACGAGTATGTCTGATTATCAATTTGCGATAGAAACCTTCACTATACCGACGGATAAAACATATCTGGATTTTCTTAAATCTACTGCACGATTATATTACAGAAGTTTTTGAGTATATTTTAGCGGATATCTATCTATCCAGCAGAAAGCATTATAGGACGTGGAGGATTTGCCCACATTCTTTGAAGAAACTAGACCTCAGCCGGACAAGAGGTTTTAAGACCACTGTTTTCGGAAAAAAGCGTGTTCAATTTTTGTTAGAGCTGAATGGCACAAAGGTTGCGCACACTTGCTATATATAGTAAATATTAAGAATGTTTGAATAGAATATTCAGAGAATATAGTTGAGAGGTTGCACAATTCAAAATATTTTTTTAAAATTTTTTTTTAAATGTTGCTCTATAAGACGGTCGCCAATAAAGGTACGATACAATGAATTTTCACTCGAGGAAGTAGATATACCATCTTCTCGCAGTGGTCATAACTCTAATATCTCTCTGAGACTTTAAAAAGTAACTGGGAACATGCGGATAATCACATCTTGAACCGAATATATCTACACGGTCGATTCATCTGTCAGACAAGGCACACTTTATAGTCTGAATGGCAGAAACGGATAGGTTTTTATTATTAAAAAAACCGAGTGTAATTAATGAATCTTTAAGCTATAGCAAAAGGTTAGAAGGTTGCAGTTAGAGGTATGGTGAACTTACGACTTAGGTGTGTTAAACCATAATCGATTTACCACTGACCAATAGTAGATTCTGGGGAAATTTTCATTCATAATAGCTGCATTAGGTTATTCTTGCATATCGAGTCATTAAAGAAAGTAACGAATAGGATAGGTCCGACAATTGATCCCTGGGGTACACCTTGAAATATTATTTTGAGCCATCAACATATCTCACCAACTACAGTCCTTTCTCATCTATTGGAAAGATTATTTCACACAAGCTGATCAGACCGTTTGTTAAATCAGTCAAATTCTGGAATTTCTAATGAAGAATGTCGAAGCTTGCAAATATCAAGCAGACAAAGGATATTACATATTTTGATAACAGATTTGAAATGAATTCATCAAATCGGAGATAGGTGAATTATTATTAATTATATAAACTTTAGATAAGCACGGGAATATGCCTACAATCGTTAGCAAATTTCATGTTATTTCTTGGCAAGCATTTTAAAATTGAATAAATGTAGATGGCACTCTATTTGAGAAAAAATAAGCTTAAATGAAGCAGATAGATACACATACCGAAGACGAGTTAGATTTTATCTCAATAACTTCTCCTTCAGTAACAACTTTAAAATCATCCTGACTAAGAGTAAATGATTCAGAAATAATATTCAGATCGATATTAAGGATGCGAATGCGTGTCTGTTGAATTTAAACTTGTTTTGAATATAGGTCTTCAAATCGCAGAATATATTGAAGATTACATGATGTTTTGATCCCAATACCGACAAACATAGACTTTACGTGAGTCAATGCAATGAGTTTCGATGGACTTAGTTTTTAGGAGTGCTTCGGAAACCGTGTTGAAGGCACAGGTTTCACCCTTGGTATGAATCGATGCCGATTTATAGCCTCTTACAGATCCTAGGAAAGGTTTTAAGCACAGCCACCATGATGGTCCCACAATGGGGACTAGCTCTTCAAATCAGGCTCAGACTGAAATCTAGGCTCTTTTGACTTGTGTTTAAAGCCCTCGTTTGAACTACCGGTAATCTTGCTACTCAACAAGACCTTCGACTGGCAGCTTGTAACTGGTCAAATCGTAGCAACCTTCAGTAGCATTAGAATCTGAAGAAATCCAGTATTCCTTTACCCCTGCGTTATAATAGTTAAAATAGTAAACGTCATTAATGGGCGAAGCCTTGTGGTCAGAAAAATTGAAGCCGAGGTGAATGAAACTCTGGCAGGAGGTCCGGACTTATCAATTTGGCATCAATCGCAACTGATTGACCTCCGCCTATTCATTATATGGGTAACTTTGTAAAAAGATCTGGACTTACACAGGTACAAGATCTATCTGGTGTACGGCCAAGGAATTGTGGTTCGAAGCAAATTCAGAAGAGACCGATGAGACTCAATTATCTCACAAAAATGCAATATTTGCTGTGGTCTTCACACTGGTGAGATCATCGTTCTTATTTTTTTCAAATGTTTTAGTCTTTATATTGAATGGCCAAAGTTAACTCATATTGATGAGTGGTTGTTGGTTCGACGTTATTCCGGTATGTGGTTCTAGTAAGATGGTGCTTCGTGCCATGAAACCCTTAATTTACTAAAGACTACATTCCGAGACAACTTTGAACCGCGAAATGGAACATTTATTGGTCACCAAGATCGTAAGATTTGACGCTACTTATAGTCTTTGGATATGCTGATAAGCTACAAACTATTGACACCTTGGAAACCAATATACGAGTACAGTGCGATATTGATAAGATATAGCCTCAAATGCTATAAGTGGGCCGAGAGGATGCAGACATATCAGTGAAATCCTGCTAAATATTCAATGTCATGTGCTATTCATTATATCGAACTCTGTTTTAAGTTATAAAGAAAAAAACCACTTAACGTCCTGTTATCAGAAATAGCAATGTGAAAAACGCTCTAGTTGATTAGTGCGGCAGGCATCCTCAGAAAATTTTGGTAATCACCTGAAGAATTCACTTTAATGCTGTAAAGAAAATTTCCAAAAGAAAACTTCGATAGCTCTTTGATTTATAAGTTCACCCACATATGCCCCACTGTTCTTTGATTACTTTCCTCGATTTCTTTTACTTCCAAAATTGTATCTATTAGAAATGCTGCTACGAATACCTTCACGACGACGACGGTTGGAATTCACTTGAAAAGTCAAGCCTGGCGAATCCTTATGACTTTTATCAAATATTTTGGACAGTGTGTACCACCTTAAACACCTGTCCCGATGTTTTACTTGTCAGCATGTGCTTGTCTATAGAGCGGCACAATATCGAGTGAGTATCCTTGAGTTCAAAAGGTGAGAAAACGAAATTTCTCTCTAACTCGTTCTATGTTTTTTTTTTATGGAAACTAGTGGCAAGGGATGATCCTTAGATGACCAAATTCAGTCATTAGCTTTGTTTTAAAAATCGCCTGCTACTTGAGCTCTAGAAAGTCGATGTGATGGGCCTATAAACTTTCCTAATGAATAGAAGAACAGCTTGTCGGAAACATCTTTGATCACCGATTTTACAAATTCAGAACTCATAAAACACTGAAGGGTTTCTCGACTTTTTTCTACCTTGGTTGATTATTTGAATATCCTTTATGAACAAAAATCTCTTCAAGTGCTGATACTTATTGCTTATTTCACAGTTTTTCTGTCATTATTTCCCAGCATTACTTATTTTCACAATTGAGAAGTAAAATACCCCAACAAGAAGAATCACACAGCAACTGTCAGTTGAAATAGAATTTTGTGGACTTGAATTACTAGAAACTGCCAACTGAGACTCTTCATTCGTGGAATTCTCCTCAAAAGCAGCCCCATTTTTCTGCATGTCCTTAAAGTCGCTCAACACAAACCAACATTGAAAATAACCTCCACACGCATACATACTCGTACATTTGAATTTTTTCTAGATTTGTTTTCTTAGCTCATTATATTCGTCGTACATATCCGCGTTTCTTTACAACAACAACAACAACAACAACAAAATGAGAGTAAAATGAACCCAAGGATGTTGTAAAAAAAAAAAAAAAATTCCTTCAAGCGCGCGCATATCTATTTAGAACAAACATTCTCAGGTAATTCATAATTTTCTTCAATTAAAAATGCAACCTCAACTCAACTCAACTCATCTGAGCTTATGGTTTCTCACATTCAAAAAAAAAAATACTTCAACTCTGAAAGATAGAATTTTTGTGTGTTAATGCTTGTATACACAAACCTCTGATACAAGTACTTTGTCACTCTGGATGTATCCGTAAGTACTGGTATTTTCTTCCTCCTTAGAAGAACTAAAGTAACAACATCTCAGATGATGAGAAATAAAATATAAGAAATTCAAATCTTTTCTACAATATTTGTATCTGTATGCAAAAGAACTGCATACGAGTAAATATTGCAAATGAAAAAGGATATTCATTTCCTTAGATCCTATCAAAATGCATATCCGTTTCGTATACGAGTAGGTATGTGTAACTTTTTTGTTTTAATTAGAAATGAAAGAAATTACGGATAAGGAAGAGGGATACAGGATAAAGGATAAAGAATTTACACGTTGACATCGCCATTTGTCGTCAAGATGACACCGTCTTATTTCTTGAGATAGGTGTTTGGGATTTAGTTTTCGTCGGATTCTTAAGAACGCCAGTGGGAATTCGGTTTTGTGCATCTTTCCCTACTTTTTTTTCGAGAAATTTGATTTTTTTTCTACTTTTCAAATTTACGCGCCAGTATCTAGTATCTTTATAACATTTCTTTTCTATTTGATTTTTTTTTGTTTTTTTTTTGTCTGTGTCTCGTTTTTTTTTTCTCCACAGCCGGATGATGAATTATTATGGATGGTGATCAGATTTCGATTGAAGAGTGTTGAGTAATCAAATAATTAGGTGAAATTTGTGAAAATCCAAAGAAAAAAAAAATAAAAAATAAAGAAAACAGTTCGCGAGTGATTTTTTGTAGAAAAAAAAGATAAAATCCACACACGTTTAACTACAAGTTAAAAATTCGAAACAGAAAAACCGCATGCAAAATACGAGTGTTGAACGTTAACGCGTATGTCAGCCACACTGGCCAATATACATCAGAATAATTCTGGAGCCTTTACGGAGGATCCCGAACACGATACGGATACAAATCTGTTAACTGAATTAAATGGCGTCGACTTGGTTATGAGTTTGTCGCCAAAATCATCACATCAGCAACAAACAGCTCTAACATCCGTATCAACGTCCGTTAACGCCGCTGCCGCATCAGCAGCCGCCGCAGCTGCAGCTGCTGCCCATCATCATCACCATCATCATCATCATCATAATTTAAGTAATCTACAACATTTACAAAATCTCCATCATCAACATCATAATACGCTTTTGAATAGCAGTCATTCGACACCGTTCAGTGTGACAGACATACTGAGTCCCATTGAGGAATCCTATCGCAAGCTGGAGCTTAGCACGAATCCACCATCACCGTATAGGTAAGTTCTGTACGATGTTGCTACGATAGTCCTTTCCTATTCGTCTGACTAAAGAACCTTCCTAGACTGGGAACTGGGAATCGTTTAGGTGTAAATTTACCCCTCAACAATTTTCAGTAATTTATCTTTTTTTTTTTTTATTTTCTATTTTTTTTTTCTGCTTGTAAATAGTGTCCTCAAAGGATATGGAGGGTTTTTACTTGTAGGGCTTTTGAATTAAATACTTCTGCCTGAGAGAGGGAATATGAAAGTGGAATTATTATCTTTGAAATTTATCTTTTGCTTTGGCACATCTCGATAATTGATGTCATCAGAATGACGATGAGGGAGCTAAGAGTGCTTTTTGTTTTTTTTTGCAGTAATACGACTGAAAGTTGAGTAGAAATCAGTTTTGGTGTTGATGCAGGTTTTGGTGGATTATCAGCTTTAAATCGGTTTAATTTTGGAAAAGGACACGAAGTCTGACATTTTTTCTAACAAAAATTGACGACAGTTACTAAGTTGTTGCTAAGGGAACTAAATAGTCGAATTGGGGGCACATACATATATTCTTTATTCGTTGACACCTCTCTAATACGAGTAGTATGTCATGCATGTCGACTTTGAAAGACGAACAAAACTATCAAATACTGCTCACATGGAAGCCTCTAAAAAAGATTTTTCAGTCTACAGTTTACTCTCAATCACCAAACTTCTCTAGTTGATGAGGTCTTTGGCCAAATGCCTCTTGTTTTAGACTTTAAGATAGGCGTGCCACCATAGATCTTTTTCTTTAAACCTAAAAACTCTTCGTGACGGAATAATACTATCAATTTGGTCTTCATATCCTGACCATCTCCTGCGACTGATCCACTCTTCTCCGACAAGGTGGAAGTTGTACAACTGCACATCTAAAAATTTCTACTCCTCCAGAGTCTGTCATATCTATCGGGAATGAAAATCACGCGAAGAATGCTGCGTTTAAAATAATCAAGGATAGCTTCATCTACCTTCATAAACGTTCATGCTGTCTTAATTTGTCCATGTTGTGCGATTTTCTTGTTGCTTCCTCATTTACGGCTCAACCCATCTTTGTTGTCGGCTCTAAAAAGCTCGATTCTAAAGATGCACCTTTCATATCGGCAAAGGGGTGGTTCTCTTCGATCTGGAGTTCTTCAGTGCATTTGTTAAGTTGATAAATCTCTTCTTCAATGGATTACAAATTATTTTCAAAATATTCAATATAAGTTATCTTGGACGGCTTCATGACGGATATTAACAGAATAAATACTGGTTTTTCCAGGGTTAATGCTACGACACTCGCTTTTATTTTCATAACTGATTTTCTATTTGCCATTTCTGGTCTAATTTATTATTTTGCTGAAGAAAAATACTTTCCGCTATTCATAGAACGAAGGGACAAGGAATCTTGGAAAACTCTAACCGAATAGAATCTAATAATTCCAAAACACAACTCTATTTGCTGCCATTGAAGAAAAATTTAAACATCCATTCGTTATTCATGGATGAAACCTGCTGTGTAGAGATGTAGATGTAAAAGTCGATGTCGCCAACAAATTTTCCAAAATGCCTTACGCGTAGTAGAAATGTTTCTGAATCTTTGATTCGGGATCAAAATATACCACCGTTGGATTGAATGCTTACACATTGTCAGGTGCTTCAAAGACTTGTTTGCACTTGCTTAATAGAATTCAAACCCGCGCGTCAAATCTCGTAAGTAACGCCAATATTGTCCTCTTAATTGATACCCTCTTAAGCCGATATAATATTTCTTGTCGTACTTTGCTTCATAGCTATTTTTGCCACCAGTGATCAAAAAATCGCCGGCAGCCTGCCATTATTTCAAACCTTAAACCATAAAATCCTTAACGCTATGAATGCGCTTCAGCTTATCACTAAGCCCACGTTCTGACGTACTCTGAAATATTATAGTTCGTTCCAAAGCCGTAAAATTCGCTTATGGTATGCTCTATCCAGCTCAATTTTCTGTTTCATTATAATCTCCAAACATTCAAAACCAGCATTCATTCGTATCTTTCTTTTTGTTCAAAATCTTATTATCTTCATATTTGAGTATATAAATAAATTATGACTTAGTTTCTTCGCCGTAAGGAATAGAATTTGAAATCGAAATCCGTTTGAAAAATACGAGGTCGTTGTAAGTTTCGCCGAATTTAGGGTGCAAAAGACGCACGTTGAGTTTAGAGTCACATCGTTTAAATGGGCACTTTCATCTGTCTTGGTTCTCTGCGCATTCAACTCTTCCATTTTTGTGACTGACTTACACTTAAACTAACCAGAAAATAAAACGTTTTCGCCTAACTTAAAATAGTTTGAGTTCTATTAAGTTCTGATTCTGCGACAGTTCAGTTTCAATCAGTTCTCTTCTTACTGTCTTAAGTTACATTATGTCGCTCTACAGAGATCGTTGCTGATGTTAGGTGAGGTCTTGAATCAGACCTGAAGTTCTAATGCAGGATATTCAAGCTTTGCTGGTTTTTGTAAAATTTTTTTGAACTCTATTTCAAAGCTTATCTGAGACATATCTTGCGATATCATATGGATAAAACAATTTTTAAGCAGCTTAGAACAATGTATTTGATTAACATTCTGCACTGATTTTTCCAACTCTGTTTTTTTTTTTTTTTTATTTGAATAACTATTGTAACAGATACCTACATAATGTTCGGGAAATTATCGATATACTTATTAATTGTTAGAACTGTAACTTCAAAAGTTAAAAAAAAAAAATTATTTCCTACAACACTGTTGATCCTTATTCAAGTGCGTAGAGAAGCATCTGTCTGGATGGCTCTCTTCCCATTTCGTATATTCCTTTTGATTTAAATAAATTAGGATGTCAAGTTCAAAGATTCTCAAATCAAGGAGATCATAAATAAAATTGCAAAACTAGATACTCATTGAACCAATTCATGGTTGGAAATCAATCATTTAATCTTTTGATTAATTAAATTCTCAGATAAAAATTTAATCACAATTGATTTACTTCTTAGTTATTTATAAATAAATAGAATTGACAATTAAAGATTTTAGTTGTTTCAAAAATTAGTTAAACTAACAATTGCTTAATTTATTTGCAATTGACGTTTGTCAATTAGAAATTAAAAGTTTTTACAAGAAGCACGAATAATTAACAATTGGTTAAATATAAGTGTTTGGTCAATCATTGAACTTTCTTGTAGTAGATGCCGGGGTTATCGGAGGCTCAACAGTTAGTAGCTGCTATTGACTTTAGATTTTGACGAGAGATAAAGCTTACATTTTATATTATGGTGTTTGATTATGTAACTCAATAGGTTTTTTTTTCTTATTATAGGTAACCAATTGGTAAGGCAGACTTTTTGTAACCTCTTTGTTGTCAACTTTACTATTTGTTATCAATATTTAGCTGTCCAATTTTCTTCTGTGAAATAAAATATAATATTTCTCGTTTCAAGACATTGAATCCAATAAATGAAAAGAAAGCCCAAGTTTTCGTTTTAGTATTAAGTTAGTTGTGACTCCCTTATATGTTAGAGAATAACAATTGTTTTATGTATAAAGAAGATCTGATCTTATGCAAATAAAATAAAAGCATTGCATCATTAGTTCAGATTCAATTCGGGTATTAGTCAAAAATCAACGACGTTAATTTTCAATTGATTTTTCTGCCTTGATCCTGTTCTAAATTACTCATATAGTTTACGACCTATCTTTTTCCTTAATCTTCCAATAATTTACACTGATTTGTAGGATGGAAAATTATACCCTTTTAGCATATTTTTAGAAACAAAAATTATTTTTAGTTTTTAAATCAGAACTTTTTAGTCGTCAATTGTTAGTTCAACAACTTTCCTTTCTAAATTAAATTGTTTATCTCACATTTAAATTCAACTAATACAACAAATTGAATTTTGAAATTTTCTTGTAAGTTTTTAATTGTTCGGTTTATTTCGCCATCAGAATAGTGAAAATGCAGTTTCATGAAGTCTGATTCAAGCAAGATGTGTACGTACCACAATTGTGTGAAGACCCATGTGTATCAACGTCACACATTATTCGAAAAAAATGTTTGTTAAACAATGACCCGGGAAAGATCAGCACTGTCCATACTCTTAACTTCAAGCCTTATTTTTTTCAAAGAGAAGGCCATCAGCCTTTCAAAGATGCAAAACTGCATTTTTTCTGGTTTTTATAGAGTTTCAAAAACCTTCTTCTCACTGTAATTGAGGGTCTCTGTTAGTGAACCTTGTCAATCTATCCAACTGCTCCAGTGCTCAATCAGCAAACCAAAGATATATTCTTGTTATCTTATACAAGTAAGGGGCAATTATTTTTTTGTAAAACCTTCCACGAAATGGAGGCCAGGATGTTAAGAACGGGGACCAATTGAGAAGTTTGGGTCTTCGGTTATGCTGTCTAGTGCCGTATACATTGATGTTTTTTTTATTGAATGATTGTCTGCGTTAAAATATAGCCGAGGTGCTCTATAAGTTTGCCAAATATTTGAAAACAAATTTGTTGAACACGCAAGTGTTGTTGAGGCTCTTCTTCCCTTGATGATTTCCAATAATAGTGTCACACACATTTGACAAATTTGAACATTTATTCTAATTATTGTTGACTACAAGCCCAACTTCTTGGATAAATGAAAAATAGATTTGTGCTCAACCCGGATGCTGATTAAGAAGCTCTCAAATCGTTTGAATTGCTCCCACAAGACGTATGCTTGGCTGCCAGTTTGGCTAACAACTTTCATGCCTTGATATGATAAAAGTGAATATGAGCAATATTCAAATTAGGAAAGAAACTCAACTCATGTAATTGCGAATCTTTTTTATCACGTAAACCCTCAAGAGTTAACAATATAATAGTACCCTTACGTTATTTGAGAGATTACCGAAGAGACCAAATATAATAGATAAAACCAGGCTTGTAATTGTTTTTATAAATAAGCAATACATAAGAAGATACTCTTAAAGTACCATGGTGATTTTGGTGACTTCAAGTGCTTCAAAGGACGCTGTAGCAAGACAATTCTGAGCTTCTATTTATTTTTATTTTTATACAACAAATTAGTAAGACATGTTCCAGTACTAGGCCAGTTAAATATCTAAATCTACGTAAGATAGAATTTATTTTTACAAAAGACTATAGAATATTTAAATCCTTATAAGTAGTAGTGTAGGGAACACGACCTTCATCAAAGTCACTTATGTCCTTTATATTGTAAGAAGGAATTTATTTCATTAGTTTAAGTATCGCTTTCCAAAAAAAAAAAAAAAACTCTTAAGATATTTATTGAAGCATGATATGTAGAAAAGCCAATTTACGAAATCCATCCATTCGTTTTTCATCAAATGTAGATACTGGCTCACTTTGGATGTTTATTGGGGACGAAATGCGGATGAAAACTACATTTAGACAAGGGCATGATCCATTCGGAATGTACATCCAAAGTGAAAGGTATATATTTGCCTTTTCTTTTTTTTTTGTTATGATAGTTATGTTAGATATTAAATATTTTCAAAGCTTTTAAATAAATAAAAAAGAAATCCCTTTATGCTTGCTCTTTGATTTTAGAGAAATACCTTTACTTCGATCATTAATTGAAAGTAAATAATCAGGAGATTTAAATAATATTTAAAATAAATTTAAACACAAGTATGATTAATTTGTAATAATTAAAAAGACAAAACATTAATTTTTTTAAAACTAAAGTTAGGGCTAGCATTCAACAAAAACTAGTTAAAAACCTTTAAAGCGAATTATAACGCCTTCCTTAAAATTAATTTAAATATGTATTCACTTTGGTTATAATTTTGAAAGGCATATTTTGTGAAGGAGAGTAAATTATTTTTCAGATACCTATCCAAAGGACATATCTAAGCTTCCAATACTAGATTTTCGCATTTATTGTATTTGTTTCTACATTGCAAATATTTCAGAATGTTTGGCATTCATTTATTTAGTCGATTGTAATAGCAAATAAAAAGTATAAATATGCAAATAAAACTGAGGGAAAAACAATTTTAATATTTATCTATAGATACATATGTAGTATGTAGGAATAAATTTGTTTCATATCTGCTTACATTATTTAAAGAGTGAATAATATTTGTTTTACGTCGTTTTACAAAGTATTATAAATTCCTTAAGAAGGTAAACTAAGTTGAGTGTAGTTATTTTTTACGATTCTCGCTACGAGTATATACGAGTATTTATAATAAGCTGACATAGTTATAAACCTGAGTTAGTTGAATCATGGATTAAAATTTGGTAAATTAGTCGCTGCTGACCCCATGGAAATTTAAGAATTCATTTAGAAAATAACTTAAACAGACCATAGTACTAAGCTGTTTGTAACTATCTTCGCAAACTAGATAGTTATATTACCTTCTTGAAAAAGATCAGATGCCTTAAGTTTGGTAGGACTATGTACTGGTTACAACAGTCTAATATAATTGAACCAAAAAAGGTCTATTGTAACACTGTAAGCCGATTTAAATTTAGTGCATCCGATCTACCAAAAGACTAGACCCTACATACAATATAAATAGCTATTTTTTGCTTGAATGAAGTTTAGAGGTTCCAATTCAATGAGGTCGTTCAAGTCAAGTGTCCCTAGGTAGAGTCAAAAAATGTAGGAAGGAATGTCGGTTCATCTTTTTCTGTACTTTCGCAGCTTCCGCAAAAATCAGTTAAGCAAACACAATATACAGTTGTTTGAGCAACCCTAAACTATTTACGATATAGGTTAAGTCAAATCTGATGTTGATAATCCAACTTTGCTGAGGTTCTAGATGAATCTAAGGGCATACACATAAAGATCGTCGGATACAGTATATTTAATTTAATTTATTTGTTAAAAGTAGAATTTAAGTCAGAAAAACTGACTTAAATACTACCAATCGTTACTGGATTTGGTATAATATTTTGTTCAAAATGGTGGTGCCGTAGTTATTTCACCTCCTGAACCTAGTTTTCGTATGACATTTCAGGCCTAGATTAGTTTTAAAGAGATTTTCGCAAGTCTTGACGATGCTATGAATGTTGAACAGATAAATTTTGGGATGGTTTCTGGGACAGAACAGTTGTAGTTCTCCTTCGAGACTCTTTTACTAAGTACCAGCCTTCCAGTTGTAGATATTATTGAGATAGCTTATGCCTTAACGATTACTTGTGACCTTACAAGAATTTTATGAAAATCATGGAAATAGTACTATGAAACTACTCACGAAGCATGCATTCATATTTATAGGCACTATCTCATGATCTAAATATTTGGATAAATGCACTCTGGCCTACGACTACTGATTTCCCTATCACTTTGACATCCAAGTGAATTGTATTGATTTGAGAAAAGCAGCTGCTTTGACGAAACAGCTCTGGCTTCAAGACTCCGCTTACATTTATGTCTATTGTCTATGTATATCCTTTATCCATTACTTACGAGTATATAACACTAACCAATGTAGTTATCATTCCCAAGACCAGTCGACATAACCAGATTTCATATTGACGTTGGCGACTGTTGTGAAAGTTATTTGCTGTAAACGTACCGTGTTCAACATTCATGATGACTGTGCCACAATCAAATTACCCAACTGTCCACAGGGCTGGAATTAAAACCTAAAGTGGTTCAGTAAGTAAAGTCCAAAGTCTGTAATTTTTGCAGTCATAATCGGCCCTTCCAAAATACTGTACTGTATTCATTTCTCAATAAATATGCTCTTTCATCATTAATTTGTTGTCAGGTCTATTGCAGGACATGATTCGCAAGGGCAAAGTATGGAGATCTTCAGGATTACGGGTGCACTGACAACAAAATGTCCAAACTCCAAATCGACACTTTGGAAGAAAGACTCTTAACAATGAAGATATCAACATACTAGTCATAGCAACATATTTACTATAAACAGCATCGCAGAATAATAAAAATCAGATTCTCTCTTAGACACCCGATACTGGCCAGATCAGAGTAAACACTCTCAAGATATGCGGATGAATCTAAGATTCAGAAGGAAGTTGACGGCAATGTTTTCTCAGAGGACTATAAAATTCAAATTTCTTCTAGCCTCCTGAACTGATGTATTGCCTTTGAGGACATTCCTCATACTTCCTAAGCAGTATAAGACCTTAATGTTAAGTGTGCGACGTCCAGTGAAATCAACCTGTTCAATTGGCTAAGCTGATTCGAAGGATATTCAATGAGTTTCTCAATTATAAAAAGGTTCTCCACTGCATACAATCTAACGTACAAAGTTGTCACTCTTCAATAAGTAAACACCCCGAAAGATTATGCATTCCCTACAGTGACTTCTGGGGATGAACAGAAAAAAATCTTGCGTTATACTATGTCACTATCTATTCAGTGATATCAAGGAAAAGAAAAGCAATTGGCTTAGATGCTAACCTCGATATACAAAGTCACACAAAAGTTAATATCTTCTTTTGTTCAAACCGGTTTTTCATCGGATGGCAATGTCTGTTGGTTTCTGGTCTTAACTCTGCCAATTCGTTAACAAAACGCATTTTCGTAGTTCGGAATACAGCAGATATGTATGCAACAGATATAACATTTCGGATGTTTTCTTCTGCGAACCAGGTGCATTTTGTCACCGTGTTAGGGCAGGGCTTTGTTACATGGTTTGGTAGTACGATCCTTTTTGTTTTCTTTTGTTATTTATTTGGCTACAATGAGCTCATAGTCGAGATCTAGGACTTAAGCTTTCAAGAACAAAGGTCGTATTTTTTACTAACGGAACAACAATTACATCATTAAATCATGGATAAAGATATGTATCTATACCGTTTCCAGGTTAACAAGCTACCAAACAGAAGTGTGTAGCATGCTATAAATACAAAAAGCCCTCAGTGGCTTTTGAAGTCATCGGGCTGTGGATAGATGTTTATCCATTTTAATGTTTGGCTCAAAGGTCAAGTAAACAGAGCTCAATTGGATTCATGCATATCAAGTGTATGTATGCTACTGGATTGAGGTAAAATAAAAGCAACAAACTAAGTGCCCCCATTCACCAACTCCAGTATTAGAATCCTTAACAGACCTCACAACTTAGATGCTCAGCAAATCAGCCAGTAGACGGTACAGTTTTTCCTACTGATCGAATCAGGAAAGTACTGACCTTAACGAGCCTGGATATGCGTTCGTTTTACTAGGCTTCCTAGAAAGTCATGTTATCTACGGTAAGGATGAAAAGAATTCCAATGCTATCTAAACGAGGAGCGTAAGCCCAGCTTGGTCATCGTCGCAGAAGTAGGTACATTGCCCCTTTTAATTTTTCTTCACTACACACTTCATTCCTGTCTCAAATCTTCATTCCAAGACAGACGTTAGTTCTTTAATAGAGAATGAGATCTGACGTTGTCATCCTATGGAAAAAATTGACTGACTGCTCTGAAACTGAAGCGCTTGAAGAGCGTGCAGACATTTTTCCAATTTTCAACTGGGTTTCGGTTTGCAAAGCCATAGCCAGGCTAGCAGTTAACATTATCAATGTTTCCAATAGTCGGTCTTAACCTTTTTGGAAAACAAGTGGATGTATGAAATTGGTGACAGATGACCAAAAAATCATTAAAGGACCTTATCTGTCACTACAACCGACACTATGGGTTGTAATATTGACTCCCCTTCTGTTAAAGCAGCTGGTTGGCAGCTGGTTGGCAGCCGGTTACACGTGAAGAGAGTCTTTAGCAGGAGAGTGAGTTCTTTGACGAGTCTGCTGGTTTGATTGCAAAAATCGTTATAAGTAAAAATTTTTGAAATTCGAATTAGCTTTTCATATTCTTTTTTTGCTTTGATCTGTGACGGTTTCAGCTTTCCTCTAAACAAAGGATTAATGGTAAAAATACAGGGCACGAACTCGCAAGGAAAGTGTCAACAGTACCCATCTCCCAGGTCCTTAATTTTTATGAGTATTTCATTAGGCTCCAAGCAAAATATTATGACGAACGAATGAATAAAGTCACCATATGCTTGCTCAAAATAAATGCAATAATTGCACAGCCCCTATGGCGTATCTATGATAAGAAAAAGACGGCCGCAACAATTAAGATTGGTCATTAAGATGCATGCCATTTACACTCATGCAAAACGTCCCGTCTTCCATAATAACGAGTACTAGAGAGGCTACAAGAACAAAGAAGGAACTGAAAATCCTCATTACATACTGTGTGTCCTGGTGATAGAAGAATGCGAACTCTAGGAAAGGCTAGAAAACATTCATATTTCGGTCTAAGTAACTCATAATCAGCGGACTATCATAAGTCTACTTGTAAATACAAAGGAATAGAGTGACAGTGGCTCCAATAGTTGACTCTGTGCGCAGGTGCTAATTATACACATGGTAGCCATCCATCTCCCTACCTTCCAAGATAGCCGCTTACCGCTAGCCGCTTAGTTACTTGATTGTTAAAAAAAAAAACACCTTATAGGCGTCCTATTATAAAAAACAAACTTGTAGATCTATCTTATAAGTATTTTCCAAAGATTTGTCAAATTATCTAAAAAAAATAGTTTTTTTTTTTGTTGTTCTTCTTTTTCAGATCAAACTCCAGTGGTAGTAGTATAAATTCACCCAGTGCATTAGGTAGTAGCAGTATGGCAAATCCATATGCCATGGGTCCACTTTACCATAGTCCGGGTGTGCAAAGCTATTGCGGCCCCACAGACAACCTATCCCTGGCTGGTCACTACACAGATATGCGAAGCTCAGCCGGCTGGTATGGTTCAACCGCCAATGATCCCAGATTTGCAAGTAAGTTCAAATAATATTGATGATTTCTCCTATATATGCTTTATTATTCAAAAAAATTATACAGTTCCTTCCAATAAGTCAGCTACATAAGCTGATGAATAACGAATTTGTGATTCTTTTTCCACCCCACCAACAGCAGTGTTGGATGCTGTGTATTCTTAAAGTTACGAATAAAGATCATTTTGTTGAAATATCTGAAGTTGTTCATGATCGTGACTCGAAGAGGAGTACTAGTGTTGAATTTTCAATTATAAGTGTAGGTAGGTAGTCAACTGGTTTCCTTGAAAAAACAGACAACTTCCACCTGAGTAATTGAATTAAAATAAAAAAATTGAAAAAAAAAAAAAAAAAAAAAAAAACCCCAGAACCAGTCTCCTCTGTATGGAGATGAGAAAACAAAGCCTTACTCGGTGTTTGTTTGCGCAGCACTTAATGAAATGTAAATATAAATTCAACTTTGAAAAATATTAATTTTTTAACTCGTCAGCAGCATGTCCAATTCAAACATGGCAACATTAAACAAAACGAAAAAAATTATTTTTTTTTTCTTCTTCTTCTTAGACCTCATTTGGATCTCGGAATTTGTAGTATAATTTGTTTGGGGAAATTTTTTTATAAAGTCATTACCAGCGCTGTCACTGACTGAGTCTGTACTTGTTCCAATTTGTTTTCAATTTTGACAGGTGATTTTAATGTAAATGCAAATTTAATGATCGACAGTGATCTTGACTCAGAGTTAAGCCAAGTGGTTTGCCTTGCAATGGAATCTTGGCATCCTTAGATACTTGTTTAACTAATAATTACCATTTGGTGCCCTCTATCCAAAAGGCTGTGTACACACAAGTTTGACCATAATATCATTTGACTGTGACAAATGCCCATATCAGATTGGTTATGAACGAAAGTACGTACTTCAGAAGGTTACCAGTGGTGTCAGAAATGTAACCAACCAAAAGGCTATGATTCATCTCACGAGTTCTTCCAAAACCTGAATTTGCACTCCTGATCGGAGTCAATCAGTCAGGTTAATGAGTATATATCGTCAACTGATTATGTGGCCAAATGCATTTGACTTTGACACATCTTCCAGCTAAAATCGTTCATCTGGAAGTCCAGCTTTAAGGTACAATAAAACACACATCAATTCAGAACTCTACAACAAAATAGTCGAGTTTGTGGACACGGCAAAACTGATGCGGTGTCCTGTAATAGACTTCAGCGAGGCGATACGATATTGACTGTTTCCGATTCCAATTCTGTAGTAACTTCTGTAGGAATAGCCCCAAGAGCCACCATCTTCCGTTAAATCGTCTGCTTCTTGTAATATGCAAACGACGTTCCCTTTGAGTCATTATAGAGGCGTATACGGCAATCGAAGACATGCGCGACTATGTGATCTTGTAGAAAATGTGGGTTAACCAACTACATGGTATCAATATACAACAAGATGTTGATTGACAAATGAGAACATATAAGACGACAATTCAATTCCACGAAGGACACCATTAAGCAAGGGCAACCAGTGATACAAATTGTTTCGAAACTCTAAAGCTCTTGATCATGACAGTTGTGTTGTTTAGAGGACTAGGAAACAAGCATAGTTCATTTCTATAAATGAAATCTGCTAAGTGAGTAATTTGTCAGAAACGACGAGAAAGGTTAATGGAGGAGAAGATACAACCGCGAACTCCATCGTTCGAGCGAATTTACATAGATGCTGCAACGAAACAAATTGTAAATCACACTGACCAGCTTTAAGATGACACAGAAGACTGAACTTTTGATTTAAGAATCAAGATCTTGCGGATGTCAGGAGCTCAATTCTATAAATATAAGGCAGAGTACTCGTATGCAAAACTACTGTTCTCCGTGCAGTGAATCTTAACAGGAGAGCTACTTTGTATCAATAACGAATACATTACACTACAGGTGTGACATTTATTAATTAAATGTTGCCTTCGTCTATAAAAAAAAATTAAAAAAAACAACTTCAAGGTTCCTCAAACATTCCTTAATATGAAAAAGAAAAATACGCCAAATGCGCCGTAAGATAAGCCAGCACTTGGGCTCACTTTGAGACTGATAGATTTGGCTCTTTTTGGAGCCGTAAGTCATTGATTTTAGCCGTGGTTGCGATGCTTTTATGCGCCGGCGCATTGTCTTGCAAAAACAACATTTTGTTTTCGCTTCATGTGAGGCCGTTTTGCAGCGATTTTGGCCTTCAATCGCTCCAATAATGCACAATAATATTCGCTGTTGATGGTTTTTCCTTTTTCGAGGTAGTCTACGAAGAGTATGCCATGACAATTCCAGAAAACCGACGCCATAACCTTTCCGACCCATTGAGCCTCCCTCGGCCGTTTCGGAGCTCTCGTGCCGACTTCAGTCCATTGCCGGGCACTGTTCTCTGGTGTGTAAGAGTGGATCCAGGTTTCATTAACAGTTACCAATCGACGCCAAAAGTCCACCCGATTCCACACCAGAAAGTCCGAACACCGAAAGTCGAAGTGCTCTCGCGTTCGTGTTCTTGATCAGAATTGAGCATGCGCGACACCCAGCGGCAGGATCTTCTTCTTCTTCTTATCCTTTTATTAGCCCTTTCCTCGTTATACGAACTTATGCGTAACGAGTTTCCCATTTTTACTGCATCGCTGCTGCTCCGCTTATGGGGTTGGCTCGGCAGGATAAATTTTTCATATGCAGAATATAGCCAAAAATATGGCGAGTGCGTTCAGTACTAATCTTTGTGGTATGTGCTAGCTCGCGCACTTTCACTTTCCGGTCAGCTAACACCATTTCATGTATTTTTTTGACATTGTCCTCTGTAACCGCATCGGAGGGCCTGCCGCTGCGGACTTGATCGGTAGTGGAGTTGCGGCCACCACGAAACTCTCGAAACCAATATTTAACGGTGTAATCTGACGGAGCATTAGCCCCATAATATTTATCCAACTTTTCTTTTGTTTCCTTCGCCGTTTTGCCTCTCAAAAAATAATGTTTTATGAGAGAACGAAAATCGTTTTTGCCCATACTCGACATGATGCCAAACACGTCAACAGAAATCAGCTGTCAAAACAAAATTTAAGACAGTATCGCACTGAAATTTGCATGTCTGCCTAGATATGAACGGGCTTCAAGGCACCATAACCTTTTTTGCAGTAGTAGCGCATTCTAGCGGTCAAGGAGGTTACTACACCACACCTAGTACTTAAAACTTATCGACTTACAGGCGTGTGAAAAGACTTACAGACTTGTGAAAAGGCGACTTACTGCGTTCGATAATTAAAGCACAGGCTTCGGCATCTGCGACTTAAGTTGAGTTCTGCCCTTTCTAGAATCTAGAACTCTTTAAATTGCACGATATTAGTGGGTTTTATGTTTTAAGGCTGCATGTACTTTGGCATAACTCCTTGCAGTCTCCACCAAATCATAATAAATCGGCGACAATTACGAGTAGCATAAACTTATCCTTACATCTTAAAGTGCAATATGGATGAAATATTTTCCAGAGTGAGGCGCCGTATCTTTAACAAATTTGCAAGAACCCTTAAATCACCAAAGTTTTGTTGACCTAGGAAATGCTGACTGTTACCACTTTCTAGCTCTCGTTCCCGTATTATGGGCTCAACTCGAAACTTGTCCACATCATGAGTCTGACTTGTATGATGACTTCTTTAAGGTTTACTAAACCTTTAAATTGTACTACAAATTGTTTTACCACCACTAACGATTCCTCCATCATCAAAGAAAAGTGCCCTTTACATTATTAACTAACGTCTGCAAAACAGCAGCATCTTCCCTATTCATAAGGCTCAATCTTGGCTCCCACAAGCCTGCACTTACTGCTATATACATATATAAACCATATTCCGCTTCCCAATATCAAGAATTCTCTTGTAAGTGTCTATCGTTTGAGACATAATTTCAATCGATGTCAGTAATTGTTACAATTTTTCGTGACGAGTTTGCCTTTATACATTGCAAATGGGAAGTTCTTTCTCAACTTGCGAGTATTAAGTATTTGATTTCTATCCTTATTACAACAGCTTAAAGATCACTTGTGCCACAGAATCAGTAATAGGAGGCCAAGAGTGGCTCAACTCCTTTCATGGAATTAAAAATCTCTCTAGTGGCGATTTGTAAAAGTTCCGCAGGGATTAGTATTTCTCTGAGAGACTCTCCACAGGGCACTTAAAGCCGTGCATTCACATATGATGTGTACCACAGTTTCGCCTTCTTCCATACAAAGTCGACGCTCAGGCGACCTATTTGTGTAGGTGTAATCGATGACGGCAGCGTCCAATCCGTCTTTTTAGTTGGAGGTTTGGTTTTTATATGATTTTATGGCCTGACGAAGCTCTGGGGTGTTGTCCCAAAGGAATATGCACGTTTTGTTCTCCCAACTCTTATTCGCACAATTCAAAATATAACAGAAAGACTCGGGGACAGAAAAAGTGTAATCTTTTCTAGCCAGGCATTCACCAAAGTCTTATTTTGTTCTTATGAAGGGATCTTGTATTGTATTGAAGCAGCCCAAGATTGATGTTTAGACCAAATAATGCAAGGCCCACCTTAATGGCCATTTCCAAACCATCCGAAACGTTCCAGGTGGGGTTTTTGTTTGTCCATAGCTCTCAGCTTGAGATCATTTTATTGAACCTTCTGCCGAAGCATAGAGTCTTAGATAGGTGATCGTTTATCGAGCTGATCATCTCATGTCACACCATACTTTGCAAAATGAATTTTTTCCTTCAAGAGCCTGATCCACTCATTTTTTCTTAAAAGGTTCCCTCACTATGGATCTTATAGAAACTACTATTTCTTCTGCATTCGTATGCTACCAATAGAAGCATATTGATGTCTTCATTTCGATATTTTCGGACAACATTTTGAAATTTCTCATCGATGTGGCTTAAATTTTCGAACTTAATATGCATATGTGTGCATACATTGAAGAGGGGATGTAGGTAGTATAGTTTGCAGTTGTATTTCGTCATTATTTCGTCCTTTACGAATGTAAATTCATAATCTCTTCTGAATTAGAGCTATGAAATATATGTAGCAGAGCCTTCTCCAGATCTGTTCGTAGCAGCCGTTTCAAAGTTATCAAAATATTACCGTCCGAGGTAGGGATAATCCTATCCACTGTGGAGATTGTTGGTTGTAATAGCAATTTAGTCGCATCGCCGATTGGGTATCTATCTGTTGTAGATCAACGAGTCTAACAAACGACTCGTGCATAAATACTCTCATACACACAAAGAGATAAAGATCATGGCCATCGTCACTCTAAATCACATTAGCTACTCCTATTTCCAAATTGGATAAACGCGGCACCTTCTTCAAGCTATAATGTACCGTACCAAATCATCGGCCAAAAATACGCGAAATTTTAATAAACTCCCAACAAGTACGACAAATCATCTATTGTTCCGTAAAACTAGCCATCCGTAACGTCCAATCCGTTGGTAGTAACCTTGAATTCCGTACAAAATCGAGGTAAAATAAAATTCATACAAAAACAAACTCTATCTTCATCGTAATCATATTTCTATTGATCACAAGTTCAAGTTGAATAGCACTAGCAATAGCTGCCATTCATATACGAGTAAGACTCCAAAGACTATTTGATAAAAAAAAAAATCAACAAAGGAACTGAGAAGAGAAAATTCCAAGTGATTGCCAATTACTACTCGTAACCACGTCACCTAGACCCTCGCCAACCTCCATTGACCAAATCAAACAAAAGCCAAATGGTGATGAGGGAAATAAAAAAGAAAAATTACACGTCGTCGGCCAATATTTGAATTAATCCAACTCGCGCATATCGGCATCGTCTGTTTGCTTAATTATGTGCGGAATTATTAATTAGAAACGAATCAATGACGGTAATGTACGTACTCGTACTTATGTACTTATGGCGCGACAGATGTAGATAAAGTAGCGGATGTTAGATTGTAGCTTGTTCTAAGGCAAGCTCCCACGGATGGAACAAAACAACCTACACCTCCAGCAATCAGTGTATCTATCATTGCGGGTTGAACAATAGAAAAGTGTCAACTATTCAAGACTCTCCCAAAAGAGTTTTATTGAGGAGTTCTTCGAATCAAAACAAAGCTCTATCGCTGGTGTATCTTTCAGATGTACTCGTACTCATCGCCCTCTAAACATACGTATACGCATTTTCATTGATCATTTCATTGGAATTCTCCTTTTGGAGACTGAATCCATGTTGAATGCATGCTAAATGCACTCGAAATTGGAATGGAAGTTGCTATTCATGAATTCATGGTCATTATTCTATTACACAATTCATCAGCATCCCAGGTCCAGCTCCAGCTCCAGCAGATGAAGCCTTCAACATAACCATCACCGTCAGTTGTCGTGGCGTGTCGTGTCGCATCAACTTCAATCCAAATTCGCCATGTCATTGTGGCATTGTTCTCTTAATTCGTGTGGAGCGATGGATAAAAAAAAAAAAAACCTTGTCCAGTTCTACAGATGATACATGACCAAGTCCATGATAATGAGGTGATGATTATGACAGGGATGATGGGTGAAAGTTTTTTTTTTTCTTCTTCTCTTCTTCTACTCTTATCTCTCCAAACAGTGATTTCTTGAATTCTCAGGTTTTGTTTTGAACTCCTTTCATCTTGAGATACGAATACAAACACCCTGGGTTGGGGATATTTCAATGGGTTACCGGGAAACAGTTGGAGGAAAATGACACCTCTGTTAAGGAGTTGATATGATATGTTATGTTCCCTCCTCTGACTCTTGTGTGTGAACCTTTTCATTTTTCTCATGTCACCAGGTTTGTGTGGTAAGTCTTCGTGGCTGGAGGTCCTCCTTGAGCTGGTTGAGAATTTGGTTTTGAGGTAACACAATTCAGGAAATAGACTCTTGGTAACATGACATTTACAAGTGGACGGGCTTACCGACTTGCGGAAAGACGATCTTCTAAAATGAAACCGGTTGACACTTAGCGGCGTCGGTCGTTTGGATTAGAAGAAGTCGGTAGTTGATAATTGTTGGTGAAGAGGTTCTTTTATACTTTCTAAAGATTTTCCCGAATTCGTATAATCGAACATTTATATTTTTCCCAAATGAGATTTTGGTAGTATTGTTGCTTTGACGGTAGAGCTTTAGTGGCTTTCTGTTTTAAATGCTTAAGCGATGTGTTGCCGCACTCGTATTGCACTTAGTTTCCTCGAAGCATAAAGCTAAGTTTTTGTACAGGAATGTGCAATATTCCTCTGTTTATTCATACTCGAATAAAGATCACAGGAGTAGGGCTTATGTGAAGGTTCAGTTGATTATTTTTCAGGCTTCTGACCAACGATAGAAGGATATTTAACGAAGTCTTGTCAGCTTGCAATCGAAGTGTAATTAAGAAGAGGCATAAATTAAAGGAAGCAAAGGTGATTTTTTGAAAATTGAAACTGTTTTTCCCAACCCACAAATCTTGGCCCTTATGGTCTATCATCATGGGGGCCAATGATAAATTTGTTCTTAGATTTCGGAACAACGCCTATGTTGTGGCCTTAAAGTGGGGCCACATGTGATGGAACTTCAACCAGAACTAAAGGAAAAGATCTAGAATCAGTAATTCCAAAAAAGACGGCCTGTTGTTTGGGTAACAGATATATAGCAAGTTGAAAAGGTTTTGCAAAAAAAGTCAACTTTCAAATTACGAGCTGGATAAGAAGGTGATTGATTGGTCAAGATTTATTTGGAAAAAGGATTCGGACAAACATTCGGAGCTTTAAACATTCAAGCATGCAGCTTTAGTTCTTGTTTGCACGTAGCGATAAGTATACCTATGTTTTCCTTTTCAGGTGTGATAGGTAGTGGTTCCAATTTTGGCAAGTTCGTCAGCCCTACAATTCCCTGGAATGCCTGTTAAACTGCTCCGCCATCTCCATTATAGATGATCGGCAGTCCATGATTTTTCTTGAACTTGGAGAGCATAAGTCCAGAGATTTGATAGCGGCCTGACTATCGGAAAAGATGCGGATATCCATTGCCAGAATTTCCACTTGGAACACGCTACAGTGATTGGGGAGGCGGAAGGAGAGGCTAAGGTTAAGCTTATCGGCAAAAACACCACCACCAACCCTACTGACAGTCTTTGAACCGTCGGTGTAAAAGTGGATTGAATTGTCATCCAGGAAGGCATTTTCCTTCCACAAGGATCTAGAGGGAATGCTTACATGAAAGTTCTTGTTTCTTGTCAAACCATTGTTTGGGTATGTTGCAGTCGATGTTTTCTGGATCCTAGTGTGTTTAGAATATTTGCGTGGCCAAAATGTTTATTTGTGCACTGTGAAGTAGCTTTAAGGCGAAAAGCTGCGTTGGCAGCTGAGGTGAAACAGAGTGTCCAGAGCAGCGGAGGGAGTAGTACGTAGGGCTCCGCTTATGACCAGACATGCTGTTCTACCTTCAGAGCTGACAGCGCCGTCGTGATTGCGGATGTTTTGACGTTGTTAAAAGCGCCTTCTATGTCCAGGAAAGCTTCCATTGTATATTCTCTATAATGTAAGGATCGTTCGATGTGGCTTGTTAGTGAGTTTAGAGCCGTGTTCACCGACTTTCCTTTGCAGTAGGCGTGTTGTGCCGTGGATAGGAGTCTAGGATTAAAGCTAGATCGTAGATGGATATTAATCAGTCGTTATAGAGTTTTTAGAAGGAAAGAAGATAGACTAATGGGTCTTAGGTCCTTTGCGACAACATGACGACATTTAACGCTTTTGGAAATGAAAACTACATTTATTTTTCTCCATGACAGAGGTATGTGCGATAGTTCTACGAAGTACCTAATGATATTTTCAAGCGATGGCAAGATTATATCTGAGGATCTTTGTAGCTCGGCTGAAATTATACCATCCGGCCAGCAGACTTATATGGTTTGAAGCTATGCAGTGCCCAGAGCAGTTTGACTCTTGTGATAAGGCCAGTAATTTTCGCAGCTGCAATGGTTCTATTATGATTGTTGCTAGCCGTGAAAGGGTAGCTTTAGGTGATTCGTCACTTGAGGTCGTTCAACAGCCGTCGCTTTTTTTCAAGCAGCTAGGCATCGAAGGACTTGTTGAGAGGATTTTCCTCAGTCGTAATGCCTCAGAGGCTTCAGTGATATTCATCACAAAAGCAATTCACGCTTTGCCGTCCTCAATTCTTTTTTATATGTTTTGAAGGATTCTTTGTATGAGTCCCAATCCGACGCTTTGTTTGAGCACTAAGAGGAGCTAATATTAATTCGGTCACTGCCATGTTTCAAGTGAGAAACGAATGCTGGTATTCCGAACAGCAGAAAACCATAGAAATATTAATTAGTATGAGGTGTTCTTAACCCTACAGCCCGTATATTGCACTGCTACAACCACTGCTACAAACAAACCTTTAGACAAGAGAGTCACCAAAAACCTGATGGTTGTAGTCCTAATTCATTTTCTTATTCCTGGGTTTTTGCATCCTCCTTTAAGCCAATGTTGAGATAAAAGAAGCTCTTGACACCAAGAAGTCTATGTTTCCGCATTATACAGGAAAAGTAGATCTTTTAAAGTTGTTGGAAAAGAAGCTATATATTCAATGCATACTGTTAGAACTGGAAGACTTGCATAATCTCTAAGTAGAAAATACCATAGGCTAAGCTAAGAACTTCGGACGTGAAGCTATTCACTCCAAAGCAGTATAGGATGTCTCCGAACTCGAAAAAAGAGAGATTTTTGAAGGAATCTTAAGGTTCGTTATGAGTCAACTCTTCAAGGCCCCTCGTACAAGGTTTGTTTTTACTAACTGAGCTCAGGCAGTTGAGTACCATTTCTTAACATTGGATTTGTATGCTTTTCTAAAGTAGTAGTAGTACCAACACTAATCACCTCGTACCCGAAAGCTACTGCGGTGCCTTAAGTCCGACATTCAAAGTTGAAGAAAGTGCTCGGTGGTGTCAATTATGCCCAGAAAATTGAGGTGCTTGGTGGTCCATTAAGACGCCGCCATTATGAATTCTATGGTCTTTCTGCTTGAGGGCAGCAGAAACATGAGCTGGCTACTTTGAGACATCTGAAAGAATGTGTTTTGTCTTCCTGCAACTCTGAGGTCATATTACGTTTGATTCTGCTTACCAATGGGACCCATGCAGCCCGAATTCGGGTTGTCTTCAGAAGCCCTTCTACAAGGTTTGCTTAGTAAGATCATCGGTAGTTCAGTTGTGATCTGGGACAACACCTTTTGTTTTGAAATCATTCGAATAAACTTTGCCATCTCGAAGAGACTAAGGATGCTAAGTGCAGCTTGACCATCACTAAAGAGTGAGATATTTACCGCACACCATTATATACCTCATAATAGAATTCGTTGCAAATACGACGATGTAGTAGCTCCACTTAGGAGTACAACACAAGTTTGCCTAACGGGTAGTGAAAGTTGACTTCTCAGCAAAGACGTCATCACTGCATCGCCTCGTGGCCATCGGTGTAAATCCAGGCACATTCTGGTTAAAATTCCAGCCGAAGCGAGTATTTGACTTTGACTTCATATTCAAGTGGCAATCGGAATTTCGATGTCAGTACCACGTATAACATGTCCATGAGATTGGAGTCGGCGGAAGATCAAGGTGTCACGAATTGTACCAACAACCACTCCTTGAGAATGCGCATCGGTGCATCTAGAGCAGATCCTGATGTGTCCTCACGCTGTTTGAAAAATAAGCTGTTTGTAGTCTGGTGAAAGCAATAGTGATGTATTTTCTACCAAACAACTGACATACTCTCATAGTTATGAAGATCCGTATTGGACCATTGACAAGCTCCATATGTTGCCAAAAAAACGGACAACGTCATGCAGGCTTTCGATGTTGATTGTTTAGCTCAAACAATTTTGCTCTTCCGAGCTTGGCTTCGTTGGAGGAACAGATGATGATGCCATAAAGCACTAGAAGAGGAACAATTTTTGAAAATGTGTCTCAGAAAAAATTTAGCCAATGGGTTTTTCTTTGAAAACTACATTCGAATGTCATTTCGACTAAATTGAGGATGAATAGATCTGTTCAAAAACATAAGTGTTCTACCTACAGATAGGATAAATAAGCGGTGATCACTATGAAAAACATTTTCAGGAAAACAATTGAAGATACTTGGTACGAAGCTTATCCCGTTCATTACAAGTTTGCCTAGCACAGACGATTGGTATCAAGTCGAGCTAAGTCAATGCGATTTACAACGTTTTAATTCGAACGTTGCATGAAAATTCTATAATGAAGCTCCGGACAGTAGGTTGACCTCTGTTTCAAAATAGTGGTTGGGACAATATCTTCGACGTTTTTTCGATATGAGTGTTTTCCGTTTATATGGGGAAAGAAAAAATGTATCGGCAGATCATGCATTCGCTAAAAAAAATACAGCCTCCGCTCCAACCGGCTTTTCCATAAGGTTTTTTTTTTATTGGTAAAAGCCAAGTCACTCCGTTGGTCTCTCTGCCTTCTGTCGGGTTGTGAGATTTATGGGATACTACAATCGTCGGATACTATATCTCTATTAGGAATCTTACGTATTCTTGGTCACTCAAGGTATCTTGTTGTATCTCTCCAGGAAGATATCTTGAATACTTAAAATGTAAGCATTTTCAACGGAGGGTTTTTTGTCAGCATGTTTGTAGATTTTCCACGAGCAGTGCTTTAACAATTGGTTGCGCTACATGTGGTAAGCTATGACTGAACGAAGTTATTCGTTTTTTTTTTTTTTTTCGTAAACGGCACATTCTTAGCCATGTGATCTTTGGTAAAGTTGGCAATGCAAGGCTTTAGATTGCTCTGGGAAAGTCCCAAACTTGGTGAAAACTATTAGAACACCGCACCACCAATTTGGTTAGGAAAGATCAGTACAAAATCGTAAGCCATGAGTACCTAACTAGAATAAATCTCTAACCAGAGAGCTATAAGGTTTGTGAGACAACAACGGGCATTTACGTAAGAGTATCTCAACTCAACCAACCAAACACATTAGCGCAACTAATATTTGTTTAAGATATTTTCAATAAATTTTCCCTTCCATTCGGATAAATCTAAGGCAAATAGAAGAAGAAGAAAAATAAAACGAAAATTCATCGATAAATTCTCGCTTGCATTACATAACCTCATCTTCATAACAATAATGGGGGTTTGCGAGAAAAGATATATTCAGAGGAGCAGAAGAATAAAAAAAAAAAAAATGGAAAAAAAAATTACAAAAGTAGAAAAGCAAATATTATCGAGGCATCATTCGAAAAGGATTATCTTTTATGCATGAGAGGCACATATTCGTTTCGTACAGAGCACACCTAGGAATGTATCTTACATACGAGTAGGTATGTACGTATTTGCGACACGAGGCGGGATAAGGGATAACCGATGATTGTCGTGTAATCCTTGTGATAGATTTGAACTCGATTTGAGCTCGATTTATTATTCAGGTACAGGAAATCCATATGTAGATACGAATCCTATCGCCGTTCATATTCCCATTCATTTCAAATGCTCAATTTATGTATGTGCTGTGTGCATGGGCATATCTACTTTTTAAGGATTTCTGCTGTTGTTTTTGTTGTTGTTGTTGTTGCTTTATTTTCAATCCTTAATAGTTCTGCCCTCTGCAAAACAAGAAGAGTAGAGAAAAAACAATTCAAAAAAGAAAGGAGTAAGAGTTCGCTGAATGCTCATGTCTATGGAGTACCACGCTAAAAGCATCCGCTGTACTCTGTGCACAAGTATGTGTGCGCAGATATCCTTTGCATTTATTTCATTTTTTTTTTTTTTTTAATTTTTTTATGGATTCCCGTGCATAAACGGAGTTCATGGGTCCTTTTGTTCGTTTGAATGGTAAAATGTGCTCTTAGCGAGAGCGAATACAATAGGAAACGTCATTTATGGAAGATTGGGGGTAGATGGGGATACAATGATACACAGGAATGGGGTTTTGCTTACTCTTTGTATTTGCTTTTTTTTTTTTTTTTGTTTAATGGTTTGTTTGTTGGGTTTTTGTTTTTTTTTTTTGTTATTTTGTTCCACTGAGCTGTGCAAATGGACTGTTTGGGATCTACTGATGGAAAGTCATAAAATTATATTGTTCGGTGATGTGTTCTTCCGGTAGTCATGCTTCCATTTCGAATGGTTCGATCGTTAGCTAGCTGTCTGCAGTTCGGCAATCCAAAACGATTCAAGTCTACTTCCAACTTCGTGCTCTATCTAAGATGTGGACGTCCACTATTGTGACGTACCGAATCGAAGACCCTTCGGGCCAGAGATTTGGTGTCCATTCGACGCCGATGTCGCTGCACAACCGGTATAGTTCCAATCAGGCGCAGTGATCTCGAAAAAGGCTGTCATACGCAGCTTCGAAACCGACAAAAAGGTAGTGGTGTCCATCTTTAATTCCCGGGTCGTTTCCCAGATCTACTGTAGTGTGAATATTAAATCGATTGAGGACTTTTCTGCCCTGAAATTGCACTAGTAAGGACCAACAGAAGACTAATTCCTCGTATGACTCGAATCCTCGGCGCTAGAGTCTGAGGTGGACTCAGTCAACAAGCGTCTCCAGCCAGCTCGATCTTTTTCTAGCTGCCTCTAGTTTGCTGAGGTCCCCTTCCACTTGCATTGGCCACCTTTTCGGATCCAAGTGTTGGTGTCCATCCGCTCTAAATGACTCAGCCATATCAGTCGTTGGATCTCCGACCCGATGTCGCTGTACGATTGATTGTACTCCTAAGAATGTTGAGATGTGGATATTACAAAGAGGTTTCGGCGCGTTACAAATTCTAAAAATCGAAATCTATCTTAGAACGTTGTATTATGTATTAATATGGTATTGGGGTGTTTTTTCTGATAACCTGCCCAAAACCATCTTCCTTATTCAGTCTTGGATTTAGATCTCCTTGTACAATTCTGCTGCCGTAGCTGAGGCACATAGAAGAGGCCTTAGATTATGAATATAATGCTCTG
Organism: Volucella inflata; assembly: GCA_928272305.1. NCBI lineage: Eukaryota > Metazoa > Arthropoda > Insecta > Diptera > Syrphidae > Volucella > Volucella inflata. The sequence goes on from OV743716.1 coordinate 158,468,923, forward strand.
TAGAGGCATGCCCGAAGAGACATGAATGTAAATCAGTCCTGCTACATTCAAGTTTATTTAGGCTGCCCTTGATCTACTCAGTTTTCTTGCGCCGCCTTCTCAGCTGCTTTTAGACCTGGGTCCCGACAAACACCAATGACATCTCGCAGGGGTTAGGTACCCTACCTTCAGAGTTAAAAATCACCCAGACTTGAGCAGGAGTTGGTGGGCAGTCACTTAAGTGGGGATGTTTGTGTCTTCAGAAATTTCGTATGACATATGCATAGTGGCAATAACAGTTAAGTACTCCATAGATGCTGTACAGCACTTACGTGTCCAAAGTGGAGACTCGAATTTGCAGCACCTTGAGCCTTGCGTCCCTTTGCAGACTTTTAGCGCTAATGCTATGACTTCTTTGGCGGCTAACACTGCCATACTTCACCAATGCCCTAGTGCACACTACTGAGGGACTATAATAAAGAGTTGCTTACCAGGTTTGCTTTTCTTTCTGTACTGTGTAGGTCGTACTCCGTAGTAAATTCTTGTATTTATCGACATCCTGTATGTAAAGGATTTTCCAATAAGGACTTGATAGCTTTTTTGGCCACCGCAGGCACGTTTGCAGCGGTCGATTCGTTGGACCCAATTTTCAACGACTCGGCCACACATTTCGGCCGAAACGGCTGCTATTTCGCGTTCAATATTGGTTCTGAGCTCTTCCAACGTCGTCGGCTTGTTGGTATAAACCAATGACTTAACGTAGCCCCACAGAAAATAGTCAAGCGGCGTTAAATCGCACAAACGAGGCGGCCAATCGACTGGCCCATTTCTTGAGATAACACGCTCACCATACTTACTCTTCAATAAATCGATTGTAACGTCTGCTGTGTGGCTTATGGCACCATCCTGTTGAAACCAAATGTCGCCGTGGAATTGGAATTGACTGATATGGATCGTTTGCTACGGACGCCTGAACGGCAGCGATATTTTCGACATTTCGACCAACCCGTCGTCTCACTGACACGGCAACATCACACAACGAATATGTAGACTCAAATTTTGCACTAAACTTGTTATTGCCTGTCTACTAGGGCGAGAATTACGGCCGAAAATTGGAATTACGGCTCTTAAAGTTGCAGTCACCGACTCCGAATTTCGGTAGAAAATTTTTATAATTTGCAGACGTTGCTCGTTCGTGTACTTTACCATGATGAAAATGTTGAGTTTACTGAATAAATTGACAGTTTGATGATTAGTGAAAGAGTGCGTTCACAAATTAAATTCAAAGTTGTCAAGTTCCTATTGGAAAACCCGATATGTATATGTACTTTGTCTTATCCTTTTAAACGTTAATATCTGCTTTTATTACCTTATTCTAGACCCGACTCATAATACTGACACCGGCAGCATATCCAAGCACGTGGATAAAATATTTGAAGGTTACCAGTACCTTCTGTGTGCATACTTAGTCCTTAATTGATTATGTCGTACGATCGTGTGGTTCGACTTATCGAAATCCCTTGCATGTCTGGAGTATTCTATAAGAAACAATGTATCAAATCATGGATTCGCCAAAGGGCGTGGATTGATGATTTCGTGGATGCTTCTCATCAGTGCATAATTTTGTGTATTGAGTTGTCAATTAGAACCAGCGACCTGGTTGCTTTTCAACCTCTTGTTCTCTGTTGGGTGGAGGGATACTCATTCCGGTGGTAGGCTTTGCGTTTCCAAGAAAATTTCTCATACAAGCTGCGGATAGTGATCGATAAGCCTAGTTATTCAGTATAAATTTGAAATGTTAGGAGTAAGAGTGCTAGATAGTGTTCGCCTTACTTCTACTACTTATTCAGCCGCGCATTCTTGCTTTAATCACCTCCAGTTGGGCGCATAAAATTGGCTGAAAAGAGAAGCACATGAAGCGGCATGAAATGATGGCCAGGCTGTAGTCAGATGCAGAACACTGAATATCTCTATATCCAGAGCAGGTCGCAGTGGATTTATAAAAAAATGAGATCCCCATTTCACTTGACAAATGTGGGGAGCTTTCTGATATCTTACATTGTGTTACGGTCATGTCTTTGGCTCGGTCTAAATTTCTTTCAAGGTTTGAAACACGAACATGAAAGTAGAAGATTTGACTTTTCAGGTCTTGAAGAGACTCCACGGAGATTTGATGATGTTTCTCAGGGGTTAGCCGAATTCTTGTTACATCTTCAAAGCAAATTCTGCAGACATAGCCTGCTGGTATTTATTTTTAGAGAGCTGTGCACTTCTACAGCACTCAGATCATGACCATCATACTGACTCTTTGAAAATCGCATCGATATAGAGTTTCTTGGTGGCTTGACTTGACTTAATCTCCTAGGCTCTAAGTTATCTAACAAGAAACCAATATTTCTGAAACTTGAGAGTGTCCTGTAGCGACAAGTTAGAGAAAGTGGGTTTCACTATAACCGTTTTGAGTTGGAAGCAATTTCTTTCTGTTCTAATATTTGATGAAAGCCGTGACTGAGGTAACTGCTGGTGTATCATCTGTTATATTGATAGGTCACATGTACAGACATTTGAAAACCTGTAACGTATGAAACACTATGCAGAATGCGCTTTCCGATGAATTGTTCCTAGTGTTAAACATTGTTTAAAAATCGATATATTCACTTGAAATACATCCTCATACCGATATCAACAAAAATCCTTCATGACATTAGCATTCATATTAAAAACAAGGAATAAGCTTCTCATATTCCATCAGTCATTGCAGTGTATCATTTGCTGCTGCCTTTAATCCGCATCTCGATTTCACCTTTTCACAATGATTGTTGGCAAATCTCAGCAAACACCAACTTGAGTCGTACTGAAATAGACTCCTTGCCATCGAATAGATGCCGACACCTGTAATTCGATCTGCCTAATGCGATCCACAAAGGCCATGCCACGACCCAGAATTGTTATTTAAAGCAAAAACACAATTAAAAATCATATCAAATTACATACACTTAGAAGGGCTGCTCGATTACTATTTAAAACTCTAGAACCACCAACATCAGGCTACGCACGACTGACAACCCTTGTCAAGAGCTCATTTTTGCCGTCACTCCCTCGCTTGGCTAACTACTCAACTCAAAAAGGGGATTACGGATACAATCATTCTGGCTGTGTGTAACCTGACACTCACATTAGTTTAATCACCTTGACAATTGCGTATAATTTGTAATGACGTGTTTATGACTTCAATTATAACCTGGTTACGTTTTTTTCGCCTCTAATGTACACACAGTGGCGACTAAAAAGAACAAGTCCTACGCATATGTCAAAACAAACAGATAGGTACCCCAACAACCAGTTACTCATCGCTTAATGGACTTTCCTCGAATGACATTGACAGGCGAGTTGAGTTATTTTTGTTTTCGGTAGCTTAAAGCCATTTTGGTCAGTCACATTCTCATTTTAACTAGTCAAACAAATGATGACCGAAGATTGCGACGATGGTTTGAAAACCAGTAGCTTTGACAAATAAACACAAAACACGAAATGGTTGCGGTTAACATGGTGTAAATGTCAGTCAATTTAGTCCCTAAAGATAAACGTCACATCGGACGAACGTCAACTATCGAAATAGTCGTTTATTAGTAGTCATGGATCTGTATTTTATGGCTACAACGCTTTTGTCAGTCTATCTGTGTGCGTGTGTGTGTTCTTGTTCTCCGACAAATGTTATACTTTTCTAGATGCGTTGTTGACGTTCGAAAGATGATGTTTGCACTCGAAATTGAGGTTTCTAGTCTAAATCAAATATTATGGTCTACTCTGTCGCAGATACTCAGGAAAATTAAATGATGTCAGGACAGATATAGATCTCAGATACATACTCTGCTCCAGCCATATACCATACAGATACAATTCATAGGCAAACATGGTAGAGAGTAAAAGAGAAGAAATTAAAAAGAAAATAGTCATAAAAGATGAAAGATAAATATTCAACAGATACAATATACACTAGGACTACAAAGTGCTCACAGCAGTAGAAGGGAAGGGAGTCAGATGAATATGATAAACCGAAACCGACCTCACAAGACCAACCAACCAACAACAACAACTAGAGAATGGGTGTGTTCTGTTGTGCTACTGTTCGGAATCGGAATGTACGACTAGCAGAGCATGCCATATCCCTGGGGTGCGCCTCCTGCCATGGCGTGAGGGTGCGTGTTGTTCTGTAGAATTGTTCTTTAATTTATTTGATTACTAAAGTGACGTATTAAGATAGAAAAGGGTGGATAAATTCGATTCAGATGGAACTTCATTAACCATTTGAAATTGATGGTGGTCTCTTCGATAGAAGGGTTACTTTTGAATTGCAAAATTTTCAGCAATAACGACGGAAGATACAAATTCGTTGATGGAACTGCCCTTGAGAAAGTAATTTCAATTAGCCAAACAATTACTTAAGACAGTTGCCAATGAAGTTGATGAGTTCTGTTCGCAGACATTTAAGTGGAGTGGAGTTGGTAGTTTAGATGGTCACAAGTTGGCTTATTTTTGACATTTCTCCATACCTTACAAGTCGACATGGCATTTTACTTTCCTGAGTTGATATAGTGTCAATCACTTTTCAAGATAGTCTGGGGTAGAGGTTTCTTGGGATCAATCTTCGTCGTATCTATCTTTAATTCGAAGTCATTCGTAGGTTCGAGTTAGTTGATTTCCGTAACTACTTTGAAGTTCTAGCTATCAACAGTGATGTTGGCCTCTGCTTCAGGCGTAGGCGCTTTTGCAACTGTCGCTCAATGATGTCATTGTCGTTTGAGTATTTAAACAGCTACATAGACGGTCTTGTGCTGTAAAATGTGGCCTGCATGCTATCAGTTTCAATACAAATTTACAAATATGTGATCTGTTATGATATGTGATTCCTTTGCTGTTTACAGGAATTGTTCTAGTGGGAAGTCGAATGTCATTTACAGGGCTTGAAGCTATACTGCTTTGTGCTGACTTATAAGAGCCCAAGACGTCCACACAATTCATTAGACTGGATCTTATAACCAAAAATTTGAAGGGATGCTTAAGAAGTTCTACTAGAGCTTTGAAAAGTGTGCATCCCTTTGGGAGATGATATTCCTCTGATTGTAGTGAATGCCTTAAGCGAAAAATGAGCCATTTCGTTGGTGTATAATGGCCAATCCATTTTCCCAATCAAGTTTTGTACACAAAAAACTCGTTACCGGTAGGCGAGTGGGATCCAAATGGGTATATCGGCATGCCATGAAGATTTCTGAAGGAGGAGGATACTGTATCATGCAGATGACGACTGCTGTCACCATATAAAAACAATAAGGGTTGGCCGCATGATGCTCTACTTCCGCTGTTATGGTGCTTGTTGGTCGACCACTCGATGCTATCAACACTTAAGAGGTCTTAAGAGGCCTGTATTTTTTTTTTTTACTGTACCAAAGGGTGTGTAATATTCAAAGATACCAGAAACCCGGGCTACTAGGATGCACAATTCGCTAATTCGAATTGTTCGATTCCAGGAATGCGCCAACTTACTAAACGCCCTACATGCTTCGACCACTCTACCCGCGAACAATCTATGCTAAAAGTGGGTTCGGTTCTCCATCCCAGAAAGAGTATGCGATGGTATATTGTATGCTTTGTGTCTTCCTTCTGATTTGGGAAGTCTGGACAAAAAGGTGAGCTATTATCCCCAAAGCGGCGTGAGCCCAGGTAGAAAATGCGTAAAATGGTAGTTTCATTGTCAATGCCTTTGATTTATCCAAATGTCTACAAATGGAATCAATTGATAGGTCCGATCCATCTACCCTTCGTAGTAGTTATTCCATCCAGCTTTGATCCTCTTGACTACAGTCGCCTCTCGCCTCATTTCGTCCATAACAAGCAAAAGCTGACTCCTCTGATATCGTCCTGAGGCCACAATATCGCTATGGCCCCCACTCAAACTGGGGCAGCATATAACACGACTGAGTTCACTAACTTGAAAGTTACTATTCTTTTAGCATATGACGGCCCTCAGACGCGCTTGCAGTATTTTAAAAAGTGTTGCTTGGAGCTTTGATGCCTTTTTGCCTGAAGAGTCGATTTGGTTTTGTCAAGTTTTGTTCCTAGGTACTGTACAGAGTCCTTTGGTCTAATAATTTGACTTTCTACCATTATTCTTTGACTGGTTATAAGAATATCTTTCGTTTTGTGATCTGTTAGCTCAAGGTCGGCGGATATAAGACAGTCTATAATGAGTTTGAATGCATCGTTTGTATCTGATTCTATGTCGCAAATATTGTTTGCAATGGCGATGTCGTCAGAGAATCCGATTATATTTGCTTCTATTGAGAGTGTTAAGTGTAGAACTCTAACGTACGTGATATTCCAGAGTATGGTCCGCAGTACAAATCCTTATGGGACTCCCGCAGGGATTTTATAGTACTTTTTCCTCCGTCGGTTTGACATCTCAGCCTTCAATTGCTGTAGTAGCTGGATAGAATCTTTCGCAAGTAGTATGGTGTATCCATTGTGGACAGTGACCTTCTTACAAATGACCAATTGGCTGGGTAAAAGGAAATTTTTGTGTTGAACGTCACTGCTGTATAGTGTTCCTTTGATTCCCATCGCCATCTTTCTCCTTTGGGTGCTATGTCTTCCACCACTTTTATGGCGTCTACGGTGGAGCGCGGTTGTCTGAATCCAAACTGTTGGTCTGATAATGCTTCCTTTTCTTCTGTCGTAGTAAACAATCTATCGTATATGATTCATTCAAGTACGAGTATAAGTCTAGCACATGCAGATACTGTACTGTGTGTCTGCTAACGCTCTTAAACTGGTGTTTAACTAACGGAAATTAGAAAATAAGTTATTCTGTCGGATGCATCGATACATTGAGGCTGTGGGAAAGCATATCTGGTTCTTTGCTGATGAATGTTTTTCTACTTGATACTCACATTATTGGCAGCGTTCTTAAAGCCAAAGCCATTTGTCATTCAAAAAAGTGATTTTTGCTACAACCCGCACTGTAGTTTCGATTACCTCGCTGACCAAAGTCAGTTTTGAATGGCTTTAATACCCCGGCTAATGGCAATTAAATATATTCTAAAGAATAGGTGGATGAGATTGACTGTCTGTTGTAACAGGCAAGGTACGATTTAAGCCCTACCCAACTAAGCACAGATAAAAAGATAAGCCCACTAGGTCACGCTCGTCGATAAACTTACAAAACAAGACCTACTCACTACGAAGAACTGTTAGAGCTTCCACTGTCATATACATTTTTGTCGGCACAACTGTGGGTTATATAACTCTGGGATTCAGGCAAATCAAAAGAATGCTTTCCCATAAAGTCAGCTGAATATTCGTTGTGCCACAGTAAGAAATACTATAGATACTTATTGGCATCTCAGCGATGGAAAACTCTTTTGGTTAGATCCTACATTTTATGAGCATAAGTGACACCACTGTCTGCGAAGCTTGCTTTAAGTGTGATGATCACACCACTGCGCGCTTTCCCTGAGAAAGTCCGGCATATGCGCCCATCAGGCTGCAGGTGCTAGATGCTGTTGCGGTAGGGACTGAAACTGTATAGCTATTAAATTACCACTGAAATTGACATTCGATCGAAAAGCTATCGACTTAGGTTTCGTGAGATAAATTCTGGTCGTTTTTAATCAAAATTTGACTTCAATTAATGACTAACAATTACAACTAATTTTAATTGCAACTAAAATTAAAATATTTTTTTCAATTAGTAAAAAAACTAGTCAAAATTGGAATAAGAGTTCGATATGTTAAGCTGACAATTGACAATTACTTGCTTTATTCGTTGCATGCGATTAACAACTAACAATTGTTTTGGGAAGCTGTGAGTACGTTCAAAATAAGTTCTGATTATTTCATTTAATCTCATATTGAAGAGAAAGAAGACTAATCAACAAGGAATTTGAATACAATAATTGGTAAACTAAAATTAGTTCCAACTAACGGATAAGTAACTAAATTAATCATGATTGATTTTTTTAGTTAAAAATGTAGTTGACAGACAAATAATAAAGTTAATATGCAATATTGTGTCTCCTACAATGCCCGCTGCATTGATGACAGTCAGAGGGGAGACTGTAATTTGCAGTATTTTGCATATCTCAGTTTTAGGTACTCAGATTTGGTTCGATTTGGAATGCAGCTGTTAAAGGTGTTCTTCATAATTCACCAGGAAAGTGAATTATGTTGCTACGGGGTCAAGTATGTTGGGCTTTTAAAAGATAATAAAATACTTCTTTATACCATAGGGCACCACAGTGTTACAGATTCATTAGATTATGCCGCCGACCAATTACGTCTGTAAGGGCCCTCTCAGACTAAATTGCCTTTCACTTATCTCTCATGTGAAGATAGCCTGTTGTGGTTATACATACGAGTACATGAAGAAAACCATAACTGGCCAACTGTATCAACTCCCTGGTCAGCATATTGAAAGGATAATAGAAAATTCGCTAAAGGAAACGAAAATAGAAAATATTTTCTTTTCGGAACCTCAATGTCCATTCCAAATTCGGATGATGTTCCCTTGTTGTGGTTATAGTTAAAATACAAACTCAAATCACAGTGTTTACTTAAAAAAAAAAAAAAATTGGTCAACTCAAAAGTACTTCCATCGGAGACAATGCCCTGAGATACACAGCAAAAGTATGCGTGGCAACATGGCTATCTGTCAACCATCATCGCACTGTGTAAACATTTCAAATCGAATTCATCGGAATAACACGTATTTTGATTTCCATCTCGATTTCTGTGTGGGTTTTCGAGTTTTGTGTTTTTATTAAAAATATTCGGACATTGGACGACATGAATTCCCCACACACATGACAAACCTGCTTCGTGTCAGCATATTGATTTAAGGATGATGCATCCAAGCAAGCCATCTGAAGCCGATCCAAATCCGAATCCGAATTCGAATCCGTCATTGGACAATCAGTTTGATGGGTTGGATGTGTGTCTAGGAATTAATTTGAGTGGTGAAAGAAAAATATTGGAAAATTGAAAATGAAATCCTTTTTCTCTTTTTTTTTTTATTTGTCGTTATGATGGCCGCATGATGTTATTTCAAGGAATTTCAAATTTTCTTGTGTATTGTTCCTTGGAAATGTCCTTAGAGGAGCTCTCATAGATTTGAGTTTGAGTTATAAAAAAAAGGAGAAGAAAAAAAAACACAACACATGGAGTGATGAAGGTAAACAAACAGAACGGGTTCGAGTGGCGATGTGAGGCCGTTTTCAAGTCTCGATTCTATCAGGGGCTCCTTATGATGAAGAGCGTATTAGGGATGATTAATTCTAGCACTTTAAAGCATACTAATTGTATGACTCTTATGGAGGACTCTTCAGTATATACACATTCAACAAGTCAATGTTGTAGAGTGTGTAAAGTGACCAATTGAAAGTGAAACGTGTTTTGAATATTTTTTTCCGATTCCATGAACGAGTGAAATGTGATTTTTTTTTTTACGAAGACTTTGAATATCATCTCGACTTGATGATCACTTGTTAGGAATCATCAACCAACCCTTGAAACATACTGCATAGGAGAAAGACTGCAAATGAAGGGCTAAAGTAGGCGAATGTAAGTATAACATAATTGGGTGAGGTCATAGAATGAGCAATTTTCCGGGTTAAGATCCTATTAAGCCACAGAAACATTTTACTCGGCCGTGATTCGAAGACTTGTTGGAAGGAATGTTGTTTTCTTTTGGCGTTTAATCAGAAAACGGTGTGCGGCAACACAAGAGCTTTAGTTTCTATGCAATAGTAATCTTAGATATCGGGTCTAGGTTCATAGTTGACCGAAATTGGGAGTTTGGAAATGGGAATTTGATCTGGTACAATCTAGGCTTTTAACAATTACCTGATGCAGTGAAAATTAAACACTCGAACAGCTATCAAAGGCGCTATATTGCAACTAAACAGAAACCATTGTTATCCTCAAAGTGCCATTGAGTGGATAGCAGAAAATGAAGGTGAAAAACTATGTCATACACTACGGTGATAGCTGCAGTCAACAGATTTGAGATCTACGCAATACCTCTGTGATCCTCTCGCAACCCAACAGAAGAAATACAAACTGCTTGGGTCCTCTGACCTCCTTCAGAAATCCTACGAAGAAAGCTCTAAGAATACCTCAAATTTAGAAAGGCTGATATCTTGACAAGCTTAAACGACAACACATCTGAAAACGTAAAACTTTTCTACAGGTAGGTAGGTATTAAAGGGTTTTCCAATATGGACTTGACACCTTCATTTGAGATATTTGAAAAACTTTATTATCGGCTTGAAGTACAATCAAAACATTTATGAATGGAACTCGACTTCGTTCATATGGCCACCGCGGTCGATTCGTTGGACCCAATTTTTAACGACTCGGCCACACATTTCGGCCGAAACGGCCGCTATTTCGCGTTCAATATTGACTCTGGGCTCTTCCAACGTCTTCGGCTTGTTGGCATAAACCAATGACATAACGTAGCACCACAGAAAATAGTCAAGCGGCGTTAAAAAATGAGCTTCGTCACTGAAGATGATTATGCGATGAAATTCACCATCTTGGCGCATCTTCTCCAGAACCCAATCGGAGAACGTACGTCGCTTCAAATGGGCCATCGGCTTCAATTCTTGAGTCAGCTTGATCTTGTATGGGTGTAAACCAAAATCCTTCCGCAAAATATGCCATAATGTGGTCTGAGCGATGCCCAATTCTTGAGAACGCCGTGGAATTGACTGATTTGGATCGTTTGCTACGGACGCCTGAACGGCAGCGATATTTTCGACACTTCGACCAACTCGTTGTCTCACTGACACGGCAGCATTACACAACGAATATGTAGGCTCAAATTTTTGCAATAAACTTGTTATTGCCTGTCTACTAGGGCGAGAATTACGGCCGAAAATTGGAATTACGGCTCTTAAAGTTGCAGTCACCGACTCCGAATTTGGGTAGAAAATTTTTATAATTTGCAGACGTTGCTCGTTCGTGTACTTTACCATATTGAAAATGTTGAGTTTACTGAATGAATTGAAAGTGACAGTTTGATGATTAGTGAAAGAGTGCGTTCACAAATAACAAATAACCTTCACTATTACCAACACATGACTTGTCCATCACAATATTCAAGGAGCTGACTCCAGTCAGCTGATTGCGTTTGAAACAAGGCACTATGCCAGTATTGCAGATGTCAATAAATTCCGAACCATAGACATTGACTCGAACCTATTTAGTTCCAGCCCAAGATTCGTCTACGGATGTCTCAGAAGTACAGTACGCCGTAGTATGCCGTACCTCTCAACCTTTCCTCAGGGCTTACAGCCTCTCTTAATTGCTGAAGATCTATGGCATCAATCCAAAAAATTGTAAGATATGCCGCATATGGCGCGCAGGTTTGATCGAACCACACACATAAAATCCCTGGTAGACACATGTAGCAAAGCAAAACGAGAGCCAAAAGGTTGGTCGTAACACTACCTTCCCAGTATAAGGCGCAAGCGAAGGAAATTGTGTTTCGAACGAATATCTGTCCAGAAGGAAATTCATTAGTAGAGTCATAGTCGGTTGTCAGGACTCTGTGGAATGTTCAACTTCGACATTTAGCGGAAGGAACTTACAAGTTCCAAGAATTCTGTCTTCTCGAGCAAACGCAAATATGTGATTGAAAATATCTATGCGAACGACTTGGTAGGCAGCATACATTGACCAGTTTAGTCGCAGGAAAGTATGTCTAATAAGCCTTAGCATCGCTTACACGATCCAAAAAGTTATCAGTCTTTTTAACATCATGTAGATGCTTTGTTCTGCTGCATAGTTTGAAGAAACAGGCTACTCTTAGCCCCTAACAAACTTGTCAGATTGTGCAGAATGACGATACAGAACGCTCAGCGGTAGGAAGTTTTCTGTGTTTAGTGTGTTTGCGGGCAGTTAAAATGAATAAAGTTCTGAATGAGAGCGAATTGGACTAAACATCACAAAGGATAGCTTTAACACTGATATAGATATGTCCACCATGGTTCTGTTATTAATAAAAAGGAAGTAGATGTATCACAACGAACTTTCCGAGCTCTACAACGATGTTGACCTGGTATGTACCATCGCATGAGATAACTCTGACATGGAGTGTGAATAGATCTCAAATTTCCGATCAGAAGGGTCTTCGGTTACCACGCAGGGCGACAACGCATTAAATGGATCCCACAACCAAACAAGGTTCTCAAATTAAATTCTTTGGCAATGCTTATCTTGACCTATTTTCTTTTGCACATGCGTCTTTGCTGCTGCCTGTCTGCTAAGTAGTCATTCGACAGCTAACAAATCAGTACCTGCAGGCTTGCGGTCTTAGGCTACGATTTTTCTTAACATGACTGAACGACACCGTATAGCATGATGGTGGATCATTGGGGAGTATGGGGACCAACGTTCTATAGCCGTTTATTAACTTAGGAGTACCTAATACGCCTCCACGTCACAATGTGTGAATTTTAGAAAATAATATCGGTTTTCTGTGTTATCTGTCTTATCCATATTTTCTGCGTTATGAATGTCACTAGCTTTTCCGTCGGCTTAGTTAGTTTTGATTGTGTCGTGTGATAAGCAATAGTTGTGCTGCCTGTGATGTATTTAGGATATTGAACAGTTTTCTCATGACAAGAAAACCCTCTGTTTGTTCAGGCAAAGGCTGACTGTGGATGACTACGGCTAAAGCGTTGCAGTTAACATTGGAACATAATAGTCGTAGCATGGCTTCGAATACGCACCTCTGCGTTTCACATCTCAGACAACATGTTGTTCTTGTTCTTTGCCATGATCTACCATTCCGCCTTAGATCGAGGCAATGATTCTAAATTTTTTGAGATATATTCTTTCTCTTACAGACGGTGGTGCAAGGCTTACTTGTGAGGTTGAGTTAGAGCCTGGGCTGGTTTTGGCTTCAAGGTGTTCATGCTCAGCTCGACAGGCTGAGATGACTATAATAAGACAACGTCGTTTTCGATGTGTTATAAGTTGTAAGCGTCTATCAACCTTCGGTCATTTGCTTGGATAGATACATACTTGTCTGCTACGCCAATTTGGATTCCGAATTCTTTCGACAGCGTTCCTTTGTGCAAGGTTGAGCTGGTGACTGGCCTATTACTCTGAAATTCACATCACAGAGCCAGAGCTCTCAAGATGGGGCTATACTCGTATGTACCGTAGAGTCTGCCTTGTTGTATTTGAGTAGATCTCATCTTTGCTGAAGATTATGATAGAAATGTCCGACCATAGTCCTTTTCGTTATTCATATTGGTTCTTCGATAGACGTCAGCAGAGAGAAGTTTAAAGTTTAAGGTTTTTGGCGGCAGTTATTTCTTTGACGATTCTGTAGATTGTTCTGCTGCACACCTATATCAGAGCCTTTATAAAGATTAGCTTACTATGTCGCATGACATGTTGTCAAGCAGCATGAACCTATCCGAGCCTTACTTCTAAGGTAGTTACAATATCACATCGAAGAGCACTTCATATGCTTGATTCATTGTCAAGAGTATCAGGGAAAAGCATAGATTCTGCATCTCCTTGCATCCTCTGTACAGCAGCATTCCTATATTAGATGGTTTGTAGGCAAGACTTCCGAATATGAGTGCATGTTGCATAGGCAAATAGGCATCTACGACGTTGCTTAATCTTCAAATGATAAAGTTGCTTCGTGCCATACATATGTCTGATCTGCTTCTACATTTATTTTCATATCTCTGTCCATCAACTCATCTTTGTCAGCTCTTGTGCCCAAACGTCACAAGACGATGAACATCACCAAAATCGAGAAATAGTTGAATTTTGTCACTCGACTGCTCAAGGCGAAGAAGGCCTAACATACGCATGCCTAAGTCTTCTTTGTCAATGACGTACTTGCGACTCTGGTCCTAGAGAAGGACAATAACAGTGCATAGGGCCGAAATCACTTAAATTTCAGTCACCATGTCCCATTCAGTCCCAAACACTCAACTGAATGAAGTCACCTATGTAGTTTTGAGGCTCAATTAGGATGTTCCTAATGAATTTCTGAACTTTTGCTGTCAACGCATTATTTCTTGCGTTTTTAAGGACTTGTCGATCCGTAAATCTGCTCATAGTAGCCTCACGCTTAAGTTCTAGTCGGCATGAGCGTATTCGATCGCGAGTAGTTTGAGCTGCTGTTGCTTCTCGGAGCTTCTGACCATCTTAAACGCGTATTTTATCAGGAGATTAACGAATTAAATTTTTCCCATAAAATTGAGCTCAATGGTTTCGATTTCTCCGTTGATATCCGATTCATTTCAATTTAATGCGATACTTCCTCACCCAATCCAAAAACGTTGACGAATCCATGGTACGAAACCAAAATCAACAAAAGTTTCCAGAAAAAAGAAAAAAAAGAAAATCAATTTGACAACAAAACGTCAGCAAATTTGTTTACCTATGTACCGTCAATGTACCAACGTCAAAGCCCCAATGACATTATGGCATCAGCTTTAGCCTCATCCTCATTCCTTGATTCATTGGCATCTACTGCCTCATTCTCATCCTCAGCTTCAGCCTACCCCGTACTATGTCAGGTTTATAGCCAACTTTTCTATCGACTAAGAACCAATATACCCGGCCCCATGGTTACATGGAAACTTTTTGTTTGCTAGGAAACATCAGTGAGGACATGCATACATATACACACATACACACTCGTAGGAACTGATTTAAGGGGAAAAATCAATTTCGAAATTCGAATAAATTTTCATAAATTACTTTATTCGCGTTGAGATTGTTTACCTTTGCTTCAAGCTACCACGGCAGTTCTTTCCTGTGACATTGCACAGAGTACAGAGTACAGATTCTCTTAAGGTGAAAAGGACAATTTTTTCCCTCTCTATTCTGTTGTCCTTTAGATAAAGGAAAGGAAAAGAATGAAAAAGGAAGAAATTTGAAGTTTGTTGGTTGACTTTTAGATTTTCACAATTGTGCACGGATAGATGTGGAAATTTGGAAAAAGAAGCTAAATCAGCAAATGTCCGGGGATAGACGGGGCGGCACACATGCGAGACTCGAGCAAACGGAAGCAATAATGCAATCGAGCACTTACGTAGACTGTTATGAGGCGTCCATTGATTTTATGGAATTTTTAATGCGCAGTGTACCTACATTAGTTTATGGAAATTTTTGTCGTACGAGTGGAATATGAATAACTTTAAAATGTTGCTGAGATTCAAGGAATTGAAAGTAGTGCCTCTTATGTCATGTCATAAGTGTTTTGTCACAATAAGAGGTAGCACAGATATGTGAAAGTGATGGTGAATGCCAAGGGAAAGAACCAGAGAAGCTGAACAACAGTGATTCGTACCAAAAGCGAAAGAAGTACATGTGTAGTCGACGTGTTTTGGCTTTTTGGACTACATCCACGTCTTGATACAGCTCATAGAGTTCGCGGTTGTATCTTCTTTTCCATTCGCCCTCCTCGCACACAGGACCAAAAATCTGCCGAAGTATTTTTCTTTCGAAGGAACCCAGTATAGGCTCTCCCTTCTTACTTATCGTCCAGAACTCGGCGCCATAAAGCAGAAGTGGCAGGATAATGGTTTTGTAGAGAACACATTTCGTCCTTCGAGTTAGGAGTTTTGGACCAAATTGTTTGGCTAAGCGGAAGTAGCAACTGTTTCCTAGGGTAATTCTTCGCCGGGTCTCCACTAGGATGTCATTCGTGGAGTTCATGTCTACTCCGAGGTAGGTGAACTCCTTAACTACCTCAAAATTGTTGCTATCAATAGTCATGTTTTGTCCTAGGTGGTGGACAGATGCTTGATTGCTTGTTGATAGCATGTACCTAGTCTTGTCCTCATTTACTTTAAGGCCAACGGATTTCGCTTGTTCTTCAATCGCCGTGAATGATTCTATCACGGCACGCTGGGAGCGACCGATGATGTCAATATCGTCCGCATACCCCAGCAGCTGAACGGACCTGTTGAACATAGTGCCTACCGTGTTGATACTTGCCGTGCGCACTATCTGCTCCAGTACAAGATTGAAGAAGTCGCATGATAGCGCATCGCCTTGCCGAAATCCGGTGCATGTTTTAAATAGTTTGGAGCAAATACTTCCAAACTGGACGTTGCAGCGCGTGTTTTCCAACGTCACGCGATACAGCTGAATCAGTTTTGCCGGGATTCCGAATTCGGCCATCGTCATATAGAGCTCCTGACGATGTATGCTATCATACGCGGCTTTGAAGTCGTTGAATAGGTGGTGTGTTTCGACTTGAAATTCGTTGGTCTTTTCCAGGATTTGCCTTAGTGTGAAAGTTTTGCCTATAGTCGATCTGCCGGGCCGGAAGCCATACTGGTACGTGCCGATTAGTGTATTGCAGATGGGCTTAAGACGTTCACAAAGTACGTTGGATAGGATCTTATATGGGACATTAAGCAGGGATATGCCTCGATAGTTCTTGCAAGACATAGGATCGCCTTTTTTGTAGATGGGGCATATGGAGCTGATAGTCCAGTCATCGGGCATTTTTCCTTCCACCCATACTTGGTTGCTCTCTACCAAAACATCACCACCGTATTTAAAGAGCTCCGCTGGTAAACCATCAAAGCCTGCGGCTTTGTTGTTCTGAAGTTTTTTTTTATAGTTAAGCCGACTTCTTCTATACTAGGTGGTGAAACTGGTTCTTCATTGTCTGGACGTGGGTTCCCTTCTTGCCCTATCACTCTCTCTACATGATGCCCATTAAGCAGCTGTTGGAAATTCTGCTTGAACACATCTACTATTCCCTAACCTCCGGATGTTATTACAATCGCTCGACTCTTCGATCTCCTTGAGCTGGGAACCTGCGTAAGCCCTCTTCTTCTACGCAAAATCTTCTTTTCCTCCCTTCTTCTGGTTCGATATTCTTCTCTCGCTGCTCTTGTCTATCGGTCTACAGTTCGCATAAAAAAAATGTAAATCGCCTAACTACTCGTACCTTCTGATGTTTAAATATGTTGGCCACTTTCAATTCTCGTCCAAAATTCGCAGGAAGAATGTGTGAACTGCCACCGATTGATCATATTCTTAGTAGAAGTCATATCTTTTTCGGTTTGAACGCAAGAGTGACTCTTACATCTTAGGATAAACTGTTTGTTTTTGGCCTTTTTAGCAAATAGGAGACCAGTTTCGATTTACATGGAAAATTGCATGCTAAAGCTTGTAGTCAAGCCTCTTACCTTAATCAGAACTCTTTTCGGAAAATCCGCAATAAATAAAGGGACATTGACTGTACTTGGGACAATCAGATCATAAACACGGTTGTGAATGATTTGAACCATGATTATTTGGCCTGGTAAAGCGAACTTAGCTACTGAGCCACGTCGACCATGGATGCAATGGGAAATGCCGCTGAAAGGGTACCAGATTGATGGGGCAAAAACTCGATTGAAGAGCAAATGCTGGAATCATGACTACAAGTATAACCGTGTACGGTACGGTAAGGTTGGACGTGCTGCTATAAATACGAGAAGCTCTGAATGCGATATAACTATTCCGAGTAATACCTCCTCTTACTGATTTTTAATTGTTATTGGAATAGGAAGTGGAAGAATGTTAATGGAATTTCGAGACATCATACCAACCCTAAGCAAATGCCAGAGAAGGTGATGTCGCATTTAATTAGCAAAGTTGAGTGCTTAAGAAAGTGTACTATCTGATTCTTCAGCTAAGAGAATAGAAGAAGAAATCCTGGCCTAACAAGACCTCAGACAAAGAACTGGTATATTGCGCTCCTTATATGACCCTTTTACTGAACTACAGCATTTGTTTGATCTGAGTTAGAATCACGAGAAACACAATTTTTAATTGAAGTCCAAATCGAGGGTGCATGACCTTTGAAAGAATTGCAGATTTGGGTTTAAGAAAACTCTCTTCTCACTGTTGCTTAGTAGGTAAATCCGATCTCATTTCCCGCGACACCCTGTGACCTGAGAATGTATGAGTTCGGTCTTCTGACTTTGTTTAAAAGGGTCCTAGATTCTTAACTTAATTTGGAAGTGGTTATTGCGCCTAGCAAGTCCTCAAGCCCAGATACCACAGCTCATGTCCACCAGTATCGCATATATCTCCGTTCTGGAGTCTGTTTTCCAGGTTTTGCTAACGAGGAGTGAAATGTTACGTTGTCATCCTCGAAAAAGACACTAGCGCCACTTGTTAGATCCGTGATATACGTGATAGCTCCGTCGCTTCTTATAGAAACCATTCCTGAGTGCAGTAAATTTTCTACTTTTGAAGTAATAAAAGTTCTGGTGCCATTGCATTAAACGGCATGTACATAAGACCAGAGTAAAAAGATCGCAAGGTCATCCAAAACTTCAGTGCATTTTTAGCAAAGTTCACTTCTTCTAATCAGAGGATGGTCTTAAGAGTGCTGTCCACATGAATGAAGAAGATTCATGAGTACGCTAGGTAGAGTCGAGATAGACCATTCTTTGAACTCTTCAAGTTATCCACCAGAACAGACCTCAAACCATCTACCTTGGTCGAAGCATAGCCATGTATAACCAAGGACCCTCCTTGTTGACAGGCCCGGTGTCCTGCCGAATTCTTCATTACACTGACAGAAAGCGGACAACGGCGCGATGCACTTGGACCAAGGGAGTGTGTTATACAGAATAACCTCTAAATACTTGGTTTCGTTAGAACAATGAATAGTGTTAAAGCTGATAATAGCATTAAGAACAGATTAAACGAATATGCGACATTGCAGTGGAGACAGCTCACTGCGAACCTACAGACAGCTGTCAGCTTCTGCAACCAAGGTTCTGTTCACGTAATCAATGACAATGGCAATTCATCTTCCCTGATTTTCCAGTCAAGTTACACATCCATCCGAAAGTATTCAATGTCCATGGAAATGTCATAGGTTAAACAGCGTGTGTCATAAGATACATCACTAGACACCAAAAAGGGCCTATCGCGATCCCTGTGGGACCAGTTAAATATAACTTCAAGTGGCAAAAATCTAAGCAATCTCTCTGGTGAAACACCAAATTTTTTTTACAAAAGCCATGAAGGCCTTTGAAATCCGTGCCGTCTATTTTCACTAAGTTTTCAAAGAAATATTTTCCCAAGAATTTCCTTTCGGCTACGCGATATTGGCCCACATTCACGCAGTATGTGTGGTATGTCCTCAACCGCTTGCAGATCGCGACATGACAAATGTCCGTATCTGTCATTTTGAGTCTCTTTGCGTGTTTCAGCAGTAGACAGTGTCTTGTCAGGATTCCTTTTAATGTCCTTAGCTTATCCTTGTTCAGTTTAATCAGCTTTCTACATATTTTACCATCGAGAAGTTGCCATAGAACCTTGGATATCCTGTGTCCTTCCAGATTCAAATACCTTATGTTGCCAGTCTTTAAGATCTTTGACTCGATAGTGCTTCTTACTGTGCAGAGGGGTGGTTTGATGTTAGCAACCTCACTATTGTCGAGTAACCCTCCTCTCCTTGCAAGCTCGTCCACTTGTTCATTTCCCTCTATACCGCAGTGTTCTGGCACCCAGCACAGTCTCACCTGGTTCTGACTGTATAATGCTTTGAGTCGGGGGCTAACTATATGATATTTGATTCTAGTCGATTCCATTGTCTTTAATATGGCCTGGCTGTCGATCTCATCTACATTAGCTCAGCCGCCCTGAGGACAGCCAAAACCTCTGATTGGGAGACACTACTAGTGTCCGGTAACCTTATAGACACTCTTAGTTCTGGGTCTTCCGAGAAGATACCGGAACCTGTTACTTCCTCTGTTTTCGAGCAATCTGCGAAAACTGCAATTTCATTTGGCCTGATTGCTGAATTTTCTTGTCAGTCGGAATGTCGAAGCCGATTAAGGAAGGGATGAAAATGTCATACGCGTCCCATTTGTTGTCGGCGCCTTTAATTCTATGCACTAGCATATTGAGCGCTTCTGTGTTGGCAGGCATATCTCAGCTTGGACGGAGAATACATGCAAAAAGCAGTTTTGCGCATTCGAATCTCAACCACTCCAATGCCCTTCAACTTGGACAAAGTCCAACTGATAAATCTGAAGCTCTTGTTGAGCATGCATATAAGGAGTAAGGCTTCCTATCTGCAGAGGGTTGAATGGCATCTAAACTTGCCAACAGCTAGTCTGATGCTACCTTTTCATACCACTTCTGGATACATGCCATCGGCATCATGTACCAAAGGAAGTAGTTTATGATCTCATAAGCCACCACAACTTATGGCAGGTCGCATCTACAGCGTGTTACTCGTGTGTAACGGAGCTCAGTTGCAGAGCTAGTTGCAAGCCGCTTGTAATCAGGTGACCTGTGAGTGTGAGTTTCAAGCATAAGTCAGAGACATTAGTCCTTCTATGTGGTTTAGACTTGATTCATTTGCCTCTTCAAGGATTTAAGCGAATCTGCTCACCAAGTGTTTCAATCTTTCCACAAAAAAATGAGCAAACACTTTTCGAGATCAAAATTAGATTTGTTTATTCTTTTTGTGTCTTCTCCTTAGTCTCTGAATTTCCTCACGGAGTAGCTATACTTTTGTGTTCCGCACGGAAATGGGTAATCTGAAGGAATTCCTCATAGCAAAGGACGTAAGTTCCACAATTGCTGAGGGCATCTTTCAGTTCTGAACAACCTCCTCTATGTACTTTCTTCACTTGAGTATTAGGGTATCCAGCAGGTTTTTTGGGGATCCTTCTCATCCATTCTAGATTCAAAATTGTCTGACACCAACACCTTTGTAGCTGGGCATTAAGTCAATTACTTGCTTTCTTACTATCGAAGCAAATATCGTTCAAGGGTCCATAACTAAAATTGACAGAGCATATCCAAAGTTTGGTAAGATACGAGTACCTTCAACAATCTCAGCTGTCAGTATCTCAAAATCGGTTTTCTTCTCTCATTTCTACGAGTAAAAACAAATCAAATGATTTCCCAAACAAATGTGGCAGTGGATTCCTCACTGCCTAAAAACCAGTGTTCATCAACAGAAGATTCAACGTCTTTGTTTTGTTTTTGTCGACTTATTTATTTGGTTCCTCTGATCTTTGCCTTGAGGAGTAATAGCAAATCCAAATAGGGCCTTGATTGTATCTTCGACTATTTCATCATATTTCACTTTGTTTTTTTGTAATAAATTTGGCTTAACTAATAAAACTATAGCTTCTCTGCAATCTTATTAGCTTTAATCGGTCAATTTAGTTGATTAATTCGCCTAAATTGACAATTAACTTTTTTTTAGTTCGAATTTCTTCCTTCATTTGAAATTAAATCGAATCTAAATGTGTTTTTCTCGAATTTTATCGTTTCAGTCTCAAGATTAATGGGAAGTTCAGCGGGTGGTTCAATGGGACACATGGGTAATATGGGAAGTCTGGCAGCGTGCAGTGTCAGTGACACAAAACCGATGCAATTTCCGTTGGCGCAGCGAAGAAAACGACGAGTGTTATTTACCCAGGCACAGGTTAGTATTAAAAAAAAATCAAAAAAACAACAACATCTATGCATTTAATTTAATTGAATTTGAAGCAAACAAGATACAAAATACAAAAAGAGTGGCAACACTGTTTTGATTTTGAATGGGAAATGCAGGAAATCCCTTGAAATTGCCCTGAGAAAGGCTGTGAGGGCTGAATTTGTACCAAAGAGAAATGAAGCTGCACTTTCGTTTGCTGATAGACAGTCCGTCACAGTCACAGTCCCAATCACAGTCACAGTCAAGTCAGTCCAGGCCAAGTGGGCTGTCAAGACTCTTAAAGTCTTCGGGTTTTTTTTTTTTTGGTTTTTAACATTCGCTTATCTGTCTGTCTATCATTTGACAAATGAAAATCGAGAAGCCTCGCATCCGTATCTTTCTCTTACCTCTGAAGTGCTTGGTCTTCTGTCGTTAGTTGTCGCAGTTGCCATGGTTTTCGTCGTTGTGTGGTGTAGTTATCGTTGCTTTAGTACATTTCAGTGATCTGAATTTGGAGATTCAAATTGAAGTCCACTTCCAGAACGCCCACGGATGTGGGTAGATTCCGTTTTGACTTTAAATTTCATTTGAATTTGCCTTCCTCTGAAATGTCCACTGGGGAATGACAAAATACGAGTATATTGCCATGACGACGCTGAGAGACATGACGTCCGTTGTGGTCTTTTATTTTTGATTTTTTTGAATTTGATGAATTTGAACTTTTTTTGTTAATTTTTTCAAGGGTGAAGGGAGGTGAGGATTTAATTAAATTAAATGGCAGAGTAAATTTTTGATTACTGTGTGTTTAGTGTAGAGTGCGGCAGGTCCACTTGAGAAGTTGTGTCATTACAATCATAGTGAGTAACGTACTTGTACATCGGAAATGATTGTCATCTTTTGAGTGGCCATTTTTGGAACGGTTCTCGATAATGCAATAATTTTTAGTTTAGTTAAAGGATACGTGTGACAGTTTAATTTGGGCTTCTGTTGAGACAGATCCTACGTTAAGAATTGCAACATCAATTTCGAGACCACAAATTTTGATTCGACGGACTTAACTGTGTTCTGTCCCCCACCTATGCCATATGGCTATGTTCAATTTAAGTCCTGGTCTAAGTTGAGTAGTAAAAGATACTTTTCTTCGAATTTGGGAATATGGGACACACTGCAGGCAATGCCGGAACATAAACAACTTGTTTCCATTTTTAACTTGTTTTTCTTTGCCTTTCTGCTCAATAGCAGTGACTACCCACATCTTAAATCTTTTTTGTCAGAAGAAGATTCGACCAGAAACTCATAAGTCGAAGTTGATATGGCCTCGGGGATCAAAGTAAACTTATGGCAGATACTCCTCTTTTAGTGGCAAAGAACCGTACAGCAACACAATCTGTGTTGTTGGGGATACTCTTTCAGGGTCGACAATAAGTTTTGCAAACAAGTACATTCAATGGAGGTGATATCTCAGACCTCCGTATCCGGAAAGGAAGTTGAAGAGCCCATTAATATCGGTCTTGTAGCCTAAGTTTAATTTTGTATTCCTTTTTCAAGCAACTTATGAGTTGTTTCGTTAGATATTGCTCCTGTATGCTAGGCGTCACTTTTTTTCCATCTGTTGAGTAGGCTAATGATTTAAGGGTTATGGAAACGACAGTAGATTTCGGTAATTATGCATCTTCGTTCTTGTTGTATCGTACAATTTTTGTACGATTAAATCATGGAAAGATATGTGCGTCATGAACGTCCGGGAAATAAAATACTGCGGCAAGACAGTAATCAATCTTCAAAATTGTGCCGTTTTAAAGTGCTATGGCTTAATTTCAGGAAAATGTTGGCTATAAATCCCTATCAGATCCAGTTAATACAGAAGGACTTTCCCTGAAGATGGAGCTCTATTGAAGACGGAGGAAGATTCGTATTTTCACCAAAAAATTTTGCTTGTCAGTGATGAGACGCATTTTTGGTCAAATGGCTTGGTTCATAAGGAATATTATTTGGTGTAGTGAACAACCGTAGTCATTCCACTGTATATGAAACGATTTCATTCCGAATGTATCTCTCCGCCGTATTTCTTCCATGTTAACAATTTTTATTTTTTTTTATATAAATTGGAACTGGAAGCCTTGGAGGATATGTGGTTTTAAGAGGACGGTGTCAATTGCCACACTGCATGCGCTGCAATCGACTTGTTGAAGACGAAGTTCGGTGATCATCTTATTGCTGTGTTAATTGGCTGCCGTACTCATGCTTGCTTTTTGGGAATGTACAACCTTGATCCCGGAATTTATTCAGAAAATTAAAAATACAAGTTTATTCATCTAAACCTATATTGTCCCCTTCAAAGTAATCCCCATTGACTGCAACACACTTGGCGATGGGTCCAATCCTTGAAACATTTTTTATATTCGGTTTACGGTATGTCCATCAATGCTTCCTGCGATTTTTCCATGACTTCCTCTCGGTTGCTTAAACGCGTTCCCCGTAATGGTTTTTTAACTCGACTGAACAGAAAGAAGTCAGAGGGAGCCAAATCAGGTGAATTCGGTGGCTGTTAGATGGTACCTATATTTGTTGCATTTTTCGTCAAAAAATTACGAATAATGATGGCACTGTGCGACGGTGCGTTATCATGGTGCAAAATCCACGAGTTTTCTGCCCACAATTCTGGTCTCTTTCGGCTAATTGCTTCACGTAAACGTCTCACAACGCCCAAATAATACTCTTTGTTTACTGTCTGGCCTTCTGGCAAAAATTCATGATGCACTACACCGTTGTAATCCATGAAAACCGTGAGCATTGCCTTTTATTTTGACTGAAAACGACATGGTTGTTTCACACCATTCACTTGCCTGATGTCTGGATTGCGTGTTGTACTCATAAATCCACGTCTCGTCTTATCCTTTTGATGAATGTGGGATCGGATTCAGCCTCACAAATCATCTCTTTTGCGACGTCAACACGGTCTCTTTTTTGCATGTAATTGAGGTCTTTTGGCACCAACATTGCTGCTACACGACGGAAAACCAAATCATTAGCCAAAATGTCTTGGACGGATCCATAGGCAATGTTCCAGTCATCCGCTATCTCTCTGATGGTTAATTTGCGGTTATTGACCAACATTTCTTTTACTTCATCAATGTTTTCGTCGGTTTTCGATGTCGATGGTTTGCCACTGCGTTCCTCATCTTCGATTGACTCACGACCACTTCTGAACCGCTCGTACCACTGGTAAACGACCGTTTTCCTTAGAGAATCGTTGCCGAAACACTTTTCCAACATTTCCAATATTCGCGCACCATTAAATCCGTTTTTTACGCAAAATTTAATACAAGTTTGTTGTTGCAAATTTAAATTCATTTCTAAAATTGTAAAAAATCGCCAACACACACAGAGATAGATGTACTCTTGGCTACGTAACTTTTGCAAATGTTAAGCTACGATGATAAGATTTAAAAGGAATATCAACAACAGATGTACCAACCTAACAAAAAAAAAAGAACTCAAATCATGCCATCGTGACTTATTTGAAAACGTAACAGAAAATTGAATCCACTGTATACATATACACATTCATACCCCAGAACATACATATTCTAAATTGGTTAAAACAGACGAAGGGCTTTCTGAAGCTTATGACAAAGCCCAGAAGATCACAGAGATCTAGATATGGTTTGGTAAAAGATCCTCCTGTGGTCTGAAAATCACTTTGTGGATCTGCCAGTATCAGCGAGGAAATAAGCTCTCGTACCTTTCACCTTTCATGTCACTCTACGAACTGTCGGGAGAATTTTTCCGAAAGATTACCAAATATTTAATGATATGCCGCAAGATTGGGTTTCAGGCCCCTTACTTTTTCATTATTCTAAATCGGCAATGATTTCTATTTAAATGGTAGATATGTGTTTGTACTCCTTTGCTGATGACAGTACTCTCTGCTTTTCGGCTGTAGAACGGGAACAGCAGCTAATGTTAAGCTCATTAAATTCCTATATTAGCACCATAACCAATTGGGGAACTACCAAAACACAATACTGTCTGCTGTCGCTTAAGCGAAATTCAAATACCCAGCCATTATCCATGAATGGCACTTGCATCGTTGAAACCGAAAAACTTTCCATTCTCGATATGTGTGTCAATGACAACTTACGTTGGAAAGACCACATATTTAAAGTCGCCAAAAATGCTGCGAATTGTGTAGGTTTCCTTAAGCGATGTAAGAAATATTTCACCCCCTCTGATCAGGCTTCTATATATAAGGCTTTCATCCGCCCAAAACTGGAGTACAATGCCCACATCTGGTCAGATGCTCCCAAGACTTCTTTGGGCCTACTAGATAAGATTCAAAACCGTACGATAAAACTAATAGGTGATGCTTATATTACACAGTCGATTGACACCCTCGATCACCGACGTAACGTCTCCTGTCTCACCCTGTTCTATCGCTATTTTCACCACCTCTGAAATTGCCAGTAGCATTCCGCCCCTTCAAACCTCCAACCGTAACAGCCGTCTCGCTATGAATGCTCATCAGTACACCCTCAAGCCCATTTTCGGACGCACCCTGAAATATCGTGATACTTTCCTAAGCCGAACAACTCGCTCATGGAATGCCCTGCCGAGCTCTTTATTTCCTAGCCATTACAGCCTTCAAACATTTAAAACCAACGTACATCGGTACCTCTCTTTTCTCCCTCCCTAAATTTCCTTCGCCCGCGCTATGTGCAAACATTTTAAGGTTACATAACCCCTGGTGCGGGCGCAAATTATAAAAAAAAAAATATGTGTGGGGTTGGTTACTTAGAGTCGTGTTGCAATTCGCACTTAACAAAACTGAAGTCATATTGACTGGAAAATTACACTTATTCGTTCTTCCTCATTGCGCAGATACCACATTACCTACAAAAATCGAGGTAAAGTCGGAACTTGCCATTCAATTGGCAGACACTGCAATGCATCTCGAGAGACATTTTACCTTTAGTTCTTTCAAAGGAGTTATAGCTGAGCCTATGTCGCAATCTTCCCAGTTATGTTTTGTTTTTGATGGAAGTATGAGCGGGTACCTTAAGTTCTAAGATTACTGTATAGTCTGAAAACAACCAGATCTTTCAGAGAAATATCAACTATTGCCCTCCGATACTCCGTCAGTTGCTAAAGCAAAGTTTTTCCTATCAAATCTGCAAATTGCCTCGCTATTGAAGCTTTTACTTATACTTTCTGACTTTCTTGCCAACCTTTCTGATTCAAAACAAGGAGTTTGAACAGTCTACACCTGGATCCGCAAACAGTTCTACCAAGAAGTAGATGTTATCATTTTAACTACCTGGTGAGCACAAAACTGTCCAAAAGCGTTTGTTGCAATCATCACAAAGGCGGGTTTCACTGAGGAACCCAAACAAGGCTAAAAACTACTCAAGACGTTCATTTGGGCCCACATAAATGTCATCTGAGTCCACATCAAAAGCATCACAATTGTTCTTCTCTTGTCGAAGGCTTGCAGAGTGCAAGATCGCATATTCAAAAGTCAGTTCTACTTTTTTTTCGGCCTATTTTCACAGATCAGATTCGTTTTCAGCTTCTTCATTTGCGGCTTGCAGAAGATATAGGTTTAAGTGTTTTCTTTAGCTTCTTCTTTAAAATACCCCATTATGAAGCAAAACGACATAGCCCAAGTGTTTTTAACTCTAAGAAGTATCTTAATTTCCAGTCTTATTACCAATGAATCGACAAACAATGAAGGTTTCGAATCGGCAAAAATATATAGGTATATTTATATACTCATTTCCTTAGACCTTCTAGGCATAAGTCCAACCTTACTGAAGGATAAAGATTTCCACCCTATTCCCAGAAACTGTCTTAGGATTCAAAATGGGAATCAAAGCAGAAGAGCTTGGTGTAGTGTACTTAAAAATATTTTTACATTGCCTAAGCGATGTCGGTTTTCTAGGAGGCTAAGGGAGTTTTCAGTAGAATACCGAACTTATAGGCAAGTTGAAGGCCTTTTCCAGATTGCAAGATTCTAATAGAACTGTAACAAGAGACTCGCAATAGCAGTGACCTTAAACTTTCAACCACTTCTCTAAGATATATAGCCCAGTCATATGTTTTGCATGAATTTGGCAATCAGTGAGGCATTTATCTCGAATAAATAAAATATTCTACAGTAGATGAGGTTCATGTGTAAGACCTCCAAATCAATTAGTCCGACAGAGCTCAAATAGACCGATTTCAATCGCGACATTGCCGGCAAAAGTTCCTCAACCATCGACATAAATTGCGCATATTTCGCACCGTCTTTCATTCTATTGATAGCCTTCTGAATTAAGATGAATTTCCGTATGAATCACTTCCTATTAATTGTATGAGTTGTGAGTACTTAGTTGCGGCAAAGCTTCTTTTATCCCAAATCACAACAAAGACTACAACGGCTACGACAATCTTCGGATACTTCGTGTTCATGAATTCATTGACAATTTTTGTCGCTTAATGTAGTCTTTGTTGTTATTTGCCTTCAAGAAGCATCTACTCGTTGTCATATTCATATTCGTACTCGTATATCGTTTCAGATCATCTTCTCAGATTTTGGTTACAAATGCGGGTACGTAGACGTACATACAATCTAGATGCAAGTGTTTTTCAATTTTCCCTCGGAGTGAATAACAATACAAATTTCAGATTCAGCATCTCATAATCGTATCACCGGCATCATATCAGGAGCAATACATACATAGTAGAAGCGTAATAGTGAGGGAATTTAGTATTTGTCGAGCTTATGGAGTAGGATGTCTTATTTGCGGCACTAGGGGATTTTAACAGCTACAAATCTCTTTTTTTTCTGCTGGAAGATTCGAATGATAGTGCCGTACCCTGTACGTGACCTAGATCGATTTTGCATGCAGCAAAAGATTGTTCTTCGTCTAAAAGATTCAAACTGCTTATTGGGATTTTTTTCTCCATGAATTTATTGAACATCACGAACTTTCACAGACAGATAGATGAAACGTTTGCTGGATTGAGAATCCTTTGACGATGTACCACTGACGACAGAGTTTTATTTGTCGAACACCTTTCAAGTATCTAAACGTGATTTATCGCTTTTGTACAACATTTAAATCTGAGAAATTGAAATTTGATTGGCAAACTAAAAGTATTGTGTTGTCAGTGTATCTATATGCTTTTCCTTTCGATTTTAAAAAGTTTTTGTAGGTGGTTATGCTGACTTTGCGGGAAACAAACCATTTAGCAGTCGATTGATAGCCAGCATGGACGTTATGATAATTGAAAGCATCCTCAATACTTACATACATTGATAGATGGTGAAAGCAAAAATCAAAGGTAAACCTAGATCTGCCACAAACGCGATGCCTTTACTTCATCTTGTTCAAAACGACTATCATAACAGAAACAGATCGATACACCCATCTGTTAGACACTCAAGTATGTGGACTAGGGCATAATAGAAGAACAGTCATGCACAACTATCTCCACCTGTTTCGACGACATTACAATGTTAACATTTCACGAGTTCGAAAATGACTAAAATCAGGCTCTAAGTCCAGATAGGGATATTCGAGACTCTTAACCGATCGCCGTTTGACCAATTATGAAACCATAGTTGGTGTCTTCATCAAGAATGTCGACATCAGGTTATACGAGTAAGTTTAAGAAGCACTAGGAAGGCCCATCGGAGATCGCATACAAATGCTTACGATTTATAATGAATTCATTTTATGGCTGATATGTCACTGTTTCTGTACAAATCGTAAGTAGCACACGTGTGACAAAATGTTCTGAGCACGAGTACCATTATAAACGTCAAATTTATTTAGGGGTGATACTTGATACTTTGTGGTGGTGATGGCGCAATGGTTAGCTCATTGGACTATCACGCAAAAGGTCCCTGGTTCGATCCCCGACATGATCAACAATTTTTCGAATCGTCATCACCCTTTCGGCGGGCAATAGCAAACTCGCGAAAGTAAAATTGCATATGAAAAAGCTTCTAAGGAGTGTCGTTCGGATTCGGTGATAAACCGTAGGCCCCGTTCAGATGTGACAAAAATGACAACATGAGCAACACAAATGAGTGTCAAGAAGGTAGTCCATGGCCCACACCGAGCTGCCAGCGCCACAGTGTTTTTTTTTATACTTGAACCAAAGTCTAAGTGGAAGCGACAAGATAAAATCCTGAGATTAGCTGAAATGTGCCTTCCGTTTGTAGTGTCAAGAACAAGGGCAGCTCGTGTGGGTAACATTAGTGCAGCAAGATGTTGCCCAACAGATGCTCTATCTATTGTCTTTCGATTGCTTCCCATTGCCCTTAGAGAACGTCTACCATAAGAACACAGTAATGTTCCGAAGTGGATATCAAGGAATTTAGTTGCATTTCCGACCGATTCGGTTAGTTGGTTAGTTAAATAGACTTTTTACTTCATTACAAATTTATAAAAACGTATGTACATTGTACACGGTTATATTATTTCCTTGCGAAAGCTGTCTGACACATCCGTAGTATCGAAGACTCAATTGAATTCAAATGTTTGCACTGTTAGGTGTCATGAGGTAGAATTCTGATAGAATTCGGAGGTCAAACGGTCCTCCCCTGCAGCTTTATTGATTTTAGCATTTCTAAGTTGACTATAGACGTGTTAAAATGGTCTCTGAGCATGTTTCCTTAAAAACCCGGGGCGATTACATTTTGTCCTGCGTTCATGAGCTTCCTTGCTTTCCAGAATTCCGCTAAGGTTTTTGCTGCATTTAATGAGCCTATAGGTATACTTTTCTGATTGTAGGACCGTTTTTTTTGAAAAACAAAGATATTTGTATGGGGGTTTCCAATAAGGACTTGACAACTTTTTTTTAAATAAAACGCAAATCATTTGAGATATTTCAAAAACTGTATTTTCGGCTTAAAGTACAATCAAAACATTTATGAATGGAACTCAACTTCGTTCATATGGCCACCGCAGGCACGTTTGCAGCGGTCGATTCGTTAGATCCAATTTTCAACGACTCGGCCACACATTTCGGCCGAAACGGCCGCTATTTCGCGTTCAATGTTGGCTCTGAGCTCTTCCAACGTCGTCGGCTTGTTGGCATAAACCAATGACTTAACGTAGCCCCACAGAAAATAGTCAAGCGGCGTTAAATCGCATGAACGAGGCGGCCAATCGACTGGCCCATTTCTTGAGATAACACGCTCACCATACTTACTCTTCAATAAATCGATTGTAACGTGTGATGTGTGGCTTGTGGCACCATCCTGTTGAAACCACTTGTCGTCAGCTTGATCTTGTATGGGTGTAAGCCAAGATCCGTACGCAAAATACGCCATAATGTGATCTGAGCGATGCCCAATTCTTGAGAACGCCGTGGAATTGATTGATTTGGATCGTTTGCTACGGACGAATGAACGGCAGCGATATTTTCGACATTTCGACCAACCCGTCGTCTCACTGACACGGCAACATCACACAACGAATATATAGACTCAAATTTTGCACTAAACTTGTTATTGCCTGTCTAGTAGGGCGACAATTACGACCGAAAATTGGAATTAACGCTCTTAAAGTTGCAGTCACCAACTGCAAATTTCGGTATAAAATTTTTATAATTTTCAGACGTTGCTCGTTCGTGTACTTTACCATGATGAAAAAATTTAAATTCAAAGTTGTCAAGCCCCTATTGGAAAACCCGATATTTCCGTGCTGAGAGGAATATTAGTTTCGCTCAATCTAATGAGCTTCGCATTTAAGTTTTGCTGATATGGATCCCGAAATCCAACTTTTCATGTTAGCTTTGGAAATAGTCCTAATTGTGGCAGATTCTCTTCATTAAATGAGGATGTAATCTTAAAAGTAACTTCGAGAGGTATTTGGTCGGAGAATGTTTTCATCGCAACTCAATACCCTGACATAAAACAATAGTCAATGACAGAACACGCTGTTCCACAAAGGAAGGTTTATTCGCCATGAGTAGGACCTTCACATCTCCAATAAAGGATCCGCCAATCAAACGCATCTAATAGTTCACGGATTTTGGTACCTTAATTATCGCTGACCTCATCCCTTGGTTTGTAGATAACTTGTCTGTCAAGAAGTGGCCATAGAGCCTTGGATACCCTATGTCCATCAAGATTCGACCACCTTAGGTGAGCAGTCTTTATGTTTTTTTTCTCGATAGTGCCCGTTACTATGCAGAGGGTTGGTTTGATGCTAGCAACCTCACTCTTATCGAGTAGCCCTCCTCTGCTTGCAAACTTATCCGCTCGTTGATTTCCTTCTATACCGCAGTGTCCTGGTACCCAGCACAGTCTCATCCGATTCTGAATGCATAATGCTTTGAGCATTGCGCAACAGCCCCTGACTCTATGAGATTTGATGTTAGTCGGTTCCATTGCACTAAGAGCGGCCTGGTTGTCGATGTAAATGGCTTAATCTCTTCCGGATACCGATCTTATCTGCATCAGCTCAGCTTCCCTGAGCACGATAGTCTTATAGACAGTATTAGCTCTGGGTCTTCTGAGAAGATAACAGAACCTGTTCCTTCCTTTTTTTTCGAGCCACCTCTGAAAATTGCAATTTCATTTGGCCAGATTACTGCATTTTCTTGCCAGTCCTCCCTCTCCGGATATATTAGGTATATCATACGGAATGTCAAAGTCGAACAAGGAAGGAATTTCATCCGTTAAAATTGGATTGCAGTAGCTCCGCTAGGATCGTACCGTGTCCGTAGCTACTGTTCTTGAAGTGACCCAAATTAGTGAGTCGTATCGCACTGTTGCCAGCTATTTTTTGATCTGTAAATCAAGTAGTGTTGGTTAGGTGCAGATAGGTATCCAATGCGGTTGTAGTTCCGTTTTGGAGGGGTTGACATTGACACCACAGCTGTATACCCAAGTGCTGATCGTCTTCATGGCAACCTCTATAATCTCACTTAAAATATTTTAGTGCTTTCCCTGCATTACTATGACTACGTGATTTGCGTATGCCGTGGCGGTTATACCCATTGTATTAAGCTTTTTAAGGATGTCAATGATGACCAGCACCCCTAAGAGTGACAATATGACCCTCCCTTGAGGGGTTCCCCTGGTTAAAGACATTCAAACCGAGCTCTGTCCAATGGAACAGTTTATTACTCTACTTGAAAGTATGTTGCAAATCCAATCTATAATGCCCTGTTCAATACTTGCGTCTAATAGAGCGCTTTAAATAGGCAGACCACCGTCGCAAATTCACCGAAGTGCAGACACCTCGTGAATTGCCTTTCATATATGCATGCTGCGACTTAGTCAGAAAGCCATAACTGCATCTATGAATTTCCAATAGATGCTCTTGGGTTTTAAGCATAAATGATGACAGACTTATTGGTCTGAAATTTTTTGCTGTTATATGCCCCTGTTTTCTGGCTTTAGGTATAAAAACCACCTTAACTCCCTATTGAAATGGTATCCTATTTTTAGACTTGTCTAAGAATTTCCATAATTTTTTGGATTCTACCTCCCGTGCTTTCTGTAGCATATTCGGTAGAATGCCATCAGGACCGGAAGATTTGTACGATTTTAAGGACTGAATTGCCCACCGTAATAAGTTTTATCCTATTAATCTGCGGGTTACTCTCCGAGAATTTGCTGTAGTATTTTAAAACCTCTTGAATTGCTATATCTCAGTCCGCTGTATATGTCGCAGCAGAAAATCTTGTCATCCTTCTGAAAAAAATTTGCAGACGATCGAAAGTCGCGAATAATTTTCATGACAGCAACCAGCTTGTTCCTTCTTTGGCGGTTCTTTTACCGATTGCAAAGCCCATCCTACATTTTTTTAGTTTTTAGCAAAATTTCTGACCAGGGACTACCACGCAGCACCTATTCAGATAAAGTGCTGATCTCAAGGTCTCTTTCCTTACCGGACTATGCCAGTATTGTAAAGTGGAATCATTTTGCGATTTCACAGGTTTGCCTGCCAAAACAGACCACAAGTATCGCTCTTCTTACTGATAATCAGATTGCACAGAAAAAAAATTAATTTAACTTCTAAATCTTCCAAACTTGTCTAGTTAAACAGTGCCAGGCACAACTGAACCTCTGAGTTATCATTCTCGAAGTCTTTCGGTACAATAACTTTGAGCGGAGGTCAGCCTTTATTGACTTTCAAACCGAAACACTTTAAGTAGGAGTACCTAACCTATCAGTACTTTTAAAGCTAGCCAATATCTGGGCGCACTGGCCTATAATTCGCACATAATTCTGTGGTAGATGCATGGATAGCAAAAGGCAACAACCACTAATCTTCTTTCTGTACAGATGTCTAGCCCACCTATCGAGGATATGTAATCAGTCATATCCTCCTACAAAAAGACAAACGATTCGCAAATACCAAAAAACAAGCACCACCCCAACGCTAGCGCGCGCTCTGAAAACTCCATATTCCATCCTAAACGAACCGAACTAGGTACCTTAGGATATTTTCAAATTCACAAAAGATTCACGCTGTGCTACTGGAATACGAGTAGTAGCAGGCAGTACACAAAATTGTATTGCGAAGAAGAAGTTCAGCAAAACCTTTACTAGTCAAGAAGATAGTTGGATTCCATTAAATCCTATCTTGACCAGTGATGCCAACTTCCATCAGAAGTAAAGAAATCACTGACATTTAAATGATATTATCTTTTCCACAGAAAACTTCATCAAATTAATTCAGAGCTGTTTTCCTCTACTTGAAAAGTAATTTCAAACTTGTAGATGTTTACTAATACTTGGTACCCTGCCCTCTGCCTGAATCATTTGCCACTAAACAACAAAACTTGCAACATAATCCAAGTCAACATGCCACACCAACTGAACTGACCAGTCGTTGTACCATGTACCACTCCACAAACAAATGTTAAGGAGGAGTGAAGAACAAGAGACTAAATGAAAGGAAGGAAGGAAAAAAACTTAACAAACCAACGACCATAGCTAGAACAGAAACAAAACAAAGACACAAAAAAATAACAACATCAACGAAATCCAAATAAAGTCATCAGTTGGAAAAGTATCTGAATGTGTGTCTTGTCATACTCGTATAGAAACAGCTCTATCTATTCCCATATATGTTGGCCTCCATTTTGGGGACTCGTGCCCTGACTTCTGTATCTTTGTATCCGTATGCAGTTCAGTTCGTTTGGGCGTACCACCAGTAGCTGGGGAAACCAAGAACCAAGGCCCATATAACATACTCGTAGCAGGCTTGGACCAGCAATATTATTATTATTATTCGTATTCTTCTTATTGTTTGTATTAGTAGAAAACTTGGCATCTTGAGTGCTCTGCAAATAGACATTCATTCTTCATCGTGTATACTCGTATCCGTATATGCGTGTAATGCTCTTTACTAAAAAGGATTCTAGCTCCTCACTCTTTCGTACAAGTATCTATGTACGTACGTGCATACTCAATATAACATATGAGGACGAATACGACCTCACATGGGGGTCGAATGGAAGAGGTAAACTTTTGGATCTTTTCAGATCCAAGATAAATACAATATTTTCTCTACTACCTACCTATTTTATTATTCTTTTAACCCCCTGAACCGTCTCTCTGAACCAACTTTCAAACTCGAATGTGTATTGTTTCTGACCTTAGATACTCGTACATTTGATTGTTTCGTGAAATAAATAAGAAACAAAGAAAACTACAAGAGGACGACAAATAGGAGCAAATCTAACCTAAAACTGAATGGCAATGGCTTAAATTAAAATATGTACTTCCTTCATCTCATACCTCCTGTCACTTCTTGATACCTTACTTAGTTGCATTATTAATTTTCGGACAGAGGAAAGGACCAAAACCTGGTTCCGGTACCAGAAAGTAATAAATTATTTTGCCCAGAATATGCCTATTCTCTGACAAATTAAAAACAAATGACGGGACAAAGCGGCCATGAGAGATTGTTAGAGTAGCGGTTAATGCAGGCCAACCCTCGAGGTTGACAATTTTATTTGTCAAATGCTTACAAACGTAGGTATATACTCGTGAAAACATACATATCTCCGCGTACGCGCGGATTGGTTGAGGGCAAATATTTACATAAAATTTGAGGACAAACTTTTCATCGTTTTCCCTACTTTTTTTTTTGTCCCGGCTCTAATCCTTAAGGGAAAGGATATTGTTTTATTTTATTTTTTTAAGGGGTAGCGGTACGCGGGACACCGGTGTACCTACTAACTTTGTCAAGTGGTTGAAATGAGTTTGAAATTTATTTCAAAATGAACTACAAAATTCGGTGGGGAAAATTCCTTAAGTGTTTGCCTTGGGGTGCAAGAAAAAAAAATACCTCGTCGTCGCTGGATTTCAATAAAATCTGGGCTCCGAATTGTCAATTGTGGATATTTGTTAAAATTGCGACGAATTTTTAGATATTTTTGTAACTTTTCGTTTTGAAAGATACTCGCATTCCATCGAAAC
The DNA here is from genome assembly GCA_928272305.1 of Volucella inflata. NCBI lineage: Eukaryota > Metazoa > Arthropoda > Insecta > Diptera > Syrphidae > Volucella > Volucella inflata. Next base: position 158,504,838 of record OV743716.1, read on the forward strand.
GTCATTTTGTAGACTCCGTGACAACATATTTAAGGAACTCTGTTCCCATTATTTGCCTAAGTCTGTGGTAAAAAACGGCCTCCATTGAATGTGCTTTCTTATGATACAAGCTAAGCAAGGGTTATAAAAATCTATCATCGCCAAAGTAATTGAAGAAGCATTGAACTTTGTTCCGTATACTCGTTCAGAATTGCTGAGACACTATTGATGGATAGTCTTCTACTTATTTTCATCCAATGAATCTGCCATATAGAATGCTTGTCTCTATCCCTTTGACTCTTACAAGTTATTACATCCGATGACTAGTTCCCAGACTATATTTTCCCTCCAGAGAGAGAGAGTTGAGGCTTTTTTATGAGAAGTTTCGATGGTTGTTGTCTATGGTTTGACAGCTGTCAATGTTAAACTGTGTTGACATTTCTGTTCAGTAAGATTTGACAATTCATCAAGAATCGTTTAACGCCAGAACAACGCTTCCAAATTGTGGAAATTTACTTCGAAAAAAAAAATTTGTTCGTGAAGTTCATAGAGCACTTCGTCAATTTTACGGTCAACACAATCGGCCTAGTGAGCATGCAATCCGTGCAGTTATTGGTCGTTTTCGCATTAGTTTTACTCTTTTCGATTCAAAACCATCAACGAGACAAAGAAATGTGCGTACCGAAGGGAATATTGCTGCTGTAGCGAACTGTTGAAGAAGACGCCGAAATGTCGATTCGTCGCCGTTCTCAACTTGTTGGCCTTTGTCCTTCGCCTACGTGGAGAATTTTACGTAAGGATCTTGGCTTACGTGCCTATAAAATGCAGCTTGTGCAAGAATTGAAGCGAAATGACCATCTTTCACGTCGCATTTTTGCTGATTGGGCTAATTTGAAACTGGCCGAAGATGAGCATTTTTATCGAAGAATTGTGTTGAGTGATGAAGCTCATTTCTGGTTAAATGACTTCGTCAACAAACAAAATTGCTGTATAGGGAGCGAAGACAATCCTCAAGCTGTTAACAAATCACCATTACATCCAATAAAATTGACTGTTTGGTGCGGTTTACACGCTGGCGGCATCATCAGTTCTTATTTCTTTCGAAATGAGAATGAAGCTGCCGTTACGGTGAATGGTTGACTGATTTTTTGTTTCCAAAAATTAATCAGCTAAACATCGACGACATTTAGTGCAACTTGCCATACAGCGCGCTAAACCATCAATTTATTGCAAAATCAATTTGGTGTCAACTTTATTTCCAGAAGTGGTCCTGTTAACTGGCCTCTTGTTCGTGCGGCTTAACGCTTCTCGATTACTTTTTATGGGGCTTTGTTAAATCATTGGCTTATGCCGACAAACCAGCAACTCTTGAAGCATTGAAAGCCAATATTCAAGCTGCCATCGACGCCATACGGCATGAAAAATTAGACTGATCGAATGGACCATGTAATTTGCAGTCATGACGGGCATATGCCAAAAATCATATTTAAAAAATAAATGCCATGAAATTGTCTACCAGAATATAATAATAAAAAATTCGTCCAATAATATTTCTGTTCTGTATTATTATTTAAAGTTTTCAAGCTCTAAAAAAACACCCTTTAGTCATGCTTCAAAGCCATTAGGTTGGTGTAGACGTTAGGTAAATCATCGTCTAACTTCCAAATATCAAATGTACAAAGTGGACGAGACATCAGAGATGTTACTTCTAATAACACTGTTTTCCTACTTGACAATAAATGTAGGCAGGTACAGCCTAATAACTAAGGAGGATATGAGTTTATCCTGCATCGAAGGACGAGAGCTACTCGTAAGCTCTAAGAGTAGTAAAGGTGGGAAAACCAGAAGTTTCTCGGAGAAGGACGATAGACCGAACATATCAGGGCTACAAGGCTAGAATGGAGGCCTGCAAAAGTACACATGAACAGCTAGTAGCAAATTCGCACACGGTGTGACTATAACTTTGATTAAATTCAATGACGCTGTAAGGCAGAATGAGGAATTTACTCTAGCTAAGAGGACAGAAAATTATATTCTCCCAGATCTAGACGAAGATGCAGTAGCAGTTTAGAAGCTAATAAGGCTACCGGTACAGATTGACTGCCTGTTGAGCTATCTAAAACAGCTGGAAACGTTCTAGTTGGGAATATGCACCGGCTTATCTTTTTAATATGGTCAGAGAAACTTGTCGAGGTCTCCTTTATATCGCCTGTAAGATTCACGCCTAAAACCATTCACGAACAATCTGATAGATCCATGCCAATGGTTTTCATGCCGGAAGAGTCCAGCATTTATCAAAAAAATTGAAACTAGCAGATTGGGGATTTGACAGCGGCAATCGGCAGGTTTGTGCAAAACTCATTGGCCAACAATAGAAGCATCGTTCTATATAAGCACAAGCAGTTAAATCGAGGCGTTAATGAAGCTTTCGTGAGTACATGCTGCGTAAATAAAGGTTCACTCCGGACTGAAGCACCATGGATCGTTCTGCTACAATGAAAAATGATATTAAGTCTGTAGTTTTGACTACAATGCCCACCTTGCCAAGTGGGACCAACACTTACCAAAAACTGCGGTGTCTAGCCGCTTGCCTCAGGAAGACCGGTTGGCACTAGATAGTAGTAGATATGGCAGGCTTTGAAGGAGGTGGTTAGGCAAAAATACCATTGAAGATGCATAAGAGAACATCCAATCATCAGTCATATAACATTCTACGTTATCGGGCCACATTTTTGATGATTTCGATCGTAGTAAGTGCAGACGGTGTATTAGTAATTCTTTGCAAATCGCCACTCGAAAGTTAATTGTAGCCAAACCCTCTTTCAATTTCAAGCGCGATGATGGAAATTTTCATAAAAATAATCAGAAAGGGCGAGTTGTGTTTCCATTACATTTTTCCAATTATACTGTTTGGCGCGGCTTTCCAGATGCTTAACTCAAGCGTCTACTGCATGTCGAAAAAGTGGGTAAATGTCAACATCATTGGCTTTCACCAATTAGTCTCTCCTGGAAAAACCTATGAGTTTCGCAATAACTTCTCAAGAAACGTGTTAAAGAAGCCACATGGAAGTGCATCACCTCGTCCAAGTTAGTTTTTGACATCAAATATCTTAATGGGATTGTCTCTGACCCTCTCTTACGAAACTGCGAATATTCTCCGTCATCACTCTATATTATCTAAGAGTTTGTTAGGGATGCGGCTTGGTTTAGGGCTTCCTACAATTTTTCTGGAATCTGTCTTAGTGTATTTGGTGAAGTTCCGGACATGAAAGTCCACTTATAGAGGCAAGGGACACCAAACATACCTTTTACGCGATTCTAAGAAGACCAAGAGCTCTATTTTAATATAGAACTAGGTTTATTCCATCATCCATCCTTTCCTCCACCCAATTTGTATAAATCTTAGATCATCTGGTCAAGAAGTCAAGACGAATATTCATTATCACTGCCTGGCTGAATGGTTTATTCTATCTGACAGCGGTGTTTTGGTTGTCTCTGTTGTTTGAAGCTTTGCGTAAGTTTTCCTTAGTAACGGCCACGACTCTACTTAACAATTTATTCGCTCATCTGTACAGATTTCTTTTCGGGTCGTGTTGGATTGGGACGTTCTTTTTGTGTAACGTCAAAGTTTTGTTTCTGAAGTGGGCCCTTCTCATCCGTTTTCTCCTTCCTCTGGAGAAGCTGACGTTGTGCGATCACTTTTTGCTCGTAGAGGACACCAGGCGCTTTTCTATGCAGCAATGTGCTCTCCTGCGTTTCTCATCAAGCAAGGGGGTCTGATGGGATGGGATGGTGCTTTTTGGCAATGATTTGTATCTATCATATGATATTATTCGTGAAGAAGTTGACGAGAAGTCGAGTGATTCCTGATTGGAAAAGATTCGGATGGTCTGTTTCGATTCCAGTCACTCGACGTTAAATCTCCTCACAGTATTGGCTTCTGAGATGTCCGTAGACATGCCTCGTCTGTCACAAAGTAGATGCTCTGAGTGCTCCAATGTCTACAACACTTAAGAAGTTCTACATCGAAAGAACAGGTCTATTGTAGGCCCTTTTTGTTCAGTTTGTCGTCTTTTATGAAAGTCATATGCCTTAGTTTTAGTCGGACGCTCACGTTATTTTCAAGAGAACCACCTCAGTTTTGAGAAAGTGAAAGCAAGGTATATCTAGTACACTATTAGTAGATCACTTGAAGGGCATAATCACAGGGCATATTCTAGCAAACAGCTTCATTATCTGGATTCTACGTGTCTTACTACAGATGTTAGTATGATTAGAAGCCTCTTCGTGCATCATAGCAGTGGGGACAGTACGTCGTTTTGCAAGCAATGCCTGGTTACTCTGCCGTCACTACGTCAACGCAGTAAGCTTCTATATGTATTCTATATTCTGTCCACCAAATTTTTTAGCGCAATTCTACAGGATCTTGCACGTAGACATATCGGATCCTGCGCAGTCTAACTCATATAAAGCTAAATGATTTTCCAACCTGAAGCAAGTCAGACTGGTTGGTCTAAGACCCTTGGCGAGCGTGTAGCGATTTATTCATCTCACTTGCAGCTTCAGTTGGAAGTTCGCCTCTTTTTTTCTTACATCTGCCTCTCCCTAAGGCACGGACGATCTGCAGGATTGCTTTAGACGTCAGCTCAAAACACTTGGTAAGGACATCGCTCAGGTTTTGGGCAGCTTCTAAGCTTTAGCAGAGCAAAGTATGCCCACTTTGTTATCTGCGCACTCTTCTTCTTCAATATTGCCGATACATGGCATCCAATCCTAGTTTGATGTACCTAAAGTCAAACATGGAACCCTCTGATAGTACTTTCCAGTCGGTGATCTTATTTTCATAGCTGTTGGATAGGATAAAAAAATGTTGGTTGTTCTGAAAATTATTGATAACCAGGTGACATACATATAACCAAGTCCAGGTTGCCACTAGCGTTGCATTTTCTTTTATTTTCTGAACCTAATCATACTAAATATGACGAGTCCTGGAATCACAGTATTCGAGTTTCGCTGCTTCCTACGAAAGTGACAATAGTACCGGATCACAGAGAAAGTAAGTTGACAATACGGCAAATCTATGCCAAGTCTTAATGGTAATAAAGTCTTCGGCAAAAAGGTTTTTTTTTATGAATCTTAGGTTCCTTACAACTGGCGAAGAAGAACTCAATCCCCAACATCAGAACGGTCTCTACGGTTTCCCCAAAAGGAACGCTCATAGATAACATTAGAATGAATTCATGACATTCTGATGGCATATAAAATTTAGATACAGCAGTTAGGTAGTTAAAGATACATTTAAAAAAAATTAATAAAAAATATGTAAGCCGACCTCGCAACAAAACCCGAGTATCCATCTATGCGAGGTCATGTTGGTTCTAAAACGTATCTACTCCACGACAAACTACATTCACAAATGATTTTGATATTTTATTCTATCCTCAATATCAGCGCCTGCAGTGTGTATGTATATATGATATACGAGTATGTGTAACTGTAGATATTGGTTTTTAGATACATTTCACATTGAGTTATTATTATTTCATTTTTTATTCAGTTGCCTTGCCATCTGCAAATTGCAATATTGGTTTCTCGATATGAATGCGAATTCTCTTCACTATGCGCCAGCCGCTAGTGATGTTGATGGCAGGCGGTTCTCTGACTCCAGCCCTATAAGTCCTGTTTTCCGTGGTATACCCTTATTTTCGAAATTAGTATTGAAATTGAAAATTCATTATTGTTAATGGATTTTTCAAGTACCAATATCGATGCTGTGACTCTGTGCACTCATATTGTTAGTAAATGTATGTGGTCCTGGGTGGATGGGATTTGGGATGGCAAGATGCTGAAATGCTCTGCTGTGATGGTCTGGTGTGTATTTGTATTTTATTGCCATCCACACTCCCGTACGTATGCTGGTTTTTATTGCATATTCGCGTGTGTAAATATGACGGTAAAGTCTATACGTAACAATTGCTTCTCATTTTGTTTGCTTTTCATGTTAAAAAAAAAAAAAAATTGTAATCAAGAACGATCGGTCCTAATTGAATCCTTTTAAACGGGTAATCCCCATCTGACCCCGTCATTCTGTCAATATTATTAGCACACCAAAAAAAAACGAAGAAAAAGAAAGAAATTAAAATGCTCCACCAAAATGCAGCATCACGGAAGACTTTTCTTCTTCGTTTGAGTATTGACCAAAGAATAACATTGCGTTGCATGGGGCAATGTTCCCCCGTTTTGGGAAGCTTCAAATCACAAATAAGAGTCTGTCTCCACGAGGACTCCTCGACTATGGCTATAGCTAGAGCTGATGGTGAGTTGCTAAGTTGGATCAAAGAACAACAAAATGCACTCATCCATTGCATAAATATTATTGCGCGCCTTTCCCCATAATCATCTGACAAATATGTTAGCTCAGTCAACCGAGCCCGAGGACGATACGGCATGCGCAATCCGCAAACTATACATAATGCACATATCCGTAAACCTTTGGATTCCGCTCTTAAGAGTGAGTACCCGTACCGTACATGATGATGCTCTGTTGTCACTATAGTCATCGTTATAGTCATATCCAATCTAACGACGAAGGTTTCATTTTAGACGGTCGGCGTTTGTAGATTGTAGAATCCATCTGAGTGTGTAACTCTGTGTGTATGCATGATGTTGAATTGCTTCGTTTGGCCTTTTCAGGTAATTTCACTTAACGAGGGCTATCCTCCACATGATGCTGCACAATGCAGAGACTCTGTATATGTTATGAACAAGTGGTGAGCAATGCGCTTAACGACTACGACGAACGAGGAGCATGCGTGTGTACTTTAGTAAATATTTCATAAACTCCCGTCAATATTTGTCAAAGTGACAATTAATTGACGTTAGCAGCTAAGACGCCGTAGAAGCTATGAAATACTTCAAAGCTACTACGACCAGAGGGGGCTGAAGCGCCTGCGATTTCGGAATGCATATTCATATGAGTATAGTACGATGTGCGATGTGCGATGAAGGTGCAACTTTAGAACGTGCTGATTGCTGATTGCTGATTGCTGTAGCTAAGTCAACAGTTGACAGTAAATGCGTTAGATAGATTGGAAAAGAAAAAAAACATTTGACGTTAGCTTTGAGTAAAGATATTTTAATAATTTTTTTCTTTCTCTCTCTCTTTTAGGTCTATGAACTGGAGCGAAGATTCAAGCAACAGCGATATTTATCTGCGCCCGAAAGAGAACACTTAGCCAGTTTAATACATTTAACGCCGACGCAGGTAAGTGGATTCAAATTATTTTAATTTTTAGCTCAATGCAGTGAATAAAGACGTAACACTGGCCAATGTAAATGGGGAAAATATCTTTGGGTTGAATTTTGGTTGTTAAAATAGGAATTCGTCAATCAGTGGATTTTTTTAACACTGAAGCTACACATTTTAGGTTTAGGTACTGCTATTCATCAATGTCGCTTCAGAAAGTTCAAGATTTGTATATGGATAGTACCTTGTTAGAAAACTTTTTGGCCTATTTTAGATGCTGCAGTTGATGTTGACACTATTACATCTTAGTTTCTCGAATAGCCTTATTAGAAACCTTGCTGCGCAGAGGCGAAAAAATTCGATGGAAATAACTTCGCCGAAATACATCAAAAATGCAGACGGTCGCTTACTAACAAATGAAAAGGAAATTTGTGACCGGTGTGGCACGTGCCGACAGCTGGTCTATTCGAGGAAGAAGTTTCGGACTTTTCAATCGAAGAAATAAGTATAGCAATCGGAAAAAGGAAAATGAAATGGGGGAAAGCGGCGGGACCAGACAGCATTCTGTCAGAGTTTTGGTCGAAGATGAAGGGAATCGGCAGCGAATGCCTATCGAAACTTTTAAATAAATTAAAATATGGACAACCTATGTCGAATCAATGGAGAAGTAGCTTCTTGGTTCCATTATACAAAGGAAAAGGCGACACTCGAGAATTAAACAACTACCGTTCAATCAAGCTTATGTCACACACAATGAAAATCGTCGAAAGAGTCTTAAACGAACGTCTTCGGCAAATAATAAACCTCGATAATAGCAAGTGTGGATTTGTTGAAGGAAGATCAACGGTGGACGCTATTCAAAGCCTACGAATAATAATGGAAAATCACCGAGTTTCGTCTAAGGATTTGCACATGGTATTTATCGACCTCGAGAAAGCATTCGATCGATTGCCTAGGGATCTCATATGGGCCGCGCTGAGGTCTCAAAACGTACCGGAAACGTACTCGTATATTAGAATAATAAAAGACATGTACGGAAACGTGAAAACTTCGGCTAAAAGCTCTGCTGGACTAACGAGAGAATTTCCAGTTAATGTCGGAGTGCATCAAGGAAGCGTACTTAGCCCTTTCCTCTTTAACCTGGTATTCGACTATCTTTTAAAAGACTGCATGCGCGAAGCAAATGTAACGCCGATTCCCTTCGCTGACGACGCAGTTATACTTAGCGATAACGTCGAAGATTTACAGAACGCCTTAGATTCATGGAGAAATGCGCTAGAGAGAAACGGGTTTAAAATAAGTCGTTTAAAGACGGAGCATTTGACGTGCCCTTTTGCGCATCCGTTGCGACCTGTTCCGGATATAATGTTAGACGGAATAGTTCTTCCGAAAAGCACTATCTTTTAGTACTTAGGATCAATCGTTAACATGGAAGCGAAATGTGACGACGACATAAACCACAGAGTGAGTGTGGGGTGGATGAAATGGCGGGTAAATTCGGGAATCTTTTGCGACCGAAAATTTCCACTTAAATCAAAGGGGAAACTCTACACCACGGTTGTTAGACCAGCTCTTATGTATGGTTCACAGTGCTAGACAATGTACGAAGTGTTTAAAAACAAAATGACGACAGCGGAAATAAAAATTTTAAGAACGCGTATGAGATGAAGTCTACATATAGAGAATTCGGTAGCCGAACAGTTTGAGACGAATAAAATAAGCTGGTATTGCCACGTTCAAAGAAGATCTGCGGAAAATCCTGTTAAAAAGGCACTATCAACTATGGTCACTCCAACTGTAAGAAAACGAGGTCGGTAAAAGAATTCCTGGATTTCTCAGATGGCAAATGCTCAACAAAGCCTGGGCCTAACCACTGAAGCGATCCAAGACCGAGCACTTTGTAGACGCGTTCTACGATCTGCGATATTAGCCAACCCCATAAATGGAGCAGCAGCGATGCAGTGAAAATGGGAAACTCGTTACGCATAAGTTCGTATAACGAGGAAAGGGTTAATAAAAGTATAAGAAGAAGAAACCTTTTTAGAAATATGCTGCAGCGCCTTATGCTGAGAAGCTCGCCTGTGCTCATATACCGATAAGGCAGAAACATCTGGATTAGTTTAATACTATAATAGATACTTAGCCCCAGATACCTCGATTCAAACTCAGGATCTGTGGCCCGTTATACTTAGAGTTCCTCGTGTATGCATCCTCGATGTCTATCAGTCGTTTTACTAGAAATACATAGCTTGGCACTAGGCTTACCAGGATTCTGTCCTGATTGCAACCATTTGCACAGTTCTATTACCAAATCTGTTGATAGCGGCGGTTTCTTTTGTACTAATATGAGTCATATCTTCCTTCATGCTAGCTTTGCGTAGATGTAGAAGAGTTGATTTCTTTGGCACAGAAGATAGATTTCAAGAAGTGAACTACGTCCAGCTCGTTCGTTGACTTTCACATTCTTGTCTATATTGCTGTCAAACGGGTTGCTCAATATACTTTATTGATCTGTAAGGTGGAGAGACCTGGGGATGTTCAATGAAAGAATCTTCCATTCAAATAGCGCATTGCACCTAGAAGTTATTGGTGAGTAATATCATTGACTGTTTTGCACATTCCATTGTTAAAGATCGTTCTTTAATCTGACTAATTAAAAAAAAAAATATTCTGCAAATATTTTCGAAATCAAAGAGAATTTAATTGATGACTATGGGCTATAGTCAATATTTGCTGACTATCTGCAAAGCTACTAGATCACTCAACCATCTTCGGTTCAGCCGATCTAATACGAGGGCGGGTCAATAAGTCCGTGACTTTTGGATTAAAACACAGATTTTTTGATAAAAAAATAATTTTATTTTTCAACGTAGTCTCCCTTGAGCTCTATACACTTTGTCCAACGCTTCTCCAATTTTTTTATCCCTTCCAAAAAAAATGATTTGTCGAGGTCCTCAAAATAGGCCTTTGTTTGCGAGATGACTTCATCATTGGAGTCAAATCTTTTTCCACCAAGCCATTTCTTCAGGTTTGGGAACAAGAAGTAGTCGCTCGGAGCCAAATCTGGAGAATAGGGTGGATGAGGGAGCAATTCATAGCCCAATTCATGGATTTTTGCCATGGCAACTGCACATGTGTTTGTGGTCGACTGTGAGCAAACGCGGCACCCATCTTACGGAAAGCTTTCTCATGCCCAAGTGATCATTCAAAATTGAAACCACTGAGCCATGCGAGATCCCTACGGCTTCCACAATCTCTCGCACTTTCAATCTTCGGTCGGCCAACACCATATCGTGAATTTTTTCGATTGTTTCGGGTGTAGAGACCTCAACTGGGCGTCCAGGACGTTCGGCATCTTCAGTGCTTGTACGGCCACAACGAAATTCAGTAAACCACTTTTTTACCATTGAAATCGATGGTGCAGAGTCCCCATAGTATTTATCAAGCTTAGCCTTGGTCTCGGTAATGGTTTTTTTTCGCAAGAAATAATGCTTAATAAGCACACGAAATTCACTTTTTTCCATTTTCTCCTCAAATTAGTGAGTAGTCTGATAAAAATAGCTGTCAAACACAAACTAACTGACGCAGCAAGTTTAAATTTTGACAGGAGTCAACTGACAGATGCCTGTTGACAGGAGCAGTGTTGCTGTTTCAGTAAAGAGGTCAGAAATTCAAAAAGTCACGGACTTATTGACCCGCCCTCGTACCAACTAAAGCTCTTAGTCAGTCATTTATCGCAGCTAGCACCTCGTGCTTAGAAAGACTCAATATCTCGGTGTCTAGTAGAGCAAGAGATGTTCGCTGAAATGGACTGTAGCCTGGCTGTAGTTCATTAGACTGAGGTCTAGACTGCCATCTTATCAAAGTTTCAGTGTTTCTAAGTCCAGAAAGTAGTTTTCAATTTTGTTAGTTAGAGCAGGATTTCGTTGGAATGTTTAGGGCTTACTGGTCAGCAACGACATCATACTATGACTTAAAGTGGTGGTCACATTTTCAACATTCGAAATTCAACAAGAATTCTTGTTTTTTACTCGTCTGATTTGAGAGTACGGGGCTTTGAAGTCGTCTTCGCAATACGTGGACGGCGTATTTGGTGTGGTCTTGAATTCCTCTTCAATCTAAAAAATTTCACAGTGCGATAAACACAACTAGAGATATCAAGCTGCATTTATAAAGACTAATGTCATATGTCAGAAAGCAGTCAACATGAAAGAATGAGTTCAGGGCATCGTGTGTCTGCAGTTTTTTTTTTTTTTTTTTAACGAGGACTCAAAAGCATCGAAAGCTTAAAGATCAATGTGGGACTTTAACCGCTTTAAAAACATGTCCTCATCGTCCGGACGGAAAGGTATTTCTTCAGAAGGATGTCGAAGTTACACCTCGCTGGAAACGCTCACTCTCCTGGCTGCGTTCTATAGCTCTCAGCTCCATCATCAATGTCACGATTTAGCCTTCAATAGCCTGCCATTTCCGGAGGCTGCTTAGCATGCTGGGAACCAGGTTCTCTCACAGTTTGTGCACTGAGGATTATCTTCAATGCCGAAGCGATGGAGATAGCCTCTAATGCAGCCATGTCCACTGAAGGCTTGCGTGAGGCAGTAGTTTACCTCTCCATGCCTCCTCTGCAGCCATTCATCGACGTTGGAGATTAGGGCATACGTCCATCTACCCTTTTGGGAACGGCACCATCTACTTTGCCATACACGAATTGTATTACTCCGGGCGTCCTCTTTTAGCAGGTTGTCATGTCGGATCTTCTGCAGCTCTTCCGCGACCAGGTCGATCGGTGGCATGCCGGCCAGGATGCATGCAGCGTCATTAGAAACGCTCCTATATGCGCTCACTACACGGAGCGCATTCAGGCGGTGCGTGGGAGTTATTCCGGCCGCGTAAGAGCGCTTAGCCATTGCCGATGCCCAGATGGGAGCCGCGTACAAAATCACCTTGCTAGCAGTCTTAGCTTAGTAGACCGAATGCCTGATGTATTTGCCATTATCCTGGAGAGAGCCATCGTCATCCTGTTGGTTTTACCTTTTACTTGCTTAAGATGCTTCTTAAAGCAGGTCCTTGCGTCTTGGAGGACTCCCAGGTATCGCAGGAGGGGCTTCGATGTGACCGTGAAATTGCCACTCTAAAAGGAAAACACCTGTCTCTTTTTCATTGTAGTCAAGAGGACTGCTTTGGTCTTCTGTGCCGTCAAGTCTAATCCGTTTCTTTGCAGCCAACTTGTCACCCTGCCGACCGCCTCCGTGCTTCTAGTCGTGATCTTTTCAATAACCTTGGGGGACTCCGCATGTCACTCTGTAACGCTGCACACCGACATCCGTTGTGTATTGCAGCCTTCTATCCCTAAAGTAATCGCGCACGATTCTCTGGAGGTAGTTTGGCACCCCAATGGCCTCCATTGCGTGTACGATACGGTACCATCTGGCTGAGTTGCAAGCGTTCCTCAGGTCCAACGTGACTAATGCACAGTATTTGGGACGGCCTCTCCATCTTTCTCCAGCCATAGTGTCTCAAGCTATGCTGACGACCATCTTGTTGGCATCCAGGGTCGATCTGTGTTTTCCGAAGCCAAACTGCTGCTCGTTTAGACCGCCGGGGCGTTCCAAGGCTTCATTCAGACTATTCACGATGATGCTTTCGAGTGTTTTTCCAAGTTCGTCCAAGAGGCAAATTGGTCAATATCCAGAAGGATCTTGGGTATTCTTCCCTGGCTTGGGGATCAAGACCAAGTTCTGCCTCTTCCATTGCTTCGGAAACGTGGCTTCCTTCAGGCATGGCGTAAATAGCGTTGCAAAAAAGGCCGGGCTCACCTTCATGGCCAAAGCGAGTGCCACGCTCGGGATGCCATCTGGGCCCTGGACCTTATTTGGCTTAAGCCGATCCATAGCCATGAGGTCTTCCGCTATACTAACCTCCGGGATCAGTCCCTGTGATAACGGAGCGTGGTGCGAGATTCTGTCCACCGTCCTGGGGAACAGTGTGGCCACAATTTTGTTCATTAGGAGAGGGTCTGTAGGCTGCGCCGACCTATCTCCTCTTACTGTGTTTACAGCTTAGCTGAGCTTACAGAGCTCCTTAAAAGACCGCAGCTTATTGCGCTAATTGGCCTTCTTTAAAGCACGTCTGCTGTCCACGTAAATCTCATGGCGCTGCTGTCTTGCCTTGATGCACATGGATCTAATGCTAGCGATCTCTTCATTCCACCAATGACCCGGTTTTCTCGTGTGCCTACAGTGAATTCGTTCAATTGTGTAGTAGTATTTATGACTAAAGATTGTGACATGCATCCAGATCGTCAGCTTGGATATGATTTTGACTGCATACAACCTTTAGCTTCAACCGACAAAGAGTTGATTTTTTTAATTTTTTTTTTTTTTTGTAAGTGTCATTGCCTTAACTAAGCGATGTAGTCTTTAAAACTGATTCTGTGCGCAGAGACTGTCGATTTTGGCATCTCTGAAGTGACGATTTTTCTCCAGAATCGCTCCTGATATTATACCATAATCGGCAGTGTAGCCTTAGTTGTATCATTAGTTTAAATAAGAGTGACAATACTAATTGTTCACGTTTCTTGCTTCAATTGTGGGAACGGTCCTTAGTACAGTTATAGCGAAGTTAATCGGGTTTTGATCTTACGCTTAAGAATTCGTTCATTGATTTTGTTGATGCATATTTAAGTGTACCTCTTGGCAACAGGCTATGGTTGCAGCAAAAAGCATTTCATCCAGAAGCCTTGGCTTTATACCTTGGAAATAACGCCGAACGTTAAGCTAAGTTAACCACTGCTGAGTCACCGTTTGGATTGTGAATGAGAGGATATGATGATTTCAAAGGAGGAAACGTTTGGAGTTCTTCCTCTATTCCATTAGCCGAAGGATTTACTTAAGGAGTGCATCTACTGGATCGCATGGTATTTCGAAACTTATGTTGTGCAGTCGATGATACATTCACTCTATCTACGTGCGACATAACCTGTCGGATCCCTTAGAAAAAAGTATACAAAAAGTGTCATTCAGGCTTTGCTAATGCATAGCGACTTCTGTAAAACAAAATCTACTGTAGTTTAATTCTGGAAAGAGTGTAAATGGAATCTTTTTCACTGGATGAAGAGGACTGATTCGGTTTAACCCGGTTTAACTATACCTTGAGTCCGACTGGAGGGCTCCTCACATTAGACATCTTAGGGTATCTAGGTATTTAGCAGTTAAACCTGATACAATGTCAGCTTCATGAACTAACACTTTACAGCCTTACTACAAGAAGTTCGGTAACTAGCATGTTCCTAAGAATGAAGGCACACATTTTTGCATAACACTCCGCATTGGGTTTTTTGTTGTTCCTATGGTTTTCTGTGTAAAAATTCGATTTGCACTTCGATGAGCTGCCATTCCCACCTAAAGGAATAAAGAGAGATTTGTTCGTATAAAGTCTCTCGAAGTCTAGCCAAGTAAAGATTTGTTGAAAAAGATCTATTTGCAACTTGCAAAGAAAGATGCCTTTTTGTCTCGACAACCTAAATGGATCAAAACTGTGGCTTTGGGTTATGCCGATATGAGGTGACAGGACTGACTGCTTTGTCATACCATATTCCGAATTTAGGGATCTAACCAGTCGGTCCAGATCACTTTATTTGTATAGTCTGTCCGACATCATGCTGGTTGGTTAAAGAGACTTTTTGCTTGAATATACTAGTGGACTTGGGTCGTCACAAATCATTCGCCAGTAGCTTAATACCATTTTCGATAATTGTAAAGCATTGCGAATGGTAGCCTTAGGTGCACTTAGATCTGTGTAGAGAATGTGTTTGATTTTAGAGCAAGTTGTTGCTTAAGCGAGCAAGAGCTCATTGAAAATAAAATTTCGATACTTGCAGAAAGGCAAGACTATTTGTATTATCATGTACGCATCTAGGACGTTTCCTAACAAGAAAGGTACATGTTTAGATAGATTAGAATATTCTAGAGTCAGGATGCAAACTTTCTTTCGCTTTGAAAGCAGTTGAAGCACACTAAAATCAGCAAAATACACCTGTCCAAACAGCGAAGTCGCCTTCATATTATCATTTTACCATTGTAACGTACAAATTAATTACACGCACAGAGTGACACCCAATTGCCCAACTGCCTCCGGCAATCATCACAACAACCGATTGTCCATTCTCATTTCCTATGCGACCCCCTGAATTCTATGCAAAGCCGCACTAAGTGCTAGATGCCAGGGATAACAGGGATAACGATAATGATAACAATCAACGCATTTAAAAAGCAATTGTCAGAAGGTTAAAACTCCATACCAGCTACCGGAAGACCATAAACGACACCAAATGTATCCCTTCAGGCTATCATTACCATCACCATCTATCTATCCATCGCCAACCCTAATTGGGTTGCAAAGATGGTTGGCATTTGTTACAGCAAATGATAATCGAAAAATTAGGGGTGCAACCAATCATTTCGGTAGACAACGACTGCACAACACACCCTCGACAATTTAGACAGAGTTTGAGATACTTTCCCGTCATTCCAGCATTCTTGCATACATATAGGTATATGTACGTAACGTACATACATATATACTACCTTTAAGCTGGTGACAGGGGTTGCAGACATTTGTTCTGTTGGTATTTTGGTAAAAATCTATTGTCATGACACTCGCAGAGCAATTACCCTGAGGCGATTTCTTCAATATTTTTTCCAACATACACTTTATACAAGAACGGAACCACAAATTGTTCGAAGGGTGAACTTGTTGGCTGTGTTGGTCCCATAGAAATTTGGACAGATACCATGTGGAAGGGATTTATAGTATTCGAAAAATGTCGGATGTTGTTTTTTGCAAGTTGTCCTTATTGGAGTGTTGTTTTTTTTTTGAATCGGTTTCTTTCAACACTCAAGGGATGAAAGGACAAAATATCGCAAAATCAATTACCGTTAAATAAACGTACCAAAATGTAGTTAAGTTGAATGGATTTACGCATCATTTAAGGGACAAGTGGGGGTTCGTTGAATTTGTTTTCTTGTTTTTTTTTTTCTGTTCCGTTCAAACGGCCTAATTTGGTTCAGAAAATTTTATTTTATTTTATTTTTATTTTAAAATGAGCTTATATGGATTGTGATTGACTGATTGAAGGTGAGGTCGACTCGAACATTCGAAGAATCATATATGAGAGCAGTTTCAGTCGTAATTGCTGGCTTTTTGAAGAATTTTATTGTTTGTCAAGAGAGTTGAAGATTTCTTGAGTTGAACTCAAATCTTTAAATAAGATTCATTTAGTTCCAAATGGCACATGACAATACCATGATTTTGTTGTAAAAAAAATAAAGAATATAAAAATTAGTGTAACAACATTACGGAGGGATTGGGATTCTACTTCACTGAACTTCGAAAATGCACAAGGAACATCCTCGTATAAGATGAATTTAATGCGAAGAGAAAGATGTGCGATCGACGACTGACCGAGGCGAACAAAACTCTTGTCGAAAAGCGTTGGTGAAATAATAAAGTGTTACCAATTCAAAAGTTGTTGGTGAGTTGCCACAGTTATACCCCTCTAGTAATATCGGGATGGGATATCTTAAGCATCGAAAGTGGTTTCTTCTGCTCCACTACAGGTTCATTTAAGATGAATGCAGGCCTTAGCCGCTCCAAGGAAATGTTTGTGGCCTTTTTATTCACCTTGATTTTGTAGAACTTCTCTGTTTTCTCCAAAATCTCAAACGGACCATCGTTTGGTGACATCGAACGAATGCATGACTGCAACTCTGCAATTCTGGAGAACAAAAATCGATTGTTTATTTTTGTGAGGTTTTGGAATTGAGCTTATTCTTGATAGATTTCTCTTGCAAACGTCGATCATTCCCACAGAATCCGAGTTTTTGAAAGAACTCACCGGGCAGTTTGAGTTTGGTCCCAAAAATCATCTCGGCTGGAGTAATATTCCAGGTGCCGCTTTTTACCGCTGAACGAAGGCCTAAGAGGATGATCGACAAGGAATCGCACCGGTTCTCGTTAGCGTAGCATTTGATTGATGCTTTGGGAGTCCTATGCCAACGCTCAATTATCCCGTTTGTCTGCGGATGACATGGTGTTGTTTTGAGATGTCTGATGCCCAGATACTTTGTCAGTTCCTTAAAGATGTTGAATACAAATTGGCGTCCCTGGGCACTCGTGATTCTTCTTTTCGGCACGCCGAAGCAAAAAATCCAGCTTGCAATGAATTCTCGAGCAACCGTATCCGCCGTGATGTTAGATAGAGGCACGGCTTCAGCCCAATGTGAGAAGCGGTCGACCATGGTCAAACAATATCGGTTACCTCGTGAAGGTGGAAGAGGTCCAATAAGATCGATGTTGACGTGTTCGAGACTGGCGTTTTGCGAGGTGTCACAATACAGTGAACTTTTAGCTCTGTGAAGAGGAAATGGTTTGATATTAAGACTTGTTTCAAAAATGTTACCTTCGTCCAAAAGGGTTTGCAGTTCCTCGTCTCGTAGTTGCTGTTGAGCAATGTCTGCGAAGTCAATCTCTGCCAATGACAATGACAATGTATACGAGATAGCCAGTCCGCGACATTGTTTTCTTAGCCGACAATGTGACGAATGTCAGTGCAAAACTGACCGCTCTTTCCTAGACATAAATCTTCTGTGTTAGATACAATGTCTTTGTAGGAAGTTACTGAAACGTCTAATTGACTCCCGATCAATGTTGTCTTGATCAAATCTTTTCTACAACACTCTTACTTAGTAAATAGGTTGGGAAGACAGTCAAGTTAAAGACATATCGTTGCGAACTATTTGGTAACAGAAGTTAAGGTTTACTTTTTCCCAGGTGAAGAGGGCTTACATATTATTCGTTCACACTACATCCAGTATTTTTGTACTCTTAGGCTGAACTCATGCTGGGAAATTAAGGAACTTTTAAGCCTTACCTCATTCTCCGTATGTTCTTCTCATTTCATTTGTTCTTAGAGTTCATAAGGAGGGCTTGTTGTTCTCGCAGCCGCGCCTTCTACACCTTCTACTTCAATAAATGCGCTTGATAAAGAGTGCTTCATCAAAACAGGGGTCAACTCCGATGCTTTACCGTGCTTGATGCTGATTTCACTGAACTTCTCGAGACCTGCTTTGTAGTGTCTAGCAGGTATTGCCGATTGAAATTGCATTCTTACCTTGGGAATAAGAAAAGAAATGTTAGTTCCTCTGATTCTGCGCTTTTCTGTTCTTTAATCAGCAGACAAAGAGTACATATCTTTCAAGATAGTGAGGTGTATCATCATAGCGTATTAGCCCCGGTTTGATTGATGTTTCACCCAATTCCGCCCCTTAGACTTGAGTCAAAGTCTTTCTTTATAGCTCTGTCCCCCCAAGTGCATTGAAACACCTCTGAGGCTCGGGTCTCATCTTCTCTATTCACCGCAGGTTTATAAGTCATGAAACTCCGATTCGTCGCTGTATCTTTTCTTCTGGGCATTATCTGGAGTGGATAGAATCTATAGAATTTTTCTCACAGCATAACCTAGGTTGTTGTCATTATTATTGTCACAATCCATGCTTGTGAGTGATAGAAAGGATCTAGGATGAGTTAGTCAGAGTGATCCTTAGGTAAGCGTACCTGACCAATTGTTAGTCTTTTCTGATGTTGCTGGGAAGGCAAAGCTTTAGGTAACCATCAAAGGCAAAGATTTCTTGATAAACTTGTCAAGATCAGTAATCTTCAAGGGTTAGAGATCTTAAAAGTGCTAACTGCATTTGGATGCATTCTAAAACAGGGCACTTACAAACGAAAAGAGCCACCGATTCATCTATTTGATTTTGGGCCGTATCTAGTCTCAAGTTTCTTACTATTGGCCTGCTGAAATCGATTTTGACGCCTGAGACTGCGTCATTTGTGGGACACTGCTGTCTTTACTTTGGTAAGCTGGCTACTATTAATTCCTAAGTATCCGTAGCTGACTGATAAAAGTTTATGTCATCTGACAGCCCACATTTGAAGTTGATTGAAGCTATACTGATATGGAGCAAGCGGGTCGTTGTCAAGGAGATTTAGGCACTCACAGAGTACAGTATATAAGGATCTTTATAGTTTTGATTATTGTCGTAGTGTACAGACTACTGAATAGTCATTTTATATCTTCAACACCAGCTGTGTTTCTACTACTCATACCATGTTTCATTGTTTGTCTGTGTTGTGTTGGGCACCTCAACCCTGCCAAAGCATATTTTTATTTTTTGATTATTTTTCCTACTGAGAGATTGGTCTTCGTCTAGTCTTAACTGTTTATACAATGTTCACACACTCGTCGTTCTATGCAGCAACGTTTTCTACGATTCTTATGTGGCCGCATATGATTGTTAACATTCATCCTGCTACGCCAGTCTTTGATTTAGGAAAACTTAAGTTATCAAAAGGCGCACCTGAAACGACTCATTGCTAACCCGTACCTTTGAGGAGGTTTACGGATACCTTATCCACCTGTTGGTCCATCCGACGTCAAAATGTCTCTGCTCTTTGGGATGTCTGTGATATCCGGCATCACAACCTGGCTACAACAAGGTTATGGCGTCTGTTAGTGTAATCTTGTTGAGTCATTAGAAGTCTTCCCACACCTCTTATGAATATTAAAATGAAGAAACGACTAATAGCCTTCATCTGTTATCGGAAGTTATATCGAGTAGACTATACTTTCCAACAGTGCCATCAAAGATGCTTTTCCTTCCTAGCGTTGCGTGATATACCTACTCTTCGTAGGTTTTCTCCAGTCGCTGGTATAAGCCGTCGTTGATCTCATTATCATCCTGCTCTGTGTGGGGATCTGCACATATTGGGCTGATGTAAGCTATCCTGATGATTGATGCTACTGTTGATTGAACTGTGTGAATTTATTCGCTGTTGCCGGTTCGTCTTTTTTTAACAAGTTCAGTCATTCCTTGTTGAAAAGACTAGTACCCGGTGGCCATCACGTATAGGTGGAAGGATTTTATATGATATATTGTTAGGATATAGGTATCTGCTATGTGCTAGGCCTACTTTATTTCGAAATTCGTATTTTGATGAAATTTTACAGAGTTTTGCATGACCTAACCATTCGTCGAATTTCGGTACATTAACAGCGACTTAGGGCGGCTTTCCATTGCCTGAGGAAGTTTTCCAGTTTTCTTATGGGATAAGCTGTGGCCAAGGGAAAGCTTCACCTGATGATCCTAGTGTCGGTGTTATAGACTTTCTTCTATAGGTAGTTGCCTCACCATATGTTTGAACCCTTTGACTTAGGAAACATATCGCTTTGAATCTGAGCATCAGTCGATCTATTAGTTTCCTTCACACAGAGAAGGATTTAACTACAGATCTTAAAGCTGCAGTAGTCCTTAGACCTGTAGAATCATCTTAAGTAAATCTGTCCAGCTGGAGTAAGTGATTTTTCTTGAAGTTGCTATACAAGGCTCTTCTCGTAAGACAGAGGCATAGACACACAATCTGTTAAGCTGCCTCTCGTGGTCTAAATGTTTCGCAATTTCATTCCATCTACAAAAGATCTATCTGCCATTGTACAACTATCCAATAAATCTCACACACACCATTTCAACTTGAATCGCCTCCTCAAAGTTCACAACGATAATCCTTAAGAAATGATAAACTAATTCACCACAAATTACTTCATCCAGATTGATCCTTTCAATAAAACAAAAAAAAAATAAATCTCAAATCCTTTGTAAATCTTTTCAAATATTATCACAACTTGTTCAGCCGTATCTACAGAATTTTGATCAGCTACACATCATTATCCTTCGATACTTCCTGTCAATAAAAAAAAAATTGAATCCACCACCAAGAATAAAAAAAGAAAAAACAACAAAAGGGCGAATTTCGATGTAAGAAACCCCCAGGATATGTTCACAGGATACACCAGATACACGGGATACACGGAATACACATGTTGTATGCGTTATTACAGGAGTATTCCAACGGATACCCATTGCACAGCTCGTTTAACCTTAAAAAGGGAAAAACCCGCGTAAATCCGATAATAATGCGGGTAAATATTTGACATTTTAATCCGGATCTCACACAAGAGATTCATCATCAACATTTACCATCATCGTCACCATCCACCGCATCGACATCAACATCTTTGTAGATACTTGTTACTACCGTACAAGTAGATGATGTGTTCATTCATGAAGAAATTCGATTCAATTGATATACCATATGGGTATCTACGAGTTTCATGCATTCAAAACACCACAAAGGCTCAATCCGATAAATGAAAGAAAAGAGAAAAAAGGATAATTGATTACGAGATTGGCAAATTCTAAACTGGACATAGACAATACACAAAGGTATTCGCACAAAAAACAAAAAAAAAAGAAGAAGAGAAGTGCACACGAAGTTTGCTAATAAAAATATGAGTGGGCAGCTCCGAGGCATAATTACGTGGGAATTTCATCGTCCCCTGGATGGAATTGTTATCCTTAAAAAGGAAAACCATACGGATTATCGTTATTGTAATTATTGCTTTTATTATTGTTATTACAACAGACCGCCACTGTATTATTGTTGTGGATTAACCTTTTAGACCACGAAAATAGAAAGAACTCGTATCTATTCATAACATCCAACAGGTACAAATCATTTGAAGGATGTTTACTTAGGTACTTGACTAAGCCAATAAAGGATCTATCTGTAGGACGATGATGAATAATTTTGAATTTATTTTTATAATAAGATGTTGGTGTGAACTTGCTGTTTTGTACCCCACCAGAGAGATAGATTTTCATCCATCGAGTGTTGGTTTAGGATTGGTAAAACTACAAAAAAAGAAGACATTCTCTAACGGCAAGGAAACTCCCATTCACTAAAAAGTCAAAATATTATTTTATGAATTTTCTTCTAATCCTTAATCTCATTGACTCGGGCTTTTTTGAAAGGACGGCTTAAGATTATGTAGATTCGAGAACGTAAGTGTTGGGAGATGTTAAGAGGACTTCAGTTGTTTGTAGATGGGCTTCTCTTGTCTCATATCAGAATGGTGCTACATACTATGATATTGGCGAGAATTGCACAATAATTCCAATATCAGAAAAAGGTTAAAAATTCTGGTTCAACCGTCACTTAATGTACCTACATGGCCTTCACCAGGTTCACTACTTTCGTAAGTGCAACATTACTGCTGCATTTGGAGAATGACCATCGGTTTCACGTCGTTTTTTGACTGAAGACTGGCACAGATGTGAACAATAGTTGGAGATTAAAAGTATCATTGTGGCATTTGCGGAAGCTAGTTACCATTTGCTGATATTCAATAAATGATCTTGCAGATAAGATGAACAAGAAACCGGAAGAAATAATACCAGCACGTCGACTCATTAAACAAGACTGGAACCTACATACTTACTTAGGTGGGACAAGATCTCAACTAATATACCTCTAGCGCGTTCGTGTGCCAGCCGCCCAGTTGTCCAAGGTATCCTTCCACCTACTCGCGAAGTCTATGATAAGTCGTCCTCTACTGTGTTGTCCCTTTGAGTTGGTGGGGAAATCTTTCCGGGTCATGGCGGTCGTGTCCAACGTTACCTATACTGACCACAGGTTATCAAGACTTTTCTAACGAAGTCGGTACACCCCCTACAGTTCGCTGTTGAAACTTTTAATTAATTTCGTATCGATGCAAAAGTTGACCGATAATTACCTTAAAACACTTATTTAAGTGCCTGGGATCATTCTCATTCGCTTTCGTCAATGTCCAAGCCGCTGCATCGTAATCAGGACTGGCACGACACAGTATCCTGTATAAAATCTTGTTGTTGGCAGTCACTACTCAATTGCCTTTTAAGTCCAAAGAAATAGCGATTAGAAAGAGTGATTTCCGTATGATTTTTGCCCTGATATCGATCTTAAAGCGAAACCGAGGTAGGTAAAGTGCTTTATTTCTTCTGCTGCTTTGTTTATCGGTTGTTGACCGCTTAACATATCTTCGCCGCTTCTGTTGCAATAGTCGCAAACGGTCCACTGATCAATCAATCATCAATTTTGTTCCTCCCATTGTCTGCGCATTCGAGTAGCGGACTTAAGGAAGATGTTGCTTTTAAGTTGACTTGCCACAATTCTTTCAAGAACGATGTTGAAAAATTACATGATATTGTATGGCCTTGCTTTAGTCCTTGTCTAGCATTGAAGGTCTTGATTTTGTCGTCACAGATCTTGACGAAGCACCGTGCATACTTCATAGTCACTCTGCGTAGTCGTATGAGCTTGATAGTGATGTCAAGGCTAGACATGACTCTACATAGTTTGCCTTTACAAATGCTGCTCTCCTTTGATGTGGAATTCTTGAGTATTTTCTAGGATCGACTATAATGTGAAAGATTAATCTATGTTGGACTTTCCTGGCTAAAAACCACACAGATAGGTGAATATCAGACCATTTACGGAGGGTCTTAGGCGTTCACATAGTACGGGGACACAATTTTTTACGGGAGACAGGATATTTAAACGATCTCTCTTTTTAGAATCGGACAAATAATCCTGAGGTGTCATAGATCGTCCACTTAGGTTTTAGAGTTGAGTTGATGCATGCTCAATGTCAATCATCACCTGCTGCTTTAAACAGCTAAGCAGTTAAGACATTGTGTAAAGCAGGTTTCTTAGACTTCAGCTTGGAGATTTCAGCTCTGCCACAGGTCGGTAATGTACTACAGTATACTGGGATTTCACAAGCAGTTCCTATAAAAGAAGTTGCTTAAAGCCACGGTTTGAGACCTTTGAACCTGATATGTTGGCCTTAGGTTGACATTTTCTTTTCTAAATTGCTTGGTCTGACGACAACCTTTGCTAAAATCAATGTTTGGTAACACTAGTTCTTGCATAGCAAATTGAAACACCAGATAGACTTCTGTCATTTATAAGAGCCCACTGTGGTATTCGAATCAAAATTTGGCACTTTTATTAGCCTTAGAACTTGTCACATATCTCATGCCGCCGTCGGTGTACTTTTAAGCAAACTGATATATATTTTGGGTGAACTGCAACTCCAATGAGCAGCAGAATCAACTTACACATTTGAGGGATCTAAACAAACTTGACATAGGTCAATGGAGGAGGAATACAAAAATCAAGGGTGAACTGTTGTAGAAATTCAAACGCGGTGAAATTACATGTGTAGATGTATTCAATTAACCTTTTTCCTTCTTTAAGGACATGACCAACTCTATTAAGAATCTTTGCCTGAAACAGAGTAACCAAATGCTGTACAATTTTCGAGCTTTCACCTTACAGAATCCATTTCCGATTGCACCATTCACATCGATAAGAAGGATCAATGTGCTCGTAAATTCGTTGTGTCCTAGATGTCAAACTATTGAATAACTATTGATTTTCGAGTAATCCCGAGGCACATTCGAATTTGTGCAAATCATTTTCCTATAGTTCTAAGGACTGTACTTCTATTGTATCTGAAGGATAATACTTATTTGACAGAGTGCTGGGTAGAGATAAAGAAAAAGTAGAGTATCCTCACTTTCACTTCTACTCCCACATACTGTGTACAGAACATTCTTACTGAACACCATCAGGGTTGAACAAAGATACTTTGATCAATTGCCAGATATTCCTTGAAAATCTCCACCCTTTTGTCAGGTTTTTCTCTTCCCATCACATCCCAGAAACCGGTTTGATCGGCGCTTCACTATCAATGGACTGAGTTTCAACAGCGTATGTTGGACCCATCATTGGAACTTCTCAAGCAGCTCAAGTAACTGCCAAGACCTTGGAAAACGTTGATGTAGTGAGGAATACTGATAGATCCTCATAGCTCGTGATCATCTCAGTAGAATCCAGCGGCAACACCAGTGTCTGTTTTGGGCCCATTCATGTGAAAAACTACTGTTAACTCGATGGATTTTGGGGAGTTTTCGACACATTCTTATTTACTTGAATAGAAAGTGGTGATTGGTCTTGCAAAATTGAAAACGGCGAATTGAGTTTCTGTTGCCACGTGATTGCTTATGTTAGTCTGTCATCGGTGCAGCTAGGAGTTTCAGTAATTTTTAGGATCGCCATAAAATGCATAACAATCTCACTAAACTGAAACAAATTCTGATCAACCTTAAAGTCTCACGTAAATTTTAGTTATTTACGACATGAACCCTGACCACCAATATATGTTACAGATTTTCGTGACGTTTTGTGCTTTCGCACCGTAAAAACTGTCTTTCCGCCGATAAGGCATTCGATTTCACATTTTTGGTATGATCACTGTTCTGACTTTGTCGATGTAACCGCACAGATATAATTCGTCGTTGTATCTTCCCCCCTACTTACCGTCTATGCAGACGGGACCGAAAATCACTCGAAGAATTTTACCCTCAAAGCAGCCAAGAGCACTCTTCTCCATTTTTGACAGCGTCAATCCTTCCGCACCATAGAGCAAAACTAGGAATATTAAGATCTTACATACCATAAGGTCACTTTTTTGTTCGAGGCAGGGCTTTGCTAGTCAATTTCCTTCTTAGACCAAAGAAGCAGTGAATGGCAAGAGTTCTTTCATTTGATCTCAACGCTGAGATTATGTCCTTAATTACTTGAAGGAAGAAAGGCAAGCACTAGATTAAGAACTTGGTTGTTATGCCAGAATCCTGCCTTAAGCCGTGTTCCCCGATCAACTGTATTCTTTAACCGCCTTCTGTAGATGCCTTCTTTCTATCGAGGATTATTCCTAAGCTAACCATCTGATTATATTTTGGAAAACACGTGCCACTCGATAAAAGTGAGGATTCAGCATTGTCCTGGCCAGAATATAGGAACCATGTAAGGATAACTGCGACCGGTTTCTTGTAGTAGTTATCAGCGATGTTCTGCTGGCAACATTTGGTAGCCATTGTAGTAGATCTTTCAAGCTAGCGATGTTTACCTTGTCTCATACAGAGAAAACTTTTTGTTGGGTAGTTACTTGACTTGGAGCAAAGCAAGTCTAAGTTGATATAAGTAGACTATGGCGACTATGTTTCTCGCATTTGCCAACATATTTTTCGGTCACTCCTGCAGCTTTCAGATAGGGAAGCTGCTTGAAAGGAGTCTCTTCCTTACATAATCCTCAGTGTACATTCCATTATCCCATCTAAACACCATCTTCCTTTGGAGAAAATTCATCACAGAGAATCAACCACCATTACGAATGTGTATATGCACCATGCCCACAAATTAACCTTATCACCCGAGCAAATGAAAAGCCCTCGCATCAATGGAACTTCTTTTGAATAATTTTTACACAAATTTGCAGAGGTTTTTTCAGTAAAAAAATAAAAAAAATAAAAGCAAAGCCGGGCAGAACGTAAAGAATTGCAAAAGCAAATTAAGAGCCCATTTCGTCTCATCAACATAAAAGCCTAATAAACATATCCTCATGTTCGTCCGTATCTACCGAGAAGACCTAGCTGCAGGAGTAAACTCTTGTTATGTTGGATGGATGAGTTTTAGAACAACATCCGAAGCACCCTTTGAAGTAGGTGCAATGAAATGATGCACACTGCGCTAAAGGCGAAAGTGCTATTCAAAGCCAACTAACCCGACCATAAGTGCACCTCTAAACCTCTGAGTTATGTCACAAAAAAAAAAATAAAAATCACCCACCACCTAGGGTGTCACTGTAGATACATTGGAACCAACCACTTTCAACTCAACAAATCTAAAGAAGCCACAGCCTTCTTCATTCTTGCTCTGTAATGCAAAATGCCAATAAAATTATCTCTCTCTTAGAGATGTACATAGACACGGTTTGCATATGCAAAGTACGAGTATTCGCATTCGTATTCGTATCTGGTTTCGTTGGCAATTTACCATTCTGCATCTCCTCATGTTGGCTTCCTAATGTTAATTCATGAAGAAATCTTTAAAAAAAAAAAATAAATGCAAAAGCAATCTGACAGGGGAGTCCTCTTTAAGGAAACAAAATATATATGCAATGGTATGAAGGTCTTCTTTAGTCTTTCAGACTTTTAAGTCAGTCTATGTGGTTGCATGGGGAGAGGCTAGTATCTCATGAAATGCGCAAAAACAAATTTTAATTTTAATCGCAATGAAATCTTTAACACAGGCATACTATGATGTGTATGAGTACAGAGACCGAACAGCACTTGAGAGCCCCCAGAGCCCACAGGCTGATGCCGGTCGATTTGGGGGAGTGTACCGCTTTCATTAAAATTATTTTATAAAATGAAAACTCTTCAGGATATAAACAGGAAACCGAAAGACAACGCATTACATGAATGCTTTCAGTAGTAAGTAATGCTCGTCATCATGGAGACGGATGAAAGCATTTAATGGAGATACGAGATGGATTCACTTTGCTTTAAGAGCAAATTGTAGGAGATTCTTTTTTGAAAGCCTTCCAAATAGATGTACGAGTTTGTATCTCCCGCCATAAAGTAATGGAAATTCAAAATTGCGTGTAACAAAATTGTTGAATAATGATAGAGTCTCCTCAGTTATGGCAGACTTTACCATTTAAAACCAGAGCCTTTGCAACTCGTACGATATGATTTGTAGGAAACGATGGTCAGAAGGTCAGAGGGAACAAACATTGTAGTTAACATTCATCCGGAATTATTTTCTAAGCAGACTCCAATGCTTAAACTTTTTGGCTGGTGAGTTCCATTGACATTGTAAAATAGTATTTCCCACCATCTAGTACGCAAAAAATCATTCAATATGTCATATCCTACTATAACAGCATATCTAAGAGATATTTAAGAATCATTGTTGAATATATATAGTGACGAACATGAACAAAAAATACAAACATCGCATGCCACATAATATCAACGAAAAGAAGTAGCCAATCGTGTTTCAATAAATGATCGATTTCTCCACGAATTCCTGGAACTGATGAGCAGAGGTAGACCTTTTATTTTCAAAAGCCCAGCAGCTTACCATGCAAGTCGACATACGAATTTGAATTCTATAAATGTATCACAACCATTCGGTGCTGGTGGTAATGCTCTAGTAAAAATCCGGCCAATCATGTGGTAGAATATACATAGCATTGATCCAAGGTGGATCTGTTTTATTGACACTCCGACATTTCACTGTTTTTGATCAGATTCCCAAGTTTTAGAGGACAGTTTAAGACCAGACATTTCCATTTTAACAGGATGTCAATCCTATAGAGTGGGATCTCCTTGTTGTTAGACGTAAATTCGTTATTTTGTTTGAGCTTTTCGTCTGCGAGCAAGTTCAGCATATTCATTTTACTTTACACAATTCATCTAACGTCACTGAACTGCTCAGTCCTGTTGTTCTTCTGAACAATTAAGGAAGACCAAAGGTACCGACTGAAAGACATTTTCTGTGGGTATTGGATCTGTACAGAGTTAATTTTGAGCCTATCATTTTACACCATCAGTACCGGTACAACTTTGGTAAGACAAACCACCTGAGACCCCGTTTTCACGAAAGCATTTAAGCATAGAAATCCAACAAAATTTCCTCGTCTGCTTAAGTTCCACAGAAGTTAGAATCATTAAGCAGAAGCATAGTTTACCACTCACAAGACCTACTCAGTAGATTTTTGCTGCTGGGTGTGAGAACCAGAATGAAGCTATAATATCGTTCTATTGGCCCACATCTTGGAGATTTATTTTAGATGCATTTGTGAGAACTCAACTAGAGGTTATTACTGGGATTACAAGAAGTCTTGATACAAGTTGAATTTCCTCTGAGACTCAGGTTCAAAGACATCATTGTCTCAAGGAACCGACCGTAACCTGACGGCCAAACAAGACAGTGAGTTTAAAATTCTGGCTATTCTTAGAAAAGCCTTCTAGAAGACTCTTCGGTGTCTAAAAGTGCTTTTCCTTGTTGCCCGTTTAGACTCCGATCAGTGTTAGTCGCGGCAGACGGAGCTCTCTTGACTTTTGCTTAAGTTAATGAAGTTATTTTAATCGGTTAGCCATCTATTGGTAATTTTTTGAAAAAAGATATAAAACAAACACCTTTCAACATTTCTCGAAGATTGTTGCATTATTGAAAAGAGTTAAGCTTTCTTAAATGCGAAATATTATTTTATTCAAATGACAGCCTCAATTGTTCAATACATTTCCAATAGTTCGGCCCCTATTTTACGAAAAACTTGACTAATATTGTTTTTGAGTGCCGAAATATAGGTTGCAGCCCCTTGAACAAAAGTCTACACAGTCTACATGCATCGAATAGCAGCTCTTTGGCAGTCAAGCAGCATCACCTAAAAACGACCGGTTGTAAGATGACATGGTTGGCACGTAACCACATCTTGCTAAAACCATAGCTCGGCCAAATCCAAATCAGCTATCATTCCTCTGTAGCGCTCTTCATTGGCTATAATGCTTCTTCCAATGTCATTTTCGAAGTAAAATGGGCTAAAAATGTGACATTCCAAGAAGCACACCAAATAGTTACTCGTTCAGTATTGCATAAGCTTCTTTATGACGGATGACTATGTGCGGATTTTTCGAGCCCCAAATACGGCGATTTTGTCGGTTTACGTAGCCACCGAGATGCACCTGGGCCTCACCCGAAAAGATGATTATTTGAGAAAAATAGACTTCGATTTCGAGCTGTTCTATGGCGTAAAGAGAGAAGCGATAACGAAGCGAGTGTCTTCAATTTCTGAATCAGTTGAACCTTGTAATTTGAGATAATTATGAAAAATGTTCCTCAGCCTAGTGCAACTGATGTTCAGTTGCTGAGATCTTGTATGAATTCAATAGTCAAAGTATTGGCCATAGTTAGCAACCACTTTTTCCCATATTTATTGCAATTAATGGATTCCGCGCCAATGCCAGTGCTCCTGTATTGAGGCCATCAATTTATTAAGCCAATTTTTCGTTTCTTCCTAAGAAGTTTTCCGAAAGTGCATGCTGCATCGATCGAAACAAGTAGTAATCAGATGGGACCAAGTCTGGCTGGGGGAGAACTTCTCAATTAATGTTTGCCTAATAGTTTTTTTACTTGATTTTTGGATGAGCACTTTTATGATGAAAAATATCTATCTTTGGGCATATTTAACTAGTTTTTGCTTCAAAATTCGATTCAATTTCAACAGTTGTGGGCGGTAGCAGTAATCGTATCCTCGATTTTAGCAGTTCGTACTACAGCATCGCCTTCGGATTCCACCAAACGAACAGCATAACCTTCTTTCCGTGAATATTGCGTACTGGTTGCTAGGTTGATGGTTGATCATCTACCTCATGATTTTTTGTGCTTGAGATTGTCAAAGTAGATCCTCTTGGCATCGCCAGTTAGAATTCGATGCAAAAACATTTTCTTTTGTGCGGATCAAGCAACATTTCTGAAGTGGTTTTTCGCCTTTCGATGTTTTTTTTCTTTCAGTGGATATGGAAACTATTTGACTTCTTTTTGGATCTTTTCTACGTATAGAAAAAAATCGTACGAATAACTTACAATACGAGCTGCTCTGGTGTTTGAGTCAAGTCTTTTTCTAATTTTTACAACTTCATGAAAGTGTCACTCCACCCAGATCGACACTATATATCATATCTTACATCCATACTTAATATTGCCTTGTTAATATCTAACTTGTGAACTGACACCGAACTTATACATAGGTATAAGGAATTTCTGAAAAAATAATCTAGTCTTATCTAAATCTACGTGTAATAGTAATCTGAAACCTCAGCACTGAATCAGGGCATAGCTTGGTAGTAGCTAAGATTCGAATACGAATATTAACAGCAATGAAAACTAAGGAAATATTCACTCAAAATACCGCACTAAGGATCAAGTGCGCAGGAACAGTGGCAATGCTGTGAATAGACCATTAGAAGTGTCACTTTGATAAGGTAACCACAAGTAAGAAGCCCGTATTTTATTATAAATACCGTGAGTATCGTGTATTTGGATATACTCGTAGATTAATAACGAACATTGCGTTGAGGGCTTCTATTGACATGTAAATTGTGTGTTTTTTTAAGTTAGCACTAACTTTAGACATTTATATCTGTCAATCCAATTGTCAGATTGCAAACTGTCAGTGTCACTTTTTTGTCAGCAGTCTTTGCAATTTGTAGAGATGACATACACGCTTCAAAATTGATGAAATTTAATTCAAAAATAATGGTTTTGTGCGCCAAATTTAAAGAGAACTTGTACCTTACTACACCCGATAGTATTGATCTTCTGCGACCGTCATTCGCAGTATTGTTGGAAGTTTTCGCACAATATTGTCTTTGCAAGATGTCGTGGTAAGAGCCGCGTAAGAGGCAATATTGCATACGTTCAGGAGAGTGTTAAGGAAGATCCAAATTTAGCGATTCGACGTCGTTCACGACAGCTTGGCTTTTGTCCGTTCAATTTATGGAAAATTCTACTCAAGAATCTTAGTTTCAACATTTTCAATATTCAGCTCGTGCATAAATTGAAGCCGATTGACGGTCGCTTGCGACGAATTTTCGGTAAATGGGCTCAAAATCAACTGGCATGGGATCCGCTGATTTATCGAAAGATTGTGATTAGCGATAGGGCTCATTTTTGGCTCAACGGGCATGTGAATAAGCAAAATTGCCAGATTTGGACCGAAAATAACCCACATTAGGTTATTTAAATGCCATTAGATCCCGATAAATGCACAGTTTGGTGCGGTCTGTAGGCTGGTGGAGTCATCGAACCATATTTTGTCAAATATATAGCTAATCAGCGTGTTATGATCAAGAGTATTCACTCTAGAGCCATGATTAATGATTTTTTCTTTCGAAGTTAGTAGTGCTTCAAAAAAAAAAAAAACACCCTTTACAAGCAAAGGACAGAAGTCGAATGTAAATCCTTCCAATGGAGGGAGGGTGCTATTTTAGGAATGAGATTTTGAATTTCTACCAGAAGTTGACTTGTTAAGCCAAAAAAGCCTGGACGGATTACCATGGGAACATTGTCTATCAACATAATGCAACGCACTATCGAGACTGAATGAAGACCGCGAGTTTTTCAAAGCTGGGAGGAACGATTAAGCTTTTGTGTAAAATCTTGCCAAAAAAGTGTATGCTGGTTGCATCGCTACTTCAAAAATGTAAGCAGAAATATCCGCGAATTTTTGAATATTAAGAAAATCATAGACATAGTTGCGCAACTTTTTTTTATAAATTATTCGAAAGCCTTTGTACCATCTATATTATTCATAAATGGTTTCAGATGCCCACAAGATATGTTAGAAAAAATCTTTAAGGTGATGATCTTCATATTCACCTTTGCAGGCTTCTTTTCTGGTTTCGTAACCCTGCCAGGAGTATTTTATTCTCTAATAAAACTTTCAAAATTCTTGCAATAAGATTCCTTCATTTCCTCGATCCTGACCTTCTTAGGTTCTTTACTTTTTTTTCTCCAAGCTGAGGAGTAGCTCCTGTCATTCGATGCCCTACTACATGTATCTTTAAACCAGCGATTTATTGGTAAAGGTGGTTTAAATGCAATTAGCATTGATGATCGATGGTTTGTGTAGGTATGGGAGCTACAATAGGATTTTGAGAGACTTTGAGCAAAAACTGTCACACGAAGATGCTGGCTTTTTTAGTTCCACGTAACTCTGTGTTCTTGTGGTATTCGTACCCCAACTGCAATGCCTCAATGACATGAGCCTTGAGCTATCGATACAATTTTATTAATGCGGAATGAAGGCAGGTGCATATATTATTTAAAATTCGTTTCAGCAATAATGAGTACGGTCTCGATCAAAACTTTCTTTCTATCCAAGTCGAAGATGAGAATATTTTCATCTGAACACTACAATAGAACCGGGTACCTAAATAACCTTAAAGTCTTGTGAGACGCAGAGACATCTTTGAATCAACTCTTTTTGACTTACAATAAATAGAAAAATTAAAACTAACTCCATGCAGGAGCAGGTATGTGTATACGAGTACTAGATCTTAATAGATCTGTTCAGAATGCGTGTAAGTATTCATTCCGTAAATGCTCCCAGCGGCCTCTGAATCTTGATAAAATTGTTTAAAAGTCTTTGCCTAAACAAGGAACCATTTCTGCTTGAGGAATTTTAAGAGGTGATATTTTCATTTCAAGGATTTCCCTAATTTACGTTGCAATTATAAGAAAATATTTGACGAAGAAAAAGCAGTTAATTCTCTCGAGTTCAGGACACTTAAATAACACCTTAACACTGTCACATGGGAGTATTAAATGCCAATGTAAAGGCTTCCTACCTAAGTTCCCCTCCTTCGAAACTACACATACTGTACATTATTTCAATAACAACAGCAGCTTTGCCATTTTATTTAAATAAATAACAGTACGCACACCCTGTAGACCATATACACATGTGTGTACCTTCATATGTACATATAGCCATACAGAATAATAATTATAAGATCGGGCAGATGTTTGAGAGAGTGCAAAACCACTTCAAATTTTATTGTTGTTCAGCCCATTTTCGTGCCCCTTTCTGCGAGTATGGCATGTCGTACAAATCGTCATGTAGCGCACCAGGTTTTGATAGGACGCAGCATCTGACATTTTTCTAAAAGTAAAAATAAAAATTCATACAAAACCCGGTAGCCAAAATCACAACTCGACGACCAGATTCATTTTCCACCAGCAATACCAGCAGGAGCAAGAACAGAAAACCATTGAGAGGGGTTCATAAAAAAAGGTAACGCACACCAAAATTCATTTCGTATAGAAGGTCCGCGATTTCAAGTGGCTGCTATTCGCCCCTTGCTTCTAATAACAGAAAAAAAAAGAAATTTATAAAAAAAAGTACATAAACTCCAGGACCATATCCGTACGAGTATCTACACATAGGTAGCACACAGTTGGCTCAATTTCTAGTTTTGTTTTAGGGTAGAAAAGAAGTGAGAGATTTTTTAAAAAAAATGAAATGGTCGCCTTAACAGCGTCTGTGTCCGGGGGCACAGGTTTTTGTTTTTTGTTACTTGAAACACACCAAAAACCTTTCCGCTCGTTTACGTTGAATCCAAAATAAAAACTACTCGTACAATGCTACCCCTAGCATATAGTAGTGGCGCGGGATTTAATCTAAATCGTGAAACCATTTGTCAAGCGCTAAATTTATGTGTGCTCCACTTAATTTACAGCTGCTAAATATGACACAACATCCGATTTAATCATCGTCAACTGAATGACGGCCAAGAGTATGAAAAGTTCTGACCACACGGTTGAGCATTTTCTCCCGCCCCGCATCCTCTAAAAAATAAAATATAAAAATAAATGCATAATTCACATTCAGCCTTTAAGATACAGTCGAGTCAAAAAGTGCAAAGATTTTCCAGTTTTATATTGATTCTAGTTTTGATTTGTCTTACCTCTACTCTTGGATCTTTTGACGAAACATAGGAGTGCAAAAGAAAGTGGAGCTACTAAGTGAAGTGTAAGAGAGTCGTGGGCATATACGGGTAAGTGAAGAATTGTCTCTCTTTTACCTTGTAGTCCATGCATCTTCTACAGAAGTCGTTTATAAAAACCCTAAGCTTTTTTGCATTCTTGCCTATAAGACAGTGTCCAGTGATGACACTTATGCTAGCGCTTAGAAAGATCAAACTCTTAGAGTGATTCAGATCCAGTTGTGGACAGATTTGCTTCGCCACTAGATATGTTGACCCAACAGTCCGTGTAAGGTTTGTTCTTCTTATAGCACCCAGCATTGGTTATAGTTTGCAAGTCGCAATTGGTGAACTGATAAAATGTTTTTTGAGGAGTGACTGGTTGAGTTGACTGGTTCCAATTTGTAGTTCATCGGTCCTACAATTCCTTTGAATACCTCTGTTACCCAGAGCCCAATAAAGGTGAATGTTCAACCAACCACTCCATCATCTCCATGAGCGACAAGCGGCATTCAAGCACGGTTTTAGAATTCAATTTTGTGAGACTGAGTCTCACTGCTACAGTGATTTGAAAGGCGGAAGGAAAGGCTTAAATTAAGTCACTAATCCCTCTATCAGTTCTGGACCCATCCATATAGAATTGAAATGGGTCGACTCGTTATCCATGAAAGCATCTTCCACCCAGAAAGATCTAGAGGGCATGCTTACATAAAAGCCTCTGTTAAAGAATGTTGGGGTATAATTTAGTCAATGTACTCAGGAAGCATTTCTAAGGTATTGGGGGTATAAGCGGAACCAAATAGTTAATTTGTCCACTGTGTAGTCGCTTCTAGTAGAATAGACGCATAAGCAGTCACTTGCCTGCTGAAAATATCGAGGGGTGTCAAGTGAACCAGAATAGTTTGTGTCCCAAAGGAAGTAATAAGTTAGGCTTTGCATATGCAGAGGGCTGCTAGTTTAAGCTTTGCTTACTTTGCTTCAGCTAATTCCAAGTTCGAAGTCAAGTCCGGCGGTCCAGTAGACAGCCACCTTGTAGTTGAATATTTGTCTTATAACAACAATTCTTTGACCCCTAAGTCGTGACGTACCTCTGCCTACATCTTCACCCAGTGGAATTACCATTAGACTGATCAAATCCCCACGTGAGTTATCTACAATACCTTCAGAGTTCACAGTGCAGTTGTGATTGAAGATGAGTTAACCTTATAAAAGGTCTATGTCCAGGAAAACGACCATTGGGTACTCTCTATAATGTAGGGATCGTTCAATGTGGCTAGCCATTGAATCTAGAGCCCCTTCCACCGACTTTTTTTTTTACAGTAGGCATGTTGTGCCGTCGACAAAAGTTGTGGATCAAGTCTAGGACGTATATCGATATCGATCGGTCTGCCTACAGTTTTCACAACGAAAGATGATGGATTTTTTAGTTCCAAGGGACCTCTTGTGACATGAGTCGCATATAAGCAAGTCCCATCAAGTAAAGGATCGAACGTCCGATAAAAAAAGACCTCAAAGCGTGTTGTCATTTTTAACAGGTCAGGTATAGTTTGGCATCGTGAACAGATGAGTTTGCAAAACGTATAGAAGATTACATAAGTGTTTATCCTTCAAAATCGACCAACTTGGCTCACCTCTCGTCGTGGTGTAGAGTAAACCACTTTTGTAAAATAAACTCTACATCATGCACGTACAGCTGCTGTGAATGAAATTGTGTCGGATGATCTGAAATCGGTGTAGATCGCAACAACTAAGCATCGATGCGTTCACTACGAGATCCAACTGATGCAAAAGTAAAACTAAGAGACCATGGCTTGAAAATTGGGTTCTTGAACAGCTTGACGTGGATCTTCATCTTTAATCAGAAATCAAACTTACTAACAGGACTCACTTTTGGCTCAATTTCACCCACAAAAGTGCACTGTTTGATGCCTGATCTTGACACTGCCGGAAGCATCGGTTAAGGTAGGAGCTTGCTTGACTATTTCTTTCAAAGATATGTAAGTGATTCCAAAAGGATGTTGCTTCCTTTCATGCTGCTATGACACCATTGACTTATTGAAGATTGATTTGATGACACCACGGAATAGGCCATAGACTCCTTGCGAAAGCGTTGGAGTATGCTGGATTGACCGAAGACTACTCAAATTCAATTCTTTCTGACTGATTCAACAAAGTGGTGTCTGGTTTAGAACTAGATAGTAAGCCGAGCAGTTTTGGCCTCTATTACCTCCTCCCTTGGTATGTTGCCTTATCTCTGTTTTGTCCAGAATTCCAATTGTGATCACGCTCAAATTGCTTAGTTTCCTGCGATTGTACGAATCTCACAGATTTTAATGATAAATATTGAAAAATTACTTAGGATGACTTTTCCCACCCTCTATACCTGGTCAACACTGTCATACGAGTATAATACAAAAAAAAAAACAACAACATCCCCTTCAAAGTTAGACACACGACTCAAATATTCACAAGAGTCTTTACAAAGCCTGCTTGACTTTACTGATGACAAGTGTGAATGTCGCGTAGGCCTTTCTGTCGGCGGCGGCGGTGTCGTGTCAGTGGCAGTCGTTTCATATGAACATTGCGTGTAGTCTCAAGTCTCACATGTTTTCGCGCCCTCATGCTCTATGCTCTACTGGAACGACACTTTGTCACCGTTCAATTGGATAATCGTGTTTTGAGCCTGAGTAAATGGTAAGTCAGAGAGGTGTAGAAATTTGTAGGGGATTTCTAGGGAACTGACATTTGGGGTCGACTTTGGTCTAGATGCTTTGAAACGTGTACACCTCCTCCACCAACAGACTGGTCTGACTGTCAGTATTCTATTATTTGTAATTTTTGTATTATTCTCGATGGTAAATAGTGTTCCGGAACGTTTTCTTGTTTTGTTTTTCTATTTTTTTTTTTTTATATTGTTGTCCTCGCGCGCCTTATTTGCAATTTGTTGTGAATGAAATGAAAGTGATGTTTCTACTGTTGCTGCTGTACAATTTGATTTGTTGTTGGTAGTTGGTTGTTGTTGTGCCGGCTGTGCTCTGTAGTCTTCAAAATGATTGACGTTAAAATCCACTTAAGAGCCTTTTTCATTTGAATGATGATGGGGCGAAATAATCAAATTATAAATTAACACGATGAAAGGCCAGAAGAGGTAAACGAATCAACGAAAATGTGTGCTGTATTCGTACTTCAGATACGCACTTCAGGTTGAGATTCGTTTCGTTTTTTTTTTTCGAATTTTCAATTGCCGACACGAGCTGAAAGTAGAATACTATACTTACTTGGTGGAGATTTGTAATTTTTTTTTGGAAATTTCATAAGAATTTGTCTAGTCTGATTCAGGAGGAGACAGAAGACTCGATTTGGATGGAATTTTTCTGTATACAGATGAGTAGGTCTGGTCGTGAGACACAAGTGAGAAAGTTCGGATATCTGGCAGAATGGTGAAATTATTCTTGGCTCTCCGATGTGGTAGCTCCAGTAAATTCTCTTTCAATCTGAAACTGCAGTTTCGCCTGAAAAATGTCTACTGTGGGTTGATGGAAACTTTGATCTAAACAGCAACAACAGATAGGATTCTGTGATATACGTCGACTAAATGGTCTAGACCAAAGCTTGAAAGTCTCTACTGCTGCAGTCCTTGAGAAGGGACACGGAATTTGGCACAGTATCGCTCAGCCATTCAATGAATGATCCTTTTCCCCCATCGTAGTGGGAACAAAAACGTTCTTTCCTTTGGCTAGCTCCTACAGTTGTCGGTAGATTTTACTATCTGAACCTTCAGGACCTTTGCTACTTTTCGGTTCACTCCAATTATCGTTCACTTGGAATTCAGTAGGTTGCAGCAACTGTTAAAGTTCAACCTTATCCCTAGGAAATACAATCAATGTATTCGTATTTGACTGGTCAAATCGATATCGATCCACTGGAACTGCAACTATTTTAGGTTGGTGCTGTCCA
This sequence comes from Volucella inflata, assembly GCA_928272305.1. Lineage (NCBI taxonomy): Eukaryota > Metazoa > Arthropoda > Insecta > Diptera > Syrphidae > Volucella > Volucella inflata. The sequence goes on from OV743716.1 coordinate 158,543,355, forward strand.
TCAGGTGACAGCGAGGAATGGATAGATTTCAGTTTGTGGCTTCAACTGACCTATTTCATTTGATATCAATACTGAAAGAGTGTAGATTTAACCACTTTTGCTTTTGGTTGCACATGCAGTTATTCTACATCATGAGCTCTTAGACATTGGACATTCAAAGTCAGGTTCTTCCGGATCCTTTTCAAGTTTTTTGTCTTTCAGTGCCAAGCAGTCAAAAGCAGCACTCTGACTAACTAACTTGAAGTTTAAAAGTAACAAGCTGAGGCCCTCCACCGTTCTTTTACAATTTCAGTTCATTCCTTAGAATTTGTCGTAGAAAAATCCATCAGAGTAATTGGAATCGAAATACCTAGCAACTTGTGGGTAATGTCCTAAGTCGGCTAATGGTTGTAGAAGTACAAGTACATATACGAGTATATACCCAATAAGGATCCTTAATGGATCCACCAGAGGCGAGAAAATGTCACAGGCGGATTATCGCCAATTCGAGTACTTTAATCCTTTCGTCGACAGTATTCAGCTGTTTAACGTCTATTTACTCAGGGTGTTTCTGTTGTTGCTTCATCTACACTCTCCCCAGAAAGCTTTTCGCTAAACAGAGGGAAACCATTTAATCTTACCAAAGCCTGAGAGTTGGAATTGCTTCTTGCAATCTTTGCCTGAAATTTCATTTGTAGTAGATTTTCGCTATAAGAACTAAGACGATATGACTCTGCAGGAGGGAAGCAAATCAAGCGATACTTCCATTCACCAAATTTCATCTTCCTTACTCAGACCATAAGAACCAATATGACAATGCGGCTGAGACTATTTAGACTTCTGTTCCAGTTCCTTGCCCATAAATTTAGGTCAGGTGCTCTTAATTTTAGTCGATGGAATAAATACTCTGCTCTGCTTCATCGATATCGTTTGAAGTAGAAATAACAATTCTTGAGCAAATGGTAATTCCACATACCGCGATCATCGGTAGTAACCTCCCCATAATTTTATTTTTTTTTGTTTTGGTGGGTAGGTGTGAAAATCTTCATAGACACTATGAACCCGCTGCTCATAGTAGAGTGAGATTCTTACTACCTAAAAACACGCCTCCCTTCTAAACGACTACAACTAAGTTACCTTATCAAGTAGTTTCCGTTTTAAATAACGTTCCCGTGGGGCAGGTAGCTTTCCAGCAAGAGCACCTACTAGTACTGCTATTATATGCGGATAGTCCTTATATCACCAGAAAGAATGGTCTCATTCTTTTCTTTGTAATCGACGCACTTAGTTTGTCTCGTCCAGAATTTGGAGTATTTTATAATTACAATGACCATGAAGACGAATACGGAGTTTGCGAGCAAAGTTCATTATTTCGTCATCGACGGTAACTATTCCTAAGTCTCTATGGATATCACTGTTTCCGGTATACCATGGGGCGTTCACGATTTGTCTTAGAACTTTGTTTTGATAGCCTTGGAGAACATTTCGATTGCTTGGTTTAGTACAACCCCAAAGTTGTATACCGTACGTCCAAACACGTTTAAGCACTTGCTTATAGATGAGCAGTTTGTTATGAATGCTTAACTTGGAATGTCTTCCTAGTATCCAGTACATTTGTCTGAATTTATTCTCAAGTTCATCACGTTTCTTCCTAACATGCGGCTTTCATTTCAGTTTTACACCTAATGTCATTCCTAGATACTTTGCTTCATTTGCATATGGTAATTATACCCAGTAAATGAAAATCAACATGAGTAGATTTGGTCTCGTTGAGAACAATTCGCCATAACTTTGTCCATTCGTAGATTTTATCCAACGCCGTTTGTAGCTTTCCAGTGGCTAACTCGACTGAAGTATCTGTAGATAGTATCTCCATGCGGTCCGCTAACATGGCTACTATGGTACCTGATTCTTCCGGTATATCTCGAGTATAGAGTAAAAACAATACCGGGCCAAGTACACTTCTTTGCGGAACTCCAGTAGGGATATCTTTAAATTCTGAGTATTCGGTGCCATGTTTAACACGAAAAATTCTATTTTCCAGGCATGATTTCAGAATCGTATGCAGCTCTCTCGGAAGAACCTGACTTAGCTTAAAATTGAAGCCTTCGTGCCATACCTTATCGAAGGCTTGAGACACGTTAAGAAACACGCTAGAACATATCTTTTTCCCCTCTAAGGCTTTCTCAATTTCATTCGTAATTCAATGGTCAAAACCTGGTCAATTGTGGAGTGCTTAGTTCCAAAACCGAATTGATGTTCAGTTTTTCAAATATTTTAGATATTATCGGCAGAAGCGATATCGGTCTGTAGGAATTTTTTTCATTTAGAGATTTGCCTGGTTTCGGGACCATTATAACTTTGGCAACTTTCCATTGGCTTGGAACGTTTAATAATCTTAGCGCGCGCCATTTAAAAGTTGGTGCAGTTTGATCAGGGCTTTCTTTGGTAACTCCTCGAAAATTTGACCAGTTATTAAATCATAGCCAGGGGCTTTGTTATTTTTCAATTTTTTAATTGCTTGGTTAAGTTTTCGTAGCGACACTGTTTTTACCCTAAAATTGTCCGGTGCCGTAATTATATTTTTAGAAACTCCTGTTAACACCTGTACATCAAAAGGCTTAAACGTTTCTTCTAGGTGCTCGGCAAATAGATCCGCCTTCTCTTTATCTCCTTTTGCCCATTCGCCATTATTTTCTTCTTTTGGGAGGAAATTGCATTTGAAAATTTCAATGGCTTTCCAGATGAAGTAATTTGAACTTCTTTCGGCAGTCAGACCTTCGAGATACGAGGGCGAGTCAATAAGTCCGTGACTTTTTGAATTTCTGACCTCTTTACTGAAACAGCAACAATGCTCCTGTCAACAGGCATCTGTCAGTTGACTCCTGTCAAAATTTAAACTTGCTGCGTCAGTAAGTTTGTGTTTGACAGCTATTTTTATCAGACTACTCACTAATTTGAGGAGAAAATGGAAAAAAGTGAATTTCGTGTGCTTATTAAGCATTATTTCTTGCGAAAAAAAACCATTACCGAGACCAAGGCTAAGCTTGATAAATACTATGGGGACTCTGCACCATCGATTTCAATGGTAAAAAAGTGGTTTACTGAATTTCGTTGTGGCCGTACAAGCACTGAAGATGCCGAACGTCCTGGACGCCCAGTTGAGGTCTCTACACCCGAAACAATCGAAAAAATTCACGATATGGTGTTGGCCGACCGAAGATTGAAAGTGCGAGAGATTGTGGAAGCCGTAGGGATCTCGCATGGCTCAGTGGTTTCAATTTTGAATGATCACTTGGGCATGAGAAAGCTTTCCGCAAGATGGGTGCCGCGTTTGCTCACAGTCGACCACAAACACATGTGCAGTTGCCATGGCAAAAATCCATGAATTGGGCTATGAATTGCTCCCTAATCCACCCTATTCTCCAGATTTGGCTCCGAGCGACTACTTCTTGTTCCCAAACCTGAAGAAATGGCTTGGTGGAAAAAGATTTGACTCCAATGTTGAAGTCATCTCGCAAACAAAGGCCTATTTTGAGGACCTCGACAAATCATTTTTTTTGGAAGGGATAAAAAAATTGGAGAAGCGTTGGACAAAGTGTATAGAGCTCAAGGGAGACTACGTTGAAAAATAAAATTGTTTTTTTATCAAAAAATCTGTGTTTTAATCCAAAAGTCACGGACTTATTGACCCGCCTTCGTATGTAGAGATATTCCGATTTTCGTTATCTCGTATTGTTTCTTTCAATTTGTTGCATAAGTGGTTTAAGTATGTTTTATGCTGGGGAGCACGGGGTTGTTGCCATCTTTTGCGCGCTCTCCTCTTTTCTCTCACCAGATCTTTTATTTCAGGCGGATATTTTATTTCACAACTCACTTCCTTTTTTCTCCTAGTTGGAGTGTTGTTCCAGGCAGCGTTCTGCAGGACTTTTATGGATTTGCCGACTTCGTCTTCTATTTCTGAAGGATGCTCCGAAACAGTGTCCATAATCTTGAATCTATTTTCCAAATCGATTTTGTCCCAGCAATACAGTCTCCATTGTTCAATAATGAATTCGAATGAGGCTTCATTGAGATTTCGTAGAAGAATGTTTAATCTCTGCTGATCGCAGGTGAAGGGAAGGGGCGGTGATAATCGTTAGCTTACCCTCATCTATTTTAAAATCTTAACAAAGCAAGTCCTAGGTGCAGGAAAAGTTGTTTCGGCTTCGTATTGTGGGACGACAGAGTTGATCGAATTTTTCCAACAACCAAGTCATTCTTTAGAAGCAGTTGGGAGAATTAGTTGCGCATTTGCTAGGAAGCTTTTCCACTGAACAAACGCATAGGTTAGAATCGGTTTGCAATAGCGTGCAATTGCCGAGGATGCATCTTGGTGGCAGGTCCATGTCTCATGTCCTTCTTCTTATCCTTTTATTAATCCTTTCCTCGTTATACGAACTTATGCGTAACGAGTTTCCCATTTTTACTGCATCGCTGCTGCTCCGCTTATGGGGTTGGCTAATGTCGCAGACCGCAGAACGCGTCTACATAATGCTCGGTCCTGGATCGCTTCAGTGGTAAGCCCCAGGCGTTGTTGCGCATTTGCCATCTGAGAAATCCAGGAATTCTTTTTCGGAATTCTTTTGAACGTAGTTGATGGTGCCTTTTTAACCGGATTTTCCGCAAATCTTCTTTGAACGTGGCAATACCAGCTTATTCTATTCGCCTCAAGCTGTTCGGTTACCGAATTCTTTATATGTAGACTTCCTCTTATATGCAATCGCGTTTAGTGACTCCACTAGACATCCTTAACATTTTCATTTCCGCTGCCGTCATTTTGTTTTTAAACGCATCGTACATTGTTCAGCACTGTGAACCGTATATAAGCGCTGGTCTAACAACCGTGGTGTAGAGTTTCCCCTTTAATTTAAGTGGAAATTTTCGGTCGCAAAAGATTCCCGAATTTTCCCGCCATTTCATCCATCCCACACTCACTCTGTGGTTTACGTCGTCGTCACATTTCGCTTCCATGTTAACGATAGATCCTAAGTACTTAAAGATAGTGCTTTTCGGAAGAACTATTCCGTCTAACATTATATCCGGAACAGGTCGCAACGGATGCGCAATGGGGCACGTCAAATGCTCCGTCTTTGAACGACTTATTTTAAACCGGTTTCTCTCTAGCGCATTTCTCCATGAATCTTAGGCGTTATCTCTAAGTATAACTGCGTCGTCAGCGAAGAGAATTGGCGTTACATTTGCTTCGCGCATGCAGTCTTTTAAAAGATAGTCGAATACTACGTTAAAGAGGAAAGGGCTAAGTACGCTTCCTTGATGCACTCCAACATTAACTAGAAATTCTCTCGTTAGTCCAGCAGAGCTTTTAATCGCAGTTTTCACGTTTTCATTCATGTCTTGTATTATTGCAATATACGTCCCTGTTGAGAATTTAGCGCGGCCCCATATGAGATCGCTAGGCACTCGATCGAATGCTTTCTCGAGGTCGATAAATACCATGTGTAAATATTTAGACGAATCTCGGTGCTCTTCCATTATTATTCGTAGACTTTGGATAGCGTCCACCGTCGATCTTCCTTCAACAAATCCACACTGGCTATTGTCGAGCTTTATTATTTGCCGATTTTCATTGTGTGTGACATAAGCTTGATTGAACGGTAGTTGTTGCATTCTCGAGATAATGGAACCAAGAAGCTACTTCTCCATTGATTCGGCATAGGTTGTCCACATTTTAATTTATTTAAAAGTTTCGATAGCCAAACGCTGCCGATCCCCTCCATCATCGACCAAAACTCTGATGGAATGCTGTCTGGTCCCGCCGCTTTCCTCCGCTTCATTTTTCCGATTGCTATACTTATTTCTTCGATTGAAAAGTCCGAAACTTCCTCCTCGAATAGACCAGCTGTCGGAACGATATGACGTGGAAACTGTTTGCTAAGCAACTCCTTGCAGTGTTCAAGCCACCGGTCACAAATTTCCTTTTCATTTGTTAATAAGCGACCGTCTACATTTTTTATGTATTTCGGCGAGTTTATTTCCATCGAATTTTTTCGCCTCTGTGCAGCGAGCTTAAAAATATTTGCCGCTTTAGTATTGTACAAGGTTTGAACTTCTTGGATAGCTTGTCTTCTATCCGCAGATCATGAGGATATTTGTTCCAACTACTGGTACAGGTTTTCCACTTCTGCCACTCGAGTTCGAGCCAGGACTGTCTTTGAGATCTATTTAAGACGCTCGTATTCAAGATCCAGTCGAGCTTTTTTGATATCGTCGCTCCGATCGCATTTTGTACACGCTTGAAATGCATTCTTCTTGTCGGCCACAGCTCGTTGGGTTTCGTCATTCCACCACCATGTTTCTTTGCCGACGTGATGGTATTTCGATATGCACTTCTCGTGCATGCTGTTCCACATTTCTTGCGGGCTAAGTGAGTCTGCTATACCATTTATATTTTGAAGTACTTCTTTAGCCAGTGCGATAAATCTTGCGCTTCGTTCCTTCGATAGATTATACCACCGGATTTTTAGCTTTCCAAACGATGCCCGTGTTTTCGGTGGTTCCGCTGTGAAAAATTTTGTAATGAGCAGATGGACATGTCCCAAGTCCTACCGAATGCCTAACGCTGCCGGAAGCCAACAGCAACTTGGAAGTCTGCTGCTACGTGGTATGTCCATTGTCAAAAATTTTTCAAAATCCATTACTAGTGCATCAATCAACACCCACTTATACGACTACCTGCGCTTTCGAACGGATAAACACTAGAGATGATTCAATAAACTGACACTGCAACATCATCTGCATTTGTTGCACCATGAGAGCTTTAAGCAATGCGTCGATTAATACGTACAATAGCATAATAGATACAGGACAAAACTCTTCGGCTTAGCTAAGTCCCGCCATCACATATTAACCGCGCAGTCAGCATTCGCAATTTAGGTTATATTCACCACTTTTCCTGGCACTATTACACAAGTGTTCGATTGAAAATTCCCATAGCATAGTCTGCAAAGCGCGATTTCATAACAATTTCCACATTCGCAAAGTAGTTTTGTGCAGAAAATAGGATTTAAAGATTTAAAGGAAACGAAATAAGCCCGATAGTCATCTTTTACGGATTTAAGTTGTAAGGGCTACTGTCAGTTTTGGGCAAGGTCTCGTTATGTAAGCGAGAGGCAGACTAATAATGAAAATTTTCTTCAGAGTTTGCAGCAAAAGATCTACAATATACCTCTTTGCAACAAAGCCGCAAACCAAACCGTTCTTAGTCGGCTTTCGTTCACAATTGACATAGAGATTGCATATTTGCTGGAATACTTTTCAAAATCTAGCTAGTTTCACTGAGATTTGATACTGCTTAGGTCTATAGACATTTTGAACCATCAAACGGTGAGCTTAGTACTTCCACGGTTGTTTTTTGGGTCCTGTCCCAAGGGCATAATATTGCATTTTGCTTTCGCAAACCTATTAGGTGGTTCTTGCTCGTTACACATGGATTGAGTAGATTGAATATTGCTTTCAAAATACGTTCTAAATTACCGCCGGCAATAGACGTTTAATTTAATGAAAATGAAAATACTTCTACTCAAATAAGTATCTATAAAAAAAAATTAAAGGCCAATGTAGGCAACCTTGAGGGATTTGACTTTTAATGGGTCAGGTTCGCTGGATTTTTTCTATTGTACAACTTGATGAACTTGAGGATTTGGTAAGGACAGTGGGAACTCTTTTGGTAATTATTTTTTGAGAGCATGGCCAAATTCTTAAATTCTTCAAATAAGTATCTAAAAGACTCTGCTGCTCTTATCCCCAAATTTTTTTCAAGAAATCTCCTCTTCTAAGTTTTACACAGATTTTTAATATTTAATCAACTATTCGATTTAAAAGGAATCCAGAACTCGAAAGAAAATTATTACGAACCAAGTTTGTCATGATATCGTTTCAATCTATTTTAGTAATTCAAATTCCATCTTCAAAGTTAGTTTCAAGTGCACACTGTTTGTTCGGCTGTTTCGTACTTCAATTCGCATAGTTCCTCAAAGTTCCAAACCACAAAAAGGTGTTACAAAACCATCCTATGCCCCATTGTTTCCTTCAAGAACTCCTGTGTGAACTAAATTCGCTGACAAAAGAACTTCAGTCTATACTCGTACAGTGTGTTCTCGTACACGAATGTAGCCCACAATCTATGGGTTTTTTTTTTGTTTTTCATATTTTTCGATTACAAAATTGCCTTACCACTTGAAAACTACTGTATCTGCACAATGACAATATTAAATATCCTTTTACTGAGCAAAACTAGGAACAGAACAGAACAGAACATAAAGCAAACATGCCTATGTAAGCACATCAGGATGCAGGCATTATTGGCTCGGATCGATTTTTACTTCCAGCCCGACGTACTCGTACACACTTTTGACTGCAGTAGTCAGTGCGGATTCCCTGAAGGGTCATGGATCTACCATGAGAAGCTATCGAGAAACAATTGAAGTGTAACCTTGTCGTGCTGTGGTGTGTCGTATGAGTTTCAGTTTTTTTTTTGGTTCGTCCTCTTTCTTCTTCAACAGTAATAAGTCATAATCCTGCACATGCCGTGTCGCATTGAATCAATTCCAGTGGCCAATACTCGAGTAGTCGTCTTAAACTTGCAGCAGAATTGTAGCAGAGAAACAGATGACAACAGGAGATACGTACAAGTAGATCCACTTGAATGTTTTTTATTTGATTCTGATTCAAATTGTGATTCTGTTTTGAGTTTCAATTCCTCAGATGTACATGTATCTATGAAGGACAACTCTGTGTAATCTGGGGATATCAAGGAAAGATCTTTGTCGCATTGTTTCCAATTTGAAAGGGCTTTGATGACAATTCTATTACCACCACCACTGATAGATACTTAGATGCTCTTAGCCTCCGATCAAACCCAAATCAGGTGTGAATGAGTGTGCGGTTTTTAGATTCTTTTTTTTTTCTTCTGGATTGTTTGATCTATCTTTTGATTGTTGTGTGTTCTTCTTTTGGGAAACTAAGCCGGACTTAGGGCTTTGTTGGTCGCTGGGGGAATAGTTATTGTGTCAAAATCTCATTACGATCGTATTCAGGTGATGAATTGTGTTATCATAGCACTTGAGAACGCGCGGGGGCATTTAAGAATTATTACCTAAGAGCGGTTTACACTTGGCCTATTGTTATGGGCTCTTGTATTTATCTATTTTTAAGATCCATTTATAGATCTTTTTTTTATAAAGATAAATTGAATTTTTTCTCAATTTTTTGTTTATAGGTGAAAATTTGGTTTCAAAATCATCGGTACAAATGCAAGCGACAAGCCAAGGAGAAGGCAATGGCTGAACAAAACCAACAGAATCAGGTAAATATTTGTAGTTCTAAACGATTTTTATCAGAAAATTGCAATGTAGATACTATGGTAATAATGTGGAGCAGAAATTTTCTGAAAAATGGTGCACAATCTAAAAATGTAAGGGCAACTACGTTTTTGCAACTATTTGGTTCAGAGATGGTGGCGAAAGAGAAGGTATAAGCATCTCAACTGGCTTGATCTTGGAAGACGAAAGACCTCATTCTGGTATTTTGCACGCAGGCATCTTTTCATGGCTGCTGACTTAAAATATTTTTAAATTGTTGGTCTTGGTGCTGAGCGAGACACCGTAGGCTCTTGCAGTCAGCTTTTTCTTGAGAACTGTGGCTCTAAATGTATCTGCATATCGATTTAGTTATTAATTCAACTACTCTCAGTTGCATTCTCCTGTCGGATCTCGTTGAGCAAAGAGCGAAGAGTTGTAATGCCTTATTATGCCTCGAATAACTTCTTCACACAGTCTTCAAAATTATCTGTAGGAACGAGCGTATGCATAAAGCTGATATTATGAAATGAAGCTCTGGCTTGGATTACAACTAGTTGATGGCATATTCTTTAAATGTCAATTGCTTTCGACATAAGTGAACTTGATATGATAAATTCTCATCTTAACATGTATTATGACATCTTAAAGGGCCGTATCTCGGCAGTCAGATTATATTGCCTCTCTTATCCATGTGGTTTTTAAAGATATTAAGAAAATTTTGCCGACGGCACACCCAGTTCATTTGTGCAATATAAAACCGCTTGTTTGTAGGTCGACATCGATGCCAGAAATCCTCCTCGAATACGTAAGCGCTTCTTTTTGCCTTGTGAGGGCTCTTCCGCCCCATCTGTCTAAATCTTAGAGACTCCATCGGTTAATGCCTCAAATATGTTAAAGTAGCCTAGATGTCCTGTAAATGCTGAAGACAACCTTCAAATACTTCAACCAGTTTGAATGTCTATACTTGGCTTCGAGCCTAAATACGGGTATTGCTAGAATCTAAATTCGTTGTCGTTGTTGCATTTCTGCTAGCACAATTTTTTTCTATAATATATATTGTACATTGTGCAATGAATACCGCCATCACATATCCTAGCGCTGTTATTTTTGTCAAGTCATTTGCTTGGCAAGTAGAGCTGTCTTGTTGAAAATAAACATCTCCTACATTCAAAACTTACACATCCGAGGGATTATGAATAGGTTGCGTATTCAGTTCATGGTGCCCAAAAACTTCACTATCTGGATAGAGAGGCTTCTGCCTCATCACTCCAAATGATTTTTTTGTTAAATTCTTGACAAATTTCTTGCATTTCCAATATATAATTGGCAAACGACGCTGTTGATGGTCAGAAGGCTTGAGTTCTACCGTCAGTTAAACTCTATTAAGCTTATGACGCAAGTCTCTATGCAAAATTCGGTGAAGTTGAATCTCAATTTATGAGATCGACGTGGAATCAACAAAACTAGGTTTTCGGCCACACTTAGAGCTACAAAAGCAAAAAACCTGTGGTCATTGTATGGCCGTCACGATTCCGGTTCTCCACATTGCTAACTTTTCCAATATTTAAATGAGGACCTTACTTTCTTTACTTTAGATGGCGCTACAGTCCAAGCGTCTTCAACCAGATAGATACTTCTCTAGCTGCCTCCCACGCTAAGTTAGCTGCGTGCGCCACCTGAATTACGATCTTTCTCTACTGCGCTGTCCGTCGGATCCAGATTCGAAGACTTTTCTGACCGACCCGTTGGTGTCTTTCCATTCTGGATGACCCAGACAACTAAGTCGCTGGACTTTCACTCTTTTGGCTAAGTCGATGTCACTGTACAGCCAGTACAGTTCATCGTTATATCTCTTCCTCCACCAACCGTGGCACTGACATTACGCTGCTTTCTTCCAATTATGTCAATATTGTCGGCGTATGCGATTAATTTATTTCCCTGTTTTCTTCCTCCTATTAAAGAACAATTGCACCCAAGTTCCTTTTTTTCAAATAAAAACTTTCAGTTCAAGGTCGGCGCCAATCTGGCTAATACAAGTTTCGGGGAGCAACGCCTTTTTAAAAGGCATTTGGCAGATTTTTACATCAGGCTTTTTTTGTCGAAAAGATGTGCATTTGGAATCGACAAATCTCTTCTTCAGTTGTTGTTATCCATACTTTCCGACACGTTCAATTCAAGTTGTCTTCGATAGTATCAGGTCGCATATCCATAAAATAAACGCTGGTGTGCCACAGGGCTCAATTCTGACTACGAAACTATTTTGAATTCACTGCTTCTGATCTAGAATAATATATTATTCTTAGCTGAAGATAGTGCACACTGCTGGAAGTACTAATATTTGTTCCCACACTTACTTTCTTTGGCTGTAGAACGGGAAGGGCAATGCATGTTTACTAATTTAATTCGCCATTTATAGCGATACCACCCCAGGGTAAAACTTAATGCTTCCAGCAATACCTAGCCGTAATCTATGATTGTCACTTGCATCGTTGAAACCGAAAATTTACATTTTGATGGCAACATACTCGTAGTTCATCTGGCCAAAGATTCTGCGAAGTTTCCTGATTTCCTGAAGTGACCAAGACTTTACGCTTTCTGATGTTGACTAAATATATTACGCATTAATCCGACTAAAGTTTGAGTACAATACCCCCATTGTATATTTGGTAGATAAAATTCAAAACCATGATAATATTACACAGTCAATTGACATCCTCAAATACCGACGAAAAATGTCATCGCTTCCCTTGTTCTATTCATGTTTTCACCATCAGCGCTCCGACAAAATTGAAATTAGCGAAAACGTTTGGTCAGTCCAATAAATGGACCTGCTCTGTTTCCGCTGCCATCGTATTAGAGTAGTTGGATTTGTTACCTTGAGTGCAACAAATGACTTTTCTTACCTTTAACATGTATTGCGACATAAACTCAGTCCTTTCTGTTGCAGAAATTCTGGAGAATTGAGTACTTGGAACTTTTCAGTATTGTTCTGTCCGTGCCATTTTCCAATATCATTACCATTTCAACCTTTGCAAAAACAAATATATTTTCTTCTTTTAATTATAATCACATATTTATTAAAAATGAATTTTCTGTGTTTTTTTTCTTTTTCATCTGCGTGTCGGGGGTATTTTTGATTCAGTCAGCGAGTTCACCACGACGTGTCGCTGTACCAGTTTTAGTCAAAGATGGCAAACCTTGTTCGGGCAGTTCAAATTCAACGCCTCAACAACAGCAACAACAACAGCAGCAACAACAGCAGCAACAACAACAAGTAGGTGGAACAAGTAATGGCGGTTCAAGTGGCAGCGGCGGCAGCAGTACCGGTGGCGGTGGTACTGTATCCAGTGGTAGTAATTTACTTACCGGTGATGCTCCACACACTCACTCACCGGATACATCATCAACGTTACTGGCCACATACAATGGTGCCGTTTCTGGGCATAATGCCCAAATGCTACAACAGCCCTGCAATAATTCCCTCATGTCAAATAGTCTAGCCATGGCCTATCGGAATCAGAACAATTTCATGACTAACTCACATCAGCAGCAATGCGGCGGTTATTTACCACTGCAAGGTAGGGCCTGGTAATAATTAAGTAACGCTATTTGTTCATATTTTAATTAGTTCTTTAATTTTTCAAAAAAAATAAAAACAAATACAAGAAAACAAAAAAAAAAGATTAAACTTAGTTTGACAGTTTATTTGAATTTTTGACACTTGAAAAAAAACAAACAAAAACATAAGCAAATACTCAAAATATGATATTTTGTGAAACATCAACAATTTTTCGAATTTAGACCGGTCTTATGGTCGCACTTTGTGCTAATCAAATTGGCTATTTTTATTTTATCACAAATTAATTAATTTTAAAACAAAATACAAATTCAAAACAATGTTTACACTTAAAAATAAAAACTAAAAAAACAACAACCCAAAAACGGCTAAAATTTAAATATATACAAAAGTATATATAAATAAAAAAAAAAGTGTTTGTAAATACAATTTGTTTCAAATTAGTAAACTTAAGTAACAAAAAAATTATAATTAAAAGTAAAAATAAAATAAAATTAAAATTTAATAGTTGACATTAGATTTTAAAGAAAAATTTAGTAAAATGATTTTTTGTCTTTTCCACTTTAAATATAAAAAAAAAAAAATAAAAATTAATAAAAATAAAAATAAAAACAAAACAATGTAGTTTATAGTCTTAAGCTCATTATAAATGTATAGAGAAAAAAATTGATAATAAAAATTACATTTAAACAAAAAAAAAAACAAAAAAACACAGAAAACCGCCAACAATTACAAATCAACAGTAATATGAATAGATTTTGAGTTTATTTCATATTTTCCACAGCGGGGAGTCGAAGATGTCCTGGTTGTTTTTTTTCGTTTGAAGTGAATTTTCTTTTTTATATTTTTCAGTTAATTTTTTCATAATAAATTTTTAAGATTTCCAATTTGTTATGAAAAAAAATACAAAAGATACATTGGCTCACCAGGTAGGTTAGAAGATTTGTAATATCCGCGGAGCGTTCTTACAATAGAAAAAAAAACACATTTCAACTTTTTGTCAGCTTATTCAATCCATTGGAAAAAAAACTTTTTCACTGCCATTTGGACACCAACCATCAAGATTGAAATACACATCTATCTAGAAAGTTTTGAGGAGATCATAATAGAAGTTGACTCAATGGTGCATTATCAGCAGAAAAACGTGGTTTGTGTTCAATTTTCCAACCCAATTCTGCAATTTTTTTAGATAGTTTTCTTTGTCAAAATATGGTCCGGTGTTACCATGATTGAAGTCTGTGTATACACCTTTTTTGTAAGCCAAAGACGAGCCCCCGGATATCAGTGTTCAAAATCAACCATACCTCGGACTCTTGTATGTAGTCTCTCTAATACTAAAGCACTACCTTGTTTCGATTGATGCAAAAGAGCAAACGTGAAAGCAATTACGCCGCCGCTCCTCTGTAAGCATCTATTCAGCTATCATCTCCAGTCACTAAGCGGTTTAAAAATAATTTTGGTGTCTTATTCGAGTTACGTATTTACCAGTTTCTGTTAGACTTTCTGCCAAATTCGTGATTCCGTAGTTTCGGGTGACCGTGGCTCTCTACCAATAGACTTCTTCAGTTAGCTTCATACTTAGCTCCTTCCAGTTGCGCACTTCAAGTCGCTTGTATGACTTAATGGGTGCCACCTTAGTTATAGTTTTCCTCTACTGTGTTGTGTCTGCGAGATAGATTTGAAGACTTTGCGCACCGAAGAGTTGCCATTCAATCGCTCTATATATCCCAGCCAACTCAGTCGATTGGTGATAAGTCGATGTCTCTATATCTACAGCTCGTATAGTCCGCTAAATCTCCTCATTAAAAACCGGTCGCCGCAAACGAAGCCGAGTATTTTTGAACAGATTTTTTTCTCAAAACGACTAGAATCATCTTCATCCTCCTTTGAAAGACACTATACATAGACCCTTGTTTCTATAAATACCTTCATATGCGGTCTTCAAATCGACGAAAGAATAGTGGGTATAGATTTGGGGCTCTTGAGTTTTTCCAGGATTTGCCTTAATGTGAATACTTAGTCAATTGTGGGCCTTCTTGGTCGAAAAGTGCACTAAAAGGGACCAAGCAAGTCGCTACCGATGAGCTTCAGTCCTTCAGACAGTATAGTCCATGTTTGCAATGTTGAGAAGTCTTCCACATACACCTCTCTAGTTAGCGGAGTTGAGGAAGTCTCCAATTTTGTGGATCGGGCAAACATGCTCCGATTCCATTCATCAGGCGTATACTGTTATGACGAGGTGTACGAAATGTCTTGGAGTATGCTCTAAGCAAAATCACTTTCAGAAACTTTAAATATCTCGGCCAGTAAGGCACCAGGACCAGCAGCTTTGTTGGATCTAATCTTAGATATTGCTTACAATTTTCATTATCACGAATATGGTGGAAGAGCGGGGCGGTATGGTGGATATAACAACACCTTCCAACCAAGGTTAAATAATTGTCACGATTTACTAAACTAAAGATGTGTACGATCTAGTGCTGTCTTGGTGGAAGGCGATTACCCAACGATCGCCGGTCTGGTTGCCTTCTTTGATTACTTCCTTCAACTTTATTAATTGTTGACAGCAAGCATTTAAATCGATCGTTTGATTCCTTTGAAGTTTCTTAGGATTCTCTCTATTAGATTTGAAAGTGTAAATTTTTCCTATCGAAATGTAGTAGAGCACACAGCCAAAGAACTAATCCATTGGTAGTCCTGGTATTTTTCTTATACTTTAATTTTTAAGCCCACTCATCTCACCAGCCCCAAGTACATGCAGCCTAATGTGAGTGCAGGCCGGTAGCAGTAGTGCTACATGATGTCATCATCATTATCTCAGAAAGTATGACTTATGCCCACGCAAAAGCGTAGTTCCATGTCACGATGGCAGTAACCTACAGCACTTTTGCGGTCGGTGGCCTCTTACAAACATTGGGAAGCATACTTTTAATCTACGAGCAAACTTAAGAGTTATGCCATCTGCAATTATGCTTATATGAAACCATTTAACTGTCAATGGAAGCCCTAAATAAGGAAGCAGGCAAACCTAACGTGTGTTCGGATTCTGAAAAACTCTTCGCTCAGCCTTGCCTAAGAAATTCATCAAATTCACTCCCTATGATACCATTGTACAATTACTCAGCGAATTCAGCCAGAAAGGATTTAAGGGCAGCTTGACTGTCGCTGGGGATGAAAATGGTAATGTTTCACCCCATACACAGGCTTGTTGTAATATACCTATAATTCGCTCGCTTCATGGCTGCGTATATTTGGCGCAGGTTTTTCGAAGGAAGAGTGAAATCTAACGTGTTGTCCAGAAAGACGAGAAAAGCGTAGCTGCTTGGGCTTTTTCTCTTAAATTATTTTCGTGGGTCTTCCTTGCTAGTGATATCTTTTTTATACCTCCGTGAACAGTCCTTTAGGGCAAAGATTTGCCACGAACATTCTGATGGAGCTTATGGCAGCTTCTGGCACTATTTAATTGGAAATAGAATACAAGTTGCATGAATTCAAATAGATTTTGCATATTTATAAGAGCTGATTTTCTTCTTCAGAGTTTTTTTTTTTATTCCTTTCTGTGGGCTGAAGATGCACATTCTTAAGTCATTCCGAACAAGCCACTGCCCCAAAACCTTAAATCTATAAATTCACACTGCTTTCTTAGCTATTGTAGAGTCCTGGACATTTAATATTCTGAAGGACTTTCCCATTAACCTATTCATTTAGTCTTGTTTCGTAATCTGTCCATAGTCTAGAAGCGTCTGTTAGTGCTCTTCTTTCTCAATTGGCACTTGACTTTCCAAAAAAAAGCTTCAATTAAAGTGAATTCACCCGAATTTAAGCTATTTATAACTTTAAGAACCGCAGTTGTTGCAAATGTATTTTTATTGCGAAAGGTACGCTAGAAATTCTTAACCATAGTCTAGGTGATATGAAGGTATATAGCCCCAAATTACCATTCGAAATATTTATCCTATCCAAGGTGACAAAAAACATTTCAATGAGAATCAGCGTTTATTTTGTTGATCTTTAAAAAGGTCTACCAAGATACCAAAAGTCGCAGATAATAAACCATTTGATTTCCTGAGTTACTGAGCCACATCCACTCCTTAAAACATTATCACAAGTTTATGTCAGTGATTTCAGTTGAAATTCTTCGTTAAGAATCCGTTGGACTCGAATCATTTTGAATCATCTTTCAATATTCGAGAGATATCATCAATAAATTTTGCATATATTCAGCTAAAGACGGTTTCGAATACCATACCCTAAAAAGAGCTGATATCTCAAAGTTTGTTTTAAATAAAATTCGAACCAAGCGACTATGAGTTCAACTTTTATCCGTCGGTGTTTGATGATTAAACTCTTTCATGAAATCAACTAAATACGGCCTCAACTATTTCTAGACGAGGGAGGTCTTAAACTCTATACACATACTGTGTGAATGTGTGACAATATCGCGTAGCCGAAGGCAATTTATAGGAATTTCTTTGGGATTTCTTTGAAAACTTAGAATAAATAGACGGCACGGATTTCAAAGGCCTTCTCGACTCGGGGACACTGTTTAGGTTTTTGCAAATTGGAGTTGGTTTTAACTGAACTCACAGTGGATCGCGATGGCCCCGCTTTGGTGCCTAGTGTCTGTGTCTTATGGCACACCCTGTTTTACCAAACCTTAACTAGCCTAGACTCCGGATCTAATTAGAAACGACCAAGTGCGGCCTTCTTAAGAATCGGTAAGAAGTCCTCAAAATTGTTCTGCTCATATCTGCTGTCTAGAAAAATCCGCTATCATTCCTTCTGTCATTTGGAATTAAATCTTAAGATATCTTGGGATATCGAGTTCTTTAAAGAAATGTTCTAAAACAACTACAACTTCTAAATTGTTCTTGATTATTTTCATTCGGGCATTACCACAGATGGACATACGTCCTATCCAAAATCCAGTCTTTAAGGAACTATCTATGACCAGTATTTTTAAAATGGAAAATATGGGTCCCAAGACGCTCTTTTGGCGATAGTTCGATGGTGATTATGACGATTGAGTAGAGAACAAAGGGCATCAGGGGAGATCATTCAGTTGCACACTTCCCCTTGAGTATACCCAGAGTCTGCCTACCCCTAGTCTCCTAAATATTGGTTAGTAATTTTACAAAAATTGCTAAGTCATAGCAAGTCATCATTGCTATTTTCCTTTTGGCCGCTTAAGAAGTGGAAGAACCTCTTTCTACCGAAGTCAACATCATAACAAAATATTCGTTTTCATTTCTCATTTGTACCTCAATAATCTCCAATTCCGTTCTGCAATAAAATAACTAATAAACAATTTTTAAAAAATAAAAATATAAAAAACCGCAAAAAAAAAAACTTACATCAATACAATAGGAGAATTAGATTTTCAATTCCAAATAAAAATGAAAAACAAAAAAATGCAAAATAAATATAAAATGTATTTAAGTGATAGTGTAAATTTAAAATAAAAATAAAAAAAAAAATTTAATTGAAAGAAACCAAAATATTTAAACGAAAGCCAACTCGAAAAAATTTCTCATATAATAGAAAATATAATAAAAATTCAGAAAACTGGGTGAACATTTTGTTCGTTTTATTTTATCTAAACTTACAACAGAATTATGTATTTCAAAACAAAAAAAAAAAAACACTTTATTATAAATGATTACTTATTGATATGTAAAATTATATAAAAAAAAATTATATATACATGAATATATATATATATGAAATTAAATATTAAATTTGTACACATACTTTAATGCAAAATAAGAAAAAAACAGTAAACAAAACAAAACAAAGAGAAAATCAACAAAGAATTTAAAGTAAATAAATTAAAAATAAATTTCAAACGATTTGTGTTTTTCGTTACATTTTCGTTTGTATCTTTCCTTTTTTATTTTTTGGCTATCCCACGATCTTAAGATTATGAAAACCAGACGTAAGATAGTATAGAGCATGGAGGTAAATCATACTCGTTCTGATACTGTCGCAATAGCGACAATCCACCCATAGTCTTCTTAACATTGCGCACAGATCTTAAAGCCCCAAACCACCTGCCGATGTTAATGCTAGTACCTACGAATTGCTAGATCACTTGACTCTGAAATTTTTCTATGACACGTTTGGGAAATTGAGAGAGTATCCCCGCGGAAAAAGTCAGCCTGCTACGGCCAAACTCTTTCAGAATAGACAATTAGCTGGTCAGATCGCTGTTGTTGGAGGACTTGTCTCGATCTCGATTAATAGGGAAATCGAATTGGCTAAATAATAAACATACTCTGGGACGAACATACGTAGGACGAACGCAATGCAGGTCTTGCTCAAAACGAAGAAGATGCCAAAATCGACACCCACTGAAATCGAACTAGGAACTGAATCTGCGCCCTCTTCTTTCATCTCGAACATGGGCAATAGGAAACAAGTTTCTGGCATTTTCTCTGAGGATGAATTTTTTTTACGCAGGATGCATGCATAAAGCAGCAATTATTGAAGTTTGATTGGATGGAATTTGGATGACGGGGAAAACAAACCTCCAAGAAAATTCCGAAACGCCAAAGGAGACAAAATCGATGTATCCATCATATTAGAATGCCACCAGCACGTCTCTGACGCTTCGAATTAAGACGACTTGCAATGACAACATTGTGGACCACGCTGATAACAAAGACTCATAATCATCATGATCAAACGTGGGAGTCAGCTAAAGCACAAAAGCTTTGCTAATTATTAAATGGCTAATCGTAGTCTCTTAAGGCCTTTAAGACCAAAATTGAAACGCGACATCTTCTGTTGAGACCCTTTAATGTGATTATGACTTAAAAACTGCAAGATCTGACCAACATATTGCTTATTCATTTTATTTGCTTAGATCGACCTTTGATTTTTCAATCTGGTAGGAGGCACAAGAATGTAAGTTCTTATCACCACGATTCGTGTGACTTGGTTGATAATACGTGTTGTTGAAGATATAACAAAGTCGGTGCCCAGATCTAGTCTGTAGAGTAAAGAACAGATATTAGATCTCGTTTTCGGTTCAGTCCACTCAAACTCTGTACAATTTAACCACTCCACACTCTAACAATAACATCAGACAAACATAATCATCTCCATCTACAAGTAACCCAACAAATTCTTTCGAAATCTCTACTGATACTCCAGTTCTTCATCTCAGCTCACTAGAGATAGAAAACCAAAGTAAAGCAAATGCATCAGCAAGTAGAAATTTTCATATGATTCACCATAATACGCAGGTTCTTTCAGCAACGGCAATCGTTAAGATTAGGACAGCATCGGAAGAATTCTGCAACTTTAGATCCGTAATAGATCCTGCTTCCGATACATCGCTTATCACCGAATCAGCCCCACAGCTGCTGCATTTAAAATACAACCCCACAAGTGTTGACGTATTAGGGCTAGGAAAAATTTAATTTAATATTTATCAGAACTGTGTTAACTTCACTGTACTCACCATTTGAAACAGACTCTCATGCATTCTTTCTTAAACCATTGACAGACAATATACTGGCAAACGTCTTGACATGCTACAAGTGGAACCTCATCTAGGACTCACTCTTAAATTCTGCGTTCCACAAACCATTAATACAGATTCAAGCTTCAGATTCACATTCTGATCAGCTCTTTAAAAGTTGAGTACTATTAGGAAGCGATGTATTGTATTTACTTACTTACTTTGGGTAGCGCTACAGTCCGGGGTGGGCCTGTGCCTCATTTCTTCGTTGGCTGTCTTCATTTTTGCACGCTAAATTGCTTGAAATCTCCTTCCACTAGGGTCGCGATCTTCTTTTTTTGCGTTGTGTCGTTGTCTGAATTGATAGTGGATACCGGTGTCCTTTTTACTTGACAGCATATACTTGGATTTGTGATTCCGTTTCAATACTCACGGCAACTGACATCTTGCTGCTTTGTCCCGATTACGTTAATATTATCGGCGTACGCGAGTAATTGGACGGACTTTTGTAAGATTTTGCTTATTGTGTTTGCGCTTGAATTTAAAATATTCTTTAAAAAAGATTTTTGAAGGTCTTCATCGTTTAGGTCAAAGGGTTCGTTCTGGTTGACAGGGGTATCTGGCTCATCATCCCCTTTAGGCAATCTAAAGAAGTGCTCTTTCCAAATCCTAAGCATCGACTACGACTCTACTACGATGTTCATTTGTTTATCTTTACAGGCTTCGGTTAGGGGTTTTTGACAATGGCTCGTCTTTTTACCTCTTTTAGCTTTCCAAGCTTTCTCCCGAGAAGCCGGTGTTCGTTTCTCTTCTCCTGCTTATAGAGCTCGTGAGCAGCTCTAGTCTGCATGCATCTTGCATACCATATTTGTGGTTGTCGAGCATCTCTGATGGTTTTTTGGCAGTGTTGCCCCTGGTCTTCGATACTTCATGCTAGGGTCAGTGGAGCTCCTTAGAGATTAAGAGAGACTTGATCGAAATAGGATTTGGCGATCTCTTGCAATTTTAGACGTCGGACGTTTAAATTCCTCAGTCTTTGCGCTGTTCGTACATTGGCTACAACAGGTCCGAGTCGATGTTGGCTCCTCGGAACGTTCAGACGTTCCCAGGGTGGCCGTGGTGTAGTGGTACTAGCTATCGCTTCTCACTCGGAGGGTCAAGCTTCGAATCCTACTTATGACCAGTTTTTCATTGTGCACTTGGAACTTAGTCAGAAAAATCTGCGTGTGAATGCATAACACTGGCATGTAGATTTGGCTATTGTAGAGTTTCAAGCATAAAAAAAAAGCCGTTAAAATTCAAAACCTGAATCATTCCGAGTGAAGAAAAACTCTCCATCCTATTCAGACTTCCACCCCTGGAGAGTCAATATCGAAACCAAACACACCTGAGTTTCAAAACCACTACATCACAAGAACTTTCCATTCACCTCCTTCTATTTTTCCGCCCGCGCCCTGGCAACGGTAAAAGGGAATCATAAACCCCTTGAGGCGCCCGTAAATTATAAAAAAAAAAATCCCTAATACTGAAGAAGTGTTTTACGTCAATCGCAATGAGGTCAATCTGGTTGACGGTTGATTGACAAGGAGTTCTTCAAGTCCCCTTGTGAATATAGACATGTGGCATCCACGTGCTAGCTACGACAATTTTTAGACCCGCTGCAAAATTTATTAGCCTAAATGTGTTATCGGAGGTGATGTCGTGCTAGCTATAGCTTCCAACAGTACTACCAAAAATGCCATCTCTTCCTAGCCTTACATTAAAACCGCCGAGGGCAATTCTAATAGCTAGGGCATTGCTCGTAGGTCTTGCTCAAAAGCTCATAGAAGGTATCCTTGGTGTCATCATCTTTCTGTGTAAGGCGTGAGCGCATATCAGACTAACGATGACAAATTTAGCCTTGATGCGGATTGCTACGAGACGCTCGTTCACATGTCTACCTTCAACAACAAATCCGCATCCAAAAAGGCGCTACTTTTGCTGTCAATAACAATCACCGTAGAAGCTATTGCAGTTTTTCATCCTCTTTTTGTCCGGCCCATCGCATTTCTTGGATGGCGGTTATGTCTGCTTTGCAGCCGTCTAGGGCCTCTGTTGAGAGTCCTAACATTCCATGTGCATATCTGAAGTTCGTTGACCTTAATTCGTTTGTTTGTGTTGTCAACAGTAGCTTCCCTGTTAACTCCTCAGCGAATGCGGCCTCTTCCCTTAGAAGAATGATTTTGAAAGACTTGATTCCATTTTGTATTGGCGAGGGGTGTTTCAAAGATTATGCAGGAACCGTCTTCGTAAGCCCACACGAAACGCTTCACCTTTACCGTGACAAGTAGCAAATATTTTCACAACTTTTTAAGGTAGCTTAAAAGTAAAAAGAGGATTCAACAAGATCTAGGCACATTTCAGATATCGCTAAAAGGGGAAATGAGTTTCCGTCTCCACCCGGACTTCACAATACGGTTCGATTTTTCTAGGATTGTGTGTATCCCGTCCTAGAAGGTACACGCTTTCTATATTTTTCTAATGGGGCTCCAGAAAGACAACAGCATCTCCTTTCAAATGCAAGGAGCTATCTGCGAAAGCTCTACTGTATTCATTTCCTGATTTTGATTGTGGTCGAAAATGGGGATAACCGACTTCGTATTTGTTGACCAACATGAGTTTCGGGCTCATGGCATGTCCATACCCTCAGAGTCAGAAAACAGTAGAGAGACATGGTCTTTTAAATTCAAGAGTAGAAATTCCGTCAAAATTTGCGTTGTAGACAGCATCTTGAAAGTCAAAAGGGTGGTACATCTTATTTCAGTTCTTGATATGGTTGTTCGTCATTCTAAAATCTTACTTAGACATATGCATTTCATGAAAGTTGATAAGGTCAAGAAGATGTTACCTTGAAGGTAAACAATCATTTACAGATTTAGAATTCCTTCCATAAACAACACCAGGTTACATTTAATCCGTACATTCCCATGACGCACGTTATTATTTACAGAAAAAGATGAACACTTCAAATATAAAAAAAACATCTAGAATAACATTTGAAACGCTGCCTTGAAGTCGAGAATGTTTTCTCTCAGAAAATTTGTCCCCAACTTCAACTCCAATCATCATGCGACTCCTACGATAATTTCTGATGCGCAAATATTATTCTTCTTCACTTAATACTCACCCCCCTCGATCTAAAAAAAAAAAAATCAATAAAATGTCCAAATGCAAAGTAAAACTAATTAACGTGCAAAGTTCGACGGAAAAAAAAAAAAAAACAAATCTTCACAGGATTTTCTGTTCACTCCCAAAAAGAAAATAAAAAAATATTTATTCACTTAATGACAAAACACCATTGAAAGTTTTGTACGATGGCTTTGGCGGACTGGCGCAGTGCGCAAATCCCCCTAAGCCCTTATACCTGATTTGCCAAACGTTCAGAACTGGTTCCACTCCACGACACCATACTGTCGTCAGTCGTTATGACAATATGTAAATTAACAATCAAATCAAAACAGAATAAGGACACAACAACAAAAACATCAATCTAAACTCTATAGACGAGTTTGTGGGTATCTGTGTATCTATGGGTGTTTGTCTTATCAAAATAATCACAAACATTTGATCTCTGTGCAATTATCAAACAGTGAACTTGATCCAATTAAGAGAAACTGGTCAGCAATTGACTAGAAAAGCCCACTCCCAACACCCCCTCCGAAGCGGACGATCTGTAGTGCTCCCAACAAAAGTTGAACCAACAAATCCATTCAGTTGTTGCTGATTTGAATACGACTCGGGGTATGAGTATTTTTCTAAGAGTACAATCTACGAATAGAATAAACGGTCCACATCCACAAACAATTGTTAACGATGTACATACTGTATACTCGTATCTTGTTGTCTTGAACTGTCAAATGCCAGATACGAATATGAGTAGATACGACACCATGACATGACTCTGCGATAATTGTGGTCATCGCAATCGGTGCGCGGGAGCAGTGTACAGATATAATACACTGCGCGATCCGATAAACCCGATAGATTGAAATTGTCACTGAGGCAACAATGATTTGACGAAAAAAGTATCTTTTTTGGTAAAACACACTTTCAGAAAGCCAAACAAAAAAGATTTAATTCGGCGGTCTTTCTTCAGTTTGAAATCGATTCAAATGATTTTTTTTTGAATTGGACAAAGTCATCGTTATACGAGAGACGGAGACCGAGATCGAGACCGGACTGAACTGTCGCGCCAGACCGGATTGAGCGTTGAACTTTTGAAAGGTTGAAAAAACAAAACACAAAGACGTATCGAAGTATGGACGTATTGAGGTATCCCCTAGTGTTCCCTAGTGTTTGGAAATACCTTTTCTTCTTATTTTTCGGTAAGGTGTTGAGTGCTTTTTGATATTTTTTTTTTTTTCTTCTCTAAAACCTGATAGATCGCGGTGAATATTTGTGATTGTGCCAACAGCGTTAAGTTGACCGGGGATATTTTGTTAAATAATAAAATTAGCCGTATTGAGCCGCAATTAATGGCATTGTAATTGACTGGGCGTGTTTTTTCTCTTTATTGAATTAATCTTGGATTTTCAATTTGAATTTTTGAATTATTTTTTAACTGTCGTACCGTTGTTGGGTCTATTGCTTGGATATTTTAATTGAGAGACTTGTGTTGAGAACAGTTATGGTGCTGTGAAGTATTTCAGTTTGCTACTATGCACTTGACGGGACAGTTGTTGGGAAAATAAGTTTTATAGATGCTGATGGGGAAAACTTTCCTTCGTCACAAGCCACAAGCGCTCTTCCTCATAATCAAATGATCCGTAGTATAAAGGAACTTTGGGTTGCAGGCATTCTGTTTCACTTCCGTTTTCTTCTCCCTTATATCTGACTCTATTCTGCTGTTGCGAGAAATCCCTAAGATTCTACTCCTTTCTATACCTTCTCGATCTTAGAACAAAGATTGGTAAAAGGCTCAATGGCGAACTACCTACATATCAACACCCCGACTGATGCGAGTGTAGGACGGGTACTCGCAAAGACAGTCCTCTTGTGTCATCATCACTCTCACAGTTAGCGTCAGTTGCAATGTCAGTAAGATGTCTACGGTTTTCCTTCTGAGAGACAGCAGACGTTTTGGAAAATCATCCAGGGAGAACCCAACTGTCAATGATAACCCTGAGCGAGGACACAGTCCTAACCTAAGTTCATGTTTGGACGTTCATAGGGCATCTCATTTCACGTTGTGAGCTTAGACTCTAACTAAGATTCAGACTCAGCTCTAATATTCTATGAGGATAGAGTCAAAAGATAGTCGGCTTCGGTTAGTTTCAAGGACAACTTCATTTTAAACAGAAGATGGTCTTGAGGCGTTAGCCCATGATATGAGTACTATCATCAATGCTTCTAGAGTGAGTAGGAGTACTAGGAAAAGTGCCAATGAAACCAAGATAGTTTCTTTGGATTTTGGTGCTCCCGAATCCACGCAGGGGGAACAATTGGCCTAATCATATCAGTGTAGATTCAGAGAAATCGGACAGAAAGCCGACAGCGCTTTAAAGCGCATGTCAAATCTGAAGACATTTGTAATCGAGGATGACAATCAAACATTAGATGAATTAGACAATACAGCCTCTCCCTTCTCATAAAGAGAACAACCTCAACTTCGAGGGAACTGACTTAAAGTAAGACCGTATTTAGTGTAACAATCGCTCTAGATGTCTAGGAATAGTCTACCAATCCTCCATCATATCTAGAACTTACCGAGTCAAGTCATAAATACTGGTACACAGAAAAATCAGCGCCTAATGAAAACGAATTAATATTTAAACAATTTTTTTTTGTTTTTATTCAATGGCTACAAATCTTAGAAACGACTCAATATTTGAGTGTCGAGTAGAGCAGGCCATGCCCTCTAATACGGACCAAAACTTGTAATCCAACGGGTTGAGGTCTGGACTACCAGCTGGCCAATCATCCATTGATATGAAGTCCGGAACGTTGTTTTTGAGCCACAGTTGAGTCGTTTTTGCTTTGTGAGCTGGAGCAGAGACTTGCTCCATGGCTTGTTGTTGAATATTGATTGGTTGAGAGACTTCACAATGGGTTCCAAGACTGTCGATTGATATACTTTGGCCGACGTTTTCACTGCTTTCTCGCAAAAATGGAGCTTGGTAACGCCATCGTAGCACTTTCCCCACCATACCATTACAGACGCGGGATGGTGGGGTCTTTGAATGCTTCTCTGGGTGACCGAGAATACACACGATCATTCTGCTTATTGAACGATTCTTCTACGGTGAAGATTTTCTCGTCAGTAAACAGAATTTGTCTGTGAGCGTTCTTCGCGTACCGGCTGAGTAACGCTTTCGATCTTCGCTTGCGTTTTTCATTTAATGCGGCCGTGAGCAGGTGTCCAGTGTGTCGCTTGTACGTGCTCACAGTGCACGGACGGATCCACCGGTATCCTCAAACAACTTCACAGCACGATACACAAAATTGCGAGTGATTCCAAGCGGTCTCAACGTCCTAAAAATATCGCCTTTTTCCAACTACAACAATACGATTTTCGATGTCGCCCCATTCCATGATTGTAAGCAATTAATGTCAAAAACTTTTTACGTCACAATGAAGTATAAATATCAACTGTCAAAACGCAATCAATACGAAATGGAAGCGTCCAGTGTTGCATTCGTAATGAGTCAGATCAGTTGTGTACCAGTATTTATGACTTGACGAATGCATAGAGCTTTAGCATGTTTAGCATGCATATGAGCATGAGTTGCAACTATTAAGAACATTTAGCAGTGGTTCTATTAACATGCACCATATGAGTAGTGATCGGATGTCACCTTGCGGGCATTTCTCGAAGTCCCCTACAATCAAATATTAGTTTGAATCAGCATCCATAATCTGGGCCATTTCACCAGAATTACTGATACTTTTACTCATCAAACCTGTGATTCATCTACGCCAATTTGATAATAAAATCATTGGGGTCCTTAGTACACTGTTCACTTTTCTTGAATTTTGCCTTAACCAAGGCCTAATACCTTTCAATGGGACGACACTGTGGGACATTATGTGGGTTAACGTCAAACCCTTGTGTTTGTTTATAAATGGACACTTAGACACTCATTGATATAAACTTCTGTGGTGATTGTGCCTGTTGTAACAAATGGTCTGCTTCTCTGTCCACATTCGTAAAGAGCTTGCTACACGAGATATTTCGATCCAAACTCTTTCACTCCAATTGATGTAACTGATCGCGGAAGAATCTACCCTTCAAAAGACTTATAAAACTGATCACCTATAAGAGTACTAAAGTCGACTTTATCATAGGTTTCATTGTCGAAAACCAAAAACGTTTTCTTGCTTTCAATCAAGTCGTACAACTTTCGAGCTCGTGTTTCTACTTTCTTTTTTTGCTTTTCGGTAACTTTGGGAATTTTTCGTTTTTTCCTCGAATTGAGGCCAGTCCGTTTTTTACATCTTTGCACCATAGTTTGGTAAGTATTACATTTCCGAGTAACATCTCTGGATGACATGATCCGGTTTTTAACGATGACACCCGTTATTCTTTTATTTACACATGCAGGTCGTCTTTTTGGAGCGTGCCTTCAGTACTAGCCACCAAGCCACCAGCAGAAAACTTGTAAGGCCAACAAAACTTACCTGCTTCACGTTGGTCTGTTGGGATTTTTTTTAACAGCTGAAAAGGTTCGTTCGATTTGTCAAACATGACAGGGTATTCAGCCAAGCTAAGAAGACGAACGATAAAATTATATGCCGTAAGAACAGGAACTTACGAAGCCAACTAGGAAAATATTTGCCGTTTCCTGTGACGTAGTATTTCTCCAACCAGAAAACGGTTGGCGAACCAGCGGTGGATTCTGAGGCGTTACAATGAATCAAGAAACGGAAAAGAGCTGGCGATGTAGAAGTCGTGGAGCATAAAAGGAGAAGTTTTTGGGACACGAAAAAAAAATCACGAAGAAACAATCGAGCTATCTCGACCGGAGTAAGAAGTAAACAGAAGGAGTATAATTTTTAAATAACCAAAAAAAAAATGCAAGTACCTCTCGGGAACCAACAAATTTGGAAGTTTTCTTTTTTTTTTTTTTTATTAAAGTTCGGTGCTATTTTTGGGTTCTTTTTCGGACTTCTGGCGACTTTCGTTGCAATAGGTTTTTTAACTTTTTTTTTTTTAAACAAGAACTTTACACTCAAGTAGGTGTGAATACACTTAAAATGCCCTAGCATGTGTTATCTAAGTCTTTTTTGGAAAATTGGACAGAGAGAGAAGAAAGATTTGGATTGTTGCATCTTCAGCACAGGATGTATTCGCAAAGCAAATTTGTGCATATTACTTACTTTAGGTGGCGCTACAGTCCAGGGTGGAGCTGGGTCTCAGTCAACAAGCTTCTCCAGCCAGTTCGATCCCTGGCTAGCTGCCTCCAGTTTCGCACGCTAAGTTGGCTGAAGTCCTCTTCCACTTGCGTGTGCTACCTGAGTCTTGGCCTTCCTCTACTGCGCTGTCCCTCGGGAGCGGATTCGAAGACTTTTCGGACCGGAGCATTGGTGTTCACGCGCTCTACATGACCCAGCCATCTCAGTCTTTGGATCTTCACTCTTCTGGCTAGGTCCATGTCACTGTACAGTCCGTACAGTTAGTCGTTGTATCTCCTCCTCCACTCACCGTCAATGCAGACGGGACCAAAGATCGTCCGAAGAATTTTTCTCTCGAAGCAATCAAGAACACCCTCATCCATTTTCGATAATGTCCATGCCTCTGCGTCATAGAGCAGGACTGGGATTATTAAAGTCTCATAAAGGGTGACTTTTGATATCCGAGAGAGAAACGAGAAAGAAACAGCGGTTGGCAAGAGTTATTATTCGCTTGATCTCAGTGCTGGTGTCGTTGTCTGAATTCATAGCGGAGCCTAGGTAGACAAAGTCCGTAACTACCCCAAAGTTATATCTGTCGAGGGTGACGTCGATGTTGGTTGTCCTTTTTGCTTGACAGCATATACTTGCTCTTGCCCTCATTGACCGCTAAACCCATTTTCGCCGTCTCAATACTCAACTCTCAATACTAGCGAAAGCGACACTGGCATCATGGTGCTTTCTCCCGATTATGTCAATATCGTCGGCATATGCGAGTAGTTGGACGGACTTTGAAAGATAGTGCCTCTTGTGTTTGCTCGTGAGTTTTGCACTATTCTTACAAGTGCGATGTTGAAAAAATCGCATGACAGCGCATCGCCTTATCTAAATCCTTTCTGGACATCAAAGGTCTCGGTGAGATCTTTACCGACCTTGATTCTCCATCGCACAGACGGACGAGTTTGGCAGGGATGCCAAAACTAGACATTGCTCTATATAGCTCGTCTTTATATCGTAGTGTAAATATCTGGTCGATGGTGGACTTTCCTGGCCTGAAGCCACACTGATATGGACCTATCAGGTTGTTGACGAACGGCTTCAGGCGTTCCCACAATACGGCACATAAGATCTTATATGCGATGTTAAGGAGACCTCTTATATGCCTCTGTAGTTGGCGCAGTTCAGAGGGTCTCCTTTCTTAAGAATTGGACAAACAATGCTGAGTTTCCATTCATCAGGCATACTTTCGTCCGACCATATTTTACAGATGAGTTGGTATTCCAAGTCATCTCCTGCCGCTTTGAAGAGCTCGGCAGTCAGGCCATCCGCTCCAGCAGCTTTGTTGGACTTAAGCTTCGATATGCCTATCTTCACTTCATCCAGGTCGGGTGGACGGAATTGTTGGTCATCATCGTCCAGGATGAAAGGTTGATTCGGTTGATTCTGCATGACAGCGGTATTTGGTCCGTCGTCGCCATTATACAGTCTGCAGAAATGGTCTTCCCAAATCCTCAGCATCGACTGCGATTCTACTACGATGTTCCCTTGTTCATCTCTACAGGCTTCGGTTCGGGATTTGTTTCCGCGGCATGTTATTTTTACCTTTTGGTAAAACTTCCGAACCTCATTCCTGGAGTAGCATCTCTCAATTTCTTCGATCGCGCGCTTCTCATGCTCTTTCTTCTTCCTCCTGAGAAGCCGGTGCTCGTCTCTCCTCTTCCGCTCATAGAGCTCATGAGCAGCTCTGGTCTTTCTAAGCAGCGCCGCTTTATATGCATCTTGCTTAGCTGCATGTGCTTGCCGGCATTCATAATTGAACCAGTGGTTTCGTTGTAGTGGACGAGTGAATTCCAGTACATCAAAAGCGACATCTCTGATGGCGTTTTGGCAATGGTCTTCGATGCTTGATGCTGGCGGCATTGGACCCTTTAAGAGATTAAGAGACACTCGATCGGAAAAGGACTTGGCGAGCTCTTGCGATTGTAGCCGTCTGACATCGAATTTTCTCACAGCATTAGTTTGTCTTGACGTAGTTTGGGATATCCGCAACCGTACCTTGGCTACAACAAGGTAAAGGTCCGAGTCCATGTTGGCTCCTCGGAACGTACGGACATCCATAATGCTGGAGGAGTGTCTTGTGTCGATCGCAATGTGATCAATCTGGTTGACTGTTGATTGATCAGGAGTTCTCCAAGTCCCCTTGTGTATGTCGGGACGTGGGAACCGCGTGCTAGCCACGATAATGTTTCGCCCCGCCGCAAAGTCGATTAGCCTGAATCCGTTATCGGAGGTGGTGTTGTGCAGGCTATATTTTCCGATTGTTCCACCAAAGATACCTTCTCTTTCTAGCTTTGCATTAAAATCACCGAGGTCTTGTTGAGGAGCTCGTAGAAGGCATCCTTGGTGTCATCATCTTTCTCCTCTGTGGGGGCATGCGCGCATATGAGGCTTATGTTGGCGAATTTAGCCTTGATGCGGATTGCTACGAGGCGCTCGCTCACATGCCGGAAGCTGAGGACTTCTCGTCTTATTCTGCCTCCGACAACAAATCCGCATCCAAATAAGCGCTGCTTTTGCCGTCGATAGCAATTGCCGTAGTAGATATCGCAGTTTTTCATCTTCTTTTTGCCCGGTCCATCCCATCGCCTTTCTTGGATGGCGGTTATGTCTGCTTTGCAGCAGTCTAGGGCCTCCGCTAGTTGCTCGGCTGCACGTGGTCTATTAAGGGATCTAACATTCCACGTGCATATCCGAAGCTCATTGTTCTTAAATCGTTTGCGTGGGTTGTCAACAGTAGATCCGTCCATATCCGAGGCTTGTTTATGCTTCGTAACTTCCTTTTTTTTAAATGGCCGGGCAGTTACCCCGGCGGCACAACCCCCAACCTGGAGGACTAGTTCCATTTTGAGTGCCCCTAGGACGAGGGGTCGGTTACACCGAAGCCAGTTATCCGTTCCGTGATGTGAGCGCTGCCGTTGGCCCATATAGGGCTCGTCCGCCACCATCTATTTTTCCAAGACCCTGACTAAGTCCTGCAAATCCTTACCGGCCTAAGCTCCAAATTTGTTGGATTAGCCCGAATAAGGTCTTGTTTTGTTTTTCCGGCACTAATCCTGATTTATGGCGCAAGAAACCCGCCATTTTTCCCCTTCATTTCGCAATCTCTAGTGAGATTCCCAGATGGCGGCACGGGGAGGCGTGAAGTAGGGCTTATTTGTGGAGCTGCAAGATGTTCGGCTGCAGAGGCTCATTCTCGTTTTTTTTAAAGAACCAGCACCTGTCGGAAGATGCTACTTCTACGAGGCCTTATGCTGTCATTCAAGCTATGATTTGTAAATGTGTGAGGAAGATGCTCGTTTTTCCTAGCTTGCCGTTAAAATAACCAAACCCGATCTTCACTTTATGCTTAGGACACTGCTCGTAAATTTCGTCGAGATGCTTGTAGAAAACGTTGTTGGAAAAGTGGTATTTATCTGCGTTAACCTTTACCAGGCTTATGTTTACAAACAAAGCCTTAAAACGCATTGCTATCAGTTGTTCGCTCATAGGTTTGAAGTTCAAGACTTTTTGTCTGAGGCTAAGTATACCGATGGTACATCCGCATCCGAAAAGTAACTGATTCTCCTATCCAAAGCAATCACCGAACTTTTTGTATGGCAGAATGGCAATCCTTACCTTCTACGTTCCTAGCTGAAAGTCGTTATTCGGTTTTTGTTTGCCTGGGTCATCAAAAGTCTGGAGCTGAGTGTCACTTCGTATCACTGACTGTCTTACATGGCCCGGCACTATCTGCAGCCTGAAAAGCCAGATCGAAGATAGTACCAGTCTCCATCTACAGATTATAGGCCCTGCCGTTTGTTCTTATGTCACCATCTCTTTTCCGACATCCTGGCTTGATGTTAAAGATAAATCCTCGAATGAGCTCCGACTACTACCTTGATCAAAACAGTTGTACCAACTTAACAAAAAAAAATAGAACTCAAATCGGAAGAATGGGAGCGCCACCCGGTGGTTATTCCGGGAACTTTTTGATCAAGGTAGTATGTCGAAATAGCTTAAATGAAGCCATCGCTGGATCTGGTTCTGATGACTCCGTTAACTCTATCTGGGAACTATTCCACCGAACCGTCGGTTTAGTACTTTGTCTTGGTCCCAGCCTAGGTTGCGTAGAATCTAGTAAGATGTTGACGATTTTATTATATCCAACAACGGTTCAGGACGGGAAGGAGACTCATACACCATAGATGTGCCTGCCAATTAGCCTCCGAGATTATCCTTTTTGCCACCTTTCAACTACTTTCTTTGGGGCAATCATAAAACATTGGATTCACCGGCAACTTTTCATGACTCAGAAGGGTGATGACTTTTGCATCGCCTTTTACAATTCTTCATTCAAAAGAGTTCACCTTTCGTACATGCTTCTCTAAAACTGGAAGCGTGCGGATATGTTTCTATGAACCTGGCACAATACTCCTGTCATACACAAATACGAGTACCTACTCAATAAAATTCAAAACGTAATAATCCTGTAACAACCGCTAATGATTTTTCCATTAATCCAGATTCGTTGTTTTATTTTATTTTATTTATTTTTTGCTCGTATTAAACAGCTGAACCATCGGAAAGGAAGAAATCAAATTTCTAATATGACAGGATTAATCCTCCCAACATGTAAACAATTACTTCGAGTCCTTCACGACGAATGGATGGAATGGATTGGAATGTCGTCCCCTCTGTTCGGTATTCGAACCTGCAAGACTTCCGTCACTAATCACCGATTAATTTAATCGCGGACTTAACCTGAATTGTGTGCACGTGGCCCTGGGGGCACGTGTTTACTTAAACAGGGCCAGGGAGGAAATATTGTCCCCGTCATTTGAGATTTAACAACATAACCAACAAAACACTCGCATGTCACTCCCTTCCGTTCGATGGGAAAGGGTCGTTGTTTCCACATACTCGTAACATACTCGTACAAATGCGAAGGCTCTGCGATTTATGATTATTTTCGAAATTTCTATTCGATTCCTTGGTGATGATGTTCGTCTGGAAACACCCTTTTAGTCGGTCCATTGGATGGATGCATACAAGTTAACTTGAGAACATTCGATAAGTGCCAGAGGAGGGTTTGGAATCATCATCGCGCGCACACCTCATGATTTCCCATTGACGCATAAACGTATGAGTCGGGGGTAGTCTTGGTCGTCGTATGGTAATATGCTATGCACAAAGTATCCCCTAAAGCCCTTTTCAGTTTTCCCGCCAAATTTGGTGGTGTGCATTATTATTTTTATGTTGCCTTTGTTATGACAGGATATGTTCCATTCAGAGATTAATGAGTTTCGCATGATTTTTTTGGAATTGTTTTTGTAGTTGCTGTTGCTGTTGTTGTTTTTATTGATTTACCAGCTCTGCTTTCTTGGGTTTTTATTTTAATATATATTTTCCTCTTCTTCTTCCTCTTCTCACAGCCTTATCCTGGTTGTGGGGAGTGAGATGCGTGTGCAGGATAAAACACCGCCCGGAATTATAGGAAATTTATTTGTTGGCATACAACAAACAAAGCACAAGGATACGACCTTAACAAAGGCAATTAAAAATTGATCCCTGATATAGAAAACATGAGGAACCGGAGCGGGAGCAGGAGCCGTATTGTGGATTTAATGAGAAGAAATGATGACGAATTTGGTTGGACATTGAAGCGGGAACATATCCCAGTGCCAGTTGGTGGAGCGGATTCTTTTGTTTTGAAATTCTAATTGCTGCTGCCATTGGGTTGGTTTTAATTGGCACACAGCCAAGCCATAGAATTTAATTTAAATAAAAATAAAGACCCACATACATACTAGTATATGCATACATATGTATGTGTACAGATGCTTGAACAGATTTATACAAAATGATTTCTTAAAATTTATAACAAATTCATTCTTGTTAAGGTTTCTGATTAACCTTTCTACTTTCAGTTCCTCCTCGGCTTTAGCGAAAAATCGGCAAAGTAACAAAAACTTTTAATAAACTGCAGCATATACTCGTAAAGTGTCATTCATTTCATTGTTTCAAGTTGGTAGTGTTGGCATTTGACACCTGCCAAACTCAGCTGTCATTTAAAGTGTCATAACATTAGTTGCATGTTTGCCATTTACAATAATGGATCGCTTACAAATCGAAGAACGTGTTAAAATTATTAAAACTTACTACAAAAGTGGTGATTCAAACGTAGCCACTTTTTGCGCATTACGCCATGATTATGGTCGTCATAATCGACCGACTACGCAAGCAATCGGTGAAATTGTGGAGAAATTTCAAGAGAGTGGAAGCCTTACTGATGTTATAAGGCCTGTGCATTATCGTAGTGCACGCTGAGTCGAAAATATTGCTGCTGATGATCCGAGTTTATGGATTTCCCGGCGTTCGCAGTAACTGAACTTGTCGTACACCTCACTATGGCGTATTTTGCATTTGGATTTGCATCTTCATCCTTATAAAGTTCAACTTACGCAACAATTGAAACCTGCTGACCATTCACAACGCCGTAGATACGCTTCTTGGGAGCTGGAACAATAGACAATAAACACCGATTTTTCGAAAAACATTTTCTTCAATGATGAGGCACATTTCTCCCTCGGTGGGTATGTAAACAAACAAAATTGTCGCATATGGGGCTTAGAAAAGCAACAAGTGATCGAAGAGGTGCCGTTGCATCCAGACAAAGTGAATGTTTGGTGTGCTCTAAAGGTCAAACGGTGTCATTGGTCCGCATTTCTTCGAAGATGCCAACGGGCGGACGGTAACAGTCAATTCGGAGCGATATGGTCGAATGGTAACCGATTTTTTTTGGCCGGCGATTGAAGATCATGGCTTGGACGATATGTGGTTCCAACAAGATGGGGCTACAAGTCACACAACACGACCAATTATGGCGTTATTGCGTGAGAAGTGTCCTGGTTGCGTAATTTCACGTTTTGGCGGGGTTGGCCACAAAGATCATGCGATTTGACACGGTTAGATTATTTTCTGTGAGGCTACGCAAAAGACCGTGTTTACGCGAATAATCCCCGAACTCTAGACGCATAAAAAACCAACATTACTTAAGTTATGGCCGAGATACCGTCCGAAATGTGCGAAAAAGTGGTTAAAAATTACCTCAAAAGAATCGAATGCTGCGAATCTTCCCGGGGCAGCTATTTGAATGATATTGTTTTTCACACTGAATGGTAAAGTCCAAACTCTATAATGAATTAAAATTTTCATCAAAAATGTATCGCTGTGTGTGTTTTATTTAGCTTTAATTTCGAAATCGAAAAATTAATGACCTCTTGGAAGTGGATCCTTCTTCGACATCAACGCTTATCAGAATTTTTTCTCTTGATTTATGTAGGTATGAGCGTGTATCAAAAGTGCATTCAAGATGAAGGAATCAAAACTGATGTCCTGCTAAAGTGGCATCTGGAGAGCATTTTTTACCGAAGAGAAAAAGCCAAAACAGTAAGAACTTGCTTCGAATATACCAACCAGTTTACCTTGCTCTTTAGTATGAAAATGAGCAGAAAGCATCTCTTATCGAGGATACTTTGAGCAACATCCCTAGGCTACTAAAGCAGATAGTCACGTGTCTTAAGCTGGAATCGTCATTGTTGGATTAATCCTACGGCGCGGCGTGCCATCACACAAGGGATGAAACGTGAAACCTACTATAACTGAGGAATGATGGTGAAAACATAGGAAAACTCAAAAGATAAATAAACGAATATCAACGCAATACATAGCCCTCAGGGAGAGGTTCGGGAACTTGAAGATGATCTCGGACAACAAGCAAAATTAAAAAAAAGTGATATCATATGAATTAGCCCTTTCGGACATTGGGTCAGTATATGCGCGAACTAGGCATGCCCCTAGTTAGAGGCGGCTAAAAACCACCCTCCGTTTATTGAGTGTAGCATATGCAAACCATGTAATGAACAAAACAAAAAGATATACCACACCAAATGGAGGTCCAGGGTTACTGGAAGATCCACAGTCTACTGAAGTCAGCTCTACGGACTCTGGGGAGAGTCATTTATTTCAATCCTTTGGCCCTTTTACAAAAGGTATCTCAATCGCCACCACCAATATCGAATGTATCCAGTAAAATAAGTCTGGCGGTAATGTCGATGGGCAAAAAATTAGACTCAGAGAAACGCAAAAGCTTTGAGGAGGACAACAATGAACTCCATCTTAATCCAGACCTTAATAAAATGGAGTCACTCTACCACGAACTAAGGAAAGAGGTAGATTTACTCCGAGAAGAAAGTAAGGTTCTAAAAAACTTTCATCTCTAAAAAAAAGTGACAGTAGGCCACCCCGCTCAGCTAGTCGTGAATATTACTCGGAAAAAAAAACGGAGTCAAAGAACAGACCCAGTAAAAACCGAAAAGATGATTTTTTACCTAAAGACCAGCCACAAAGGGAAGACAAGTGCAAGGAGTGGAGAGCGAAACAAAAAACAATAAAATCACATCCTCTGTCCCCAATTAACGTAATCGGAATTTCAGATTATAGTAAATTGCATTGCCTCCTCAAAGGAACATTAACTTCAACATTCAAGCTTACATCACTGCGCATGAAGTTTGAAAAATTAACGTCCACGATTCCGACGGTACAGTGAACAGTGTCCCAAAAATTAAACACCGAGAACATCCAATAGTATACCTACGCAAACAATCTACAAAGGCCATTGCGTATTGTAGCAAGAGCCCTTCACTCTTCGTGTACCAAAGAAGACATTATGAATGACCTCAAGCCAAAGGCTTTGAAATTCTTGACGCTGTAAATATCATTAAGAAGGAAAAGCAACAAACGAAACCGCAGCAAGAAATAGTGCGTAAGCGTGGATTCCCGATGTTTATTCTCAGTTTTGACAAGAACAAGAAATACAATAGGTACGAGTATCAAAAATCTTCTTATCCTTTTATTAACCCTTTCCTCGTTATACGAACTTATGCGTAACGAGTTTCCCATTTTTATTGCATCGCTGCTGCTCCGCTTATGGGGTTGGCTAATGTCGCAGACCGCAGAACGCGTCTACATAATGCTCGGTCCTGGATCGCTTCCGTGGTTAACCCCAGACGTTGTTGCGCATTTGCCATCTGAGAAATCCAGGAATTCTTTTTCCGACCTCGTTTCCTTACAGTTGGAGTGACCGTAGTTGATAGTGCCTTTTTAACCGGATTTTCCGCAGATCTTCTTTGAACGTGGCAATACCAACTTATTCTATTCGCCTCAAGCTGTTCGGTTACCGAATTCTTTATATGTAGACTTCCTCTTATACGCGTAGATCTAATACAATCGCTTTTAGTGACTCCACTAGACATCCTTAACATTTTCATTTCCGCTGCCGTTTAAACGCTTCGTACATTGTCCAGCACTGTGAACCGTATATAAGCGCTGGTCTAACAACCGTGGTGTAGAGTTTCCCCTTTGATTTAAGTGGAAATTTCCGGTCGCAAAAGATTCCCGAATTTTCCCGCCATTTCATCCATCCCACACTCACTCTGTGGTTTACGTCGTCGTTACATTTCGCTTCCATGTTAACGATTGATCCTAAGTACTTAAAGATAGTGCTTTTCGGAAGAACTATTCCGTCTAACATTATATCCGGAACAGGTCGCAACGGATGCGCAAATGGGCACGTCAAATGCTACGTCTGTGAACGACTTATTTTTAAGCCGTTTCTCTCTAGCGCATTTCTCCATGAATCTAAGGCGTTCTGTAAATCTTGGACGTTATCGCTAAGTATAACTGCGTCGTCAGTGAAGAGAATTGGCGTTACATTTGCTTCGCACATGCAGTCTTTTAAAAGATAGTCGAATACTACGTTAAAGAGGAAAGGGCTAAGAACGCTTCCTTGATGCACTCCGACATTTACTGCAAATTCTCTCGTTAGTCCGGCAGAGCTTTTAACCACAGTTTTCACGTTTCCGTACATGTCTTGTAATATTCTAACATACGTTTTCGGTACGTTTTGAGACCTCAGCGCGGCCCATATGAGATCTCTAGGCACTCGATCGAATGCTTTCTCGAGGTCGATAAATACCATGTGTCCTTAGACGAATCTCGGTGCTTTTCCATTATTATTCGTAGGCTTTGGATAGCGTCCACCGTCGATCTTCCTTCAACAAATCCACACTGGCTATTATCGAGCCTTATTATTTGCCGAAGACGTTCGTTTAAGACTCTTTCGACAATTTTCATTGTGTGTGAGTGTCGCCTTTTCCTTTGTAAAATGGAACCAAGAAGCTACTTCTCCTTTGAGTCCACATTTTAATTTATTTAAAAGTTTCGATAGCCAATCGCTGCCGATTCCCTCCATCTTCGACCAAAACTCTGATGGACTGCTGTGTGGTCCCGCCGCTTTCCCCCGCTTCATTTTTCCGATTGCTATACTCATTTCTTCGATTGAAAAGTCCGAAACTTCTTCCTCGAATAGACCAGCTGTCGGCACGATATCACGTGGAAACTGTTTGTTAAGCAACTTCTTGCAGTATTCAAGCCACCGGTCACAAATTTCCTTTTCTTTTGTTAGTA
This sequence comes from Volucella inflata, assembly GCA_928272305.1. Taxonomy (NCBI): domain Eukaryota; kingdom Metazoa; phylum Arthropoda; class Insecta; order Diptera; family Syrphidae; genus Volucella; species Volucella inflata. The sequence continues at coordinate 158,582,671 of OV743716.1, forward strand.
AGCGACCGTCTGCGTTTTTGATATATTTCGGCGAGGTTATTTCCAACAGGTATCAAAAATATCAAATCAAATATAGATTTACTATCACAAGGAACCGCGATGTGTAAAATGCGCCGGTAAACATATTTCGGAAAGTACAGCTTAGATAAACAGGATGCAGCGACTTCTATAAACTGCAAAGGAAAGCTCCAAGCGAACTATAGAAGATGCGAGGCAGCCAAAAAGGTCCAGAAAAGCCGAGATGCAATCCAGAAAAATGTACATCCAAACCCAAAATTCACAGGAAAAATCCAAAGTTTCTACCGGGCAAGTAACGAGAGAAAAACAACTTTTTAAAGAAAACCCGAAAGTTGTGCCAGAAAAAGTTCGAAAAGATAATCCGTCATCTTCCGGCGGGCAAACGTAAGATTTAGTCGTTTCGCTAGAAAATAAACGAAGTAGTATTGCTCCAGATCCAATTTTACACGTTTTCACACTTGAGGAGCAAAACAAATAAGCTCATATTTGAAAGACTGACCAATCTCGAGTTTAAAACTCACAAAACAGGAATTCAAGTTGGAATATGAGACAATTGCACAAAATATTAACATGGAACGCAAATCTCTTGGACTTACTTAGACCCAATTTTATTGTTGGTGGTGATTTTACCACGAAACACAGCTTTTGGGGTTCAATGTGCGGTTCAACCAAAGGTAGACTATATTACAAAGCCGACGTGCAATTTTATGTTGATTTCTTTTGACGGGAAAACCCCCCAGATTGGTCTACCGTCAGAGCAAAAACTCCAGACCTCTTCATTGCATGAGGCGTAGCTAAAGAATTTACGAACATCGAGGAAGGTTTTGTCGCTTAAAACACCATATGAATTAGAAGATGAATTCGGCAGATTTATCGAAGTCATAGAGAACGCCGCGTGGAACAACATTTCCATTCGGAGAAAAGGAATCGTAAATTCCGAAGGTATTATTACTTTAAATAGAATAAAATAAAATAAAATAAAAACACGAAACAACTATTATGAGAATTTCCTAATAAAATCAACCATAGCCTCAACAAGAACCACAATGCACCATTTATGCACCGTTTATGAATTCCAGCAAGGCGTTTGCTACACTGAATCAAAATAAGCTACTATGAGCACTCAGCAAAATCCTGGAAAAGTAAGCTTAGTGCTGGGTCTTTTCAGTTAAAAATTAGAAACCACTACAGCAACGAAGTAGACTCACCATTTGGAGTGCCACAAGGATCGAAACTTGGCCCAATATTATTCATATTGTTTATCAATGAATTACTTCGTGCTCTAACAAGAAGCAATACTTTTGCTATTGCTGCTGATATGGAGATAGTTGTCAGATATTGACGTCCTGCGAAAGCAATGTAGACACTTCAAGAGGAATTTGACGAAGCAGTTAAGCGGTGTCACGATAATGGTCTCATATTAAACGCCTCCAAGATAAAGATGATGCACATTCGTGGTCCGATTCACAAGGCTACAAATCAGCGAATTATTTGTAAAACCCATGGCTGCCAAGTTACTTAGCAGGTTATACTATAGAAATGATTGAGTCTTATAAATACCTAGGAGTGATATTCGACAGACACCTTATATGAGATATACAATTCAATCAACTGTATCCAGGCCTGAAAAACAATATTTGGCCTAGTGTATCCTGGCTAAGATTTAACACCGCAGGTAGAACCGCAAACTTACTTTGCTCTTGCGAAATCCAAATTGAGACACATTGGTAACTTACATCAATCAGTTGCAAAAACTTCAATCGAGCGTCCTAAAGAAGATCAACAGAGTGCAGCAGATCTACAAGATGACATATGCGTTGGAGTACTGCAAAGACTGTCATTTTACGAAACCAAGAAAGCAATCAAGAGATCTGCTCCAAATACCAATGACCTACAGCAACTACGGCAGAAGCGAGCTAAAAAAAAGACGTCTTTCTATTTCAAAACTTTTATGAAAGTATTCGTTTTTGTTTTCTGTATCTGAAAAAAAAAAATGTAACAATAAAATGTTCTGTCGTGGGAAATCAAAGATAAAATACCAGCCCATTTCACTCCTAGTATGCTCTTTTGAAGAAAGATGAGTTAGCGCGTCAGTCAGCTTCAACGTACCGAACGGATGATATTTTTGCTGCTCCGTTTTCAGTGTTCTATTTTTTGACGTAATTCGTGACATGTGTCAAAGTCAAACATACTCAGTTAGTATTGCCATTTTATTATAGCAAAACTTACACTCGAGCAACGCTTAAAATTATTGAATTTTATTATCAAAATTGGTGCCTTGTAAAAACTGTTTTTCACACACTTTAACCATTGAGGTCTTTATAATCGACCTACTGAGCAAGCAATTTAAGCCATAGTGACCAAATTTCACACCAACTTCACGCAATTGGAAATCAAGCCACCTAACCGTATGTGTAGAGTGCGTACAGAGGAAAATATTGCTGCTGTTTCCGGCAGTGTTAATAAAGACTGTGATTTGTCCATTCGTCGTGGTTCGCAGCTATTGGGGGTAACAACTCGACTAGGTAAGGATCTTGGTCTCAAACGCTACAAAATACAGCTCGTGCTCCTGAATTTTCAGTGAGTGGGCATTAGAAAAACTGCTATCCGCTATTTTATCGAAAAATTGTCTGCAGCGACAAAGCCCATTTCTAGTCAGGCAATACAAGAGCTGCCAAGGCACCCGAAAACATGCACTGTTTGTCGCCGTTTTTTTTCATAGATGAACGTCAGAACAACATTACCGTCGGTGGCACCCACTATCGTTCAATTATTTTGAACTTTTTTTTTGCCGAAAATGCACGAGCTGAATCTTGTCGACATGTAGTTCCAACCAGATGGCGCTTCATGCCACACAGCACTCGAATCAATGGACCAAAAGAGAAATAAGTTCGGTGAACAATTTATCCATCGTTAAGGGCCGTGGATTAGTCGGCTAAATGATGCGATTTGACGCTTTTGGACTATTTTTCATGGAGAAAAGCCAAATCACTCGTCTATGCTGATAAGCCTGGGTCAATACACTGTTACAATTTTCCTGTGATTTTTTCTCACAATTAAAAACCAAAAGTTCATCACCCATTACAATACCAACGTCCATCACATTAGCGTCGAATACCTGTAGCCTAGTGCGAGCACAGGCCGGACACTCACAGAGATAGTTCTCGGCATCTTTCAAATGCAAATGCTTCGTGCTTTTCACAATATAGTTTGTTGCCATCACTCATCAGGCTTAGGTAAATCTACGTTTAAAGGGCAGACGCGAGGTTTCCTAACGAACGGTGAAATATAACTTTGTCGGGCACCAGAAAGACACCAGCGCTGAATTCTAGTTTGGTTTTGGAGATGTACCTGAAGGCACGGTTAGATTTCTTTTTTTTTTGGCTTGGGATCTGGGGAATGTCCCTATCCAGCCAAGACAGACTGTGGGGTCTGGTGAATGCTTCAACTTACTCCTTTCGACAGCTAATGCATACGAAGATCCAGAGGTTTATTTTGGGTGACAAGTCCCAGTGCCTTGCTGAAAGCTCTTTTACATTGACAGAAGACCGACATTCTCAGGAGTTTATTATCCAGGATAACGCTCAAATACTAAGCTTCTTCAAAAAAGAGAACGACTTGAGATTTCTGACTACCATAGGTGCAATGTATGGTCCTTAGCAATGAGCGTGCAAGTTCCTTACAGCTGGCCAAAGATATGGAATTTTAGTGGGAAAAATTTGACTCCCTTCCGCCATAAGATCAGCTAATAATCTGGTCCCGACTGTTATCCAGCTACGTCATTGAAAATTGAGGAAGCCCAGCCGCCGGAGTAACTTTCGTTACTACTCCTATTAGGACAGATTCTGAAAGAATAGGGTAATACTGTGAAAAGAGGGCATACAAGGCGAGTTTTGCTGCTGTTTCCAATCCACTTTCTCAAATAAGACAAAAGTTGTCAATCATAACGCGCACGGCAAAAAGGGCGCAAAATTATGTGCATAATCAATAAATTAACTGGCAATCTTGCAGAGCGCATAATCGCCTGCTTGACTTGGTTCTTGAAAAACGTTCAGATACGACAGATGATGTACCAGAGTGACGATCGTTTTAAGGTCTGTACAGCTACTCGTCATGAGGACGACTGAGGCACTTTCGCCAAAACAGAAGAAGTGGAAGTAAAAGCGGCGAAGATGAGTCTGTTTGAAGCAAAAATTGTCCTACATCGAGGAAGGATGAACAGGATACGTCACAAAATACCTTCCAATTGTGATGCTTAGACAAAATATGGCTAGGGCGTTTAGACCGAATGTCGGCCGTCGTTTTATCACCTGGGGAAAACGCAGCAAAGAAAAGCCCGCTTCTGGTGGTGTGAACAAGTTCGGCTGAAGACATTACTTCCTTGTGGTTCACATCTACCTTGAACTGTAACGCCACCTAAGTAAGGGAGACAGGAGGAAATAATGACGACTTCATCGTGACCTTGGAGGAGTAATTTCCGAGTGAACTTGAATGATAGTAGGTGTTACGAATTACATAGATACATGATCTAGATAAATTCGATTCCAAATGTTCTCTGAACTTAGATTCATATTCATTTTCTCGGCACACGGCCTATTTAACTTACAAAGATGACTTTCATTAAATCATTCCCCATCGTCATCAATTCCTCCTCGACAATGAGTCCTTTCGTAATTGAAAAAAAAAGAAAAAAAAAATTAAAAATTTAAATTACCCAAGTTTAACGTCAACCAATCCATCTCATCAAACCCCTCAGATATGCGTCAACCTCAAGCCATTCCCCGGAACTCCATCCAACAGTTTGTTGTTTCTCCTTTTCGTATGTCGACTTTTTTGGAATAACATCATTGTGAAAAGTTGTTGTTTACCCAAGAAGATATCTCAAGTGCTCCATGCCGTCAGTCATCACCAATGATTTCGTTATACTGTATTATGTTCCAACTTCGAATGTAAATAACGACACGATAAACTGTCAGATACGACGTCAAAATTACAAAACGACAAGAAAGGAAGACACAATAACCAATGGTTAGCTGGTCATTTGTTTTCCAAAACGTTTACGGTCTAGAGACTCGGAGTAACAACAACACATTGGCAAACCCGAACCAAGCCAGATGCGATGCAACCATCATGGTGGTACACAAACCCTGTTACCTGGATTGATGGTTTTGATGAGACATTAGGCAACAGACGATCGATGCAATACCTGACCAGATAGCGATGAGCTCTCTTCAAAAGTATACAAAACGACCACAGAAAACCCTTACACCCGCGCAACAAATGAATTAACAAACGAAGAAGCAATCCCAACAACAACATCACTGTCCATTTCTGACCAGTCATAGTTGCAATGAAACGAAATCGTCCGGTCTGGACGATGAAGCTAGACCACCCGTGTGTGATGGTTCTAAGCCAGTGCCTTTGGATTCTCGCATTCTCAGATAACAATAGGCAATGGGCGTCCTCAAGTGGGCATGCATTTCCACATACACAAAGCAAAATAGTTCTCGTGTAAACGCTCTCAATTAGGCCAGCAGTCTGGTCTCCAATGGTTATAATCAGCGCTGGTGTTAATTGTCACTTTTGACATTTACAGATACGTGATGACAGCTTGATTATCGCATATCCTGCGGTTAGGGCGATGAAATTGAAATCAATTTGTTTTTATCTATCGAATCGAATCGAATCGAATTGAGTAAAGTTAAATGCCAAGGATGGGGTTCCCTGTTTCTGTTTCTTATGAATATCTTCGGAAATTCAAGTGGGCGAATACAAAGTGTGAGGTAAAGGGTGCGCATCGAAGGCGAGTATCTGCAGATTTGCATTTTCAACAACTCCTTCAAGACGCCCATAAATGTAGTCATGAACGAAAAAAGAAAGAAAAAAAAAATCAAAAACAATAACAAAGGAGAGGGGATGTTGGGTTAGATATCCTTAACCCTGTCAGGGAAAGATAAGACAAGTCATTTGTAAGAAATAAACGAAAGATCCACTTTGGGGTTGAGTCATTGTTCCTTCTATTGTCTGTATGAATATAAAGGACTCATTTTGGGGAGCCATCAAAGAAAGGGTGTGATTTTTAGGGAGGCCGTAGCACTGTATTGGGGGTGGTTCTTGTTGTTTTTCTCTAGAGGTATGGTAACCTTGTTTCATTTTAAACAGTCTAAAGAGATTGTAGCGCAGAAAAACAAATTGGGGTTGTTGCAACGTTGCGAATGGTCTTAACGATAACTTAGTAAATACTTCCCTTCACTAGAAGAAGTTTGAGTTACCCAGGTTTAGTTTCACTTAACGACACAATCGCTAAATACTCTGACAAGGTCAAATATCTGGGAATAATCCTGGATAAAAGGCTAAATTGGAACTTTCACTACGCAACAAAAGCAACCAACGCTTGGACTATAACCACGCAAAGGCAGCCATTTTAAAGTCTAAAAGACTGCAGCGTCTTGCATGTCTGGGCATTTCGGAAGCCTTTCAGACCTGAGCCACAGCTGCTACAAAAGCAATGATAGGACTAACGCCTTTACACTTATTTATTAACAAAGTTGCATTCCGTAGCTCAGCAAATATGGTATGCGCACACCCGAGCCTACAGATCCTGCCAAAACTTGACATAATTATTATGTTTCGACAAAAGATTCAACACAGAGATTCCCAGCAAAGAAGCGTGGATCAGTAATAACCCACAAAATAGCCACAACGGCATAAAGTGGTATACGGATGGTTCGGAAATGGAATTGGGATTGGGAGCTGAAATACACGGACAAGAGCATATCAATTGGTATGGGAACGAGTCCTAGTGTATTCCAAACTGAACTGCACACCATCCAAAAATGCAGCAACCTTATCTACAAATCCGGTACCAAGGGCGCAAACGTTCATGTATTTACGGATGGTCAAGCAGCTATAAGTGCCCTTAGCTCTCATATTCTTGACTCCAAATCAGGCATGTACTAGGTACTTCGAAACCCTCCAAAAACTTAGCTTACGCAACAAGAATAATTTATGGCGAGTTCCTGGGCATTTGAGGAGGTTTCCGGTTTTTTGTAGTTTGGGCAAGTGATCTACTGAGTTTCCATTCATCAAGCATACACTCTTTTGACCAGATCTGAGAAATTAGTTGGTGTATGCTCCAAACAAAGTTATTTTCAATGAAACACTATACCTCGGCCGATAAGCCATCAAATCCAGCTTCTTGGTTTGCTTTTAGCATAGATATTGCTTCTAACTTCATTTTGGTAAGGGAGACGGAAGTTTTGACCATCGTCGCCTAAGTGCCTGATAGCGGGATGTTTGGTTTTGCGCCGTTTTATAATCAGCACAAAAACTTTTTGCATATTCTCAGCAACAACCGTGTCTCTACTTCGGCGTTGCCTTCTTCATCTCTGCAGACTGTATACGGGTCTTCGGACATAGATCATTAGTATGGTCGAGAAGCTCGTAGAAACATTCTTTGGTTACGTCGTTCTTGTCTTCTGTACGGCTCATGACACATCTAGGGCTTATAAAGGGTTTTCCAATAAGGACTTGACAACTTTTTTAAAAATAAAACGAAAACAATTTGAGATATTTCAAAAACTTTATTATCGGCTTGAAGTACAATTAAAACATTTACGAATGGAACTCGACTTCATTCAAATGACCACCGCAGGCATGTTTGCAGCGGTCGATTCTTTTGACCTAATTTCAACGACTCGGCCACACATTTCGGCTAAAACGACCGCTATTTCCAGTTCAATTTTAGCTCTGAGCTCTTCCAACGTCGTCGGCTTGTTGGCATAAACCAATGACTTAACGTAGCCCCACAGAAAATAGTCAAGCGGCTATAAATCTCACGAACCAGGCGGCCAATCGACTGGCCCATTTCTTGAGATAACACGCTCACCATACTCACTTTTCGATAAATCGATTGTAACGTGTGATGTGTGGCTTGTGGCACCATCCTGTTGAAACCACATGTCGTCAGCTTGATGTTGTATGGGTGTAAGCCAAGATCCTTACGCAAAATACGCCATAATGTGGTTTGAGCGATGCTCAATTCTTGAGAACGCCGTGGAATTGACTGATTTAGATCGTTTGCTACGGACGCCTGAACGGTAGCGATATTTTCGACACTTCGACCAACCCCTTGTCTCACTGACACGGCAACATCTCACAACGAATATGTAGACTCAAATTTTTGCACTAAACTTGTTATTGCCTGTCTACTAGGGCGAAAATTGGAATTACGGCTCTTAAAGTTGCAGTCACCGACTATGAATTTCGGTAGAAAATGTTTATAATTTCCAGACGTTGCTCATTTGTGTACCTGATGAAAATGTTGAGTTTACTGAATAAATTGACAATGACAGTTTGATGATTAGTGAAAGAGTGTTGTCAAGTCCCTATTGGAAAACCCGATAAAAGCCAATTCTGCCTTGATGCTGATTGTCAGAAGAGATTTGCTCATGCATAGAAAGTTCAAGAATCCTTGGCTAAGTCTGTCGGATATTATAAATTTGCATTCGACTAAGCGCTGTTTTTATTTTCTATAACAATCACCATCGTCCTTAAATCCGGCTCATTCCATCGCACTTCTTGGATGGCAGTGATATGTGTATGATAGCAGTCGCAGAGGTCGCTGTTAATTACAAGACTCCATGTGGCCTGTTAAGGGTCAAAAAATTCCACATGTAGATCTGAAAGTTATTGTCCTTGAAAGGCTTCTTGCCTGTTAGCGCAAATCGTTAAAACGAGAAATTAAGCGGCCCGGATGTGCAGTATGCGCCGTTGTTCCATCCTGTTGGAATCACATGTTCTCCAGTCTCAATTCATCCAATTGAAGAAGGAGAAAGTCGTTGGCATGGCTCTGAAGCGCACGCCATTATACAGTAGTCGTTTAGCCCTCGAAGTTTTAGAAAAATAACGCCCGATGGCGGCACATTCAGTGTAAACAGCATACCATGCAGTTATACGCGGATTTTTGGTGCCCCAGAAACGATGATCTTGCTTATTCACATTCACAGAGATGGAAATGCTCATGACGATTTCGATAAAAAGTTGTCTCCTCCGTTGCTGAGATTTAGGATGGCTTGAGCTTATGTTACACGCACCTGTGCCATCAACAGCTAACAACAATTGAAGCTGCACTTTGTAAGGGAACATCTTACAGTCTTTCATCAACATTCTCTATAAACACCCCCGATTGATGCACAATTGCGTCGCACATCATCTGGTCTATACTCCGGGGTCCTCTGCTGCATCTTTAACCAAAATTGCGATATTCTCAGCAAAACGGCTGCTCCGGGGTCGGCCAGACCTGGAAGCATCTTGTGTTATCCCATACTCCTTTAAAGTCGCAGTGTTTGTCCAGTTCATGACGGACGACCAAGGTATCTGCACCGCAATTCACGCTGCGCCAATACTACCGACGAGTTATTCCGCACAAAAATCGTGACAACTACCTATTCCCCGTTTTTTACGAGTATAGCGATTCATGTCTTGTTTCTGTTTACATCACAAATGTCAAAGTAAAATTGACATCTGCCGCCAATTAAAGCAAAAATGTTAGCATCTTCCTATGGGGTGATGACTTTTGCGTGACCTGGAATATATCCGAGGTCATTAGTTGGTTCGTTACATCATTCAATCTCTTTTATAAAGGACTGTGGGCCCTGCGACGGCAATATACTGCTACTAGCTAGCCATGCCCTTGCCATTTAAGTCTGTTTAAGTTTACTCCTGCAGTTACTGAGGAACCACCACGGGAAGGTAAGACAAGCATTTTGCAACGAACTTGATTGATTTCTTACAAACGGACCACAGTCTTTCTCACGCCGACCACTTAGGGATTTCGAGAAGCATGCATTCGGTGTGCAGGCAAATTAGGGCGCTTTGCTATGTGCAGTTGCGTTTATATGAAACCGAAGCTGGTTCTAGTTCGAGCTGCAAGTTCTATTGCGAATTCGTTCCCAACAACCCCTTGAGTTCTAGGCCTGAGCAAAACTCCATGATTCCAGCCTTTCAACTGTGTTTTGATAAGCGGTACATTTTTGAATTAGCTGGGAAGTTGTAATAGGCTTCATTAAGGCCTTAAACACAACCTTCATGTCAATACAAGTGCAGATACTGCGCCCATATTACCGATTCTTCTGTCTCTTTGTAATATACCTGCGGGTCTCGACGGCATTTGGAATCAACTATGAAGACCAGACAATATTCCTTTCTTGGCTCAGATTCTGGGCTAAATAATTTATGTGCATAGGAAAATTGGTTTCATGCTTTCTAAGCAATTAGGGTTGTGGTATCATTCCCTGATTCATCACAAGTGAACAGTTGTTGTATCATTCATTTTTGTGTGTCTGTCATTACAGGAAATTATAAAACAAATCGCTAAACAAAACAGAATCGGCATTTCAACAAAGCAATGACCAATATTAGACGAAAGTACACAAACCTTCACCCAATATGCTCAAGGGCTTCGTTGTAACCCTACATCATCCACAGACTTACGGATAGTGTGACGCGCAAAAGTGGAATGAAAATTTACAATGCGCGTGACTAAACTTCGAAAGTCGTAAAGTAGTTTTGTGTTATTCGTTCATTAACATATTAATTTGGAAACGTACGAATATAACCAATAGGGTAGAGTACCTACCCGCCGGTCAATACGCCGAAAAGTTATCTCATCCGATTGTGTAATAAAATTTTTTGAAAATTCAAAGTTGATGTTGAATAGACTAGCAGCAAGCAGCCTAGAGCAGGGAAAATGCCTCAAATGCTGATCTTGGTTCTTGGTTCGATTATACAAAGGAAAAGGCACACACAATGAAAATCGTCGAAAGAGTCTTAAACGAACGTCTTCGGCAAATAAACAGCTCGATAATAGCCAGTGTGGATTTGTTGAAGGAAGATCGACGGTGGACGCTATCCAAAGCCTACGAATAATAATGGAAAAGCACCGAGATTCGTCTAAGGATTTACACATGGTATTTATCGACCTCGAGAAAGTATTCGATCGAGTGCCTAGGGATCTCATATGGGCCGCGCTGAGGTCTCAAAACGTACCGGAAACGTATGTTAGAATATTACAAGACATGTACGGAAACGTGAAAACTGTGGTTAAAAGCTCTGCTGGACTAACGAGAGAATTTGCAGTTAATGTCGGAGTGCATCAAGGAAGCGTACTTAGCCCTTTCCTCTTTAACGTAGTATTCGAGTATCTTTTAAAAGACTGCATGCGCGAGGCAAATGTAACGCCAATTCTCTTCGCTGACGACGCAGTTATACTTAGCGATAACGTCGAAGATTTACAGAACGCCTTAGATTCATGGAGAAATGCGCTAGAGAGAAACGGCTTAAAAATAAGTCGTTCACAGACGGAGCATTTGACGTGCCCATGCGCATCCGTTGCGACCTGTTCCGGATATAATGTTAGACGGAAAAGTTCTTCCGAAAAGTACTATCTTTAAGTACTTAGGATCAATCGTTAACATGGAAGCGAAATGTGACGACGACGTAAACCACAGAGTGAGTGTGGGGTGGATGAAATGGCGGGTAAATTCGGGAATCTTTTGCGACCGAAAATTTCCACTTAAATCAAAAGGGAAACTCTACACCACGGTTGTTAGACCAGCTCTTATATACGGTTCACAGTGCTGGACAATGTACGAAGCGTTTAAAAACAAAATGACGGCAGCGGAAATGAAAATGTTAAGGATGTCTAGTGGAGTCACTAAACGCGATTGTATTAGATCTACGCGTATAAGAGGAAGTCTACATATAAAGAATTCGGTAACCGAACAGCTTGAGGCGAATAGAATAAGTTGGTATTGCCACGTTCAAAGAAGATCTGCGGAAAATCCGGTTAAAAAGGCACTATCAACTACGGTCACTCCAACTGTAAGAAAACGAGGTCGGAAAAAAAATTCCTGGATTTCTCAGATGGCAAATGCGCAACAACGCCTGGGGCTTACCACTGAAGCGATCCAGGACCGAGCATTATGTAGACGCGTTCTGCGGTCTGCGACATTAGCCAACCCCATAAGCGGAGCAGCAGCGATGCAGTAAAAATGGGAAACTCGTTACGCATAAGTTCGTATAACGAGGAAAGGGTTAATAAAAGGATAAGAAGCTGATCTTCCTTCATTTGGATCAGCTGTTAGGTTTTTATTAAATGCTCCCAAAGTCGTCTTATTAATATTCGTCATTGTATTCGATTTGACGCAATAGAATAGGATGGGAAGATAAAGGATTTATAGGTTGTTCCTACATGTCCCCTTTTTGAACGCTGTTTCGATTTATCGTGCCAGGTCCAGAGGCTTAGTTCTTTAAAGACGGCGCAATGAATTGTGTTCGTCCAGAATTTTTAGGACTGTATTATTAATATGCCCATATAACCGGATCTTATGTAACTCCAAGGGCACGATGCAGGTCATTATTTCTTATAAACCACGGTGCATGTACAATTTCTCGAGGACTTTATTTTCAAAAGTTTGTAAAATACTAATATTTGTTTTCTTGGTAGAACCCCAGAGTTGTACGAGTATACCATAAGTCCACACCTGCTTTTATAAAAGCAGCTTGTTTTCTACGCTAGGCTTGGAATATTTACCAAGTAGCCAGTACATTTCTCTGTATTTAGATTCTAGTTCTTTCTTTTCACGTGCGTCTTCCATTTGAGCTTTGCATCGAGAGTCATGCCCAAATATTAGGCCTCATAAGCAAATGGAATACAGACCGAGTTTATGTGGATGGGCAGGTGACTTATTTTTCTGTGGGTAAAGTTTACTTGCACAGATTTGGTCTCGTTGAGAGCGATCCGCCAGATCTTTGTCCAATCATATACCTTATTTAGAGCGCTTTGCAGTTTCGTCGTTGATGTTTTTATTGTTTTCCGACAGCTAAAATGCCAGTGTCGTCGGCAAAGGTGGCAAGAACAGTCCCCTCGACTTGTGGTATATCTCTTGTATATAAGAGATACAGAAGTGGACCGAGCACACTTTCCTGTGGTACACCGGCCAGTATAACATATCTTTGAACTGCGATACGTCATTTCCGTATCTAACACGAACAACTATATTTTCAAGATACTTTGTCGCCGTAATTTTAACTTTAAGCCTTCGTGCGAAACCTTGTCAAATGCTTGAGAGTGGTCAAGAAATACGCTTGAGCAAATGTTTTTTTCTTTCAGAGCCTTTTCAATTACGTCGGTAATTCCATGCACCTGGTCAATTGTCGAATGCTTAATCCGAAATCCAAACTGATGGTTGGGGAGAAGATTGTTGTCTTCAATAATTGGCATTAAACGTTTGATCAGGATTCTCTCAAAACAGGATTGGATTGGAAGAAGCGAAATCGGTCTATACGATTTTTTATCAATCGGAGGTTTACCTGGTTTTACTTATTTCTGCAACACTCCACTGGCACGGCACGAATTCTAGCCTAAGAGCCGCGTTAATAATATGTAAAAGCTGAGTTAGTGCTTTTAAGGGCAGCATTTTGAGGACTTCTCCGGTTATCAGGTGGTATCCGGGAGCTTTTTTCGGTTTTAAGTTTATTAAAATATTCCTTAATTCAGCAAGAGTTGAGGTTGCTTTTGTTGTAAGTTATCAGACACCCTTTCTGATACACTAGTATAGTGTACTAGTGTTTGCCCATCAAAGGGCTTGAAAGTTTCTTCTAGATAATCCGCGAAGAGCTCCGTTTCCCCCACCAAACAGCCAAAATGGCATACAGTGGTATACGTTTGGTTCTAAAATGAAAACGGGAGTGGGAGCTGCAATACATGGACCCAACAAAAACATATCAATTGCCATGGGCAAGAGTCCTAGTGTATTCCAAGCTGAAATACACCACATTCAAGAATGCGCCAATCTGATACTCAACTCTGGTATCAAAGGTGCAAACATCCATACATTCACGGACAGTCAAGCAGCCTTAGCCCTTAGCTCGCACGTAATTGACTCTAAATCAGTCATGCACTGCTTCAATACCCTCCAGAAACTAAGCTCAAGAAACAAAATATGGTGGATTCGTGGGCATAAGGGCATTAACGGAAATGATAAGGCAGACAAACTGGGTTCAGTTACCCTCTTCAATAGACCTGAACCCTTCTGCTGCACATCTAAAACAGCAGTAAATTTAGCCATTCAGCGCTGGATGCACTTAAAATGCATCTCATACTGGGAGGAGACTCCAGGGCTAAGGCAGGCCAAACGAGCCATCCTACCCGATGTGACAAAAATGATAACATGAGCAACACAAATGAGTGTCAAGAAGCTAGGCCATGGCCCATACCGGGCTGCCGTTTCCTTTTGAAAACTATGAGAGCATTCTCTAGGATTGGCAACTATTTGTTTGTTCCAAAAATTAATTGAAAGATACATTTTTGGATCCATCATTACGTATTCACCTCATGGCACCATAATAATCCAAAAGTAATTCATCAGCCCAACTGAGAGTCTATTCTTCTTAGATCACCAAATCCACAAACGTTCTACTGTACTCGTGGGTCTCATCTATTCAAACATTCAAAAACCATTTTTTTCCGAAAAATTTTTAGATTTAGATTTTTATTCGTTAAGTATTCGTCAGAAAATCGTTAAAAATAAAAATGAAAAACGCACGTTAAATATCTTTACTAAGAGTAACGTTGGAGTGCTTAAGGTAATAACGCAGCGATCGGAGCGAGTTTTTGTTGCAGAGCACTATGCAGGCCCATGATCGTTTCCAATTTACTGGTCTTCAAGGCGACCAGCTTTTTCACTGGTGGCAGCTCGAGTAGTTGGGCTATGGGCAAGGAGGCCAACAGTTTTGAAGGATCCGGAAACGATTTTGTAATGGTGATTAATGCTGGTGCAGGAGCTGCTGGAGGTGCTGCTGGAGGAGCTGCTGGTGGTGCCGCTGGTGGTGCTGCTGGTGGAGGCGCTGCTAGTGCAGGGACTTCAGCTTGAGCAGCATTTCTTCCGATTACTTTGGCTGGCACAACTGGAACTTCAGCAACTGGTGGTGGTCCACTTACAACAGTGGTGACTGGGAGAGTTTCTACATATGTGACTGGTGTATATGGGTAGTTATAGTATCCATAGTCGTACTCGTACGGAGATATGTAGGTGTCATAGTAGGGAGAATAACTCACGACATGTGGTCTCGCCAATGCACTGACACAGAGGGCCAAAATGGTAATCAACACCTTTAGGAAAAGGACATTAAAGTAAGAACTCAAATAAAAAATCACTCAACAATTACAAATCCACTCATCCTGCAATGTTAAATCACTCAGAGTCTCTCGGTAATCCTGGTGAGAGATAGGTCTTCTCGCTATGAAATCCTACTACAAACTGTCACCACTTCTGTGAAGAAAATAATTTTTATTTGACAACCAAAAAGGTACGCAGCTACGAGTATTGTAAAAAAAAAAAAATTCGTTTTAATTTTTGAATTTTTAAATTCCAACCACTCACTCATTCCCTGCCATTTACAGATACTTTGTGTGGGACAATAGTTTTAGGCAGGAACCACACCACGTAGAGGGTAAACGTATCTGTGCAAATCAGTCCCAAATTACGTGACGGTGGTGCATAACGACCGTTTTCTTATGAATATTGTAGGAAGCATTTTGAAGAACCAAAACGTAATTAACGATTTGAGGTATAAGTCGTTGTTAATTGTAGATACATGCATGCCATTTATGTGTTCGTGAAAATATTAAGGCCTTACAAGGTCGAAAGAGTTTAGACATGTGCCTTCAATATGCACCAGTCGTAGACAGTGTTGGTGCATACGACGCATTATCCTAGGTTAGGTTTTGGAAACCTCCCAAATGGTAACCAGCATAATGAAGGTGTCCTAGTAAGGTTGTTGTTGAATGACGAATTATATCAGATCCGCATGCGACGAATTATTTCGAGTTACTTTCGTAACAAATACAATAGATACTCGTATCTCTGTGCTCTAATATACAATATATTTGAAAGCATGAGTTGTGTGCTCTCACTTACTGACATGAATGAACGTAGAGTCCAGGTTAGACCTTGATCTCAACCAATAAACCTCTCCAGCGAGCTCGTTGAGATCCAATTTGCGAATAAAGATGGAATCTTTCTCTACCACATAACACAATGTAGAACAGATGATACTTCGGCGGCGTATGAAGTTAGTTCGGACCAAATCCATAACTCTGGCCATCGAAAACATGGAGATAATCTACCTCCTACACATCGTTGTTCCTATATATCCATTTTCATCTGATGGGGCATGACGGGGATCAGTCTGAGCTCCGTCGTATTCGGTGGGCTCATTTACCGAGGACATAATCAGTGTTATCTGCATGATGCGACCACTCTTTCTACAGCAACTACAGTGGAATAAACAACATTTTAGTGCCAAATAAAAGACGTTAACCTAAAACCCTTCGGTTTTGTTGAGAGCTCAGACTGAAGGTTATTTAGGCACCATATAAGAGGGGGTTCAATCTATCCCTTCTCAAAAAACGAGCTGCTTACCAAACCAGAAGGCTCCGAACATGGAGTTTAAGCGTACGCAGACGACATTACGCTTGATGTGTCGACCTAATATGCGGAGACCATCTCTTTTATTCTCCAATATGCGTTAGCCGTGCGCCCTTCATGGACCTGCAGCTTTGGTTTGCGGGTGTGCTATCAAATCATTCCTCCTAGATTATTGGCATCTTTTTGAATTTCTGGAGAAATTGTAGGGCCCTACGTTTCAATTTAGACGACGAACTTTGTCGAAAAGATATGCAAAACTACTACTACTACTAATATTTTCAGTGGCGCTTAAGTCCCCGGTGTAGCTGGGCCTCTCCGGCCAGCCTAATCTATCGCCAGCTGCGTCCAGAAATCGCATAACAGCGCAGCGCTTTATCTACATTTCGTTGACATCAAAACTCTCGGTGAGTTCCTTACAGACTTTGATGGGGTTGCTAGCGTATATTCTCCATAGTCATCCTGCACAGACGGAGGAATAGCTTGTCTCTATAGATGCCGTCAAAGGCGGCCTTAAAATCGAAGAATAGATGGTGTCTATCGATCTGAAACTCATGGTGTTTCTCCAAGATTCACCGTAGTATAAATGTCGGTTATGGTCTTTCCTGGCATGAAACCACATTGATATGGAGCTATCAGATTGTTGGCGAAGGGCTTTCGCCATGTCAATGAGACTGATACCTTTGTAGTTTGCGCAGTTCATAGGGGCATTCAAGGGGCATACTTTCTTCCCACCATATTTTAAACAGATTTGGTAGGCCTGCAGCTTTAAAGAGATCTGAAGTCAGGTTTTAGCTTAGAAATGACTATCCTCAATTCATTCAGGTCAGGTGAACGGAATTGTTGGCTTACATCGTCCAGGTTGAGAGATTCATTTTGCCTGACAGCGGTATTTGGTTTGCCATCGCCCTTATTCAGTCTACAGAAATGCTTCTACCAAATCCTCAGCACTGACTGAGACTCTACTATGATGTCCCCTAGTTGGTTTCTACAGGCTTCGGTTTGGGGCTTGTATCCTTGGCATGTTTTTTACCTTTTTGTTTAACTTCCGAATCTCATTCCTGAAGTCGCAACACTTAATTTCCTCGACAGCGAGCTTTGTATGCTCCTTCCTTTCATTCCGGATAAGCCGGTTATCGTCTCTGCTTTTCTGCTCGCAGAGCTCATTTTTATTTCAACTGTATAGCGCCGTCTTGTATGTTTTTATGGTGGTGGTTGAGTGAAAGCCAGTATATCACAGGCAACATATCTGATGGCATTTTGGCACTGGTCTTCGATACTTGATGCTGGCGGCAGTGGACCTCTTAAGAGATAAAGGGGGAATCGATCCGAAAACGATTCGGTGAAATCTTGCAATTGTAGCGTCCGACGTCGGAATTCTTCAAAGCATTAGCTCATCTTTGAGATGTTCAAGATATTCGCAACCGTACCTTGGCTAGAATACGGTAATGGTCTGAGTTGATATTGGCTCCTCAGAAAGTTCGGACATTCACCGCCGCATAGTCGAGTAGCCTAATCAGTTATCGGAGCTGGGGTCGTGTAGGCTATTACCTCCCGACAGTAAAATTTCCGAGGAAAATTTAAATGTAATAGCTAGGGCACAGCTTATAGGTCTTGTCCACGATGTCGTCTTTTCCCATGGTCGGACTGTTACCCTGGCGGCGCAACCTTTAATCTGAAGAGTCAGATCCATTATAGATACCCCTAGGGATATCATTTCTTGTTCCGATAAGAAGTCTATTCCAACGAATCTTCTCCTCGTTTCCCTAAGGATTGGGCACTTGCCTAGAAAATGCATGGCATCTTCTCTTCCTTCCAAATTGCACATACTACAGAATATACGAAGATCTTCTCTATGGGGGATATAATTGAATTTTAGGAGTTCTCTGTCTGAAGTAGTTTTTATCCTCAAGATTGCGATCTAACCGGCTATATGAACTACGATGTAGTGATTCCGTCGCTTCTTCTACAAACTTCATTCGGGTCTGTTAATCAACTCTCGTTATAAGCTGGTGCAGTGAGTTCTGCCAATTCATAGCTTCCGCATTCAGCTCTACACCACACCCACAAGCTAATTCCAGCCATTCTTCGAACCATGCTATTTTGTTCCGAATCGCGTGTAAGGCCACTATCTTTGGAAGTCGGTTGTCTGACATATTTATAACCCTTAGTATGTAGTTTACCTGCAACGTAAGTGTTTTAATGAATAGCGGAGGTAGTCCTGTTTCCAGCATGAGCTATAGTTCGGAGCCTTTGGAGGAAGGTGGAAGGTAGAAGGTTTTCTTAATGAAAAAACGTTGTAGTTTTTCAACTTCCACATACTTGCGCCGCGTAGACCTCCGATACCGCCTCCGATGCAGCTTCAAATACTTTGAATTTACTGCTGTGCGTAATCTGTGAGTTGCTGAAACAGTTTGTCCACACTACATTGATGACGGTTTTAGACTTCATGAGTTTCTCCTTCAGATGTTTTATCATACTAATGCTACTTGTTGTACTTTCTCCGTTAAAGTGCCATTTTTCGGTGTAAGCAGGCCTACCACCTCTTTTAATGATATTTAATCTTGGATTTATCCAAATTCACGACCATGCTCCATAGGTTACAGTACTCATACAATTTGTTTATCATCAATTGCAAGGATTGCGGTGAGCTTGCCAACAGTACAATGTCGTCTGCGAACAGGAGGGCTTTAATGAGAATCCCTGCAATTTCTATCCCTCGTGGGAGAAAGTCCAGTATACCGTCTATAAAGAGGGCAAATAGATTTGGGCTCAGCGAACATCCCTGCTTTACTCCCGACTCCGTCTGAAACCACTCTGATAGTGTCTCACCATTCCAAACAGCTGCCTTGGTTTCTTCATAAAGGTTTTGTAAAACTTTCCCGAATTTCGATGACATTCCCATATTATACAACTTATAAAAGAAGCCGTTTCGGTTCACAGAATCGAAGGCCGCTTTAAAGTCCACAAAGAAGACGTAGAGTTTATGGATACATCTGCTACGTTTTTCAATACGAAAATGTGAGCGACAGTTGAGTAGCCAGACCTAAAACCCGCCTGGAATTTCCTTACCAGATTATTGGCCTCTATCGATGTGTACAGCGGCCTCTACAATATTGCTGCAAGGATTTTGTATGATGCATTTAAGAACGATATTCCCCAATAGTTAGCAGGATCCGATGTATCGCCTTTTTTCTGGATGGGAAAAATCAGAGGTTCTTTAAACCGTTGGGGCCTGATATAATATGCTGGTGTATAAGCCAATGAGGTTGTCTTTCAGACCATTTGTACTATATTTAAAAAATTCGGTTAGTATACCGTCCGACCCTGCAGCCTTTCTATCCTTCATACCAAGCAGCGCATCCGCGAGCTCCTGATAAGATATAGGCTTTAGGTGGCGCTACAGTCCGGGGTGGACCTGGGCCTCAGTCAACAAGCTTCTCCAGCCAGCTCGATCCCTGGCTAGCTGCCTCCAGTTTCGCACGCTAAGTTGGCTAAGGTCCTCTTCCACTTGCGTGCGCCACCTGAGTCTTGGCCTTCCTCTACTGCGCTGTCCCTGTCGGGAGCGGAATTGAAGACTTTTCGGACCGGAGCATTGGTGTTCACGCGCTCTACATGACCCAGCCATCTCAGTCTTTGGATCTTCACTCTTCTGGCTAGGTCCATGTCACTGTACAGTCCGTACAGTTAGTCGTTGTATCTCCTCCTCCACTCACCGTCGATGCAGACGGGACCGAATATCGTCCGAAGAATTTTTCTCTCGAAGCAACTAAGAACACCCCCATCTATTTTTGATAATGTCCATGCCTCTGCGTCATAGAGCAGGACTGGGATTATTAAGGTCTCATAAAGGTAGACTTTTGATATCCGAGAGAGAAACGAGAAAGAAACAGTGGTTGGCAAGAGTTATCCTTCGCTTGATCTCAGTGCTGGTGTCGTTGTCTGAATTCATAGCGGAGCCTAGGTAGACAAAGTCCGTAACTACCTCAAAGTTATATCTGTCGAGGGTGACGTCGGTGCTGGTTGTCCTTTTTGCTTGACAGCATATACTTGGTCTTGCCCTCATTGACCGCTAAACCCATTTTAGCCGCTTACGTCTCAATACTTGCGAAGGCGCTGCTTTCTCCCGATTATGTCATTATCGTCGGCGTATGCGAGTAGTTGCACGGACTTTTGAAAGATAGTGCCTCTTGTGTTTGCTCGTGAGTTTTGCACTATTTTTTCAAGTGCGATGTTGAAAAAATCGCATGACAGCGCATCGCCTTGTCTAAATCCTTTCTGGACATCAAAGGTCTCGGTGAGATCTTTACCGACCTTGATGGAGCAGCTTGCATTCTCCATCGTCATCCTGCACAGACGGACGAGTTTGGCAGGGATGCCAAAACTAGACATTGCTCTATATAGCTCGTCTCTATAGATGCTGTCATACGCGGCCTTAAAATCGATGAATAGGTGGTGGGTATCGATCTGAAGCTCATGGGTCTTCTCCAAGATCTGCCGTAGTGTGAATATCTGGTCGATGGTGGACTTTCCTGACCTGAAGCCACACTGATATGGACCTATCAGGTTGTTGACGAACGGCTTCAGGCGTTCACACAATACGGCGGCTAAGATCTTATATGCGATGTTAAAGAGACTGATGCCTCTGTAGCCTCTGTAGTTGGTGCAGTTCAGAGGGTCTCCTTTCTTGAAAATTGGACAAACAATGCTGAGGTTCCATTCATCGGGCATACTTTCGTCCGACCATATTTTACAGATGAGTTTGTGTATGCTCCTTACCAAGTCATCGCCTGCCGCTTTGAAGAGCTCGGCAGTCAGGCCATCCGCTCCAGCAGCTTTGTTGGACTTAAGCTTCGATATGGCTATCTTCACTTCATCCAGGTCGGGTTGACGGAATTGTTGGTCATCATCGTCCAGGTTGAAAGATTGATTCTGCCTGACAGTGGTATTTGGTCCGTCATCGCCGTTATACAGTCTGCAGAAATGATCTTTCCAAATCCTCAGCATCGACTGCGATTCTACTACGATGTTCCCTTGTTCATCTCTACAGGCTTCGGTTCGGGATTTGTTTCCGCGGCATGTTATTTTTACCTTTTGGTAAAACTTCCGAACCTCATTCCTGGAGTAGCATCTCTCAATTTCTTCGATCGCGCGCTTCTCATGCTCTTTCTTCTTCCTCCTGAGAAGCCGGTGCTCGTCTCTCCTCTTCCGCTCATAGAGCTCATGAGCAGCTCTGGTCTCTCATCTTGCTTAGCTGCATGTGCTTGCCGGCATTCATCATCGAACCAGGGGTTTCGTTGTGGTGGACGAGTGAAACCCAGCACATCAGAAGCGGCATCTCTGATGGCGTTTTGGTAGTGTTTCCAATGGTCTTCGATGCTTGATGCTGGCGGCATTGGATCTCTTAAGAGATTAAGAGACACTCGATCGGAAAAGGACTTGGCGAGCTCTTGCGATTGTAGCCGTCTGACGTCGAATATTCTCACAGCATTAGTTTGTCTTGGCGTAGTTTGGGATATCCGCAACCGTACCTTGGCTACAACAAGGTAATGGCCCGAGTCGATGTTGGCTCCTCGGAACGTACGGACATCCATAATACTGGAGGAGTGTCTTGCGTCGATCGCAATGTGATCAATCTGGTTGACTGTTGATTGATCAGGAGTTCTCCAAGTCCCCTTGTATATGTCGAGATGTGGGAACCGCGTGGTAGCCACGACAATGTTTCGCCCCGCCGCAAAGTCGATTAGCCTGAATCCGTTATCGGAGGTGGTGTTGTGCAGGCTATATTTTCCGATTGCTTCACCAAAGATACCTTCTCTTCCTAGGTTTGCATTAAAATCACCGAGGACAATTTTAATGTCATAGCTAGGGCATTGCTCGTAGGTCTGGTTGAGGAGCTCGTAGAAGGCATCCTTGGTGTCGTCATCTTTGTCCTCTGTGGGGGCATGCGCGCATATAAGGCTTATGTTGGCGAATTTAGCCTTGATGCGGATTGCTACGAGACGCTCGCTCACATGCCGGAAGCTGAGGACTTCTTGTCTTATTCTGCCTCCGACAACAAATCCGCATCCAAATAAGCGCTGCTTTTGCCGTCGATAGCAATTGCCGTAGTAGATGTCGCAGTTTTTCATCTTCTTTTTGTCCGGCCTATCCAATCGCATTTCTTGGATGGCGGTTATGTCTGCTTTGCAGCAGTCTAGGGCCTCCGCTAGTTGCTCGGCTGCACGTGGTCTATTAAGGGATCTAACATTCCACGTGCATATCCGAAGCTCATTGTCCTCATTGTCCGTTTGCGTGGGTTGTCAACAGTAGATCCGTCCATATCCGAGGCTTGTTGATGCTTCGTAACTTAATCTTTTTTAAATGGCCGGGCAGTTACCCCGGCGGCACAACCCCCAACCTGGAGGACCAGTTCCACTTTGAGTGCCCCTAGGACGAGGGGTCGGTTACACCGAAGCCAGTAACCCGTTCTGGGATGTGAGCGCTGCCGTTGGCCCTTATAGTGCTCGTCCGCCACCATCTCTTTTCCAAGACCCTGACTAAGTCCTGGAAATCCTTTCCGGCCTGAGCTCCAAATATGTCGGAGTAGCCCGCATAAGGTCTTGTTTTGTTTTTCCGACACTAATCCTGGTTAATGGCACAGGAAACTCGCCATTTGCCCCCCTCATTTGCAACCTCTAGTGAGATTCCCAGATGGCGCCACGGGGAGGCGTGAAGTAGGACTTATTAGCAGAGCTACAAGGTGTTCGGCTGCAGAGGCTCATTCTCGTCATTTAAGGAACCAGCACCTGTCGGAAGATGCTACTTCTACGAGGCCTTATACTAATCGTTGCCATCCTTTGTTAATTAACTGTTCCTTAACTCGCTCGCCGTTCTATGATAAGTCTATAAGTCTGCTTGGTTTCGACCGACCATCATTGCGAAGTTTGTGGTTTCAATATGAAAGTCAACTACAGCATGCAGAGAAACTGAAAGCATACAGAGAGGCGCTGAAGGGGAGGACTAAAGGGGAGCACGCACTGGCTTCTTAGAAGGAAGAAAGAAGCTCACGAGAAGACAACGGGTTCGAATATTGTACTCAAAAATAAAAAGAAAGAAAAACACGAAAGAATCAACCGTTTTCATTGTTACTCTATATTTCAAAAATAATAAAGGTTTTAGCGACACAGTTCCTCAAAAGATTGTTGATATTGTTGATTGCATCTGCAAGTCGTTACCCTTTTTTCTGGAGACATCATCCCGCACAAATTGAAGAATTGCGGCTTACGATTACCGGAAACCGCTCAACCGCTCTTGGCACCCTAAAAATGAGAAATATATTTTGAAAGTTATAAGAGTTGAAGCAGTCCACAGATCGTCAGGCAAACACTCTGCAAAGATGAGGCTTACGAGCCTCCAACATATCTGTAGAGGTAAAAAAGATTCGGATGTTGGGGAGATATCAAACGCTTCTTCTTCTTCTGTCACACCAACAGCCCACGATTTATTTAGAACAACACTTCTTTCCAGACCAAGTGGAACAAGAAGAGCAGCATTTTGCGGCAACAGAAGAGGTTTTGCAACAGCACTGGGTTGACAAAGTCTCTCAGCACATAATTAGATGCTTCGGTGATATGGTGACTGCATCACTAGTCGAGTACCTTCAACCTGAGCTACAGCTCTTAGGTGTCGTCATCACTTTGACAACAAGCATCCCAAGATGTTATGTTTTTTATGCAGCAAAAACAAAGTAGCTCGTTATGATTCTCCACTGCAGACTACGTTCTACACACTAAGAGATGCCAGGGAAACGTTAGGTCCTCAGAATCCTGGACAGTCATGTTATCTGCTCAAACGAAACTGAACTGTCAATGGAAACTTAAATCTAGGTCCCAATCACCTCTGAAGCAGGTTTAGGTACTTTGAATCGTAGATCACATTTCACTGAATTCAGTCTTCCGACTATGTTCGGAGGAGACTTACTTATGTGAACTAAATTGGAAGTGGTGAGAAAGTTCAAGTAGTCCAAACTCTATTGAACCATACCACCTTGATCAAAAAGTGGCTTGGTCCAATCCTCGAAACTTCTTTTATATTCGGTTTTCGGTATGTCCATCAGTGCTTCCTGCGATTTTTCCATTACTTCCTCTCGGCTGCTGAAATGCGTTCCCCGTAGTGGTTTGTTAACTCGATTGAACAGAAAGAAGTCACATGGAGCCAAATCAGGTGAATTCGGTGGCTGTTGGATGGTATTTGTTGCATTTTTCGTCAAAAAATTACGAATAATGATGAAATCCATGAGTTTTCTGCCCACTGGTCTGGTCTCTTTCGGCGAATCGCTTCACGCAAACGTCTCTTTACACCCAAATAATACTCTTTTTTTACTGTCTGGCCTTCTGGCAAAAATTCATGATGCACTACACCGTTGTAATCCATGAAAACCGTGAGCATTGCCTTCTTTTTTGGCTGAAAACGACGTGGTTTTTTTTGTATCGGCTCATTTGGTGAAAGCCATTCACTTGCCTGATGTCTGGATTGCGTGTTGTACTCATAAACCCACATCTTGTCTCCAGTAATGATCCTTTTGATGAATGTGGGATCAGATTCAGCCTCGCAAATCATCTCTTTTGCGACGTCAACACGGTCTCTTTTTCGCATGTAATTCAGGTGTTTTGGCACCAACTTTGCTGCTACACGACGGAAAACCAAATCATTAACCAAAATGTCTTGGACGGATCCATAGGCAATGTTCCAGTCATCCGCTATCTCTCTGATGGTTAATTTGCGGTTATTGACCAACATTTCTTTAACTTCATCAATGTTTTCGTCGGTTTTCGATGTCGATGGTTTGCCACTGCGTTCATCATCTTCGATTGACTCACGACCACTTTTGAACCGCTCGTGCCACTGGTAAACGAACGTTTCCTTTAGAGAATCGTTGCCGAAACACTTTTCCAACATTTCCAACGTTCGCGCACCATTAAATCCGTTTTAATACAAGTTCGTTGTTGTAAATTGTAAAAAATCGCCAACACACAGAGCTAGATGTACTCTTGGCTACGTAACTTTTGCAATTGTCAAGCTATGACGCTAAGAGGAAATATCAACGACATCCATATCCTTCTCCTGGTAGTAGTCTAAGTGTTGCCTGGTCAAGTGAGGGTCGTATACTTCAGATTTTGAAGCACAAGCTCCCATAATATTGCGATGCGATGGACCTTTCTGGTGCACTCAAGGGAACTCGTTCGAAACTGACCCAATCACAGCCTTGAATCCGTGGATACCTACAGTTTATTGCATCGAAGAAGTCAACAGGAGATGAGATTAACCCCTTTGTCGCCTTATCTTGGCTAACTTATTACAGAGAGGGTGAGTATAACGATTTCTTGCAACGCCAAATTTCACAACTCTGAAGAGTCCCACTTAAACCTCAAATTTGTTTGCCAAGACGTCAAACGAAGCCCCAAAGTTTTCTATTGATCGAAAAGGTGTTAGACTCTTGAGAATCTTCGATTATTTGCCAAACTGTTAATCCTTAATTTGTTTTAACTCGAAATTCGAATTACTTATCTTATTTACGAAAGTGCTCAGCTATCGCTCGTTGAAGTGCTTAATTGGTCATTTTAAATTACAGTCGCCACTGGACCGGTCCAGACAGAAACTCCACTCTTCACTCGCCACTCGCCACTTGCAACTCTTTTGCGTAATTAGTTCCAAAGACGCGTTTTCAAAGCCTAATTCAAAGTCGGATATTGGGTTAGGTAACACCTTAACCGGATGCTCATCCTCAGCATAACTTTGCTCAACTAATTCATTATGCATCTTTCTACGAAAAAACAAAACGAAACAAAATGGTGATCCGAATTGTATCTAATGATAATTTCTTCCAAGTCATGATAATGATTTGGAAAATGAAAACTTTTTATGTTTACACACCACACTTGAGAATATCATTACAATTTCCATTCCACTTGGCAGAGGAACCATGTCCAACTACACACCAGTTGACGGTAGGAGGGGGTAGGAACCAATGTAACGTGCGGGTAAAAATGATTAAATTTACAAAATACTCGTGTCTAGAAAATGGTCATCTACTCGTACCTCGTAAGTTGTTGTGAATAATTATACAGTCCACTGCGCTGGTGATGGTGTTAGTGGTGGTATTGGAGTCTGAAATAATCTACGCCTCTCTACTTGCAACATTGAAGACGATAGTTACGTTTCGGCAAAACATACCTAAATCTATCCGACGACTGTCTCTCAAGTGTAATCATCACCTACATTTGGTTATGGCACCAATGATCTGAGTGAGATCCCAACCAGTGTCAGAGTCAAAGATAGACTCAGGCATAGATTCAGAGTCAGAGTTGGAATCGAGTCCCTTCAAATCTAAGCCAAAGCACTGCTCGTGCTTCATGGCAGCAGCAGTCTATGAGTACTCGTACGTACGTATTTGCTTATCCTACAATAATTTCCTATTTAAGTCAAACGTTTCCACATAATTCGATTCTAGATACAAATTCGTATCTGGCCGACTCGAGAGGGCACGATTTTCAAATTGAGCCAACGTTTTGAGTGTTCCCACTCGAAGATGTCAATCAATTCTGCACTAAACACTAAGCACCAAGTACTGAGTACTGAATACTGAGTACATCGCATCGTCAGCATTGGTAGGTAATAGGTATCCGTACCCACAACTACCATCACCATCATCACGAAATATGGTATTCGTACGAAATCTTTGAATCTCATTTGGTTAGTTTGGTGGGCATGGCGCTGGAGAGGTACGAGTATCGGAGCTGAAGCTGCGACTGCTGGGAATTCAACTCCGAAACGCCATCATGGAATCGTGTGAGTTCTCTTCGATGGATACCTTGTGATGCAAATGAGGTAACCAAACACGATTTGCTTTCGACGCGCCGCCGTCGGAGTGGTTTTTGTTTTTGAATTTTTAGCAATTTGTTGTGATAGCTGCTGTGATTGGTTAATTGTTTTAACGATTTTGGCATTTAAACAATTCAGATGTTAACCAGTTTTGATCGGGGCATCTTTCGGTGTTTGTGGGGCCTGGGAATGTCTGTTGTGGTCTTGATCTCTGGTCTGGTTCGTGAGAAAACTTTATTTGCATTTATCTTAGAATGGTAATAATTGTTTTTCGCCAATATTTACTCAAGGTGATGATGTACTATATCTAGATATTCGCACATATGTACGTTTACGGATACATGGCCGCTTCTTGAAATTGTTTCAAGTCTGCAGTGTGAGTTGAGTCTTTGTTCTACTCTGAGTGGTTCACTATGACCCAGTTGCTGCTTGTTTAGCTTTTCAAAATTTTCAAAAAATGACTTGGAACGATCAATTTATTCATGAAGTCGGTGGTTCAATTTTCGGGATTCGAAGATATTAGTCGAGAAGGGTAAGAATTTTAGATACATTTTTCATATTTAGCTTTACCAAGTGGTTAATCCCTCATCGGCGAATAGAGACAAAAATAGCAATAGAATGAATGCGTCCGCGATCTCAAAACTTGCAAAATAGATTTTTATGGTATATGCGGACAACACAATGTATTGGGAGCTCAACCCTTGGAAGATAGTAGTGGGTGAAACCACCTCAGATCGGTTTAAGCTACCGTACTTTGCTTTGGGTTTTTTTTAGACACAAGAGAACAAACCCATTGAGTTTTTCACAAAGAAATAAAATAGTTGTGCCGTTTTGGGAGTGACACTAACCACCTATACAGATGGATTGTTGAGTCGGAAATAGTCAACTTTGTTTTTTGCTATTCAGGGGAAGTAAGCGAACCTACTCGACTCATTGTCAACACATACAGCTGTCTGAACTTTGAAAGGAAACATCTTGAAGTCAGTTTTGCACCAATATACGTCGCAGAGGTATGCGTGGCAAGTTGTCTGGTCGATATTGACGGAGCTTCTACGACGTATTCCACAACCATGAATCTAAGAATCTTATGACTGAACCCTGAAATGAACGGCAAGTGGAAGCGGTCTTATTGTATTATTTTCCTAGCAATTTTTTAGGAGTATTACGATTCATTGCTTATTCACACAAATTCTATTTCTCAAGACCAGCTTTTTGTTCAAAAAGCTTATGAAACAAGCGTACTTGGTCTACAGTCTCCGTCGTTGACAAGAATGTAGCTGCTGGGGCAAATAATGTTCGACTCAACCAAGGAACATCAATTCGCCATCAAACTGAACAACACTACATTTAACGCATTTACTTACTTACTTTAAGTGGCGCTACGGTCCGGGGTAGAGCTGGGCCTCAGTCAACAAGCTTCTCCAGCCAGTTCGATCCCTGGCAAGCTGTCTCCAGTTTCGCACGCTAAGTTGGCTGAGGTCCTCTTCCACTTGCGTGCGCCACCTGAGTCTTGGCCGGATTCGAAGACTTTTCGGAGCATTGGTGTCCATGCACTCTACATGACCCAGCCATCTCAGTCTTTGGATCTTCACTCCTCTGGCTAGGTCCATGTCACTGTACAGTCCGTACAGTTAGTCGTTGTATCTCCTCCTCCACTCACCCTCGATGCAGACGGGACCAAAGATCGTCCGAAGAATTTTTCTATCGAAGCAATCAAGAACACCCTCATCCATTTTCGATAATGTCCATGCCTCTGCGTCATAGAGCAGGACTGGGATTATTAAGGTCTCATAAAGGGTGACTTTTGATATCCGAGATAACGAGAACGAAACAGCGGTTGGCAAGAGTTATTCTTCGCTTGATATCAGTGCTGGTGTCGTTGTCTGAATTCAAAGCGGAGCCTAGGTAGACAAAGTCCGTAACTACCTCAAAGTTATATCTGTCGAGGGTGACGTCTGTGCTGGTTGTCCTTTTTGCTTGACAGCATATACTTGGTCTTGCCCTCATTGACCGCTAAACCCATTTTAGCCGCTTACGTCTCAATACTTGCGAAGGCGCTGCTTTCTCCCGATTATGTCATTATCGTCGGCGTATGCGAGTAGTTGGACGGACTTTTGAAAGATAGTGCCTCTTGTGTTTGCTCGTGAGTTTTGCACTATTCTTACAAGTGCGATGTTGAATAAATCGCATGACAGCGCATCCTTTCTGGACATCAAAGGTCTCGGTGAGATCTTTACCGACCTTGATTCTCCATCGTCATCCTGCACAGACGGACGAGTTTGGCAGGGATGCCGAAACTAGACATTGCTCTGTAAAGCTCGTCTCTATAGATGTTGTCATACGCGGCCTTAAAATCGATGAATAGATTGTGTGTATCGATCTGTAGCTCATGGGAGTTTTCCAAGATCTGCCGTAGTACGAATGGTCGACGGTGGACTTTCCTGGCCTGAAGCCACACTGATATGGACCTATCAGGTTGTTGACGAACGGCTTCAGGCGTTCACACAATACGGCAGATAAGATCTTATATGCGATGTTAAGGAGACTAATGCCTCTGTAGTTCGCGCAGTTCAAAGGGTCTCCTTTCTTGAGAATTGGACAAACAATGCTGAGGTTCCATTCATCGGGCATACTTTCGTCCGACCATATTTTACAGATGAGTTGGTGAATGCTCCTTACCAAGTCATCGCCTGCCGCTTTGAAGAGCTCGGCAGTCAGGCCATCCGCTCCAGCAGCTTTGTTGGACTTAAGCTTCGATATGGCTATCTTCACTTCATCCAGGTCGGGTGAACGGAATTGTTGGTCATCATCGTCCAGGTTGAAAGGTTGATTCTGCCTGACAGCGGTATTTGGTCCGTCATCGCCGTTATACAGTCTGCAGAAATGATCTTTCCAAATCCTCAGCATCGACTGCGACTCTACTATGATGTTCCCTCATTCATCTCTACAGGTTTCGGTTCGGGGTTTGTGTTCGTGGCATCTTTTTTGTACCTTTTGGTAAAACTTCCGAACCTCATTCCTGGAGTAGCATCTTTCAATTTCCTCGACAGCGCTCTTCTCATGCTCTTTCTTTTTCCCTCTGAGAAGCCGGTGTTCGTCTCTCCTCTTCTGCTCATAGAGCACATGAGCAGTTCAAGTCCTTCTATACATCACAGCTCTGTTTGTATCTGGGCTTAGCTGCATGTGTTTGCTAACATTCATCACCAAACCAGAGGTTTTGTTGTGGTGGGCAAGTGAAACCCAGAAAATCAGAAGCAGCATCTCTGATGGGTTTTTGGCAGTGTTGCCATTGGTTTTCGATGCTTGATTCTGACAGCAGTCGATCTGTTACCAAATCAAGAGAGGCTTGGTCGAAATAGGATTTGTTGACCCCTTGCGATTGTAGCTGTCTGACGTCGAAATTTCTTAGAGTATCAGCTTGCCTTTGCGCTGTTCGTATCTTGGCTAGAACAAGGCAATGGTCCGAGTCGACGTTGTCTCCTCGGAATGTTCGGACATCCATAATATGAAGGAGTGTCTAGAGTAGTTCGCAAAGTGATTAACTTGGTTGTGGATTGACTGATCAGGAGCTCTCCAAGATCCCTTTTGAATATCGAGATATGGGAAGAGCGTCCGTACTACGACAGTGTTCCGCCCCACCGCAAAGTCGATTTGCAGAAATCCGTGATCTGAGATGGTATCGTGCAGGCTGTACCTTCCAAAAGTACTTCCAACAAGGTCTTCTCTACCTAGCTTTGCATTAAAACCGCCAAGGTCAATTTGAATGACATAGCTCGTAGAAGATATCTTAGGTGTGGTCATATTTCTATCTGTTATCTGTTAATGCTCACAACATTCCAAAGTCATTTCCCATCTCACAGTTTTTCAATATAAGTTTTTCGCTCCCCATTTCCTAAATAGCTTAGAGATTATAGCGATCTTCTTTGCTGCTGGGTTGGGGTTGCGGATATCGAAAAGCTGTTTGGCATATTCATTTGGGGCTCTGAAATTGTGAAAACCTATCATTAGAAACAATCCATCTGATGGCCAGTCAAACCTTCAATCAGAGCGTAAAATTGTGTCAGGTTGCCGTCAATTACCGGCCACTATACGGTTTCCAAAATACGAGTATGAGGCTCTTTGAGTGCCTTACTATCGCCAATCGACTAAGAGTTTCATCATCTAACTCTGTAATCTAAAAGTAAGTTAGCAGACGGCACCACAATAGCCAGAAAGAAGGAGTTAATACCTGGTCGTTCGAAGGCAGAAGATTCTCACTCTTTGTTTGGCAAATCAGCACTCATCCCTTGTCTAAGTTGCCATATTGCTAAGCATTGCAATGAATTGCGAACCATCAGGATAATGAACTCTTTATCTTTTATATGATTATGAATTATAATCCTCCTCTCTGTGGCCTTTTTTCCCAATCAAAAGCAACACGATACGACGCTCATTGGGAGTAGTACCTCTTCTTCTTATCCTTTTATTACTTAACCCTTTCCTCGTTATACGAACGTAACGAGTTTCTTATTTTTACTGCATCGCTGCTGCTCCGCTTATGTGGTTGGCTAATGTCGCAGACCACAGAACGCGTCTACATAATGCTCGGTCCTTGATCGCTTCAGTGGTTAGCCCCAGGCGTTGTTGCGCATTTGCCATCTGAGAAATCCAGGAATTCTTTTTCCGACCTGGTTTTCTTACAGTTGGAGTGACCGTAGTTGATAGTGCCCTTTTAACCGGATTTTCCGCAGATCTTCTTTGAACGTGGCAGTACCAGCTTATTCTATTCGCCTCAAGCTGTTCGGTTACCGAATTCTTTATATGTAGACTTCCTCTTATATGCAATCGCGTTTAGTGACTCCACTAGACATCCTTAACATTTTCATTTCCGCTGCCGTCATTTTGTTTTTAAACGCATCGTACATTGTTCAGCACTGTGAACCGTATATAAGCGCTGGTCTAACAACCGTGGTGTAGAGTTTCCCCTTTGATTTACGTGGAAATTTTCGGTCGCAAAAGATTCCCGAATTTACCCGCCATTTCATCCACCCCACACTCACTCTGTGGTTTACGTCGTCGTCACATTTCGCTTCCATGTTAACGATTGATCCTAAGTACTTAAAGATATTACTTTTCGGAAGAACTTTTCCGTCTAACATTATATCCGGAACAGGTCGCAACGGATGCGCAAATGAGCACGTCAAATGCTCCGTCTTTGAACGACTTATTTTAAACCCGTTTCTCTCTAGCGCATTTCTTCATGAATCTAAGGCGTTCTGTAAATCTTCGACGTTATCGCTAAGTATAACTGCGTCGTCAGCGAAGAGAATTGGCGTTACATTTGCTTCGCGCATGCAGTCTCTTTAAAGATAGTCGAATACTACGTTAAAGAGGATAGGGCTAAGTACGCTTCCTTGATGCACTCCGACATTAACTGGAAATTCTCTCGTTAGTCCGGCAGAGCTTTTAACCGCAGTTTTCACGTTTCCGTACATGCCTTGTATTATTCTAACATACGTTTCCGGTACGTTTTGAGACCTCAGCGCGGCCCATATGAGATCCCTAGGCACTCGATCGAATGCTTTCTCGAGGTCGATAAATACCGTGTGTAAGTCCTTAGACGAATCTCGGTGCTTTTCCATTATTATTCGTAGGCATTGGATAGCGTCCACCGTCGATCTTCCTTCAACAAATCCACACCGGCTATTATCGAGCTGTTTATTTGCCGAAGACGTTCGTTTAAGATTGTTTCGACGATTTTCATTGTGTGTGACATCAGCTTGATTGAACGGTAGTTGCCGGATTCCCGAGTGTCGCCTTTTCCTTTGTATAATGGAACCAAGAAGCTACTTCTCCATTGATTCGGCATAGGTTGTCCACATTTTAATTTATTTAAAAGTTTCGATAGCAAAACGCTGCCGATCCTCTCCATCATCGACCAAAACTCTGATGGAGTGTATCTAAAGTTTGAGTGGTTTGGCACTTGTATGCTCATTTCTAATTGATTGACTGTTCTTCTACCCCACCGGTAGTCTCCAGACGTGGGAACCCACTGATTGCATACAAACTTGTGGGAAAGTTTTAAGGTGTTAAAGTGTCACAGGCTCATTTTTGGTGTCATAGTTGCCTGTATATGATTGTTGTCCCATTTAGTCGCCTCTTGCGACAAGCTGGGACGCACTATCCGTAGGCATCATCTGAATATTTAAGGTATAGTGTGGACGTCCTTGGGGCATCTTTAAGGTTCAGTTCAGAACCCTCGTTTTACTTTTGAAGCGTTCTGCTATGACCATGTAGCCATAGATAGAAAGGATCAGATAAGTCGGCTCCATAATATTTATGTGGAACGAAATTGCTAGAAATTATATATTTCAAAGCCTCAAAATTTGACGAATTATTTCTGTTGCTGCTGCTGTTTCTAATGTTGTTGTAGCTGTTGTTCTGCTGGTGTTATTATTGGTGAATTTTCGTTTGAGATGTCATTGTTGGTATGTTTTTTGCCAATTTAGAATAGAATGCTGCATTGAAGAGTTTGTGATTGCTTTAGGTTTGCTGATTTTATTGTTACCACTGTTGGGAGCACTATAGTTCTGCTAGCTGTTCATTCTCTAATTTACCTAGTAAGTACGAGGGTTTTCTGAAAAGTTTCCGACCGCAACGTAAAGATAGCGGCACTCGTCAATAAAAGCTAGTAAATACTAGTTGTGCATCTTTTGACAGTTACTTACCGAAGTTTCAGTCATTTTAGACGCGCCTACGCAAATCAAAAATGAGTTGGACTCTGTGTATGGAGACTCTGCACCATCATTTACCACAGTGAAATTTTTTGCAGGTGAATTTAAACGTGGCCGTAGGAGCTTGGGAGATGATGAACGTTCGGCACGGCCAAAAACTGCAACCACTGACGATAACATTGCTAAAGTTCACAAAATAGTGTTAGACGACCGCCGAATAAAAGTATTGTAAGAGAGATAGTAGAGGTTATGAAAATGTCTAAAGAATGTGTTTGCAACATATTTAATCAAGATGTAGGCATGAGAAAGCTGTCCGCACGTTGGGTGCCGAATTTGCTTACTTAAGACCAAAAACGTGTTCGAATGAACATAACCTACGCTCTGTTGGCGCAGTTTAGGCGTAATAAATCCGAGTTTTGGCGCCGATTAATTACTCTAGATGAAACTTGGATACACCATTATACACCCGAAATAAAAATTTAGTCAAAACAGTGGACAAAAAGCAAAAACTGTTTTTTTTCGGCAGGGAAAGTGATGGCGACTGTTTTTTTTGGGATAGTAAAGGAGTTATCGTAATCGATTATCTTCAAAAAGGAAAAACCATTTCAGGAGCATACTTCGCATCATTACCTGCCCAGCTGAAGGCAGAAATTGCGGAAAAACGGCCATATTTGCAGAAAAAAAAAATCCTGTTTCACCTCGGCGGTTGCCATGGCGAAAATTTATGAGTTACGATTTGAACTGCTGGACCATCCGCCTTATTCACCAGATCTAGCCTCAAGTGACTTCTTTTTGTTCCCTCATCTAAAAACTGCGCTCGGAAGCCAGAAATTTTCGTCAAATGAGGAGGCAATCACCTTCGTGAACAATTATTTTGTAAAGAAAAACGCCAAGTACTATTTGGACGGGTTAGAAAGATGGGAGCATCGCTGGGAGAAGTGTGTAGAGGTACTCGTATATAGAAAAATAAAAAAAAAATTGAGAAAAAATGTCTTGTATCATTGTTTGGTCAGAAACTTTTCAGACAACCCTCGTATTTGTTGCGAGAGTTGTTTAATGATATTAATTATCTATTTAACCTATTCTTCTTCATTTTCTGACTCGAAGATTGAATAAAGAAGTTGTTGTCCAAACAGTAACCCTTAGTCGCATCTGAAACATTCGGGTAATCGTCATAGAATGCTTTCTATTGCAAAATTTGCTGGCGCCTGTTTCTTTACTATAACAGAAGTACTTTAGAGCGTTATAAGCTGATCTGAACTTCCTTCTCATCTTCGAGTTTCGTTTGCAAATCGTGGGTGGTCTAGGAACCTACTGTTTCTTCGGCCCGAATTTCATTGTCATCCGCCTACTCCATTTTCGGGCGATTGGATTCCTCCTAAGACTCCATCACGTGGTATTATTTTCAGCCGATAAACTATGAATAAAGTATTTCTCATGAAGCAAGGCTCAAGAGCCTGTGTTACTGAAATGGCAGCTCAACAGTTTTCCCCACTAGGCCAGTACGCTTCTTACGAAAATCAGGTCTAAATAATAACCAAGAAAGTGGCGCTCTCAAGCACTGGGAATAGAAAATAAAACAAATTAGTTGGGTGTAAGGATGATATGGTCGCAATAAACAGAGTCGCCATTAAATTCATTTATACGCAATATTATGAGTCTTCAGAAGCTGTTGCTCATTAAAATTGCACAGTGGCTTTTTCTTACAGATGAAAAGGCAGAAAATTTCAAAGATACAATTTGATGCTATGTCTCTTTGGGCAATGAATCTTCAGCGGTTCTCGAAAGGAGTGATGCAACCTGTCCTGTAATTACACAGAGCGAAGACTGTCTTCACATATCACAATCATCATAGCTCCATCCGGTTGTATGTATCTCAATGCAAGTGATAGTACTATTTCTTTAATTAAATCCACGAAAGAATCTTTATTAGATGACTGACGATGAAGTATTTGCAAAGCAACAAAATAAAAAAAGAAAAAAAATATGAGGAAAGCAGAAAATATTCTTTTACGACAGACTTCTCTTCAGTTCACATACTCAGGGCAGAGCTCTCTTTTCTGCAGTTCAACTGCATATGATGCTCTTCATATTAAATTCCAATTTAAGTAAACGACTTCATAATTGCAACTTATGCACTCGCTTCAAGTTCACCCCTCCTCACACTCATTGAACTATACCTTAGCTATATACGAGTACATAGTACCGAGCCTAGAAGTATCCCATTCCAAAGGTAGAAGTGGAACACGTATCCTAACAAGGATTCCTTGTCGGTTTCGTCTAGTACGATTTGTACAAAGTAATTTGCATTTCTCTTAATTATTGCAAAAGTTTACACATTTAATTAAAAACGAAATTTTCAATAAACAGCAATTAAAAACTAAAATCATGTGTTGGGGTACGTTGGGGTACGTTGGAGTAGAGATTGAGGGATGTAACCCATTTCGGTGGGGTTTCTTAGATGATGGATAAATCAAAGAAGGGTGGCGGAAGCTGGCAATTTGTTTTTTTTTATGATTTTTTCAAGACGCTTTAGATATTTATCCTAACCCTCATCACATTACGTTCGTAGGTATGAGTAGCTACCACCAGACCAAGTCAAGGTATCCTGTGCATATGCTGAGAGGCTACGTATCCTTCAAAATTAATTATCACGCTTTACATCTTCCAATTTGTGAACAAAATAGAAAGGATGGAATTTTTTTTTATTTTCTAGCAAAATAAAAAGGAGAGAAAATCTACTGGATGCACTCCTGTTCTGTGTTAAAGCAAAGAGATGCCAAGTATGAAGGATGGCAATGGTGACGGTTGGATGGTGGAGACGATGTATAGTAGATATGGATGGTTGGATGAAATGGAAGGATAAAGAACGAAGGACGAATACTATGTAGCCACTTGAGATGCTTTTTATTTCAATTTTATTTCATTATAATTATAAATGTCTCAAAGGGACGTAATTAACCTCTTCACACAGAGAGAGAGAGAGAGAGAGAGAGATGCCTCACAAGGAGAAACACCTTTGAAAATTGTGCGAACGGATGCAGTAATGTAATTTTTTTTTTCTCTCTTTCAACTCACTCATATAAATAGAAATTCTGGGAATACAAAGTTACAAAGGTTACATACAAGATAGGAGGTTGAAAATTCTAGTAGAATTCACAAATCTACAACATCTTAGGGTTAAAGGCTTTGCCTTAAGGTAGGAGCTTACTGAATCGTTGCTCAGGTTAGATGGTGGTGGGTGGCTTCAATGGGAGGGAACTCTTGAATAGATATACTAAATGTAAACGGGACACGTTTTAAATGAAGGCATCCATAGAGCTTGGAGAATGTCATCATTGGTCGGCGAATGGCTATAACACTTGGCCAGTAATGGAAAAATGGAAAAGTGAATCATTATTGCACGATGGCTAGCAATTATGTTCGGGTGCGGATTTGTTCAACCGACCAAACAAATATTTATCCAGTGGAAATTTTTAATGGCAAGAGCTAGAGGAGATGGGATGTTTTTTTTAGTGCTCCAGTGAATGGATTAGTGTCGACATGGCTTAATAAAAAAGGTGGTCCCTCCACTTAGGCAGTTAGTTCTAGTGTTGTTGATGAGAATGCCCATTCGCAGTTCACCACTTCCCGATGACGAAGATACTAAAGCAAAATTCTCTCAAGGCTTACGAAATCTTCTCCTGAAGTCTCTATGACTATAAGATGGGCCTTAAGGATGACAAACTTCTGGATAGTAATCAAGCTGCTTATAATTATTTTATTTTGAACTAACAGCTATTAGCGAACACTTTAAGTTAGTTATTTTCAAGGCATCTGAAGCCCTAGGGTACATTTAGTTATGTTGGATGAAAGCTGTATTCTCGGCCAAGGAGGACACCCTTCAATCTAATAGGAATCAGGCTATTGCCGAATTAATGGAGAAGTAGCTTCTTGGTTCCATTATACAAAGGAAAAGGCGACACACGGGAATTCGGCAACTACCGTTCAATCAAGCTGATGTCACGATGAAAATCGTCGAAACAATCTTAAACGAACGTCTTCGGCAAATAAACAGCTCGATAATAGCCGGTGTGGATTTGTTGAAGGAAGATCGACGGTGGACGCTATCCAATGCCTACGAATAATAATGGAAAAGCACCGAGATTCGTCTAAGGATTTACACATGGTATTTATCGAGTGCCTAAGGATCTCATATGGGGCCGCGCTAAATTCTCAACGGGGACGTATATAGCAATAATACAAGACATGAATGAAAACGTGAAAACTGCGATTAAAAGCTCTGCTGGACTAACGAGAGAATTTCTAGTTAATGTCGGAATGCATCAAGGAAGCGTACTTAGCCCTTTCCTCTTTAACGTAG
Source organism: Volucella inflata (assembly GCA_928272305.1). Classification (NCBI taxonomy): domain Eukaryota; kingdom Metazoa; phylum Arthropoda; class Insecta; order Diptera; family Syrphidae; genus Volucella; species Volucella inflata. The sequence continues at coordinate 158,621,118 of OV743716.1, forward strand.
TATTCGACTATCTTTTAAAAGACTGCATGCGCGAAGCAAATGTAACGCCAATTCTCTTCGCTGACGACGCAGTTATACTTAGCGATAACGTCGAAGATTTACAGATCGCCTTAGATTCATGGAGAAATGCGCTAGAGAGAAACGCGTTTAAAATAAGACGTTCAAAGACGGAGCATTTGACGTGCCCATTTGCGCATCCGTTGCGACCTGTTCCGGATATAATGTTAGACGGAATAGTTCTTCCGAAAAGCACTATCTTTAAGTACTTAGGATCAATCGTTAACATGGAAGCGAAATGTGACGACGACGTAAACCACAGAGTGAGTGTGGGGTGGATGAAGTGGCGGGAAAATTCGGGAATCTTTTGCGACCGAAAATTTCTACTTAAATTGAAGGGGAAACTCTACACCACGGTTGTTAGACCAGCTCTTATGTACGGTTCACAGTGCTGGACAATGCGTTTAAAAACAAAATGACGGCAGCGGAAATGAAAATGTTAAGGATGTCTAGTGGAGTCACTAAACGCGATTGCATATAAGAGGAAGTCTACATATAAAGAATTCGGTAACCGAACAGCTTGAGGCGAATAGAATAAGCTGGTATTGCCACGTTCAAAGAAGATCTGCGGAAAATCCGGTTAAAAAGGCACTATCAACTACGGTCACTCCAACTGTAAGAAAACGAGATCGGAAAAAGAATTCCTGGATTTCTCAGATGGCAAATGCGCAGCAACGCCTGGGGCTTACCACTGAAGCGATCCAGAATCGAGCATTATGTAGACGCGTTCTGTGGTCTACGACAATAGCCAACCCCATAAGCGGAGCAGCAGCGATGCAGTAAAAATGGGAAACTCGTTACGCATAAGTTCATATAACGAAGAAAGGACTAATAAAAGGATACGAAGAAGAAGAAGATATATATAGCGCGGGCATCCTCTATCCCGGCCCGGTCAGAGTGCTTTTGCTTGCACCCGGTCACTGCTGTTGCTATTATACGGCAAAAGCAAAGGCTGAGTGTATGTAACAACTAATAGATGGCAGGATGCGAATGACATTTTTGTTAGTATACTGTTTCATATTGTTGCAAGGGCATAGCACCTAAAACAATTTGTTTCGCTAAACCAATGACAGAATTTTCACTTGGTAGCCTTGCTTAGCATCGATAGTATTTGTGTTATTTTTTTTTTTGTTTTCTTCTTGTCATGGTTTGGAAATTAAGAGTGGACATAGCAAATACTTGCGGACTAAAATGAAATCAATTTTCTGCTTACGTTCACGTTTGTAAATACAAACCAGCTGTTCTGGCACTAAGTGAAACACAGATAGACCCACGCCCACACCGCTCCGATCACTCTGAGCTAAAACTCTCTGGCTACGAGCTAGTGCCATTATTCCTCTCGCACCGCGGTCTCGCCATTTATGTGCGTAGTGGTGTAACTTACCAAGCTCCACCACAATGAAGTCCTTGTTCCAATCCGGAATTCAATTTCATGCGGATAAAATTCCATCTCCGCAGGCAAATTATTCTACTACTGATTTATTTACAGGGGCCCTAAACTAGACAGCAATTCAACCTTTAACGAGTTTGATGCGCTGTCTGACACCATTCAAAGAATTGTATCCCTGTATCCTCTTACTGAAATCGTTATTACGGGCGATTTCAATAAACACAATTCTGGGTGGTTTCGACATTCTGGACAGACAACACCCGAATGACGGTGGGTTGATACCTTCGCTGCGGAAAACAACTTGACCCAGCTTGTAAATGAGCCCACGCGAATCCCAGACGTTGATAGTCATACCGCCAACACTCTGAACGTGTTTCTAACCTCTCACCCTGATAAGTACCTTCACTGTTGATGTGCTCTCACCTCCAAACTCGTCGGACCATTGTGTCATATGAGTTCGATGTACACACAGTTAGAGAAAAAATTCCTAAAAGAATAGTATGGCAATACAAGAAAGCCATTGGAGCGGACTTAACACCTTCTTTAGAAATTTTTACTGGTCGTTATGTTTCCTCGACAACCACTTGGATGCGCTGCTGACATGATCACAGACACTATTCTCTTTTGAATGAGATCATTTATCCTTCACCGGATAAAGATTATCAGACCCAAGGAAAAGGTATGGTACCACTCGAACTGTAACGAGACCGTCGGGGTTGAGAGAAATATTTTTTCCGTCCTATAACACTAAATTCAGACAGGAATGACTGCAACGCCTTTCTAAAGCATGTACGACCAAAAACTGGGGCATAAAACACTACACTGTCCCAAAGATAGTTAAAATTATTGGTCGTTCGTCAAAAACAATAGAAATTCTGCCTCATCCTCCATCCCAACATTCCAGCTGTCAGCTCTTTGGATAAGACCAATCTGCTTGCTGCACACTTTGCAGCCATGCTTCCGGATTGTGCTTTGTCTCTGCCTACACTTGAGTGCGTCAAATCTTCAATGGGACAATTCAACTTTCGCACTCGTGTAGTAGCAAGAGCACTTTAAGATCTTAACATTCACAAATCCGCTGGTCCAGATGGTATATCTCCCCTTCTTCTGAAGAGGTGTTCCTCTACCCTGGCAAAACCACTGCGTAAGCTTTTCCATCAATCCTACTCTTCAGGACTCTTTCCGAGCAGATGGCAAATAGCATTTGTCCAGCCCATCCCTAAAAAAGACGAGTCTTCTTCTCTCTCTTTCTACAGACCCATTGCACTTAGGTCTCTTCTCTCCAAGGTCATGGAAATGCTGATAAATCGCCAGCTCATGAAATATCTCGAAACACGAAAACTTCTTAATGACCGGCAGTACGGTTTTCGTAGCAACAGGTCCACTGGTGATTTGATAGCATGTCTCACCGAAAAGTGGAACCAAAGTTTACCAAAGTTGCACTTGATATTTCTAAGGCATTTGACAGAGTTTGGCATCAGGCTCTTATGTCGAAAATGCGTGCATTCGGGATCGATGACTCTCTTCTTCAATGGATTAGAAATTACGTTTTGGAACGTTCAATTCAACTTGTCTTGGATGGTTTCATGTCTGATATTCACAAAATAAATGCTGGTGTGCCCCAGGGCTCCGTTCTGTCTCCGACACTCTTTTTAATTTTCATCAATGATCTCTTGTCTGGAAATACTAATCCAATTTACTCCTTTGCTGATGACAGTACTCTCTGCTTTTCATATTCGTTCCCGGACTCACGTTCCTGCTCTTCGGCTGTAGAATGGGAACGACAGCGTATGTTAAACTCATTTAATTCCGATATAAACAGCATAATCAATTGGGGAACTACCAACAGAGTGGAACTAAGAATGCTTCCAAAAGACAATGCTGTCTGCTGTCGCTTAAGCGAAATTCAAATACCCAGCCATTGGCACTTACCAAAAAACCTTCCATTCTCAGTACCTATGTGTGTCAATGACACCTTACGTTGGAATGACCACATAAAACTTATAGGTGATGCTAATATTACACAGTCGATTAACACCCTCTTTATTTCCAAGCCATTACAAACTTCAAATATTTAAAACCAACGTACATCGGTACATCTCTTCTCTCCCTCCCTACGTGCAAACATTTTAAGGGTACTAAATCGGCGCCAATTATTAAAAAACAAACCGAATTGGGATGGGTTACTTACACCGCGGTAGGAGCTAGCTAGAGAAGAAATTGATTGCATTCAAGCAGAAATCTGCGATATGGAAAGGCGAAATCTAACTCTAAGGTTAAAGTGCAGCAAGATTTCGAATGGTTTAAGCAAGCATGTGCCAAAAATCTTTCTTATGTAAGCTACAAATTTTGAAATTATCGGGTCACCAAAGCTATGGGCACCATGTTATAGATTCTAGGGCAACGAAGGATGTGAAAATCCATTCCCGCAAGGGGACTAAGAGGACTTCGATAACCTTCTGTGGAGACTATTTATGGAGATATGGCTCATGTCCTTAACTGCAATTTTGAAGGAGATTCATTTGCTGCAGTGGTAAGCTACTAAACGAAGGGAAAATGGCATACGTTCGTCGTTCGTTTTCTCTACAAAACTAAACTACCGCCACCACCAAAGCCAGTAGAAGAGCTGCTTACGTATTCTTATGCCACTAAGATTCGACTTGTCATATGAGAATCTACTTATGATCAGAATACTTGTTGATGCAATACCAATTACGACGTAAGATATGGCCATCTCCTGGACGCAGCAAGTTTAAATTTTGACAGGAGTCAACTGACAGATGCCTGTTGACAGGAGCAGTGTTGCTGTTTCAGTAAAGAGGTCAGAAATTCAAAAAGTCACGGATTTATTGACCCGCTGTCGTATTTGGAGCTCAGGCCGGAAAGGATTTCCCAGACTTAGTCAGGGTCTTGGAAAAGAGACGGTGGCGGACGAGCCCTATAAGGGCCAACGGCAGCACTCACATCCCGGAACGGGTAACTGGCTTCGGTGTAACCGACCCCTCGTCCTAGGGGCACTCAAAATGGAACTGGTCCTCCAGGTTGGGGGTTGTGCCGCCGGGTTAACTGCCCGGCCATTTAAAAAAAAGGAAGTTACGAAGCATCAACAAGCCTCGGATATGGACGGATCTACTGTTGAGAACCCACACAAACGATTTAAGGACAATGAGCTTCGGATATGCACGTAGAATGTTAGATCGATCCCTTTGTAGACTACGTGCAGCCGAGCAACTAGCGGAGGCCCTAGACTGCTGCAAAGCAGACATAACCGCCATCCAAGAAATGCGATTGGATAGGCCGGACAAAAAAAAGATGAAAAACTGCGACATCTACTACGGCAATTGCTATCGACGGCAAAAGCAGCGCTTATTTGGATGCGGATTTGTTGTCGGAGGCAGAATAAGACAAGAAGTCCTCAGCTTCCGGCATGTGAGCGAGCGCCTCGTAGCAATCCGCATCAAGGCTAAATTCGCCAACATAAGCCTTATATGCGCGCATGCCCCCACAGAGGACAGAGATGACGACACCAAGGATGCCTTCTACGAGCTCCTCAACCAGACCTACGAGCAATGCCCTAGCTATGACATTAAAATTGTCCTCGGTGATTTTAATGCAAAGCTAGGAAGAGAAGGTATTTTTGGTGGAACAATCGGAAAATATAGCCTGCACAACACCACCTCCGAAAACGGATTCAGGCTAATCGACTTTGCGGCGGGGCGAAACATTGTCGTGGCTACCACGCGGTTCCCACATCTCGACATACACAAGGGGACTTGGAGAACTCCTGATCAATCAACAGTCAACCAGATTGATCACATTGCGATCGACGCAAGACACTCCTCCAGTATTATGAATGTCCGTACGTTCCGAGGAGCCAACATCGACTCGGACCATTACCTTGTTGTAGCCAAGGTACGGTTGCGGATATCCCAAACTACGCCAAGACAAACTAATGCTGTGAGAATATTCGACGTCAGACGACTACAATCGCAAGAGCTCGCCAAGTCCTTTTCCGAGTGTCTCTTAATCTCTTAAGAGGTCCAATGCCGCCAGCATCAAGCATCGAAGACCATTGGAAACACTGCCAAAACGCCATCAGAGATGTCGCTTCTGATGTGCTGGGATTCACTCGTCCACAACAACGAAACCCCTGGTTCAATTATGAATGCCGGCAAGCACATGCAGCTAAGCAAGATGCATATAACGCGGCGCTGCTTAGAAAGACCAGAGCTGCTCATGAGCTCTATGAGCGGAAGAGGAGAGACAAGCATCGGCTTCTCAGGAGGAAGAAGAAAGAGCGTGAGAAGCGCGCGATCGAGGAAATTGAGAGATGCTACTCCAGGAATGAGGTTCGGAAGTTTTACCAAAAAGTACAAAAAAGATGCCACGGACACAAACCCCGAACCGAAACCTGTAGAGACGAATGAGGGAACATCATAGTAGAGTCGCAGTCGATGCTGAGGATTTGGAAAGATCATTTCTGCAGACTGTATAACGGCGATGACGGACCAAATACCGCTGTCAGGCAGAATCAACCTTTCAACCTGGACGATGATGACCAACAATTCCGTCCACCCGACCTGGATGAAGTGAAGATAGCCATAAGGCCATAAGATGATTTGGTAAGGAGCATACACCAACTCATCTGTAAAATATGGTCGGCCCGATGAATGGAACCTCAGCAGTGTTTGCCTAATTCTTAAGAAAGGAGACCCTCTGAACTGCGCCAACTTCAGAGGCTACAGAGGCACCAGTCTCTTTAACATCGCATACAAGATCTTATGTGCCGTATTATGCGAACACCTGAAGCCGGTCGTCAACAACCTGATAGGTCCATATCAGTGTGGCTTCAGGCCAGGAAAGTCCACCATCGATCAGATATTTACACTACGATATAAAGACGAGCTATATAGAGCAATGTGTAGTTTTGGCATCCCTGCCATACTCGTCCGTCTGTGCAAGATGACGATGGTGAATCTAGGTCAGTAAAGATCTCACCGAGATCTTTGATGTCCAGAAAGGATTTAGACAAGACGATGCGCTGTCATGCGATTATTTCAACATCATACTTGAAAGAATAGTGCAAAACTCACGAGCAAACACAAGAGGCACTATCTTTCAAAAGTCCGTCCAACTACTCGCATACGCCGACGATATTGACATAATAGGGAAAAAGCAGCGCGATGTCAGTGGCGCTCTCGCGAGTATTGAGACGGAAGCGGCGAAAATGGGTTTAGCGGTCAATGAGGGCAAGACCAAGTATATGCTGTCAAGCAAAAAGGACAACCAACACCACCGTCTCGGGCAGACAGTCACTTTGAGATAGTTAAAGACTTTGTCTACCTAGGCTCTGCTATAAATACAGAACACGACACCAGCGCTGAGATCAAGCGAATAATAACTCTTGCCAACCGCTGTTTCTTTGGGCTAAGAAGGCAATTGAGTAGCAAAGCCCTCTCTCGGACAACAAAAGTCACCCTTTATGAGACCTTAATAATCCCGGTCCAGCTCTATGGCGTAGAGGCATGGACATTATCAAAAATGGATGAGGATGTTCTTGGTTGCTTCGAGAAAAAAATTCTTCGGGCGATCTTCGGTCCCGTCTGCATTGACGGTGAGTGGAGGAGGAGATACAACGACTAACTGTATGGACTGTACAGTGACATGGACCTAGCCAGAAGAGTGAAGATCCAAAGACTGAGATGGCTGGGTCGTGTAGAGCGCATGGACACCCATGCTCCGGTCCGAAAAGTCTTCGAATCCGCTCCCGAGGGACAGCGCAGTAGAGGAAGGCCAAGACTCAGGTGGCGCACGCAAGTGAAAGAGGAACTCAGCCAACTTAGCGTGCGAAACTGGAGGCAGCTAGCCAGGGATCGAGCTGGCTGGAGAAGCTTGTTGACTGAGGCCCAGATCCATCCCGGACTGTAGCGCCACCTAAAGTAAGTAAGTAAGATTACACCCAAGTACAAGACGGTGATAGTGAGAAGTATGGTCATACCTGAGAAGCCCATAAGCATATCTTATCATGTCATTAAATGCAACAAGTAGTTTATGATATGATTGAGAGTCGAGCTCCCAGTATATAACGGCGAAGTTGTCAATAATTGGTAAAAGTAGCGTCAAGGTATGCTCCACGAACCCCGATTCTACTATACCTACGGGAGAAGACAGCTGAAATGCAGCGTAACTAAAGTTCTAAGCACAATTCCGCAAGAACTAAAAAATATACGAAATATTAAAACTAGAAAGAAAGTTATAAAACAATTTTTCTTGAATGCGAACCTAAATACGAGTACCTAGCTAAATTTCAAACCTAACTCACCTGCTAAACTTATCTTATCAATTATCAGTTTTTTCTTTAATGATGTAATTATTTTTAAAAAGTTTATATTATGTATTAATCTAAGCTTTCTTACCAAAAACTAATCATACAACTGTGAACACAATCCTCTGCAGAAATACGAGGGCGGGTCAATAAGTCCGTGACTTTTGGATTAAAACACAGATTTTTTGATAAAAAAATAATTTTATTTTTCAACGTAGTCTCCCTTGAGCTCTATACACTTTGTCCAACGCTTCTCCAATTTTTTTATCCCTTCCAAAAAAAATGATTTGTCGAGGTCCTCAAAATAGGCCTTTGTTTGCGAGATGACTTCATCATTGGAGTCAAATCTTTTTCCACCAAGCCATTTCTTCAGGTTTGGGAACAAGAAGTAGTCGCTCGGAGCCAAATCTGGAGAATAGGGTGGATGAGGGAGCAATTCATAGCCCAATTCATGGATTTTTGCCATGGCAACTGCACATGTGTTTGTGGTCGACTGTGAGCAAACGCGGCACCCATCTTGCGGAAAGCTTTCTCATGCCCAAGTGATCATTCAAAATTGAAACCACTGAGCCATGCGAGATCCCTACGGCTTCCACAATCTCTCGCACTTTCAATCTTCGGTCGGCCAACACCATATCGTGAATTTTTTCGATTGTTTCGGGTGTAGAGACCTCAACTGGGCGTCCAGGACGTTCGGCATCTTCAGTGCTTGTACGGCCACAACGAAATTCAGTAAACCACTTTCTTACCATTGAAATCGATGGTGCAGAGTCCCCATAGTATTTATCAAGCTTAGCCTTGGTCTCGGTAATGGTTTTTTTCGCAAGAAATAATGCTTAATAAGCACACGAAATTCACTTTTTTCCATTTTCTCCTCAAATTAGTGAGTAGTCTGATAAAAATAGCTGTCAAACACAAACTAACTGACGCAGCAAGTTTAAATTTTGACAGGAGTCAACTGACAGATGCCTGTTGACAGGAGCAGTGTTGCTGTTTCAGTAAAGAGGTCAGAAATTCAAAAAGTCACGGACTTATTGACCCGCCCTCGTATCTAACCATTGTTCGGTTTTTAATGAAATTAATTAAAATAAAAAAATAAGAACTAGCCCTCCAAGTTACGGGTTGTGCCGCCGTGGTATTTGCCCCGCCACGGGAAAAATACCAAAGTTCCCAAACACAAGCAAGCATCGGTTACTCTTGAAAACCCATGCAAACGAATTAAGGACAACGAACTTCGGATATGCAAGTGGAATGTTGGGTCATTTCATAGGCCACACAGCTGCAAAGCAGACATTACAGCTATCCAAGAAATGCGATGGGGTGGGGAACAAGCGCCTCGTAACAATCCGAATTAAGGCTAATATTAGCCCTTTATGTGCTCACTTCCCCACGTAGAGAAAGAAGACGACATCAAGGATAGCCCTACGAGTTATGACGGATTCATGCTGAACAACTTTTTTGTGCGGCGAAAGGTTGTCTTAGCTACAACGTGGTTGACATATCTCGATATTCCGAAGGAACCTTGGAGAACTATTGGATTCAACCCATTGCGATTTACCTTTTAAGGGTAGTTAAGGACACCAGCGCTGTGATCAAATTAAAATTTAGTCTTGTCAATCGCTGCTTCTGCGGCTGACTAGAAAAGATCACTCTCGAACGACAAAGAAGATTATCAAAAATAGATGAGGGTGCTCTGGGCTGCTTTGAGAGGAAAATTCTTCGGGTGATTTTGCTCCGTTCTTTTATGCTTGTAGAACTCGCGAGCGCCTCTTGTTTTTTTCTGCAAGACTGCTCCGTACATTCATTTGTCACCGAATCATGGAGGACTAGTTGAGGCAGCACATTAAAGGCTGCTTTTTTGATTGCTCTGTATATGTGATGCTGAGGGCATTCATGAATTCCTCGAGAGGTTAAGGAAAACTCATTTGAAAAAAGACCCTGATAATTGTCCGAACGTAGACATCCAAAAAACACTGGCCGAGTGCCTTGCATCGATAGCAGTATGATCAATTCGGCTAGGTGTTTGTTGATCAGGTCCTGCTGTTTTAAACTGTTTAAGCCTTAAGCCGTGTGCTGGCTAAGTCCTTACCACCTCTATCGGACTCAAACTATAAAGCTTTTACGATTTGTAAAGCTGCGGATTTTGCTGACTCCAATCTAGCTTCTGGCCTACTACATTCGAGACTGTCTGCTCACAAAGTGCACTTGAAGCTGGTCTTGAAATTAAAAGAAAGATGAAATCTACAGCCCAGCCAATCCGCAGATGATTCGACATCCAACAAATACTTACTTACTTTAGGTGGCGCTACAGTCCGGGGTGTTCCTGGGTCTCAGTCAACAAGCTTCTCCAGCCAGCTTGATCCCTGGCTAGCTGCCTCCAGTTTCGCACGCTAAGTTGGCTGAGGTCCTCTTCCACTTGCGTGCGCCACCTGAGTCTTGGCCTTCCTCTACTGCGCTGTCTTTCGGGAGCGGATTCGAAGACTTTTCGGACCGGAGCATTGGTGTCCATGCGCTCTACATGACCCAGCCATCTCAGTCCTTGGATCTTCACTCTTCTGGCTAGGTCCATGTCGCCGTACAGTCGGTACAGTTCGTCGTTGTATCTCCTCCTCCACTCACCGTCAATGCAGACGGGACCGAAGATCGCCCGAAGAATTTTTCTCTCGAACCAACCAAGAACACCCTCATCCATTTTTGAAAATGTCCATGCCTCTGCGCCATAGAGCAGGACCGGGCTTATTAAGGTCTCGTAAAGGGTGACTTTTGTTGTCCGAGAGAGGGCTTTGCTACTCAATTGCCTTCTTAGCCCAAAGAAACAGCGTTGTCTGTATTTATAGCAGAGCCTAGGTAGACAAAGTCCTTAACTATCTCAAAGTGACTGTCTGCCCGAGACGTCGATGTTGGTTGTCTTTTTTGCTTGACAGCATATACTTGGTCTTGCCCTCATTGACCGCTAAACCCATTTTCGCCGCTTCCGTCTCAATACTCGCGAAAGCGCCACTGACATCGCGCTGCTTTCTCCCGATTATGTCAATATCGTCGGCGTATGCGAGTAGTTGGACGGACTTTTGAAAGATAGTGCCTCTTGTGTTTGCTCGTGAGTTTTGCACTATTTTTTCAAGTGCGATGTTGAAAAAATCGCATGACAGCGCATCGCCTTGTCTAAATCCTTTCTGGACATCAAAGGTCTCGGTGAGATCTTTACCGACCTTGATGGAGCAGCTTGCATTCTCCATCGTCATCCTGCACAGACGGACGAGTTTGACAGGGATGCCAAAAAAAGACATTGCTCTATATAGCTCATCTCTATAGATGCTTACATACGCGGCCTTAAAATCGATGAATAGGTGGTGGGTATCGATCTGAAGCTCATGGGTCTTCTCCAAGATCTGCCGTAGTGTGAATATCTGGTCGATGGTGGACTTTCCTGCCCTGAAGCCACACTGATATGGACCTATCAGGTTGTTGACGAACGGCTTCAGGCGTTCACACAATACGGCGGATAAGATCTTATATGCGATGTTAAGGAGACTGATGCCTCTGTAGTTGGCGCAGTTCAGAGGGTCTCCTTTCTTGTGACTTGGACAAACGATGCTGAGGTTCCATTCATCGGGCATACTTTCGTCCGACCATATTTTACAGATGAGTTGGTGTATGCTCCTTACCAAGTCATCTTCTGCCGCTTTGAAGAGCTCGGCAGTCAGGCCATCCGCTCCAGCAGCTTTGTTGGACTTAAGCTTCGATATGGCTATCTTTACTTCATCCAGGTCGGGTGGACGGAATTGTTGGTCATCATCGTCCAGGTTGAAAGTTTGATCCTGCCTGACAGCGGTATTTGGTCCGTCATCGCCGTTATACAGTCTGCAGAAATGATCTTTCCAAATCCTCAGCATCGACTGCGACTCTACTATGATGTTCCCTCATTCGTCTCTACAGGTTTCGGTTCGGGGTTTGTGTCCGTGGCATCTTTTTTGTACTTTTTGGTAAGACTTCCGAACCTCATTCCTGGAGTAGCATCTCTCAATTTCCTCGATCGCGCGCTTCTCATGCTCTTTCTTCTTCCTCCTGAGAAGCCGGTGCTCGTCTCTCCTCTTCCGCTCATAGAGCTCATGAGCAGCTCTGGTCTTTCTAAGCAGCGCCGCGTTATATGCATCTTGCTTGCTGCATGTGCTTGCCGGCATTCATAATTGAACCAGGGGTTTCGTTGTAGTGGACGAGTGAATCCCAGCACATCAGAAGCGACATCTCTGATGGCGTTTTGGCAGTGTTTCCAATGGTCTTCGATGCTTGATGCTGGCGGCATTGGATCTCTTAAGAGATTATGAGACACTCGATCGGAAAAGGACTTGGCGATCTCTTGCGATTGTAGCCGTCCGACGTCGAATTTTCTCACAGCATTAGTCTGTCTTGGAGTAGTTTGGGATATCCGCACCCGTACCTTGGCTACAACAAGGTAATGGTCCGAGTCGATGTTGGCTCCTCGGAACGTACGGACATCCATATTGCTGGAGGAGTGTCTTGCGTCGATCGCAATGTGATCAATCTGGTTGACTGTTGATTGATCAGGAGTTCTCCAAGTCCCCTTGTGTATGTCGAGATGTGGGAACCGCGTGCTAGCCACGACAAAGTTTCGCCCCGCAGGAAAGTCGATTAGCCTGGATCCGTTATCGGAGGTGGTGTTTTGCAGGCTATATTTTCCGATTGTTCCACCAAAGATACCCTCTCTTCCTAGGTTTGCATTAAAATCACCGAGGACAATTTTAATGTCATAGCTAGGGCATTGCTCGTAAGTCTTGTTGAGGAGCTCGTAGAAGGCATCCTTGGTGTCGTCATCTTTCTCCTCTGTGGGGCATGCGCGCATATAAGGCTTATGTTGGCGAATTAAGCCTTGATGCGGATTGCTACGAGGCGCTCGCTCACATGCCGGAAGCTCAGGACGTTTTGTCTTAGTCTGCCTCCGACAAAAATCCGCATCCAAATAAGAGCTGCTTTTGCCATCGATGGCAATTGCCGTAGTAGATGTCGCAGTTTTTCATCTTCTTTTTGTCCGGCCCATCCCATCGCATTTCTTGGATGGCGGTTATGTCTGCTTTGCAGCAGTCTAGGGCCTCCGCTAGTTGCTCGGCTGCACGTGGTCTATTAAGGGATCTAACATTTCACGTGCATATTCGAGATTCATTGTCCTTAAATCGTTTGCGTGTGTTGTCAACAGTAGATCCGTCCATATCCGAGGCTTGTTTATGCTTCGTAACTTCCTTTTTTTTTAAATGGCCGGGCAGTTACCCCGGCGGCAGAACCCCCAACCTGGAGGACCAGTTCCATTTTGAGTGCCCCTAGGACGAGGGGTCGGTTACACCGTAGCCAGTAATCCGTTCCGGGATGTGAGCGCTGCCGTTGGCCCTTATAGGGCTCGTCCGCCACCATCTCTTTTCCAAGACCCTGACTAAGTCTTGGAAATCCTTTCCGGCCTGAGCTCCAAATATGTCGTGTCTTGTTTTGTTTTTCCGACACTAATCCTGGTTAATGGCGCAGGAAACTCGCCATTTGCCCCCTTCACTTCGCAACCTCTAGTGAGATTCCCAGATGGCGCCACGGGGAGTCGTGAAGTAGGACTTATTAGCAGAGCTGCAAGATGTTCGGCTGCAGAGGCTTATTCTCGTCATTTAAGGAACCAGCACCTGTCGGAAGATGCTACTTCTACGAGGCCTTATACCATTCGTTGCCATCCAACATCCAACAAATATGTCCATTAAAACTGTAATAAGAAATATTTTAAAGTTTAAATATAAATGAACTGCCATCTTCGACAGCTTCCATGGACATCAGGCACAGATTGAGTAAATACGTTGAAGAAAGTCCAAAATAAATTCTGTCATGCTTCAGTTAATTTCAGGACAAAGTACCACTACCGCCGCCGGCTGCCATTCAAGTTCGAAATACCATTTATTGTCCAAACAGCCTCATATGTGTGTGTCTCATACTTGGGGTGAATATACGAGTTCATTTGTCTATCTATCACCCCCCCTCGACAAGCCCTAACAGAAGCTAAAAGCTGCAAACAACAATAACAACCATGGAATAAAAAAAAGAAGAAAAAAAATTAATGGAAATTCGTTGACCGCATCCCACAGTAACAATAGGCTTTGTCAGTGTGAAATCGTGTACTGGTCATCCCTGGCAGATATACAACCACGACTACGAGTAAATCGTATCCTGATGGCAGCATCCATGTGAACTTTATTCTTCTCGGTACGTAGAGAGAGCTAATAAATGTGGGTGTCAGCAGCTCTACGCAACTTTTAACGCATTAGTGACACCATTTGGATCTGTCAGTGGCAGAAATGAATTAATTGAATATTTGCTGCAGGATACAACGATACAAGGATGGTCGGATGTGCTGCGGTCTTCTTGGTCATCCCTGGCAGAAAAAAATAAAAATAAATCGATTTCCTGCGGAACCAGAAGCATAATGGGTGTGTGGGTTCGTCCTGCATGTGTGGAACTGAATTCACACAAAATAATAATGAGACACTTTGAGGTTTTGCAGGATTCTTTCAGTTTCCAGGATCCATGCTCTTGTTAGCATGGCACAAAACCAGAAAATACGCGCTGCCTTCGGCGGTACTACAATATAGTACTACTATCCATACACAGGTATTCATCCATATCCTTATACTATCACTCTCGGAAGTTTGTCTTGCTGAACAAAGGCTTTTTTGTTTGTGTTGTTCGCAACCCTTTGCAGGACTGCTTGCAATGAACGTGCTGTTTAAAACGCAGGGTGTGTCGAAAACAAAAAGGAAGAAAGGAAAAATCAAACTTAAAAAATATCAAGTGCATATCCTGGATGTGTGGTGTGGATTTCGCCTGCTAGCGCCTCATAACAAAAGCCAGCTACCAACCGCCTCTCGTCGGTATCCGCATTATTATCCAAGAGCACATCTTGCGCGCCAGAGTGGTGTCATGTGAAGTGCTGATGGTTTGCTGCCGCCTTCCAAAAGATTCAAATAGGAAACGTCAACGTGCGGACTATATGTACGAGTACATACATACATACGTCATACGAATATGATGTTGATGATGATTATGAGATGGGGGAAGACTGCTATATGTACGATGACAACGCCTGCCGCTGGAGACAATGAATGAACGGGAGGAGGATTCTTCCAACTCAATTGTGAAGTCACGTACGAGATACGGATGCATTGTGTTCGCTTTGTGACCAAGTGCAGATTTTTTCCTTGTTCGCATGCATTCCGGGAAACGGAAACCGGGGAAACAACAATGTTGTTTCGGATTTTTGAGCCCATACCATACCAGCCGCCAGTCAGAGGGAAATTTAAATAAGAACAGCATACATATGCATGCAGAGCACCTGACGTCGTATCCGTATCCGTATTCTGTTTCTGTGATCCTTTCCACATCGGTTAATTGGCAAGGAATTGCACGTTGCAAATTACGAAGACACCAAATGTTACTGCATTGCAACTTGAGCAGGTGGAGTGGACGAATATGCCTATTCGGAAACAGCGGCGGCGGTAGTCCGTGTCAGGTTGTGTGTTGATTTAAGGAAAATTCCGCTTTAAGAGGCATCCTGGACAAGAGACTGCTAATTGTGGTTCAGAGACTTTTCTCGAATTGTTTGTTCAACATGGAATCTACTACAAACGTGTGCATGTGAGTGTATTTTCGGGTGTACAGATTAAATGCCCGTTTGTAGCAACGACATATTCGAAAGAGGTGCATCCCGTATGGTGGTTTGTTAATTCAAAATAGTACCGGTCTCGCTGCAATCGATTGGTAGTTCTTTCACCGCCCATTGCGAAAACGTCTAAGTTCCGATGTGTTGAATGGTGGATGAGAATCACCTTCTTTTGGATGAAGTGATCGATATGCGTTGCAATTATTTTTGTAAGGCCTCGATGCTGCTACAAACTAAGATCACCGACTTTTTGATATCCAAATCGATAGCACAGCACACTCTTGGCAATACGATTCTGCGCGGCGACTTCATGCATCCTCTGTTTAGCTTTGTTGCAACTATTATGTCGCTTTTACATGTGGGGAACATCTTTGTTCCCCGATTAACTTCGCGTGAAACATTGCACACTGTCTCACCCACTTTGTCGATGTTCTTTTTGAATCCAAGGTATCGTTTGCTAGATGGGTTAGTCCCTAACTTTTTAATTGATTTAGTATTGCTTTGATGGCTGCTTTTAGTATGAAGTTTGAAATCCTTTCTATTCTTGGAATCTTGCTGACGGCTATAATGTCATTCTTCAGTTGTTTTTATGTTTTTATGTGTACGTACGTACCTCGAGACGATACCAACTGAAACGACAGTCAACTGGGCCATTGACAGCCTTTTTTTAAAGAACATATGACAATGCGAAGTTGTCTAAATGAGGGAATACGCATGATTGAAAGCTACAGTCTACAAACCTTACCAAATTGGTTGCGGATACAACCAACGAATACACTTTGCCGATGCTGTTTCTCCCAGATTCAAAGCCTTCTTTTCCTTGGCACCTCGCCAGGGCCGACAGCCTTAAGACTCAGCGATGTACAGGTTCTGCAAAGGCTCAGGTGAAATGACGAACCGAGCACCATGGTGACCACAATAGGATTCTATACTTCAGAAGATAGTGGAAATAGCGACAGTCTACACGAGATTATAGATACATGAAATGGTGTTGGCTGACCGGAAAGTGAAGGTGAGCGAGCTAGCAGATACCACAAAGATTAGTACTGAGCGCACACGCCATATTTCGGGCAATATTCTGCATATGAAAAAGTTATCCTGCCGCTGTGTGCCGCGCATGCTCACTCCTGATCAAAAACACGAACGCCAGAGCACTTCGAAAGAGTGTTTTGACTTGCTGATGCGAAATCCGGCGGACTTTTGGCATTGATTGGTAACTGTTGGTGAAACTTGGATCCACTATTACACACCAGAGAACAGAATGAGTGCCCGGCAATAGACTGAAGCCGGCAAGAGTGCTCCGAAGCGGCCGACGGAGGCTCAATGGGTCGGAAAGGTTATGGCGTCAGCTTTTTGGGGTTGTCATGGCATACTCTTCGTGGACTTCCTCGAAAAAGGAAAAACCATCAACAGCGAGTATTACTGTGCATTATTGGAGCGATTGACGGCCGAAATCACTGCAAAACGGCCTCACATGAATCGAAAAAAAATTTTGTTTTTGCAAGACAATGCGCCGGCGCATAGGAGCATCGCAACCACGGCTAAAACCAATGACTTACGGCTCCAATTGCTGTCGCATCCACTATAATAAAAAATTCAGTTCACACGAGAAAATCATCGACGCCACGGAGGAGTATTTTGCAGACCTCCCGGAAAACTACTTTCCGAAAAAGAGCCCAGCAAATCCACTTTCTCCTGTGGGTCTTCGACCACAAAAAAACCATCGCCTAAGTCGGCATTTTCTGGACTTATACCAACCGCAGTAGTGTCGGGCTGTTCTCTGGAATTGGGTGGAATTCGAACACATTGAATGTTGTTGTGATCTGAACAATTTATTTATTTGCGGGAACATATTCGGACTACTGGATTTTATAACCCGAATCATATTGCCCCAGTACAGACTTACAGCTTCACTGTAATTTTGTTTTATTAATTGTTTAAGGTTTTTGATCTGGGTCTTGCCTGCCTTTAAACTGTCTGTACAGTTTCTTAAGAAGGGCACCTTTCTCTGGAGGCACAAGTCCACTTCGGACTGTAACGCTACCTTGATAGCTAAATTAGTCTCAAAAAGATGATGAAAAGGGTACTAACTGTCAGTTTATGGCCAGAGAATCTATGCTGCCAAGCATATGCAGCAAAAGATATAATCGGCAACATAAAGGGTTTTCCAATAACGACTTGACAACTTTTTTTTTTAAATAAAACGCAAACCATTTGAGATATTTCAAAAACTTTATCATCGGCTTGAAGTACAACCAAAACATTTATGAATGGAACTCGACATCGTTCATATGGCCACCGCGGGCACGTTTGCAGCGGTCGATTCGTTGGACCCAATTTTCAACGACATGGCTACACATTTCCGCTATTTCGCGTTCAATGTGGGCTCTGAGCTCTTCCAACGTATTCGGCTTGTTGGCATAAACCAATGACTTAACGTAGCCCCAGAGAAAATAGTCAAGCGGCGTTAAATCGCATGAACGAGGCGGCCAATCGACTGGCCCATTTCTTGAGATAACACGCTCACCATACTTACTCTTCAATAAATCGATTGTAACGTGTGCCGTGTGGCTTGTGGCACCATCCTGTTGAAACCACATGTCGTCTAAGTCCATATATTCCAATTCGGGCCAAGATCCTTACGCAAAATACGCCATTATGTGGTCCAAACGACGCCCATTTCATGAGAACGCCGTAGAATTGACTGATTTGGATCGTTTGCTACGGACGCCTGAACGGCAGCGATATTTTCGACACTTCGACCAACCCGTTGTCTCACTGACACGGCAACATCACACAACGAATATGTAGACTTAAATTTTGCACTAAACTTGTTATTTCCTGACTACTAGGGCGACAATTATGACCGAAAATTGGAATAAACGCTCTTAAAGTTGCAGTCACCAACTGCAAATTTCGGTAGAAAATTTTTATAATTTCCAGACGTTGCTCGTTCGCGTGCTTTACCACTATGAAAATGTTGGGTTTACTGAACAAATTGACAGTGAGAGTTTGATGATTAGTGAAAGAGTGCGTTCACAAATTAAATTCAAAGTTGTCAAGTCCCTATTGGAAAACCAGATATTAGATGCTCGGGTAAAATACAATACGAGTACAAAAAGGCAACAGTTTTCCGCTGACTTACATGCCAAGTCTCAGACAATGGACACTCTTCCTTAAAATTGAAAAAAGAAATTACGATAGTCATGGATAATGGCAAAAAAAATGTTAAAACTGTCGAATTTGCGCACAAAAGTTGAAGATGTTGGGGGGTAAATTAGACAGAAAAACTTTATAACAAGTCAGACTGTATTCGTCTTTGTTTTCCCCCAAAATAAACTCGTTTTACGTCCTTTTAATTGTCTACATGTGGGTTTATTTGATCGACCATTAAGTACTTTTCATAACATAAAGATACAGTATCCTTTGTCAAGAATTAAACCTCTGATATAAGAGAACCATGTTCGGGTCATGTCATCCTTTGACAACATTTCAGAGTACAGACAAATCGCTTCAATATTAACAGGATTACGCACGCATGAACGCATTCTACTCGAGTGTTTCTAATTCGAATATCCAGAACAGGTGGAAATGGAAATTGACAAAATAGCAATTTTCCAATTTACCAGAGAATCTAGATACATAGATGTGTACGAGTATGTATCGGTTTGCCGTGTGTTTCATCGCTAAACAACTCCATCCTTCACCCTCCTTCAAAGAACCACTCTCGAATCAAATCCTGCTGCTATTGTATTCACATGGCAACAAATGCCAATTGCGCTGACTATGGCAATCTTTAAGAGGCCATCGCTCGAATGGAACGAATGCGATTCGAATTTCTTATTAGAAAATCGTTTTCAGTCACCAATTGTCTATATACTTGTATGACTGTGAAAGTGATATTCTGTATTTATAACTAGGGGCTGTGAGCGACAGATATGATAGACATACATACGTAGCAACAAATTAAAACCCCCCCAAAACGGCACAGGTAGACGACTCGTAGCAATTTTCGTCAACAAATTTGAAAGAATGCAACGGTATACTGGTACGAATATACTAGGGTAATGCTATCCGTATATCATTGTGCATTTGAAATTGTATCTTTGTGTAGGTGTTTGTTATTTGGAATTCACAATACCTATAAGATAAACAACCCCACGTGAGCGCACGTTGTCAGGATCAGTGGAAGTAGTAATCATGAAATAAAGCAGATTAGCCACCCTAAGTTTTATGCTGAAATTGGGTTTATTTCATCAATGGCCAGGCAATTTAAGTATGTAGATCAGGGTGTCTGTGAGGTGAAGTGATTAATTTTTTTTTTAATTTATTGACATCCCTAAAGGTTTGGGATTTAAACGGCAGGCAGGACAACGATATGTGGTGTTGAGGACAAGTTATGATCGTCGTAAACCTTGGAGGACAGTATTCTCGAACATTTCATGGTTTTATTGTTGATAAAAATTATATACGGACTTCGATGATATAACATTGTCCAGCCTTGGAATTAGCTTGTCAATAGGAATGATCTTTTTAGAAGTCAAACGGAAATACACTCTGATCAATAAGTGGCCGGAATACTTCAATAAAACTAAATCTCCAATGCAACGATTACTTCAATCTTCAAAACACTTTTCATAGGGCGATTTTGGAATCGCCTTCAGCTAATTCTGTGAATACTCTCTTATCGCCTCAATCGTCTTAAAACGCTTTCCGCGAGGTTGTAACTTGATTCGTGGGATTTGGAAAAGTCACAAGCAACCATGTCTGGTGAGCTGACGGAACGGAAAATGATCAAATAGTCGCATACAAGATGCAATGTGTAAGCCGGTGAGTTGTCGTGGTGAAGAAATCACGAGTCGTGTCTTCAAAATTCTGGCCTCTTGCGATGAAGATTTTCCCTCAAACGCTTCAACACGCTCACTTTATACTCCTTATTTACTGTTTGGCCTGGCGGAAGAAGTTCGGAGCGGACCACACTACGTCATATAAACGAAAACGGTCAACAAAGTCTTGATTTTGGATCGACTCAATCGTGTTTTTTTTTTTGATTTTGCCTCGTCTGAGAAGCGCCATTCCGATGATTGTTGGCTAATTTCGATGTCATATTCATAGAGCCATGTCTCGTCACCGGTAATGATACCATTGATAACATTTTGGCGCCAAGAAAGCATTTCTTTGGCGACATCGATGCGATGCTGTTGTGGAATTAACGTGGATAGTGAATAACTCTCTCTACCGATCGGAACGAGAAACCGAGATCGGCTGCTAACTCACTGATGCTCACAGGACGATCTGCGAGGACAACTTTCTAAGCGTTTTGATATTTACGTAAGTCATACTAGTGGATGGACTATCGGAACGAAGAAAATCATCAACCACAGTTCGGCCCGCTTTAAACTCTTTGTACCACTTGTACGCTTCCTAATGCACAACCTTATCACAGTGCAATAAACTTGGATCTGGAACCAAAATGCTAGCCAATGCTTTGAGAAGATTTTTAGTGACACGTAAGAAATCTCTTGTGGACCCCACAGACATAATAAAATACTTCGTAAAACGAGTGCAGAGAAACAATAACTCATCGAATGTTGGTTGGGTTAATCGCAAGCCGTGAAGAAGCAAGTTATGAGAGGAAAGAAAAAAATATGTAAAATAATAATGGTAGGGTTGTTGTTATAAACTCCTTGGATGATTTAGCAAGACTGCAGGACTAGCAACAACCCAATCACTTCGACCATTAAAAGTTGTCATGATAGTATTTTCCATCTGAACTTAAGTAAGAACAAACTATTTTTGATTGTCCGTCAAAATATCCGTAGTGTGAGGCGACACAGCTGGTGGTGTAGGAGTTTTTTGTGCGAGATTAGTATGTAGACGAAGACTTTAAAGTGATGCACCATAGCTTGGCTAGCACAGATTAAATTAAAATATTCTTTCGTCTACGCTCTATATATTTTGAATTTGTTTGTGTGTACAGATTACAAGCTACATCTCCTCAATCGAATATGGTCATTCTGAGTGATTTCAACATTGACATTCTTTCTACCAACAGTGCGTCTGATTGTCTTCTTAACCTGACTGCTGAGCATGGTTTCTCCTCTTTTCTTAATGAAATAACTAAGCCAACTTCAAGTAAATGCATTGATCATGTTTTCGGTCGTTTTGCAAAAATTTCGATAAGCAATTGTTTCGGTGTTAATTTCGACTTACAAATTACTGATCGCTGTATGACGGGTATTTTGTTTAAAGGTCTAAATGGAATCCAACGCTTTGGGAAATTCTCTTCACAGACTATTAACAAAATGAGGTACAACTTACTTAACATTCAGTTTCGTTTTCCAATTCGATTTGTTAAGACCTGAAATGGTCTCCCATCTCACCCATGTAATTAACTGGTGCATAATTACGTCAACTTTTCCACAGCTTTGGAAATTTGCAAGAGTTTTGCCAATAGCAAAGAAAACAAATGCATCTTCTCCTGTTGATTTTAGACCGGTTAGCATTCTACCTTGTCTATCAAAGGTTTTTGAAAAGGTTATGGCAAAGCAGATGACGAAGCACTTGTCACTGAATCATTTGCTGTATGCTCAGCGACCTGGCTTTAGAGCTAACCACAGTTGTGCTACAGCTATGGTGAACATTTTTGAAGAATTAAGGTAAGAGTATGACAGGGGTTATGTTTCGTTGCTGTTTTTGCTAGACTTTTCTAAGGCATTTGATAAAGTTAATCATAAAGTTCTGTGTTGAAAGCTCAAGAATCATTTTGGTTTCAGCGAAAGAGCAGTAAAATTGATCAGTAATTTTCTCTCTGGCAGATCACAAAGGGTTGATTCTGGGGAACGTTTTTCACTGTTGAAAGAAATAAAGCAGGGAGTTCCTCAAGGCTCAATATTAGGTCCGATACTCTTCTGCATGTTTATTAACGACCTTCCAACAGTCTGTAAACATACTTCAGTACACCTTTATGCTGATGATGTCCAACTACATTTAGCGAAGCCTTATGATAACCTCAATGAACTTGTTCTTCTCATCAATGAAGACTTAAAACGTATTGCAACCTGGTCTGTAGCCCATTTCAAAAAATAATTTCGACCCTTGCCTCCTTCCCGATGTTTATCTGAATAATAACAAAGTTAAAGCTGTGGACTCAGTCACTAGTCTAGGCTTTATTATCAACCGAAATTTGTCTGGTTGCAATCACACAAATGTGGTAGTGGGTCGTATCTACGGATGTCTTCGCAAATTGTGGATCAATTCTTATTTTATCCCTCAAGAAACAAAACGAAAGCTGGTACAGTCTCTAGTTCTACTCCTCGTAACATATGCTGAGGTGGTCTATAGCAGTCTTGACTATTCATCCCAGCGAAAATTGCAAGTTGCCTTCAACCACGCAGTGCGTTATATCTATGGCATACGTAGATATGACCATATTTCTGAGTTTGCTAGGGGTTTGCTTGGTTGTACTTTGGAACAATACGAGTATGTCAACGCCAGGAATTGTTTGTTTTTGCACAAAATTTTTATAACTCAAAGTCCGTCTTACTTGTTTAACAGACACAATTTTACTCGCTCCATCTACCTCATTCACTATCGATACAATAACCTTAACCCGTCACGTTTATTTGTTATCCATACTTTGCCTCTCAATTGAAGAATATTTCAAATCCAACCAATTTTAAAAGTGCAATCTTTCAACATTCCTCCAACTTATCAATTTAAATTCTTTCCCTCATTATCCACTCCCCCTTTCTTTATTCATTCTTTAAACCCGCTTCTATCCTATCTCACACTTAGATTAAGATAAATACGAGTATTGTTATTAGATTTAAGTATTTTGAATTATTATAACTGATGTGTAAATTACATAGTACTATAAAAGATCATATCTTAATGTACAAACCATTTAATAAATGTATTGAAATTTGGAAAATTGGCAGGAAGTCTATGCCAAAGACAACGCTTCTCTGTATCAGTTCTTCTACACAAACTTTTGTCAAACATAGAGGTCAAACCAAATCAAAGCCATGGCTAAGCACTTCTCTTTTGAAAAGAATTAAATTTAAAAGCAAATTGCGTAAACTGTGTATTAATTCTTAATTCTTAACACTTAATTCAAATCTGAGAAAACGGGTTAAGAAAACGAACAAAACCATAAACAAGGAAATTTTGAACTTATGCGACAACTACTACCAAAAGGTAAAAATAACATGCCGCGGAAACAAACCCCGAACCGAAGCCTGTAGAGATGAACAAGGGAACATCGTAGTAGAATCGCAGTCGATGCTGAGGATTTGGGAAGACCATTTCTGCAGACTGTGCTCGTATAACGGCGATGACGGACCAAATACCGCTGTCAGGCAGAATCAACCTTTCAACCTGGACGATGATGACCAACAATTCCGTCCACCCGACCTGGATGAAGTGAAGATAGCCATATCGAAGCTTAAGTCCAACAAAGCTGCTGGAGCGAATGGCCTGACTGCCGAGCTCTTCAAAGCGGCAGGCGATGACTTGGTAAGGAGCATACACCAACTCATCTGTAAAATATGGTCGGACGAAAGTATGCCCGATGAATGGAACCTCAGCATTGTTTGTCCAATTCACAAGAAAGGAGACCCTCTGAACTGCGCCAACTACAGAGGCATCAGTCTCCTTAACATCGCATATAAGATCTTATCCGCCGTATTGTCTGAACGCCTGAAGCCGTTCGTCAACTACCTGATAGGTCCATATCAGTGTGGCTTCAGGCCAGGAAAGTCCACCATCGACCAGATATTCACACTACGGCAGATCTTGGAGAAGACCCATGAGCTTCAGATCGATACCCACCACCTATTCATCGATTTTAAGGCCGCGTATGTAAGCATCTATAGAGACGAGCTATATAGAGCAATGTCTAGTTTTGGCATCCCTGCCAAACTCGTCCGTCTGTGCAGGATGACGATGGAGAATGCACGCTGCTCCATCAAGGTCAGTACAGATCTCACCGAGACCTTTGATGTCCAGAAAGGATTTAGACAAGGCGATGCGCTGTCATGCGATTTTTTCAACATCGTACTTGAAAGAATAGTGCAAAACTCACGAGCAAACACAAGAGGCACTATCTTTCAAAAGTCCGTCCAACTACTCGCATACGCCGACGATATTGACAAAATAGGGAGAAAGCAGCGTGATGTCAGTGGCGCTTTCGCGAGTATTGAGACGGAAGCGGCGAAAATGGGTTTAGCGGTCAATGAGGGCAAGACCAAATATATGCTGTCAAGCAAAAAGGACAACCAACACCGACGTCTCGGACAGAACGTCACCCTCGACAGATATAACTTTGAGGTAGTTAAGGACTTTGTCTACCTAGGCACCGCTATAAATACAGACAACGACACCAGCGCTGAGATCAAGCGAAGAATAACTCTTGCCAACCGCTGTTTCTTTGGGTTAAGAAGGCAATTGAGTAGCAAAGACCTCTCTCGGACAACAAAAGTCACCCTTTATAAGACTTTAATTATCCCGGTCCTGCTCTATGGCGCAGAGGCATGGACATTATCAAAAATGGATGAGGGTGTTCTTGGTTGCTTCGAGAGAAAAATTCTTCGGTCGATCTTTGGTCCCGTCTGCATTGACGGTGAGTGGAGGAGGAGATATAACGACTAACTGTACGGACTGTACAGCGACATGGACCTAGCCAGAAGAGTGCAGATCCAAAGACTGAGATGGCTGGGTCATGTAGAGCGCATGGACACCAATGCTCCGGTCCGAAAAGTCTTCGAATCCGCCCCCGAGGGACAGCGCAGTAGAGGAAGGCCAAGACTCAGGTGGCGCACGCAAGTGGAAGAGGACCTCAGCCAACTTAGCGTGCGAAACTGGAGGCAGCTAGCCAGGGATCGAGCTGGCTGGAGAAGCTTGTTGACTGAGGCCCAGGTCCACCCCGGACTGTAGCGCCACCTAAATAAATGCGACAACTACTACTACTCCAAATTTTACGATGCACAAAGCAACCCCAAAGATGCCTTACTATTATTCTGCAATTTCATAAACAAAGCCTTTGTTGAAAAAAGTTTTACGCTGGCCTCTTTGTCGATATTACCAAAGCATTTGACAAGTTGTATGGAACAGGATTTCATGAATTTTTCCATAATTAGTTAGCGACAAAGTGTTAGAATAGGAGAATTCCTTAGCGATAATGAAATTGAAATCGAATTCCATTTCTGCGATTGTCCGCATTGTCCCTTGTTACTTGTGCTTGCACCACTGAGCCGTCCGAACCTACTTTCCATGCAAATTCCTTATGCAGCTCGAAGTGTTTTCAGGTTAAAGTTGTTAGGAATTTCAAGTACCTTGCCACAACAATCGACCAAAACATGAGTTGGGCTGAGCATATTTTAGACTTGAAACGATTCTTGCGTTCTTCTATTTGGTGTTTTTATCGTCTTCGACAGTTTTGTTCAAACCGGCTTCTAAAAACTGTTTATCATCGAATTTTCCACTCGAAACTGTAATATGGAATTAGTTGTTGGTGAGGTGCTTACACACCAATCCTCGTTTTGCAGAAATGCGCCTTACTTAGGATTTGTAATGCTCACCGCCTAGCTAATTCGATGGTATTATTTAGGCACTTGTTTTATTTTAGAGTCTCTAAGATCTTTTTTATGAAAGGTGGCTATTTAGAGAGTCCTATACCTGATACACGCAACTTGCGTCGACCTAACCGTCATATTGTGCAAGTTTAGCTAGCTATTTTCTTAAATAAAATTAAAAAGCGTTCTGTAACTAAACTTAAGGAAAACTTTATAATTGTTAAGAAAATAGTGAATTAAAATAAAAAATAAAAATTAGACATTTTTGAATCCTCGTAGGCTACCGTTAAGATTTTCAACGCTTCTCACATGATATTTTGTTGAAACACAAAATTTCCGGTAAGCTCTTTGATCAACTAAATTTGACATTGCGAAACGCCAACTTGTTTACAAAGCAAATGTTTGAGCACCAGATGACAGATGGATGTACCAATCTTAAAAAAAAACTTTTGTTTCAAGCGCGGTTCGTTTGAATGGGAAATTCCGAGTACTTTTTGATGAGAAGGTATCTATACAGCGCATTGCTGCATGTTCTTTCATCTTTCAAAGTTGAAGGTACCAGAGGTTTGGAACCATGGAAGCATGGAAGCACAAAAGAGTACAAACTCAACTACAGAAAGAATATTGTAACAAGGAGCAGTTCCTTGGACCAAACATTTAGGCATTAAAAAGGGGGACTCTTAGAGAGAATAAAAGCTTTAGATGTGTAGATGCGGACTTAAACAAGAAATTGTAAGCTTCTGCCACAGAAGTAAACGCATTGGTACAATCTAAGACTTGATTTAGCGTCATAAACTTGATAAACGCTCACACCACAGAAGAAGATAGACAACTTTATCAATGTATGTTTCATTAAGCTCCTTGACAAAGACCAAAAACAATAAAATTGAAAAGAACAGGTTAACTACGCAAGCCACTTCTTAATCATTCTAGATGCTCGATTATTCAGAGCGGCCAATGCGGACCCGGACTACTACTTGCTTAGAGACAAGGTACAACTAAAGATATGTATCTCAAGCACTATCTCAATGGATAAATATTGTGATGAGACTTCACATTATACAACTGCATTCAATTTCGTAGCTCAACCCGTCGTCAAGATCTATATTATCAGCTTCAAGTGCAAAAAATTTGTGACATCGATACTACTTGTGAGATTCCATGTGGTGGGTAGATGAAGAGTACAGGCAACTAAATGTATCACAACTTTTTGTGAGTGGAGCGACGAAATAAACGACTTTTAGGAGGAAGAATAAAAGAACATACGATGTGAGCACTGGAAGGGTGCTTTTCAAGCAATAAGTTTGGAAGTTTTATAAAAAGTAGGAAGCTGTAGTTTCAAAACCTAGTGGTCGGAACTCGACAAAAAGATAACGCTTAAGCTACAATATTTTCATCATTTGAGCATGTTTCCGACCATATATTGTAGCTTTTGAGCGAAGATTTAACTCGATCAGGCAATGTTGTGTGAACAGTTCGCCAGTTTTGTTTATATAGGAGTGCTGATTGCGGATGCTTACTACGGCCAATATGTTGACTGAGTGATGCCGATCATGTCTCCAATGCTATAGTGTATCTTGACCCACTCATTGCCGAATCCACGTCGATAGCTTTTTAACGTCTACGATTTCGGAAAGAGTTGCTGACAGTCTAAAGAATATATCGGCAAGGCATGGGCCTTGTCACCGATGCATGCTCTCCGAACCTACGCGACTATACTATGATAAGAAAAATTACAGCCTGTGTTTCAGTTGTCAGTTGTCGAACACGTTTTCACGAAAAAATGTCATTTTCTGCTCTATTTTAGTGCATTGACGAATCTTCCTTTTAAAACAAAAAGAGTGGTCGCTAGTACAATACGCAATCAATTTTCAATTTTAAAAAAATCGACTTTCGCGGTACCAAGGAATGGTTTCGGCCAAAATCGGTTTCAGAAAAAGATTTTACTTGAGTCTGTATGGTGTCTTTCTGGTAGAGTTTCTCGTTTTTCTTCCATACGGAGATATTTATACGCACACCTGATGGCAACGGAATATATTGTGAACATTCGGTGAAGACCGTGAAATATTTCCATCTAAGTGGAAAGTATCAATGTAGACAACGTAACAGACCTTCTCAACTAAGCCTACTGCAATAGCACTAGTCTTACAAAAGCAACTTGACTATAGTGTATCATTCAATTGTTCTCTCATGGCTGAGCTAATGCAGATGAGATCGGTATCCGGAAGAGATATTGCTATTTACGTCGACAGCTAGGCCGCACTAAAGGCAATGGAATTCAACATTAACTATAATATATGGTAGTCAGATGCTGTTGCACAATGCTCACAGCAATTGCCAACCTAAGGTGGTCAAGTCTTGAAGGAAAAGGCTCTATGGACAATTATTGACGGTAAAAGATCTAGGGAGCTTAGGATACTAATAGGAATCCTGACAGGACACTGTCTGATGCTGAAAAACACAAAGATGCTCAAATTGTCAGATAAAGATATCTGCAGATTCTGCGGTGATCTGCAAGCGCTTGAGGAAATAACACTCATAATATGTGAGTGCGAGGCAATATCGCGTAGTCGAAGGACATTTTTAGGAAAATACTTTTTTGAAATCCTAGAGGAAATAGACAGCACTAACTTCAAAGGCCTTATTTGCTCTTGCATTGGACGCTTTACCAGAAAGATTTTTTTTTTTTCTCCATGCATGCGCATGCGTTCATAAGAGCACCAAAGATTGATACTTCGTCTTTCACGGTTGCAAGTTCCAGATCGCCGTAAATATCGCTATTCCTTATATACCATGGAGCATTTACGATTGCTCTAAGCGCTTTGTTCTGGAATGTCTGTAGGACAGAGATATTGTTTGGTTTGGTACAACCCCATAGCGGTATACCATAAGTCCACGAAGGTTTTTGCACTTGTTTATACATAAGCGGCTTGTTGTATGTGATTAGTTTAAAGTATCTTCCGACAAGCCAATTCATTTCTCTTAGCCTGATTTCGAGCTCTTTTTACGTTTCTGTTTTACGTGGGATTTACACTTCAGTTTTGCGTCTAGGGTCATTCCCAAATATTTTGCCTCGTTTGCATACGGTATTTGTGCCGAGTTGATGAACAAAGGGAAGTTGTCTACCTTTCTGTACATGAAATTGACGTGTTTTGATTTAGTCTCGTTTAGCTCTTCGTCCACTCAACTATTTTGTTCAGAGCTCGTTGAAGTTTTGCATTCGAGGATTCAACTGTTTGTCCTGTGGCGAGGATCGCCGTGTCATCCGCTAATGTGGAGGTATGTCTTTAGTGTACAGTAAGAATAGGTATAGCCCCAGAACGCTTAAAGTATTCAATCCCATATCTAACCCGAAACAGTTTATTTTAAAGATAAGATTCGAGTATTCTATTCATTTCTCTCGGTAAAATTTGTTGTTGAAGCTTATACTTCAAGCCCTCGTGCCATACCTTGTCGAAGGCTTACGATACATCGAGATTATTCAATAGACCTGGTCGATTGTGCAATGTTTGACCCTAAAGCCGAACTGGTGATCCGGGATCAATCGTCTTTCTTCAGTTATCGGTTTTAAACGTTTAAGCAGGAGAATTTCGAAGACTTTTGAAATTATCGGCAGGACTGAAATGGATCTGTATGATTTTCTGTCGTTTGGACTTTCCCAGGTTTTGGAACCATTATGACTTCGGCGACTTTCTATTGACTTGGAACGAGCATTTATAACGTGGAGGAGCTTGACAAACGCTTTTCGAGGTAGCTTCTTTAGAACTTCACTTGTAATCAAATCGTATCCTGGGGCCTTATTATTTTTTAGGCTTTTTATTGTTTTTATTTAACA
Source organism: Volucella inflata (assembly GCA_928272305.1). Classification (NCBI taxonomy): domain Eukaryota; kingdom Metazoa; phylum Arthropoda; class Insecta; order Diptera; family Syrphidae; genus Volucella; species Volucella inflata. The sequence continues at coordinate 158,651,001 of OV743716.1, forward strand.
GTAAACCGACATCGATGTGGTAGCAAGGAGTACTTACTTTACTTACTTTAAGTGGCGCTACAATCCGGGGTTGACCTGGGCCTCAGTCAACAAGCGTCCCCGGCTAGCTCGATCCCAAGCTAGTTGCCTCCATTTTCGCACGCTAAATTGGTTGTAGTTTCCTTCCACTTGTGTCGCGAATCGCGATCTTCTTCTACTGCAATGTGTCGTTGTTTGAATTGCGGAGTCCGAGACGTCCAAGATGTGCGTCGGTGTTGGTTGTCTTTTTTACTTGACTGCATATACTCGGACTTGCGATTCCGTTTCAATACTCACGAAAGAGCAACTGGCATATTGCTGCTTTGTCCCGATTAAGTCAATATCATCGGCGTACGCGAGTAATGCGCTTGAATTTAAAATATTCTTTAAAAAAGATTTTTTAAGGTCTTCATCGTTCAGGTCAAAGGGTTCGTTCTGATTGACAGGGGTATCTGGCTCACCATCCCCTTTAGGCAATCTAAAGCAGTGCTCTTTCCAAATCCTACGCATCGACTACGACTCTACTACGATGTTCATTTGTTTATCTTTACAGGCTTCGGTTAGGGGTTTGTGACAATGGCTCGTCTTTTTACCTCTTTCAGCTTTCCAAGCAACGCGCTTCTCATGCTCCTTATTTTTTCTGCTGAGAAGCCGGTGTTCGTTTCTCTTCTTCGGCTCATGAAGCAGCTCTAATCTGCATGCATCTTTCATACAAGGAGTTTCTTTGTGATGGTCGAACATCTCTGATGGTTTTTTGGCAGTGTTGCCCCTGATCTTCGATATTTGATGCTGGCTTTGCACTGTTCGTACCTCTTTTACAACAATTCCGAGTCGATGTTGGCTCTACGGGACCTTCGGACATACATAATACTGGAGGAGTGTCTTGCGTCAATCGCAATGTGATCAATCTGGTTGACTGTTAATTGATCAGGAGTTCTCCAAGTCCCCTTGTGTATGTCGAGATGTGGGAACCGCGTGCTAGCCACGACAATGTTTCGCCCCGCCGCAAAGTCGATTAGCCTGAAACCGTTATCGGAGGTCATGTCGTGCTAGCGTTCTATCAAAGATCCCATCTCTTCCCAGCTTTACATTAAAATCGCTGAGGGCAATTCTAATGACATAGCTAGGGCATTGCTCGTAGGTCTTGCTCAAAAGCTCACAGAAGGTATCCTTGGTGTCATCATCTTTCTCCTCTGTGGTGTCGTGCTCGTTTACATACCAGACACTGAAGACTTTTTGCCTTAGTCTGCCTCCAACAACACATCCGCATCCAATAAGACGCTGCTTTTGTGTCGATAACAATCAACGTAGAAGCTATTACAGTTTTTCATTCTCCCTTTTTCCTGCTCATCCTATCGCATTTCTTGAATGGCGGTTATGTCTGCATTGCTAGTTACTCGGCTGCACGTGGTCTATTAAAAAAAAAAAAAAAAAAACACTGTGGCGCTGGCAGCCCGGTATGGGCCATGGCCTAGCTTCTTGACACTCCTTTGTGTTGCTCATGTTGTCATTTTTATCACATCTGAGCGGGGCCTACGGTTTATCGCCGAGTCCGAACGGCACTCCTTAGAAGCTTTTTCGTAGGCAATTTTACTTTCGGGAGTTTGCCATTGCCCGCCGAAAGGGTTATGGCGATTTGAAAAATTGCTGGTGACCTAGCCAGGAATCGGACCCAGACTCTCCGCGTGATAGTCCAATGAGCTAACTATCGCGCCATCGCCATCGCCACGTGGTCTATTAAGGGATCTAAAATTCCACGGGTTGTAAACAGTAGATCCATCCATATCCGAGGCTTGTTGATGCTTCGTAACTTTTGTTTTTTTAAATGGTCGGGCAGTTACGCCGGCAGCACAACCCTCAACCTGAACGACCAGTTCCATTTTTAATGCCCCTAGGACGAGGGGTCGGTTACACCGAAGCCAGCAACACGTTCCGGGATGTAAGCGCTGCCATTGGCCCTTTTGGGCTCGTCCGCCAGCATATCTTTTCCAAGACCCTGACTAAGTCCTGGAAATCCTTACCGGCCTGAGCTCTAAATATGTCGGTGTAGCTCGGATAAGGTCTTGTTTTGTTTTTCCGACACTAATCCTGATTTATGGCGCAGGTAACTCGCCATTTGTCCCCTTCACTTCGCAATCTCTAGTGAGATCCCCAGATGTCACCACGGTGAGGCGTTAAGTAGGGCTTATTAGCAGAGCTGCAAGATGTTCGGCTGCAGAGGCTCATTCTCTTCATTTAAAGAACCAGCACCTGCCGGAAGATGCTACTTCTACGAGGCGTAATACTAATCGTTGCCATAGCAAGGACTAGCAAGGAGTATAAGATGAATAAATTCTGGCACTCTGGCACAATGAATCTTTAACTCATATCTAGAGGACCAATGCAGTAAGGAGAGACATCCCTCTAGGTGGCGCGCTTAAGATCGAGTACTCCAAAGACAGTCATAGCCCGTAAGGCTTACTAGTTAATGCCCAGCTACCTTTAGAGCTGGTAACTTCTTTTCAGTAAATAAGTAATTCCCCTGCTAGATAGCAGCCGCTTTCCCATCAAGATTCTGGGTAGGAGCACAGCCCTGCTACCTCAATTGTAAGTGTTTAAGAACACCAACATCTTCCGAAGCATTTTAGATATTAATCTAGAAGGCTGCTTGATGTCCTGATAATGCAAATCATAGTAATCATTCTTGCCAATCTCACCAATCAATCAGAGTCATGGCCCTGGTCTGCTCTATCTCCAAATTTACCTTCTAAAAGACGACAATTGCCCGTATGGTTTCCTTCAACTCGGTATACATTTAACCCTACGTTCTTTTGAAGGGTTTCGAGATTCGTAAGGACGTTGAATCATGTCAGGCTGACTGCTTATGTAGATGCCCCTACCTTGAACTCTCTGCGGTACTTATCTGATGTTTTTATTGTTAAGAAGTAAATTCAAAAAAAAAAATGGTTTACTGGGCCAGATGTGGCAGGTAACCGTGGATAAAAGACTAATAAACTCGGTTCGCTTCCTTTACGTAACCGCATTTCCAGTCGTAAACTTGCATTTGCATCAGAAATTTTTGCCAGAATTGTTCTTTTCTTTTGAATTAAATTATGTTCACACCAACTTTTCGCATTAATAAGGTTTCCAATCGACTTACTTTAGGCCTCCGAAATGCCATTGTGCATCTGAATGGACATTGCACTTTAAATCGACACCACTTTTGAGTTCTAGAGAAAAGAAGAAATTCTCAATAAATTTCCCATAAACTTGTGCACCTCTTCAATCAGCATGTTGCCCGTATTAAGGACATTCACATACGAATAGTATCCGCACCAACTAACTATCAGAGAATTTCAGTCGAAAAAAACAAAAAAAATAAACGAAAACCATCTTCCACTCCAACAGTATCCAATCATCCGTAAAAATGTACAACTCCATTCGAATACTTTCACACGAAAATCGTTGTAATGGAATAAAGTGTCCTTGTAGAGTACGCGCTATCAGTACCACTTCACCGGGATGTAATGCTAACACTCGCATTTCGAATGCAAAATGCGCAGTCACTTAGTGGAACCGAAGCGATTTCAGCAAGTGCCACCCGTGACGTCTCAACAGTCGGTGGCGATAATGTGAACGATCTTGCAATCTTGCGATTCCGAATCCAGAACACACGAAAGTAGGCACACCACCTTAGAAGCAAAAATGAACATTTCCTTACCACCGGGAGGTTTTTTTATTTTTTCCTTTCTTCACTTTAACTTACATTACACCCCTGTGGCACACCGCCCAGCATGATCGACAAGATCAACGATCGTCAGTTGATCAAGAAACTTGGTCAAAGTACATACCTATACCTACTACCCGCAGTTGCTACCCTGATTATGGATCGAATCGCATGTGAATGAATGATAAATTTGAGGTCTGTCATTGCACCCTTCCTTGAGGAATGATTTCTTAGGACCAGGATAACCGCGGGGCTAAATCTTGAAGAGACTTATCAATCAAATACTAAGGACGAAAATTTATTTAATTAATTCGAATCGGTCAAGTGAAAAGGTTAGACTTGCGAATACCGGGTGACTTTTTGGAAAAGATTCTGTGGGAAATTCGTCAAGATTTAGTTGATGTCTCTGGAGTCTATCGAGGGGTTGGTGGCTCTCCTCCGAAATGTGGGAACCAATTCGGTATACAGAGCTCTACGACTCTCTACTTTTGAAAAGTCTCAATCGCTTTTGATGCTTAATGCAACTGCCAAAACCTTTTACTCCATCTCTCAGTTTGGAATCGTGTATCCATTAAATTTTGTTTCATTTTAATTATCCTTTTTGGCTTTGCTTTTATTCGTCTGTTATGCTTTCTTCCGTTTCTTTCATTTCATTATGATTCTTGGGGAAATGTTAAAAAAAAAAAACAAAAAAAAACTCTTTACAAATGACACATGGAAAAGTGTTCACCGTGCATGGAAAGTGACACGCAGAAACGCCACAACAAAGGGAAAACAAGTGGAATCCTTCAAAAACTAGAAAAAAAAATAACTCCCAACCGATATGGTTAAAATGTGGCAAGAAGGTAGGCTTAGGACTAATGGGAAAGTGGAGAAAGGGTGGTGAGTGAAAAAAGGCTGCATGTGCAGGAAATGAATTTGCAACTGCCACAAACAGTTACAAAGGAAACTTTTATTGCTGTGAAGGGTTGCTTTCTTGTTTCCGTGCGCTTTTTTTCTTTCGTTTTCTACTTTTCTGTTTTTGAGTTTTTTTTCGCCCTCGTCACACTGAATTTTACGATGAAACGTTTTAAGTTGACGTCTAACATTGTACTTGCCGTTTTATCCAAAAGTAAATAAGACATTTTAATAGTCGACTGTTCTAGAATTTGAATTTGCTATTTACAGCTTATAGTACTCATTTACGTACGCAGATGCCACTACAATCAGGATTGAACCTGGTCCCTCGTTAACTTCCTTCAATAACAAATTTTAAGCCCGTCATGCAAAACGGCCAAAGATGTCTTTCAACTCATACTTACTTTTATTACTTTAGGTGGCGCTACAGTTCGGGGGGGACCTGGTTCCACAAGCGTCTGCATGCCAGCTCAATTTCTCGCCAGCTGCCTACAGTTGACTCAGGTTCCCTTCCACTTGTGTGGGCCATCTGAGTGTCCGTCTTTCTCTATTGCGGTGCGACATACTGCGCTGTTCCTCGGGGGCGGATCCAAAGACTTTTCAGACCGAATCGTTTGTGTCCACACACTCCATATACCCAGCCATCTCATTCGTTGGATCTTCACTCTTCTATCTTAGTCGTATCGCAATACCCGTACAATTCCCCAATACATTTCTTCCTTCGCTCACCATCTATGCAGACGGGACCGAAACTATTTTCTGCCATAGAGGAGAACTGGGATAATTTAAGTGTTTTATATGGTCACCGCAACAAGGCGGTGTAGGTTGCGTATGCAGATGACGTTGCTATAGCCGACTCAGGAAAACATCTACATACGATTGAAGTGCTCCTACAGTATAATCTTAACGTATTAGCAAGCTGGGCTCGAAGTGGATCGCTGTGGACTGGGAATAAGCCCCCATAAAACCGAGATTGTCCTCTTCTCTAGGAAATACAAAATTCCGACTATAGACCTGGAAACCTAACGTTCAAGAAAGAGTAAAGAAAGCCTCAGTAGCTTTATTCTCTTGCAAAAAAAACCTTCGGGAACAAATGGGGCCTCCAAACTCGTATCACCCGTTGCTATATATCTCGGTTATAAGACCGATACTCACCTTCGGGGTAGTTGTGTGGTTGACGGCCGTAGGCAAAGCAGTGAACTGCATGAAGCTAAGTAAAGTCCAAAAAACAGCATGTCTGGGCATAAGCGGAGCCCTACATACTATAGGTACTATCTCCGCTGCTTTGGACACTCTGTTTCAACTGACATCCCTCGACATTTATAGCTTCCACGTAAGCATTCGTTCGAGATCTTTGTGGGAGGAAAATGCATTCCTGGATGACAATTCAATCCACTTCTACATCGACGCGACGGTTCAAAGACTGTTAGAGAGGTTGGTGGTGGTGTTTTTGCCAATAAGCTTAATTTTAGCCTCTCCTTCCGCCTTCTCAACAATTGTAGCGTGATCCAGGCGGAAATTCTATCAATTAAGGAAGCCCTGTCCTGACTGAAGAAAAATGAAATATCTGCAATGGATATCAGCATCTAGACTTATGTTCTCTAAATTCAAAAACAGTCGTGGACTGCCGATCATCTCTAATGGAGATGGCATGTTTACTAGCGACTTTTTCAGAAGCTGCATGGACGAGGAGGAGGAGGAGACGATCCCTCACCTCCTCTGCACATGTCCAGCACTCTCACAAAGAATAAATTCCCACCTAGAGGCTTTCTTCCACAACGACTTAAGTGACTTAAGCAACATAGACATTTAAAGTTTCCTCGCTTTATTAAGAGCTCCAAATGGTTTCTGGAGTAGGAAGATCACAGATCCACGTGGCATCACAATGAGCCAATAGGCCTAAGTGGGTTGGTTTTTCCACAGGCACCTAAACCTAACCTAGCCTAGAGTCTTTTTGTCGGCATTTGATGTCAACGCTGTTGTCGGGTGAATTGATAGCGGAGCGTAAGTAGACAAAGTCTTTAACTACCTCAAAGTCACATCTATTAAGAGTGACGTTCTACTTGAGATGTCGGAAAGCGCCACTGACATCAGGCTGCTTTCTTTCGATTATGTCAATAACATCGGCGTATGCGAGTAATTGTGCCTTTTATATTTGCGCGTGAGTTTGGCACTACTCTTGAAGTATGATTTTGAAGGAATCGCATGACAGCGCACCGCCTTATCTGAATCGGTGAGGTCTTTACCGACCTTGATAGAGCAGCGTGCATTCTTCATCGTCAGACCGACGAGTTTGGGCAGACATCTAAATAGTTTGTCCCTATGGATGCTTTTATACGCGGCCTTATGGATGGATTTTCTTCAAGATCTGCCTCGCTCTGAATATTTAGTACATAGGGGACTTTTCTGGTCAAAAGCCATACTGATATGGAGCTAGCAGGTTGTTGACGAGCGGCTTCAGGCATTTCATTCATTGGGCATACTTTAGTCCGACAGAAATGCTTAATTGGATTCTTCGCATCTACTACGAAGTTCCCGTGTTCGTCTCTACAGGCTTTGTTTTGTGTTCGTGGCACGTTTTTTTAACTTTTGGTAAATCTTCCGAATCTCATTCCTGATATAGCATCTCCCAACTTCCCAAACCGCGCGCGTGAGCAGCTCTAATCCTTATGAGCTTCTCGGAACTCGTCATCAAACCAGGGGTTCCGTTGCAGTGGTCGAATAACACCCAGTACATCAGAAGATACATCTCTGATAGGTGTTGCTTCGAAGCCTTTGTTCACATGCTGGAAATATAGAGCTTTTTGCCTAAGTCTGCCTCCAACAACAAATTTGCATACATATAGACGCTGCTTCTGCCGTCGATAACAATCGCCGTAGTCCATGTGTTTTTCCATCTTTTTTTTTTTTGTCCGGCCGATCCCATTGCATTTCTTAGATGGCAGTCTGCTTTGAAGCAGAGGAATTGGAGAGCCAGTTCTATTTTTGAAACCCATAGGACGAGGGATCAGTTGGACCGAAGCCAATAACCCAATTTCGAACTACGCGAATTAAAATTGGACCATGGAGCCATAATTAGACGTTCACATAAGACGACAGATGAAGTCTTACTATATAATACAAGTCGGCGCAAAATTAATCATCCTATCGGGAGATGTTACAATTTATGCAAATGACGTCGTAAGTCAATCATATTTGACATTTGTTAACTAGACAGCTGCAGTATACAAACAGACAAGCAATGGAATGCTAAACTCTGCTGTCAAGCCATCCTACACGACTTCTTACTGCCGGAATTGGATGAGCGTAGCTTGGTGGTTTCAACAAGACGGTGCAACCGCACAGACAGCACGAGCCACAATGGATATTGTGAAGGAAGCGTTTCCTGGTCGCGTAATCTCCCGTTTTGGCGAGATCGGCCGATTTAACCATCTCAGACATCTTTTTTTGGGGCTACTAGTAGTAGCTACTAATGGACTGACAGTTGACAGAGAAAAATCAATGAGTACGTCCTACATCTGTAAAGAAAAATTAAATGAACTCATTTGTGAAGTAGATTGGAATGATGTATTAAATGAATGCGATGCAGTTACCCTGTATGAAAATTTAGCTTGTAAGTTAAAAGCTGTATATAAAAAATCAACGAATACTAGAACTAGAACCCTGGATGTCCCCAAATCTAGCTGAAAAATGTTAACGAAGAGACGAGCTTTACAGGAGCTGGAAGAATAATAGGCTTAGCAGAACGTACGAAACTGAATATCAGATCAGATCAGAAACAAGATCAACAGAGAACTAAAAGCACAGAAATCTAATTTTTATAGAAATAAGTTTAAGGTAATTAAAGCTGACTCTCGTAAAACCTGGAGCTTAATCAACGAGATAATGTGAAGAAAAAAGTTAAGCGTTGATGAAATGCTTGTTAAGAACTTCTCATCGGAAAAAAGTATGATCAGCCTTTCTTATGAATGTGCTAAACTTTTCTCGGAACAGACTCTCCAAATAATTCATCAGTGTAACGCAATCACATCGTATCATGCGAATACCTTCGAAGCCAACTCAATTTTTGCTAGAGAAACCAACATCGCAGAGGTGCGCAGCATAATTAATTTCCTCGACGAAAATAAATCCCCCGGAATCGATGGAATACGGCCGGTAGATATCAAAAATCACGCAGATATTTTTGCTCCCCTCTTGTGTAAATTTATTAACCTCAGTCTGATGCAGGGCAAAATTCCGAAAAAACTGAAAACTGCTGTGGTTAGACCTATTTACAAAGGAGGTGTCAAAAGTGAAATCGCTAATTATAGACCGATATCGATACTGCCAGTCATGGAAAAGTGTCTAGAAGATGTAATTAGAAGTAGACTAATTAGCTTTATTGAAAACCACTCCCTTATCCACCAAAGTCAGTACGGTTTCTAGAAGCAAAAAAGTACTGGACAATTGCTTGGAGAGTTTGCGAATTGCGTCAATGAATCCCTAAATAAAAGTCATCACATTCTGGTAATGTTTATGGATTTTAGTAAAGCATTTGATACACTGAACCATGCAAAGCTACTGGAAGCACTTGAACGGATGGGTATACGAGGAGTGATGGCGGACTGGCTAAGGGATTATCTATTCACCAGGGCCTTTCGTGTAAAAATCAAGGACGTTTATAGTGAAAAAGAGCATGTACAATATGGAGTTCCTCAAGGGTCGAAACTGGGTCCAATTCTTTTCATTTTGTATACAAATGAACTTCTTCGCACTTTTAAAAATAGCATTCCATTTGCTTACGCTGATGATACCGCAATAGTTATACGCCACAGGTATCTTGAGACGGCAACAAGACTAATGCAGGCAGAGTTCAACAATGCAGTCAAATGGTGTCACGACAATGGCTTAGTAATCAACGCGGCGAAAACAAAGATTATTCACATCCGAAGTCCCCATCATAAAGCTACGCACGAGCGAGTGTTTTTTCAAAATGATGCCTGCCCTAAATCAAACAAACACTTAATTGACGTCGTAGAAAGCTATAAATAGCTAGGAGTCATCATTGATAGCCACTTCATCTGGGACAAGCAAATTAACAAGATACGCTCTGATTTAAGGAAGGCTTCATTTGCATTGGCGCATCTAAGAACTCATGCAACACTACAAATTTTAGAGTTGGTATACTACGCCTTGATTGAATCCAAATTAAGGTATGGAATACTGGCCTGGGGTAACGCCTCCAAAACACATATTGAGAAGCTGCAAAAACTCCAAAATTCTGCATTGAGGCTAATAAACTACGGAAATGTTCGTGACGAAAGAAGATTTAAGGTACTTGAGGTGCAAAATATCTTCAAGATGACTTTAGTACTGGAATACTAGAGTGACATCCGGTTTCAAAGGCCAATCGAACTACGGGTATGTCACAAGTGCCCTTGAACTACAATAATTATGGTAAAAGGCAGCTCGTATATAGCGTTCCCACAATATTAAATGAATTACCTGCTGATCTGCAGCCATTTGGCAGATATTATGTTTCCACTTAACAGAAGAAATTGTAAAGGTCCAAATAAAGATTTCCATCACTCAAAATCATTTTTTTTTATTTAGTTAAAGTAATTCAAAAACAAAATTGGATGATTAATTTTGCGCCATCTTGCTTATCTGATGTTATGGAGACTGATGCTCTCAGAACTGACAGTTAAGATGGTCTTTTTGGTTGTAAATCGACGAATCAGCCTCGAAATGCTTGAGCTTAGATATTACTGTCTTTGCTTCACTTTTTTTGATTGATTGAAGGGAAATTCTCCATTTAACTTGACAGAAGAGGTTGGTTTTGATGGAAACGCCATTCAACAATTTTCAGAAGAAATTCCTCATATCCATGGCATCAACCGAAACTTTGATAACGAATTTCTTTGCTCATCTCGCTTTCAAACGTTGTTTCTAAAGCAGAAACTGTCGTTTCTCTAAAAAATCGCTTTATCTTATCGCAAGAAAGGCACTCATTCCAATTCACAAGTGAGTAGTTGCGTATAGTAGGTGCAGCAACATTTCATTAATTCTTGGACCTAGCAGGATATTTGGGTGAAACAAGACACATACGTTGCGGTATTTCTCCTAGCTTCTTGACATTTACTCGTATATCTCTAAAATAAATCCGTCTTAATGTGAGGCTATTGGTTGTAACCTGACGCATAGGTCTAACGTGAACACCCAGATACTTCCCAATATCCCTCAAACCAAAAAGACATATATTTCCCGAGCAGCAGCGCATTTACCAGAGATGAGGACTGGCAATAAGAGTTAATTTGCCAACATCTCTAAATTAAGAGTATGATGAAGAGGGTGTGAAACGAAACGCAGAGTTTGTATTTGTGTAACGCAGAAAATAGAACACAAAATTCGTAGTATCTTATGTTCTTCACTTGTATTAATTAACGAAAACCGGATTACTCCATTTACGCGGCTTGTTTCTCAAATAAATGCCCTCCTACTACCCCATTTCGGTTGAGCAAAAGCTAAGTCTAATCTCCAAAATATTAAGGACGATCACACTGTGTCAGCAAGTAGGTACCAACCTTAATGCATCACCAATTTTCCATTTAATGGGGCTAAAATGAAGGAGACGTCATGGACATGGAAAAGAATAAACAGAGTTCCAAATTCACCTGTCATTCGCGAAAATGTCCTGAAATTTGTACCCTGTTCATACAAACCACGTTAACCTCTTTCCAGGGCATCAAATAAATCGACTCATATGTCTTCAAAATTCAATAAAGATCACAAAATCTGAATTGGTGTTCTAGTACTTGTAAGACAATCTCCAAAGGACATTATAAATAGAATCACTATGTGAAAATTCAATAATTCCTCCGATTCCAGTGTCTGCACATTAGAATCCTTTGTTATGAAAATAACTCTCTCCAAAGAACGAAAAGACGCATCCGAAGGTAGGTAATTGGAAATCAATAAAACAAGACACGACCATGAGATGAAAAAGAAAAATAAATAGAAAACGCCAACCACTATTTAATTAGAACTCTATGGCATCAGTCTTTTGTGAGTATTCACCCACACTCATACACAACATCACAATTTGGGATAGGATGAAAATACCAAAAGAATCATACCACGCAGGCGCTAAATTAAATGAGATACAAATGTATCCGATACTTTCATTGGGAACATTGGCCACATCATCAAATCAACCCCAGAAGTATGATTTAACCGAAAAATGTCGTCCTTTAAACTCGCTCCAATTGTATCCAGATTTGAATTCGATCAACATACCTAAGATATGCATTGACTACCAGAAAATTGTTTGCTAAACTTTCAGATTGTCAGGACAAAAATCAGAAAGAAAAAAACTGCTCACCTGTTTCTGTCCTTTAGCACAATTTTCCATGAAGAAAAAAACTATCTCGATACTGAAGAGGGGTAAAGCCATTGTTATACAACCAAAGGCACCTCCACTGTACTCGTATACAAGTGAAACGGTATCCTGCGCATAAGTGCACACGTAAATGTGACCCTCTTTCGATACATTATACAAGTGCGAGCATGGATAGGTACAACGTATAAGAGAGGACGAGTACTCGTATGTATCTGCATGATCATAGATGCAGGATTTTGGAGCAGGTAGCCAGTTTGTAGTGGGGGAGAGTTGGTTGAAAATCCATTTTGGAATCGAACAACAAAAAAAAAAAACCCAAGGGATGTCCGGGGCTGAACATGGGTATGAATGAGTGAACCAATCGAATCCATCGAGTTGGTATTGTCTTAGCAGATACAAAAGAGGATTTTCGCCATTTTATTTATTTTTTGTATTTTGTTTTTGTTGTTTTTATTCATTCGAATATGTACTTGACTTTTTGTTCAATTTCTTTAGATAGGGTGACTACGTTTGTTAGTGGTTTACAGGGGATAATGAATATTTTCAGAGATTGATGATTTGCTGCTTTAAAGGGATTCAATTCAGGACAGGATAAACATTCCGAGGGAAATTTGGATCAATTAAAGAATTATTTCATTATAAGATAGCTGCAAGTACCCGCGTTTTAGCTTAGGTAGGGTAAAGGCACTAGTATCCGGACACTTAACACATTTGTTATCTTTGAGTTTGATTCGTAGACTTCCTATGAAAGCTTCGAAATATTGTTATACTGCATCTGAAAGCTTGTTAAATTTTTGATAGCACAAAATAAACGAATTTTGCAAATTTAACATTATAAATATTTAAAAAAAAAAAAAATCGATTTGCAGTAGTATCCGGACAGCAACATTTAGTTTCCGGACAAATTTATTTTAGTGTCCGGACACGACAATTTTGTACTATTTTACAGTTCTTTTTCGTCTTTATGAAGAGAAGCATGGTTATTTTTTTAAAAAAATATACTTTAGCATTTTTTCCTTTTTTTTAAAGTGTACAAGAAAAAAAAAACAAAAATAAGCAATAAGCAAAAAATAAGAACTTAGGTATGTTTATGTAAAAAAAAATAATAATGAAGTAACTTCACAAACAGCTTGCTAAGAAAATTCACAGAATGAAAAATGAATATAAACTCTATATCTTATTTCTTATAGATATCTTAATATTAGTTAATGTTTCTCGGCATTTGATGGATGTGGAGCTTCAGCAATCAGCAAATTTTCAGAGTTGTTCCTGACGCATTTTGAATAGTCCAAAGTCTCAGGGTTCAATGGGTATAACCGCACTCTATAAAGTCGTTTTGTATCGTTGTCATCATACCCTTATTTTTCATTACTTACTTACTTTAGGTGGCGCTACAGTCCGGGGTGGACCTGGGCCTCAGTCAACAAGCTTCTCCAGTCAGCTCGATCCCTGGCTAGCTGCCTCCAGTTTCGCACGCTAAGTTGGCTGAGGTCCTCTTCCACTTGCGTGCGCCACCTGAGTCTTGGCCTTCCTCTACTGCGCTGTCCCTCGGGGGCGGATTCGAAGACTTTTCGGACCGGAGCATTGGTATCCATGCGCTCTACATGACCCAGCCATCTCAGTCTTTGGATCTTCACTCTCCTGGCTAGGTCCATGTCGCTGTACAGTCCATACAGTTCGTCGTTGTATCTCCTCCTCCACTCACCGTCAATGCCGAAAATCGCCCGAAGAATTTTTCTCTCGAAGCAACCAAGAACACCCTCATCCATTTTTGATAATGTCCATGCCTCTGCGCCATAGAGCAGGACCGGGATTATTAAAGTCTTATAAAGCGTGACTTTTGTTGTCCGAGAGAGGGCTTTGCTACTCAATTGCCTTCTTAACCCAAAGAAACAGCGGTTGGCAAGAGTTATTCTTCACTTGATCTCAGCGCTGGTGTCGTTGTCTGTATTTATAGCGGAGCCTAGGTGGACAAAGTCCTTAACTACCTCAAAGTTATATCTGTCGAAGGTGACGTTCTATCCGAAACGTCGGTGTTGGTTGTCCTTTTTGCTTGACAGCATATACTTGGTCTTGCCCTCATTGACCGCTAAACCCATTTTCGCCGCTTCCGTCTCAATACTCGCGAAAGCGCCACTGACATCACGCTGCTTTCTCCCGATTATGTCAATATCGTCGGCGTATGCGAGTAGTTGGACGGACTTTTGAAAGATAGTGCCTCTTGTGTTTGCTCGTGAGTTTGCACTATTCTTTCAAGTACGATGTTGAAAAAATCGCATGACAGCACATCGCCTTGTCTAAATCCTTTCTGGACATCAAAGATCTCGGTGAGATATTTACCGACCTTGATGGAGCAGCGTACATTCTCCATCGTCATCCTGCACAGACGGACGAGTTTGGCAGGAATGCCGAAACTAGACTTTGCTCTATATAGCTCGTCTCTATAGATGCTGTCATACGCGGCCTTAAAATCGATGAATAGGTGGTGGGTATCGATCTGAAGCTCATGGGTCTTCTCCAAGATCTGCCGTAGTGTGAATATCTGGTCGATGGTGGACTTTCCTGGCCTGAAGCCACACTGATATGGACCTATCAGGTTGTTGACAAACGGCTTCAGGCGTTCACACAATACGGCAGATAAGATCTTATGTGCGATGTTAAGGACACTGTTGCCTCTGTAGTTGGCGCAGTTCAGACGGTCTCCTTTCTTGAGAATCGGACAAACAATGCTGAGGTTCCATTCATCGGGCATACTTTCGTCCGACCATTTTTTACATATGAGTTGGTGTATGCTCCTTACCAAGTCATCGCCTGCCGCTTTGAAGAGCTCGGCAGTCAGGCCATCCGCTCCAGCAGCTTTGTTGGACTTAAGCTTCGATATAGTTATCTTCACTTCATCCAGGTCGGGTGGACGGAATTGTTGGTCATCATCGTCCAGGTTGAAAGGTTGATTCTGCCTGACAGCGGTATTTGGTCCGTCATCGCCGTTATACAGTCTGCAGAAATGGTCTTTCCAAATCCTCAGCATCGACTGCGACTCTACTATGATGTTCCCTCATTCGTCTCTACAGGTTTCGGTTCGGGGTTTGTGTCCGTGGCATCTTTTTTGTACTTTTTGGTAAAACTTCCGAACCTCATTCCTGGAGTAGCATCTCTCAATTTCCTCGATCGCGCGCTTCTCATGCTCTTTCTTCTTCCTCCTGAGAAGCCGGTGCTCGTCTCTCCTCTTCCGCTCATAGAGCTCATGAGCAGCTCTGGTCTTTCTAAGCAGCGCCGCGTTATATGTATCTTGCTTAGCTGCATGTGCTTGCCGGCACACATCAGAAGCGGCATCTCTGATGGCGTTTTGGCAGTGTTTCCAATGGTCTTCGATGCTTGATGCTGGCGGCATTGGACCTCTTAAGAGATTAAGAGACACTCGATCGGAAAAGGACTTGGCGATCTCTTGCAATTGTAGCCGTCTGACGTCGAATTTTCTCACAGCATTAGTTTGTCTTGGCGTAGTTTGGGATATCCGCAACCGTACCTTGGCTACAACAAGGTAATGGTCCGAGTCGATGTTGGCTCCTCGGAACGTACCGACGTCCATAATACTGGAGGAGTGTCTTGCGTCGATCGCAATGTGATCAATCTGGTTGACTATATCAGTTCTCCAAGTCCCCTAGTGTATGTTGAGATGTGGGAACCGCGTGCTAGCCACGACAATGTTTCGCCCCGCCGCAAAGTCGATTAGTCTGAATCCGTTATCGGAGGTGGTGTTGTGCAGGCTGTATTTTCCGATTGTTCCACCAAAGATACCCTCTCTTCCTAGCTTCCTAGCACCGAGGACAATTTTAATGTCATAGCTAGGGCATTGCTCGTAGGTCTTGTTGAGGAGCTCGTAGAAGGAATCCTTGGTGTCGTCATCTTTCTCCTCTGTGGGGGCATGCGCGCATATAAGGCTAATGTTGGCGAATTTAGCCTTGATGCGGATTGCTACGAGACGCTCGCTCACACGCCGGAAGCTGAGGACTTCTCGTCTTAGTCTGCCTCCGACAACAAATCCGCATCCAAATAAGCGCTGCTTTTTCCGTCGATAGCAATTGCCGTAGTAGATATCGCAGTTTTTCATCTTCTTTTTGTCCGGCCCATCCCATCGCATTTCTTGGATGGCGGTTATGTCTGCTTTGCAGCAGTCTAGGGCCTCCGCTAGTTGCTCGGCTGCACGTGTTCTATTAAGGGATCTAACATTCCACGTGCATATCCGAAGCTCATTGTCCTTAAATCGTTTGCGTGGGTTGTCAACAGTAGATCCGTCCATATCCGAGGCTTGTTGATGCTTCGTAACTTAATCTTTTTTAAATGGCCAGGCAGTTACCCCGGCGGCACAACCCCCAACCTGGAGGACCAGTTCCATTTTGAGTGCCCCTAGGACGAGGGGTCGGTTACACCGAAGCCAGTAACCCGTTCCGGGATGTGAGCGCTGCCGTTGGCCATTATAGGGGTCGTCCGCCACCATCTCTTTTCCAAGATCCTGACTAAGTCCTGGAAATCCTTTTCGGCCTGAGCTCCAAATATGTCGGAGTAGCCCGGATAAGGTCTTCTTTTGTTTTTCCGACACTAATCCTGGTTAATGGCGCAGGAAACTCGCCATTTGCCCCCTTCACTTCGCAACCTCTAGTGAGATGGCGCCACGGGGAGGCGTGAAGTAGGACTTATTAGCAGAGCTGCAAGATGTTCGGCTGCAGAGGCTCATTCTCGTCATTTAAGGAACCAGCACCTGTCGGAAGATGCTACTTCTACGAGGCCTTATACTAATCGTTGCCATTATTTTTCATTATTGCTTCATTTAAAAGTGGACAAAAATTTCGTTTAGTAAGTGCTTGGCCTACATCTTTTGCAATCATGAACTGTCTTTTTCATTTAGATTTTAGGGACTTAAAGACACTTACATCAGCCGGCTGCATGATGTGGGTTGTGTTCAGTGGTAACGCGTACAAAATAATTTGATTTTTGGAACAAAACTCACTCAAATCTAGTGTTAAATGTGACTTGTGTCCATCGATGAACAATATCACAGAACGTTCCACTTTGTCATTAAGCAAGCGTTTGTGTGCGCAGTTTGCGACATACCCAAAAAAAAGGTTTCCCTCCTCATCCATCCACTTTTACTTCTTCCTAAAACCCAAAATTTTGGCATACTCTCCACAATGTCTTTCGGTGGAGGCACATATGGAAAAACCACCATTGGGTCGAATAGTTTTCAGTCGGCAGGAAAAACAATAAGGACTGTCAGTGCCTCCTTTTCATTTCCAACAGCAATCTGATAAATATTTTTGTAGCCTTTGGGCGCTATAACTTTGCCAGTCTTTGGGCAGAGACAAAAGCTGGTTGCCTACTCGAGTCATACATGATATATTCTTGGCCAATACTTTTCAAATAATTGTCGAAATCTTCAAACCATTTTATAATGGTTTCCTGTCTAACAACTTCTCTTCCCTTACTAATGTTTTCAGCTTCACTTAAAGCTAGATTTGGATTCAGTTTCATAAATGCCCGCATCCATGCCTTACCTGGTCTATCGTCATCGTCATTGAATGGCGTTTTTCTGTTTGAATCCAAGTATTCAGCAAGTCATCAGTTTTTATTGGAAGGACACATTTTCAAGATCAGCACACCACTTGTCAATTTGTTCCCCCTCTTTAGCTGTTAAGTAAGGATCTGGACCCATTTTAGTTTCCTTTTCACCGATTAACCTTTTGTTTTTCAGCCAGTCATATAGTGTTGAACGACTTATACTATATTTAGCTGCAGCTTTTCGGAGACTTTTTTTTGGTTTGACCTTGTTGCAAAATTTTCCCGAATGGCTGACAATTCTATCGGCAGTTATCAATATTTAGGATGGCCGGGTTGCCGGCAGAACAAAAAACTACTTAAAAAAGAACCAAACACCAGAATCTTACAAAAAAAAACCGAACCACACGGTTGGTGGTTAAAGCTCCAAGTGGCGATCTGTCACTTGAGATTTAGGGGAAAAATAAAATACCCTTGGGAAGTTTGCAATGGCAGCAAATTGTTTGCTGAACCTGATGGCTGCTCAGCTGGGCTGGGTTCAGGACAAGATTCGCGAAAATTCAAAATTTCAATTTAAAAGAATTTTCGCTGTTTAAAGTAGGCGCCATGCACTTTTTCCGATCGGAAGTGCAAAACCGTATGCTGCAAAGAAATAAGCCGAAAACCACATCGAAATCGAGGATTGGTTGATGAGCTAACAGCCGAAAGGCGGCGACAACAAAATGTTTTTTTTAAGGATGGTACTGAAGGTTCCACAAAATAGCCTGAACCGCTACTTGCGGAGCCCGACACTAAACCGCGATATGTTTTTTTTTTAAAGGATTCACCCCGGGGAACACGATTTACGCAACTTGTTCTTACACAAAAAGGGGTACTTATCTTTCTTTTCTAATTTTCCAGAAAGTTCCTTGCCTGTAGAACTACCTCCTAGTCTTCCCCTTTCTAGTCCTGAGTTCTTCCTTGTTTCCTCCTCACTGTTTCTTCCCTTTTCCTCTCTAGGCTTCTTCCTTCCTTTTTTTCCGATTGAACGATTGAACTTTTTCCCTTTTTTTCTGCTTTTTTTTTTGCCAAACTTCTTTTAAACACTTTGATGGTCAACCAAGAAGTGGTTAACCCTATACCATCGATATTGGCTCGGACCGTAGTTCTCACACATACGTCCATTCGTACAACCGTTCATACGGATGCAACGGGCCAATTTTTTGGTCTTTGTGTGCAACACTCCGCAATTTTGCTGAAGTGTGCCACCTTGCCTTGGACCTCCGTTGCTTCCACTCTCACGCACACACAAACCCCTGAAGGTCTCATTCTTATTTCCCACATCTGGGGAAAATTTCCTCAAGATTGGGATTTCCCTTTTGGTCCGAGCTAATATTTCCCTTACGATCAATCATTGGGGTTGCATTCAGTCGCAATGCAACCCCAGTCCTTCCCAAAAGATAAAAAAAGGAAAAAGATGATTTGCCAAACAGTATACGGCCTATTCGCGTTTATATGTCCTGATCATTATCCATTTCTGATAATGATCGGATGAGGTATCGTGGGGGCGAAACAAGGAACTACTCATGTGACGAGACTATTGGAAGGAGTTCTACCTCTGAGCGCTACCCAATGGAAACCAACCAACGACATCCCTGTGAATCCTTTTGTCTTAAATTTCGTAAGTGCGGGGCAGGCAAATGGGGGTCCAGTCTTTACAATTATATTTGTTTTACAATGTTTATTTGGGGTTCGATGGGCGACCGTCCGTCACCGAATAGGGCGTCAATAGTTTTCAATCTTCTGGCACGCACGTTTATGGCACGCAGAGGATTCCAGACCGTCCCTCTGGCTCTAGACGTAACGCGCTTTTACTAAAGTGACCGTCCATCACTACCAAAGAGACTCCTGTATCTGCCTTCTCGCAGACCTAGTGGTTGTCCCCTCCGACAAGCATAGAGGCAGAAAGACAGAGTTCAAGAACCCACCAATTCTTCCCGCCAATATGCTTCTCCAAGGAGACAACGGACATAAAACGAAGGGGTGGGCCAAAACAACGGATAGGGCAGGAAAGAAATGGGTGGAGCGGAGATGCCTTCTAAGGCAAAGGAGACTACCCGATGGGGAAGACGACACCACACAAGGGCAAGAGCCGACAACTTCGGTAAAGGCTCCTAAACATTAATTCGTTGGACGCGGTTCCTGCGCCTTTCCTCTGGTCGCTTCCATAATGGACCGTCCGTCCTACCTCCGATGGTTGATCCTTCAAGATACTAAGAGGGTGCGCCAATGGCTGATGAACTCATGGCTGCTCACCACCCTTCTAGGATTTTGAAGAACCAACGGAAAAGAATGTAAGTGGAAAGACGAAGGAAGGGAAAGAGTAGAACTTGTTGTGGTAAATTTTACCGCCTTTACCCTACGTCTTGAAGTATCGTTGCTTCAAGTCCGATTTGGACTTGAATTTGGAAAAAATGGAAACAAAACTGTGCCAAATATTTTTTTACAAAATTTCTTCGTATTAAAAAATATTTGTTTTTTTTTCTCCTGGAGCTAAAATATCAAGATTTCGGGCGCGAGTTACCAATGCAACAAAAACAACCGCACCAGAACCATCAGCAATTCCCAGATTTACACAAAACTGATATGTCAACACTTTTCACCACACGCCACAAACAAAATTGCACTTTGCAAAGTATTCAATGTACAGGTGATATGAGCAAATTGATTAATCAGCGTCTGCTGTACATCCGCTCCCACGATCACCTTTGCAAATCAGAGGTAACATTACAAATTGTAAAATTAGATTAAGTCAGTTCGAAGCAGTTGTAAAAATGTAACCTTTGTGTTTTTTTTTTTCATTTAAAGTCATATAGAGTCATCACTCGGTTGAGCAAGCAACGGACAGTTGTCGATATCATCGGCGTACGCTAGCATTGTAGCTGCAACGACTTTTGACAGGACAATCTGTCAGATCAGTTCAATCAGAGATTGCTAGTGAATTCCGCAACAATTCTTTTAAGGTTTTTACTTTTTGAGTTCTTTCGCACTGATAGAAGCCGATCAGAGTGTTGACCAAAGTTGCAGCCTTCATACAATACGAGAGATCTGTTATTTCGCGATTCGAGATTCCATTCATCAGACCAGACCAGATTTGAGAAATGAGTTGACATATGCTCTCTACAATTCAAAAGATTTTTAGCTACTTTTTTGGATCTCAATTAAGATATAAGTTAACACCTCATATAGAAATCCAGAAGTATAACCTGAAACGAGTTCCATACGAGTTCCTTACCATGGAAATTATAAATTCATAACAAACCCACGAAAAGCATGCTATCATCACATGCAAGTATCATTTTTCATTTTTTCACCGAAATTAGATCTAAACCTGGAGACAAATCTGCTGAAGCAACGTCTGTCTATCTGTTCACTTAACTGCAAAAGGTTATATGTATTTCTTTCACAAAAATCGTAGGTTAGTTCTCAGCGGAATATCAAAGAAATTTTTAAGAAACCTTTTTGTAATAATTTAACTGCTGAAAAGTTTTCGAACACTGCCGGCAAATGAACCATCTGATTTGACAGTCTTTCTTTTGTTAAAGTTGCCCTGAATATAAAACACGATAGCGTCATAATGCCAAGATTCAAGACATGCTCATAAGAGCACCCTTTAAAATAAAGGTAATGTGGATGCCAGTTTACGTTGGGATTGTATGTAGGTAACGAACTCGCTGAACCGTGCTGCAAGCCTAGCTCGTATCTCTCCAACTCTCATGTTCGAATCCTTTACCAGAAAAGACCTGAACGGATTAATAATGGGTAAAATCAAAGAATATCAAGCACAGAACAGGACCCAATATAGTCAAAAAAGTCAAAAATTCAGTCCTGTCTACCCTTACAACATGTCTAAGCCGGACATACTGAATTTTATTTGCCTGCGCCTGGAACACACCTAACTGGCACACCAATATTTTTTTTAAAAAAGAGGCACCACGCCATCTTTTGGGATCATGATATCTTTCAGCGAGTAATCCTCTTCAACAAACAGATTTCAATAAAAATCAGCAAACTATACTGGAGCTACTTCAAGGATCCAATGGCGAGTCCAAATGTATTCCTGCTACCTTCAAGGTTTAACCCTGTGATTTATTGACAGTCATTGCAAATGCAAGTTTTAATGGGAAATGGTAAGTTATTTGGTTTGATTGGGATGCGTGGTATAGTTTAGATTGTAGCCTTTACAATATACCTTCATAGTTCTGTGACTCGCAAGCGGGTACCGTTGCATAATCTTAACAAAACGGCACCCCGGATAACTTCAAAGAGTTTAGGAATTCCAAGGGATAGCTCGTAGTATCATCGAAAAGACATGACTGTGTCGGTAGAGTTGTACACTGATGTTTCAGTAGTTATTTCGTCCAAGATTTTTTTTATTTATTTTCACAACTGTCTCATTTTTTGGTACCTACGTGAATATTGTGTTGCAGATTTGAAAAAAAAACATGAGCAATAAGGTTGTCTTCCGACTCCACAACATGACAAAATTGGTGTTTGAAACGAACCATACCTTCTCGGTCGGTTTCAAGACGGCCTTCACCAATTTCTAGCAGTTTTGGAGCATATGCCCCTGACTCGACATCGCTGGATAGCTGCACTCGCATGTTAGTGGTGAGATAAAGCTTTTCAACTTTGGTCCACAGGTATGATGCTTTCAGTCATGCGTTAATTTCGTCTACTGCAGTGCTTCTCTCGATAACAGGGAAGGTCTGTCTAAAATCCGCTGCTAATAACTTTCGATTGCTTTGTATATCTTGTAGACAGCGACCGAACGCCTAGATGGCACATTTGTGTGACATAGTGCACTCGTCCCACACGATCAGTTTACAATGTTGCAACAGGGCCCCGCGGGCGACTTTCTTGCTGATGTTATACGTTGGGGTTATTTTAACTGGTCCACCGCTCAGTAATGTTGCGACGATACCAGAATAAGACAAAGCTAATGCAACGAATTTTTGGTAGAAGCAAATTAAGCAAAAAAGTTTTGCCTGTTTCGCCCGTTGCATCGAGAAAAAAAAGGTCGCCTTCACCACGCTAAACTCGTTGTAATATTTTGTCATAAATATCTTTTTGCTCGGGTAGCAGGCGTGGTTCAGTTTCGCCGACCTGAGCATCTAACAATGTGGAATCGTAGCTTAGCTCTTTGACCAAATCGGTAGATAGCTCTCCTCAACGCTGTCGTTTCATAGTCCGGAGACCGCCATGTCCCCTTGTGGATTTTGAGATGAGGAAACTGTAAGCTTACCATAGTGATATTTCATCCCGCCACAAAATCAGTAAGCCTTAATCCGCTACAAACTTGATTATTTCACCGCTAACCTAATCCAAGTTACAGGACAGTCAACAGTTTCGCGACCAATCGACATGCGGGTCTCCCATTCCAGTGTTTGACTAACCATTATTTTGCCCAATATTTTATTTAATGTTTTAAGTCGGCATGACTAAAGCCAAAACTTGGTCAAGATTCAATGAATGGGGTTTCTGTATTTTTCATGCCTTGGCTGCCCACTTTATCATGGCAATCATGACAGCGAGATTGTATTCTGGAGACATTGTTCTATGACACTCTATCAGGGTCTTTGATGACTACGAGTAGCTATTTAGGAGTTTGAATGACTCTCTGAGAATATAGTTATTTTGTGCCTTACATGTCTTTTACTCAGTACAATGCAAACACCTTTGAAAGCTGATGGCATACCTGGTTAGTGCAGATGAGAAGTGAGAAGTTCCGCTACTGCTTCAGCGCCTTGAGAAGTTTTCGAACGAACCACACTATTGGGAATCAACGAGGGTAGCTCTCCACCTCTTTTAAAAAGGGCGCATACCCTGTCTGCCATACCCTAGATACGTCAATGGGTCGTCTCGTTTGAAGCTGCTTCCACGATGTAATGGCTGAGCCTAGTATTTCCTTTAATATATTACAAAGCGGCACCTTGTAAGGACTATGTGGTACTCTTCTAAATTATAGTAATACAAATATAGTTCCTGATTATGTTTTGAAAACTTCAAGTACATGGTTTCCTCGGCTCTTTTGCCCAAGCGCTACCTGTTAGTACAATACAATTGTTGGTCACTCTTTGGAACATTTGCGAAATATCAGCGTACACCAAAGGATATTGAGCGGAAACTGCTGCAAAACAAGACTTTGCCCTATTATTTTGGCCGTTGTTCTGCAATGTTCGGTGTACAGCCTCTACTGCTTTCCTATTTGACTTCATACACTCATCCCATACATATATAGAGCAATCCGGAAACACTTCTGCCTTCTCATTGGTTAGAAAAACCGTTCACTAAAGAGTTTCATTGCTGTCTAGGTACATATATTGGGATTTTGAACAGGGTATGAGTCGGTATGTCGCCGGAGAGTTACGTGGCAGCGATGTTGATGATGCTACCGCGATATTTACTTGTCTTCCCATTCCCGCCAGGATGTCTATTGTAAAGGAAGTTTTCAGAGCCACCAAGAACATCCAGAAAAAATATTAAGATTTCGCTTTTTAAAGGACTTTAGAATGACTAACAACGATGTCAGACATCGCCACTCCGTGGCCGACTAAACTGCTTACAGATCCGTGGTGACGGTGAGAATTTAATCCAGCCAGCTATATTTTTGCACATACTAGTCCTGCAAGCGTGCATATATCGTCGACCTGCTGTGAAAGTCTGAGTTAATGTTTTTTACCTATATATAGTGTCTTTTGAATCAATACATTTCTTATTTACTTACTTTAGGTGGCGGTGCAGTCCAGGGTGAACCTGGACCCCTCCTCCTTCACCAGTTGCTTCCAGTTTCGCACGCTTAGTTGGCTGAGGTCCCCTTTCACTTGCGTGTGCCATCTGAGTCGAGGTTTTCTCTACTGCGCTGTCGCTAGAGGGCGGATTGAAAGACTTTTTGGACCGGAGCGTTGGTGTCCATCCGCTCTACATGATCCAGACATCTCAGTCGTTGGAGCTTCACTCTTCTGGCTCGTAGAGCTTGTGAGCAGCTCTAGTGCAGCGCCGCTTTGTATGCATCTTGCAGTGCTGCATGAGCTTGCCCAGCCATCAAACCAGGGGTTTCATTTTGGTGGTTGAGTCAAGCCCACCAAATTGAAAGCGGCATCTCTGATGGCTTTTTAACAGTTTTGCCATTGGTTTTCGATACTTAACGCTGGCGGCAGTGGAACTCGTTGAGAAATTAAGAGGGACTCGATCGAAAAGGACTTGGCGATCTCTTTTGATTGTAGCCGTCTAACACCGAAATTCCTCACAGCATAAGCTTGCCTTTGGGATTTCAGATACATTCCTGATCGACCGGAAGTACGGCCACCTCGTTAGTGGTCGAAGCATTGTAACGACTTCGATGGACCTGTATCGGCAATAATGGCAAATTTATAATTATCTCTCTCATCATTAGACGCAGACTCCATTACTTCTTTGAAGCGAGATTCGAAAATTAAGATAAACAGTATGCAGCGTCATGTGTACAATATTTGGCTATGAGATCGAAGTCTTGGTTGAAAGACACGGAAAAACATAGCCGAGCACAGCGCTACAAATTATTCTGGTCTCTGTTTTAGTCGTTGGGCTATTGAAAAGCTTCAGAGGAACCACTGTCTTTGACCAAAATTTTGTTCAGCAATTAGGCCCATTTCTAGCTTGATGGCTGCGTCAATGAGCAAAGTGGCCGTATTTGTACAGTATTAGGAGCTGCCATATTATATTCAGACAAAACGAATGGTGTGGAATCACTGGTCCATATTTTTTCAAAACTGAGGCCGGCCGGAACTTAATTGTAGGTGGTGCCCGTTACCGCGCCATGATAACAAATCATTTTCTGCCTGAAATTGATTCTCGTGATCTCGACGACGACTTGAACACAGCCCATGAAGCCCAAGAAACTATCTTCAAGAAATATATGTAAAGAATGGTTCTCTCTCCGGCAGCGCTTTGGAACAAATTACATCAGAAGCAACTCCTCTTATCGCTTGTTTGCAACATTACCAATGGAACTCTACGATTTGTGTATTGGAGTTTAATGGAAACGCAATCAACGAAGATGCTAGAGCTCTGTTTATCTGTGAGCCTATAATATTCGCGCCCTTACTCTTGCTGCAATACAGTAATAATTCGAATTGAAAGTTTGGACATTCCGTCCACTGCGTCGCATACATTTCTAGATGCATTCACACGATTCATCAGCAGAAGTAGACTTTTGCAGCGACTTTTTTATAATGGCAATGGAACTGAACCCGTAGTTGTGAATCGTATGCTCCAGGAAAATTGAACAAGATGGAGCGAATAGTATTTGGTACACACGAACAGTAGTGACAGCCGTCTATCACAACGTCCGAATGCAGGACAACATAGTCCATCATGTGAAGTTTTTGCAAGTTTCCAGTGTGGAGTCGAAACTCGTCTAGGCAGCAGGCCAAAAAGGTTCTGCAATTAGAGATGAAGGTATGAATTTTGAAATAGGATAAGGATATGTAGGCGGGTCATGGAAAATCATCAAAAAATTTTTATACTGATTGTAGTTTTCGGCCGACGTGAAACTCACTCTTCAGGCCTAACTAACACTTCATTGAATGAGCAATTAATTTGAACTTCATCAAATCACCAACATAAATACGAGTACACCACCCCAAAGGCCCACATCGTTTTCGTTCCTGATCCAGCGAACAAAAAAGAACTGCAAGTCTCACAATCGGAAGTTGTGCCACTCGACAAATTATTCGCTTCTTTTGATTTGTTTTATATGATTCATCATCATCAGGGGCTCACCGACAGCAGACGGTATCAATCCATCATCCCTTAACTGATTCCACAACGGAACTGTAATATTGTCGGTTCTGTTTGCATTCTCAACCCTTATTTAAAGGTGATTGTGCATACGAACAGTCTAATCCTCTCCCCATTACAAAACCGTGTTACAATCGGTCCTAATGAGCAGCGCATTTCAGGCAATGTGTCCGTATGCTTCGTTCGCCTCGCTTGCGTTCGTATTCTGGAGTTCAATTGACGGAATAACGATCGTCGATCGGAGTTCTTTTTTTTGTGCAATTTCGAAAATGAATTTCGAAAGTTTGTTAGCCACTTAGAAATTCATGTCATATGGGGGTCTGTGTGTCATTGTTGGTAGTGCGCTACTACCAAAGCAATTGTTCGGGCCTCTCAAGTGGTCACTTGAAGTTCTTTTCAAAATTCGTTTTGAGTTTTTTTTTTTTCTTTTTTTTTCAATGTTTTTTGGAATTTTTGTTGGCTATAGTTATGCGGATGGTTTGGTTGTTCGTTGTTGTAAATGTTCGCATCACTTGGAAACCCATTCCAATTGAGTTACAAGGGCCACTTGACAACCATGACAATGGCTAAAGGGGCTGGGTATGTTCGGATATGCATGCCAGGAAGGATTCCGTCAGTTGCTTTGAAGTATCAAAGCTTCTTTAGCTGAAGCGTTTCTTTTTTCTTTTCTTTTTGAAATACATGTACACATATTCGGTGCCAGTTGTTGGCATTGTTGGGGTCCAAATGGTTGATTTATGAGCTGAAGACTTATGAAGCTGAACATTAACTTTTATTGTTTAAGCAAACTGAAGTCGATTTGAAAGGAGACGCCCGTAGGTAATGTGGCAGCTGTGACACACACATACCACAGTGTGGGAAATCAAATTGAAGTACCTCAGAAACTTCTATTAGGAGTTGGCCTCAGTTTTTGATCGCAGATGTCATCTATGTGTAACTAAAAAGACGGGTGTTCCTGAGCTAAATGATTTCAATCAGAAATATCTTAAAATAAATGGAGGGATCCTCCGAGTTCCATACAATTCTGTTTCTACTACTCTCTCATCAAAAGTACCGCCTTCTTTCCTTCTGCTAAGGTTGCTGCAGTTCGAGATGTAAGAGTGTTCCAATACTCATCTAGTCCCCAGAAAGTGTCAGCAAGTTACGAGCTCCCAATTTCTTGCCTTCTTCTGATAGTGTTGCAGAAGATGATTCTTGTCGAATGAGTCTGTGTTGATGCCGTGGATTCTTTGTACCAATGAAGCTTTCGAATCCTATAATCTGTTTCAGATGTTTTTTAAGCGATTTTTCACTATCTACCAGACAAGTGAATGCTTTCTCACTTGCCTTTTTTGTGATACCCCCATATCTGGTGTCTCTTTTGACAAGGACGTTACGTATTAATAGTAACTTTGTTTGCTCATTGTATGTCTAACTTCGTTTGATACTTCATTGTTAACAGCACTCAACTAGGCTTAAGATTTGTCTTTTCATAGCAGTTCGTTGTGTCATGGCAATGTACTTTACTTTTCTATTACAAGCTCTGGTTGAGAGTGGTGTGATGTTGCCAAGACATCAGTCCGGAATGCATTCAACAGCATCTTACTCAGTTCGTAAGAGCTTTTGGAAATAAACAAAGAACTGCCACTGCATCCTGCAGCAAAGATTCGTCAACACTGAATCGATCCCTAGTACAGGCGGCATTAGGTCAGTTTAATTTGCGTACGGATTTCGATAACGCAGAGTGCTAGACTAGAGAGCACTAAAGAATGTCACACTTCTCCTCCCATTAGCTTGTACATGTATTTTTTAGGGACGGACACGTTTTCGTTCCAGAGACCCTTTAGGCAAATACAATTTGATCCAGCATAAAAAACTTCTGCAGCACTAAGTGGCATAGTTGACTTTCTTGTTATACGGCTCAATATATGTTCATCTACATCTCCTGTTACGAGTATTTGCCACTTTGAAGGCCATGAGTAGATGATGCTTCGTGACTTTGTACTAATCGGTTTCCAGGTTTTCAGGCAGGGGCTGTTGTCAATCTACTAGCGTGGAAGTCAGCTTGGTGTCGACTAAAGTTTTGAATCAAACCCGAAGCATATAGCATCATAGCATCTAAGCACTTAGAAGAAGTGACAAACTACCTACCAAATCTACGCCTAGTAACTGTCGCCTAATCGAATGGGATATTCGCAAGGGAAATGCACCTCTATTTCCTCGTCATGCTGACAGTGGGCGCTGCCAGAAGAGGTACCACTTATGCATTTCATTAAAGTATTAGCATGTGCGTGCGTTGACTGCATGCTAATTGCCGAAATGCTGCCCATTTCATAGATACTTCAAAAAGAACTCGATTCATATGTGTATCCAAAATTGCAACTGTCAATCGAAGTCGTAAGCGGGGACGTACAATACGGGTTCAGGTTTCATTCCCTGTAATTCCATTGTGACTTTGGTGTAAATGAATTTATCCTTCTTTCCACATTCAAAGCAGTCTTGCATTCTCAACGCAAGTTGGATAGGGTGAATGGGTTTAGTAAGGATTAAGGCCCAGTTTGGGTGTCGTTAAACACATTACCTCCCTTTCTGTTTCTCATGTTATTTTTAATTGCGACCGAGATAACTTACATCTAACTAATACAGGCGTAACCAAACATAAAGGGATTAAGAATTGGCATCCTTCACGATTGAATTACATTCTTTTCCTGACTCAAATTATGGTCAAAACCAGTCCTGAGTACAGGGAAAGTCGACTTCGATTTACTGTAGCAACAGAATCATGATTGTTTGTTTTTGTCGGATGCCATGACCATAGTCGAAGGTAAGGTGAAAACAGTTGAAAATGCAAGTAATTGTGTGAATTTTAATAGATTAAGGATTCATCTGTGCATCAATAACAAACCCAGGCCGTTCTTTAGAGTCTGATAGGGGCTGATCATACATAAACTTACGGCCTATTTCGCCAAACAATGTATATACTCGTACTTAGGATAGAGTCGGTCTCTATATTCCTTTCACTCGGGCAAGCGCGATGCTTTATAAAATCTTTCAGTACAAAAAGAACGCCTATACTGTGACATATTAAGTTCAGATAAATTTCCTATACAGGATGACATCCATACACTTCGCTCCGATGTTGCAGGGCATGGAAGGACAATTAAAACTAGGAAGCTCCTTCCGTCTTGTAAATAAAAATCTAAAACCACACTGGCCTGGAAAGTAGTCTGATATGCAGAAAATGTTTCGTAGTACGAGAAAGAGCTGGGCAAGTTCAGAGTCAGATAATGAAGGGTCCCTTCATTTTCTACGTCATCCCTATAGATTCTATAGAAGGCTTTTGAGAGAATGCCAAGCATCGTGACATGTCTTCCGCTTAAACGATATCTAGTAATGACACTTATGAGGATACTGATGTGCTGGCTGTTTAGCATGATTCGCCTACGAGAATGTTTGTGATCCAACTTAGGCCAAATCATGCTGCACGTTTGCCCATCTGCTGTCCGCCTTTCGATCGCATCCTGTAGAATATTTCTATAGGTAAACAGAGGCATGTGCAATGGTCTCATGTTTTGTCAAAGTTGCAGTGTTGTACCATGCTTAGCAATTCCCTGACAGTGCCATGCCACGTAGTAGAGGTCAACATTTTTTCGCTGAGCCATATAGTTAAGATATGAGTAGCAATTGATGGAGGTTCTTAACTTAAAAGTGACTGATTCCAGGGAAAAAATAGCTGCCTGGCTGATATCTTCGTCCATTCTATTTCAGATAGTAGAGGGGTTCCGAAAGCACCTATCAAATCTGTATTTGGTAGCGGTGTACTCGGTATCTTTTGAGATCTGCCCTATTTTATACAATAAAAAGATTTAATTTGATTTTGTGTGGATTAACCACACCAGGATTGTAAAAAGAGCTGTTCAGTACAGTGGGGTAACTGAGTAACATGGCGCCCATAGCAAGTGTTGTAACGTCTGAACGTCTTCAGGTCGTGTTAGTTTGATGTTGGTCCAGGTGCTTATCATCATTCTGAAGTAGTTGATGCCGGTACATAGTCCTCCGAAGACAAGTAGATATCCAAACTCCTTGTCAGTGTCGTGCAAACGAATGAATTTATCATCCATTTCAGTGTGAAGGCGGTTTTGCTGTTAATCCGGCATTTCTCGTTGTTTCGCCAGCCATCCTCTTTCTTCGTCTTGTGCGTCTTTCGGTCTCAACCTCCCATTCTTGACAGAGACTAAGCCCATCTTGCAGAGCTTGATTCACTTACGTTTCTCTTTCATTGTAAAAATGATCTCTTAGATTTTCCAGGTCCAAGGCGGCATCGTGGAAGTTCATCGTCGGATCTTGCAATCTTTTCTGGGCTCGCATTGCGTAACTTTTAAGACAATCATCGTTCAAACGATTGTATTAAACGACGTCGTCAAAACTTTGCTTCGTGTAACACTATAATCGCATCGTCCAGTCGCATCGTCCATCGTTCAAATTGTAGACAGTTTGAGAGCTAATAACAGGTTAAATGTATAGAAAATGACATTTTTGCTGTCACTATTGAAATTAGTTGTTTTGTTCCGATTTATTTTTTATTTATAATGCACAATAATAACAATTATCTCTAATGTAACTGCGATTCTTTTATTGAATTTCGAATTCTTTCTGAAAACTCCTTCATACGGTTATTGGAAATATCTTTAATGCAGTTTCATTTTCCATCGAATTGTCGTCGCTGGGTTCGGTATCTGCAATGTTGTTATCCATATTGTGGAAGATACATATGTTGTGCAATGCGGCGTAAACATTAGCAGAAATTGCAACTTTGCTAGGGTGGTACCTGCTCTTCCTTTCCTCCATTAAGATTCTCCATCGATCTCAGTTTCTCGCCTTATAATGAATTTGATTGAAGTGTATCTTAGCTAGGTCAATAGATGCTCTATAGGGTGTCAGCAACCAAGGCTCAAGAAGAAAGAAGAAGTCCGACAGAATTTTCACTTTTTTCGTCATCGAGAAACAACACATAGTAATGCCGACGCATTGAGTATGAAACGATTGTAAAATCGCAATCGTTCAATCGTCGTTATTTGACAGTACAATGAGTTATACGAAGCATTAGTGAATCGTCAAAAACGATGTCGCCCGGACGATTGAACTATTTAGTGTTACAAGAAGCAATACAATCGTCGAAACGACGTCGTCAGACGATCGTCGTCTTACGCGATGAGAGCCCTGGACTCGGTCAATGGGAATAAGCACTCTGGTCCAAAATCCAAGTAGAGTCAAAAAATCGGGAGTCAAGATACGGTTACACAGTTGCCTGGCGTCACTGTTTGTATGTACGGCCTCCTTGGCACCATCCATCATGACCTGAAGGACTTGCAGAATCTCGTCAAGGTGTTTACTTCACAGCTTTGTACTCCATCTAGTTTTAAGACTCCGATTTCACACCCGTGGGAACAGTGATTTGTAGTTTATCCAAGCGTTGAATGGACGAGGAAAAAAATACGTAAAGAGCTTGAATAGTTTTGTTTGGCTGCTTTCACACTCACTAAATTGAGCGAATGATTATCGCACTTCACGAAAAGTGCCAGATGGTTCTTCTCGATGAACCTCTGTTGGACACCACTTTTGTGTCCCGCCATCACAGCAGCGTTGTCATTGCATTGTGACTGGCAATCCTGCAGGTCCATACCATCCTTCTCCAATTGGCTTACGATGGTCCCCACTAAGCTCTCAGCGTCTTTTAGACTTTTCTGTATAAATCCTAAAAACGATTCTATAGGTACAACACTAATCCACGTCCACATATAGCACTACCTCTGAGACTTGCTCACGATGTGCTTGATCAGAAGTCGAATCAGACATAAGACCGAAGTACTTCGCTTGACGAATTTGCTTGAGCATATTTCCGCGAACAGTGGACACCCTCAAATGGACAAACTCGTTCTGTATGGTTGCTGAAAAATAAGATGTCGATCCGTGATGATTTTTTGCATTGTCGAGGTGCGCTTTCATGGCAGGGTCAAAGGTGGCAACTAGTTTAAGAAGTCCAAGATAATTCCCAACGGTAGAGGCATCATCTGATTAAAGATATTCTCGGTGCTGTCGCAGTGCCAGGTTCTGTGTAGCAAGAAACTTGATGCAGTCAATTCAGGATATCACGCCATTTCTGCTTCTCCTTATCAATCGCTGACTGCATCTCCACGTCGATAGTTGCTCTGTTCTCAGCCAAATTGTGTTCCATTTGTTTCCATTGAGTGAAACATTCACGATGATTCTTCGACATCTCATGGATAGTCATTCGCGCAGGTGCTTTCCACTGATTAAACTCGTTTTCATGCTCCAAACTCGACTGATGGTTTGATCGCGGAAAGAGCAAACAGCACATGCATAAAGCTGGTTTTTGGCTGGTGAATAAACTAGTCAGGACCGAGTCACCTCCTCACCATTCGCCAGTGTCCTTTTGAATTATGATCTGTTTATCGCCCGGTTGTTTGTCGATACAAACGGCCCTTCACCGTTCCGGAAATATGTGGAACCTAACTGCATTTTTTTCGTTCTCAGTGAATTATCCAGTAGCAGCGTGGAATTTCAGGAGTCCAATATCGTGCCTATTAATGACATTTGGAATGGCATCCACAGATTCTTCCTCATCTAGAGGTTCAGTGACATCTTTTGCAGCATTTCCAACATCATCTTCCGGGACACTTGCAGCGTCATCTACAGTAGTATGGTCAGGTCTCTCTAATGATTGAACGTCCTGCTCCGCACCTGACGCATTTGAGCTTGAACCAACCTCATACTCAAGTCAATTTGAAGAAGATGAAGGGAATTCTGTAGTGGCAGGCTTTCCAAAAAACACTCTTGACTGGACTTTTTGGATTCCTTTGTCTCCAACCAAGTTCAGTGGTGGTACTCGTAGTTCTGCGATTCAGCCTGCCAAGCGATCTTGACTAGGGCATTTGAATGAGCGGTAGTGCGGGTACCTTACGGATATAAGGCTATGTATGGCACAAATGAGCTACGTCGCTTTCTTGATCCTATCGGGATTGCAAGAGGCTGTGAGCGCGTCTATGGTAGTACTCGGGCTTTTTAAGTACAAGCAAAGTGGATCTTAAGAAAAACCTCGATTGATTTTTACAATCATCCAGTTTTTGAAGGTAGCTAAGTATGGTTGGCTATCCCCAGGTCCTTCTAGAAGGAATTTAGGAATTCTCTGTATAAAATTCAATAATGAGCATTTCTAATTTTTTTCGCTTTGTTCAAACAACGCCCGAGTTATCCTGAAGTGCTTTGATGTCGCTCAACCATGAGGGTTCCATTTTTTTTTAGATCTGTTCCGACTCACTTGGCAGAATAGTGTCGTAGCCTTGTTGTGAGCCTCGGTTACTTAGGTAGCAAGGTTCTCCGAGCTCTTTGGAGCAGGGCGGATTGCTCTTTCAAGAGAATCTCTAAACGTAGACCAGTCATTTGTGGGTGGGTGGGTGGTGGGTGGGTTTAAGACCGGCATTACAAATGAAGAGGCAAGTGTTAAGAATATAATGAAAAGTGACATCCCTCAAGTGGTTATGGGCTTGCTGCACCCTACTACAACTCTGTCTCTATATTTAAACAAATGATCTGATTTTTCGGAAGATACCAACCCGCAAAAATGCCGGATGAACCTCGACTTTCTTCATAATTTCATTTTTCACGGTCTGCAGGGAAGACAATACTAACGCAATGTGTTCTGCGGTTCATCTTCATCCATACAAAGTTTCATTCAGTTTCCGCACTAATACGATAATGACCGTGAATACCCCAACCTACTCCGGTGTCCATTGTGAGGAGATATCCGTATACCACTTGTTGCCTTTAAGATAAAAGCATAGGACTTTTGGAAAACGGTCATTGGGCGCGCTAATCATGCCAAGTTTATGAATCTCCGAGATGAAGCTAGCGATCTCCGATTAATGGCAAATTCTCCATTAGTCTCACGTAGATGAGGTTGGACACTTTTCTAATCTTAGCACCAATACTTTTTATATTTGGAGTCAGTCATATCATTGATGGCTGTTGATGACTGTGTTGGTTGAGCCAAGTGAATTTATCTACAATGTGTGCCCCCTCTAATGGGAAGTAGTCTCCGACAAAGTATTTAGGAGCTGATACTGTTTTAATACTGAACAATCCCTTAAGTTTAGAAGGTCACATCCGGATGGTCAAGACCAGTATCTGATTACCAACCGTGGGGAAGTAAAATGAAAACAATTGGTGAGAGGTCATTATTAAAGCATAGAGTCACGATTGAATAACGAAAATCAATGTCTGCCCCAATGGTACAGATATGTCTTGTGTTTATCGTGAACACTTGTCATGGAGACTTAAGTTCACGGGATGCAAAATCAGCGCCAAATAACGCTCCCAGACGCGGGATGGTGGCCTCTTTAAACCCTCGGGATAAGCTGGGATGCTTCTCTGGATGATCGAGCATACACACGATCGCCTTCAATGAGGCCGCGAGCAGGTGTCCAATGAGTCGCTTGTACGCGCTGAGTCCTAAATCTTCTTTGAAAATGCGAAATTTGCATTTCCCGCGACAAGATTTTCTATTTTCGCAGCGGTTTTCAGTCGATTCGTTTCTTAACGGCTTTGATCGCTTTCGGAGTTCTCACAGTGCGCGGACGGCCAGATCTTTGACTTTTTACGTCACATTGAAGCATAAATAAATACAATAAGACTGTCAAATCACAATCAATACGAAATGGATGCGCCCAATGTTGCATTCGTAATGAGTGAGTTCAGTCGTGTACCAGTATTTATGACTTGACTAGGTAAACACTGTAATATGTGTTGAAATCCTTACTTTTATTGAATTTAAATTATTTCTTTCTACTAGAGACAGACAAAGATCACAATACACAAAATTTACAACTTATACGATTTACTCTATTCATCAATTAAAAACGGCTAGTCGATCCAGGAAACTATCTCCATAGGGACACATTGGAAACGCACTTAAACAATTGACACCGAATTTGCCAGCTTTCATTGCGTTCATATAGATTTCATCCAAGTCACCCTTCCCAGGACTGAAATGGTTTCTTTTCTTTTCAATTTCTCTAAAATACGAGTTATTATCAGGCTTACGTTAAAATAATGTCCAGCATCTTTGAGCTCACATCACCATGCCTATCGATCTGGGCATTTTCACAAATTGCTCTCAACAGACACTCCCGTCCATTACGACCATTCCTGTTCATGTATTCCTCGAAAACTGCATAAGTGAACATCCTAGAAGGATCGTGTTTATAATAACCTGTCCTATCAAACTCCTCACGTTCAGCTTGAAGACTTTTTCCACTTCGTGAGTCCCATTTTTCCCAAGGACTTGAAGGCTTTACGGGAAGTGCATACGACGACTGTATACTGCCAATGCAATTCACTTGTCTCCAATGTACTCGATCCTCAAGATGCAAAGGCCACACTCCAGATACAGAAAACTAAAATGGAGAAGATCCAAGATTTAACAAAAGTAAGAGAAGTTAAATGGAGTCCAGATACCTTTACCGAACCGCCGCCTTCATAGATTATACTCCGCTTCCGTCGTATCCTCATAAAGTTGGTCAAATTTGATTCTCCAATAGCTCTGGTTAACTCTGCTAAAAGCAGGGCTGAGAGTATCCAAAATTGTATGTAAGAACAACATCTTCGCCGCATCGTAGATTTATTTTAACAAAGCGAAAAATTTGCCAAAATATGATGCAGCTGCAACTGGAATTGATGACCTACAATCGTAGCACTCATGGTTGTCTTGTTATGGCAATATGTGTGTTGACATTGCTTGTTAGAGTCAATATCTGAAATACTTGTTGACTTAATTATAAACCAGAAAGTGTTACGGAATTTCTTTGGTTTGGTTGAATGATTCAGAGAGTCAACAGTCTGAGAGTTCAACCGTGTAGGTGGCATAACTTACCAGGTTAAACGAATTCTTCCTGAAGAGTGAATCACCATCTCTGCGATTGTCCTTATTACCCTTGCATTAGACTGCAGGTAGTAGAAGCTGTGTTGCGGGTGCTGCTTTTGTATGAACTCTACCTATATAGGAATAACTTACCTTTGTTCCACGTTGGAGTCCTCTGCTTCAACAGAAAGAAAAGCTTTGGCCAAATCCTTCGATTAAGATACAAGTTCAGCGTCCAGAGGGCATTAGTTGAATGCAAGATGGATCGAAATTCGAAGAGCATTGAGGCGGCAAAGTATACCCGACTACTTACTCGTAGATAGATTCCAAGGAGGGATAGGAAAAAGGGTTGTGTAGTTGGGATAAATCTTTCGGGCCCGATCTCTAAAACTGTGTGTGCGACGGGATCCTGCGGTTACAAATTCCACCGGGAGTCAGGTTAATCGACAATGCCGACAATGTATTGAGGATGCCGCGAACTTAACGCGGTGGATGGTCTTGAGAGTAGCTGACTAGCTGCAGGGTCAACGCTATAAGCTAGCGGCCAAAACAACACATATGGTTGTCCTCACAAGGCAACGATCCTTCGTATAAACATTCCGGGTACGGTTGTCAACTTCATCCCGATAATTCGCTACCTGATAGTCTGGGCCAACTCACAACTTACCTTTGAAAAGCACATTGGAGGAGCGGCTGATAAAGTCGCCAAGGCAGCCACGTCATTTACACTGAAGCCCAATGTTTGTGTCCTACGTAAGCCTAAAAAAAAAGAACACTCAAATCGGTTGCCAACTCTGTATTGCTGTGTGTCGGCGAGGAGTCTGCGGGTGAGTTGTCGAAACTGACAAAGTGCGGTCTCCGCGGAAGCCCTTTTAGTGATTGCGAGAAACGTGTCCATCGCGTTGATAGCACCGGATAGTATGTAGAAAGGAATTTTGGTCTTCAGAAGCAAAAGAAGATAGGGAAAGCTATCAGCTAATACGGCGCCCTTGGCTAGAACGTAGTCCAGGTGAGATGAACTACTACTTTTCCCCAATAACATCGCATATTTCAATCGTATGATGGTGAAAATATCACCCAGGCGTAAATACTGCCTAAGGTGGATAATATCTCTGAGCATACTTCCTTCATTTTCCCAAGGTTTCAACAGCGAAAGCTGTTCTGGAACCGACTGGCCCTGGTACTGATCATCGAAAAAATCATCCCCACGATCTTAAGTTGCCTGGTTACCTATGTCTAGTCGAGATAAGAGAATGCTCCATTGGTATGGTTTGGAATGAAACTAAGTTGTGGAATCTCGCTTGAACCAAAGTAGAGACAAGCCTGTTCACATGGGATTCTAAGAACACGAACGGGTTCTGGTTTTAGGCTTGTGTGATGTTAAAGAAGTCACAAAAGAATTGGGGATGATGACAGAACAGCGCGAGTTCTCCATCGGTATTACGAGTTTACCAGGGCAGGCGTGCCTAGATTAGCTCATCGCTCATCTCATCAAAATTGTTAAACAGGTTGAGGGTATCGACGTCGTATTTTCGGTTCTTCTCCAAGATTTACGGAAGAGGAACCATTTAATGATTGATGCGATATGTTGTATGCAAAGTTAAGTAGAACATGATCCTGAAGTTAGAGCCAGTTAGATGTTCCCCTTAAAAGTGGCCTTGCGTTCCTTTGATCAAATTGTACATAAGCTCTCCTTCCCTGATCATTTTCTTCACCTTTAAAGAGTTTGGCGCCCAAAACCTACGGATCCAGAGCTATATTCGTTTTTTTTTCCCAGATGGACAGGTGTTTTTAGTTTTCGTCCGAATTGAATGGTGTATCCTAGCTGTCGGTGATATTTTCGCCGTCTTTGCTTTTTGACTGCCTGTAGAAAAGGTTCCTAAAAGTCTTGAGCACGACCTGCGTCTTAACTTGAGTCCTTGGTCGACTTTGCTTATTAGGTTAAGGTTTTCCTCTTTACAACAGTAGCATTCTCGATCTCTTCAACCATGATTTTATCGAACTTCATCTATTTCCTTTGGAGAAGTTTGTGTTAAATTTTTTACCTCTTCTGGTACGTGTTGACAGGGGCTCTCAATTTGCCCGCCCGAGGTTTAAGCTTCTCACAACATTTTCCTAACGTTGTACAGGCTTTGATATCCGTATCCATACCTTGGCTACTACTAGCTTATGTTTATATTCAATGTAGATAATCATATCACGGTTTCTTATCCACTCTTTGCCGGCAAATTCCAAGGTACATATATGAAAGTAATAGTATGATATTTCGCATGCATATTCCCAATTCACTTAATTTCTCTTTTGAATTTGGATTAATTGGATTAACCCCTCAGAAAACGCATCCAAAGTTGACAAAAGTTTACGAGGATGCGAAACCTCTGCGCAGGATGGTGCGGCTGGTCATTTCAAAATGCTGGCATATTTTCTTCCGCAAATGGGATCACGTGTTCTTCAATAATGGGTTTATAGACGTGTTTATCAATTTTCATGTCTATTTTCACAATTGGTCCCACGCCATCCCAAGAAAAAGCACCCCACAGCATCAAACATCCTCCACCGTGTTTGATTGTTTTAAATGTGTATCTCGGATTGTGTTGTTGGATAGGCAGACGCCATACATTCCTTTTTCCATCCGAAAGGAACCTGCAGAATATGTGTTCTTTTGCAAACGACTTCCTCAGTTTCAAATTTTCGTCTATTACGAGTGCGTTTCATTGTGCGATTGTTTTGCAAAAACGCTGTTCTTTATAGCTTTAGAGCTCGAAAATGGGTTGGCGGCACTAGCTCTGTAGATCAGACTGTCCTCTTTCATTGTGGTTTTCCTTAACCTTGGATCTCTTGCAACATTTTTGGCATTCCCATAAAGCTCCACATGACGTAAGGCATTACAAATAACCTTTTGGGAACATTTTAACTGTTTTGCCATTTCTGTTACCGATGACTCGTTTAGCGTTGTAAGCTCCATGTGCTCTACGACATCTATCGCTCTATTCGCAAATTGGTTGTACTACGCATTCAAACTGGAAAAGATCTTTGGCAAAAGTTGCAGAAGTTAGGCATTGGTAAGCAAAATCAGGTGCACCTACAGACGTAGAATGCAATGTCCTCAACTTGCAATTTGTATCTGTCGCTGCCCCGCTATCCGAAAATGATCATGTTCCTGGTATTACGACTCATTCAAGTACATCAAATAGGATTGAAGTATATTTCAACTTCGCTCGTTTAACAGATGAAGATGCCATTGCAGAGCTGCTGTTTGTCAAATCAAATGCAACAGGCTTCGATGAAATTAACCCACAATTTCTAAAACTTCTTCTCCCCTTTCTTCTAAAATATTTAACGAATATTTTTAATAATATTTTAACAACCTGGGAATACCCAGTTTTGTGGGGAAAAAAGCTTTACTTTACTTTTGAAGAATTTCTACAGATGTATCCTTTTGTATTTTTTGTTTTTTTTTTTTGTGGCAATGTGCAGACTGCTCCTCCTGGCTTTCACTTGCTGCACCTTCTTCCGGCAAGAATGTCATGGACACATCTCGGAGGGTGGACGAGGTATGTAGAAGGAAATGGAGCTTCTTCAGAAACGGCCGCTGGAGCTGCTTAAGTTACGGCTGTCTGGGTAATGCCAAAAACCCTAGCATTTACGCCCGTGATGGATTTTTTAAGCGACGTTATTCTAATGGCAGTCTGTTCATGAGGAGAAAGAGCAACGAGGTTATTGACGTTGTAGCCTGACTGCTTTCTCTTCACCTCGTTTTCTTGGTTTTATATTTATAATCAGCCCAAACTTCAATTACAAGATGAATCTGTTTAAACAAATGGAAATTTCATACTTTTTTCCATGTTGATGCATCTTTGATCAGAGGTCCATGACTATTAAGATTTTCTGAGGCATCCTTCCAGAATCGCTCCGTATCCGACTACTGGATTTTCTTCCATCATCCTGTTCCCGATCAACATCTTTTTCTGGTCTTTATTTGTCCAATTCGAATGCGACCTATATTTAAGTCGGTTAATTGAAATTGTTTTAATTTTTAGCACAAATGTTAACTGAAATTTCTAGCTTACATTTTTGTTGATCTTTTCGTCAGGAGAATTGTAAACAATTAAAAAATTACGGTTCTTTCGAATGAATAAAATCTCAAAATACCAATGATGAATGAACTTTCGTTTGATCAATGAAGTTTCTATTCCTTCGAATGTCAAAATACCAATCGTTCAGCTTTGCTTTACTTTCGAATATAAACGAATCTCAAACTAAGGGTGATCTATAAGAATTTGGCAAAGTACGTCTTTCACAAACGATATAATGAAAATATATCTAGCTTACTTACTTACTTACTTTAAGTGGCGCTACAGTCCGGGGTGGAGCTGGGCCTCAGTCAACAAGCTTCTCCAGCCAGCTCGATCCCTGGCTAGCTGTCTCCAGTTTCGCACGCTAAGTTGACTGAGGTCCTCTTCCACTTGTGTGCGCCACCTGAGTCTTGGCCTTCCTCTACTGCGCTGTCCCTCGGGAGCGGATTCGAAGACTTTTCGGACCGGAGCATTGGTGTCCATGCGCTCTACATGACCCAGCCATCTCAGTCTTTGGATCTTCACTCTTCTGGCTAGGTCCATGTCGCTGTACAGTCCATACAGTTCGTCGGTGTATCTCCTCCTCCACTCACCGTCAATGCAGACGGGACCGAAGATCGCCCGAAGAATTTTTCTTCTCTCTCTCATCCATCTTTGATAATGTCCATGCCTCTACGCCATAGAGCTGGACCTGGATTATTAAGGTCTCATAAAGGGTGACTTTTGTTGTCCGAAAGAGGGCTTTGCTACTCAATTGACTTCTTAGCCCAAAGAAACAGCGGTTGGCAAGAGTTATTATTCGCTTGATCTCAGCGCTGGTGTCGTTGTCTGTATTTATAGCAGAGCCTAGGTAGACAAAGTCCTTAACTACCTCAAAATTATATCTGTCGAGGGTGACGTTCTATCCGAGACGTCGGTGTTGGTTGTCCTTTTTGCTTGACAGCTTATACTTGGTCTTGCCCTCATTGACCGCTAAACCCATTTTCGCCGCTTCCGTCTCAATACTCGCGAAAGCGCCACTGACATCACGCTGCTTTCTCCCGATTATGTCAATATCGTCGGCGTATGCGAGTAGTTGGACGGACTTTTGAAAGATAGTGCCTCTTGTGTTTGTTCGTGAGTTTTGCACTATTCTTTCAAGTACGATGTTGAAAAATCGCATGACAGCGCATCGCATGACAAAGCTCTGCTGGACTAACGAGAGAATTTCCAGTTAATGTCGGAGTGCATCAAGGAAGCGTACTTAGCCCTTTCCTCTTTAACGTAGTATTCGACTATCTTTTAAAAGACTGCATGCGCGAAGCAAATGTAACGCCAATTCTCTTCGCTGACGACGCAGTTATACTTAGCGATAACGTCGAAGATTTACAGAACGCCTTAGATTCATGGAGAAATGCGCTAGAGAGAAACGGGCTTAAAATAAGTCGTTCAAAGACGGAGCATTTGACGTGCCCATTTGCGCATCCGTTGCGACCTGTTCCGGGTATAATGTTAGACGGAAAAGTTCTTCCGAAAAGCACTATCTTTAAGTACTTAGGATCAATCGTTAACATGGAAGCGAAATGTGACGACGACGGAAACCACAGAGTGAGTGTGGGGTGGATGAAATGGCGGGAAAATTCGGGAATCTTTTGCGACCGAAAATTTCCACTTAAATTGAAGGGGAAACTCTACACCACGGTTGTTAGACCAGCTCTTATATACGGTTCACAGTGCTGGACAATATACGAAGCGTTTAAAAACAAAAAGACGGCAGCGGAAATGAAAATGTTAAGGATGTCTAGTGGAGTCACTAAACGCGATTGTATTAGATCTACGCGTATAAGAGGAAGTCTACATATAAAGAATTCGGTAACCGAACAGCTTGAGGCGAATAGAATAATCTGGTATTGCCATTTTCAAAGAAGATGTGCGAAAAATCCGGTTAAAAAGGCACTATCAACTATGGTCACTCCAACTGTAAGAAAACGAGGTCGGAAAAAGAATTCCTGGATTTCTCAGATGGCAAATGCACAACAACGCCTGGGGCTTACTACTGAAGCGATCCAGGACCGAGCATTATGTAGACGCGTTCTGCGGTCTGCGATATTAGCCAACCCCATAAAAATGGGAAACTCGTTACATTGGTCATCATCGTCCAAGTTGAAAGGTTGATTCTGCCTGACAGCGGTATTTGGTCCGTCATCGCCGTTATCCAGTCGGCAGAAATGGTCTTTCCAAATCCTCAACATCGACTGCGATTCCTTTTTGTTCCTTTTATCATCTTTTTAAAAAATGTACTTCTTAGCTCAACAATAAAGTTAGTTGTTCTGTTTAAAGAAGTGTTGAAGTTCGTTTTTAAACCGTCTCGTGCGCTACCTAGCTCTCGTAAATTGCTTCAGAGTGAATTCCAAAGACGAATAGCAGCAATAAAGAACTCTCCCTCAGATGTTTAACAAGCAAATCGCGGAAGCAGTAAACAAGCAGATCTGTTGAATGCCGGAAAGTGGATTTTGACAATGATGGTAATGTTCGATTCCACGAACAACACAGAAACAATAAGTCAAAGCGCGATGATGTTTTATACCAGTCAGCGAGGGGACCCATCTTAAGGAGGAGCTAAAGCAAGCTCCGCTACCACTGACGAGAAAAAATTGAGGAGAAGTCGTTACGGTCGTTGAGACTTCCCCAGCCCGTAGCGATAGAACGTAAAACGGCCGAAGAAGATACGGGAACTTTGAGAAAAAAAACGGGAAGAAAAACCGAGGTTTGGAGAGCAGAAGTTTGTTGTCTAGAAGAAGAGTTTTAGCGGACAATCTGAATCAAGAACGAATTCACCACAAAAAGAAAAAAACAAAAACCATAACGTGTAAATGAACTAGAATAAATTTTAATAAACGAATTACGAAAAAAAAAAAAAAAAAGGAAACCTCTCGGGAATCAGAATTTATTTTTTTGTTTTGTGTTGTGATTGATTTTTTTTTAATCAACGCTTCAGTCAGTTGGAACCGGCTCGCGAAGGCAACAATATGTTGGTTTCCTACCTTTAAGAATGCTGAATAGAAGAATGAGCGTGTGAAATTTAATATAGTTTTCGAATGACAGATTCACAAAGTTTTTAGGAAGATGTGAAACATGGTCATAGCTTCTGAGACAATAAACATATCTAATTGTGGTATTGAACGCTACTTGCAGCTTCCTTTTGCTCTCAGCATCGCGCAGCACAACAGGACATGCAAACATATTTGTTACATAAAAAATACACTCATAGTTGTTTTTTTTATTTTGAAGTCATACAAATACTTGGTAACTTAAGGTTACAATATAATATTTCTTTTACTTTTTTTTCTAAAAAAAAAAAAAAAAAAATCTGTTACTAAAAAAGTGTAGATCAAATGTAACCTACAAGTTTATATCTTATTTCACTATTTGTCGTTACAACTTGTTATAACTAAAAACATTTTATTACATCAATTTATCTCTTCGTACGTTTTGCTTTTTTTCTTTTAACAACGTACACGCGCAATAATTGTAAAATAGATTCTGAAAATGCTGGCAAATTTACAACTTTGTCTGTCTAAAATCTTCTATTGTTATAGTTTTTGTAACCACCTCCACCGCCGCCTTGGTTTCTTCCACCACCTCCTTGATTATTACCACGGTGGTTATTGTAATTGTTGTTACCATAATTTCTCTGTTGTTGATATGAGCCTCGGTTACCACCACCACCTCCACCAAAGCCGCCACCACCACCACCACCACCGCCGCCGCCGCCACTATAGCCACCTCCATTACCACCAACTTGTAGCCAATTGCTACTGCCACCGCTATTGCCACCTCGGTTGCCATAACCTCTATTGTTGTCCTGATGTTGGTATTTATTGCCACTACCCCCTTGTTGGTTGTAATTGTTGTAGTTATTTCCACCGCCACGTTGTTGCTTGTAATTATTCCGATCTAAAAGAAAACAAAAGAAGGACTACATTATACACGTGAACAGATAATAGAAGCCAAAAGTAAGGTTGTGCAACAGAGAAAAAGGGATACAGCCAATTAGGAATTCAAAAAAAACTACTTGTACTCGTACCAAGAGAGAACAAAGGACAACCCCAAACAGGTAAATACCTTGAGAGTGGCTCAACTCAACCAGCACTCTATTCAAATGTCATTATCCT
Source organism: Volucella inflata (assembly GCA_928272305.1). NCBI lineage: Eukaryota > Metazoa > Arthropoda > Insecta > Diptera > Syrphidae > Volucella > Volucella inflata. Next base: position 158,695,519 of record OV743716.1, read on the forward strand.
TTCCAATTCAGATCTGCGCACTGTTCACTGTTCAGTGTTCACTCCATACAATGCCTCATCCTTAGCAGTGCATTCAGTTGCAGCCACCAATTACGTCAGCTTGATTGCGTTGTAATTATTAAATTAATTCAATTCGAATCGAATTCGAAACCAAATCGGTATCCGAGGTCGGAAGAAAGACAAACCGATGAATTGCATAGCAACCGCAAGAAGATTTCTTGCAGTCGTAAGTACAAGTATCTTTGGAATGCTCGATAAAAATCTCTTCAGTTCTTTTGTGTTCATTAGCCTAGAATAGACAACGCAGGCAGCATGAATAGACATAGCAGGCGTAGTGAGCGCCTTAGCCCACAATAATAACCTGGGAATTATCAATTAACTATTGAAGGGGCAAATGCTTACTTACATACTTTTGAGTCTATTCTCGGAGCTGGAACTATTGTTCCCGAATTATTATCTGCCGAAGGAAACGCAACCTTGCTTCGTTGTACGAGTATCCTCGCAACCTTGCTTCTGTTTCTCGAGTGCACATAGAATCAACGTTTTAAAATAAGAATTCACGGTTTCCAAAGAAACTCCTTCAAGTAGAAAATATTCGAAATTGTATTTTGTGCATCGTTTTCGAAAAACGTGAAAGAACACCATTCCATCTATCTGAGACAAGTGCTTAGAACGAAAGACAAGATACGAATATTGAGAGGAGTCTAAGAATCCTTCACTCGATTACATTAACTACAACTTTTTCTCGATAAAAGTTGTATGAGAAGGTAATTAAAAATTCCTTGCTTACGTGGCGCCCGGGGCAAGTCCGCATCATTTTCAAAATACGGAGTTTTCCTTATTTCTCTTAGAAATTCCAAAGACTTTCTGTGTTTTCAATGGAAAATTGTTTGGAACCCTGGTAGTCGGCTGTATCGTTGCAACAGCAGGTGGAAGAAAGATGCTAATTTCTACATTCTATGCCATGAGAGTGCAGAAAATTCACGAATGGATGATTGTTCTGGTGACTGGTTATTGTGTGTTCGCCCATGGTGCCTGTAATGGAGCTGGGTAAGTGCAATGTGCGAAACAGCGCTTGCTGTAGCAGATTAAATCATTTCACGCATTTGCGAGCACTTTTTGCACTCTCATTGCAGTTGTTTCGCGATAGAAGTCGCAAGGTAGAAAATCCAATTAAAGACTGGCAAATGAGAAAAAATAATTTTGAAATACTCGTATGGAGTCGAGTCTTTAAAATTCAGAGATTTTCCAAAAACAAAACAAAAACACCTTCTAAATCTTCCCTAATTTAGAATGCTGTTTGGAATAGGCGCCTTACACTTACACTGAACGCAGTGCAATCTGATTAAACAATTAAAGCACACCAAGGACTATGACTATCTACAGCTTGTCAACAATTTTAGGTGTAAATCGACAAATTTTAGGCATTGGAACCACCAAGATAAGATGAGAATCTTAGAAAGCTCGATATTCTTCCTGCTCTGGGAAGAAGAAGGTACCTCTCACAGCACTCGACTCGTTTTCTCCTCAAAGGGACAGAATATTTGAACGGCAAGTCGTGTGCACACCCAAGCGTTCATCATGAACGCCGTTAATACAAGCTGCGTTCCAAAGTTAACAGCGCTTTTTAAAAATAAAAAGGATTTAAAAATTCCGACTTCCGACTCATTACAGCGATTTGCATGGTCTAAAAGCGTGTCGAGTGAGTGTTTTCGTAAGTCGGCCGGGGTGTCCTTGAGGATGTCGGTACACGAATTTTGGATGGCTTTTAAGTTAATGAAACGCGTTCTTTTCATACAAATACAGTGACTGGTTAAAATGCGCACAAGTGTCGATCGATGCGATGCCGCATTTTCGTGGAACAAACGCCATCTACCTTCTACGCAATATTCTAGCCGAATAAGACATAAACAATGCATCTAACGCTGTGCATTAACTCCTTAGCCGAGTGTAACGATCTCTTTGTGAACAATGCCCTTGCTCTCGTAAAAGCAAATTTATTATATTTTTTACCTTCTACCTACCTGTTTGCCCGTTTCTCAAGAAAGGAGACCCTCTGAACTGCCGCAACTACAGAGGCATCAGTCTCCTTAACATCGCATATAAGATCTTAGCCGCCGTATTGTGTGAACGCCTGAAGCCGTTCGTCAACAACCTGATAGGTCCATATCAGTGTGGCTTCAGGCCAGGAAAGTCCACCATCGACCAGATATTCACACTACGGCAGATCTTGGAGAAGACCCATGAGCTTCAGATCGATACCCACCACCTATTCATCGATTCTAAGGCCGCGTATGACAGCATCTATAGAGACGAGTAGAGCTCGTCAGTTTTGGCATCCCTGCCAAACTCGTCCGTCCGTGCAGGATGACGATGGTCGATAAAGATCTCGCCGAGACATTTGATGTGCAGAAAGGATTTAGACAAGGCGATGCGCTGTCATGCGATTTTTTTAACATCGTACTTGAAAAAATAGTGCAAAACTCACGAGCAAACACAGGAGGTACTATCTTTGAAAAGTCCGTCCAACTACTCGCATACGCCGACGATAGACGATATTGACATAATCGGGAGAAAACAGCGCCTTCGCAAGTATTGAAACGTAAGCGGCGAAAATGGGTTAAGCGGTCAATGAGAGCAAGACTAAGTATATCTTGACAGCACAGGACACTGAATACCGGCGTCTCGGATAGAACGTCACCATTGACAGGTATAACTTTGAGGTAGTTTGTCCTTTTTGTACTTTGTCTACCTAGGCTCTGCTATGAATTCAGACAACGACACCAGCTGTTTCTTTGGGCTAAGAAGGCAACTGAGTATAGCAAAGCCCTCTCTTGGAAAACAAAAGTCACCCTTTATGAGACCTTAATAATCCCGGTCCTGTTCTATGGCGCAGAGGCATGGACATTATCAAAAATGGATGAGGATGTTCTTGGTTGCTTCGAGAGAAAAATTCTTCGGGCGATCTTCGGTCCCGTCTGCATTGACGGTGAGTGGAGGAGGAGATACAACGACGAACTGTATGGACTGTACAGCGACATCGACCTAACCAGAAGAGTGAAAGACTGAGATGGCTGGGTTATGTAGAGCGTATGGATGTAATTGCTCATAGATGCCCTCACTCGAAACAAATATTTTTAAAAAGTTCTGTTCACTTAGGAACGTATCTTGTACTAGAGACTACTGTGCTCCCCTGGAGGCCGTTGGAGACCTTTATGTCAGCCAAAGATTCCTACCTATTGCAACACGTTAAAAATCCAGCGTTAAGACTGATGACCTTTGACTTGATTTCTTTTCACTGGGCTAATTGGAAATTTGGTAAAGAAAAGGACTTGAAAATAATCCCGACAACCTATAAAATATTTCGTTTCCTATAACATCCATGTGTACGACTTCCCTTCCTATCACAGGATCGACGTACTGGCTTTCGATATCTTAATCAGGAGATCCGTGCAAGTCAGCACAGGCCACGGAGTTAAGATCCCATTTAATGGCAGTTTATTCCACTGGGCAGACACTGATTCTCTGATTCTGAAGGTGCGGTTAGCTCCTAGGGTTTCGCGTTCGACTCAAGTCGATATAATATAAAATATCACTGACGGAGTTCCGCAAGGAAGCATTCTTGGACCGATTTAGAATGTTCCTAGGATCTGTTGTTGTGGGAATATATAATGAATTATAGACTAACCCGGCTTAATATTGCACTGATAGATGTCCCTTTGATAATTGAGGCGACCTAAAAGTTCTCATTGTTGATTCAGTCATGCAAATCAAAACACCATTAGGCCATCTTTTGAGTTTCCGTCATTTCTGACAAGGCAGGCCACTATACTGTTGCTGTTTTCTTCTTGTTCAAAACTGACGCTTCTAAGTTTTACAAGTCAGGTCTTGTTGGACGGGACAATGGCTAACATGGAGAGGGAAAACAAGCACAATCGAGGTAAAGCCACCATTGCAGCTTAAACATCGCCAGACTGAGCCAGCTAGGACCCTAAACAAATCATAGCACCCGACAATCAAATTGAACTGTGCTACACTACGATTCTGTTGGGAAAAATCGAAGATGCCGGCTTTAGAGAACAAGACCGTATGGACGTTCTTTGCAGGTGAATTATTTTTTGCCAAAAAGAAAAAAGACGTAGTTTTAGTGAATAAAAAACTAGCCACTATGAACTCGGGGCTTCGTAGTTTCTATAAAGATTTTCCACTCGCCAAAAAAATTCAGTCTTCCTTGATCATCATAGAAATAGCTTGGCGAATATCTACTACGTTCTCAAGCACGCTCGGTGATGCATTTATACGAGTTCAATCTGCAAGGTACATATCTTCGTGGTTTCTCTGCCTCCTCAGACAGAATCAACAACTTTAGTTGATGTAAAGCACCAAAATGTAACTTCCTTCTCAAAAATCACTTTAAAAATCAAAAACGACAATTTTTGAAAATTTTTAATTGACAGGATGCAAACATCTGAATTCTTCTTTGTTAATTGTTTTCGCCCGTCGTCCCATTTACGATTCCAATCATCAAATTCACATTCACTTAGCAAATAAAAGATTTTGCTAATTACCCCCCATTGTGAGCACAAGTCTACTTCGAATACTGAATACTGCACACTCCGCAAACACAGAGAATTGTTTGTCATATTTCCAAAGCACCGAATGACCGCTATAAATTGGAAAATGCTTAACGCGGACAAATACTTGAGATATTCAGATACGAATACGAAACGAATATTCAGCGCAGACATAGTAAAATGTCAAATCGTAAAATCGTAAAATCGTCCCCTTATCCAAAGGATATTACGATGAATTTCAATTTTATTTTTCTTTCCTTTTGTATTGAAGCAAATGTACGAGTATGTATCCGTATCCGTATCGTAATAACCTTTACCTTGCTACTCGTATATGTATGGTAGATACTCAAAGTATCTGCAATCAAAATTCCTGACAAAGACTGTTGTAGGGTAGGCTAAAACTCAAGAGGCAGCACGTGTTTTGCTTTGGAATATGTTGTCGTCAACAGTAAATGAGTTTCGAACTCGAAATTCGGCCCAAGTGACAGATATGACGTGACATTGCAAACAACTCATCTCATTGTGGGTGGAGTGTTGTCAAATTTTCGAATGGAGTTACGTCTCCAATATGACATATGACGTGAACTGCGTAAATGGTTTTCTAATATATCTCACTAGAACAGTTAATTGAACCTAACTGTCCAACTGATAAATCAACAGAAAATCACTGCCTTCGTACCGGCAGTTTGGTAGCAAATCGAAAGTAAAACAAAGAATTTACGGCAATCTCTTATGGCCACTTGCATCTTCGCCAACTTGATTATTGTTGAGCCACTTTACTCTCACTTTTCGCATTCATTTAGGTATGAAGAGCGCGACGTAGTTACCTCACCCATAGGTGGCGCATTCAAAAAGACTCCTGGAACGACCTGAAGGACTTGACTTGAATTTTTTTTACCTCCCCGTTTCTCACTGTTGTTTTCTATTTGACGCCATCGTCAACACAATATATTATGCACCTTTAACCATGACAAGCACATAAGCCGAAAAGGTTCAAAGAGGCGGCACAGAGCGAGTGCAAATAAAAAAAAATAAAAACAACAAACTTGACGAACGCGAAAACGAAATAGAAAATAGAAAAAGCTTGCGGACAGAGTAAAAAAAAAAAGGCGCACACAACACAAATACTCGTACTCTCTCAACTTGGATAGTCAAAAAGGCTTATAAAGTCCTTGCGAAGCATTATAATAAGTTAAGAAGAGGTGAGTGCATTCAGCGCATTCAATGCATTCAACACTCACACTCTGTTTTAGTTGCACCCTCTCTCTCTCACTCTTTCTAATTGTATGATGTGCATGTCTAGGATACATGAACTGAAGAAGGAGTATAAGTTAAAGAACTAGAGTGCGGCGGGACTATATTCCTAAGGATGGATATGAGTGAGGGTGTACAGAGAACACTACCGAAATATTAACACAAAAAAAAGCTCATAGTGAGTTGAATCACTTGTTCGCACCTCATCTGTGCCCGTTCATTTGTTTTCTTTCTTTTTTTCTCAGAATTCAATTTGTAATCGCTCTGATAGGTTTTTGAGTTCTAGTATTAAGATGAGTGTGTCTTAAGTATTAGATTTTGTTCTAAGAAAGGTGCGGCCCATTGTTATCGGTCCAACAAAAGAGTGCAATGGAAAATTTAGAAAACAATTAAACATAATTTTTTGAAACAATAGCAAATGCATTTGATGCGAATTGTTTTGATCGTTCAGTGTTTTAGATGGCATGCCTCAAGGAAGACGTTTAGGGCTTATACTCTAAGTATTTCACTTTATTTTTCACACAATACAGTCTATCATAACAAAAGTCCCATTGGCTTTGAATAATGATTTAGTTGAAAGTATTTGACTTCATCCATTTGAAAGGTTGAAAGAGCTTCTGAGGACCTTTCTATCAAAGAAAAATAACTACGGGACCTTTGTTTGATCGGGCAGACTTTGACATCCGCCTCCTTCTGTTGGAGGCATGAAGCTTTCGCCCCTTTATTTTCTTGTGGATTAGTTTAATAGATTATGTGAGAATAATGTCTTCAGTAGAAATGTGAGTCCCATTACTAAATGTTACCAAGGAGGTAATTTTTAAATTCTGAATACAACAATGACTCTTTAAATATGTCGCTAAAACCATAAGGCAGGAAACAGTCCATCACTGACCTCCTTTATCTCCGTCCCACAGACAGAACAGCAGACACCAATACGATTCCGATGGTTGGCTAAATGAGGAGGTGCTAAGTCGCTGTTACTTCAAGTACCTAGCGACCTCCGATTCAAATTAAAGCGGTTCTGCATGCAGTAGGTGTATACAGAACGACATATTTCCAACCCATACTTGTACTAGGAAGCATGACAATGAAGGGGCGACGAAGAACTTCTTAAATAACTATGACGGAGAAGAGAGAACATGTCTGGCTGCCGATAAAGGAAAGAATAGCCTCATTTTCGAAAATATTTTGCGCATGATAATAACCGCTTTGTCCCAGCTCATAGAACTTCGATTCTTTAAACCAAGGCTAAAATCGAAAAAGATGTCAATTGACTGAAAAAGATATATATCTGTACAGCTGTCAAGAAACCAATAGAACACGGAAAAAATATCAAAAAGCCGAGTACGTTGGGCCACAAGAAGTCAGCCGAACATTTTGGTAGAGATTGCTAGGAAGGTTTAGAAACTGTGAGCATAGTTTTCTTACGAAAAGCACTACTAATAATTCACCAAATTTGCACAAGGTGGCCGATATAAACAAGTAGATGTAGATCAGTTTGACCAAACCATGGAAGGCAATATATGGTTTTGCACAAAACTCATTTATGGATAGGGCGCTTGTTATTCAATAGCTCTACTTCTACTAAGGACTATTCAAAGCAGACTGAACTTGAGAGTGTACCGTATACAGTGGTCATTGGGTGACCATGGAATTGACTGGCAGGATGGTGTCAATGAAGTCATACTGAAGATAGAAGCTGCTGATCTGATTATTACATATACTCGTACATATGCTATCAAACTATGGAATAAGCTGCCAAATAGTGCGAAGTCCTTTCTTTATCTTTCTCTCTTATTTTAATATGGAGAGTGCTTTTATCAACTCAGTACTAACTTCAGACATATATCTGTCAAAACCAATTGTCAGATTGCAAACTGTCATGCTTGATTCACAATGCCGCGAGAGAGCGATGCGAAAAACGCTGTCATCCGATCCCGCTACAAAATCGTTCAATCAATTCACAATTGATAGATATTCGTTGGCGATTTTTTTTGACAGCGGGTGTCTGTTGTATTGTAAATGTTGCGAGTTAAAGTGTATGAAACTACTAAAAAAGAAGGAAAAACGTTTTGAAGAAAACAAAAACGTCAACAGAAGAAGGTGGTGGATTCGATAAAGTTACAAACTGTGAGTTTGATTTGTTTGGTTTGGAAAAAGTTTTTTTTTCACAAAACTCAAACAACCGCTCTCTCCAAGTGTCAAAATTCAAATTCACGTTGTTACGCCGGGAGAGTTTTTCAATTTTTCGAAATCACAGCTTTGCGTGGCGACGAGTGTCGCGCCATTGTGTTTTACTTTTACTTCATATATTTCCTTTGTTTGGAAATTATTTGACAGCTCGCGCTACACTCTTTATCGCTCTCGCCTCGCTCTCTCGCCGCATTGTGAATCGGGCATCAGTGTCATTTTGATTCAGTAGTTTCTGCAATTTTATCGTTATAACATATACGCTTAGACGATGCTACCAAATTTGAGGAATTCGGTTACAAGATTATGATTCTGTACGCCAAAGTTATAGAGCGTTTTCACACAGCATTTTCCTTGAAAGAGCAAGTGGCACCAAGACGCATCAGTTCAGGAGGGTGCTGAAGAAGATCCAAATTTATCAGTTTGACGTCGTTAACTACAGCTTGGTCTTTGTCTGTCCACTTTGTGGAAAAATTAACTCAAAGATCTTGGTTTGAAGGCTTACAAGATCCAGCTCTTACAAGAATTGAAGCTATGGTTTGCCTCAAAATTTAAATTTCGGTGAATGGGCCCAACATTAACTGGCATTGGATCCGCTGTTTCATTGAAAAATTGTGTTCAGCTCATTGCAAAATTGTAGCGTTGGAACGAAGATAATCCACATGAGATTATTGAAACGCCGTTACATTCCGAAAAATCCCCAGTTTGGTGTGGTCTGTGAGCTGGTGGTCATAGGACCAAAATCTTTCAAAAATAAAGGTCATCAACGTATTAAGTCAAGATTATTCGCTATATAAAGGACTTTTTTTGTCCCCTGACTGAATGGCATAAATTTGGAAAAGATGTGGTTCCAGCAGGATGGCGCTCCATACATACCATGCCATAGCAAACGAAACAATCAACTTATAAGGACATACGGCCACAAATGCTTGAACAAGTGGTAGAAAACGTTGTCTCATATGGCATTCGACAGATCCAGTCGTGGTGTTGCACATGCCCGAAGTTATATTCAAATTTAATTGGAAAATGTATTCCCTCTACTACTTAATGAAACTTCATGTGTTTTGTTCAAAATCAAAGTTAGAACTGGTTTTAAAAAGAAAAGAAAACACCTTTGACATACTCTGATAATGGCATCTCGAGACGAAGATTACACTTGCCAATCCATATTTGTTTGACCTTAGAAATAAAATGGTTAATAAGTCCTTATCAGGAAACAGGCTTAGCAGGAAGACATACGTAAAGCCCATTAGCCGCATAACATAGCTAAGACATGCACATCCAATCGACACAAACACCCAAAGATCAAATCAGTAAAAAGACCTTAGGTGACTCGCAAGAGTAAAGTGGGGCCCTAACCCACTTGGATTGCGCAGTTGGAGAGATTAAATGATTGAGGCGCGTGTTCACTACACCTCAGTAACTTACCCCAAGAGCTTGCAGGTATGTACTGCGCTAAATTTCTTGGCGGTTTCGAATCCCAAATTTTTGTCTGAAGCGACATGTATAAAGGGTTTTATGTGAAGTTATGGTTAAGTAAACTATTCCATGCGAAGCCTTTCACTAACTGTAAATACTGTATCATTTACTAGCATCAAAAACATCATTTTGGGAAATATTAGTTTTCCAAGTGTGTTCATCAATTTCAAATTCTTATCCTATGCCGTTCACGTCTTCTATCTTGTGGTCTAAAGCCTCCGCCCAGGGATCAATTAAAATGCAGTCTTCGAAACTGTAAAGGCTGAAAGGTGCTTCAGTTGTAAAGTTTTCTGATCTCCATCAGACCCTAGTCTGACTTTCTGAACAAGGATATATGCATGTACGAGTACATACTACTACCTTGATCAGAGAGTTCCCGGAATAACCACCGTGGTTCCAAATTCAGTTATGTTTTTTTTTTGTTAAGTTGGTACATCTGTTATTGATATTCTCTCTAAATCTTAGCGTCATAGCTTGAGGTTTGCAAAAGTTACGTAGCCAAGAGTACATCTATCTCTGTGTGTGTTGGCGATTTTGGATCAAGGTAGTATGTTAATGAGCATACTATACGTGCAAACGTATGCATGAATGAACCGAGTGCCAAATCTTCCTAGATAACAATTTTCTGACAGTTTTATCTGCTAAGACTGCGGGTCGTGGCGGCAGCTTTAATTCCCTATCATTCCATTTTACCGAATCCACCGAATTCAGTAGCCGAACTCACTGAATTTTGGAATCCCAGGCACAAAACACTTAGCACTTGTTCCGACACCGGCTCTAGAGTGACTCACAGACAACATTTGTTATGAAAGCAAGACAGCAAAAGATATAAGTAAGAGATAAGTGCAGATATGTACAGTAGAAAGCACAAATGGGGGTTCCCATGCCAGACCACAGGTACAACAAAATAAAATGGGATGCGGGAACCATGTCGATGACGATAAATACGCAAAACACCAACTTCACATTTTTGGAGGAGGCGCTTTCTCTAACGAATTAATTCAGATAAAGACAGCACTCAACAGGAAGGAATTCTTGCCGGTTGTATGAAGGAGCAAGCGCTCAGAAAAATACATCACTGCTGTCTTTTATCACCTCCATCGAGAATCAGTTGGACTGAACGAATCGGTTTAAGAAATTGACAACATTGTGAACAGAAGTATCCCATCCTATGCGACCTCACGTCACCCCTATGAAAAGGTACGTTTGAATCGAAAATTCAAGACCATCAGCCCGTTTAAAGGTTACGCTCTGCACCGCCGTCTAGTGCGAACTGGTGTGTTGGATGAGTCCCGCATGAACCTCGATTAAGTATTGAAATAAATTGAAAATCGAGGATTTCTACGAGACCCAGGTCTTCAAATTGGTATTGGCCAAGTTTATCCTCGACGCACGGTATTGATCCGTGAAAGACATATCTGTGTTTTGGCAAGTGAGTGGTCAGCATTCCATAGTTTATTGTGCATCTAAACTCATAGAAACACATTGATTTCTCACTGGAATCGCCTTGAAGAAAAACCATAGAGGAATGATGTATTCACCGCATTCTAGGTATCCGCTGAAGATTTCTAGACAGTTTGTCTTGGCTACGTGCGGGCTTTTCCTAGCACGACTGACTCCAGAGTCAAGACTCATTTATGAACTTCCCTCCCCTTGGTATACATATCATGGGCTTAACTCTCAAAGAATCTTCCGTTTAAAGAGAAAAGATCTTTGATACAACACAAATTGGTTCTCTGATGACCTTTCGAACAAATTGACAATGACATCAGAATTCCTGTTGCAAAATACGAAACCGACTTCCCTGTGCCCAGGAATAGTTTCAGCCAGCAACTAATCCAGGAAAGGAGTGATGTTGGAATTTTAACTTGCTGGGCAAGGCTCAGTAGAGAGGAGCTGATCCTACACTTGGTCTACCTATGAAATCAGTTACGGATTCTATTGAATGCTAGGTTTCCTTGAGAAAAAAAAGCAGATGTGCATGGTTCTATCGGTTGGCAGTAGACTTAACGAATGCTTTCCGACGTCTGTTAGCCTAAAAGTGTGATATGCATGACTAACATAGCGACCTTTGTGGAGAAGATATGACGACAGCACGCAGCACTATCTCTCTGAGTGTCAGGTCTACAGTCTACAGCAGATAATTGGCGCTGACGTTGGGGTCATCTTACTGAACTTGTCTCTTCACTAGTTTTTCTTCGAAACGATACCAGTTAAAGGAACATACAAATAGTGCAACTGAATAGATCTGAATGCTCTGTCCCGAAAGCAAACAAAATTTTAACCAAACTGGGTGCGACGTTCTTCTAATTTTCTCCATTGATCAGAATCGACTGCTTTCTTGAGATTCTTTTCAATAAAATTTAATCTTTTAAGCAAACAATGTGCAGTTTAATCGTGGAAGCTAGCATCACGTTGTGATTTGAATGCCGTTTTTGGTTTAACTAAATTTTCACAAATTCCTCTATACCTACTCGTATTGCATCGTTTGCCCTCCAACATACATACGAGTACTAAAACCGACGCCTTCAATGAAATCCTTCTGAAAAGAAATACCTCCCGCGTTTTTGTATTTATTTCTCATTTTTTTACCGCTATATGGATGCGGACCAAATGAAAGAACCACCAAAAGGATCCATGCAGATAGGGAAAGTGAATTTCAAGAGTACAAGGGCGGCGCTGATCTGCGGAGAAAAACGAGCAAGTGCTGAAGTCGATTATGGCGTTTTGTTTTCCAGTTTCGTGTAACTGATGAAGAGGCCAAAAACAAACTAAAGCCGAAAACGCAAAAACGAACAAATGAAAGGAAAAAAACTTAAAATTGAGAGCATTTTAGGAAATTTTTGTATTCTCCCCACTTGAGGTTTATGGAGTGCTTGCCTACGAATTTAGCGATTCATGGTTAGATTAGCTCCTTCCTTTGGCCAGCGCACACAACTCTTTTACTTTGAAGTGGAATTTTTTAACAGTTTGGCCTTCTTTTGATCTCGAAATCAAAGGCAAACTGACTGCCCCTACAAACCCAGTCTACCCAATGGGAAAGGCAAACTGTGTCAGTACATCTTTGAGCATAAACATTTGTATGTGTATATATGTAGGTTCGCTAGAAATTAAAAGAAAGGAATTCAGGGATTATCCATACCTACGGACAAATAGGCAAGTAAAACAAAACAAAAGAACATTTGACAAGTCCAAAACGTCCATCATTAACATACAAATTATGAACAGCAGCATCAGCTAGCAGTCTTAATGTCAAAACTAAAATTATACACACAAGTTTGCTTAAGGACACGCGACATCTTTTGTGCGTCATCACCTCCAGCAGTCGCCTTTGACAAATATGAATTCCATCTATAAGATGTACTTAAACAATGAACGAATAATTGTATGCAGAATGGACTGTGAACAATTGATGCCACCTTACGGAAGGACGAAGCACCCCGTTCCTTGTTCCATCACAAACATCATTCACACCATCACACCATCATCAGAGACCACACCAGAGTGAGAAGCAAACCAGGGAAGCAGTGCGGAACGCTTGCAGTGTATATGACGCGTGTAATTGGAGGACAATGGCATGTCAGATTTAATCATAACAGGCAGTGACAGCTTGCAGCCAATAAATTCCCTTCTTCCTTCCGTCAATTATATTGCCGTTGCTGTTGTCGTAGATATTGTTGGTTACGGTGATGATGATGGTGTGGATATTATTGTACGCCCTATTAAATGTGGCAAACATCCTTGCGTCCTCACATGAGCCATGAGCATTTCTTCCCTTTGGTATTCGCAACGATTATTTTGGAATTGACTGAATGAAATTTGATAGAGAGAACTAAATTTGACACCCCCTTCGTCTTTACAATAGCTGAGAATAAAGTGCGTATGTGTACGCATTGTGTGGCATGTACTCAGCTGGGGGTGGTTTATTTACTTACAAACGAACAATTGACATTCAAAAGAGGGCTAAACAGTCATCAACAAAACCTATAATTACAAACTCTAAGTGGTACGCCAAACCACACTTTATTTTTCGTTGATCGGATAGATACAGTAACTTTGGGATTCGAAATGAATGATTGAATATCGAATGGGCTTTAAGGAATTTAAATTCTCCCCAAAAGTCGACGATACATATAGGGCTGGAGGATCACAAGAATAGCGGTGATAGATACATTGGCAAGCTGTGTCTGGATCCCGTATTTACACCAGCAATGTTCACAAGCAAACAGGTCAAGATCATAAGCAGACGACAATATGAAATGTTACGATTGACTTTTGAATCACCCATAAAGATTAAGCTAACTCCTTCCCTTTTCTTCTGGAGAGAACTCTTGGGTTCGAGGCAAGTCGACTTCGTATTTTTGCAGCAATAAAAGTTCTGAATTCATTGCGTCAGATGGAATGTCACAAAGACCGACGGCAAAAGACGAAGGGTTACCGCCGTGATAAAAATATCAGGGAGTGGAAACTCATCAGTGAGTTTAGAGCAGAACCTAAAAGATTGCTTGAAAAGGCCCTAACACAGCCAATTCAAGGCCTGCCCATAGTCTAGAATTGATCTTATCAAAGCCGTTTATATGCAGAAGACCTTTGCGGCAAAATACCCTATGCTTTGCCATAGGCTCGCTTCTATTCCTATAGACCCTTTGAAGCCACATGTTCGTTTTAATGGAATTTGCTTTCTGGAATGACACCTAAATTACGTTGAGAAATAGATTGGAACAACTTTTAAGCACATACTCGTACATACTCGTTTGTATAGGAAGGACCAGTCTAGTGTCTACGTCCGACTGTGTTTTAGACGCTAGGTATGATTCAAGCTACTTACCTCATATGCATATGCGAGACATTGGAACTATAACTATAAGCGTTAAGCACTGAGTCGAGCGACATCCAGCATAATAGAGGAGACAAGGAACGTTTCGCAAGCAACTCCTGTTGATCCTTGGAACCTCATATTAGCATTTGCAATAAGAGCTCTATTCACTAAATGTTCTCGTATCCACGAAACTTTAATCGTAAGAGGCTGTCACAGCAAACCTTTTTTACTGAGACTGCTCTCAAAGTCTTTGCATCACCAGCATCTAATGCAGATGACCCTTAGAGATGCTGCCGGAAGTCTGTCAAAAACATTAGAAATTCTGCCTCATCCTCCATCCCAACGCTCATTTACAATGACACTCCAGCTATCAGCTCTTTGGAAAAAGCCAATCTGTTTGCTGTACACTTTGCAGACAGCCCAACGCTTCTAGATTGTGCTTTGTCCCCGCCTACACTTGAGTGCGTCGAATCTTCAATGGAACAAATCCACTTTCGCACTCGTGTAGTAGCAAGAGTGTTAAAGATCTTAACGCCCACAAATCCGCTGGTCCAGATGATATATCTCCCCTTCTTCTGAAGAGGTGTTCTTTGACGCTGGCAAAACCACTGCGTTTGCTTTTCCATTAATCCTACTCTTGAGGACTCTTTCCGAGCAGACGGAAAACAGCATTTCTCCAGCCCGTCCCTAAAAAAGGCGAATCTTCTCTCTCCTCCTACAGATCCATTGCACTTACGTTCCTTCTTTCGAAGGTCATGGAAACGCTGATAAATCGTCAGCTCATGAAATATCACAAAACAAGAAAACTTCTTAATGACCGGCAGTATGGTTTTCGTAGCAAAAGGTCCACTGGTGAGTTGATGGTCTTGATGTCTCAACGAAAAGTGGAACCAAAGTTTACATCAATCTGGCGAAAGCAAGATAGTTTGGCATCAGGCTCTTTTCTCGAAAATGCGTGCTTTTGGGATCGACGACTCTCTTCTTCAATGGATTAGAACGTTCAATTCAAGTTGTTTTGGATGGTTTCAAGTCTGGTATTCACAAAATAAATGCTGGTGTGCCCCAGGGCTCCGTTCTATCTCCGACACTTTTTTTTAATTTTCATCAATAATCTCTTGTCTGCTACTTCTAATCCAATTTACTCCTTTGCTGACGACAGTACTCTCTGCTTTTCATATTCGTTTCCGGACTCACGTCGGCTGTAGAATGGGAACGACAGCCTATGTTAAACTCATTTAATTCCGATATAAACAGCATAAACAAATGGGAAACTACCAACAGCTGTCTGCTATCGCTTAAGCGAAGTTCAAATACCTAGCCGTTATCCATGAATGGCACTTGCATCGTCGAAACCGGAAAACTTTCCATTCTCGGAATGTGTGTCAATGACAACTTACATTGGAATGACCACATATTCGAAGTCGCTAAATATGCTGGAAAATGTCTAGGTTTCCTTAAGCGATGTAAGAAATATTTCACCCCCTCTGATCTGGCTTCAATATATAAGGCTTTCATCCGCCCAAAATTGGAGTACGATGCTCACATCTGGTCAGGTACTCCTAAGACTTCTTTGCACCTACTAGATAGGATTCAAAACCGTGCGATAAAACTAATAGGTGATGCTTATATTACACAGTCGATTGACCCCCTCGACCACCGACGTAATGTCTCCTGCCTCACCCTGTTCTATCGCTATTTCCACCACCAGTGCTGCTCTGAAATTGCTAGTAGCATTCCGCCCCTTTAAACCTCCAACCGTAACACCCGTCTCGTTATGAATGCCCATCAGTACACCGTGAGCCCAAGCCCACTTTCGGGCGCACCCTGAAATATTGTGATTCTTTCCTAAACCGAACAACTCGCCCATGGAATGCCCTGCCGAGCTCTTTATTTCCTAGCCATCACAATCTTCAAACATTTAAAACCAAAGTACATCGGTTCCTCTCTTTTCTCCCTCCATAAATTTCCCTCGCCCTTCTGCGCGCGCAAATTGTAAAAAAAAAACTTTTGGTGTGCTAGTTTCACAAGGCATATCGTGCGAACAGCAACCAGCAGGGACGACTTCTGGAACGCCGTACAGACGCAGTCAATGCTGACAATTCAAAATCACATCTCGGTTTCAGACAGGTTGCACAGTCAAATCGATGGCAATATACCAATATGGCAATATACCAATATGGCAATATACCAATATGGCAATATATAATATACCGGTCCTAAAGAAAGTCTCCTGGACTGCGCCAACTACAGAAGCAAGCCGCCGAGGTAATTGCCCGGCCATAGAAAAAAGATGAACGTTACGAAACAAAAACAAGCCTCCGATACGGAACTAAATACATTCACTGAGCGTTGGTGGAACTTTTCAACGAAAACTATACCGGCTGTACATCTAAAGCATATTGTCAGAAGTTTGCACCTTCAAATGACCAGTACTGCAACCAAAACGATTTTTTAATGGGCATTGTCCCAATAGAGTAGAGGGCCTTAAAAAAGGTGGCGTGAACACTTTGGTTGAGGTTCGAGTCCGGCCAAAACACCCGGTGAATTTACTTTCTCTAAGAGTGTTAGCTATGGCTTTAAACAAAAAATGATTTCTCTGTATAACCCACTAGAGAGCTTGTAATCGTAATCGTAAAAAAGGGCAATAACGTTCGGATCTAAAGCTAGAAGAATTGGCCCTTGAGTCAGTCTCGAACAGCCGACAAGTAGGTATTGAAAGACTATGCGACGGTTCAAAAGGCAGAGTACAAAACTGTAATATTCACTAAGGTGAATGTTATAGAGAACAAAGGTAGACTACGACAAGACCACATCCGCAAAATGAACGTTACTACGCTAAGGGTTCCCCAATTCAATATAATCAAGAGACTTACTTTTTGATAACGCCAAATTCAAGTGATTCGATCATCAGTGGCATCGATGCCAACATGATGCTCTACAGAACGTCGAAAGAGCCTTGTTCCTATACGAACCTATGAGAAAGGAGACATTGGCTCTTCAGAAGACTACCCCAACTTCTCTGAAAGGTAGAACATTGCACTCAACTTTGACCTTAAAAACCAACGTTTCTATCCAGCCTACCGAAACGAAGTACCGCCATCAATATCTAAGCTGAAGCATAACAAGGCTGCAGGACTCTGCAAGCATACCAAATTATTTTCAGAATTTTAGCTAAAGAAAGTATGCATGACGAATGGACCCTAGCAGCATTCGCGCGATTCTTAAGAAACAAGACCCTGTAAGCTGCGATGAGCTATACAGTGCTACGTCTTATGTTGTCATCCTTGCCAAACTCAGCAGACAACGCCAAATGAATATGAAAAGCGGTCACTAAGGCCTTTGATGTCAAAGAAATGATTTAGACAAGGTGATGCGGTCCTTGTGACTTCTATAACAGTAGCTGAGAAACTTGCAAACCAACATCAGAGACACAAGGGCCTATGCAACTTCTTGTTAATGCTGATGACACTAATATGATTGGGAGAACGCAGCTATCTATCACTGTTGTACTTTGACCGTAGAAGGCCACCAAGTAAAAAGGTCTTGTCAAGAAAAACTAGGCAGACGCAGAAGCATGGATGTCAGCGGCAGTCGCAACATCTTTCACCGAGCTTAGTGTTCCCCAGCGATATCACGCTAAGACAGTCTTTTAAATTGACGTGGGAGAACTTCACAGCGTTCAAAATGTAGACAAATTTTACTTTTTTCTTTAAAGGCGATAAATAAGCGTTCAAAAAAGGCCTTGAAAATTTCGTATTAGCCAAGGACGAAGAACATCCATGTTTTGTTGGATTTATGCCATCGACTCCTGGTCCATTATCCATGTTTTACCATTTTAAAGCATTCTATAGTCTACTCTAGCCCCATGTTTTATAATTAAAATTGTGGTCCTTCGAGTCGGATAAACCTAAAGTACAACTGAAGTGTGTATTAGTTTTCTCTTTGTAGCACCTCAGCTTTCTTTTAACAAGAAAAAGTTTAACATTATTAGGCTACAGTTAAAGATCGTT
Organism: Volucella inflata; assembly: GCA_928272305.1. Classification (NCBI taxonomy): domain Eukaryota; kingdom Metazoa; phylum Arthropoda; class Insecta; order Diptera; family Syrphidae; genus Volucella; species Volucella inflata. The sequence continues at coordinate 158,713,845 of OV743716.1, forward strand.
TCCCATAAAGAGAACTAAGTGGAAATATTTGTAGGCACCGTCTGAAATGATACTAATGAAGCCAATTTCCTCCATTTAACCAAAGTCGCTTACAACGCGCTGAATAGGGTGCAATACTAAAGAATTTCTTTAAAAAAAAAAATAAATAAATTATAAAATAAAATCATCACTGAAAGGCAACACAACTGCTCGCCCCAAAGCCTCAACAGGATGCATACAAAAAAAAAAAAAAAAAAAAAAAAAAACATCCGTGGAACAGTAAGTACAGTTGCGCTATTCGTCGTGGGTGTTAAATAAAAAGCAAAAATTAATTTGTTAATTAAAAACATTTCTCTTTTTGTGTTTTTTTTTTCTGTTTGTATCGTTACCCATTGACGGCTGGTACGGCTTTCAGCGGTAGTTACAGAATCACACAGAATCATAGAATCATCATGGAATCACAGAATCAAGGCAACCAACTCCGCCACATCCCTTTCAGAGGCCAAACAAAGCACGGATGTAAATCAGAAAAAAAAAGGAGTAAAAACCAAACATTTCGACCTCGACGAACCTCGTGCAAAACAGCAAGAACTTTCTTTCAATAGGAAAAATTGAAAAATTGAAAAAAAAGCTAAAAATATAATTTAGTATATCCTTTTCGCATTTCAATTTAATTTGTATTGCTATTCATCACTTAAATAGGAAAGAAGGCACGCCATACCGCCCCTGTAGCGTCATGGCGCTCGAGCTTATTAGTACAGAATGGGCGCGGCAATAAAGATGGCACATTTGTGCGCCCCGCTGATTTTAATATTGACGGTAAGGATACAAATTTGTGAGGGAGGCACAGCGAAAAGGTGAAATCCTATAGAGGAAAAATGTACGCGAAAAACCGCGATGCGTCTTTATTTTGAAGCCACTCAAGCATGATGAGCTTTTGAGGAGGACGACCACAACGACCGAGGACCGACACGATGGTGGCTGATGACGATGACGACGACTATGATGCTTACTCCATTTCAATTGCGATTACGATGAAGATGACGTAGTATGCCCGACGACGACGACGATGAGGTCGTCATTTTCAGTTGCAATTCCATTTACGTGAATGAGTCCTGTGTCCTTTAATTGGTGTGCATTAAACAAACATTTTCCTTTTTCCGTTGCTTGGTGCAAACTCTCCTTTATTTTTTAATGATATTGTTGAATACCCCCTTGGGACAGTATTGTGAAGAAGGAGAGCAGAAATGTCCTTTACCCCATTTTGATTTAATTAATCATAACATGAATTGGGCTTATTTTCTACCGACCAGAAGGAGTTTCAAGTGAAAACGACATAAAGAAGACAACAGCGCCAAGAAGAAGACGAAGAATATTTAACGAATTCACTTTCAATGGCCTGGAAAGTTCCTGACAGAAAGGAGCCATCAAAGTGAAAGGATAATCAAATATTAGAGAAAAATAAAGGAGACTCCGTGGTTTGGCGGAATGAACAACGTTTTTGTTAAAGAAGCTTATAAGATCGTGGAATCTGTAGTATTGGACCACTTTAAGTATCAGATTCATAAAAATAAAACTGGCGCTACTCAGGGTTCAGTGCTGTCTCCTATAGTTTTATCAAGTACTATTGCCTCTTAGTGAATTGTCAAACTATAACAATATTCTATTAGAATTTATTGAACCTCAGAAGGACGGTTCTGCGTGACTGAATCGACGATGGCGTGACTTGTCAACATGTCATTTCGACGTATTTGGATATAAAGCCAAAAAGACTTTCCTGCCCTTAATAGAGCATCTGTAAGGAATCACTAGAGTCACTGTCAATCATTTTTATGTCAAGCTCGGTTCAAGCCCTAGCCCTTATTTGATTGGTTTTAAATCGCCACCTTACAGACACATTGATGACGAATGCAGCCAAGAACATGAAGCCAAACAAGAAGCATATTAAACTACACTGCACCGAAGGACGAGAACTGCTACGAGTAAAAGATAAGGCGAAAGCTTGGACTTTCCGAAAAAGAAAGAGCACAAGAAGCACAATCGGAGAAAAAAGCCAAATATACAAACGAAAGATGAACATAGACAATTAATAATAAAATCGAAGTCATTGTTAAGAATATACGAGTATAAGTGCTGTATAACGGCGATGATGGTCAAAATACCGATGGCGGGCAGAATGAAAGTGCTACAACTTAACCTAAATTACTGCGAAGCGGCACAGGACCTTATGACACAAGCTGTTAGAGAGCTGAAGATTGACGTGGCCATAGTAAGCGAGCAGTATAGGACCCTCGACGATAGAGCTGCGGAGACTACGCATTTGAAGAAAGAATGATGACACCTGGAATAGGGCTCGTCCGGACGAAGGGCAATGGGGTATATATATACAGTTGTTACGCATCTCCAAATGGAACCCTGAAAGAATTCCAGAGAATGCTATATAGGCTCGTTGATGATGCTAGAGGTCGTGCTCCATCAATCATAGCTGGTGACTTCAACGCATGGGCCACTGATTGGGGCAGCGAGGAGAGGAGAGGTTCTGCTAGAAGCAGTATCGTCACTTGACGCAGTACTGCTTAGTACGGGCAACGAGCACACATTCACCAGAAACGGCGTAGACTCTAGAGTTGATGTAACTTTTGTAACAAGTTCCCTAGTGAGAGGATCAAGATGAAAAGTCAGTAAGGACTGCACCCACAGTCACCACTAGGCCATCCTATTTGAAGTGCAAGCAAGGAGAGCAACCCAGAAGCGCCTTCCAAAGAAGGCACAACGAATGGGGTGGAAAACAAGCACGCTGGACGAAAACACCTTTTTCCTGATTTTTGGAGAATCCACAATAAACCCACGAGGAGCAAACACGAAGGCGGCGGAATTTACTAAAACAGTATCTAGGGCTTGCGACGCATCTATGGTACGGAAAACGCAGCAAGTGCCATAGAGCTATGCCAGCAATCCAGAGGTTAGCCCCCCACCAGCATTTACATGTGCGATACAAAGATAAGGCATAGGGACCTTAAATTAGGCATGCGGAGAAGCAAAAACAACAGCTTTAGAGAACTCTGCGAGGAAGCCTACAGGACGGTCATGGCAATTACGCAAGCGGAACTTCTGGATGTATGCAAACGATTTAGCAATAATAAATCGCCTGGATTGGACGCATACTAAATAAAGTCCTTAAGCTAGCTGTCAAAATAAATACAGAAGCATTCGTTGAAATGTATAACAAATGTTTAACAGAAGGGGTTCTTCCAGACCAATGGAAAAAGCAACGTCTTGTGCTGCTGACCAAAGGGAATAAACCACCAGATGAGCCCTCGTCATACGGTCCCATATGCTTACTAGACACGATGGGTAAAATACTGGAGCGAATTATATGCAACCGATTGGAGGTGTCAATTGATGAAGCCGGAGGTCTCTCAAACCAGCAGTATGGATTTGGAGAGGCTCGCTCTACAGTAGATGCTATTCAGAAGATAACTACGACCCTAGATTCAGCCATTCAGGGCAGAAGATGGAGAGGAGGTACCAACAAATACGGCGCCGTATTAACGTTGGACGTCAAAAATGCGTTCAACTCTGCAACTTGGGGGCTTATTGTACACTCTATGCTAAGTTACTTCGACAATCGGTTCCTACTCTACGATACCGACGATGGAGTAAGGCAGTACCACATAACTGGCGGAGTTCCACAAGGATCGGTACTAGGACCTCTCTTATGGAACATTATGTACGACAGGCTTCTAAGACTTGGAATCCCGATTGAGGCTAAAATCAAAGGCTTTGCAGATGATATTGCAATCGTTGTGGCGGCGAAACACCTGGAGGAGATAGATGACATTGGCAATGAATGTATTCGAAAAGTTAAACAGTGGATGGCAACAGTTGGGTTAGAGCTGGCAGAACTAAACTACAAAGGACCTACGATGCCAAAATTCGGGAACCCGGAGTTTCAGTGAATGATATCAAGCTGGGAGAAAAGCAGCGCAGCACAAGTGCGTGGCAAGAGAGATGGAATCAGTCTACAAAGGGGAGATGGAACTACCGACTTATACCCGATATTCGTAAATGAGTAGAACGTAACTACGAAGAAGTAGATTTTGACTTAAGTCAGCTCCTAACTGGACATGACTGCTTTCTATCATATCTATACAGGTTTGGTCTGAAGGAATCTCCCTTCCGCTTAAACTGCGGAGCGGCTAGGGAAGATGCACAGCATATATTTTTTCAGTGTCCACACTTCAGAACAGAGCGCAGAGAATTAGAGGAGAAAATTGGAGAGATACCAAATGCTAACATCAAGTATAACATGGGATGCGGTGAAACAGGATGCGGTGCAAAAGGCTGCGGCAAAAATAATGAAGGTACTTCGACGCACGGTTGGAAAGAGTCAGAGAGAGCATTAATGAAAATCAAACCCAGACGGCATCTCTAATACAATAAAGAACAGTAAATACTGTACACAATGTCGAACCTGCAAACGGAGAAAGAAGGGCATAAAGTGCTTACCAGCCCCGCGAAGTAGCAGGGTGTGGGTTAGTACGTAGGCTCATCCCCGAAATCGAGTACTTAGGGTTTGCGAATCGTGCATGCTGATAGCCCGGGCTATTAGTATCTTTCGAAGATTATCACATCCTTGGACGCAACCAAAAAATAACAAAAGGGGGTTGTACACCTTAGATCAAATATTCGCAGAACGGCGGATTTTGGAACAAATCCGGGACAGATCGACACTCACCATTTATTTATCGACTTCAAAGCCCCATAAGTTAGAGCGCATAGAGACGAGCTAGTACATCGCCATGTCTAGTTTAGTAGTTTAGAATCCCTGTCAAAAGTATCTAGTTGTGAAGAATGGTTATGGAATTGTCTCTCTGCTTCATAAACACTGGCAATGAATTAACCAATGACTTCACTGTAGAGATCAGTTTCAATAAGTCGACGCGCACAAATTAAGGTCAAAATTACTCTTCCCAATAGTTGTCTCTTTGGGATCAGGAGGCAATTTGCTCTCACTCGCGAGAAAAAACTGGCTTGAACCTCGTGGAAAGTGAAAAAAGAGATCGATGAATTGGTAGGAAATTGAGGAAAGTTAACCATGAACTCTGCGGGCAGGGACATAGATTTAGTCAATTCTAAACATCTTTCCCACTTACAAAGAACCCGTTCAGATTTTAAAAACTATTACAGTTCCTAACAAACTGAATTCTGTATCCTCCAGTCCAAAATGCCTGTACATTTACTACCAAAACGTAGGAGGTCTGCGCTCTAAAATCTCCGCCGCATATCTCAATTCTCAAAAGCTTCCCTATGACCTAATTGTTCTTACTGAAACAATCATGAGCTGTTTCCCCCTTACTTTAACGTTTTTCGAAAAAATGGATTTGAAAGAGCTGATAATTCCTATGGCCGAGGGGTTTTACTAGCAATCAGAAACTGTTTTCATACAACTCCTGTTGACATTCCTCATACCGACAATTTTGAGTTAGTTTGTGCCAGCATTACACTCCCCAAACGCTGCCTTTACATACTTTGTTGTTACATTCACCCATCTCAACCAATTGAGTCTTATCGACCTGTAGTTTATGCAGTGGATTTTTTGACCGATGAAGCACAACCTGAAGATAGTATTATTGTGGTAGACGATTTCAACCTCCCTCACCTGAAGTGGGCGCCTTCCGACGACTCGTCTCATTTTGTCTCTCTTAATTCGTCATCTGAAATAGAAATATTGATGGTGGACTGCCTAACGAACTAAAGTCTATTTCAGATAAGTAGAATAGCCAATATAATGAACAGACAACTCGACCTAGTCTTCACTTCCGATTCGGATAACTGTGTCGTTTATAGGAGTGATCATCTTCTTTCCACCCTAGACCGCCTTCATCCGCTCTTCTCATGAAAATGGCAACACATGTGTCGATTCGGAAAATTCATTTTCATTTAATTTTAGAAGAGCCGACTTAAACAAACTTAAAAGCCTTATCAGCAACATTAACTTTGACTTTATTGCTGAAACAACAAACATTGGTCTTGCCCTATCAACTTTATATTCGTTAATTTTCTCCTTCTTTGCCCAATCGGTTCCATATTCCTTCCGAAAAGACTGCATGTCCGCTCTTTCTTGGTATAACAAGGAGTTGCGCTCTCTCCGCAAAAACTGAAACAAGCTGTGGCATAAATTCTTAAGAACTCGATCTGATTCCGACTTCACTAACTATCGCTTTGTATACAATCGTTTTTTTGGACTTTATGAGTCTCTATACCTTGAGTACCTTTACCGCATGCAATTTAGCTTAATCGCGGACCCCAAACGTTTCTACCAGTTTGTTAATACCAAAAGAACGTCAGACGGTTACCCATCTACTCTCAAATTTCTTAGTAAATCTTCTGCCGACCCAAAAGCCATTGTTAATTTCTTTGCCTGTTTTTTTAACAAATCCTTTTGTAAGCAAACACCCGAACCCGATCGTAGATACTTTAGCTATATGAGAAACTGTCCAGAGACGTCATCCATTTCGTTTAGTATAACAACATCTTTGGTTTCTGAAAACAATACCAAACTTAAAGATGATTTTTCTTGCGGCCCTGATGGAATTCCCCCTATTGTAATAAAAAAGTGTCTAAGCCATCTCGGTCCTCCCCTCGCTGCCCTATTTAACTTATCTGCTTCAACAGGTGCTTTTCCTTTCCTATGGAAGGAATCTTATATCATCCCTGTTCATAAAAAAGGAAGCAAGGCCGAAGTCGATAATAACAGGCACATAGCAAAACTCTCTTCCATACCCAAACTGTTCGAAAGCATAATCTATCAATAATTGCTTCCGTACTGTAGGCCATCTATCTGCACAAACGAGCACGGTTTCATGAAAGGTAAATCAACCACCACTACCCGAACTTAGTTCGTATCTAGGACGCTTTGAGCTTCAGAAGACAGTGATGAAGTCGATTTAATTTCCACAGATTTCAGCAAGGCTTTCGATAAAATTTCCAATCAACTTACATATCATTTTCAAACTAAAAAAAATCTTGGGTTTCCCCCTCCGTTTGTGGCATGGATCAAATCCTATATAGAAGACCGAGAATACAGAGTCATCTTCAGATCCATCTTCAATCTTCAATATCAAAGCAACATCTGGTGTCCCTCAGGGTAGTCACCTTGGACCAATAATCTTTATCCTAACGATTAACGACATACATCACGTTTTAACGAATTCTGATCTTTCTATTTTCGCTGACGACATGAGAATTCCCCAAGTCATTTCAATGCCTTCTGACTCCCATTGCTTGCTTGCAAGATGACTTAAATAAGTTTTCGGTATGGTGCAAGCACAATTTTTTGGAGCTCAATATCGGCACATGCCAAGCGATAACGTATTCCCGCAAACGTCTTCCTCCGCCTCCAAGAAACTACTTTATCTGAGATGAGCCTATTCCCTCTACTACCGAAGTAAGGGCCCTAGGAATAATATGTGACAGGGAATTGAATTTCGACTCACATATTGACAGCATTATAAATAAAGCTAACTCTGCACTTGGCTTTATCAAACGCTGGTCAAACGAGTTTACAAGGTCTCTGTACATTACTTTTGTAAGGCCTCTTCTAGAATATTGAAGCCAAGTTTGGTCACCCTATAAACAAACCCACATTCAAGGAATCGAAGCAGTCCAACGCAGGTTTATCTGATTTGCAATGCGTGGTCTATCCATATGGATAACCTCCCTATGAAAATAGGTTAAAACTTATTGGCATGCATACCCTAAAAAAACGTCGTGAAGTCGCTGATGTACTTTATACGCCAGTTATTGACTGGAAACATCAACTGCCCGGGGATAACTTAAAATATTTTATTCACTCCCAATCCCCGTAACCTAAGATCCGTCCCACTTCTCCTTATCCAAACTCACCTAACAAACAACTACGCTGAAGTCTTCGACCTAAATAGCAGCAAACATGAAATAAAAAAAAACCCTGCTGAATATATCACGCCCATAACATCTCCCCCGACTAATATTCTCCCTCGCTCCATTAGGTTAAGAATGTTTTTGTTAGTTTTTAAGCCTAGGTTTAAGTTTTTGCTTGTTAATAAGTTAAATAAAGTTGTCCGGGGTAGACCCGGGCCAATAATAATATTAATAGTCAGAAAATCACAAATCTAACCTCTGAGATGGCCATGATGACTGAGTAGACGCCATAATTCCGAGTTTAATCCCGAGGCAAAGACAAGAACGACCCGCATTTAAAAGTTGCGCACGATAATCAAAGGGACCCTCAATCATCTTGGAATATGGAATGAGAGGCATCTAGTGAAAGATCGTGCAGCTCGAGATGCTTGTTAGTTGAAACCCAGGTTCAACTTGGACTGCAGCGCCATATATCTAAGTAAGCAAATTATTGCCTAATATCTTATCGTTTGCTGTAGCTAGACTACTACTACTAAAGTAGCTTTCTTTTCGTATCTATCTCTGCCTTCTATAGCTGGAATTGGTTATGACAACATCTTCGAAATGCTGTTTTCGATGGCAACCTTTTCTATTTTACTTTTTCACTTTCTACCTCACCTCTAGTTTCACAAGCGAAGAAAAAGTTCTTATTCCCCCATTCTCTTTGGGATAAACTTTTGCCAGCTTTAACATTTTAATTCCCGGAGGAGCTATAAACAAAACAATAAACAAAAACTGTCTCTAAACTCATAAAACTTGCAATTCAACATTTGAGGTTGTGCGTTGCGTGATAATTTTTCGGTTTCATATTATGTACCTTACTGTTCGTCACTAGGCATCAACTACTTGAGCACGTACAGTTGTGGCAATTACGAGTGTGCGGAGACGTAGGTATTCACCCCTGGTAGAAATCATATCCGCTGGATAGATGGGGATGACATGCTTAGTACGCTACCAACCAATCGAAGTAAAGGCATCCCTCATTCTGTTCTCGTTCAACGTGGAAACATTTGTCAGAATAATTATTCAGGTCCTTCATTTGTTTAGTACGACTGCGCCCGAAGTCAGTTGGAGAGCTCCAACTGAAAACTTCAATTCTAAGGACACAAGTTGTCGATAGAAAATTTAGAATTTATCGATTGGAGTAGTAATTACGACAATTTGACATTTCGCACATTCACCACCACCAACACTAAAGAGGGTAGAAATCGAGGCTCATCAATTGATGAGTTGTAAGAGTGCTATGTACCTTGTCATGGGAGTCCATTTGCCAATTGCTTTTAGAATCAGGGAGCAGGGAGTTGGGTTTGTGGAAAATAGTAGAAGCTAAACCTCCAATCGGAAGTTGTCAAGTGTGTCGACTGCTTTGGGTGGTAGACAATGGAATTCGTTACGAACTCAAGGGATGCTGTATACTTGTGAAGTGTCTACAGTCCATACGCCATTCTTTGTAAATGGACTGGTTTCGGATTTTGGCATGTTCTTTCGAGGAGATGAATGCAAAATGGGACTTGAAAGGTTCGATATCAGTGTCAGTGCAGTGGTTTTGTTTGTTAAGCTCCGACACTCGTTGACTACTGTTGAATTCGTTTTAAATTTGTTTGCGAAATTATTAAGAGAAGGTAGGAAGATTGATGCTGGTTCAAAAGCAACTGATTTTGGCAAAAAATGTATGCAAAAGTTCGCAATGTTTAGCCTTTTCCTTCATTTGCAGTTAAACCAAGTCGACTAAGTGCTTTTCAGATATCAGGATGCTATCCAAAGGGAATGCCGGTATAAGGAACCCTGCGATGTGAACCTATGTGACATTAAAATTGTCCATGACGATCTCAATGCAAAGCTAGGAAGAGATATCATCTTTGGTAGTGAATAACAGATTCAGGATTATCGACTTTGCGGCGGCGGGGCGAAATATTGTCGCAGCTAGCACGCGGAACTTCTCAACTCAACTGTCAACCAGGATGACCACATTGCGATCAATGCAAGTATTATGAATATCCGAACGTTCCGAGGAGCCAACATCGACTCGGGCCATTACCTTGTGGTAGCGAAGTTACAGTTGCGGATAACCAAAATAACGCCAAAACAAGCTAATGTTGTGAGGAATTTCGACGTCAGACGGCTACAATAGTAAAAGATCGCCAACTCCTTTTCCGATCGAGACCCTGTTAATTTCTTAAGAGGTCCCTTGCCGCCAGCGTCAAGCACCGATTACCAGTGGCAACACTACCAAAAAGCCATCAGAGATGAGGCTGCTGGTGTGCTTGGTTTCACTCGATCACCACAAGAAACAAGAGCATGAGAAGCGCACGGTCGAGGAAATTGAGAGATGCTACTCCAGGAATGAGGTTCGGAAGTTTTACCAAAAGGTAAAAATAACATGCCGCGGAAACAAACCCCGAACCGAAGCCTGTAGAGATGAACAAGGGAACATCGTAGTAGAATCGCAGTCGATGCTGAGGTTTTGGAAAGACGATTTCTGCAGACTGTATAACGGCGATGACGAACCAAATACCGCTGTCAGGCAGAATCAACCTTTCAACTTAGACGATGATGACCAACAATTCCGTCCACCCGACCTGGATGAAGTGAAGATAGCTATATCGAAGCTTAAGTCCAACAAAGCTGCTGGAGCGGATGGCCTGACTGCCGAGCTCTTCAAAGCGGCAGGCGATAACTTGGTAAGGAACATACACCAACTCATCTGTAAAATATGGTCGGACGAAAGTATGCCCGATGAATGGAACCTAGACATTGTTTGGCCGATTCTCAAGAAAGGATACCCTCTGAACTGCGCCAACACAGATAGGTCCATATCAGTGTGGCTTCAGGCCAGGAAAGTCCACCATCGACCAAATATTCACACTACGGCAGATCTTGGAGAAGACCCATGAGCTTCAGATCGATACCCACCACCTATTCATCGATTTTAAGGCCGCGTATGACAGCATCTATAAAAACGAGCTATACAGAGCAATGTCTGGTTTTGGCATCCCTGTCAAATTTCTCCGTCTACACAGGACGACGATGAAGAATGCACGGTGCTCCATCAAAGTGGGTTAAGATCTCACACGGACCATTGATGGGATTTCTTTAACCACGCGCAAAACACAAGAGGCATTGCATTGAGGATTGCTCGCATACTCCGATGATATTGACATAATCGGAAGAAAGAAGGGTGATGTCAGTGGCGCTTTCGCGAGTATTGCCAAAGTCTTCGAGTCCGCCCCCAAAGGAACGGTGCAGAGGAAGAGGAAGACCGAGATTCAGGTGGCGCACGCAGTAAAAGTAAAAGCTTGCGGATTCTGACTGCGATCAATCCGTGATGACAGGGAACTTGTGTTCACAGCATTGGTGTATGCTAGTCTCAATAGTTCCGACGTATATGTTCAGATGTATGTATGTATGCAAAATCAATAGGTGTACTCTCTGTCGACAGTATATAATAAAAAGGAGTAGGTCAATGCTTTTTAAAAATGTTAAATATATTGAACAAGCGCCGACAAGTAACAGAAGTCGTCAACGGTGTCACAATTAACGCCCATCATGTGCCTTTACATCTAACCCGTATTTCTTCGAAATCTTCACAAAATCATCTAAAGTCACGGCTTTATCGTTGTCCCCGTCTGCTTCTTTAATCATTTCGTGCAACTCCTCATCGTTTAAATCTTCTCCCAATGCCTGTGCAGATCGTTTTAGATCTTCGAAACGTATCTTCCCACTGCCGGATTTATCAATCAATCGAAAAGCTTTAAAGATGTCTTCTTTCGAATCCCTCTCGGACATCTTCATGCCCATCAGATGAAGAAAATCATCAAAGGAGATCTTACCCTTGCCATTTTTGTCAATTTGGGAAATCATTTTTCGCATTTCTTCCATTTTTGGCTCGAAACCAAGGGCACGAACAGCTACGCGAAGCTCCTCAATCCCTATCCAACCGGTACCATGCGTGTCGAATGAATCAAATGCCAATTTCATGTCGGCTTTCTGTTCTGAAGTTAGAATGTGCTGTGGACCTGTTAGTTTTCGGGGTACCACTCCTTGACCAGCTGACTTTCCTGACGAGGTCACTGATGAGAAATCATCGATATCAGTGTATATAGACATTGTTGGGTTTTGTATGTTTTAATTTCTAAAATTTCTTGTGAGATAGCTTTTTTTTAGATTTGTATTTGAAGGCAAGTAGGTCAAGGCGTATTTGAAAAAGTTTTATATATTGTATCTACAGTGAATAGGCAGACGTGATGAGATTTGGAGATTTGTATACTTTGCCTAGCAACCATAATATGTTGTTGAAGTAGAATGTGGCTTTTATTGAGTTGCCAACCATCAGCTGTTCACCATGATATTGCCATGCAATAATAACGAATCCTTCATGCATTTGTCATGTATCTGTTATCCATTCGTCATGCATACGCAATTAACCTGTATATCATGCTTTCACCATAACGAGTTACAGCTCAGAAAGATTTGAGAAATTTGTCTGAACTCTTACACAGTCTTATAAACATAAATGATGCTGAACGCTCTGGGCGGCCAAATGAGACTGTTGTGCCGGAAAAAATAATGTACACTAAAATAAAACAAAAAAACTTGTTTTGAACTTTCATGGAACGAAAGTGCGTGAGGTACCTGACATGGTTAAGATATCAATAGACCGTATACATCACATTTTGTACGAGTATTTGGGAATGCAAAAGCGCTGTTCGAAATGGATACCGCGCTTGCTCACAGTAAACGAAAAACAACGTGTTAATGATTCAAAGCGCTATTTAAGCTAAATAATAGATAAAACATGGATTCACTACACTGGAGACTAAAGAGTTAAATCGGCAGTCACCTGAGTGGACAGCGGAGGATGAAAGGCAACCAATCCGAAAAAAAATTTTGTTAAATGTTTTTTTTTTTTTATTCAATATAGTCCCCTTATAGCTTGATACACTTATTCCAGCGATTTTCCAACTTCTTGATCCCGTCCGAAAAATAATTTTCCGGAAGGTCTACAAAATACTCCTCCGTGGCGTCGATGATTTCCTCGCGTGAGCTTAACTTTTTATTGATGAACCATCTTTTGAGGTTTGGGAAGAGATAATAGTCCGAGGGAGCCAAATCGGTCGAATACGGTGGATGCGACAGCAATTGGAGCCGTAAGTCATTGATTTTAGCCGTGGTTGCGATGCTCTTATGCGCCGGCGCATTGTCTTGCAAAAACAACTTTTTTTTTCGCTTCATGTATGGCCGTTTTGAAGCGATTTCGGCCTTCAATCGCTCCAATAATGCACAGTTATACTCGCTGTTGATGGTTTTTCCTTTTTCGAGGAAGTCCACGAAGAGTATGCCATGATAATCCCAAAAAGCCGACGCCATAACCTTTCCGACCCATTGAGCCTCCCTCGGCCGCTTCGGAGCACTCGTGCCGGCTTCAGTCCATCGCCGGGCACTCATTCTATCCTCTGGAGTATAATAGTGGATCCAGGTTTCATCAACAGTTACCAATCGACACCAAAAGTCCGCCCGATTCCGCATCAGCAAGTCCAAACACTCTTTCGAAGTGCTCTCGCGTTCGTGTTTTTGGTCAGGAGTGAGCATGCGCGGCACCCAGCGGCAGAATAACTTTTTCATATGCAGAATATTGCCCAGAATATGGCGTGTGCGCTCAGTATTAATCTTTGTGGTATCTGCTAGCTCACGCACATTCACTTTCTGGTCAGCCAAAACCATTTCATGTATTTTTTAATATTGTCCTCTGTAACCGCATCGGAGGGCCTGCCGCTGCGGACTTGATCGGTAGTGGAGTTGCGGCCACCACGAAACTCTCAAAACCAATATTTGACGATGTAATCTGACGAAGCATCAGCCCCATAATATTTATCCAACTTTTCTTTTGTTTCCTTCGCCGTTTTGCCTCTCAAAAATTAATGTTTTATGAGAGAACGAAAATCGTTGTTGTCCATATTTAACATGATGCCAAACACGTCAACAACAATCAACTGTCAAAACAAAACTAAAGACAGTATCGCAATGAAATTTGGCATGTCTGCCTAAATATGAACGGAGTTCAAGGCACCATAACCTTTTTTGTAGTAGCAGCGCATTCTGGCAAGAAGGTTACTTTTCAGGTTACTTTTCACCCCACCTAGTACTGATGTTTGGAAAGAATAACTTGACAGCTTTTGACAAATGGAAAGATATGTTCAATTGTGTTGGAGTGAATTGGTCTCAGCGTTTACGGGTTTTAGTGGTACCATGTTTACTAGTACCATATTTTAGCGTTTACAGGGCGCTTAACGCTTTACTTCAGGTAACGCGAACAATAAATGTGTGCATTGTCTACAAGCTCATCTCCTGAAATCTATTAGGAAACATTCATCTTCAGTAAAGAAATATATTGGATAGAAGTGACAGACAAGAGGACGCTAATGAAAATTAAGACCGTGTAGACGGAAGCTACACCATTCGTCGATCCCCAATTCACCCAATTTCGACAAAATAGCTTGATCGCAATCTGTGTCAAATAGTATAGAATTTGCTTCTATTTGGGAAGTTTCCGTGATTCGAGATATTTCATGGACTGACGGTTTGTGTACTTTTCTATGACCTTGGACAAAACAGAGGTAAGTGCAAAAAAGAGTCTGTCCGACTAGAAAGATAAGATTAAAAAAAAAAAAGACAAAAAAGAGCTGGACAGATGTCCCAAGGACCAAAGGAGTAGGATTTTCGAAAAAGAAGTGGTCTTCTTGGCGTGGAATAACAGCTGTTCAGAAGTTCCCTTAATCACCATCTGGAACATTGGATTTATGTATGACACAATAAGACCTTGAAGTAATCTTTCTAATACGCGAGTGAAAAAACTAGCATCGTCTTATTTAAGATTCGCCGGACACATGACACGATTTGGAAATGCAAAGCTATCTTCTAAGTGAGCAGCGGTCAAATTGGCGTTTTTCAAAGACCTGACAGCTGGAGTATCATTTTAAATAAGCGTTAGATTGGTGGATAAAGCGGAATATTGAATGTTTTTAAAGTCCGACCAAAGTTTTTAATACTTTTGGGACATTGACACTGGAACTAAATGGTCATTCCTAGAGGAAAAAGACAAATATTCGTGACGGAACTGAAAATGCTACGAATTACAGCGGGTATAACAGAACATGATCTTGAATCCAATAATGGCTAAACATAAGGCTGCACAATCACTTGATTCTCCCATATTTTTCCATATTCGGAAAATCCGGTTAGCAGTTGAGGCTTACGCTCAAGAATGAGACGGACAAAAATCATTTCCAAGCAAGAACACGCACAAACTCCTAGCCTCCCATACGGAATGATCGAAAATAGAGCGGTCTGTCGCAAAACAGATACATGGAAGAAATAAACATATTCCAACCGTTCATAAAAAAAGAACAAGAACTTAAACTATAACAAAAATCCTTTCCAAAGCTTTGCATACATTTATTTCAATGTATTCGCAAACTCCCCTTTGTAGTTTGCCCCATAAAGGACAATTACCTCGCCATTGTGTGCACCTTAAATAACAAAAAGAACCTCAATCGGAAATGCCTTATAATCAGCAACTTCATTCTTTCATACAAAATCCAAAGAGGAAAAGGATTTCTCAGCAAAAGCAAAAATACAAGTACAACAGCCTTTGTTTGTGCTGTGGAGAAACAGAAACAATTATTTCCCTGTTCCTGTACAGAACAGAAAGTAAAGGTACCCCTAAGGTCATCTAAGACGATTGAAATGAAACATACAAAATAGATCCTTTCCCCCAGTTATCCATAGCATAGTAGCCGTACACATTCTTTTCATCTTTGTTTTTCAACCATTGTCGTCGACAATTATTTTGACTTCTTCTCTACGTGATATTTTTCAAAATATAATAAAAATAAAAATAATGAAAAAACAAAACACCTGTGTATG
Organism: Volucella inflata; assembly: GCA_928272305.1. NCBI lineage: Eukaryota > Metazoa > Arthropoda > Insecta > Diptera > Syrphidae > Volucella > Volucella inflata. The sequence continues at coordinate 158,729,691 of OV743716.1, forward strand.
TACCGAATTGTCCACAGAAAAAAAAAAACTTACTCACCCAAAGGAATAAACAAATGAACGTAGGAACCGACTACGAATAAACGAGTACGAGTATGTACAGGATACTACCCCCCATTACTCAGACGTCATCAAACAACAGTCTTGCTCATTATCCGTACTGTTGCTGTTAGAATTATTAACGGATAAACAATTCAAAGTGTTAACAAGCATAGGACTTACAACATTGGATTGAACCCTAGAGCAATTCCGCCCTCAAGACTTGATATGAGCCTTGTCACTCGGTGAGGTGATGGTAAATAGAGAGGACTTGCAAATGGAATGAATCCGATTGCAAGCACCGAAAATGCGTTAAGAAGTGAATTCCTTTGATTATGATTTATTAGAGCTACAAAACGCGTGCATAGTTTAAAAATAAATGCAAACCCATGCAGGATAAACGTGCCGTCAACGTCAACCTTTCCTCATCATCATTCGTGGTAGAGGCAGTGACAACATATCAGAAGATAGAAGTGGATAGCTTCTGAGTATTCCTACGTTTTTTCGTGAATTTTTTCACTCTTATTTCTGCTCATTAGCGAAACATGGCACTTGACAAATTTTTTTTTCTCATCGTACAATTTTCTTTTTTTTTTTTTTGGTTTTCGTGCATCACATATACTTTCTCATGTACCTTTGATAAATCTCTGGGGGTATATATTAAGTGGTACTACTAGTACTGCTACTGTCTTCAACGTCCTCGTCATCCTCGTCGTTGTCGTTGTCGTCGACATGACGCGCGGCGAAATGCTGTGAGTAGACGAGAACCGCATATGTTTACAAGGATCTAGTGGGATAAATTTAGCTTCCAGTGAGCTGGAAGAAAATTGCGATACTGTATTTTATGTGCCCCCACAGTTGATATGTTAAGTGGGTGTGGTACTAAATACATATCTGCATACATACATATGTATATTCATAGAATTTATTTTTTTTATAATTTCTTTTTATTTTTAAGCAATTCCTTTAACGAATAAATATAACGCTGATTAATGAAAGAGCACGTAGATGGTACTTTGGATGCTTTGCAAAAGATGTCAGCATCCACTTAAAGATATTCAGCAGTTTTTTTCTTCTATTTTTATCTATTTAATTTGTGCACAGCTCCTGGACTGATGACAAATTTTATACTTTCAATGAAGTTATTAGTGAAAAGTTAAAAAGCACGAATAACTCATGTCGTTAATCAGATGAGAATTGCATTATGCTTCATATTACGGTACTGACTTGATTGCTTAAGGTTGAAGGCAGCCTTCGTTGATAGATGGAAGTAGTATTTAATGCATTCAGCCGTGTGTGCTTTATAAATTTGTTTTTCAATTCGCCACAGTCATAAGAATATCAGCAGAAACCTAAAACAATCGCTCAATCAAATTTACACAACACCCAAACCAATTAGGCTTTAATAGACGATTGCTTTCTGATTCGTTACAAGATTTTAATAATGATTCTATTACTGACCTTAAAAGTCCCCATATTCATATGGGGCTACAGCGTTAAGGCTATCACGTTAGAACTACTCGACGTATTACTTACAAACTACAATGTACAAACAAATTTTGTGATACAACAAAGACTGCAATTCCTACTCAAAAATACCGACACCTAAAAAGACTTCTTAATAATGTGTTACTGTTTTTCTATTTATGACGCAACATATAATTAACCAACTCCTTACCTACTTTTCACCGGTGAAAAGTCTCTACCATAGACACTGCAGCCACCCATTTTCTTCGATCACAGGCATCTGTTTCCAACTATCCAAATTATGTTTGAGATTTCCTTGCTAATCTAATCAAAACCAGCTTACAGCCAGCTCTTATTGCCAAAACTGCAATAAGTTGAGTAACAAAACACGCTGCAGATGGTTTTTGTCATTGATTGCAGTGACGGATAAAGCCATCAACGGAGTTATAGCTTCTTTTGATTGCTTTAAATCATCTGGCATATATCCATTTATGTACATATGTTACAATACGACAAGACGACTCATGTTCGCCAAAAGCTTCTGACCTATCATGACTTCATATTGAAGAGCATGGAGAGATTGATTGAACTTCTTGTGTACAAAACTGCTTCATCATCTGAGATCATCATCAAAGATCCTGTGATCCTGACTATCGTTATCAATTTCTAAAACGAAGCTGAGTCATCTGGGCATTCATTCTGAATAATAAACTTCTTTGCACTAAATATGTCACGTCGGAAACTTCCGATGCGCTGTAGGCCTTTTGACAATGTACAAAAGCTTTCAACGAAACATAGGGTTTATCACCGAGAAGGGTTCTTTTAAATTTCACGAATTAAATTCGCAATTAAGCGAAACAAAAAAACGTCACTGCTGGTTTAACCAGACACCAAAGAAACATATGTGCCGGTTACAACGACAGCCCATCTTACGACTTCTTATCTAGTTCAAGAATGCGAAACTGCATCGGAAATCAAGGTCATCGAAAATGTGGTGTTAACGAGTACTGTAGGCACTCTATTACTGAAGCGCTTACTCGCCTTTTTTCTTTCGAGTTATAAGAGTTTCGAGGCCATTTGTTACGAATGTCTTAAATAAACAATTATAGGCACCTTTGTAAATACACCCTTTTTCGAACCCTATTTCAGAAAATCCTACCTGTTTTTAATTGCCAAATCTTTCGTGTTACCACTTGTCCCGTCAACAATCTCTATTAGCAGATGACTGAAGGAACTACATGACTGCTTCTGAAATCCGGTACACCTTTGCAATAGTTTGGAGAGCATGTTCCCGAATTGTCCGTTGCAGCGGTGTTTTCCAGCGTCACAGAGCACAGCTGGATCAGTTTTTCTTTTATCCTGTCATCGTGTTGTACAACTCAAGATGGCGGGCGCTATCGTCGGTGAGTTTCGACGTGCTGATTACTGTGCTGCAGAAAGGTTTGTGACTTTCATACAATGCGTTTAATAGGCTTCAACTAACGAACTCCGCCAATCCTAACTAATAAAGAGCAATACATCATCAAATATATCTAAACATTCGGGGATTTGTTGGTCAAAAATTGCGCAATACAAACTTTAGTCAGAAATGGGACAATACAAACGCTTCACTGGAATCACGTTGTTTAAAAATTCTTAGACATCTTTAATAGATTTCAAAGTAGTGATAAGTAAGGAATTCGGGAGTTTTAGGGATCAGTATAATTAGCACACGCTGAAGAGATTGCAGCATCATTAAACACATAACACTGGCGAACGAAAACAGGTCATAGTGCCTAGGAAACACAGAATTAAGCAGATCATTGAATCAGCTGATTGTAGGGCTAAGGAAAGAATCACAACATTTCAGAGCACAACCGAAATATTCCCGCTGTTACGAGTTTTAACACATAGCTTTGAATTCCATTTAGCAAGTGCAAAGAAGTTTTAGAGGCACATGATCGGAGATGTGGGGATTGTACCGCAATTTTTGGGTCAAATAATCCTTTATATGATGAGTCCAAATCGAAAGCAGAAAAGGATTTCGTACACCGCTTACGAAACATTTTAGTGAACATAGAGATCATTCTAGCGTATATGGCTATTGATATACACAACGAGAATTGAATTTTCCAATTAGGAGTTAATCGTTGCGGAGGGTTATTTCTAATCCGTTCAAAAAGGGATCCATTTATCAATTACCCAAATTGATGAGCTATGTACGAGGGCGGGTCAATAAGTCCGTGACTTTTTGAATTTCTGACCTCTTTACTGAAACAGCAACACTGCTCCTGTCAACAGGCATCTGTCAGTTGACTCCTGTCAAAATTTAAACTTGCTGCGTCAGTTAGTTTGTGTTTGACAGCTATTTTTATCAGACTACTCACTAATTTGAGGAGAAAATGGAAAAAAGTGAATTTCGTGTGCTTATTAAGCATTATTTCTTGCGAAAAAAAACCCCTACCGAGACCAAGGCTAAGCTTGATAAATACTATGGGGAGTGTGCACCATCGATTTCAATGGTAAAAAAGTGGTTTACTGACCCAGTTGAGGTCTCTACACCCGAAACAATCGAAAAAATGCACGATATGGTGTTGGCCGACCGAAGATTGAAAGTGCGAGAGATTGTGGAAGCCGTAGGGATCTCGCATGGCTCAGTGGTTTCAATTTTGAATGATCACTTGGGCATGAGAAAGCTTTCCGCAAGATGGGTGCCGCGTTTGCTCACAGTCGACCACAAACGCAATCGTGTAACAACTTCACAGGAAGGTTTGGCGTTGTTTAATCGCAATATGGAGGAGTTTTTGCGCCGTTTTGTAACCGTGGACGAAACATGGATCCATCACAACACACCAGAGAACAAACAACAGTCAAAACAGTGGGTTTCTAAGGGTGAATCGGCGCCAAAGAAGGCCAAGGTGGGTTTGTCAGCCAATATAGTTATGGCGACTGTTTTTTGGGATGCACGCGGGATAATCCACATTGACTACCTTCAAAAGGGAAGAACAATCAATGGCGAATATTATGCCAACTTATTGGACCGATTCAATGAGGATTTGAAAAAAAAACGACCTCATTTGGCCAAGAAAAAAGTTCTTTTCCACCAAGACAATGCAAGGGTGCACACATGTGCAGTTGCCATGGCAAAAATCCATGAATTGCGCTATGAATTGCTCCCTCATCCACCCTATTCTCCAGATTTGGCTCCGAGCGACTACTTCTTGTTCCCAAACCTGAAGAAATGGCTTGGTGGAAAAAGATTTGACTCCAATGATGAAGTCATCTCGCAAACAAAGGCCTATTTTGAGGACCTCGACAAATCATTTTTTTTGGAAGGGATAAAAAAATTGGAGAAGCGTTGGACAAAGTGTATAGAGCTCAAGGGAGACTACGTTGAAAAATAAAATTATTTTTTTATCAAAAAATCTGTGTTTTAATCCAAAATTCACGGACTTATTGACCCGCCCTCGTGTATTCGTCAGATTAAGATCACCGTAAAGTTCAACACCGGATCGCATAAGACTACTACTGCAATGGTTGCGCAAGAAGCTACGATTGTCAAAAACACTCAAGAAATCTTGAGTGGCAGCGCAGAATTTTCTACGTGGTGAAGTTGAAAGCAAATTATTAGTCCTTTTATCTAATAGAGATAGATTTCACTCAAACATTTCAACAAAAAATATGGGTTTGACGAATAATACACCAACCGCCTTAAATATTAGGATGTTAGAGAGAATGAAGCTCTGCTTGCAAATTTTACGAGAAGTATAATCCGGAAACTCAAAAGTTATAGAAGTTAAGAAGAGAGAAGCAAAGACAAAGTTCATAGCGTGTATCTATAATACAGCTCTCTGTGACATTTAAGGCTTGAATGTTTACCATAGCCCAGCCTTACGGCTGATATTGGAAAAAAAAATTAGGAACTTGCAATCGAACCCACCACCTCCGCACTTTGAATTTCAGATCGCATATGACACTGATTTCGAAAAAAAATTATACAGAGACGTACCAAGATCGCCGATCTATGTAGCACAATGAAGAACCTTTTTTCAGCTTTTAGAACATAAATTAAACGAAGGCAAATCCGGCCTAATAAAAACCTAATATTTACACTGGAACCAGCATACAAAAACAGAAAGCTATAGCTCTGGGGTAGTAAAGAATCATCAGTGCATTGATGTAAATTCAAGTAGTTGCGACCGTTGAAATCATGAAGGAATCAATCCGTGGCAATTGCTGGTTGGTTGGTTTAAAATGTTAACTGAGAATTAATATGTTTGCTTCAGAAACAAATGTAACTTATAATGTGATCCTCGTCGTCCTACTGTAGCGGTATAACACGAAAACATAGAATTTATTTAAAGCGTATACCTTTACACGCATTCAAATAATTTTGTGTACCAATCATTTATACCATCAGGCTATCATATATCCCAGATATTAATGGAACAAACTTGACAAACCAAGCAATGTTGCTGATGTTGCACTTGAATTTTTATTTTATTTATTTATTTCATGATAACACAGTAGGAATTCACTTTTAAGCTTGTGATAGATTAACATTATAAAAAATTTAAAATGTGTTAATTTAAAATTTGTAAATTAAAGTTCGCAAATATTGTTTTCGTTGTTTTGCTTTTGCTTGAGGAACAGTATCAGAAAAGAATAAAAAAAAATAAATCAAAATGTAGTTGGTTAGGTTTGCAGGAAAAGTTGTAAGTTGCCCTTAAATCGGCGCATATCGATAAGTTCTTTCAAATTACGCGGAAGCGAATTCCAGAGGCGAATAGCCGCAATAAAGAACTTTCTCTCATATGTTAAACAAGAGAAACGTGGAAGAATTAGAGAAGCAGATCTACTAGATGCCGGAAACTCGATTTTATTGAAGAGATATGTCGGTTCCTTCCTCTTTAAAAGGTTGAAAAAAAAGACAAGTGTTCGAAACTTGATATAGTTTTGAAAAGACATTGTTAACAAGTTCTTTGCCAAATGGGAAATGTGGTCAGATCAGACATAGCGAATAGTATCGTTAAAAGCCACTTGCAGTTTTCTATTACTATTAGCATCACAATTATAACAGACTTTACAACCATAGATAAGAACAGGGATGACAAGAGTTTTGACAAGTAATAGCCTTGAACGCCGTAAGCTCTCCCCATGATTAAATTTATGTGGTTATTCCAAGCGAGTGTTCTATTAAATAGGATGCCTAGGTTTTTTGAGGAGTCTACGTATTCAATTGTTGAGCTGTTTAGCATTATACTTGGAAAATAGGAAAGGTTTACTGCCGTTTTTGAAATAACTAGACATTTACATTTACTAGAATTAATTGCCAAAGCGTGTTCAGAAGACCAACCTAAAATACGCAGAAGATCTTCATTCAATTCAATTACACACTGTTCGAATGAATATGACTGTCAGCTTGGAGTAACTTTTCGAGTACACTTAACTACCCAATAATTTCTTAGAAGTGTTTGAAATAACGCGATGGCGATGGCGTGATAGTTAGCTCATGGGACTATCACACAGAGTAATAATAATGGTATGCCTGGGTTCAATTCTTGGCTGGGTCACCAACAATTTTTCAAATCGCCATCACCCTTGCGGCGGGCAATGGCAAACTCTCGAAAGTAAAACTGCCTACGAAAAAGCTTCTAACGAGTACCGTTCAGACTCGGCGATAAACCGTAGGACCCGATGTGACAAAAATGACAACATGAGCAACACAAATGAGTGTCAAGAAGCTATGCCATGGCCAATACCGGGCTGCCAGCGCCACAGTTTTTTTTTTAAATAACGCAATGTCAACGCCACAACCATAATTATTATTTGCGTTATCCTCACTGATCTATGGTATGCTAAGAAAAATATTGGATTAGACATCACGTTTTAAATTTTAATCAAGTAATTACTACTTTCAATTAATTCCATTTGAATAAGACACCAAAAAAGTGGCAAATGAACTACGATGACCCTTTTGCAATTCCTTTTTAAGCTCAAAGAAATTTCTAAAAACTCTCAATGTAATCCATATCTAAACTTACCACTGTAGTTATTTGGTGGAGCAATTTGTGCATAATTTTGTTGTCGATTGTTTCCACTGTAGTTATTGACCATCCTATGGCCAGCTCCTGACAACGATGCTTTTCCAATGTTTCGAGTAAAACCTTGAATATCCAAATGAAAATAATCAAACTTTTGTTGTTGAAAAATTTGTGTTTCTCTTACCAATTTGTGGCCTGTAACCTTCTTCTCTATCTTCAGGTCCCAATACATTTGGTGGATCAATAGCATCAGGTAACCTTACAGCTGGGAATATAAAATCAGGATCATACTTTGGATCTCTGTATCGTACAGTGATAACATCATTGTCGGTGATATCAAACAGTCCGCGAATAGGAGATTGCAATTCTCTAAAGAATGCAAACAAAAAATTCTACTCAAAACAGGGCTGCAATCAAAATTAGGATCCCAATCTTACCCTGACAATGGAATATTTTCTTCAGCCAGCAAAATAAGTCCGCCCATTCCTTGCATGCAAATCGGCACTTCTGTATTCGAAGAAATATTTGTCTGGTATTGAGTCTTTACCATTTTGTAAGACTCGTTCTGATTTGATACGTATAGACGACTGTCACCACATTTATTACGACGAACTGATAAAATTCGAAAACTTGAAAAAAACAGATTCAAAAAATTATGAATAACTTTGTACTAACTTTCAGCGTCTGTCAGCTTGGAGTAGTACGGCTTTAGAGCTTTGAATAACCTTCGTTCATCGACAAATGGAAGTAGAGCGACACCTTGCCAGGCAAACTTTTTGCCATTCAAATCGATTTTGAAATCTTCTGGATAAAAATCAATGATTGTAGAATTCTGAGGGATTGAAGTGTTAACAATTTTATCGGGGACGAGACATGAGGTACTCGCAAGAGTTAAGGAGGGATACTTACCGGGTCAGACATAAGTTGAGCCCATGGTGCTGGAACGTGTGAGCTACTAGCTGCTGGAAATACACCCATAAGCTGTTCGAGTGGATTGAACTACAAGAAAATTTACTTTTAAAATCTATCAACTAATTCGGCAAACTTTTATAACTTACCGGCTTCGTTCCCCTTTCAAAAGCCGTGGACAGACCACCAATATTTACAAAATCAGAAGCAAACGGCGCATAGTGATATGGGAAATACCACTTCCATGAAGCACATCCTTGGTAATAGTACTTCAACACCCAACACAACCCACGGACGTATTGAAGGGCCACTGAGTAGCGAAACTCTAAATTTTCTGGACCAACATCGAACTTTGATTCGTAGTAACGATCCTTGAAACCGTCCTCCCACAAACGCACCTCATCGTGTTTTTGTTCATCCTCTTCATCGTCGTCCAGGCCAGCTTCTTCGGCACTTCTCTTCTGTCCACGTCCTTGCTGCTGCTGATGTTGCTGAGGACGAAGTAGAGCATCCAAACCAGCTCTACCTCCAAAGTTATTGCGAACATTAGCTGCCTCCTGTTTGTAGTTATTAATTTTCCCCGGCTTGTTTCCTTTACCTAATGCAGTTGGCGCAAACTGTGTATTGTTAAAGGCAGATAAATCACCCTCCATTGCCATTCTTCGTTTCTTTGCTTTCTCACGAGCTTGGAACTGCTGTTCACGCTTTTGTCTGTCTTTAAATATCTGATCTTCAGCCTGGCCAAGATCATTCATGATCAGCTGAACACGATCAAGATTAACTTCACCAGAGTCGGTGATGTAGCCACCTGTTTTGTAAACGCACTTTTTGTATAGCTCCACTAGTCGATCGACAGCTCCTTCACGAATCTCCAAACTAGGTAAATGCGGCAAGAAATCGTTTCCCACAAAGAAGCACATAAACACCCAATCGTCAAGGGCACGATCAAAATCGTATTTAAATGGCAAGCTTGGCATTTGTAATGTTCGTTTTAGGTACTCTCGTAGCACATTCAAACGGACAAATATAAATTTCACCTCTTGTCCAACAGGTATGTCGGGCTTAAAATCAGGACCACTACCGCCTGCATTTAAACCTTCGCATTTGTCCATTTCGTGACCATATTGACCGCACATATCACATGGACGTGGTTTATTTGGAAGGAACTCTTCACGGATAATTGTAAAATTTGGCTCATGAGTAGCCAATCCCAGCATAATCAAATCAGCGTCAGCTCCACATAGAACATGCTGAGTATTGGGATCGTGATCAGGTTGCGAACGTTGCTTTCGGATGTAATCCATGATTTTGTGTTCACCTTCACCAGGAACATTGGCATCAGATAGAATTACTTTGATGCCTTTCCATGCTGGATTGTTATTCATTCGATCGTGAATGTAGTATGACAGACATTCACTTAAACGCTGCATAAACGGTGTACCTGGCGTAATACAATTGGAATCGAAATGCTCCTCCTTTGGTTTCTCCGGGGGTAAAATGCAACCTGTGGAATAAAAAAGTGGAAAGGTTCCAATTAAAGAAATTTTGTAATTGAGCTTATAACAAGGAGCGATTCTAGAACAGTTAGAAGCTGAAACGCAATGGCACGCTATAGTTTTATTTCTCATCGTTGGACTATGTCAAAAAGACTAGGTCAGGAAAGTTATTGCAGATTTAATTGTGGACACTTATCGGTACGAATCTTACTGGCTAAAAAAACTTTACCTATAGCAAAGCACAACCAAAAACAAACCCCGAGCGCTGAACGTTCTGTAATAACTTGTCACTGAAAGAAAAAAACTTTAAGTTGCTGTAGCTTCTAGCTGCCGGTGGTTGACATCAACCGATGAGTTAAACATAACATTTTCTCTTAAAGGCACCTTTTCCTTATGATTACCGCGCGTACCCGTCAAATGTTTGCGCACAGCACAGGTGAAGAACATTTAGAGAGGCCCATACGTAAGTTAAATGTGTTTGCAAGTTAAAATGACTAGGAAATAGAGATCTCGGCAGACGATTCCATTAGCAAGTTGTAAGGCTTAGGGTATCCTGATAAGCAACACGGGTGTTACGGCTAAATTTCTGAATTTACAGAACAGGGTAAGGCAAAAAGGGTTACATCGGTGTTCAATTGTGTCATGTTAACTGCGAGATATTGGCCTCACCTTTGAATCTTATAGCGCGGTTTTGAATCCTAACTGGCAAGTGTATAAAGGTCTTGGGGGCACCTTTCCAGATATGGGCATTGTAATCCAATTCTGAGTATATGAATGCCTTATCTAGAGAGGCCAGAAAATACTGTCATCAGCAAAGAAATATATTGAATTAGAATGATAAACGAGAGATTAGTGATGAAAATAAAAGTGTCGGAGTGAGAATGGAGCCCTGGGGCACACCGGCATCTTTTTTGTGAATATCGGACATGAAACCATCAAAGACAACTTGAAGTCTTTGTTCCGCGATATAGTGTACGCTTTGGTTACACTTTTCGATGAGACGTGGCACCAAGTTACCAGTAGACCTGCTATAAAAACTGCGCTGCCGGTCTTTGAAAAGTTTTCGTGCTACGAGATATTTCATAAGATGACATTTTTTCTGCGGTTTCATGACCTAGTAAGAAGGGGACTTAAGTAGCATGGGTTTGGAGAAGGCGAGAGAAGAAAATTCATCTTTTTTATTAACGAGCTGGACAAATGATGTTTATCATCGGCACACGTTTTGAAGAGTAGAATTGCTGAAGGGGAGATATACATACTATAGGGATCAGAGGATTTGTATATATTATGATATTTAAGTAGTCTTGCTACTACACGAGTTTGAAAGTCGATTCGTCCCATTGAAGATTCGACACACTCAAGTGTAAATGGAGACAAACTACAATCTGGAAGTGCTGAGCTGGTTGCAAAGTGTACAGCGAACAGACTGGCCTTGTCCAAATGGGCTGACAACTGGAATCTGATTAGAACTGCGGATGAGGCAGAATTTCTTATACTTTTGACGAAAGACCAAAAACATAACGACATGTGAAAATCCTTAAGAAGCTGTTGACTCCGCTCAAATTAGCTTTTCCCTCTTGGTTTTTGAGAAATTTGCTGATATTATACAGTGGTCAGATGAGTCTAGGGAGGTGAACACTTGTACTAATCCGGGTAAGAAGTTAAAAACAAATCCACGGTATTGGCGGTAGAACTATCAACCTCTGTTATTCGCGAGCGGTCATATACAAGTCTTCCGCAGCAAAGATAAACCGTCGTTCAGGTGTGTCCGCAATTATGATGATTTCACTACGAGGGTTCAGGGATACAATTCTTTAAATGCAATCGAACTCGTTAAAGGTCGAATTAATTTTATGTCTAGGGCTTCTATAAGTTAGCTACATCATAGAGAGAACAGAATAATGGCACAGTTTGTAGCCAGGTAGCTTCAGAACGCAGTGATCTGTGAAGTGTGGGAGGTGTCTGTATGTGTTTCATTGAGTGTCAATACTTATAGATGTGGACGTACGCAAAACAGTATTTACTTTTTAGCACACCAATGTGCAATATGGAAAACTTCTATGAAAGCAAGACCTACGCAAGAAATCCTGAGCTTCAGCCATCGCTTACACAAGCCTGATAAGCTCTCATTCCCCCACACCGAAAAGGGATGACTGCAAAATGATGCGAGTTCCTTGACCAGCCTGACATAGCACTAGTATCCTACATCTCGGAACGTTTCGAGGAGCAGACGGCTATTAAAGCTCATATGCGAATGCGATTATCTTTTAATCGCGAGAGACTCATATGCTGCCAATAACAAGCGAAGAAGACCAATGGCGACAATTTCAGTGAACCATTAGCTACATCTCACCTGATGTGGCAATTTTTACATAATCTCTGCAAGCAAAACCCTACTTTGATGAAATGTGCATTAATAGGTGTTGGAAAGGGCGAGCGCTGTTCACGACCTCTTTAAGAAAAAAGAGACGAGAGAAACATCGGCCCCACTCTAAGAAAAACAGAAGAAGCAAAGTAACCTTGTCGAGGCCATGGAAAAATACATGTGATTAAATGATTGAACAAAACAAAATGAAAATAACTTACCAAGGACACTTTAAGCGAACAGAGAACGGGCTGGATTTTCAGTTGTTGCTGAAAATTTTATGATATGATACAAGACAAGAACTTCATCCACCCGTCCAAAAACAGACGTCGTTACAGGGATTTATAAATATAAATCAATAATGCTGTAAGGCTCACTGTCAGGTGATTTATTTGAAGTTAAAAATATTAGTCTGATAAGAAGCAAACAACTCTTCTGTATAACATAGTCGGATGACAACATGCCCGTATAAAATATATCTCACCATGGCAACCTCCTAAACTGCACCAACTATTAAGGAATTAGTCTCCTTAAATGAAACCCTTATTAAAGGGGGAAAAACAAAGTATACACCGTCGACAAGAAAGAATACCCAACACCAATAACTCAGACAGCACTCCACAACGTTAACTTTGTCTGTCTTGCCTACTAATCGCTCTTTCTTTCAGTTTTCACGGAAAACGAAGAAAACATTGATAAGACCCTTATTGTCCCATGCCACTTATGACACAGGGTGAAGACCCTAACTTAAAACCGACAAAAATGTGCCTGGTTGCTTCAAGAGAATAGTTCAAGTAAAGTTCGGTACCGCCTACACAAACAAATTGCAATAACTGTATCGAATATACAGCGACATTAAGCTTGTCAGATCTAGAATTAATCTTCTGCAAGGGGTGCGATATGATGACTGAATATAAGCAGTTGTATTCCAACTTGGTGTGTGAAACTGGAGGCGATTAGCGCGAGCTCGTGATAAATGGAGAGAGCCTGTATTGTAGCCTCGTCTTAAGGAGAAGCAACATATTATAAACTTTTTTAACAGGAGTTACTGTTGTTTATGAAGTTTATTGTGGCGCGTAGTCATAGTAGAAACCCTTGGACTAAACATGAGCGTTAATGTTTCGATACGATTTGATATTGATATTCAGAGCACACTTTTAAGCACTTCTATCGATAAGATAAGTTAAACAATAATTTATTCACTTACCTTTTGCTAACAGTTCACTTCTCACACGCTCCATCTCTAAGCGTTTCTCAACTGACTCCTTGGCAGCACGAAAACGTCGTGAACGTTGTTGATTCATTTTAGCCCGGGGCGCAACCCCATCAATAGCCATATAGAGTACCTTTCGCGGTCTGACTATACCAAACAATCGATCAATACATTCGAAAATAGCAACCATCATCTCGTCCTCATTTTTAGGAGGCGGCTTATCCTCCGGATGTGTACATGGATGTATAATGCCATTCATGTCTAGATATAGATTATCAAATTCTATGCCATTCGGATTCGGCAGTGTTGGATCATCATAGTGATTTCTTCCTTTATCGTCAACCGTCTAAAAGAAAATAAATAAAAAAAAACAAAACAGAGCTATTAAATAAGATAAGCACTCTGCCTCTCATTTTTACTGTTTCGAATATGAGGTTATGTTTTGTTTTGGCCGAATACTTCCTACGGGAACACCAAATTGATACGCACCTTGTTTTCGACACACTCGATGATAACACTTGGGTACTTGCGGCTGAGCCATCTGAAGAATGCTGGTACTCCCATCTTGGTAGAATTATCTTATGTCTTTTCTGATAAATTTTACTAATATTTGTTTAACGTCAACAAAAAAAGTTAAGTAAAGTACGCGAATTGAAGATTTTCTTGTCCGGTGGAAGAGAATTTTGCTTTTTTTCTACGTACTGTAAAAAAAAAGCGAGCGTCGTGAAAGATGGTCGTAAATGCCAATTGTGACGTTCGCTGTCAAAGAAACGTCAGATAGCTCTAACGGAATGATTACACCGAACGAGTTATGCAATAGTTGTTTACAATACTAATGTGAATGCCACAATCCGTACATCCGTACAATCAAAAACTAGATTACAGACTTTCTTGATATATTTATGTACGTTAATCTAACTTCGACTTAAACGTAGCAGAGTTATTTTTTAGCACGAGTCTTTTTGACAGCTCTCTTTTATTTCTTCTTTCGCTTTGAACACAGACGATTCGCTCTCTAAACAAAAGTTTTGAATTTTTCCCTGATTCCTTTAACCAAAATATTTCTTCCGTTTTTTTCGAACCACCCTTCATCAAGAACGAATAGAAACAAAGCAATATAGAAAAAAAACAAACAAGGAGAGTAGAGACGTCAACAAGAGTCATCGAAATGTTGTCCCACCACTAACAGGTTTGCTGATTTTCTCTCTCATCTTCTTTCTCTTTTGCACTTGTGTGAGTAGTGACTCAAAAATCACCGTGTAATAGGGGACTGTATGTATTGTTGATTTTATTTGTTCCGCGGTTTCATTGTGACATGAGACTCCAACAAGACGCAGTGAAGTCTCAATATATCCAAAAAAGTATTGCATCCTCGGATTTTCCTAAAAGTTATGAAAGGGTTCAGTAGGGCCTTAAGTGCAACTCGGCTAGAGCTGCAGACGTAAATACCTTACCCCCCCACTAATACCAATACTTGAAATATGAATGCAAGCTTATTTTACAAATGATCGAATCGAAATTAACTTCGGAGCAATTTGTTAAAAAGCGACTACATTTCATTGGTTTACATTCTGGCCTAAACCATTACTGAAAGTAGAGAAAGTTAATTTCGTAATTTCGCAGCAACAGGAGTTCTGCTGCCATTATATCAGACCACATTCAGCGCGCAAAGTCATTTAGTACCAAAAACCACATCTGTCTTTAAGAGTCCCTATGATAGGAAATTCAATTGGAGTCTGGCGAAAGCAGCGGTGACCAACTTTCTTGAAAGGCTTTTTTACAAACAACCGACGCATGTGATGCCATTATCCTAATTACACCGATATAGATCCAAAGAACGAAGCGAACGTCAGAATGAGGGTGGACAACAAAAATATGTAATAAGTTTTTGTATTTTAACACTAACGTTACCAATTTATAAAAAATTCACTCATGTATGATAGTTGTCATTATTTAAAACAATCGAGTTTAAATTAAATAAACTTGTTGATTATGAATATTGATTGTTTATGATGAAGGTCCAGTCCTTTGAACGTCTGTAGACGTTTGTAGATATATATTGACTTTCAAAGCCTGAATGGTTAACGATTTATCATGGTACACCAGGTATGTTGTGCTATTCTACTACCACATGTATTCGGGATTAGTGATCAATGTCTATATTTTTAGAAGAAATAAAGCCCTTGATCGCATTGATCATTATATTGGGAATGGTCTGTACAGCGCACATGAGCCCCATTAAAATGAGATAAAAGTGAGTATCGTCACTTAACACGATTTTGCAACACAAATAACTGTCGACTTGAAGCTGCTTAAGAGCTCAATCTGCCAACTTCTGTAGCAATATTACTAAGAATTTGGTTTGCAATACTTTGAATTGCGTTTACACAATATAAAAAAGTCGCTCATCCTGTAATCCACATTGATTCAAAATTGAAGTAGTAGATCACTTTCAAAATTTAAATATTACTTGTGACTTGACACTTGAGTTCGTCTGAACATATTTTGGATTTAGAGCTATACTTACGATTTGCAGTTCGAAGCTTTCGCCGACTTAAAAAATTCTGCGATACGAATATTTGAATCAAAAGTCCCGCCCAGAATTAGCGTTTGGGAAGCTGTCTACTAGACCAAACTTCAACCATTGATAGTTCTGCAAAGTGCGCTGCTAGAAAAGTAAGTGGAGGGCGTTCTATGAATTCTGCGAGACAAGGGCTTTGAAGATGGCATATGTATTAGGTTCCTCAATAGGTTTTTTAAGGTTAAAGTTAAACACACATTTTGGTATAAAAGCCAACCATACTTTCCATCAGATAGTTTCCATTATGATCTATTACATTCTTACAAAGTTCTGGAAGTGACGTAATGACTCTTTTGTAAAAGTCAGCAGACATATAAGTAAAAAAAATGTTCCAGGTACGTTTTGATCTCGTTTTCAGAAATCAATGCCTTCCCTCCAAATTGGAGCAAGATCTGGGGAATACGATGGGTGCGGCATAACTTCTTAGCCCAATAAATTCAGCTTTTGTTTTGTCACTAAAACTCTGTGCAGTCTGACGTTGTCATGATGGAAGACAACACCCTTCTTTCATTGACTGGTTCAATTTATCAAGCTGAGAGCAATATTTAATGGCATTTATTGTCCGATTGCATGGAAGCAATTCAAAGTAAAAGCCACCTCGTCAATCCCATCAAATACTCAACATGACCTTTTTGAGATTAAAAAAAAATTCTCAACGGTATACACAGAGGTTTTCCTAAACGATCAACATTATTTCTAAATAAACAAACGCAGAACTTATTAAACAACTCAATATTTTGGAATACTTGAATCAAACGCCAAATAAGCGTTTGAGATAATGTCCATCAGACCAGACTTCAGCCATTGATAGTTTTGAAAAGTACGCTGTTAGAAAAATTAGTGGAGGTCATTCTATTATTTTGTTCAAAACATTGAAAATTCTTCGACTTAAGCATTTGTATTTATTTGAAGTATTAAACATAGTAGTCATATGAAGTAGATATATGCAAATAAATACTAAATCCTTCTAATCTACGTAACTGTTTATTAAGTACTGTCGTCTTACACCATTTTGAGCTACGCTATTCAAAAACTACTACTCCGTGGTATCCCGTAAATCGTTTAATATGCTTCGCTTGCATATTCGTGTCATTACATCTTTGCCAATTTTATAAAGAAAATATTGAATTTGGCTTTTGATAGCACCATTCTTGCACGAATTGTTTGCTCACTAGGCCGATAATGTTGAAAGTAAAATTGACGAGGTGCTCTATGAACTTCACGAACAGATTTATTTTTTTCAAAGTAAATTCTCACTATTTGGAAGCGTTGTTCTGGCATTAAATGATTCATGATGATGATGCCAAACCTTACTGATCAGAAATGTCAACACAATTTGACATTGATTACTGTCAAACCGTAGACAATAACCATCGAAACTTCTCATGCAGCTAAAAAAACACCTTCTATTTATTTTTGCTTTCATAATCTTCAAATTTTATAAATTGGCTACACACAGTTCATTACTCGAGAACAGAATTGTATTGTAGTTTGACACACAATACTACACATTTGACGTTTATATTTATGTGTAAGTATATTTTGATATGAAAACCAGAGGCAAAATTTTGCTTCTGAAAAAGAGTAGTGGCAAAGAACATGTTATTTCTTCTCTCCGAAATCGGCCAATGAAAAACGCCATTTGCAAAGAAGCATGTAGAAATAAAGAATATTGGACAACAAAATTTAATATATATTTCAAAGAATTGTGTGTCATGGTTTGAAAGTCAGTTACAAAAATGCATCCATTATGAGAAGTCTATATAAATCTATAAACAAGCAAAATCGCTGCCTGTGATGTACTTGCGCAGAACGAAATAAAACTGAATGTCAGTGCAACCTAGTGTATCCTCTCATTCGTGATAGACATCTGAATTGTAAAGTTTGGGAAACGAATGTAATCACGGGCTAAGCACATCTTTTTACACATTTCCTCATATACGTCATTCCCACCGAGTTGCCGAACGAAAAAAAGCGATTGATTAGCGCTGGTGCGCAGTTTTGACATTTATACACCATTGTCTGGAGTTTCTTACATTGTTTTTTCTTTTAAATTTTATTACTTTTATTGAAAATTTGTGTTATTTGGTGAGTAATTTTGTTGATTTTTACTTTTGGCTAAACAATTTAAATATCCGTGGACACTGTAAACGTAGCACCCAGTAGTTGAAAAAGGTATTTAGGCGACTCACAACGTTTGGGCCTGTTGAGGCTTGGTGTAAATAGTTTATGTTTCAATTGGAATTCGGAATGACAGCTCGGAAATAATTTATTTGTTTACTTTTTGGTGTCTTGTGTTGTACAATGGAGCATCTTTTTGTCCGAAAGAATAGCTGCACAATTCCACTTGGGCAATTAGAAAGAGTTTTTCTTCTATGCAATGACTTCATAGAAATTAAAAACGAATCGAAAGCTAACAAAATTGACAAATTTACTGCGAACTAGAGAGAATTCAGGTGCAACATTTTGTCTGCAACGTTTTGAATATATGTATAACGTTGGTGTTTCAACCTTAGTGCGCTTTATGTTTACAGAGATCTGCCCTTCTCAAAGTATTTACCTGGGAATAATTTAAAGTTCATATTTCCGTACCAACCGTGAAGAAATTGATAAGTCAAGTTATCATGTAAACGACTGTTTCTGACCGTAAGATAGCTTATGGTCCATCGCTTATGAAAAAAGAAATCAGCAACTCAATTCCACTAACGAGTCCATAGAAAAGTATTCAGAAGCTAATAAAAATAGGACAACAGATAGAGGTGATCCTTGTGGGAACCATTTTGTAAAGGAAAGGCAGCAAATGGCCAATACGCCATTCACTGAGCGTATTTTTTAGAACGCTATGTATACCTATTCTGGTCAGATGGTTTGTGGAGCTCAACACTGTGGAAATGTTGTATATACGTATGTATAATGGAGGGCGCCAGTGCAATCCGCTCAGAAGTTACTGCTTTTTGATGGTAATTATATAAGTACGTAGTAAACTAGAACAAAGTTAAAAATTGAGAAGAAAATAAAACAGATAAAATAGTCAGTATTGGTTATTAAGAATTTTTTAAGCTCCAAATGAAACCGTCTGGTGCCACCAGTCTGTCGAACCTGCTGCGGTAAAGAGTTCCATAAACGGATGAAATCCCGTCGCTCAGATGAATTGTTTGATGTTTGAGGTGCTGAAACGCAACTGCGCTAGGCTAGTTGATTTAAATCACATTTGAGAGCAAAATGAGACTTCTGTAGCGGCAAAAAAAACGAGTGTCATGTTTTAGAATGATTTTCAGTACATAGAGATCCTATTGAATCGTCGAAGCTTGAAAACATAACGCGCAGTATTGTTAAATGCAACGTTAAGCCTTTGCTTGTTCTATCGGATTAATAGAAAAGTTCACAGCCGTAAGTTAGGATAGGAATTATGAGCGTTTTTGCTAGCAACATACGTGTTTTTAGGGGTGTAAAGTTATGTGACATCCAGAGCTGACATAATATTCTATACACTTTGGCAACGTTAATATGGTAGGTCCCAAGTCTTCTTGTGTAGATGATGCCTGTATTAAAAATGTTGTTATAAAGCTTGAGAAGCCTTTGCATTAGCCCGTTTGAGCGACTCTTCTGGCT
The DNA here is from genome assembly GCA_928272305.1 of Volucella inflata. Classification (NCBI taxonomy): domain Eukaryota; kingdom Metazoa; phylum Arthropoda; class Insecta; order Diptera; family Syrphidae; genus Volucella; species Volucella inflata. Next base: position 158,749,393 of record OV743716.1, read on the forward strand.
AGTTTTTTTTTCAAGCTTTGTTAAACATGCTTCAAGCGGAAGGGTGTACAGTGTCTGGGATCCATTGGTTCTTAAATTCGTTGGACATTGGAATCATTTGCATTTTTGGAGCAGGTATGGACGATTCAATTACCAATCTGAGTTGGATAAAAAAGTGGTTCAGTTTGGGCATAAATGCAGTCAATGCCAAGCGATGTAGATTACCCATGAAGGTTTAGATGCAATTTCAGTCGATAAAATGTTGGGATTGATGCTGAAGGTGAAAACTTAAAAACATCCAGCTTTCGCGATTTTGCGTTCTCTCCGAAATTTAACATTAGATTTTCAAAAAGCCAATAGACTTCTGGGGTTACTAAATTTTTGAACATTTCCCAAGCTTTCATTTTACTTTAATGAGTTCTTCTAGTTTGAGATTCCACCATGGAACTGTTTAAAATAGGTTTGCGGAATACGTACGTTTGCTACAGTCCTAATTGTTCTTTCGATCCTGTCTCATTTATTAGTGGTAGAAGATCCCCAGAGAACGTTCCAATTTCGTTTTTGATGAATTTTTTCAGTGATGGGATATAAAACGCCAGAGCATGGCATTTCTCAATGTAGAATATTGTTCTTAATAAGCAACCAGGAGATCATGGCATGTGGCATGTGAATAATCCAACCAGCCTAGGTAGTTCAGCTCCACCCTAAAAGAAAATCTTACTTGACCTGGATTTAATAAGGTTTAGTTACAATTGTCTTAAAATTTTATAAGTAGGTAACTTTTTCCACATCATGTTGGATTGTATTGTTTGATTCACTTGCATTCTTAGAGTGAATTCTTAATACTTTGATTTGCCACTTCTTTATCAGAGGCGGATTCTTTCCGAACAGCCATGTCTTCATTTCCACGTCCTGACGGTCGTTTGGAGCCATTGCGTAAATTGCAATTCTTATTTCCCCTGTTTGAGAGTCAACTTATATTTTTACGACATTGAATACATAACCTCGAACTTGCATACCATTTCGGTCCAATAAATGCATTTTTCTTCGTTGTACTTCATTACAAATACAAAGCGATTCATCTGCTTCTTCACTGACTAAAGCAAAAAGAACTATAGAACTAAAAGTGCATCAAGCAGTCAGAACAAAAACAAATACCAGATGCAACCCAGGCCGCGAAGACCAACAACTTGCATCGAGAAAGCCGCTTGACAACACCCCCAGCTGTGCTTCCGCATTAACTCTGCCAGACTTACTGATAAATGGCCAGTAGCTTACGAGTATATCGTCCCCCCTCAACCATGTTGGGATTGGTTTTGGCAGAGCTAATGTTTTACAAACAAACCTTGGATCTCCGTCATTTTTGTCTTTCACATTCATTTTCTCCTCTATTTTAGTTAAATGGATTACAAAGACAATTGGACGATAATACAGGCAAGTACGCTTCTCTCTGCTTATAAGAGATTCCCTAACTTGTGGGATTCCAATCACAAGTATTACAAAAACAAAGCGCTTCGTAAGAACTGTCTCAAACACATCGCAAAGCAAGTTGGCATGGTTAAGCCTGGCACAACAATTAATGACGTAAGAGCAAAATTGAAAACTTTACGATCTCAGTATGGCAAAGAAAAACGGCGAAGAGAAATAATTGCTGCGAAAAGAGGTTTAGACGACTTTATCCCGAAGCTATGGTGCTACGATCAAATAAAATTTATTGATTCCGGAATAAATGAAGACGACGACAATGAGGACAGTAACTCCAACGTGAGTAATTATTTACTTTTACTGAATTCATAAATTATTATTATTTTTTTGTTTTAGTATCCTATAACAGAAATTATAAGTGTAGATAACGAAATGTCGCCGGAATTTCTAGAGGATGATGAAGATATTAGTGTTCCCAAGGTAAAAAACGAATAAGAGAGCTTATTGGGTAACCTTCATTTGCTTGTGTACATTTTAGGCCAAACATAGACCTCGAAGATATGGGATGCCAAACTGGAGCAAAGATCAAACATATAAATTACTTTCATTATTGAAAAAACAACCCATTCTGTATGATTCCACTCATCCTCTGTATGCAAATCCATTTCATCGAGTCAAAGCTTTTCGGGAAATCCTCGCGGAGCTAAAATTAATCAAACCCAACGTAACAATCCCTCACATGAGAACGAAACTCAAAACTCTAAGATCGCAATATCTCAAAGAAAAGCGCATACTGCGACTGTCGAAGGAAAGTCAAATTGAATACGTACCAAAGCTGTGGTGTTTCGATCACATGAACTTCTTGGATGAGCGAGGAAAGTTTCTCGAAGATGAACGCGAACAAGTAGCATCGGTGCAGGATAAAGAATTCGAAGTGCCTGACCAACCAGATGACTGTTACATAATGGAAAACGAAAATGAAATTTACGTTAAATCGTACGATGATGATGACAGCGGGAACGATGATGATGCTAATATAATTCAAACGTCGCCAGAAACACCACCAGTAAGTGCTTGTGTAATTTTTGATAGTATGAAGCTGTTGAACTAAATATGACATTTTGTTTTACAGCCTTCAAATGAGGCAACGCTTTCCAATGACTTTGATACAAAAAGCCAGGATCTACTTGACTCACTGATAAGCCATTCGCCTCCTCCACCATCCACGGTATAGATCAAATGCATATAAATCATTTTATTTATGTTCTAACTATCAGTTCTGTTTTAGTCATCCTATACGTCAAGACCTCAAAGTGTGCTCCATCAAAAATGTCTTAATTTAGTTGAAACCCTAACACATCACATGCGAAGACATGAAGAAAACAGTGAGCCCTTATCTCTTTTAAGTTGAATGAGTCACATATTATTTTCATTTCGTTTTTCAAGGTATTGCAAATGAAGAATCTCCAACGCCACAAGCTCTACTAGGGAAAATGGTCGAAATGGAACTTTTAAAGGTTTCTGATGGTGTTTTTGAGAAAACAAAGTGGAAAATCATCAGACTACTGGAAGAAGCTTCTATAGAAAACCAACAAAAACAAACACAAAAATACAGAGACAGTGTTTTTAGCTCGATATACTAAAATTTGTTAAATAAATAGAAAATGTTTTATGAAACTGGCTCTACGTTTGATTTCCGTCAAGTTGTTATAATAATAGTTACGGAGAATTCGAGGTAACTCGAAAGAGGTAGAATTGTGACATTTTGTTCGATTCGTAGGATAGTTGGATTGATAGTGCAAATAGCGATAGAACAAGTTGAGTTACAAGACATAAGGTCTATGTTTGAGTGTTAATTGACCTCGTTTTATTAGCATCAACTGAGAGTTTGATTGCCTGGTAATAAATCAAATCTAGCAATTACGGTGAGGTCTTCGGAGCAGCTGATCAGATAAAAGCCAATTATTTTGTGATCAGGACAGATTTTCAAATCGTTTATCACCTTGAAATAAGCTTGTTCTTTGCCGAATTACAGAGGACTCCGTTGATATTTAGCTTCTGTGTGCCTTGGCTAGGTACCGGGGTTTCTTTTTTCATAAGCCTTTAAATTGTTTATTTAGCATGGAATTCAAAACTTCTCAAAGCCCGTCGCGTTGTAAATGAGATCTTTGTTTTCACTAAAAGAGTGGTATCTGGCACTTATCTCCGATTATTTTTTTACATTATATCAGTACAGTGTTTTTTTTTCTCCACAACTGTCAGATGTGTGGGTTTTCGAAGCAGCTTAGGTTAAACTGGCTTTTGGTGGTGTATATAGCATCGCTTTCATTGATATTCCGACGATTTTGTCTCTTGAAGGAACAGCAAAAGCTTTTATCAATTTGGCATGTTAATATTATACTAAGGAAATTGCTTCGTTTTTGTCGAAAACCTCGGGTTTTCAAAAGCTTCACCCATTTTTATTTGTTGTTGTTTGAGGTTGGGTCAGGACATATTTTCCTTTATCCAACATTCGGACTTGCCACAAGCTTTGATTAAATCAGTATTCGATGGTTACCTCTAGGAAAAACAATAAAGACAATTTATGTGCTCTTGTAGCTTAAGCACTAGGCAGGTTGTTGCTGCTATTTTGAATCTACTTACTAACTAGTTTTGGGTGGCACTTCAGTCCGGGGTAGACCTGGCCCTCAGCAAACAAGCGACTCCTTCGAGCTCGGTTTTTCGCTAGCCGCCTGTAGTTGCGCACGCTAAACTGGCTAAAGTCCCCTTCCACTTGGGTGCGCCAACTGAGTCTCGGCCTTTCTCCACTGCTCTATATATCTCAGCCATCTCAGTGGTTAGATCTTCAGTGGTCTGGCTGATGTCGCTGTACAGTCCATACAGTTCGTCATTATATCTTTCCTCCACCCAACGTCTTTAAATACGGCACTGAAAATCACCTGAAGAATTTTGCTATCAAAGCAGCCAAGAGCACCCTCATCCATTTTCGATAATGCCCATGCCAATGCGCCATACAGCAGGACTGGAATTATTAAGGTCTTATCAAGGTTGACTTTTGTTGTCCGAGAGATGGCTTTGCTACTCAATTGCCCTCTTAGCCCAAAGAAACAGCGATTGGCAGTTATTCTTCGCTTGATCTCAGTGCTGGTGTCGTTGTCTGAATTGATAGCAGAGCCTAGGTAGACAAAGTCCTTAATCACCTCAAAGTTAAAAATGTCGTGGATGACGATCTGTCCGAGATATCGGTTTCAGATTCCTCTTCTGTCTCAATACACTCGAAAACCCATATGCGAGAAATTGAGTGGACTTTTTAAAGATTGTTTATCTTGTGTTAGCGCGTGAGTTTTGCATTATTCTATCAATAATGATGTTAAAGAAATCGCATGACAGGACATCGCCTTTGCTAAATAATTTTTTGACTTCAAATGGGTCTGTGAGCTCATAACCAACATCGTCATCCTGCATAGACGGACGAGTTTGGTAGGATGCCAAAACTAGACATTGTTCTCTATATATGCTGTCAAACGCGACCTTAAAATCGATAAATAGGTGGAGTGTACCGATTTGAAACTCATGGATTTTCTCCAAGAACTGCGGTAGTGTGAATATTTGGTCCATGGCGGACTTCCTTAAAGACACACTGGTTGAACCGATATGTTGTTGACAAACGGCTTCCGGTGTTCACAAAATACAGCAGATAAGATCTTGTAGGCGATGTTAAGAAGATTAATGCCTCCGTAGTTGGCGCAATTAAGAGCATCTCCCTTCTTGAGGATCGGAAAAACAATGAATTTAATAATTAAAAAAAAAACTGGGCAGTCACGTCTATTGCCCAAAACAGAAATTTGATTTGACAAATTATACTATCTATTTTGCTTCTAAAATATAAATCAGGAGCAACATTTTCCTTCTGTTAAATTGAGAAGAGTGCTAATGGAACACTTTTCCGTCATTTTTTTCCTTCCGGTGTGCAAAAAGAAGGCTTCTGACGTTATGTGTAAGCAAAAAATGTTTAATAAGTGTAAAAACTGACGTGTGATGAAAATGTACAAATATCAACGTGTAAACATCATGTAAAGGGTAACAAAACTAAAATCATTCGACTATGGAACGTATTTCGTGTGGATTGAAGTGTCAGTTTTTTGCTTTTCTTTGCTATTCTTCCGAGTAATTGAGTGTGTGTAAACTGAAGTGCGATAGAAAAGTTCATGTGTAAACGCTTAGTAAAAACTTTTCCAAATTACCAGCTCAAAAGTGAGTGTACAATTTTGTTCTCTTTATCATAACCTTTATATTTTCGTGGAACTAAAATTCATGTTTAATAATAACACTGACCCAATACATTCGCCCGCTAACTCCAGTTTTTACCACGCTGACTTTAATGTCCAGGGTTAGTCTCGTCATTTGTAGTACGAAAATATATATTTATAGATATAGGAATCCAAAAAGACGTGACTTCGATAAAATCAATGACCATCTCAACAGAGTTGTTTTAGATTGTTTCATAGTGGTCATTATGGGCACTCGTGTTGTGTTTCTCGTTTTCTGAAATTTGTCCCTTCAGTTGTCAACAACAGACTTGTGTATTTATTTTTATTTTTTAATGAAGATTTGGAATTTTTCTAATTTAAGGTATTTCAACATCAAACAGATAACCGCTTGTTATTGCACCCAGCCAAATTCAGGAAAACACAGGCAAAAAGAAATGTCAAAATATGAATGTAGGCACAGTGAAGACCAAAAATATGTTTTCATAATTCAGTGTTGTTATAAGGAGTATATTCTACTAGTGAATACCTTGCGTAGATTGCTGAGTTTTTTAATTTGGCAAGAAAATGAACAAATTTTTTGGCGGTTTCACTTTTGGTTATGCATCATATTATTGGATGTGTTAAAACATGCGTCAACATTTACTCGAGCAAGCCAATTTATCAGTGAATTTCGTCATGTGAACACACAAAATAATCGGGAAAAATTGCGAACATTCCAAATACTGATGTTTGGAAAGAATAACTTGACAGCTTTTAAAATTATGTTGGAGTGAATTGGTCTCAGCGTATGCGGGTTTTACGACTCTGCTGTGTCTAAGTCGTCGCTATGAATTCGATGTATTTGCCAAGCGCTATGAATTGCGAGATCAATACAATGTTTGACTAGTGAACAATACCACTCGAATTGACTCTCTATATAGGCTAACATTTTGATCGCATCTATCTACAACTCCAATATTTGGATTGTATAAATGCACCTGGTGAGGCTGCTCTTCCTAACGGCAACGAAATCTAGGAACAGTGATACGATGATGTTATCGTTCCAATTCACAATAGCGATATTTTGGCCCTGGATTTTTCTAAAATCGTAAGAACCTCTGTTTCTTTAGTAACTTAGAGTAGTTACACCAATGTATTCTTCGCTATTCGGTTTTTCCGAATTGTACCTATACGGGTGGCAAAGAAGTTTTTCTGGGCAAGAAGATCTACAAGTACTACATATGTAAACAATTTTCGTGGAAAAACGGATGAAAATAGTTGTTTGGTCATTTTTACAACCTCAGCACCGTGTCCGTATTTCGCATTAGTTATACTAGCTTTGTTCAGTGAGAAAAAACTAGAACAGAACAGCTCAAATTTGTGAAAAACGTCAAACCAAATGAGAACAGAAAAGTACAACCCATATGAGAGTTGTCAACAGTTAATTCATTTGTAATTTCAAATTTCACTTGATTTAGCAAATAACCGCCAACAAAAATACAATTTGAAATCACAGCTGATTTTGACACTTTTCACAATTGTGTTCTACCTCGAGAGTTGGTGCAAGATTCTTTGTTCCGAACAGATTGGAACAACTTCAATAAACACAAAGTAGAACAGATTCGGACAGAAATTGTTCTCACTGAACAGAAAAACTTATGTATAGTCCCACAAAACTGTATTCTCTTCAAAATGTTCAATTAGTTTTAAATTGTTCGAATTTGGTCAAACTCTAAGAGCCACGCTGCGTGGAAGAACTGACAACCGAAAATAATTTGCAACGTTCACATGCTCAAATTCTATTTCGCGTAAACTGAAACTTTACACGTGTTGGTTGAGTGGATAGCTGTGAGAATTCCGTAAGTGATTGCGAACGTGTTTATACCGTTTCAATTTTCTCTCAATTTACAGCTTACGTAAGTTGGTAAAATTTACTGTGAGTAACTTACAGAGCTGTTTACACTGGTAATTTTTTCAGAAGTTACTTACAAGTGTTGTTATCCTTGCCCAACGTAAACGCTCTATTGACAGCTTGTTGTATTGTTCTCATTATGTCAATGTATGTGCGTGTGCGAGTAACTGCAGAGACTTTTGAAAGACGCATTCTCTGGAGTTGACTTGTGAGTTTCGCACAAATTCAATGACAATGGTAACACTGAGCAACGTGAATTCTTAATGGTCATTCTAGAGCTCGAATCAGCTTCTCAGGATGCCAAAACAAGACATATGATTCATCTCTATAGATGCTGTCTTTGCGGTTTTGAAATTGGTGAAGAGGTTGTATGTTGATTTTGATCTCGCATTTGTTTTTTTTTTTTAAATCTGGTAAAATGTGAATGTGAATGGATTTTTCTAGGCTAAAACCACACTGATACGGACCGGGGTCACACTGTTGACAAAGGGCATTAGGCGTTTACATTATATATGTTATGTTGAGGAGGCTTATTCCTCTGTAGTTGTCGCATTTTAGGTGCTTTCCCTTCTTCAGGATCGGAAAAGCAATTATGAGGTTCCATTCGTCGGACCACATTTCGGAGATGAGTTAATGTTTGCTCCGCTTCAAATCATACACTTTTGAATTTAACAGCGCGTTTAATTAATCCCTAGGGTCCAGCCATTTTGTTTAAACTTGGAACTGAGTTACCTGACTTCTTCTTCAACGAGTGGCTGGAAATGCTGCCTGTCGTTGTCTGATTGAATTGTTCATTCTGGGTTATTATTCGGCATCATATCACCGTTCACAGAAATCACAGTCTCCAGAAATAATCTTTCTAAATTCTAAGCACTGACTGCGTTTCTTCTACAAGGTTTCATTCTCCACCCTTGCAGATTTGCTTTGGTAAATATCGTGGGGCCGGGATCGTATTTCGTACGAAAATTTGACAGCTACCTAACTGATTGTGCGCGTTCCATATTCTACGCAAGAGTAAGTCAAACGATCCTGATTAGTCGGTAGGCCAAAAATTGACTGCAAAACAAGATGACATTTTGAAAGCTTAGTGAACTGGATTCTAGAACACTGTTTATATAATTGTTTAAAGAAGTCGTAAAAAAAAAGTCTGCAACAGTCGTTTTCCTTCGTGGGGGCGTAAGAACGTATTAACTGATATTACATTGATGGAGATTGTAATGTGGTCTATTGGAATTTTCAACAGAAAAGTGATCCATATCTTAATACCTTCCCCATTTCAAGACATATGTTTCGGTTTGCTATTCAGATATGATAACTGCCCAATTCTTCAAAGCAGAGAACCAGAAATCAGAAAACAAAAGAAATGAGCGCTGGCTTTCGTTTGTCAGGAACTATTCTGGCATCACCTCTACTTTGACATCCAAGACCAAGACAAACCACTAACTGAGGATATAATCGGCTTTGTTTGAACTTGAATTTTGCACTGAAGTTCATCTAGCTATGCTTGATTAGAAACTGCCGGCGATGTTACATTCCGCCTCTTTCCTAGTCCTCGCTTTTCAACTTTCCTTTCCTCTTTTTTTTTCAACTTTTTAGCTCAACATGGATGATTATTCAAGGCTTTGGTCAAGAGTAGAAACTGTCGCGCTTTTAGAAGAACTCCGTAAACATCCCATAATTTACGATAGATCTCATCCTTTCTACAGAATTAGAGAAAAACGTTACGACGCCTTAAGAGAAATTGTCAAAAAACTCGAATCGATTAAGCCTGGTGTGAATCCAGAAATTGTATATACAAAAATTAAAGTCATCCGAACGCAACTTCTTAAAGAAAAGCACTTACAAAAAATTTCAAGTAATTACAAAAAACCAAAACTTTGGTGTTATGAATTGTGTAAGTTCATAGACGAAAATGGAGACTATAGTAAGGAGATTGTAAGCTCTGGAAATCCAAAATCACATGATATTTCAAGTGATGAAGATGAAATTCAGTTGAAAAACGAACATTTGAAACAGGAGAGTGTAACATTTATGGACACCGGAGAGCAACGACAAAATTTTAAGGACTTTCACACTAAATGTTTGAATATGGTTGATACACTTACCAAAGAAATGCAATCTACAAAAGGAGAAAAAGGTAAAATGTCGCAAATGGATTTGCATCACTGGATGTTACTTTACAGAACTTACATATATGTATGCTTTCAGCTCCCACCCATGTTGGAACATTGTCACCAACTTTTCTTGCTCTCCTGGTGGAATCTGAATTGGCAGAAGTATCTAACCACATTTTTCAAGATGCAAAGTGGAAAATAATTCATATTCTAGAGGAGGCCTCGAAAAAACAACTTGGCAAACAAGAGGCCTAAGATACAAGTAAATTACGTCTGCGAGCAGTTTTCACATTTTTTTTAAAAATGTTTTCTTGTTTTGCAGGACACAATCGGCCAAAACTCAACTACATCTTCGTCTGCATTCTGCCTCTTTCTATTCTAATTTTTTTGAAGCCACAGCCTACGAATACTCGTAAATAAAGCGCAGACGAACTACAGTGATATGATAATCTTGAGACCCTAAAATATAAATAATTTAAATAATTTAATAAATAAAACACCCTCTTGGGTGAAGTCTAAATCATTCTTGTTTTTATAAGAACTCGCATGCACGTACATAAGAACAATAAACAGAGGTGTCGGAGTACGAGTGAGAATGCACTTCTCTAAATTGAATTGAGGCTTAAGTCAGTTATTATACTCAATACAAGTAAAAAACTTTAAAACAAAGAATTTTTGTTTTGTGTTCATCTGATGTCATAATTAATTGATTATCTGAACTTCCAGTTCTGAATTAACCGACGTACATTTACGGTGTAGGACAAAACTGAAGCATTGACTCTTAGAACCAATTAAATGTTTTCCAGGTTATTTTAGTTTAGACGAAAACGGGTTCCATATTTCGGCAGCTACCGCGCTCAATTCTCTGATTTAAAATTTCTCACACACTCTCTATGGGATTCAGATCGGGAGACCTAAACCCGAGACCTAAACTTTATTGACAGACACTCAATTGGAAAGATCCATTTAAATGACAGTTCCTCTTCCGCGTGGGGTAGCATTATGTTTTCGCGTATATCGTTGAACACAAAACGATCCATTATATCGTCAATTTCGTGAATTGGCCAGATAAGCAACCCCAGACCATCACACTTTCTTCTCCGTGCTTTGCTGTCGCCCTTGTATACTGTGCATTCAGCTTATCACCTTTTGGGCTTCGTGACAGACCACGTATGTTTGAACAATTAGTAGAATGTTTGGACTGCTATCGCCCAGATATCACGTCCATTAACGGATTAAGGCTAAATTAACTGACATAATAAGGCTGAGTTCATAAAAGCAAACAATTTTGCAGTAAATATGCCGCAACAGTTTTGGTAAACTTTTATGAACGCTAAACTGACTGCATTGTTCCAGTAACCATGCAGTGGTGAAATTATCGTTAATAAATGTATTCAAAACAATTGAACGACAATGGCTGGTAGCCGGGTCATTTAAAGTGGCATGAGCCGTAAAAATACGGAATTACGTGCATTATCCCCAGTAAGATTTGCAAAACTAAGAAAAAGGAGAAGAAATACTCTTCTAGCAACTAGTAATTGGAAAAATGCGCAAAGAAGTATTCCGAAAAGTATTAATTTTCTTCATAATATTAATGAATACCCTGACGATACTTTTAGAAGACATTTTCGCATGAAAAGGTAAATTTTTACCTATACATTTTGTTCAACAAAATGAAATCTGTTGCAAACTCGCAAAACATTGATTGCATCTGACTGTCAATTGACTTTTATGAACGCAACTGGTGCAAAACTTTTGCGTAGACAATACAGGTTTTATGCAATTATGAACGCAACGTTTGCAAAGTTGCTAGTTTTTTTTTGCATAAATGAACTCAGCCTAAGTCTAATATTGGTCCATGCCTCTACGGAAGACAAGGACGGGACCATCAAAGAATATGTTTATGAGTTTCTCGGAAAGAAATATGAGCAATGTCCGAAGTATGACGTTAAAATGGGACTAGGCAACTTTTAAGCCAGGATATAAAAGGAGGAAATTTTCGGTTGGACAGTTGGCAAGCATGGCCTACACGGCACCACTTTTGGTAACGGACTTAGGCTAATTGATTTTGCGGCGGTAGGAAATATCACTTTAGGACATGGCGGTCTCCTGATCACGACCATAGCTCCAGTATTCTGGAAGTTCAAACACTCCGCGCAGCCAACGTTAGACTTAGACTGTTGTAACCAAGGTACGAATGCGAATTTCCCAAGCGCCAAAAAAAAAATACAACTCCTGTTAGAAGATATGACGTAGAAAAGCTGCAATCGCAAGAGACTGCTAATATCTTTACAAATCTTGCCAGCATCAAGTACCGGATACCAATAGGAATGCTTTTAACATGCCATCAAAGATGGGGCGGCTGATGATCTGGTTTGATGGCAAGAGTCCGCAAGCACATGGACCTAAACAAGAAGTGTGTAGAAGTGGCGCCGCAACAAAACCGAGAGCTGAGAGTCGTGATCTTTGCAAGGAAAAGAGACGGGATATCGCTTTCTTCATAAGAAGAAAATAGAGCGCAAGTAGAAGATGTAGTAGATGTCGTAAGTTTGTACTGGAAGGGCATCGTACGAAAGTTTTACCACGATCAAGGTATCTTCAGGCGTTTCGAGAGAAAAACACTTGGTAAGCAACCCGGCCTGGTTTGCTTTAACAGGCTTTGGGGGATTTGGTTCCGGACGAGCTATACGCCGTAATCGATCTGGTAAAAAAAACTGCTCATCAATCGCCTGAAATGGCTAAGACATGTAAAGCAAATGGACACCAGAGCTCCGGCTCGCTGAGTCTTTGAAACTAACGAAGTCGAAGAATGCCTTATCTTACGTGGCCCTCACAAGTAGGGGGGACCTCAGCAGGCTCGGAGTGTGCAACTGGAGGCAGTTAATTGAGGTCCAGGTTCACCCCAAACTGTGCCTCCTAAGTAAGTAAATGGGATCCATCACATAAACCTCTTTTGCAGTACTGCAGTACTCATTTTGGAAATGTTATATCATACTCGTAGTATCTATCGCTTACACGTGTATTTGAATTGCACATAGCAGTTCGATAAAACAATCAAGTATTCAATACAGTGTGACTCACAAATTTGTACAAAAAACTTGATTATTGGGCTATAAGTGTCCGATTAAGCAGGTTTGCATTACTCCCGTGATTCCAAGACATGGTTTTATCTAAACTGAGTTTATGTTGAGCTTTCTTCTCCTTGTAAAATACACTAACACTATCCTATCATTTAGGACATTTTGACCAAATTTAATGCCTAATTTTTGTTAAATTTAGACGCATGTTCTTATTAGTCATACCTCATATCTCCATACAAAATACTACAATCTTTTGAATTTTTTTCAGCCTGAAACTGGAACTTACCCGGCCGCATATAATTTAAAGATCCCGAAATGGAAGCATTTAAATGGACACGAGATCTAATTGAAGTATTAATAGAAAATTTTAAAAACCACGAGAATTTATATAATACATCTCATGGACACTACGCCAGTCGTGTACACCGAGAGGCATCACTTACAAAAATTTATACAGAATTGAAAAAAAAAAATGACAAAATAAATATGCACGCTATAAAAACAAAGCTAAGCGTTGTACGCACGCAGTATTCTAAGGAATATCGTCATTGGATATTGTCAGGAAAACGGGACGATAAAATAACACTGTGGTCCTATAAGCTGCTAGAATTTCTAAGGCCATACATTAAACCAAGAAGTGAAGAAGTAAACAATCTGATTGTAAATTTTAATTTTATTTTTTTTTTAAGGTGTTGACACTAATGTTGTCTTTTTTTTCAAGGAAGAAAGCACTCAGAGGAAAAGGAAAATAGAGTCTATTGAAAACGGTGTAGCAACTGATGCATATTCAGACAAATCAAATGTAAGTAGATGAATATTGAATACGATATATTTCTGCCATGTAACTGCATTGATGTTTTTTTGTAATTGGTGCGTATAAGAAATGTTGATCACTTTTAAAAGGTTTGTATACAGCGCGAGCGAAGAAAAGTTACTTACTCAATTACTGAGATGGCAGGGTGATCCAATACCTACACTAACAAGCTACTCTATTTAGCGCGAACCTTAACTAAATCCTACCGATTGCGGACTCTTAATGGGTTGAACTCTCTTTCTTCTTGTACAGGCCACCTGAGGTGAGGTCTTGCTCTACAGCGTTGTCCTTCCAGATGGATGTACCTATAGAGATTCTGCGCGCAGGAAAATTGGTATCTTTTCGCTCTACATATTCTCTCCATTTTAGGCCACTATTCAGCAGTTTTCTGACTAGATGTCGTTAATTATTTATTATTAATTTTCATTTTTCATTTTCATTTTCATTAATGATCTCTTGTGTCCCACTTCTAATCCAGTATATATCTTTGCTTATGATAGTTACCTATTTCTTATTCATTCCTATACTCATGTCTCTGTTTTGCGTCTATAGAACGGTAAGGGCAGCATACCATATGTTAAGATCATTAACTGAATAACTTATTGAGGAATCATTAGACAAAATGTTGTCTGCTGTCGTGAAAGCGAAATTTAAAACGCAGCCATTATCCATGAATTTCATTTGCATCGTCGAAAATGAAAGCTTTTCACGCTCGGTATATGTGTCAATAGCAACCTTCATAATAATGGCCACATAATGCAATATAATGCCAAAATAAGAGAGAATGTTCTCCCAAATATTGTGATTCTTTCCTAAGCCATTCTACTTGCAAGTTTTTTTTCCTCGTCATAATGGCTTGCCAATATCTAAAGCCAACGTACACTGGCATCTCTCTTTTTTTTCTCATTCGCCGGCGATGTAGCTAAACTGAGAATACCTCGAGCCTCAGTGTTTCATAAAATCAATTTTTTTTTATTTCTTTCGTTTTCTGTTACACAAAAAGAAATTAACCCTTCTGAATATAATGAAGAACCTGCTCTAATGGGATCAGGAAAAAACCCTCAAAATATTCAACTCTTTACCCTAATTGTTGTATTATATTTTTATTTACAGCATTGGACTAGAGAGCAAATCCTTGTTCTCATAGAACAAATCCGTAAGCATCCTGTTCTATACGATAACACTCTTCCACCTAGAGCTGTCCTAAACTATGCCTTTAAAGCTATTACAAACAAATTAAGAATTGTTAAGCCCGATGTGACACAGGAGCTCGTAGCTGCAAAGTTTAAACACATTCAGCATCAATTTTTCAAGGAAACAAAATTACTACAGAATACATCACTAAACTATAAACAACCAAGACTATGGTTCTACGATTTGTGCAAATTTATGCTTCCATCAGAAGGTTCTGAACCGGGCGGGTCGACTCTTTCATCAGAAGAACAAGAGCAAGAGAGCATAGTAAATGATCCATTAATAGATGATCCACTAGGAGAAATAGAATACACAATAGTAAATCACTCAAGTTTGGGAACTCGAGATGAAGACAGAGATCGAAAAATGTTGTATAAAAAATGTTTGAATCTTATTGAAACTCTTACAAAACAAATGCAATCTGTTCAGTCAGAAAGAGGTAAATATTTGAACTTTGTTGCTAAATACTGCCAGTTATAAACTTGTTATTCATTTAGCCTCTCATAAAAAAAGGCGTTCACCACAGACATTCTTAGGTCTATTGATTGAATCAGAACTGATGGGAGTATCCGAAGACATTTACGGCGAAGCAAAGTGGAGGATCATACGGGTTCTAGAAGAAGCTTCTAAAAGGGAACGGGAAACAAACGAAACCATCATGGATGCCGAATGTTCTGAATCCTCAAATCCCCATATTGAAAAAACACAAGCGACATTTAAACTACCTCCATCAACAAGTATATCAAGATCTTCAAGACTAAAAATTAGAAATTTAGACAATGCACCATGAGTTATTTCGTGAGAACTTTGCGTTTTTAATGTATGAATACCACACTTGGGTATTTTTTCTTATCAAATACATGTTTATTTTAAATCTATTCGATTTAATAGAATTTGTTATTATCTGATTTGTTTTATGCAATCATTTAAATCAGATTAAAAGAAGGTTCTTCAGTTGACCTGTTGTGGGTATAGTAAGATTGAGTAAGAAATTATAGAAAAAGATTCCCCAGTAGACTAATCAATGTATCTAATTTACTGCGTTCATCATTTTAAATTTATATAAACACAACCTCATCATGTTTTTTTAAAAACACAACCAGCGATAAATGAGGGTAAAACCACGGATACGCCATCAACAAAGGGCATACAACATCGACGAATTAATGCTAAAAATTTTGCCAACCAACAATAACAGCAGGAATTAAATGAAGAATCACTCTTACTTACTGTTTCTTTGTTCTAAGAACGAATTTATATAGTAAGGTCCCATCTCGGAAAACTAGATCATATTAACGAGATGCAAGTAAGCCGAATAACACATCACGCCGCAGCTGGTATCTCTAATCGGTACCAATGGCGTATATCCATTTACTGCAATAATGTATAAACGAACTCCTGGAAATTCCCAAGAGAAATCTCACTGCCAGCTTGATACTGGGGTAACCGAAACCCTGATGAACAGTGACAGTACCGTTAATACCGAAAATTGAAAGATGACTTACGCTCGCTAAGCGCTTCAGACCTTCAAAACTTGGCAGGAAAATTGAAGGTGCTCGAGGCCGCGCTGAGCATTTTCATCAATAATACAACTTTTGACGACTTTTAATTTGGACCCCCAACACAGCGTAGACAAAGTATTTGTTTAGGACATCAATTGTGAATACTTACTGCTTTGGCCCAACTGCGCATAATGGCTTGCCCTCTCACGATATTCAAGCTACTTCAAGAATGCAAGAAAAAATCATTCAATTTGAAAGAAGACAGGCCGAAGCTTATCTAAAACCTCAGTGGCACCCGGTTGCATGGTAAATCCACATCAAACAGACCGACTGAAGCCAATGTCATCCCTTGGTTCACCATAAATCATAGCAATTTATAGTCACCATGAGATGTCAAGCTCAGTCAGAATTCCCTCTCTCTGCAATTTTGGGTATTCGGGTACATCCACCACGATATTCCTACAAGGGGCCCAACTTCTAGGTCAGGCTGGAAATACCAGGTTCCCGTGGTATCAGAATATAGTTTACGGTCGAGCTTCGTACTTCGTGGTCACTTCCAGTTGGGCACCTTCCCACCCAGGACTGGCACGTTTGAACCATAACATCACCAAGTTCTAACCTAATAAAATACCTCCGCTAGTTACCAACTTGGTCGCCTTAGGAAAATAGCATTAGTGAAGCTGCGAACTCAAGCGATTTTAACGCTGTCAGTGAGGACACAACTGATATCGCAGGCGACACCATCAAAGGATCTGTCCATAACTTGCAAATCTCTAAGATCCGCATGGAGGGGACACACGCCCAGAACTCCTTAAGGGGAGCTCCACATGAACAGCCTTCTACATCGCTAAACCCCCTTTCATGTAAGAACGCATTCAAAGAGCCATGTCCGGTGAACAGAAGGCCAAACTGAGACTAAAACTCAGATCCGGCAGTTCACATATCCCCCATGAAGCTTTATGTAACCCTGCCATTTTCTCTGCGTCCCACTTAGAATGTGATCTAGACTTAACGCATTCAGCTAGCAGAGCTTTACTCTCACTCAATGATGAATCCTCCACATCCCATGCTGAATGGGAGACCTTTCCTGATCCTGAAGGTAATACCCCTACGTATCACTTCCAAGTCCAGTGGAGCCACTCTCAATTGCACTTTACAAGTTTCAGACGTAACTGCTTGTACCACACCGATGACCCAAAGGTTGAACAAGCAACAAAGAACTCACGGTACATGATACGCATAGCACATCTGCTAAGTCCCCAGTCGGGCCGCAAAATACGTCTAACCTGACCACAGCATGCATCAACTTCTCCTTAGAGGGATCTCAGCATCGGATATGGAAGCTGTTATGGAAGTAGGTCCCTAAGCAACGAGTAAACTGAGAGGAAGTATTTTCATTGGTGAAGGCAGTGAGAGAATAAAAAGAAATTGTCACAGGTTGAAAAGAAAACTATCTCAGTAATAACAAAACGTCATCGGCTGTATTCTGTCAACGTATGTATGCGGCGTATTCCATGGGACTGTCATTTCCGTCAAATATGTCAACGTCAACCTATCCCACATCGTAACGAACGCAACGGATTCTATTGGCCAGGACCTTAAGTATCTTTAACATACCATATGGTTAAGATCTTATCATTAATATTGAATAAGCGTTTGAAACCTTAATCAACAATCCGATCTTGAACCAGTTCCACTTCGTGCCGGCAGTGCTTCAGCCCGAAAAATCCGGATGGACAACGCTGTAGAGACCTTACCCTAGGTGTGGGCCATAAGTAGTGCAAGAGGGGACCTCAACCAGAGTTAGATCTAGTCAACTATGGATCGGACTATAGCGCTAACTATGTGCACAAGCGCTTATAAAATGACACATTTTTAAAAAGTATTTTTTTTTTCTGCTCCTGAAATGGTCATTTAATTTTCTTTACGTTAAAGACAAGTGCATATTTTATGACGAACAAAAACACGACTTCCGAATCAAATGCAGCAATTTCGGAGTATTTTATTCGGACTGACAGCTGTTAAAATTTGACATTAGCAAAATTGAATTTATCAAATTGTCAACAAAAAAAATAGCTACTCCAATTGAATTACAATTTTGCTGTTTTTTCAATTATTATATATTTGAAAGAGATGTAATTTGAAACAAAATCAAAAGCAATGTTACAGCAAAGGTGTATTGTTATAAATTTGAAATCAGCTGTTGTTTTGCTGCTCACAATTATTGTCAGCGGAATAAAACAAAGTCAAACTGGTGGGTAATTGTATTCAAAAACCTACCTAACTTGATTTTTTATTTTGTTTTATCATTTAAAAGCAATAAACTTGATGGATGTAGACACTAAAACAGAGATTACTAAAAACAATACAGTGGACTATGTACCAGTTACTATTGTTAAAAATGTAAGCATTAAGTGTCGCCTAAGAATAGTGGTTTTGAAGTAACAATTTTTCTATCTTTGCACTCCTTTTCGTTGTAATTATCGCAGTTAAACGAAACTTCAGCTTGCTCAAGCGATATGCCGTGCCATACTCTACAATTTCCTTGTATACGGTGTAATTACAATTACTCCTGCATGTATGGAAAGGAATTAAACGTAACATGTGAGATTGCACCAAATGTACAATGCCAGGTAAATTGCGCTACGTTTCACTTTTTTTTTTCTCGAAATAATCGGCATTTTATTTGAATTAACCAGGGCGAACGCTCATTTATAAAACAAATGAACTGCCGGTACTGTTACCAAACAGAGCTTTGGCAGTATACATGCGTTCAGCGCGGTAGTTGTAATTCCATTGATAAGTATTATAAGTGAGTAGCAGATTTAGTTTTTCAACTCTTGCAGCAATATGACGTTTTTCTTTTTTTCCGTTATGTAGAACAAACTGCACAGCTCACAGCGATGTGCTTTGCTTGGGTAATAGAACATTTTCCAAAATGATTAAGTGCAATTGGACCCAGGGATACCGATGGAGCACGGCTTTGATTATAAGTCTTACTCTAGGTGGATTTGGTGTTGATAGGTAAGCAGAAAATTAGTGTGGAAAATCCCAAAAAAAAATTTTAAAATGTTAACTAGGAAGACAACTTTTATTGAGTTAAATTTATTAGAATCAAAAATGTCCCCAGATTGCCAATAGCTACAGTGAAATGTAGCCTATGCTTCAGACTAAAAAAACAGCTTTACTCTAACTAAAGAGTTACCAAAATCTCTTGTAGAAATTCAGTAGCTACGAAATCAATTCATTTTAGATGAAGATGCAGTACCCATTGGATCATGTCTGCTCCAAATCGAAGACAGCCCTAAACGTAATCGACGATTTGTGGACTATAAATGGACGTTCAGTCTATTCTATCAACGCCGTGGTTGTTCTTTTTACGAAATTAAGGGAGCTGACTGGTCCGACTCCTCTAGTGCTAAAAGTTTTCACCAAGAAAATCAAGTTTTTGCCTTTTATGTTGCATAACTAAATTCTTTGGACTAAACATGTCACGTCGAAAACCTTCAATGCTCTGTTGGGAGGTTTGGGCATATATTAGTCTTGTTTGAAGAAAATACAAATAAAACATGGGCTCCACTGTTCATGAATAGTTCGGGTAGTATCTGAGCCAAACTGATTTTACGTTTGTGTCTTTTCGGGACGTTAGATTGCGTGTACTGAAGGGAGCCTTCCCTTAACCATCAATATAAGGATAATTGCTTTTCGACATAGATCCGAACCTCTGATCGAAGTCCTACTGCAAAAGTCTTTTGCTGACTTGAATTTTTTGACGTGAATTTTATTCACGCCACTATATCACGAGTGAGGGAACCTTCTAGATCACTAGTGTAAATGTTAAACAGATTTGGAGTGATTACCGCCTCCGGCTGTAGGTCATTTTGAATTTTAAAGTCTTTGCTGGAAATGGCGTTGCCACATTTGAGAACGAATTTGTATTCCATTACGCATGTTGAAAATCATACATAGCAAGAGCTTTGCCGTTGCCATACTTGTCAGCTCATAGAAAATCTCCTATGGTATCGAAGGCCTTCTCATGCAGGCACCCGTATCATAGCTCGCTTTAAAGTCAAACTGATAGTCTGGAATTATATTGTTATTCAATTTCTCAAATACCTTGCTTATATTCGGAAGCAAACTAATTAAACTGGCTTAATCCTATCTCCATCCTTTTTTAGAATGGTATTTGGCAATACGTCGGAAAATATGCATTACTCAGTACATTGTTGAATAGCGTGCTAAAAATATCCACTCCTTTTAGGGCCAGACGTTTGGGATACCATTTATTCCCAACGACTTTTTGTTTTTCCCGTCAGGTAATAATAATTGTCTTCCGATTGAAGCCGAAGTCAACCAAAATGTACTTCAAGTGCAGTTATAAACTGATTGAGATGAATGGCTTTATGTGCGTAAAGCGTTTCAAAATTTGGAGAGCAATGGTAACAATGCATGCTACGCACGTCCTCGCTATATTGCAAGTCTTCAAGTATTTAGATAACAACTTCACCGCTTCGCGTGAAAGAGAATGGTGTGTCTTCTAAGCACACGGTAGCCTAATTTGTGTTTTTAGTTATGCTTACCAAAATCACATTTGGGCATTCATTTTCATTCATTTGCTTTATCTCTCAACCCTGGTAAGCGATGTTAAGACCTATTATTTGTCAAAAAATTCGAGAACGTACGACTCCTTAGATGCTTTCCTTCTTTGATTCTGTTTCCAAGATTAAACTTTCATTTTTAGCTCTTGGAGTAAAGGCAGTCTTTTGAAATTGACAAGATGCCACGAATTCCGGCACAGTACACAAAAGAGTTGGCCCTATTGATGTTGCAACATCGTCATGTGTAATGCCGTGGGATTGAGGTATGCTTGGGCATTAGTTCCACCCGCAGATGTTAAATTTTGTATAAAAATCTGGCCGTCAAAAAGATTTGTTCGCGTTGGATACCGTATAATTTGACAATCGGTCAAAAAGTCTTGTGTCGATTGGTGTCAAAAAATGTTAAAAAAATGTAATCGCGCTACCTCCAAATACTTCTATAAGACCGTGACAGACGAATAATGGATGTATCCATATGAACCCGAAACTAAACAATAATCCACTGAAGCACTTAGAAGCATGTTGCCACCATGCCATTAGAGCAACACAAAACGGTCAATTCTGAATGGTACACCACCATCTGTTTGCCAGAAATGTTTGAAAGAAAAATGGAAATCATTCGCAGAAGACGAATCATTCTCCACCTCGATAATGCAAGCTCTCACACATCGACTCAAACAAGCGAATTTTCGAGCATTCAAAAAATCGATTTAAATATTAATTTAGAATTATTGTACTTTACTAAGACTTCCTTATTCTCCAGAATACAAAAACGAAAACGGAACAAAAAGGAGCAAATAGTTACAACATTTTAAGTTTGACAGGAGGAGGAAAATTCATGAAGCTGATAGCTGTGAGTTAATGTATTGCTACATTGACTCTTAAACCATCAACAATCCGCCGTACAGTCCTGATTTGGCATCCAATAATAAAAAAAAACAAATTTGACGCCATTTTCATTTTCGATTGTAAATATTTATTTTTACTTGTCTATCTCAAAACTTAAGTAGGAATCTA
This sequence comes from Volucella inflata, assembly GCA_928272305.1. Lineage (NCBI taxonomy): Eukaryota > Metazoa > Arthropoda > Insecta > Diptera > Syrphidae > Volucella > Volucella inflata. The sequence goes on from OV743716.1 coordinate 158,771,278, forward strand.
GGAAGTATTCTATCCCTCTTATGTATTCTTTCTGCTAACTACAGTATGTGACAAAACTAAAGCAACTTTTAATATTTTACCTCCTACCATTGCTTACTAAAAGAAATATGATAAAAAGTTATTTCTGTACACAACTTTTCGTCTTTATAACACCTGAAATATTATTTATTAAAAAAATATCAAATTTCTATTTATTTTAGAATGTTTTACATATCAAAAATAATAAAAAAAAAAAACCAATGCATTCGTAAAATGCGACATTGACAAAACTAAAGCAACTCCCACTGAACCTGAGCATCTGGTCCAACAAATCAAAAGTACATAAACAATTGGGTACCGTTAGGTCACATTCCGTTAAACAATACTTGCTGTTGTCTGTTTACATCTATTATTCATTTTATTCATTATCCATTGTTAAGTGTTAGGAAAAAGAAGTAAATTCTATATTTAGAGATTTTTTTTAAGGATAATGGACAGAAACAAATTTGGAAATGAACTTAAAAATAAGATTATTGAAGATTTCCTGAGTGGAATGAAACAAAAAGATATTTGTTCTAAGTATTCCATGGAAAAATTAGTAGTTTGTCGTTTAATTAAGCGATTTCAACAGAAAGGGACAGTACAAACAATTCATCTTGGCGGTAGACTCCGAAAAAAAACTGCAAGGCAGGATCAACGCATAGTACGGGAGTTCAAAAAAGATTCTAGAACATCCTCATGGAAAGTTGTCAATGATTTGAGACTCCGCATTCATCCAAGAACCGCAAGCAGAAGATGTGACGAGGTGGGTATTAAATGTTATAGACCTGCAAAGAAACCATTTGTGTCAAAAAAAAAAACAGGATAGCGCGCATAAGGTTTGCGAAAGAACACATTAACTGGACGATAGAGAAATGGAAAACAGTGCTATGGTCAGATGAAAACAAATATAACATCAAGGGATCAGATGGAAGTGCGCACGTTAGATGACCAAAAGGAAAACGCTTAGACCCAAAATATTGCCATGGCACAGTTAAACACGGTGGGGGCAATGTCATGGTGTGTGGTGGTTTCTTCGGCCAGGGAATGGGGCCTATCCGCCAAATTACGGACATTTTAAACGGTCAAGGGTACAAAAATATAATGGAGGACATTATGTACCCTACGCGGATGACAACATGCCCTTGCGCTGGATATTCCAACATGAGAATGACCCCATACACAAGTCTAGGCTCGTGACTGAATGGATAACTATGGCCGGAGTGTGTGTTCTGGAATGGCCAGCGCAATCACCTGATCTCAATCCCATAGAGAATCTATGGGAAATTGTAGATCGCAAAATTCGGACTCAAGATTACTCCTCCAAGGTCTCTCTTTTTGCAGCTATAAAAGAAGAATGGTGGAAAATACCCATGGGTACAATAAACAATTTAATTGAATCCATGCCCCGTCGATGTTATGCAGTCCTTCAAAATAACGGATATCCAACGAAATATTGATTAAAAGTCTCGAATTAAGATTAGTTGTTAAGTTGCTTTAGTTTTGTCAACGCCTTACGAAAAGATGGTTTTGTTTTCTATTGAGTTTCTTGTTATTTTATTTTAAGTTACATCGTTTTACATATCCTTTTGTTCTCGTACCAAGTAGAAAGACAAGTAGATTTTTAAAAGTTGCTTTAGTTTTGTCACACACTGTATATTGTATTGCGGTCGCTGTTACGTTGTTGTTTTTTGATGGTGTTGCTGCTGCTACACAGTTCTTGCTACTTTTTTTGTCGCAACTTTTCTCTTTTCCCCGCCATAAGTTGCTTAATTATTTCATCGACAGTTGCTTTCAGTCTTTATCTTCTACGCCTTCGGAGAAGAAATCATAATTTAAAAACAAATCTTGAAAGGGATTCTCCGCGCGCCTCAAGGAGGTTACTTTTACCTTTTATTGTTGCCAGGCCGCGGGCGGAAAGTTAGAAGGAGGAGAAAGGAAAGCTGTTGTGATGTAGTGGTTTGAAACTCATGTATGTTTGATTTCAATATTGACTCGCCAGGGGTGGATTTCCGAACACGACGGAGAGTTTTTCTTCAGTCGGAATGATTCAGGTTATAAATTCTTTAACGGTTTTTTTTGTGCTTGAAACTCTACAACAGCCAAATCTACATGCCAGTGTTATGCCTTCACACGCAGATTTTTCTGGCTGAGTTTCAATTACACAAATGAAAAACTTGTCATGAGTAGGTTTCGAACCTTGACCCTCCGAGTAAGAAGCGATGGCTAGTACCACTACACAACGGCCACCCTCCACCCGCTCTACACTTAGATTTGAAAACATGTTCTGCGAATTTTCGATCGACAGCTTTTCCACTTAAGCTAAAGCACTTACTTATTTTTACATGGCAAATTCACTACCAATCTAAGTTAACTGTCTTCAATAGCGACTGATAAATGCATTTGCGCTACCCTCGTATACCCGTTAACAGTCCACGTCCACTCGTGTATTGGAGAAAATAAGGTCCAATGATACTATCGATCAACACCGAAGTATGCAATCATACTTCATATTGTTGCCTCATATCGGACAATGTAAGGTCCAACTATTTTCTGTCTCAAACGTTTTTGAATGAGTCATTGTGTCATTTTGTAGTAACCTCCTTGACCGCCAGAATGCGACATTTCAGTGCGATACTGTCTTTAGTTTTGTTTTGACAGCTGATTGTTGTTGACGTATTTGTCATCATGTTGAGTATGGACAAAAACGATTTTCGTTCTCTCATAAAACATTATTTTTTGAGACGCAAAACGGCGAAGGAAACAAAAGAAAACTTGGATAAATATTATGGGACTAATGCTCGCTCAGATTACACCGTCATATATCGGTTTCGAGAGTTTCGTGGTGGCCGCTCAAGTCCACAGCGGCAGGCCCTCCGATGCGGTTACAGATGACAATGTCAAAAAAATACATGAAATGGTGTTGGCTGAACGGAAAGTGAAGATGCGCGAGCTAGCAGATACCACAAAGATTAGTACTGAGCACACACGCCATATTTCGGGCAATATTCTGTATATGATGGGTACCGCGCATGCTCACTACTGACCAAAAACACGAACGCGAGAGCACTTCGAAAGAGTGTTTGGACTTGCTGATGCGGAATTGGGCGGACTTTTGGCGTCCATTGGTAGCTGTTGATGAAACCTGGATCCACTATTACACATCAGAGAACAGAATGAGTGCCCGGCAATGTGTCGGAAAGGTTATGGCGTCGGTTTTTTGGGATTGTCGTGGCATACTCTTTGTGGACTATCTCGAAAGAGAAAACACCATCAACAACGAGTATTACTGTGCATTATTGGAGTGATAGAAGGCGGATATCGCTGCAAAACGGCCTCACACGAAGCGAAAAAAAGACAATGCGCCGGCGCAAAAGAGCATCGACACCACGGCTAAAATCAATGACTTACGGCTCCAATTGCTGTAGCATCCACCGTATTCGCCAGATTTGGCTCCCTCGGACTATTATCTCTTACCAAACCTTAAAAGATGGCTCATCAGTAAAAAATTCAGCTCACGCGAGGAAATCATCGACGCCACGGAGGAGTATCTTGCAGACCTTCCGGAAAATTACTTTTCGGACGGGATCAAGAAGTTCGAAAATCGCTGGAATAAGTGTATCAAGCTAAAAGGGGACTATATTGAATAAAATAAAAAAACATTTAAAAAAAATTTTGTTTTTATTCCCAAGGAGGTTACTTCTCACCCCACCTAGTAATGTCTTTTGTTTTTCCTCGTAGGTTTTATCTTGGACATTGGCCAGAGGGAATCGGCAAACTCTTCAGCTTCGGTGGCCTGGGAGTTTGGACAATCATTGACGTGCTTCTCATTTCACTGCGATACCTTGGGCCAGCCGATGGTTCTTTGTACATTTAAGATGACTGAGTTTGTGTAAAATATTTGAAACAAATAAAAAAAACAAACGATTTTTCCTTTTTATATTAATATCTCTTTCTTGTTTATATTTATATAATATACATTTACACGTCTATACATAAATGAACATTCTCTATTTTTGAACTTCAAATAAAAGCAAACCTACTAACTTGAATGCATGTGAATGTGCTTGTTGTGATATAAAATAAAAATTAAATATTAAATACGAGTAAAAACGAATCGTTTCCAACTATTGGTTAAAATGAACGTACAAAAAGGAAACCATATACTTTTATGTTGGTAATTACTCGTACGTATGTATGTAGTTATAAAAAAATTTGAATTGAATTCGTCACAGATTTAGTTTTGACCAGATAGAAAATTAAAACACACCAAGTACTTTTGTATCTAATCTTTCCTTTTTTTTTTTTTTTTTTTAATAACATTCCACTCTGACATTATTTTTTTAGTTTCAGTTTTATATTACCACGCTGCCCTTGCCATCACTTTACTGTTGCTTTTGTAGTTTGGCTGTTTAGGTCGCATCTTGAATTTCATTGTTGACGAAAAACACCAACAGCGGTGCAAGTATTGAAAGGAGAATAGTGACGAGGATAAGAACAAACGTTGAATACCAGGAAAAGAAAAAATAATATTGTATTCTGTAAAGAGGAAAAGCTATATAGTTTACAGAATGTGGATGAAATACAAACTTACCTGCAATACCAACATAAGATCAAGGCGAATGTGAAGAATCCAATAGCGGCATACGTGGCTATCATAGCACTATAGTGGGATTCGTGATTGGAGAAATTATCAGTTCTAGTTCCGTCAGTGTTGGACGGGTTAACGTGAGCAGTAGAACCACTTTGATTGGATGTGTTTCCAGAGCCTGAAAAAATTAAAAATTTAAACAGACTATATAGAAAACGAATAAGTTATGTTGTTACAATTGACTTGGGATTTCTTCAACGTCATTCTTGAAAGAATAGTGAAAAACTCACGCAAACACAACACAAGACTCGCATACGTCGATGATATTGACATCATCGCAAGAAAGCAGCGTGATGTCAGTGGCGTCTTTGCGAGAATTGAGACGGAAGCGACGTCACCTTCGACAGATATAACTTTGAGGTAGTTAACGACTTTGTCTACATAGTCTCCGCTGAGATCAAACGGCAGCGTATGAACTCCCTACATGGAGTCAACGGTGGCGTTTATAGTTCCAGTCTGGTCGAACTAAAGCGTAATCCCTATATGAGCTGCTTCGACATATTTGGATACCAGGTCTATAGATACTGAGCCAGGGTGTTGAAAAAGAATTGGTGGCGGACGAATCCTAAATGGGTCAATGGCAGCGCTCATATCCCAAAATTGGGTTACTGACACCGGAATATCCGGCCCACTGTCCTAAGGTCAAAACAAGGGCCTGGCCCTCCAGGTTTAGGGGGTAACTTCCCGACCATGGAAAAAATATTTAGTTATGAGAGAGACGCAACCAGCCTCGGATAACGATATTTATTACAGCTGCAGCAAAAGACTGCATGGATTAGGATGTGGATTTGTCGTGGGAAAAGCCATTGACTTCAAGCTGATCGAAGCTACTTTCCAAAACATAAGCCTAATATGTGCACACGCCCTTACCGACGAGACTGAAGATCCCATCAAGGAGGAGTTCTATGACCTCCTGGATGGAGCCTACGGAGCCTGTCCGGAGTACGATGTAGAAGTTGTACTCGGGGACTTCAATGCTAAAGTAAGAAAGGAAAACATCTTTGTTGGGTTAGTTGGTAAGCACAGAATCCACGAAACGACAACAGACAACGGCTACCGACTAATCGATTTTTCAGCAGCTCGTAATACGGTGATAAGTAGCACTAGGTTTCCAAGGTTAAGGATCCACACACAGCAACCTGGCGCTGTGAACCGCCCAGAATAAGAAATTCGACGTTAGACGCCTTAGCACACCTGGAGTAGCCAGAGCCTACAGGGAGTGCCTGACTATGAGACTCTCCTCTGTGCATTCACCTACCACAAACACCAACAATCAGTGGTGCCAGTATCGCGACATCATCAAGGAGGTAGCCGAAACCAATGTAGGGTACCAGCCACCCCAGAGAAAGAGCCCGTGGTATGATGATGAATGTGTGTACAGGAAAAAGGTGACAAGATGCACACAAGAAAGCGCTGCAGCGCAAGAGAAAGGAGGAAAAGAAGATCCTGCGTAGAAAGAAGAGGGCTTATGCAGCTTCCTAGCTCAAGGAGATCGAAGAGTCGTGCGATAGTAATAACATCCGCAGGTTTTATAAAAAAAAGCCAAGCAACTGGCTGCTAGCTACAAAACCGGAACGCAAGCTCTTGGAGACAGCGAAGGAAACCTAGTCACTGAAGCGCAGAGAATAGTAGATGTGTTTAAGCAGCATTTCCAGCAGCTGCTTAATTGGCACCATGCATATTAGAGAGAGTGATAGGGCAAGAAGAGAACCATGAACAATGAAGACCCAGTTCCACCACCTAGTATAGAAGAAATTGGCTTAGCTATAAAAAAAAAGCTTAAGAACAAAAAGGCCGGTTTACGGTTAAAGGATGGTTTACCAAAGCACGTCGACTACATTGGCTCGGCTACATCGAGCGCGGCACCCAGCGGCAGGATAACTTTTTCATATGCAGAATATTGTCCAAAATATGGCGTGTGCGCTCAGTACTAATCTTTGTGGTATCTGCTAGCTCGCGCACCTTCACTTTCCGGTCAGCCAACACCATTTCATGTATTTTTTTGACATTGTCCTCTGTAACCGCATCGGAGGGCCTGCCGATGCGGACTTGATCGATAGTGGAGTTGCCGCCACCTCGAAACTCTCGAAACCAATATTTGACGGTGTAATCTGACGGAGCATTAGCCCCATAATATTTATCCAACTTTTCTTTTGTTTCCTTCGCCGTTTTGCGTCTCAAAAAATAATGTTTTATGAGAGAACGAAAATCGTTTTTGTCCATACTCAACATGATGACAAACACGTCAACAACAATCAGCTGTCAAAATAAAACTAAAGACAGTATCGCACTGAAATTTGGCATGTCTGCCTAAAAATGAACGGACTTCATGGCACCATAACCTTTTTAGCAGTAGCAGCGCATTCTGGCGGTCAAGGATGTTACTTTTCACCCCACCTAGTAATGCTCCAGCTAAGAGGATCTTCGAATCCCAGCCCCCAGGTTCGAGAAGACAAGGAAGGCCGAACCACCTCCGTTTCAAAGACCAAGCCATCGCGGATGCCAGAGCGCTTAATTTGGACAACTGGAAGCAGCGTGCCCGGGATCGTAGGGGATGGAAGTCTGCAGTGTCTCAGGCAGAGACTACTACAGTTTAATAAGTAAGTACACGCAAGCTTTTTATCTACTCTAACGTCGCTTACGACGGCATTTTTAAAGACGCGCTATACACAACCCTGTATGCTAAACCCGTTTCATGGTGCAGGATGACGTTGGATTATGCACGCTGATAAGTATGATACTCAATATCAAAGAGAGGTCTTAAAATGCGCTTTCATGAATTTTTCTCCTTAAAATAACTAACGAATGGGCTACACCTGGTCATTTCGAACGTATTTTGGTCTCGTTCGAAGGAACAACGACATCGACTTTGTCAAAATAATACAATACAACATTGGTAGTTGCGACAAAGAGAGCAGATGAAAACCAATACTCAGTTGCTACGTTAGACGAGTCAACTTATCATCACACGTACTATAGGTGGCATATAAGCTTCATAAACAACGCTGTAGTAGGGAATGCCCCAAGGTTATCTCCAATTTCACCATATTGTGCATATTTACTTATGAATATCGTTTAACCGAAAATAAACAAATGTACCTAGTCGACAGTAAAGCGGGACTAGAGCTCATTGTAATACCAGAGAAGAACATTAAAAATTCGAATACGAATCAGGAGAAATAACCCATAGCATAGGTGAAAGACTAGAAACCTGTCTTGTGAGTAAGATGAATGGATAAATTCAAATAAAGTATGAGTCATTGATGAAGCAAAAACAAAGATGTATACAGAACAAAATAAGACAACTTACTTAAGGTGGATTGCCCGCTCTGTTGATTTTGATTAGCTGCATGGGGATTTCTGTTATGAACCAGACAGTGTACCACACAATTATCGAATAATCCACATGCCTCTAGGGTCTTCGAATCTGGTTGCAAGACATGGCCATTAAACACTAAGCGAACAAACTTCTGAGCATCCAATTCAAGTGTAAAGTTTCGTCTAAAAACAAAAAGGCATTAAAACTGACACAAACAGGCTATGTGTAACATTTACCTTTTGAAATCACCAATATTTTCTCGAGGGCTTCCTTTCACCAACTTCATATCATCATTTAAGTACTTCAACTTAATTCTAATTTGATCTTTCTGGTCTTCAACACCGGGCTGACTGGCTGTTTTATCCTTATTCTCATCTGCTTTTGATCTATTCTCATTTTCAGTGTTTTCATTGGAACAATTCTCTGCATTTATTCGTAAATCTGTTGATTCACCAGCTCCCCCTGATTCATCAATGGGATTTGCATTCTCTCCTGCGTTGGCTTCATTTATCAGATTTGTTGCCGTTTCGTTATTGTAAAATGCCAGACGGCGTCTTCGGATGCCTTCGGTTGTATCCATAGCTTGAATTACTCTTTGCGGACCAATCTCCGTATCATCAAACAGATTGCTCACACCTTGTCCAAAGGACTCCAAAGTTCGATAGGCTTCCTCGGCCAATCTCCGGCGTACACTAGCCAAGTCATGAACTTCCTCAATGACAACCTCAAGCGATGGTGGAGGCTCTGGTATTTGTACCCTATTACCACCACTACTACTACTACTACTACCACTACTACTAATGTTACTAGTGTTTTCCCCCGTTATACCCTCACCCTCTGCAACATTCGTACCTTGATCACTTCCACTTCTATTCGTGTTTTCCTGCTGCACCGTCTCCAATGTCCAATGGGTGCCTGGCCTCAAATTACGTTGCCTATTCGCACCAATGTCAACAAGTAATCGTCGATTTTCTTCGATTATTAGAAAAGTATTCGGTTGAACACGATAGTCTCGCACATATGTTGACTCCCAAGCAAGGTAAAGTATAAAGAGCACAGCTAGCGCGATAAGGAAATTCTTAAATTCAAATCCAATGAGCAACTCTTCGAAGAAAAGTCTCATGATTTACTACTCTGTAACACCGCACAGGTGGCTCGCTCGCTTGGCTATCGTATCCTAGATTTTCTGCAAAAACGGAAAAAGCACACACAACTTATAATGGTAACCACTCGAAAACAAATCTTGTTACGTGTGTGATTTGCACACATCGAAAATAAGTCCAAAGCATAGCAATTTCAATTAGGCGATTTACATACGCAAACAAAAGCAAAAAAAAGTGCGAACAGGGGAAGAAAACAAAATTATAGAGAAATTAGAAAATAAAAAATTATAAAACAAAAAAAAATTCTAAGTCATCCAAAGTCAGATGTTCGTAAATTCGATTTAGAAAAGAATTTTTTTTTTTTTTTTTTTTTTCTGCACAGCACCGAGGAAGTTAACTTTTCTAAGCTTCTTACTTTCTTAATACCCGACTATTAGCATCGATGAAATTATGGAGTACTTGGGAAAATACAAGAAAATAAGATGATGTGTTGATATAGCAAATAATTTTTTTTGTTTTACAAAGAACTAGAATTTTTCAACAAAAATGTATATTGGGGTTGTTCGTTCGTGTTTGACTTTTATTGTTTTGACATTGTAAAAAGGTGGTAATACAGTGGAGTGACGGTGACGTTTCTTAATGGGTACAAGTTTGTCCTGAACTGTTGCCAACTATTGTCAATATGTTTCATAATCTTTTACCAATTTGATTCTTTTATTAAATGTGAAGGAAACGCTATACCGATACTTTCTAATTAGAAAGGGGAGAAGGTCATCTGCGTGACGATTGATCGGAAAACTGCTGACTTTCAAATAACTTGGATTGGGCCTGCAATGTAACAATCAAGTTGGTTGCATAGTGCGAAAGGCGCGCACGCTCATGGTGAGGGTCCCCGGTTACAGCATAAGTAAGTAATGTGAAGGTCTAAAACCCTTTATCAACAACCTAATTGGCTGATGTATGAGTGATTAAAATCTTAGACGAGACTTTTAATGTCAAATAAGGTTTTAGACAAAGTGACGCGCCTCATGTGACTTTTTTAACATCATTCTTGAAAGAATTGTGCGGAAATCGAAAGCACAATCTTTCAGAATTGTGTGCTACACCTGCACAGTACTCAGGTGGCTGTTACCGTTGCCTTGGCTAGTATTTCTAAGTTAAGTTAAGCTAACAACATGGGTTAAACGGTAAAGAAGGGAAAATTTAAGTATATACTGTCAGCAAGGATGAACATACAAGATCGACTAATTGAAAAGGACGCCACAGTCAACAGCTATACATTTGACTTTGCCTACTTTGTCTTTCGGGCTAATGAAGCAATTGAGTTTTAAGACCCTATCTCAAACAACTAAGGAGACTATACTAATAAGACTGTAGTATAGTAAGATTTCCAGGGGGCCAACCCAATAGAGGATGACCTCTAATTATGTGGGGGACACCAGCAGAAGTGAGCTCAACCAACCTGGACTGTGTGACTCGAGGTAATTAGCTAAGGTTAAGTCTAAATGAAGAGGCTTGATGGCAAGATTCAGCTCAAACCATGAGGCCACCTAAAAAGAAAAATACTATATGTTTAACCTAAAGCTATGGTTAGAAAGTTAGTGCGTATATACAAAGAACAAAAGCACCCTTCACCCTAAAAATTAAGCCAAAGCTGGGGGCAAGCAAATCTGATCAAGGGTTGAGAGGATAGATTTACATAGCAAAAAGGTCGCATATAAAGCGAATAACAAAAAGCATATAAAGCTAAGGTTCGTGAGATTTTCAGGCGGAAAAGAATGAAAGCGTATAGCTCGGAAGGAAAAACAAGAGGCAGTTTAGGACGCGGTCGAAGAAATGGAAACATCTCCCGTATGGATAATGTTGCAAAATTTAACCAGAGAATAAAATGAACATGCCAGGGCTACAAAGCCAAAATGGAAGTCAGCAAAGAAGAACGTGAGCCGTTATTTTCAGCAAAGCACCCAATGCTGAGAATATGAAATGACTAATTCTGTACAGTGTATGACGAAGAAGAGTGGCTTAAAACAGAAGCTGGATATTACCAAGTTGGAAGCATACATCAGCTCATGTGTAATTTATGACCGGAGAAAAACATGCTTTACTTCATTTATGCAATCCACAAGAAACAAGACCCCGATGACCATGGCAACTATTAAGGAATAAGTCCCCTCAAAATCATTTATAAAATTGCCTGTGATTGTCTGAAACCATTTATGAATAACCTGGCTAGTCCATATCAGTGCGATCTCAGGACAGAAATGTTGAGCTTCAATCAAATATTCACACTTCGACCCATTTTCAAAACTACTCGAGCGATTCTGATAGACATTCAAACTCTTCTATGAAACTTTCTTGAGCATTGAGGCAAAAGCGGCTAAAATGTGTTTGACGGGCAGACGGCCGCTAAACATATATGCTTCATCAGGAAAAGTACGCAAACCACCGCCCGCTTGGCCAGGACGTCGCCATTGACGTAGCCATCCGAGGTATTACTCTTGCAAATTGTTTCATTTGGAAATGAGTAACAGAGACTCCCCTCGTTAGACAAAACTTTTATCATTCGGGTCCAGCTGTTCTGCTGCGCAGATGGTCGTTTTGAGAGTAAGAAACTGCGCGTGATTTAAAGTTTATATTGACTGGAAACAGAGAAGGAGATTTAACTGCGAACTGTATGGGGAATACAGCAGCATCGTTTTAGTCAGGCGCCTATGGAACCAACTTCTGGGCCATGTGGAGCGAAAGTCCCCGGTCAAGAGTGCAACAGAAAATGAGCGCTTCTAAGTTGGAGCACGCAAGTGACAGAGGACCTCAACCAACTTGAACCAACCAGTTGGAGCACGCAAGTGACAAATGACCTCAACCAATTTGGAGGTGGCACTGAAGGCACCTAACCACAAATAAACTTCTAGCTGGAGAGGCTTGTTGGTAAATAAGCCTTAGTAAGTAATTATATTCATCTGCCTTTGCTTAAGTACACTTTTCATTTTCATAGGACAGCTGTGGTACTCATCAGGTGTTTTGTGGTCGTCTTACTTTTACCCTGTCTCTTAGGCAAATGCATTGAACTAGTTTTCGTTACCAAGCTGCAGCACTTCCTTCATTTGGGCGTAGTTATACAAGTATGTTGCTTCCTACTAGTGTAGTTGCTGCCGTTCTCCTAATGATAGGTGGTCCAGAATCAGCGTTTCCTTAGTGTTGGGATTTTAATTATTTTAATCGTGTTGCAAAACCATTGAACTGAACAATTACGTAATTTGGGAGAACCAAAGGATTGGATTGAAATTGGATTGGAATGTGAATCCGAAGATTCTTCTGGCACTTATGAAAACCGAATTGCTGTACGGCTGGTGTAGTTTTACTTTCTGCTTTCTCTCCTACTTTTTTTTCAATGAAGGTCTAGATAGCGTTCATGATTTTGCGCCGCACAACTGAACAAGGATGCCGTTCTTTTTAACTTCAACAGATTCTGTGATGTTTCTTCCAAATTTCACAGTGCAGCCCCTCGTAAGATTAACTCACGCCACTCATTTTGGGGTCAAAACTATTTATCCTGTGTCTAACTAAAAACATTTTTCTTCTTCTCAAATAGTTCTCTGCATCGAACTCACCTTTTCGCTAGCCGAATTTGTCATAAGGAACTGTCAGATGGTGACTGTCAAAATTGCGCATGTTGACACGACAGTTTGAAAAATCCACGATATCAGCGCCTCAGTTTCCGTCATATATATTTGAATTAGCTATTACAAAATGCATCCTGACCTGACTGAAAGGATTCTCCAGCACTTAAATGGCACAGACAAAGTCGACACTCTCGATCTAGTGCCCATATTTGGAGAGGATCATCAAAAAATTATCGGCGCCCTCAAGAGTATACAAGCTCATGGTGAACTCGTCATCGCTGAGCCGACGTCGCGTAAGTCCTTGGAATTGACTGGTGAAGGAACTGAAGTAGCGGCAAATGGTAGTCATGAAGCTGCAGTATACAATGCAATTCCATCTGATGGCATTCCCCAAGCAGAGCTTATGAAATCCTCACCAAATGCTAAAGTTGGTTTCAGCAAAGCCATGTCACAAGGTTGGATCCTGGTGGACAAATCTGTAAATCCACCGCTTGTGAAACGGAAAGTAGACAAAATCGAAGATGTAGTTAAGCAGAATCTACAAGCGGTTGCGTCAGGAAAAATTGATCTGCCTGCCAATGTACTCGCTGAGTACAAGAAAAGAAAACTATTGCAAGAGGTCACCACTAAAAGCTTCATTCTAAGCAAAGGTCCAGAATTCTCAACAAATTTGACAAAGCTTGAGACCGACTTGACTGTGGAAATGTTGGCTTCTGGATTGTGGAAAGATCTCAAATTCAAAGCATACAATTTTGATGCTCTGGGTGCACCACCAACTCGGGGACATCTCCATCCTTTATTAAAAGTTCGAACTGAGTTCCGCCAAATCTTCTTGGAAATGGGTTTCTCTGAGATGCCAACGAACAACTATGTTGAATCGTCGTTCTGGAATTTCGATGCACTTTTCCAACCGCAACAGCATCCTGCTCGTGATGCTCATGACACCTTCTTTATTAGTTATCCATCAAAGAGTTACAAATTTCCACAAGACTACCTGCAGCGAGTGAAAAAGGTGCATTCTCAAGGTGGTTATGGATCGCAGGGATACGGTTATGATTGGAAAATTGAGGAAGCGCAAAAGAACTTGCTACGAACACATACGACTGCTGTCAGTGCCCGTATGCTTTATAAGTTGGCCAATCAGCCAGAGGGCTTCAGGCCGGCCAAATACTTCAGCATTGACAAAGTGTTCCGAAACGAAACCTTAGACGCTACTCATCTGGCTGAGTTCCATCAGGTAGAGGGAGTTATTGCCGATGTCGCATTGACTTTAGGTGACCTAATTGGAACACTTTACGAATTCTTCAAGAAGTTAGGCATCACCCAGTTGGAGTTTAAACCTGCGTACAATCCATACACTGAACCAAGTATGGAAATTTTCTGCTTCCACCCGGGACTGAAGAAGTGGATTGAGGTAGAGTCCTTTCACATTTTTAGATCCGTTCTTGCAGCTACTAATCTCCAGCTTTTTTCTTTAGGTTGGTAATTCTGGGGTCTTCAGACCCGAATTGCTGTTACCGATGGGAATACCTTCAAATGTTAATGTTATTGCATGGGGTTTGTCGTTGGAGCGGCCAACAATGATTAAGTATGGGATTAATAATATTCGTGACTTGGTTGGACCAAAGGTTGATCTTAAGATGGTCGAGGACGGACCAATTTGTCGGCTAGACAATTAGATTTGCTTTATTTCTCCACTGGCTATCTACACGATTGTTTTATTTATTGAATTAAACCAAAAGTATCTAAAATAATTTCAAAACATTCTTTTCTTCTCTTTTGCAATTCTTTTATTTGACAGCATACGTTCTTCGTTGTTTCAGATGACGAATCTTGGGTAAGAACAGAAATACACAGATCTACCGGAGATGCACAAAGACTATGATGACGTTAAATTTGGGAATGGTGATCGGCTTTGTTTTTAATAATTTATTTTAAAAACAGGGCTGGAGCTAGAATATAGTCTAGTGTCCAGAATACTACTTCTGAGTATATGCCAGGCGACACCGTCGACTACCAGGAGTTCCAAATTTATTCCTCGGCAATACTCCGAAAGCTACATATTTCTCTCCCGCATCAGCATCCCTTCTGCGACACATGAAGCATTTGCTAAATTTCTGAACATTGTTACCATTTTTTTAAAACTGGAACTCTTCCTTTTGACCCTTTTGACTTACTATAGTGCTATCATTGACGAGAAAAAAAACAATATGTTCCGAACTTTCACAGATATTCTTAAGCTTATCCGCGTCGTTTGACAGCTCTCACTTCATTGGTTAGGCATCTGATCTCTCATAATTCTATTATAATGAATAAAATCGTAAGACTTTTGAATCCAAGGCTTCGGAGGCACAGAACGTTTCTGGTTCTATATTTCTACTGCTTTGCTATCTTCGTCCTCTGTCTTATTCTCAGCGATAGCTAAGTCAATGCTTCTTTCTGGTTCTTTCATTTTGTACAGAACGTTTAAAAAATCATTTCATATATTGCACCTTGCGTTCTGGTGATTGACGAGCAGTTGTTACACCTCTGTTGACGCTTGTTTATTGATGGGGGGGCAACATTCTCTAAACCCGTCTAATTGACTACCGTGCATGTTCAGCCTGTCGCTATTTTTACCTCTTCTAACAATCTTTATTTTGTAATGTAAAATGTAATCCCACCGTTCTTGGCTCAAGTGACAACGGTCTTATAACTCTGCTTATACCTTTAATTTTTGTGAGCAGCCTACGCAAAATTCAACAACTTACTGCTGCTTTTCATACTAACACTTTCAACTGTTTTTCACATTCTGTCTTAGATAAGGCGTCCAACTTTATTGAAAGCCAATGGGGGACATTCTTGTGGACAGGGGGTTGTGAAGTGGGTTAAGATTGTAAGTTTGTAGGAATGCACTAAAATAATAAAACAAAAAAAAACCAAACTTACTGTCATTATTTATTTTTAAAATCTGCTGCTGCAGAAAATTTGAAGCATACAGACATGATGATATCTACCACAGTACATAAGATACTACAGGCAAGATATTCCGGTCATTTTGTTTGTTTCTTGTTTGTAGTTCATTGGATAGACTTGGAAGTGTATGAATTAATGAATTTATTGGTATAGGAATGGAAGACATAGGGGAGGGATTAGCGGTTTTGCGGGACTATATTAAAAAATTTTGCAATGGGGGATTGCAACTGTCATTGGGGGACAGACCGAGAGAACTCCTCACAATCTTCCACCCTTGTAAAACAAAGAATTATAAGCAATCCGTAATGATTGAAATAAACTTTGACGCACTTGCGAGAACCCAAGATGACGCTTTTCATAACTTCCACCTTATCTATACCCAATTTTCCAACTTTCATATTTAAATTGTGTGAATCTCTGACGCCAAACATTTTCAGAGAATACTCAAATATTTGCCCAGCTGTTTGCTCAAATCGTAATCCAGTCGTTTGCTAGCCAATCCGAAAACTCCAATCAGCTTTACTTCTCCTATTTGGAGCGTTGTTTAAAAACATGGTTATACTCGTATCTGTTGACATTACTCCAAAATAAGTTAAAGAAAAAATTGAAAAACTTAAGAACTGATACTCTGCTAGTCCAGTTTGCTATCGTTTTAAGATGTCAAAATTTCTTGCCATAACTTCTTACAGCCCTTTTTCGGCTCTTCGGAAAAATGCTAAAACAATCCCTCTCCATAAAAGAAGCCAAAATGCGAAATCCCAAATTATAGGCTCAACCCGAATCTCTCTTCCATTCTAAACTTCTCCGTGAGCATTAGATATGACTCGATGTTTTTTTCACTGCATTTTCATCCTTTCGTATAACCAACACGGATTCTTTAAGTCGGCAACCATAAACCTAACAGAACTCGTATCAAAGACTTTGTACGTTCTAAAATATGGCAAAGAATTTGACGTAATCACTACTGATTTCAGCAAAGCTTTCGATTTCGAATAAAGTCATCCTTGTCGAATAATGTGTATTAGTTCCTTCTTAAAGAAAAGACCACAGTGTACTTATTAGGTTTACTGTATCTAAACCCAAATAACGTTCACTCCGGCGTCCCACAAGGAAGCCATCTCGGTCTTCCATTATTCATTCTGACTGTTAACGACGTTAACCAAATCATTGTTGATTTAGCTATGTGTATGCAAATTCACTAAAATCTTTCGGCACATTTCGTCTTCCTTGAAGGCCAAACTATAACATATACTCGAAAAGGTCCGGACCTACGTTATTGATAACGAATCAGTTTCCGTAGTCATAGAAATGCGCGATTTAGGTGACAACGAACTGAACCTCTGTGCCCACAAAGATTACATAAAAAAGAAAGCCAATGTGGGCACTCGTTGTCTTGATGCACGAGGATCTTTTTTCTTTCTCAAATGAGGACGTGTTTTCTTGATTTCTTCGCTCAATGGCATAATAACGATGCATTGTACTATCCAGTTATTGCTTCACCTTTTCCCATGTAATCAGTGCAGATGATTACGCGTGCATCCCAAAAAACCGTGGCCATAACCGTTTTCGGAGCCCGTTCGCCTTCAAAAACCCACTTTCTTGATTGCTCCTTTGTCTCTGGAATATAATAGTGTACCCATGTTTTGTCCACAGTTATATATTGATGTAGAAACTCGTCAGGCTTGAGACGTGAAAGGACCAAAATAGCATCAGAGTCGACCATACGATTGCGTTTATTCTCTACTGAGAGCAAACGTGGCACACATCTTGGCGAATTTTTTTTTTAACGCAAAATTCAAAACACTGGCACCTTGTGATATGACAGCAACCCCAACTATTACGAGCACTTTGATTGTGGATCACTCAACAAAATATCGAAAAAGATTTTGTCAATCCTTTCAGGAGTAGTCACTTCCACTGGACGCTCAGAGCGACGTTCATCTTTTTTGGATACGCAGCTACGTTTAAACTCGATGACGTTATAACTTGATAATCGCTGGGCCGATCTTCTTCATTTGTATTTTGTTTTGTTAGTATTGCTGTATTTCAGGTTAAGGCAGAAAGAAAATTCTGGAAAATCGATTATTTCGTATTTTACGATAGTTGGCGTTGGGGGTATCTGACAGTTTATTTGTACGCGCGTTAGAAGCGAAACTGCTCATGCAACATTCAAACATATACTAACGATTGCTACTGAGGACACAAGCACAGTTTGTAGCATTTCAAAACAAAGTAATAAGTACTGGAAAATTAGTATGTGACTGTTCATTAATAGTTTGGAACGAAGCTACCATGTCGAACAAGTTTTCAATTTGCGCAGTAAGGATTCGCGCATGGGTGGACGCAGGATATTGTTCTCTGGTGACTTTTGGCAAATTTTACCAGTAGTAACAAGAGGAACATGTGCTGATGAAATCAATGCTTCATTGAAAAGATCTTTTCTCTGGCCGTGTGTGAATAGATTAGAACTCAAAACAAGTATGAGAGTGTCGTTGTCATCACACAAAAAATGGTATTTTGCAGAGTTGTTGCTCAAAATAAGAAATGGACAGATGTTACAAAAAAATAGGAGAGTTAATCTAGATAATCAAAACTTTTTGCATTTTTATCCAGAAATGAATAATATAAGTTCTAAGATTATAACTTGGTTCAAGGAGAGAGGTATTTTCTTCACCTTCTAACCTTCTAAAGTGAATGTTGAGGGCTTAGACCTACTCGTTAAGTGCTTTTCCAATGCACAGGTACACGTAGCTCTTTCGCGCATTACACAACAAATTTTGTTCGTATTGTGTAACCAAAAGTCAGCCGCAAACATTGTTTATAAAGAAATTCTATAATCAAAGGAAGTACTTTACATTCTTCACGTCTTTTGTTTTCTTAATAACACCAGTGCGAAGCCGGGGCGGGTCGCTAGTTCTTACTAAGAACAAAGCATGCTCGATTCTACGAGCGCTATCTAAGAACTTATTGAACGATGCGAATGAGGAATGTGATATTAAATGACAGTTCGTGACCTTGTCTAAAAATTTTCTACTCATCAAGTGTTTTAGTAAAATTACTTTAGAAGCAATTTGTCGACTGGCAAAGGTTGTTTCTCGTATTCTCTGCAGTCCGACGACTTTAGTAATGATTTCAAAACTATGATACAAGAGCTATGTACATAGGTTTTAGGTGTTCATACAATATTCCAGATAAGATCTTTACATGTTGTTAAGCAAACTCATAGGTCTACTATTGGCATAATGAAGGCCAGATGATCTGTTGCAGAGGTTCAATTTTTCAGGTATATTTAATTTATTGTTTCTGACTGCATAATTTGCTTATTATATGTAATTTCTTTGTCAGTTTATATCCTGTGTAAATCTAAAAGTTTTTTTTCAAACAATAAATAAATATCAATAAATCTCAATATCAAACACTTTCCTTCAAAAAAACTTTGGAAATGAGTTGATTCTGTTATCTGCTTTTAATAGCTTGTCCGGCAGCCCTCTTATACTAACCTATGTGTTGGAACTTTTACTTATTTTTGGTCACGTAGACAGAGTGTGTTGCTTTTATCATCCAGGTTGTTTTACCTTATTGCAAAATTGTTATTCCACTTCGGAGTTTAACAGTCAACAGTAATAGTTTTCCTTCATCCCCATACTGATAAGTGAAACTTCTTAGCATTATTACGAAAGCAGCGCCTATTTATGTCCAAAAGCTGTTAGTTTCCTCTCCTCTTTTACTCGTCTTGCAGCACACTTGCCTTTCTATGCAGTGTCATATTCATAGACGAACATTTTTTCCTAAATTTGCTTATTTGCAAATGTCAAAACCATGATGGTTTTGGTGGGATGAAACCGGGTACATTACTAAGGATTCTGATGGGGTCTTTGGAGGAGTTCAGTACCTATTTTCGAAAGCGTCATATGTATGTCATAGAAAGATCGGATGTTGAAAGTCTTACTTATTCATATATCCCCGTTTAGTTTGAAACTGATGGCTATTGTCAATAAAAAGTTTAAAAACAAATCTCAACACATACATATTATATGTTTGCCACATGTTAGTTACATATTTTAATTCACCATTAACAATAATTCAATAACTAAATGTAAACAATATAAAAGGATTAAGCGATTGATCAAAAATATAAAGAGTTAATAAATATAATGGAATTATTATTGTATAGTGCCTCTGCAGCCATTTATTTGTTGGCAACAATTTCGAACTTGAGCCCATGATCGTATTTCTCTAATTCGGCGATCATATTTGTTTTACCAAAAGCAGCACCCGGTGGTAAGACTCCACCACTGAAAGATGAATTAAAATTTTAAAATAAATAAATGAATAAAATAACAGTGTAACATTTGAACTTACTTTCCAGGCATTTTATCACTGTCTTTTAAAATTGTGGTAGCAGAAACCAACAAAGTAACACATGTAGCCCCATAGCCGGGATTTTCTCCGCTAACCTTGGCAATCATGCTTTTTGAAGGCGCATCTGTGTATTGATCAGTAGATTCAGCCAATTTTTCTGACTTTGGCCATCCGTTACCTTTGATGGTGACCTTGAAGCGAGTCGCATTCATGTGCTCCTCTGAGGGACCTTCATGTGAGCAAAAGCCTAACGAGAAAATTCTTGGATAGTTGAGGAGTAGTTGGCGACCGAAAGCAAATTTAGTCAAAACTCCAAAGACTATGCCCAGAATAGTAACTATCAGTGTAGCAATCATGCTCCTGAAATGTTTATTTGAAAAATCAAATTATAAAGACTTATGAGAAATTGTGTAAAAATATACCGGAAGCCAATATAAGTTTGAATTTGTATTGGACGTTTCTTCTCAGTTTCGTATAAAAATCTTTGAGTTCGCTGGATGACAGATTTGTCGGCTCCTGGGAATGGTAGGCAGACCGCATCAACGACATCCGATCTGTGGATAATGGACCTGCGCAGAGAAGAAGGATACAAATTTGCAATATGTACACATATACTCGTATATTTTTTTAATTTACCTAGCTCGTAACTTTGGCTGGAATTTAGGTAATGGTCCCTTATAGAGTTTTGATCGAATATCACGTAGTTCACCAGCATGTGCTAATCCATAGACAGCAGACTCCCATGTTCCGTAATGAATAGATGCTCCTCCTCGTCGGCCACCAGAAGAATAACTTTCTAAATATGTCTCAGCTGAGTTCAGAACTCCTACAGTTCAATGAAAACAATAATTAAACACAGCTAATTTTTGAAGAAACATTTAATGTACCATCAAAATTCTTTTCCAAGAAGATCACACCCAAATCAGCTGGAATACTGTCAAAGCCACAAGCTGATACTACGTAAACACCCTTCTCCTTTGCGAGATCATTGTATTTCAATTGTATTGTTTCCATGTATTGTGGTTCGCCGCTAACATCTACATGATGAGCTCCAGTTTCAATGGCTGCTTTGACAACTTTTTCGCCATAGAAACGATATGGACCACAACAGTTGACAATGACCTTTAAAACAAAATAGAAAGAAGATTAAGTTTGATATGTTGACTTAAATCGAGGAGACATTATCTTTCTGCTTGTTGAACCAGGACGAGGTGGTTCAATAAATGAAATTGCTAAAATAGATTTCACCGAGACCTTTGATGTTCAGAAAGGATTTAGACAAGGCGATGCGCTGTCATGCGATTTTTTTTAACATCGTACTTGAAAGAATAGTGCAAAACTCACGAGCAAACACAAGAGGCACAATCTTTCAAAAGTCCGTCCAACTACTCTCATACGCCGACGATATTGACATAATCGGTAGAAAACAGCGTGATTTCAGTGGCGCTTTCGCGAGTATTGAGAGGGAAGCGGCGAAAATGGGTTTAACAGTGAACGCGGGCAAGACCAAGTATATGCTGTCAACAAAAAAGGGCAGCGAACACCGAAGTCTCGGAAAGAACATCATCTTCGACAGATATAACTTTTAAGCAGTTAAGGTATTTTGTCTACCGAGGCTCTACTATCAATTCATAAAACGACACCAGCGCTGAGATCAAACGAAAAATAATTTTTGCCAATCGATTATTCTTTGGGCTAAGAAGGCTAGCAAAGCCCTCTCGCGCACACAAAAGTTCACTTATATGAGACTTTAAAAATCCCAGTCCTGCTCTTTAGTGCAGAGGCTTCGATTTAAATAAAAAAGGATGAGAGTGCTTCTGGCTGATTTAAGAGGAAAATTCTTTTAGTAATTTTGGGTCCCGTCTGCATTGACGGTGAGTGGAGGAGGAGATACAGCAATGAACATAACGGACTGTACACCGACATCGACCTAACCAGAAGAGTAAAGATCCAAAGACCGAGATGGCTGGGTCATGAAGAGCGTATGGACACCAATGCTCCGGTCCGAAAAGTCTTCAAATCCCCTCCCGAGGGACAGCGCAGTAGAGGAAGGCCGAGACTCAGGTGGCACACGCAAGTGGAAGGGGATTTATTTGTCAAGCATTCATCTATCTAAATACATCAGAATAACTTGAGAGGGATGGTGACTTAGAAGGTTTTATTAAAGTGAAACTGGGGTGTTTATAGCCTATGTTTTCTGAAGAATCCTGTAAGCATTGAGGATAGCAACATAACCAGTTCCCTGATCCGCTCGAGTAAGCAGTCCGAAGTGCTATATTATTACTTAAACATGTTGATTGATTGACTCTATTTGACTAGTGTTAAAATATATTTATTAAAATAAAGGCAGTTCAACAGAAATACACCCGGTCTAAATAATTGTCTAAGGACCTGAACGTATATTAGTTAAATTAATGTAGGATCTGTTCATTCTATTATTTAGAACCATTGGCATAATAGCAACGCCTTTTTTTTTTTTTAAAAAAATCATTTGTAAACTTTCACTTTCAAGTATGTTTAGCAGCTCGTTATCTCCCCTCTAGAGAGGCCGTGATATGACGGACCGTTCCTTTACTAGTAAATATTTGGCAGATGTCTTACTCATTTTTATCGGGATAATTAGCAAAAATTAATTCAATCATTGCGTGAGCTACCTATCTAACATACTAGGTGTGCCATTCTGAAGCTCCGGTATAAGAATTTTTTATAATTTTAACAATTCTCAACCGATCGGCTTTAGTATGTACGATTTGGAAACGTCACTTCAGTACAATTTCAACCATGAATAACTTTACAACAAAAGAACGTTGTTCGAATAATAGAAATTCAATTTTTGGTAATCGAAAATCCTTAGGTTATTGCGGTATGAGGGTATCTGACTCAAACTCATCATTGGACCATTTTTTTCTTTAAAGTTGGAGAGGCGGTCAATGGCAATCGGTATTGATGGAAGCTGACGCACTTTGTTTGTCCACAACTGCGTGAACAAGTTCTAGAAGACTTACTTTAACAAGACGGTGCGTCATGACACACTGCATGCCAGCCAATGAGTTTTATCATCGAAAATTTCCAAACCAAGGGCTCTAGATGAACTTGAAAAGAATATTCGACTTGAAATGGCCATGATATCACCTGAGACTTTGGCCAATGTTATGCAAAATGCTAGAAAAAGAGCCCAACTTTGTATCAGTAATGAAGGCGGCACTTAGTCGATATAGAGTTCCACAAATAACTCACATACAGTACGAACTCGATTATCGCGACTAATAGAAACCGAGGTTAGTTGCAATGACCGAGGTTGTTGCAATAACCGAGTCAATTTTTAGGAGCAGGAATATCAACCTCGGTTTCAATTCATCAGATCCGGCTGACTCATTTTCTTCAATTTGTTGAATTTCCTCATTGTTGTAATTGGTTTCGCAAACCCAATTATTTATTTCATCATTCGAAATCAATTCGCTGCGAGAAATATCATTGAAAAAAGTTGATATGGATTCTATAACCATATCGTGTTCACTGATAATTTGAGCTCTGACTGTGCTTAAAGGTAACTCATCTTCATCTTCCCAATCACAATGTGAAGCCATCAAGACATTACAGCATTTTTTTAATTAAACTTGCCTGCAGCCCATCCCATGCGTTAGATAGCAGGCAAATTGCATTTCGGAGATTGAATGCTCTAATTTTTGCTTCGAGGTCTGATCCCTCACAACCAATTAAAAAGGCCAATAGACTTTTTTTTATAATGAAGCTTTGTTAAATTTATAACGTTCTGATCCATTGGCTGAAGAAGAGCAGTACAATTTGCATGAAAACACATGACAACAATCATGCCGTCATCACTTTTCAACTCGCCATCTTTTGGGTGACACGGATCTTAAAAAGACTCTTACCTTAAAAAAAACAGAAAAACGTTTTAAAAAGGGCGACCTACGATCAAAAGAATTTTCCTCACCTCAGGCACAACTGTGGAGTGGAATCATTGTTCAAAAAAAAAAAAGCCAAGGTCATCCAAGCATTTTTATTTGCCTTATATATTACGGGTTTGGGGTCAACATTTTTAAAAGATCTTGGATTTACCGATTTACCGATGATAAATAGCTTCACTTTGTGCAAACCCGAAGCGTTAGTACAGGCGAAAACCGTTATTCTTTCTTTACTGGTCTTTTTACCAGGAGCCGACGACTCCTTAAGGCTGACAAGCGTTTTGTCCGGCAATAAAAATAAGCCGGACTCAGCGGCATTATAAATTTGATTTGGAGTCAAATCGAGCTGTCTTATGGTTGGAAAAGTTTTTCACCACAGATTTTTAGCAACGGAATTCCATGTCTTTTTTTTAAATTAATCAACCAACCGTTGCTCGCTCTGAAAGATCCTGCTCTCTCTTTAATTTTTTCCTGCAACTGGATCGCCTTTGATTTAAGGAGCTCGCTGGAAATTGCTTATTGTAGATTTGTGAACATTATATTCACTGCATATTGATTTTATTGAAGCGCCTTTATTTATATTTTCTAAAATCTCACTTTTATTTTGAATTGATTTCACAATTTTGTTCGTTATACCCATTTTTGAGAATAAAAAACACGACCGACCACTAAACAAAACTCACGAAATAAACAACTTTCATTCAAAAGATACATTCATCCAACTACCATCACAACAGCTGCACATCAATTACGTCCCAACAACGAACTTATAAATAGCGGTAAAATAACTGACCAGACAATAAAAATACACAAAAAACACAAACAAAATCAGGAACCAGAGTAAGAAAAGATACGAGGGCGGGTCAATAAGTCCGTGACTTTTGGATTAAAACACAGATTTTTTGATAAAAAAATAATTTTATTTTTCAACGTAGTCTCCCTTGAGCTCTATACACTTTGTCCAACGCTTCTCCAATTTTTTTATCCCTGCCAAAAAAAAATGATTTGTCGAGGTCCTCAAAATAGGCCTTTGTTTTCCACCAAGCCATTTCTTCAGGTTTGGGAACAACACTTAGTCGCTCGGAGCCAAATCTGGAGAATAGGGTGGATGAGGGAGCAATTCATAGCCCAATTCATGGATTTTTGCCATGGCAACTGCACATGTGTGCACCCTTGCATTGTCTTGGTGGACAAGAACTTTTTTCTTGGCCAAATGAGGTCGTTTTTTTTCAAATCGTCATTGAATCGGTCCAATAAGTTGGCATAATATTCCCCATTGATTGTTCTTCCCTTTTGAAGGTGGTCAATGTGGATTATCCCGCATGCATCCCAAAAAACAGTCGCCATAACTTTATTGGCTGACAAACCCACCTTGGCCTGCTTTGGCGCCGATTCACCCTTAGAAACCCACTGTTTTGACTGTTGTTTGTTCTCTGGTGTGTTGTGATGGATCCATGTTTCGTCCACGGTTACAAAACGGCGCAAAAACTCCTCCATATTGCGATTAAACAACGCCAAACCTTCCTGTGAAGTTGTTACACGATTGCGTTTGTGGTCGACTGTGAGCAAACGCGGCACCCATCTTGCGGAAAGCTTTCTCATGCCCAAGTGATCATTCAAAATTGAAACCACTGAGCCATGCGAGATCCCTACGGCTTCCACAATCTCTCGCACTTTCAATCTTCGGTCGGCCAACACCATATCGTGAATTTTTTCGATTGTTTCGGGTGTAGAGAGCTCAACTGGGCGTCCAGGACGCTCGGCATCTTCAGTGGTTGTACGGCCACAACGAAATTCAGTAAACCACTTTTTTACCATTGAAATCGATGGTGCAGAGTCCCCATAGTATTTATC
The DNA here is from genome assembly GCA_928272305.1 of Volucella inflata. Classification (NCBI taxonomy): domain Eukaryota; kingdom Metazoa; phylum Arthropoda; class Insecta; order Diptera; family Syrphidae; genus Volucella; species Volucella inflata. The sequence continues at coordinate 158,797,089 of OV743716.1, forward strand.
AAGCTTAGCCTTGGTCTCGGTAATGGTTTTTTTCGCAAGAAATAATGCTTAATAAGCACACGAAATTCACTTTTTTCCATTTTCTCCTCAAATTAGTGAGTAGTTTGATAAAAATAGCTGTCAAACACAAACTAACTGACGCAGCAAGTTTAAATTTTGACAGGAGTCAACTGACAGATGCCTGTTGACAGGAGCAGTGTTGCTGTTTCAGTAAAGAGGTCAGAAATTCAAAAAGTCACGGACTTATTGACCCGCCCTCGTAGAAATAAACAAAAGTTGCACTTATCGAGTAAGAATTTTTTAAAAGTTGCGATTACTGAGTGAACAATTGTGAAAATTTACCTGTTGCGAAGATCGAGGAGTTGCGTGAATCGAGAGTTGCGTTAATCGAGTACGAAAATTATTGATTATATTTGATTTTTTTAAGTTATTACGCATTTCTATATCAAAGCACTAGATGTTGCACCGTGTACATATGTGAATTCATAGTCGACGGTGCATTTGCAATTGCATTGCAGACGCGTTTCATCAACAGAAAGGGCCTTCTATGTCAAGAAAAGCTACTTCGAATGAAATGCTCTGATATATACGACAGAAGTTGCGTTCGAATGTTGATCAGTCGTTCCAAAGGTTTTCGAAGACATAATGATAAGCTTTTGGATTTGATATATTTCGACTTATATAAGAGGATTTATCAGTCTTGGGTAAGAATATCATTTTAAGCTCTGTCCATTACAGAGAAACGTGCACCAGATCTAAACAATTGGTCAGGATTATCTCTAATGAAATGTCTATGTTCCCACTGGGGAACAAATTGCGACAAGTGTTCACGCCACATTTGAAATGACTTTGTTTGACAGCTAACCAAATGACATATTATGTATCATCTGTCCAATCCAGCACAGGAAAAAATAATCAAAAAATTCTTTCAACACAAAATATTATAAAGTAACAAGAAAAAAAAACGAGTAATCTTTTTTCTTTTTTTTTTTAATCAACTGGTAAACCACATAAATAAACGATAACACACCAACAAGATGATAAATCGCGTAGTAATACACGTTTGTACACATAAGTTCATAATGTTATCTGACCCTTCAAAATTGTATATTTAACAATGTAGCACCCAGAGTAATTTGTTTTTCGGAATCAGACCTGAAAAGTTGATTGGCTGAACATTTGATCTCTTGAGGTATTCGTAAATAAAGTTGCAATCCAGGAGATTAAATAACATAACAAATAGACATAATTGTCTATCTAGGTGTACTCGTTCTATAAACAAAACTGTGAAATTCGAAGAGACTGGCTCTTTTGCAGACGTCTTAAGGCCTGTCCATTATCGCGATGAAAGCTCTACAGAAAATATGTCTGCTGTTAGCGAAAGTGTTGAAGAAGATCCAAATCTATTGATTTCATAGCAAGAACAGCCTTTGGGTTTGTCTTACGGCGCATTATGGCGTATTTTGCATTTGAATTTGCATCTAAGCCTTTTTAAACTTCAACTTTCTCAAGATTTGAAGCCAACCACGGAATGCGTAGAACATACACCGATTGGGTTCTTGATAAGGCTTATTTCTCACTGGGTAGATACATTAAATGGGGAAAGGGAAAATCCACAACGAGTCACTGTATATAGGTAGTGTGCAATCTGGTCTGGTGGTGTCATTGGTCCGTTAACCGAATTTGTTTGGCCTTAAATTGAAGGTATGGATGTGGAAGGCATGTGGCTACAACAAGACGGTGCCATATCTCACAGAACACGACCCATTTTCTCTCTATTGCAAGAAAGGAATTCTTGGACGAGTTATTTTAGGTTTTGTTGATGTAAACTGTCCACCAACATCTAGTGATCTAGTGATTTCTTTTTGTGAGGTTATGCAAAAGATCGTACTTAAAGCTTTGAAAACGAATATTCGTCAAATTATGGACAAGTTATTGTGGGATATGTATCAAAAACTCATCGAAAGTTCGCTTGTTAGAATCAAGTCCTGTAAGAACTCCCGTGGAGGGCATTTGAACGGTGTTATAAATTCCATTTATAATGGCGAGATCCGAAAGTTTTGAAAAGAACGAAGAACTGATGACGAGAAACAGTGTACGAGAAACGATTATTTTGCCTGTTTATAACCCTACTGAGGCAGTAGGGCGTCTTCTTGATGGAAATAAGGGTTGATTTCAAGCTGCTCAAGAGCACAATCAACGAACACCTGACGCAAGTCATGGTATCGTGCCTTTCGTTCCTGCACTTAATGAAGAGAAAAACAGCAAAGGACAATAAGGAGTTGAGGTTAATGTCTTTAAGTTGTCTTGCTGCTGTATGAGTGCGAAAGTATAACTGTCCCATTAAATATTAGACGAAAGCCTGAAACAATCTGAGCGCAACTGGCTATAAAGTGACAGCCAAAACAATTACCTTTTCCGAAGGCTAATAGACGGAATGAGCCTTCGGATGGAGGATGAAGCATACTTTTCAATATTTATTTTTAATGAACGACGATTTCTTTTACCAATTAGAAACTGTGTTGTTAGGTTGCCTTAAAGTTGGTAGTACGAGCAGTTCCATTTCTCACAGCCTCACAGCGTTAGCAGGGAAACATTTTCATTGCACTTTCGAGTAGTCTTAATGAAAAACGTTTGCATCTGAGATAAATTATGAACACCTCCTGTCGCAACTTGGTCAGAACCATACATAAATATCTGGACTATTTATTTCTCAATGAAATCATGGCCAATGTCCATAACTTCATAAAGTTTTCCACGCAAGTTCAGTGGCCCATATGTCGCCACACGAATCCATTTCAACGAATGTATACATCGGAAATGATGATTGAAAAATAAAACCTTGCATATGTTTTTCTTCAAAAGAAAATCGAATAAACGTTGAAACGAACGAACTGCGGACTTTCGCAATTTCGAATGACGTAATGCAGTGAGAATATATTTGCTTATCCGAAACAACTTAACAAAAAATTTGAATTTTTTGTAAACACATGTGGTAACTCGGCAGCGGATGAGTAGCTTTAGTTCAAATAAAAAAAAAAAAAAATGTAAACATCTTAAAAGAAAAAGTACATGCATTTCACATTTGTACATGCGGTATTTTGTTTTTGTGAACGATATGAGTATACTCCTACAGCTCGAAAAATGAAGCATATTCGGTTTAACGAAAACTGACCAATACTATCGCTCCGTGCAGCACAAACGCAGGAATGTACGATTTGTTTGTGCTTTCGATTACGTAGTCTTTTATGGGATGCTAAGGCGTTCGATGGGACAGATGTGACCTAAGTTGATCCAATCTGGGTTATCGCTTTGTTGCATTATGTCCGTCACATCAGTATTTTTTTATTTAATTGAATTCAAAAATATTCAATGCACCAGAGTTGGGAATTAAGTTTCAGTGATTTTACTAGGTGTGGTATCAGAGACCATGTAGTACGTAACTGACCTAGCCAATGACTGAGTTCAGTAATGAGGTTGTCTTGACCACCTAATAATGTTGAAAAGAATACAGATTAAACGATAAACAAAGCTAGACGTTAAATTGTTGAACACTATAAAGGTGATTCTAATAAATTTAATTACTCTTGCGCAATAGCAATAATTCACCATAAAGCTTTTTAACCTCAACCGAGGCACATACGTACATTAGAGATCGCAATCAACATGCTGAAAAATGGTTCCGAGTTGTATGGTTCTTAGTATTATGATACATTTAGCAGATTTAAAGGGGCCTATTATGGCTTAAATACATCGTAGCACAGAGGTTGTTTTTTCAAAGTATTGTTTTGATTGTTTATCTTAGGAAAAGATAAAGACGTCTATATCTTCAAGATAGATGAACGGAAAAATTTACTATGCAATTATTTTCGAAGATGCAAGGGCCTAAAGACACCCCGCCAGTGATGACAGAGATAAGAAACAGATTGTCAAAAATACACGTACTGAAACTTATTTAGTTGTTATTTAGTTCCCCTTTTCCGTCTTGAACAGGGACAAGACGAAGAAGTTTTTGGCACTTCCTCTGTAGAGAGCTTTTTCCGTGTCCGATGTTTTGATGAAGCAGGTCCTGCAAAGCATTGTAGTAGACGAGTCGATCTAACCCATTGATTATAAAAAAAAACACACACACTGGCATAACCCGCTGACAATGTGCAGATGAAGCCGGAATTACAAATAGCAATGATGAGAATTCTGGTGGACGATGCAGTCAAATTCATCCTAAAAAACAACCTTTTTGATGGCTTTCCCGTGTACATCCCCGAATGAAACCGATACATGAGAATACAGCAAGAAAATAATGAAGCACCAAAGGTTTAACTAAAGTCGTCGCTATCTCCTCTTTGGAGTGCCAAATTGGCAAATTTGATTAACTACAAATTGAACAACATTGAGTGCAAACGCCACGTACATATATCGTTTGTCTAATGTAGAAGCTCGTGCAGCTAAAGCCCAATTTTTAGCAAAATCTTAGATAACTAGACCTTAAAAGGCTGACGTGCATTGTTCTTCTAGCGCATTATTGGTACGAAACAGCCGTAAATCCTTAAAGGTGGAAGCCAAATGCCTGAAATTTTATTGTAAAACAGAATGCAGAATAGCAATGAAGAAGAAGAATTTATGATCTGAAATCAATTAATGCCGTTATTGTATTTCAAAAAAAAATTGTCCAAGTTCTTTAGGTCTCACAAAACCATTTTTACTTTGGGATCTTCTAGAAGAATTTTAGCCTGATCCGTCTGTTATACTTACGACTTATCACAATCCTCCAGTCAACGGTATGGTCGAGCGACATCATAGACATGTGAGGTCAACATACAACTCAACTGCACTTTTCTTTTGACTTAAATGTAGTCTCAACACTGTTAATGATGAGACACCTACGCTTCGGGAGAAAATATTTGCGTCGGCTTGAAATTTGCAATAGAGTCTAGTCGAACAATTCAAGCGAAAACCGGGAAACTATCTACTCGTATATACTACCAAAATCGCACACCTTTGACTTTGTGTTTATACCCATACCGGACAAAGTTTTTCGTCGATTAAAACAAACACTATGTACAATAGTTCTGATGAATGGATTTTTATTATAATCGCCTTCGAGGATTGCGAATTAAACAACACACTTAAAAGAAAAAAAAACAAATCCGAAGAAGTATTGCCAAAACGCTAGCAAGATGGCTTACAGGTATTGTTAGATACTTCTATAATTGTACGCCTAAAGAAAACGTCGTCATCGTGATAGGATATATTATAAAAATAAATTTAACTACAATCCCAAAGTACTTAAGAAATAGGTGCAGGAAATCGAACAGGTATTGCAATTTTGACGTTATAAACATCTCCGCCTGGAGCACCAACATTGACATTAGGTTCGAAATTTTTCTTATGAATGCATAAGTACGACTTTGGTTTGGTGTACTTTGTTTTCACTGCAATTGTACACTTTTAAAAATTCACTCCACTCGACATTAGGAATGTCGTTGTTAAACCTTAAAAGCAAACACAAACGCGAGTATTTGAACAATAGAAAAAATTATCTTGAAATACGAGTATATAAAGTGCGCCATAGAAAATCAATATTACGAGTATATACCTATCAGTTCGAAAAGTTATACAAACTTAAAAAAAAACCTGTCACTAACTTTAAGACCTAAAAACTTGTGACATTAAATGATACTATAGTGATTGCTATAGAGAGCAGGATCTGGGAGTAATGGATGCAGATTTATAATTATAGTCTACGCGACACCAGCTTCAAAAATGGTCTTAGGCTAATCGACTTCGAGCACTTCCACACTTCAAGATCGAAATACAAAGACCCTTGCAATCATCTGATCAAAACCCGATTTATTACATTGCGATCGATGACAGCTATTCTAGGTAACCGAAGGTTTCAAGAAATCAACATCGACTTAGACCATTGCTTAGGATTAAAAGCCAAAGGAGCTGCTCACGAATTATTTGAAGAGGTGGAAAATCGACTGAATGAATGGCGAAAAGTAGGACATTACGGCACAATAAATATAAACATACAGCGCGACGGATAGAGCCGAATGGAAATATCCAATAGTTTTCGTCTTATACGAGCACATGTTTCGAACTTAAAACCTATTGTTAAAACGTAAACTCGACATTATCGTATACAGTTAGGGTGTAGACCAAGATTTTTACGCAAAGTTCTACATAATGTGGACTGAGAGTTTCCCGATTCCTGTGAACGGGGTGAAATCGACCGATGCGTTCTCTCACTGGCAAAGGAACATTCAGCAGTGCATATGTTGACTCAAATTTATTCACTATAGCATGTACATTCTGTTTGGTGGAATGATTATTGGAGCAAACACTCCAAAGTGTAACCACCTACTTAGAATTTCTGCAGTAATTTTTGTTGTTGTTCGTAATAAAAATGTAAAACTTGACTGACGTGACGTTGACAGATTATAATAAAGGGTACGTTTGTATTAAAATACAAAATTGTTATGTCCTTTCACCTCACGTTACTAGTTTTCAAAATTCCACTCAAATTTTTCAAAGAACAAAACCCGTAAATAGGGTATTCTTTTGCAACAGCCCTATAGAATTAACTAGTTAAAAGCTGGTTTAGAATTTTTTCCCAGTAAATTAAGTTTACTATTGCGTAATGTAAAACCAAACAATTTTTTTAAAAAAAAGGTTCATTTTATGACCCTTTAGTTAGGGGAATAAGGGACATATGTGTAGGTAACTTCCAATTTTTTCAGAAAAATAAAACACAAATTACAGGTTCTTTTCTGCAAAAAAAAATGAGCAAATCTTTTATGAAATAATTTGAAATGAATGCAAAATTATTTGCGTTATCAGTTTATAGTTTTTAATCGAGATATTGACGTTTAATTTAAAATACCCTCCATGATAACCTTCAAGAATATGCATACATGGTTTATGTCGTAGTTTCTCCAACGGTAACAACAACTAAGATTAAAAAATCTAAAACGATACCCTGGTAGAACTGGGCCCGATTTATTTGAACATTTTCTGGGTAAATGGATAGAGGAACAACAGGAAAATCGTCGAGAGACCCATACCCCTAAATGTGCTCCCAGCTACGGAGTTGGTTTTCATTACTTGAGAAACCATCTTAATGCCAGTCTTAGGCAACTTAGCCGCCATTTTAATCTAAACGAGACTCGCATCTAGAGAATTCTATTGAAAGTACAAATAAGTTTCCGCCGTTTGACAAATGATGGCCGACCAGTAAGTTATGGTTGAAATTTTTAGATGTAAAACGTCAACGCGTAATGTTGGACATCTGTCAACACAATCACCTTGAAGTCATACCTACCGATTTTGTGTCAGCATCACATAATTTTTTTCGTTACGAAAATGTCGAATTTTAAGCCGAAAAAGCGGAATTTTTGATTTGCTCTTTTAATTTGAAGAAATCTGCGGTTGATGTGCATCGATTGCATATGGTCTCTATGGTCTCAAAAGTTTAAGAATGGTCAGATTGAGGTCTACGATGAAGTACGCGGAAGGCCGAAAGTGTATGAAGATGCCGAATTGGGTATTATTAGGGGAAAGATTCGTGCTTAATGCAAGAAGAACTTGCAATTATATTAAGAGTGACGAATTTGACATCATTTAAAATCGTTAGGAATGATTTAAAAGCAAGGAAAATGGGTTCTATATGAACTGAAGCCGTGAAACTTTACACATGTGAACTGCTGCTTTCCAGATATAAACAAAAGGGTTTTTTGCAACGTTTAGTCACTGGTAATGAAAAATGGATCCACCACGATAACTCAAAGAAAAAAAAAGCATGTGGACCACACAGCCATGTTGTGTATTCGGTGGGATCAGCTTGGTGTCGTGTATTATGAGTTGCTCAAACCGAACGAAACCATTACTGCGACACTCAACTGATTTGATGAGTTGAGAGGAACACTCAAGGGAAATTACAATGCCCGTTCACATTTTGCGGTGTCGTCGGTCTAAACCTACTTGGAAACACTCAACTGGCACGTATAATACTACCCACCGTATTCATCAGATATTCCCGCTTCCGATCATCACTTATTCCGATCGATGGTATGTACATGGCCTATCTTCACATCATATGAAGATACCAAAACTTGGGTTGATTTGTGGATAGCGATGGACAATACTTCCAATAAAACACAGTGTACCGATTTGCTAGGTCTTGAGTATAAAAACTCATGGATAGTGGGTAATGGACCCGTTCTGTAGCCTCCAAGCTTTTCGGACTTGAATCTATTGGACTTTTATTGATGGCACAGATAAAGGACGTTGTTTACTCATGAGAAATATAAACACAAGTTGATGCATTTCGAACCACCTACCATCCATACGATTTTCTTCTCAAACTATATCTAGAAGCTCCCCTTAAAGATTTCTACATATTATCCCAACTAGCTTGTACAATTATTGAATCCATGACCGCTATCAATTCATAAAAGTTAAGAAGCTTAAAAAATGTCTACCGATAACCTTAAGACCTTGAAATGACATTCTTAAAGACACGTACGTATGACAAGTACTATCGACCAGTCATCAGATTTTTACGTTTCAATAATTCACAGTTTTCTTCTCTAGGGCTAATTGAGTTTGCATAGCCGATTCGGTTCAACCAATATGATTAGGTTCAATCTTGTAACAACATTTTAATAACATCCAACTAGGTAAATCTAATTTGACCCTAAGGTCATTGAAAAATAAAAAAAAATAAACCTACGACAAGAACACATTAGAAAAAAACATTATAGTGCAATTTACAACGAGTATACAAATAGGAAACAACACAACTACATAGAGGGAAAATAGAAGCAATGCAAATGCAAAAGTACACTCCGAAAATAGAGTCAGCCTACTCACCTTTGCCTTCGAGGCCATTTCCTCAAGTGATTTCTCTTCTTCAATATCGGCAATTACAATTGGAATCTTTGACAAATCTTTCTTTGCTTTGGTGCCCATTTCTTTCAAGACTGCTTCGAGTTTTGCCTAGAAAAACAAATGAAAAAAAAAATTTAAATAACTTGTATTTGAGGAATGAAATAACTACCACCCACCTGGTTTCGTCCGGCGATGCCCCATTTTAGGTTTTCCAGTACAGTCACCGCCTCATATACACAGTATTTCCCAGTGAATCCTGAAGCACCAAATATAATCACATCGAGTTTCTCAGACATTTTAACAAAATTATCTAAATGAACCTTGAAAATTCACATACAAAACTCCTTCAGTTACTAGATGTTGATCGAGAAAAAAATAGAAGAAAAACCAAAATACCACCCAAATTAGATGCAACCAATGAGTATGAGTTTCACCATAAGTTTACTAAAGAAAAAAATATATAATACAAGTAATAACGAAACTATGTACATATATACAAGTACATATATGGAATAAATTCTTTCACAGAGCTATGCAGAGTTCAAAGTTTATAGAATGTTCTTTTGTAGTCAAAACTTCCTTATCGTGTTTGGGTGTGAAGGCTTTGAAACCGGCGATAATTATTGCTTAATACCGACACAAACCGATAACTTACCCGAAACGCCGCCTCGTCGTAATTGTTTTATGTGCAAGCAAACTCAACTAAGTTTTCAACAACACTATGCGAGTATAAAATAAATAGTACAATATGTATTCGTATGATAAAGCTGATCGTCTCTATGAAGGAACAAGACACAATGAACAGCCGGTAACTACATGGGCTAGTGCATACCGATTAGGTACTCGTACATACTGCAAAATTACTTATCGCTCCTACACCGCGTGAGACTGCCTACAACACCGACGACTACTACGAAAAGATGAAGTTAAATTTTATATGCGAGCAGCAAAGATACGGATAAAAACAGAACCAACAACAACTTACGTGATGGTAGTAATCATTTCTAATTATATGAACATATATGTATACCAAGTTATATAGAAAAAAAATAAATTAAATTCATCGATATATAGTATAAACTTCACATTAAACTGTGAAGTTTGGATGAATTTGTACGAGTATTTCCTCTACACCAATTCGTATCTCCATAAAGTGTGAACATTGTTTATTTTGGGTGCGTGGTGGAATAAAATAAATCGAATAATGATCTGATCAGATACGAATGCGTAGAACAACAACTGCGGAATATGATGTCACTAATGAAAATGAAACTTAAAATGAAAAGGGAAAATTACTATCAGTTTATAGAAAACGCAGAGTCGGCAAATAATGAAATGTATTTATTTTGCGCTTCCGAACTTATTCCCAACATATGTACTTGCACTGCTCACATTGAAGTCAACAATCCAGATTCAGATTCAGATTGTAGCGCCACAAATAGAACAGAATTATTCCACTGAATACTTACAAGACTGATATTTAAACACTAAAGCGATTGGATTCTAGCATGTTGAATATGAATAAGTAATCTTGTTCTGAGTCGTCGACTGATAGGGCTATCATAGTGCCTATTCGGATAGATTGTCCAAAAGAGAAGGAAAGCTTTGTATTTAAATGAAGAAAGGTTATTTGAACCGAAAATTCGATTCGTAAGTGAATCACGCTGAATCATGACGTGTGTTTCCATACAGTTCCATTTCTGACATGCTTCTTCATTAAGGTTTTAAATGTTAAAGTGTAAACAGGCGTAACCAAATGAAAAAAAAGAGAACATGGACAAAAGAAAACACAGAATAGTTGATAGTACTCGTATTAATAATCGAACATCATAATTTGTATATGATTACTTACTTACTTAGGTGACGCTTCAGTTTAGGTCTCAACTAAGAAGCCTCTCCAGTTAGCCTCCTCCACTCATCGTCAATGCAGAGCCCCATCATCCACTTTTGATAATGTTTATGCCTCTGCGCCATAGAGCAGGACTGGGATTATTAAGGTCTTATATAGGGTAACTTCAGTTGTTCGAGAGAGGGCTTTACTACTCAATTTCTTTCTAATCCTTAACTACCTCAAAGTTATACCTGTCAAGGGTGACGTTCTGTCCGTCGGTATTCAGTGTCCTTTTTGCTTGACAGCATATACTTAGTCTTGCTCTCATTGACCGCCGAACCTATTTTCGCCGCTTCCGTCTCAATACTTGCAAAGGCGCAACTGACATCACATCCTCCAATTACTAGGTGGGGTGAAAAGTAACATCCTTGGGAATGAAAAAAAATTTTTTTCAAATGTTTTTTTTTATTTTATTCAATATAGTCCCCTTTTAGCTTGATACACTTATTCCAGCGATTTTCCAACTTCTTGATCGCGTCCGAAAAGTAGTTTTCCGGAAGGTCTGCAAAATACTCCTCCGTGGCATCGATGCTACAGCAATTGGAGCCGTAAGTCATTGATTTTAGTCGTGGTGTCGATGCTCTTTTGCGCCGGCGCATTGTCTTGCAAAAACAAAATTTTTTTTCGCTTCGTGTGAGGCCGTTTTGCAGCGATATCGGCCTTCTATCACTCCAATAATGCACAGTAATACTCGTTGTTGATGGTGTTTTCTCTTTCGAGGTAGTCCACAAAGAGTATGCCACGACGATCCCAAAAAAACCGACGCCATAACCTTTCCGACACATTGAGCCTACCTCGACCGCTTCGGAACACTCGTGCCGGCTTCAGTCCATTGCCGGGCACTAATTCTGTTCTCTGGTGTGTAATAGTGGATCCATCAGCAGTTACCAATCGACGCCAAAAGTCCGCCCAATTCCGCATCAGCAGCCCCAAATACTCTTTCGAAGTGCTCTCGCGTTCGTGTTTTTGGTCAGGAGTGAGCATGCGCGGCACCCAGCGTCAGGATCACTTTTTCATATGCAGAATATTGCCCAAAATATGGCGTGTGCGCTCAGTACTAATCTTTGTGGTATCTGCTAGCTCGCGCACCTTCACTTTCCGGTCAGCCAACATTGTCCTCTGTAACCGCATCGGAGGGCCTGCCGCTGGCCTGGAGTTGCGACCACCACGGAGCATTAGCCCCATAATATTTATCCAACTTTTCTTTTGTTTCCTTCGCCGTTTTGCCTCTCAAAAAATAATGTTTTATGAGAGAACGAAAATCGTTTTTGTCCATAATCAACATGATGCCAAACACGTCAACAACAATCAGCTGTCAAAATAAAACTAAAGTATTCAACTGAAATTTGGCATGTCTGCCTAAATACGAACGGACTGCAAGGCATACGAACGGACTTTTTTGCAGTAGCAGCGCATTCACAGCAGGTTACTTTTTACCCCACCTAAAATGTCAATATCGTCGGCGTATGCGAGTAGTTGGACGGACTTTTGAAAGATAGTGCCTCTTGTGTTTGCTCGTGAGTTTTGCACTATTCTTTCAAGTACGATGTTGAAAAAATCGCATGACAGCGCATCGCCTTGTCTAAATCCTTTCTGGACATCAAAGGTCTCGGTGAGATCTTTACCGACCTTGATGGAGCAGCGTGCATTCTCCATCGTCATCCTGCACAGACGGACGAGTTTGGCAGGGATGCCGAAACTAGACATTGCTCTGTATAGCTCGTCTTTCTAGCTGCTGTTATACGCGGCCTTTAAAACGATAAATAGATAGCGTGTATCGATCTGAAGCTCATGGGTCTTCTCCAAGATCTGCCGTAGTGTGAATATCTGGTCGATGGTGGACTTTCCTGGACTAAAGCCAGCCTGATATGGACCTATCAGGTTGTTGACGAACGGCTTCAGGCGTTCACACAGGCGATGTTAAGAAGACTGATGGTTCTTTAGTTGGAGCAGTTCAGAGGGTCTCCTTTTGGGCAAACAATGCTGAGGTTCCATTCATCGGGCATACTAGTACTTTCGTCCGCCCATATTTTACAGATGAGTTGGTATATGCTCCTTACCAAGTCATCTCCTGCCGCTTTGAAGAGCTCGGCGGTCAGGCCGTCCGCTACAGCAGCTTTGTAAGACTTCAGTTTAGATATTGCTATCTTCACTTAATCCAGGCCGGGTGGACGGAATTGTTGGTCATCATCGTCCAAGTTGAAAGGTTCATTCTGCCCGACAGCGGTTTGTGTTTCACAGTCTACAAAAGTAATCTTTCCAGATTCATAGCATCGACTGCGACTCTACTACGATGTTCCCTTGTTCGTCTCTACAGGCTTCGGTTTTGGTAAAGCTTCCGAATCTCATTCCTGGAGTAGTATCTCTCAATTTCCTAGTCCGCGCGCTTCTCATGCTCTTTCTTTTTCCTCCTGAGAAGCCGGGGTTCGTCTCTCCTCTTCTGCTCATAGAGCTCGTGAGCAACTCTAGTCTTTTTTTGCAGTGCCGAATTGCGTGCTTTTTGCTTAGCTGCATGTACTAGCCGGCATTAGTCATCAAATCAGGGGTTTCATTGTGGTGGTCGAGTGAAACCCAGCACATCAGAAGCGGCATCTCTGATGGAGTTCTCCAAGTCTCCTGTTGAATATCGAGATGGGGGAACCGCGTGCTAGCTACGACAATGTTTCGTCCCGCCGCAAGGTCGATAAGCCTGAATCCGTTATCGGAGGTGGTGTCGTGCAGGCTATATTTACTCGAAATTATAGCTGTTCATTTGTACAATTCATCAATGTTTTTGTCCTTCATCCCAGATCGCTGTGTTCTTACAATTTTGTCGATATTATCGACGTACGTTAGTAGTTCTTAGAGTTTCGCACAATTCTTTCAGGAAAGAAGTTAAAGAAGTCACATGACGCGTCGACTTGTCTAAAAACTTTTTCGATATCAAAGATCTCAGTTTAATCGTTACCGACTTTGACGGAGCAACGATTTCAATCGTCATTCTGCATAAACGGACAGCTTGCCAATGATGCCAAAATTAGACTTGGCTCTATATAGCTTTTCCCTATAAATGCAGTCATATGCGACTTTAAAATCTGATTGATAACCGAACATATTCCCGTGTTCTTTTTGTGCAATTAATGAAAAATGTTGCAATGTTGCACAAAAGCGTGCGCCCAAACCCTTTTTAAGCCTCGGCAAATCCACACATATAGAAGGCAATGTATCCTGAATATATGACTGTTGAGTGTGGTTTTTTTGAGTGGCGGCATTATTGGCCCACTTTTCTTCCGGCGATAAATGGCGATTTTCTATGGCCAGAAATTGGCAATTTACACTAAGATGAGCTATGGTTCCAGTGAGATAAGGCTACATGCCACACAAGCTGTCCAACAATTGATTTATTGAACAATAAGTTCAATAATATTTCTTGGCCGTCACGAAGCTGCAAATTAACGCTATTGCCGTAAAAGATCGGTGTTATTTGAAAAATCCAGAGACGATAGACAAGAACAATATTGGTCAAACTAATCGTGAAATAGGGACAATAGAAAATATATTAAAAATTGGATTGACTGGATGGCCTACCTCCAAGCCTACCCCCAGGAAGGTTTTCAATAAAGTAACAATCGTTGAAAATTATTGAATATTGTTTTTTTTGTAGCCTTTTTCAAAAGATACCAACAAGGCCCATCCGTCACCTCTACAGTTGGCGTAGTTGTTGAAGTCCGAAAGGTTTATTCCCTCTAATGGCAAGATGTTGAGCTTCTTCGACGTTATACAGTCTGCAAAATAAGTTTTCCCATATTCTTAGTATCGATTGTGATTTACTACAATGTTCCCTACTTCATCCGTAAAGGCTTCTGTACGAGAGATTAAAAACAGTGACTACAAAAGCGAAAAAAAAACCCATGACCTTTAAATCAATACACACAACCTATTAAACGATTTTAAGGCCGCAAAATAACAAAAGTGACCCTTCATAAGAGCTCCCTCATTAATCTCCGTCCTTCTCTATGACGCAGAGGCATGGATTTTATCAAAATATCGAATATCAATGAGATTTCCTTCGGGTGATTTTCGGTTCCGTCTAGTGACAGTGAGTGTAGGAGGAAACACAAAGACGAACTGTGCGGCCTGTACAGCGACATCGACTTAGAAAGAAAAGTTACGGCCCGACGACCAAGGTGGCTAGGCCTGTAGAGGGAATGGATTCAACCGCTCCGGTCGGAAAAGTATTCAAATCCGTTCTTAAAGGACAGCGCAGTAGCGAAAGACAAGGACTCAGGTCTCGCACAAAACTTACATTTGAATAAGTTACTAAATTTCTGTTTCTTTTTTCAGGGTACATTAAATTGCTCATCGTAATCGAGCGAGAATGAAGGTAAAACCAGTGTAGGCAAAGCTGAAAACATACCGAAAGTGTTTTCATCGTAAGAAGACATTGTAAAATTTTACTGACATTCCTGATTTTTTAATTCAATCACATTTGTTTATAATTTAAGGCAGAAGACGCACTCAATTTAAATGCAAACAGAATCGTAAAAGATTTCTTCGACAATAAACTCTCCTCTGTGGCGTTTTGCAAAAAAACATATAATGCGAACTAAACGTATTTACTTATGAGAGATTGGCACTAAATGGAAAATTGTGGAAACTATACGGAAAGCACTATCTAAGCAAAGAGAATTGAATTTAGCTAAATCGATGCTATTACCTCAATGTCGAAATATTTTCACCAATAAATAAATGTTGGCGACAAAGCGTTACTTGTTCAACAATAAATAAAGTGACGAAAGAGGCTTAAGGAAAACTTTGATTCTAAAAAATAAACCTTTAAGTATTATTCTTTAATTTTAAATATAATGTACAGCACAATAATAAGGAATAAACTCAGAGATATGCATATGCAAGTAATCCAAGTTCCAAGACTTTTACTTGCAACTAAGAATCTCAGCACAAGAACCCAACTCTCATCAGTTGAAATTGCATTTCTGAGTTCTATATATTCTTTCATTATAGATGGCTTCACTATGTTTAATAATTTTGCAAAATCATTTTTATCCATCCTATGGAACCGCATGTATCCATTTATGTATGTAGCGCTTCTAATCGCAGCTCCAGATGAATCAGAGCAAAGAAACTGGATGGAGTTCTCCCTAATCGCCAGTCACTGATCCACTTCTTCTTCCTTTTCTTCTTCGGGCGAAGGCAAGTTCAAATCTTTCATTCGACACTATCAGGATCGCAAGCGCATGGCCATAGTAGTGTAAAGTTTTTACCGCAACTAAGTTTTGACTTATCAAGCATTATCATTTAATCATAACATAGACTCGTCTGACTGGCGATTTTCTAGTGAAAGTTCCCGCATATTTCACTTTTTAGCGCGGCTTTATTGTATAGCGCTAGATCCAAAGGTTTGGTCCTTTGGAGACAGCGCAATAGGTTTCTCTCTTCCAAAATTTGTAAGACTATATTGTTGATATGTCCGTTTAGTCGAATTTTCTGTTTTCTCGCAAAGATTTCTGTTTCGTCCTTGACAGTAGATATCCGAGGTCCGGTGCATGGATAATTTCTTTAAGCGGTGTATTTTCAAAAGTTTGGAAAATATTCGCTTTCGTTTTCTTGATAGAACATCAAAGTTATATACCATAGGTCCACACCGGATTAACCATTTGCTTATATAGGTATAGAGCAGAATGCTACTGATACTCAACTTGGAATGTTTACCAAGCAACTAATACCTTCCTCTGCATTTGTTTTCGAGTTCCTTGCGTTTTTTTATAACGAGTTATTCTACGATTCTAACTTTGAGTCAAGTGTCATTCCAAATAATTTATTTTCAACAGGAATGCATTTAGTGAGGATAGTAAACTGACTCCAGGCCTTGTTCATTCATATACTTTATCTCGAGTATTTAGCAGATACGAATGTGAACCAAGTACACTTTCCTGCGGTTCGCCGGCGGCGGCGGCTAAAATCCCTTTGAATTTCGATACTTCGTTTTCCAGTCTGACATGGAAAATTCTATTCTCGAGAATTATTTTATAAAATCTCAGTGGCAAGATCTGCCGTAGTTTGAAATTTTAAGCCGATGTTTGCGAGACATCAAGGAATACGCTTGGACAAATCATTTTTTCTCCCAAACATTTCTCAATTACTATACATTGGTGATCCTACGAGTATGTACCTGATCAATAGGGGAATGTTTACTTCTCTAAAGATACGATTTTTTCCGTCAATAATTGGTAATATACGTCTCAAAGTTATTCTTAGAATTGAAATCGGTCGATAAGACTTTTGGTTCTTCGGAGGTTTCCTGGTTTTAGGGGGGGAAAGAGGGAAAGAGAAAAAGATGCGGTTTACAAAAAACACGTCCTTTCTATCTTGTGGTACAGCATAGAGGAAGAGTTTATTTAAGAATTTCATCCAAGTTTTGACTAATAAATAAATTGTCATACAATTAATATACGAGTACAATAAGATGTTAAGATCGTTCTTTTTTTACATTTGAATTAATTTATGAATTTTAATTATAATAGTAAGATGAATTTAGATAAATGTATAAGCAATATTGAAAAACAAAGGGTGACAAGATAGCAATGATAGTTTTCCAATTGTTATGTTTCAGCAGTTGTCAAAGTTACCAATGACATTCACCTGCCAAAATATTCAGTAAGGTTCGCCACTTCATTATGCATCATTTTAAGCTTGCCGAACGTGCCGAAATTTAAAAATAAATACTATCGAAATTCCGTCTCAGTTGTAAATACGCAACGTGAATTTCGTCGTGATGTCGGTCGAGATTGGTGCGAAATGAAGGAAACATATCCGCCGTAGAAGAAGACCTATAAATGTCGATTCGACGGCGATCAGCTGGATTGGGCATCGTCAACCCGGCTTATTTTGCAGTTGCATTTGAGCCTACATCCATATAAGATTGTGCTGACGTAAGAATTGTAGCCAGACGACCGTGCCATGAGTTAACTAACTAAATGCGCTGGAAAAGTTGGCTGGATAACCGGATTTTGGCCAAAAAATCCTTTTCTCGGACGAAGCCCATTTTTTATTCAGCGGCTATGTCAACAAACAAAATTGCCCTTACTGGAGCTAACACAATTCACAAGTGTTCGGCCAAGTATCAATGCATCCACAAAGATTGACTGTTTGGTGCTATTTATGGCATGGCAGCATCGTCGGACCTTATTTCTTTCGAAATGAGGAAGGGGACACCGTTACCGTTAATGGTTTTAGGTATAAAGTCATATCAAATGACTTTCTGTGGTCAGAGCTCGACAACATCAATACATCCGAGCTGTGGTTCTAACAAGACATGCCATACAAGTCAGAAATTTGGCCACTGGGTCATCTCACGGCGAGCGTTCATCAATTAGCCGCCCCAATCATGCATTTTGACACCACTCGATTATTTTCTCTGGGGTTACGTCAAGTCCTAAGTCTACGCTAATAAGCCAACCACTTTGGGCGAGCTCTAGGCAAGCATTCCATACGCTATTGCCACAATATTGGACCGAGTCATCGAAATTTGGACCGATCGCTTGGAGCATTGCCAGTGTAAACAAGGCGGCCATTTGTATGATGTGCTATTCCACACATAATGACATGAACGTAGCTTCGAAGTTAAGCCAGAATCAATTTTATATCTCACACCGTTGTTGTTTTATTTAAATTCACAGCAACTTTTCGCCGACTCGGAATGTATTCTAACATCAGTGCTGCATTAATAATATGAAAAAGCTTAGTTAATAGTTTTTTAATACAATCAAAATTTGAAATAGAAAAACAAGTATATTAACTGCTCACATTTAAAAAAAATATAAATAGTCCCATTCAAGTGGACCCCTTGTCGAGATGTTAATTTTTTACATCAAGCGACCAGTTCGAGCAATGACTCTGCAGATATTTAACTCATTCATACCTTCAAATCATGGGAAGATATTTTCATTTTTAATTCGTTTGCCTGGTCGTTTACGAGTGTGTATGTATAATACCTTTGGCTCAAGTGAAACGGTAGATAAAAATCAAAAATTTTCGTCTGTGGAATGTGATGAGTAACGATCATTCAGCGAGTTTTGTAATCAACTTTATTACGATCTTAATCATTTTCTTTAGTATTCAGCAATCTGAATACATTTTACATAGGAAGCACATTTGTATGTTTCAGCATGTCATCAGATGTAATGATACCAGAACTCGATTCTGTCTTCTTAATGAAGATATAGGCAATCATGATGTTAATGAGCAAAAGGGTGGTATATCTGTTGGTTTATTTAAAAAGAAAAAAACTATAGAACAGCACTGTTCAATATTTTCCAATGATTGTTGCTTTATTGAAAAAGAGTTAAATTCCCTATCTACCTCAGCCGACTTGGCAGTAAGCCATTCTTTCATCCCTATTTTTGAGTACATTTTCGATAGTTTTGACTCCTATTTCACGATTTCGATAATTTCGACCAATGTTGTTCTTGAGGACCTGAATGGCATCTGGATTGTTCGCCAAACATCGATATTTAATGGCACATCA
This sequence comes from Volucella inflata, assembly GCA_928272305.1. NCBI lineage: Eukaryota > Metazoa > Arthropoda > Insecta > Diptera > Syrphidae > Volucella > Volucella inflata. Next base: position 158,816,396 of record OV743716.1, read on the forward strand.
CAAAAATAAGTCCATCGGCGTCGAATCGCAGTTCCGTGGCGAAGCAAGATCACCAAAATGACTGATTAATCGATTGTTGGACGGCTTGTGTGGCTCGTAGCCCTTTATGTTGGAACAATAGCTCGCCCAAGTCCGAATACTCAATTCCTGTCTATAAAAGATCGGTTATCGTGTTTCGGCAGCGCTCTCCATTGATTGTAAAGTTTCTTCCATTGCCGTATTCGAAGAAAAATGGACCAATAATGATTTCTCTCCAATAATCTCATCAAACAGTTACACGTTCAGAATGCATTGGCGCTTAGTACAGCAATTTCACTGGCTAAGGTAGCCGATGTGATGGAAATGCGCTTCACCTGAAGAGATGATTTTTTTTTTTAGCAAATTGTCTTCAATTTCGAGGTGCTCTACGAGTGAAGGACAAAATAAAAAAGATTACGAAGCGGGTGGTCATTTTGCTTCCATTCCTGAGACGACTGGATCTTGTAAGAGAGTAGTCCGAGATTTTATGCAAAATTCTTTTTCTAAGACTAGTGCGACTGATGTTCTTTGGCGCTTTGAGGTTCTCGGGTTTAAGCGCACACTTTCGGTTGCAATATTCTTCGTTGAGTACACAGGGCGAATACGGGAACATGTTCGGTTATCAGTCAGCAAATCACTTTCGCAAACTTGTGCACACCAGATGCCGACCGAAATTTCTTTTGAAAATTCGTAATAACTTCGCAATACGAGTATATCCCAATGTTGTTCAAGAGTTTCTGTCAATTTTTTGAGTGCAAAAGAGCTGCTAGTTTCAAAATAACATGTAATTCAAATAGAAACCAACAGATGGCCCACTTTCTGCATTGTGAGCGGATTATTAATAATCGAGAGTAAGAGGCTTTCCTAAACATAGTCGGCAAATGAGATAACCGATGTTCTTGCTAAGAAAGGCCCAGATGAAGGTTTCTCAGGATCCGAATCTGCATTAGGACTGTCTGTATCTAATAGGGTTTTATGTGAATATAATTGTAGATAGCATAATTCTTTGGGATTCTAGCAGACCAATGCTTTCCGACGTTCTTAACTCTTAACTTTTCTACACTCTCTTAATACGAGGGCGGGTCAATAAGTCCGTGACTTTTGGATTAAAACACAGATTTTTTGATAAAAAAATAATTTAATTTTTCAACGTAGTCTCCCTTGAGCTCTCACTTTGTCCAACGCTTCTCCAATTTTTTTATCCCTTCCAAAAAAAATGATTTGTCGAGGTCCTCAAAATAGGCCTTTGTTTGCGAGATGACTTCATCATTGGAGTCAAATCTTTTTCCACCAAGCCATTTCTTCAGGTTTGGGAACAAGAAGTAGTCGCTCGGAGCCAAATCTGGAGAATAGGGTGGATGAGGGAGCAATTCATAGCCCAATTGATGGATTTTTGCCATGGCAAACACGATTGCGTTTGTGGTCGACTGTGAGCAAACACGGCACCCATCTTGCGGAAAGCTTTCTCATGCCCAAGTGATCATTCAAAATTGAAACCACTGAGCCATGCGAGATCCCTACGGCTTCCACAATCTCTCGCACTTTCAATCTTCGGTCGGCCAACACCATATCGTGAATTTTTTCGATTGTTTCAGGTGTAGAGACCTCAACAGGACGTTCGGCATCTTCAGTGCTTGTACGGCCACAACGAAATTCACTTTTTTCCATTTTCTCCTCAAATTAGTGAGTAGTCTGATAAAAATAGCTGTCAAACACAAACTAACTGACGCACCAAGATTAAATTTTGACAGGAATCAACTGACAGATGCCTGTTGACAGGAGCAGTGTTGCTGTTTCAGTAAAGAGGTCAGAAATTCAAAAAGTCACGGACTTATTGACCCGCCCTCGTAGACAGGATTGTAGGCTGGTATTAGCATCGTAATGAGCAACTACGCTTTTGCTAAGCACCTGTATAAGTTAAGCAAAACACACACATAACTACGCGAGGCATGCTATGAGATTGAAAGCCAACCGGCGGAATACTTTCACTGTGCACTCCTTCCAGTCTTCGTTGTATATTTTCAAACGCGGTCGTTGTAGTTAAGTCATTGCTTTACGAGTATAATGAAACACAAAAGTTATTATTACAACGTTCACTAAAAATCTGAATTTATATAATACTATCGATGCTTTGAAGCATGGCATGATGATGACATACAGTGATGATATCCAAAAAAAAATAAACAAAATAAAACTGATACCCTAGACATGCTATTCCCAACGATTTTCTGACTACTTCATTAGATACTTTGGGTTCAAGATACGGTCAGCACCAAGATACGGAAAAAAAATATTTTTCTGACATCACCACTCTTTTGACGGGTAATGGCAAATCTTCTGGCATTCAGATTGGCCAATAAAAGTGGGAGTGGGACAGACTAGGCCTTGGATGAGCTCCTACTATCGCACCAACAATTTAGTGATTTATACTTTGCTGGAGTTTTGACAGTTGCTCTTATGGGACATTCCTGGTAGTGGCTACATAAACAAAATAAAGATACTGGTATTTAAGTATTGATACTTAGCTCTTACATGTACGAGGTAGTCCCAAAGGTACTCGACCTGACTTATAAATGCGGGGAGTTTTAAAAAAATAATTGCTGCGGTCGAAAATACAAACTTTTAATAGCTTGTGTTACTAAGTTGATAACGCTACGTTGGATAGCACTTTTTTAACACCATCAAAAGTGAAGCGAGATTGCAGATATGGTAGACATTTCAAATAGTGCTGTGCATCGCATATTGACCAAAAATTTTGGCATGACAAAGCTATGCGCCAGATGAATGCCGCGTTTGCTAATAATGGAGGACAAACAGCGTCATGAGGATGTTTTCGTAGTGTTTGGCAATTTTTGCGTCGATTCATAACCATGGATGAAACAAAAGATCCATGTCTCATTTCACACATGAGACAGTGGACTAAGAGGCGAGAACCGGCTCAGAAGAACGCGGTGACGATTCAGTCAGCTGACAAGGTCATGGCGTCAGTTTTCTGGGATTCACGTGCGATAATTTTTATTGATTATCTACAAAAAAAAAAACAGAATAGCTTAGGAATATTATGCGGCCTTATTACAGCGTTTGAGTTATGAAAAAAGGAAAAATGGCCGCATCTAGCGAAAAAGATAGTTTTGTTTCATCAGACAACGCATTGGCTAACATCAATGATTTGAAATTTGAATAACACCCCCGTTTCGCCAGATATAGCTTCCTCAGATTATTTTCTTTTTCCAAATCTTAAAAAAATGACTTGGTGGTAAAAGATTTGCCAACAATGAAGAGATAGAGTCTGCGGTTAGCGGCTACCTTGAAGAGCTTGGCGTTTTCTACTATTCTCAATTTTTGTATCGTCTTCTTTGCCAGGTCGGATACGTGTGGGACCACCCTCGTATATCTAAATGGAGTTTGGTTTCGTTAAGTCATTATTAAGCAATACAATTAAACAATTACATACTGCAATTGGCGACACGTATTCACATTACAGCTTACTCTCCAGTTTATTGTACCAAATAGAGGAACAGGCTACAATATTCACGCTGAGCCATACGCTCCTACATGACAAAGCAAACCCTGTGGGCTCTTGCAGGGAACGTTAATTCGCGGATTTAGGACTACTCAACTTGATTTTAGACCAAGCCATTGATGTGCTATCCGTCATCGAAACTAAGCTAATATATGAAAAGGACTGCGTTTTAAAGGAGTGTGTGTGGGTTCATGTACTTCTTTCTTGTACTGGAAAGCAGTTATACAGTGTTTTTTCTTAGCATCCGCAGCTTCTAACACCCCTTCATTTTTGTCGGAGTTCGAAGCACGTTCCAATTTCCAACGCTAAAATCAGAGGAAAATTATTTCATCATCGGCGGAGATTTTATTGAAAGAAGCAGATATTGAGGATATGGGTTTCTATCTAGACCTCCTGCTGAACGGGGTTCAGATCTCACGAACCATCAAACATTAAGCTGTCACGCTCATTCATGTATTACAGTGTTGACTGCGGTATCAGAATCAAAATTACGGATTCGGAAAAGTTTATATACATGGCTGTTCTGATTTCCGACCGAATTGAAACTGAATCTGTATGGAATGGAAAAGAGTGTTCTGAGTTACGATCGGTTTCACTTAACAGTACTACCAACTTAATATCAACAAAACAATTTCGAAATCATCTGCAGGAACTGTCAAAGCAAAATTTTAAAATTTTATGTAATTGAGTGCAATAATTAATTTTCTAGTTTTGTGAAGAAAGAATACAAAGGACCAAGAGACAATTTTTTTGACAAAACTGGTTTTCCTGGAGTGATTGGGTGCGTAGATGGTACACATGTATAAATTGTGTAACCTGTGAAAAACAAGCATTTATTTTAGTGTCGGAAACAACATTTTAGTCTCAATGTGGTGATTGCAAGTATTGTATTTGTGTGGTATGCTTTCCCCTGAATTACAGAATTACGGTTAATAATTTTTGTTTGTTAAACAATAATTAGGTACTTACATTATCGCTAGAATAAATAAATAAATAAAATGAAATATGTAAACTTAATTGAATTCCGCCAATAAAAAAACAGCCGAATTGAAAACGTAAAACTTTTGGCGGATTTAAGATCCATTCGTTTTGCAGAACACCCTTCAACCCGGAAAACGTCATGCGAATACGGAATTCAGAACACCGAAAATTCGAAAACAGGAGGATTCGGTATTCGAACGAAAATGAGAACAGCCGAGATAAACGTATTCTTACGATTACTCTTGTGGTAGTCCTAAAGCATTGATAAGGGTATTCTTCTGGAAAGTAGGTCCTATTTCTCATTCTTTGCAGTCTGTTTGGTCCAGTGCAGTTTCAGGTAGAAAAAGTTATCACACACACACACACACTGTGGCGCTGGCAGCCCGGTATGGGCCATGGCCTAGCTTCTTGACACTCATTTGTGTTGCTCATGTTGGCATTTTCGTCACATCTAAGCGGGGCCTACGGTTTATCGCCGAGTCCGAACGGCACTCCTTAGAAGCTTTTTCGTAAGCAATTTTACTTTCGGGAGTTTGCCATTACCCGCCGAAAATTGTCTTCCGATTTGAAAGTCAGTTCACTACCTCTTGACCCACATCACTGCCAAAATTGTCAGGTTGTGTTGTGATCCCAGACAAGACGACTGTCATGTGACTCTTTAGCATCGCATAATAACATGCGTAATCGAATGGCATTAATCTGCTTGGACGAACAGTAAATAAGTTAAAGCCTTTGTCTACATTGGCCCCCTCAGCAACAAGCAGCAACGACATCAGCGCATAAATCAGAATTACAATTGTCAATCGCTGTTTCGTTGGACTCAGAAGGCAATTGAAGTAAAACCCCTTTCAAATAAGACCAACCGCATTAATACAAGAACCTAACCATCTGTTTTATGGCGCAGGGGATTGAACAGTACAGTGACATCGATCTAGTCAGGCGTCTACGGCTCCAGCCTATAGTCCCCGAGTCTAGCCCCGATAGATGGCGAGGCAAAGGACAAAGGTGGAAACAAGTGGAAAGGGACCCTAAACAATTTGAAGTACAGCACTGGAGGCAGTTGGCGAAAATCGTGTTAAAACATATGGTATAGTAACTTGGAACGCCCAAATTATTGGTTACAATTCTTATATAACATACTATACTAAATCATTCAAATAATAATTCAATAATGGTATTTTTAATAATTGTATTGGGTATATAACTTAATTCGTGCGGTTTTTTTTTCAAAATTTGAACGTTTATTTAAGAAAAACATGTACAATAGTATTATTCAAAGTATTGCCCATCTGAAGCTATGACTTTTCCCATCTTTCTGACAATTTGTGGATCCCATCCCAAAAGAACTGCGCCGGCTTGGCAGCCAAGAATGAATCAAGCCAATTTTTGATATTCTGCTCTGATGTGAACTGTATTTCAGTGAGGTCGTTCTGCATCGACCGGAACAAATGGTAGTTAGAAGGGGCAAGGTCTGGGCTATAAGGCGGGTGGGGTAAGACTTCCCATCCATTGTTTTCCAAATAGTTCTTAGCCGGAATAGCAACGTGGGGCCGAGCGTTGCCATGATGGAAAACTATTGCCTCGTGTCTGGTCGCATATTCCGGGCGTTTTTCGGCTACTGCTATCTTCAAACGGATTAATTGTGTTCGGTAGCGTTGTCCATTGATGGTTTCACCCGGTTTTAGGAGCTCATAATACAGCACACCCATCTGATCCCACCAAATACAGAGCATTACCTTCGCGCCATAGATATTCGGCTTTGCCGTTGATTTGACTGGTTGGCCGGGTTTTACATATGATTTTTTGCGCTTAGGGTTGTCGTAATGGATCCATTTTTCATCACCAGTAACAATCCGATGCAAAAATGACTTCCTTTTGTGGCGTTCCAGCAGCATTTCGGACATGCAAAACCGCTTTTCGACGTCTCTCGGCTTGAGTTCATGTGGAACCCAATTTCCTTGCTTTTGAATATATCCTGCTGCTTTTAAACGTTTTGAAATGGCTGTTTGAGTGACACCCAAAGATTCTGCGAGCTCTTCTTGTGTTTGGCAACAATCTTCATAGAGTAATGCTTCCAGTTCATCATCTTCAAGCAAACCGCACGAATTAAGTTATATGAGTAGACCCAATAATAAAAATGTTCTTTATATGATGGTACAGCTGTCATTTATTTTGACGCTGAATTTGGGCACCATCTGTCATCTAGTTTTCTGTCAGTAGCCAAAGATATCAGTTAACCATACATATTTTTGGCAGTTTTTACTATGAAAAATAAATATGAATATAAGGCAAAGAGTTTATTTGAGGCTATCAGCGCAAAAGTGTTCTAACCCCAAACTATTTAATTAGGAGATTGGGGATTTTCAATTTGGTAAATATTTTTTTTAATTTAATTTCTTTTGTGAACATTATTTTAATTGTTTTTTGAATACCAAAAGGTGGCTTACACTACTTTTGTATTGATAGTTGGTAATGTGAGGAATGTATCTAACACCAGAAAAGCAAACAACAAAAATTGTTGGTTACACCACTTTTGCGCTGATGGCCTCATTTCATGTTGCGAATAGAAGTTCTTGCTTCGACGCGTTAAAATCATTGGAAAAAACCTCTGTAATAGTGCGTTCAAAGAGGATCGTGAAGTTGTTAAAAACTTGCCGGCAGTTGCTGAAGAAAATATTAATTTAGTCAAGAAAATGATGCTTGAAAATTGTCACTATATGTAGTTTGAGAGAGCTTTCACAAGAAGAGTGAGAGTATTCACCGAAAAAGACAGAAATTGTGGCAGAAAAACTCTTGAATTTTGCACCACCATAATGCACCATCTCACAAATTCATCCTATTTGCCCAAAAACCCCAACAGGCGTATTAAGCAAGCACCGTATTCTCCAGATATAGCACCCTGTGACTTTTTTCCTATTTCCAAAACCCAAATTAACATTTCCTGGAACCCGTTTAGAGTCGATTTAAGACTCAACAAAAAATTCGCTTAGAGAGCTGAAGGCGGTTCCGAAATATGCATTTAAAATATTGTTCGGATTGTTCGTTGAAAAAGATGTACCGCCTATTTTGAAGGAGACAAAATAAATGTTGATGAATAATTGATTTATGTTGTTTTTATTGACTCATTTTTTTTTACGAAATGTTTGTTTTAAAATGTGTATTCGTGTTATGAATCTTCTTCTTCTTCTTATCCTTTTATTAACCCTTTCCTCGTTATACGAACTTATGCGTAACGAGTTTCCCTTTTTTACTGCATCGCTGCTGCTCCGTTTATGGGGTTGGCTAATGTCGCAGACCGCAGAACGCGTCTACATAATGCTCGGTCTTGGATCGCTTCAGTGGTAAGCCCCAGACGTTGTTGCGCATTTGCCATCTGAGAAATCCAGGAATTCTTTTTCCGACCTCGTTTTCTTACAGTTGGAGTGACCGTAGTTGATAGTGCCTTTTTAACCGGATTTTCCGCAGATCGGAAAAACTATCCAATAAGCTGCGTAATATCTCCTTATAACAGTGTCTTTCGAAGGATTAGTCAACAACCTATGAAATGGTTAAAAATATCAATAAAAAGGCCAGCACTCCTTTACACGAGGGCGTTGTTCTGTCCGAAAAAAGCAACTGAATGAGTGAAATTTGATACAACAGATTAGAGATCTCCATAGCAGCTCCGTAACCGTAACCGAAACTATGGGATATCCGAAATAAAAATCTATCCGTAACCGAATCCGATATAAAAGTTTCGAATAATTTCGGATAGATAATGAGACATGTTATGACAGGTTTTCGTTTTTTCGCATACATTGAGGGTGAAAATTACTTGTGTGCGAGGGCAGTTTATAAGCAGTGAGCAGCTGTCTAATGTGCGCAACGAGTGTTGTATGTACTTTGGCCATAACTAGATAAAAAGTTTTAAGATTCCTAACAAATCTAATATCCGTCTCCGAAACTTTCCGAAACTAACGGATAATCCGAAATAATTTCATATCCGTAACTTCCCTGTAACAGATTACATTGCAAACTCTTCTGAACACCCTGTTTTCTCTTTAAATAAAGATCTCCATTATTTAAAGAACTTTTAGGATCACTAAAAAGATAAAAGTGACGTAACACATATCTGCATTCGCAAGCATACTTTTATCAGTAATAATAACGAGTAAAACCTTCGACCATAAAATTTGAGTTAAAAGAGGTCAAATTGCTTCATTATAACTTCGACTTGTTTCCCATTTGTCGTTTAGTTTGGTTATTCAGTCCGCGGTAAGAGAAAAACAATAATTCAACTCTGATTTATCGACACTAGCGCTGATACTCGTACATTAACGTACGTACTCGTATCTATTGGTATCATCCCTACTCAACTGATGGCATACTTCGGAGGGCAAATTTATATCGAGCAACAACTCTAGCTATAAAGGGTGTTGACTTTAGAGGTACTATTTCAAAACTAAAAAACAATCAAAAAATTCAACTCTATCGGGTAGTATTTATTATTATACAATAGAACCATTCTTTATATTTATTTTTTGAAGATTATTCCTCTCGAATACAGGTCATAAATGCGGCTATCATGGTTCATTCTGAAGTTCCAATTTTTGATAACGCGATGCTCGAACGAGTGTTATATGACCAATGACTCGAGTAATGTTGGCCTCTGATTCCTCAATCGAGGCCTATCCAAGTAGACTTTAGATTTTACGTAGCCCCAAAGGATAAAGTCTAGAGGTGTGATGTCACATCTAGGCGCCAATTCGTAGGGCTACACCGTAAAATTAACTGTTCACTGTATCTACTCATATTTCACATTAAAGCCATGGTTTCACGGGATGTGTGGTAAGTGACGATGTCTTGTTGGAAGCAAATGTCGTCGAGGCCACAGGCTTCAATTTCAGGCAGCAAAGAGTCCGCAATCATGGCACGATAACGGGCCCCATTCACAGTTAGGTTCCGCGCGGTCTTAATTTTGAAAAACTATGGACCGATGATTCTACTAGTCCATAAACTACAGTAAACCCTTGTTTTATCTGAATGTAGTTGCAGCCCTTGAACCGCTTCAGGTTGCTCCATATTTCAAATATGCCTATTTTGCTTATTAACGTAGCTATTAAGACAGAAATGGGCTTCATCGCCGAATAAAATTATGGTCGAAAACAGTGGATCGTCTTAAAGTTTTTTAAGGGCCCAACGAATAAATCGGAGACGATTCGGAAGGTCGGCCGGTTTCTGTTCTTGCGTGTATTAGCTTTTCTATACTTTCAACCAAGATCCACAAGTAAAACACGCCAAGTTCTTTCATACGGTAAGTTACGGTCATCCGTACATTCTCCGCTACTGCCGATATTTTTTTTTTCGCCACATACTAGATGTTGTCTATTTGGTCGCGTATTATCCAATAATGGAAATTGCGTTTCAAACTTTTCGATGGTAAAGCAAATTGTGCTTTCGATAGGCCGATTATGTGGACTTAAAGTTGCTCGAAACACATTCCACGTAGAGCGCTGAAGTTTCCTAACACAGCTGAACACTTTGCAGACGCTGCGCCGAGCTAAGTCCCTCCATGATGAAATGTTTAACAATATTAAGCACAAACACCATATCAGTATGACAGGACGCATTGCGAGATCTTTCATAAAATTGTTCCTGGAAAAAGTACCTCTAAAAGAATCACCCTTTACTTTGCTACGCTAAAATGCGAACCCATTGGCGTATTTATTTTTTACAGCAACCATATCCAGTATATAGTCATATATATCAAGTCTTCTTGAATTGATGTGCAATACTATTTCATGCAGCTGTTTCTACGAAATATTCAAATGTTCATTAATCCACTAGCATCAACATGTACAAGCTAGCTTATGGCAATAAACGAAGAACATGTATGTATCTTCTTTTATAGAAATTTGTTACCATCGTCATACTCCTAATTTACAATAATTTTTCCTCATTTTGTAGTACTTCGTCCTAGTGTAAGCATAAGACTCATTTGGCATAAATAATTTGTGCAGACGGATAGAGTTGCCGACATCACAAGCCATATTACTCGTACACAGCTGGATATGCCCAACTTGCCATTACTTTTTCCAATTCAACACTTCTTTAGATGCACACTCTGGTTTTTATTTTTCAGATTCGCATTCCCAAAATCTCAACAAAAAATCCATTTTTAAGGAAACGTGTTTTTTTTATTCATGCAAAGGTTCTTAAAGCTTGGTCAAACAACGGGGTTACGGACACAAATCAAGCATGGAATTCAAATTAGAGTTTAATGCAAGATTCTGTTCCAGGATATTCTGGCAAATTGAGATCATATTTGTCTTGTAGAGGTTTCGGTACAAAACGTCCACCCAGATAGTGATGTTCACCCTTAAAGTGCTTAGCACACAACTTCGGGGCAGTCAAGGAGATCAAGAGTTGCGGCTCAATGGAGTTGTCATCAAGTTTTCCTTTTTCAACATCCCAGCCACTTGGTATATCAATGCTAACAAAAGAAAACGTCAAATTCAATCTACCATTCACTAATAAAAAAAAAAAATAAATGAATTGTTTTAAAACCTTGCAATTGGAATCTTGCTTGAGGTCATCACTTGCAATATCGGGACAAAGGATTCCCTTACTGGAGGTTTAAAACTAAATCCAAACAGACCATCAACAATTAAATTGTATTTCTTGGAAGCCTCATCTGGAGTTGGGCATTCATCGATAAATTCAACGCCCATTCGAGTACACTGATGGGTAAGATTCTCATACAATTCTTTAGCTGTGCGCTTTGGATAATAGATTGTCGGGGTGAATTTCATTAAAGATAAATGCCTTGCACAGACTAGGCCATCGCCACCATTATTACCGGGACCACAGCAAACGAGGACATTTTTAAAACTAAAAAAGGAAATTGTATACAATTAATGGAACAACGTAAGAGAAAGCATTTTGTTACCTCTCTGCTGGAAAAGATTTACTTATTGCATGGGCACAACTCAGGCCGGCCAGTTCCATAAGTTGATCAACGCTAAATTTGTATTCATTGAAGAGCTCTAAGTCAATGTTGGTGGCTTCATTTTGATTAAGGAATTTCATTTTACTAAAAGATGCACAAGTCGACGTAGTTCTACAGATTGTCTGGAAGGCAAATAAGAGGTACATTTCAAGTTTTGAAGGGCAGCAGGGAGAGTAATAAGCACTATTTACAACGAATCGTGGAATGCAAATCAGCAGTAATTCAAACATTTTTTTCTTTTCTACTTGGGAAGAATACTCAGACCAAAATACGTTCAACAAGACAGCGCCACATAGAGATATCGTAACGTGTCAAGATACAGCGGTTCAGACAAATGACGGACAGAAAAGGCAACGGGATGATTGCGTGGAATGATTTGTTTTTTTCCTTTTTGCAGTGGTATGTCATAGTGGTACAAGTCATATCTGAGTATCCTAGAAATACTCGTAGCAACACCATTCGAAAACAAAACTGTCTCAAGTATTACAAAGTGATCAAAGTTTTAAGCAACATCTGAAATTCTTGAACCACTCTCTAATTTCAGATGACGACCAAATGGAGATATGAAAGAAGAAGTAAACAAATGAGATTTAAAAAAAGACTATTACGTGTCCGCTGTAAAAATTAAAACGTGACTAGGACTGTTTTAACAGTCCCAACAAACAGTTGCATTTAATCGCGTTACCATTAAGCTTCTAGAGGAGCTTCAGAACATATGCAAGCATTCTATATACCACTTTATCCAATTCAAGACTTCAACGAAGCTATCAGATTCAGTTTATCCGATCTCTATCAGAACGAGGCCAAAAGATCTTCATGCGATGACAACGTCATTGCAAAACAGAAGATTAATTCAAAAGAAAAAAGACAATAGCAGGATAAACTACCTGGAAAAGACTGGCATAACCTATGTCCCTGTTTTCGTTGAGTAGAACTTGATAAGATTAGGGAGATCATGCCACCAAATCACTGCGGCATCAGGAGGCCCTTTTGTCATCTCCTCCAATTAGAGCTCACTCATAAAACCCAAACTCTTGACAAATCTTCCGCTTTTAAATAGATTTTACCGAAATTACGATGACGTATACTGATTAAACATTCACAGTGACACGAAATGTATTCTGTAAGGATTTTTGTCCTCGTTGCATATTTTGGAAGTGTTATTTTGATCCCCATAGTCATGAGTTTTTCTTTTTTTTCTTGGCAGTATCCTTCGAGAAATCCTTTGGCTATACGTATCGATTTCTATTTAGGTTCCGTTTTTGTATGGGCATAGACATTTGGGCTCGTCTGTTAAGTATAGTTTGAGGCTGTTTCGAAACGAAACTTTTCCGTAGTCTCGGAGACCAACATTGAGATGTTCGCGAAATGAAAACGAAGAACCATTTAATGGATCTATGATCGACTTCGACATCCGGAGAGGGAGGACTGGCAAGAAAATGCAGTAATCAGGGCAAATCAAATTGCAATTTCCACAGATGGCTGAACAACAGGGCAAGCAATAGTTTTTGGTATCTTCTTAGAAGACCCAGAACTTAGAGTGTTTATAAGACTATCGGACGCAAGCAGTGACTTCTAACCAAAACCGGACAAGTGGGTGAGCTTGCAAGAAGAAGAGGGCTACGCGATAATAGTGAGGTTGCCAACATCAAACCACCCCTCTGCATAGATAGATATATAAAATAATTTATTTCTTATAGATAGATTACAATTTAAATAAGGGGCACTATCGAGGAAGAAACCATAAAGGTTGCTTATCTAAAGTGGTCGAATCTTGAAGGATATAGGGTATCCATGGCGCTATGGCCACTTTTTGAGGGTAAAAGATCTATGGAGTTAATAATATTAAACAGGTGTAACCTTAGGACCATAATAGGAACTATGGCAGGACACTTCTGCTAAAACACACAAAGAAACTCAAATGGTCAGATACGGACATTTGCAAGTTCTGCGGCGATCTGCAAGCGGTTGAGGACATAACACATCCTGTGTGAATGTGAGGCAATATCCGTACTCGAAGGAAATTCTTAGGGAAACACTTTTTTGAAATCCAAGAGGAAATATACGGCACCGACTTCAAAGGCCTCCTTGAATTGTGCAAATAAATTGGATGTTTCACCAGGGAGATCGTTTAGGTTTTTGCCACTCGAAGTTAAATTCAACTGGTTCCACAGGAATCGCGATAGGCCCGTTTAAGTGGCTAGTGTTTGTATGATGATACATCCCTATGTTTTAACCTTAGCTAATGTGTTCCTTGGGGGCAATTAATGTCCCGAACAATGAATTGTATGCGAAACAAGAGTGGAGACCACCACCTAGTATTCTAATACTATTATGCACTAAAGTATAATCTCGTTGTGAAACAGCGTACTGCTAAACGGAAATCTTTGCGATCAGTTTTCGTCCATTAATGCAGAGCTTTGTGTTTCAGTTTTTCCGTAGGACTTACGCTTTAAGTTTCTGGGATATATTCACTGTACCGCCATAAAACAGATATCAAGGAAGTGTGAATTTTATCGATGGCGACGAACATTCGAACGTGATTGAATGTTTAATGTTATTCGCTTTACGCCTTCTAAAGTTTGTGCAATCGTGAAGAAGGCAAACATTTTGCTGTAAGTTAGAGCGTTAGTTAGCGTAGACAACGTTAGCCAACATTTCCGCTCACTTGAATAAAACAAAGAGTAGATTAAAGCATTCGAGCTCTTTCTTAGGGATAAACATATGTATGTAGCTATACCAGAGCATTTACTTGAGCGCATATTCGATTCTTTAATTAATTCTGTCTTAAGGAAATCATTACTATAGCCTATTAAGTCTTTGATCTCCCAACTCAGAGAATTAACAAACTAAGACTACATTAAGCGCAGTTAGCTAACGACCTGTCAACTTGGAGACTCCTGTTGGGCAAATAAAAGATTCAAACTGAATTGTTGTGTCATCTAAAGGTAAAGAAGTAACTTTTGAAAACTGATTGAAGAACAGAAAGATTTAAGAGCTCGTCTTGTACAAATTTCAGTAGGCAAGAACGAGTTTTTTTTTATACTAGTTACAGATGGAAGAAGTGTGGGATAACGTGCCAAGCAACAAGCAGACCTAATCCATGGCGAAGGCCGTGAACCATTTGCAAATGGTGCATGCCACAAATGATAGTAAATTCTACAAATGAAGAGAATACTTTGCTTCGTACCTTATTTTTCAGCGATATACAACCAAGTCAGGATGACGCATCAGAAAATGAAATAACTATTAACCGTATTTGCATAAGATCGCCGTAATACTCGTAAAAGCACTAAAAATCAATATGACGGTATTCTAGTCAATGATTTGAAAGCAGTCCCGACAGCACCGTAAAGCTGAGCAACCGAGTCAAGGAGTGGAACTGAGGAATTATTCCAAAATAGAAAGTCATATATGGTGCGAAAACTATCAAAAATAATAGCTTGTTATCCTTAAGCTTATAAGCTTAAGCTGAAGGCAATTACACATCTTTAAAATGTTGTTAATTATGGAGAAAAGAAGATTATAATCATTAGGCAATAGACCTCGGCGGAGCATTCAATAAGTGAGCTGTAGGCCTAAGGGGCAGAATCACAATATTTCCAAGTACGCCCGAGCTTGAGGATACGTACGGGTTTGAGGATAGACTAAACAAAATTCATTCCGGTATAGTTGCTGCGGTTAAAAGTTTAAAGGACCGATATTCAATGGCAATCACAATGAAATACTGATAGCGATTTTTTTTAATAGATCAAGGTAAGGCAGTAGTATAGAATAGATCATATAACGGTGTTCAAGGATGTCAATTGACTGAGCAATATATGTTATACATCACGTATGAGTTTTAGCGTACGATGAAGAATGGTTTTAGGAGGTACTTGGGCGAATAAATCGTCTTTATATTAAGAGCACATCAAAGGAGTGAAGTACTTCTTACATCGCTTGGGGAAACCTAGACATTTCGTAGCATTTTTTGGCGAAACTGAAAATATGATCATACGCTGGCGTTCCCGTACTACAGTCGACAAGCATTGGCATGAGTCCAGGGACGCATATTAAAAGCACATAATACTGCCGTTTACGGAAGTACTGCAGTTTGTAGGAGTACTACCGTTTGCAAGAGTACTGCCGTTTGCAGGAGTATTTCCTTAAGTAGAAGTAGTAAACAAGAGATATAAAATGATACTTCGAAATATCGAAGACAGAAGGGAGCCCTACGCCACACCAGAATTTTTCGCTAACCCGGGACAGAAGAGCATGTCACTGAAGACACAAATGGTACAGAACAGTAAAAGAAGTACATCAACTATGACGAATTCAAGAAAAGCTACTACACAACTCCAGAAAATGTACATCAAGCCGAGTAAATTTTGTGAAACCATCGATCAAACAACGGGTCGCAGGACAGAGGTAAGTACGTGTAGGAAGACTAAATAACAATTTCATTTTACAACCAGTAATGGACACATCAATGACGATGCCAAAATTTACATTTGCTATGTGAAAAATAAATACCGAACAAGATGGGTTAGCATTTCCCGATATAAAGCAGCTGTACCGATAGGAACGAAAGATATCATACGTAGAAGAACTACTATATATATTAAAAGACACATTTCTAAATCCATTGTGTTTTATGACCGCTCAAATGGGAGACTGTGAATTATTACTTCTTGCAAATCAAACCAATTTCTTAGTGATTCGTTCTCTGGAACAAATATGTATTTTCTAATCGATTTCAATCACATATTCTCCAACAGTGTACAACTACTTCAATTGTTTGTAACAACATTCTACAAGTCATCCCGTTTTGCCGTCTAAGTTTGAATAGGTTATAAAAAAAAAAGTTTACAAAAGCATTCGTTGTTCTATTAAAAACTTAACCAATAATTAAACAGCAACAAAAAACAAACACTTGTAGCAGTCGTTATTGATTGGTTTTTTTCTGCATCAATATTTTTTGTCAGCAATCAACAACAGAAACGTTTCGTTTTGCTTCATTTAACGAGTACGAAATCTATTTCTATTACTTCTACAATACTTGTTTAAAAAAAAGGTTTCCAAAGAAATAACAACAACGAAATGAAGTGTAATTTTCTGAAAAAAAGGGGAAAACCAATAAACACTTTTATTTAAAGCTAATTTCACAATTATAGTAAACTTATCCTACAAACAGCAGGCATTTTCAATTCGGTTGCCTTCGGTTATACCGTCATTTCATTCCTTTATTCATTTTGTTGTAGTTTTGCTGCATCTGTTGGATTTGTTGAGCCTGTAACATTTTCTGTTGCTGCTGCAACTGTGACTGCATATGCTGTTGCTGCAGTTGGTTTTGTGTCATTCCTGGCATTCCCATTTGTGCAGGCATATTCGGTGGCATTGGATTCATGTAGCCCATCTGTTGGCCGGGTCTTATATCCCCTTGACCTGGTATTGGAGGTTTGTTGTAACCTTGCTGTTGCTGAATATCGGACAGGCAATTTTTCCATTCTTCCAATCGATTGTAGTGTTTATTGATGAGTGCCTCCTTACGTGTGATTTCATTACGTAATTCCAAGTTTTCATCTTTGATCAACATATCAGGTTTAAGGGTTGAAACGAGAAATCTTTTTTGAAGGAAGAACGCTTCCATTTGTCTGGCTACATCGATGAATTTATTTGTTGTCTTTTGAACTTCGAGTTCGATTTCTTCCTTATTGTTGCCAGTATTTGATTCTTGTTTGGTCAACGCATGTAGACAAGATTGGAATGCTTCCTCGAACTCATCCATCAGGTTGCCATTTTCATTTGAGGACGAGGCCATTTTTTTGGTCAATTAGTTGATTTAAGTCGGACGGAAACACGTAAACAGCACAAAACACTTTAAGCAAAAGACCAGAACATTGATAAACGATAAGCAAATTTTGTTAAAAAAATAAACTTTCAATTATTGAATTTCGAATAATAAGTAATAGCAAATATATTTTAACGTTTCAACGATTATAAGTTACAAACAAACTTAAACGAATTTATTAAAATAATAATACTCGTATAAGTCTTCAAAAAATAATGCTCCAATTGCCGAACACATTTCCACCTTCGTAATAAACATAGTGTTTTGCTATTGTTGTAGTTTGGTATCAAAAATAAGCGCGACGTTGTTCTTAGTTCAGATCCATACTCATAGTGTTGATCGCACGAAATATAAGAGTTTCGACAGGGTGTCTCTCCTGGTTTCCTCTCAAAAAATAGGATGACAAAATGGAATACGATTAGGAACCAATCCAAACCCACAACCAACATATTGTATCAAAAATTATAAGCTATACCCGATCCTATAGGCATTTTAGTTAAAATAAGCAAATAAATGGTAGAGTATAAGGTTAGGACTTTATCGGTTTGCCACCACCACAAGTTCGCAAAAGCGAACTTTTGTTATCCTTAAAGAGGAGAGAAAGGGAGATACCGATACACATTGGTTTAGAATGTATGTAGATTATAATGACTAGGAAATAAAGAGCTCGACTGAGCATTCCATAAGCGTTTTGTTTGGCTTAGGAAAGAATCACGATATCTCAGAGTATGTTGGACTAAACTATTGAGAATTCATAGCGAGAGGCGTGTTGATTTCTGTCAATTTAAGGATTCTAGCACTTGTGGTGAAAATATACATCGATGTTCAAAGATATCTATTGACTTTTTAATATCAGCATCACCCATAAGTTTTATCGCACAGTTTCGAACCATGCAAAGGTCTTAAATGCAGCATAACAGATGTAAGCGTTGTACTCACTTCAGAGCTATGTATTAAGACCTGATCAGAGAATGGATGTATTTCTTACATCGCTTGAGAAAAATCTAGAAAAAAGCAGAAACAAGCCGTATCAGTATCCGGATAAGAATGAATCTACTGTTGATAATCCATGCAAACGAATTAAGCACAACGAACTTCGGATTCGCACGTGGAATGTAAGGTCCGTAGACTGCTGCAAACAACATAACCGCCATCCAAAAAAATGCGAAGCGATGGACCGGACAAAAAGACAATGAATAACTTCGACATCTACTAGACTTTGGCAAGAAGTCTTGAGTTTCCGGTGTCTCGTTATAATACGTATCAAAGTTAAGCTTGCCAACACTAGTCTCATATGCCTCCACAGAAGAGAAAGATGATAACACCAAAGAAAGCTGCTATGAGCTCTTGAACAAGACCTACGAGAAATGCTCCAGCTTTGACGACGCATGCTGGCAAGCACATGCAGCTAAGCAAGATGCATACAAAGCAGCGCTACGAGGAGAGTACAACAATTTCATCCACCCGACCTGAATGCATAACCATCTCTAAGCTTAAGTCCAATAAAACTGTTAGAGCGAACGACCTCAACTCAAATCGGCAGGCCATGAATTGGTGAAGAGCATACACCAACTCATCTGTAAACTATGGGCGGACGAAAGAATGTCCGATGAATGAAATTGTTTGTCCGAGCCTCAAGAGAGGAGATACTCTGAATTACGCTAACTACAGAGGCGTGAGTCTTCTTAATATCGCATACAAGATCTTATCTGCCGTATTGTGAGAAGGCTTTAAGCCATTCGTCAACAACCTAATTGATCCACTATCGACCAAATTTTCATAGTACGGCAGATCTTGGAAACAACTCATGAGGTTCAGATCGATACGCACCACCTATTCATCGATTTTAAGGCCGCGCATAACAGCATCTATAAAAAAAACGAGCTCTACAGAGCAATGTCTTGTTTTGGCATCCCTGACAAACATGTTCGTCATGGCAGGATGACAATGGAAAAATGCACTCTGCTCCATCAAGGTCCGTAAAGATCTCACCGAGACCTTTGATGTCCACAAAGGATTTAGACAAGCCGCTGCGCTGTCATGCGATTTCTTCATCGTGCTTGGAAGAATAGTGCAAAACTCACGCACAAACACAAAAGACACAATCTTTCAAAAGTCCGTCCAACTACTCGCATACGCCGACGATATTGACATAATCGGGAGAAAGCAGCGTGATGTCAGTGCCGCTTTCGCGAGTATTGAGACGTAAGCGGCGAAAATGGGTTTCGCGGTCAATGAGGGCAAGACCAAATATATGCTGTCAAGCAAAAAGGACAACCAACACCGACGTCTCGGGCAGAACGTCACCCTCGGCAGATATAACTTCGAGGTAGTAAATTACTTTGTCTACATAGGCTCTGCTATAAATACAGACAACGACACCAGCGCTGAGATCAAGCGAAGAATAACTCCTGCCAACCGCTGTTTCTTTGGTTTAAGAAGGCAACTGAGTAGCAAAGCCCTCTCTTGGACAACAAAAGTCACCCTTTATAAGACCTTAGTAATCCCAGTCCTGCTCTATGGGGTAGAGGCATGGACATTATCAAAAATGGAAATTATCAAATCGACATAGACAGAAGAGTGAAGATCCACCGACTGAGATGGCTGGGTCTTGTAGAGCGGACGGACGACAAATGCTTTGGTCCGAACAGTCTTCGAATTGGCCCCCGAGGGCAGCGCAGTAAAGCAAGACCGAGACTCAGGTGGCGCACGCAAGTGAAAAGGGATCTCAGACAAAAGTAAAGTAAGTTAGTAACATACGATGTCGTTCACGTTTCGAAGCCGAATAGGCAGTGGACAACGGAATGTTATTGGGCTCCATGGCAATCATATGCCGAATGATGCAATTCAGAGTCTACAGATAGTGCTGTAAAAAATCTAACGCTTGAAATGATCACCACATCTTCTCCATCGATTTGCAAAAAAGCGTTCGATAGTGTCCTCAGACACCTTATTTGGGCAGCCTTAGAACTCAGACTGTACCCGAGAGATATATAAGAATGATACGCAATATTTACACACGGTGACACTAAATCAGTATGCAAGGCATAAGCAACGAAAAGTCAGCTGCATTGGCATTTTTCTAAATCCACAAACCAATTCTTGAGATCCACACAATCGTTCTGAAGTGCGAACAAACTCTGTTGTAAACAATCAAGCATGTTGCAATACCGATGTCGTACACAGAGAGTTTGGAGTGGCTTAAATGAAAACTAGGCAGTATCATGAGACATCAAAATGTCCATTAAATTGAAAGGTTCGTTATACCCGATGGTCGGTCATCAAGCTTTACCATTCATATCACAATATTGGACGACGTACGAGAAGCAATTAAGTGAAAATGACGACGACGGAAATAGAAATGATAAGATTTTTGACGGATGTGACATAAGTCTCCACATTAGGAAACCGATAGTGAACAAACTTCAGGCTAAACAAATCAGGAAATGGAAATTCAAATGGAAAACATCATTGAATTCATGACCTTACTGTGGAATAGTATTTTGATCCGAATACAGAAGGAACCTCATAAGGGGCATTAAACGTGTCTCAACATTCGATAAAAGGATAAAACAAAGCCGAGACAGCCCTGGACCTATCACATAAGGATAAAACAATTCATCTTAATTGACAGTCAAACAACGCATAGAACAATAATTCCCAAGAATAATGCAGAACTTGAAGCAAACGGATAGAGATAGAGGCAGAGTTCACTATCATATTGAAGTACGGCTCGAAAACAGCATCAAACTGCAAACTTCTAAATAGGGCAAACTACAACTCCCACTCCATTGTCTAATTCGAAGGCCTCCTAGCCTATGCAAGTCTTTAATAGTTTTTTTTTTCATAATTTATACGCTCCTTACGTTGCCAGGGCGCGGGCGGAAAGATAGAAGGAGGAGAAAGGAAAGCATTGTGGTGATGTAGTGGTTTGAAACTCAGGTATATTTGGTTTCGATGTTGACTCTCCAGGGGTGGGAGTCCGAATAGGACGGAGAGTTTTTCTTCACTCGGAATGATTCAGGTGATAAAATTTTAACGGTTGTTTTTTGTGCTTGAAACTCTACAACAGCCAGATCTACATGCCAGTGTTATGCCTTTACACGCAGATTTTTCTGTCTGAGTTGCAATTACACAAATAAAAAACTTGTCAACAGTAGGATTCGAACCTTCACCCTCCGTGTGAGAAGCGATGGCTAGTACCACAACACCACGGCTACCCCAAACAGTGACAACAGTCTGCCCTTTTAGGTTATAAAACTGCAAAAGCACTTTCTAAATAAAAATCGATTGCCAATATTCGCTATGACCCAAGTTATTGCAATAGTTTTACAATAGAAACAATACTTTGCTGTTTAATGAAAGCTCCCCCACCAACAGCCCCGTAAACACCAACAAATTTGCACTTAAAAACCTCCTTCCGAACATCTGTTTCTACGTCCCCGATACGCATATACATACATATGTCTGTAAATTTGAAATAAGATGATCAAGTTCAAATTCCACTTGGACAACATCGTCATCGGGGTATTTTCGTTTTTCATAAATCCAATGTCACGTCGTCTGCATACAACTAATCACAAGGTCAAGACCTCTGCAGATAGAGCATTGCTTGACGTCGTGTCCAGTCAGGGACACCCGCACAGCGTCACCTACCACCACTTACCGACACCAGCATAAGAAAACATATCATAAAATGAGATTAAACCAATTCTGTGATGCAATTTCCAACCGAAAAAATAAGTATCGAACGAAATCAATTATACAATGTCATTGCACTGCCGATGGCGCAAGTGTTCGACATCTACAATCCTTGTGTCCCCCTAAAATATGAAATGAGAGCGTCTAGTTTATGGGCTAGGCGATAAAAGATAAGCATTCGGCATAATCTTGATAAGGTGCACGTTGAGCCACCACCGAATATTTACAGTTAAGTACATTTTTGTGGTTAATCAATGTTTGCATGCAATGATGATCCAATAAATTCTACTCTACCATTATTTTCTATGCAAATTGGATAGAGCGATTTTCTAAAACTACATGATGAGTTGAAATTTGAATGAATTGCTTTAATTGCTAGCGAGTTTTTATTGTTGGAAAATGAGACTGCAAAGACGGAGTGGAAATACTCTTCTATGCAATTGGATGAATGTAGAATGTAGGGGTTAAATGAGGCAAAAAGTTCTATTTTCTACATGAGTAGGAGATGAAGTGGAGTTTTATGAATTGAATGGCTTACCTGGATGTTTTTAATTAATTTATTTCTTATTGATATCATGTAAATATTGTGTAAAACTATACTTTGTTTTTTAAATCACCGGAGGATGCGACAGATTGAACGCACTAGTGACTTTTTTTCAAGTGAAGTTTTCTGACACTTGCCAGACCAGTTCACAATGGTGAGTTCTTTTGATTAAGGGGAATAACAAGTGGTGCGTCTGTTTCATAATTACTACCGTTTTAGATGGGCATTTGGGAAATTTGATTTTCCAAATGTAAATAAAAATGTTTACAAAAATAAGGAAAAGGTTATTCAATAAAGATGACAAAAAATTCAAGGTCCATGACACATATTTCATTAGTAAAAATACCATTTCATATGCAAGTAAGTACATTTACCACTTCAGCTTCTCAAGGAGATTGACAAAAATTGGAAGTAAGGTTGATAAATACACGCAACTCTGTAAGTAGACTGGTAACTGATCTAAAGGGTTTTCCAATAAGGACTTGACAACTTTTTTTTTTTAAATAAAATTCAAGCCATTTGAGATATTTCAAAAACTTTATAATCGGCTTGAAGTACAATCAAAATATTTATGAATGGAACTCGACTTCGTTCATATGGGCCGCTATTTCGCGTTCAATGTTTGCTCTGAGCTCTTCCAATGTCGTCGGCTTGTTGGCATAAACCAATGACTTAACGTAGCCCCACAGAAAATAGTCAAGCGTCGTTAAATCGCACGAACGAGGCGGCCAATCGATTTTGCGATGAAATTCACCATCTTGGCGCATCTTCTCCAGAACTCAATCGGAGAACGTATGTCTCTTCAAATGATCCACCGGCTTTAATTCTTGAGTCCAACCAAGATCCTTACGCAAAATACGCCATAATATGGTCTGAGCGATGCCCGGTTCTTGAGAACGCCGTGGAATTGATTGATTTAGATCGTTTGCCAGGGACGCCTGAACGGCGGCGATATTGTCGCCACTTCGACCAACCCGTTGATCCCTGACACGGCAATATCACACAACGAACATGTAGACTCAAATTTTTGCACTAAACGTGTTATTGCCTGTCTACTAGGGCGAGAATTACGATCAAAAATTGGAATTGACGCTCTTAAAGTTGCAGTCACTGACCCCGAATTTCAGTAGAAAATTTTTTATAATTTGCAGACGTTGCTCGTTCGTGTACTTTACCATGATGAAAATGTTGAGTTCACTGAATAAATTGACAGTGACAGTTTGATGATTAGTGAAAGAGTGTGTTCACAAATTAAATTCAAAGTTGTCAAGTCCCTATTATATATAACACACATACTGTGTGAATGTGAGGCAATATCGCGTAGCCGAAGGAAATTCTTAGAAAAATACTTCTTTGAAAACTTAGAGGAAAAACGGATTTCAAAGGCCTTCTTGGCTTTTGTAGAGAAATTAGGTGCTTTAATAGGGAGACTGTTTAGTGTTTTTTTTTTTTTGCAAATTGGAGTTGGTTTTAACTGAACCCACAGGGGATCGCGATGGCCCCGTTTTGGTGCCTAGTATCTGTATCATATGGCACACCTTTTTTTCCTAACCTAACTTAAGTCCCTATTGGAAAACCCGATAGAATCCAGAATGAACTACAATGTTAATGAAAATCCCTTTAAGGTTTTACGTAACATCAATATTGTTGGAAAACATATAGCTAATATGAAAGTGTTATGGCAAAAATCAGGACAAAATTGTTTCTTAACCAACTGTTGCTAATGCCAGCACAGTCGGTGGATGATATTGAAGTAGCTCTCATAAAAAGATCGATGATATTGAGAAGATCAGCATTGCAGAGCATGAGCGTTTCTCTCGAAGGACATAAGAGAATTTTAATCCGCTCTCGGCAATGTCTAAGTTTCTGCGCCGTAAAGTACAACTGGGATGATCAATGTCGTGAATAATGTCCTTAGTTGCTTGAGAGAGGGTTATACTAATGAACTGCCCTCAAAGACCAAACAACTATCAAGGGTGATTTACCGTATGATATCCGTTCAAAGCGGAGCCGAGATAAAGTCCATTATTACCTTAAAATTAGGTGGCGATGTTTTGAGTCTCTATCGGTTGACAGTAAATACTTTGCTCTTCCTTCAAAGATTGATATACCATTTTGGCGTTTCTGCTTGAATAGTTGCGGGCGCTCCATTGACAGTTCGCTATGTTCTTCCTATTACGAGTATATCAATATCGGTTACATATGAGAGTTAATGAACAGACTTCTGAAAGATAGTGCCTCTGGAGCTGAGTTGTAGGCATTGCACAATTGTTTCTAGAACGGTGTTTGAAAAATCACATCTCCTTGTTTAAGACCTTTTCTAACGTGGAAAGTCTGGGCTTTGTTACTATCGGCCTTGACGGAGATATTTATCCTGCATGGTCACACTGCATAATCGAATGAGTTTGGCAGGGATACCAAGACGATACATTTGTAATATGGGGCTTTTAAGTCGATAGAAGGATGGTGTGAACTCTTGATCCTTTTACAGCTCGAACTCCTCGAGGGGTTAAGGGAAGCTCAATAAGAAAAAACATCGGTCATCTCTCGCGATTGTAGCCGTTCGATGTTGAACTTTCCCACAATTGTTCCGTGCCTTAAGGCTGTTACGTATACCCGTATCATCCGTACCTTGGATACAAAAAGGTAGGTCCGAGTCAATGTTAGCTGTTCAGAACGTTTGGCTATCCAAAACAGAAAAAGAGTGCCGTGCCTCGATCGCAATATTATCAATTTGATTTACAGTTTGTTCAACAGGGGCCACCCAAATCCCTTTTTGGATATCAAGGTGTGGAGACTTTATTCCGCCGCAAAATCCATAAACTTGTGTCTGTTTCGGGAAGCGATGACGTGGAAGCTGTACTCCCCACCGTATTACAAAAGGTGACCTCCTTGACTAACTTGGCATTAAAATTGCCAAGGACGATTTCTACGTCGTGTTTAACGTTTTTGTTGTAAATTCTGCCGATGAGCTCATAGCAGCAATCTTTGGTAGTTCGTGCTTCTCTCCGGGTCACAGATATTTATGACGTTGGTATTGCCAAAGTGAAATCTGGATCCGAATAAACGCAACTACTTCTGCTCCTGTGACGTAGGTTGTTTAGACCACGCTCTCAATATTAAATATCAGTTTTCAACTTCATTTTGTTCTGTTATGAATGGCTCATAGCAATCGAGGATCCTCGCTAGTTGTTGGGGTACACGCGGTCTGTAAAGCGCCTGAACATTCTACGTGAATATGAAAATATTATTGTCTATATGTTAATCGTTTGCCAGAGTCATAAGCAATGAATTCGTCATTACATGAGGTAATTAGTTCATCCGTCACATTTTTTTATCTCTTCCCTGTAGAGCTATGAGCTATAGGAGAAGCCAACTACGCAATTCCAATATTAGCCGAGGTGCGTAAAGATTTACTCATGCTTTTATCGGGGACCGCTGCTGGGAGGTAGAACAAGCGCTATGCTGTCAACTTGATCGTTTGCTGCTGAACTAATCCGACGTGCAGATCCTTTGTATGGAATTACTAATTTAGATTGCGCGCACAAGTGGAAGGAAACCTCAACCATTTCTTAAATGCTGAACTGGTAACTGTGAAGGGTTATTTGTTAAAGTCCAGATCTAACAAAGAACTGCAGGCCCATATTAGTGAATATATAATTCATATAATATAAATAGTCGAAAATTGCATTGTCTTGTTTTTTCTGCTTCAAGTTTATAAAACAAATGAATTGAGGAAAAGTACTCATTTCCTTTATGCGACTATATTTCAAAGTATTTGCGTACAATTTTTTTAAATGAAGAAAATTTTAAGCACCACTGCAGAAAGTGACACATGAATTTCAATTGTGAACTCTTGTATTTGCATAAATCGATAACGTAATTAGACACATTCACCATCACCAACAAATAAAAACTGAAAAATCCAAGAGCACATCGTTCTACAGATACTTCGTGAAAAATCTCATTGACAAGAGTTATCTCGGCGTAAATACTTTTGCGAATTAAATAATTAATATTCCAAAATGCAAGGTATCGGTTGGGCCAGCATCAAGAAGAATCCTGCGGTAAGTAAATCTCTAAATTGTTTCCGGAAGAGTCGACGGAGTCTCTGAAATTTCACTTCCTTGCTCATCTTTAAGCTTACATAACCCTGTGATGTATTTTTTTTTTCTCCAAATTTTCCACATCCCTCCCTTTGTTTTGATTTCGACTTGAATAACACTGCTTTTGGAATGGAATATTTCAGTTGATTCCTCTGTACGTTTGCGTTGCCGCTGGAGCCTTGGGAGCTACTTTCTACGTCTTCCGTTTGGCCACCAGGAATCCCGATGTTACATGGAACCGAACCTCCAACCCTGAACCATGGGAACACTACAGGAATAAGCAATACAAGGTAAAAATTCCCACATAAATATGACAAATGAATCGATTGAAAAACTAATTGATCTTTCCTTTTGCAGTTCTATTCACCAATCAGGGATTACAGCAACATCCAGAGTCCTGCACCAAAGTACGAAGAGTAAATATTGTGGTTTGAACTTTTAGGTCTGGTTATTTCGAAGGTTTATTGTAAGAATAATGAAATGCTTATTAAAGTAGACTCTTGCTAAACACAAACAAATACAATTCTTTCGCTTGGGGTGGAGTTGCGTTTTTGCGTGCCGAAATCGAACCTACCACTATAAAACTGACCTATAACAAATGTCGATTGGAGTGTTGTTTTTATTTTTCATTTGGACACCATATCAAATTCGTGATATTATGGTTATCAAAAAGTTAGTAAAACGATGGCTTATCTGGTTAACATGTGTCTAACCAGGCGAACATATGTTTTTTGCTTGTCGTGTGTTCTACCAAGGTGAGTGGGAACAGCCACTTGAGCTACTAGTAACATAGGTGACGTGGACAGTATTTCGAGTGGATCAGAGGCACATTAGCGATAGCTTAAATTAATAAGTATGAAAGAACGCCTGTCTAGAAGGTAATTTATGGATTGATGGTATTGATTGGGCGAGTTACGGGGGTACTTGGCTTCCAGCGGTGCTTCTGTGCCAAACAAACGACGTTTGATTCTTTGCAATCAGATGATTGCAGTTCATAAAAGTCGATATTAGATAAGAAACAGTCTGTGTTGGTTACTCGTCATATGATTGTCTCCTTTGGCTGTAGATATTGGCACGTAGTCAACAGTTGAAGTCACGCTAATTGCGCTGTTTATAGTGCTTTATTAGATCACTGGGCGATAATAATAAAATACAATATTTTGGTGGTAGATCACAGACTTGGCAGCAAAGGTCATTCACTGTCTATTTGGCAGCTTGTGAACGTCGCAGTGGATAAAACGACAATAATGGAGATATTTATAAGCGGTCTTTTATAGCAGAAAGTTTTCAGGCGACACGTTTGTATCTCATCATTGCATTGCATTGCAGAACGAAAATGGTCTTCATTATGATGATGTAGGGATGGCAAAAACAAAGAAGGAAATTTGGTACCATAGAAGGAAATCACTATTCAAGTTTGAGTATGATCTTGGAAGCGCCACAATTCATTTCTAATCGGGCCAATGGCAAGGATTTCGTTAAAATGTTTCGAATCTAGTCGTACTCAGCACGTCGACATGTTGATGCTCATTGGATTAATTATGACTACACATCAATTGTGCTAATTTTACCTGATGAAGATTAAAGGCATAGCTGTCATTCTCTCCAATGAAGCTGTTATCTTTGAACGCATACTTCTTCGACCCGTCGAAAGCTTTTAAGGGGCCTTGGGCTTCTTAGCACTTAAAACGACATGGAGCTTATCATCCGGGTGGGTCCCCTGTATCTGCACGCTGTATCAAGCTGTTTTAACGGTCTGTCTTAGTTGGATGTAGTGTTTCCCGTGCATGTCTGTCTTTTATCTAAAAGCAGTGATGAATCTCATCAATCATTTGTGTGATATCTTTGGTAGAATACTCACGCACCTATTGTCTTGACTGTGTTATGTTCATGCAGGTTGAAGCGATGAACTACTCTTGCTACAAAAATGTGAAATTGGGTTTCCCGGAACGTATTCGGATCTTGATTTGCGAAAAACAGGAGGACGCGACGTCCTTGTGTCTGTAGTGACAGTGAAGCTATGTTTATAATAGCACAATTTCCAACCTACTTTCAGTTTTCTAGGCTCTACTGATTGCAGTTGGAGGGCTTAATTTATGGAGTCTTGTCTGGGTCTTAGGTCACAATACAATCACGAAAAATGAAATCGACAATAAAGTTCCATTCCATAGCAGATCAGTTTCAGATGAAGCAACTGCAGACAACTTGACTTTTACAGCAGATTAAAATAATGCTTGCCAACATATTTAAGAAGTCAGGGACTTTCGTGCTGTCCCTTTGTAGAAAAGTCTCTAGACTGCTTTGTGCTGTATTAACAGAATACTACGCCTTTGCTTTTACATACACGTATACTTGCTTCAAAATTGATAATGACTCCACGGGATACATTCTCTATGAGTGTCCAGGCTATGAACGTATCAAGCTGCAGATACACAGCGCTTATGTGGAAACTGGTACTGTGAAGCGCTTATCATCTTCTCATGAAAGACTGCAACATTTTACACGGCTTATCTGAAGAATTTTGGAATAAACACGAACGCCCGGCCGCTCTGTCGTCCTCGACAGTTCAAAGAGTAAGGACAGGGTTTTAAACTCGCTTTGGTCGCCAGTGCAAGCCATATCGCAGCGTTCATTGGAATAAAGGTTTGACTTGAAGATAACAAGAAACCAAAAGAAAAATTGCCGAGTCATACACCTCGGCGTTCCTTCGCCCTAAAAAGGCTATTATAAGGAAGCCAAAGCTCAATATTATACGTATTGTGTTGTTTTACCTTAGGGGGCTTGTCCACTATATTTTTATGGCTAACGGTACAACCTTCAACGCCGAATTCCACCTGAAAATGCTCAAGGAGCTCAAACGAAGGTTTCATCGCATCCAGTCCGACATCGCGGATGATTGAAACCTCGACTAAGAAAATGCGTCAATCAACACCGTGTTCCTAATGACTCGCTTCTTCGCTGTTTAAAGGTGCGAACGCCCCATAGCCCTTGAAGAAAAATAGCCGGATAAAAGAAAAGACTCGGATCAAATTTAAGAAGCAAGTAAGTCAGGAATTTGGTACATAATAACAACTCATCACAAAACAAACGAAGTATTAGTCTTGCCAATCGCTGTTTTTTCTGTCTAACAAAACCATAGCAAGACACATTAAGTAAAGAAAATTCTTCATCTTTTAGTGAGTTTTGGTCCCCTTTGTCTTGACGGAACCCTCAAAATCCAGTACATGGACTACGTTGTGGTCAAAAAAGTTTACATTAGTCGCCTAAGATAGACATGTAGAAAGAATGAAAATCAACGCCCTCGCACGAATAGTCTTCGATTTCAAGCCGATAGTATAGAGAGAACTCGCCTTAGATGATGGGCACAAGTGAAAGAGGACCTAAATTGACTTGGAATGCTTAACTAAATGCAGTAAGCTAGAGACTACGGCTACCGGAGGTTTCTATTGGTGAGGGTCCAGATCCATTCCACCCAGCGTTTCTTGCGTTACTTTCTTGACTGAGGCTGTTGTTCGTCTTTTCTCCTAAGCTTTTATTTTCGATAGGTAACTTCATTTCTGTCTGCAGTAATACTATATAGTATGCATGCACTTGTCAAACAAGTAAGCTCTTTAAGCGCATTAGAAGCTGTGTTTCCATGATTCACACGATGGATATCATAAAGCGGTTTTGATGCCCTAAATGTATATCTGCCCAGAATAATAATGGAAGTACGAGTACATTGATACAATGATGTAATCGGATGAAAAAGCAAACTAAGGAGAATTCCGAGATTCTATAGTATCGTTGCCTTGCATGAACATACCGAACAGCATCATTATAAGCAACCTGGAGCTTGCGAAAAGATAGTGAGTCAAGGTTACTGTAGACAGCTGCGGCATATGAAATAATGGGAATTATGAGAGTGAGCACTAGTCTCCGGCGAGTTTTCCAGGTGGTATAGCTGGCTGAAATCCAAAGTTTACGTAAGCCTTCGTACACGCGACGAACACTAGTGACACTTGTTCACCCATTTTTTTTAATCGGATGAGATAGGTAAAGTTGTACATCGTCAGCATAGAAATGAATAAGCGCGTGCTTACAAATCGATGCTTAGTCATTTATGTACATGCAGAACAAAATTGGGCCCAATATTGATCCCTGCGGTACCCCTTGATAAACTGACCGGAAACTTGAGCGGTTGTTACCAACAACGACTATTTGTGACCGTCCACATAAAAAGCTTCGAATGAGCCTTACAGCTCTTTCACTTAAACCATAGTAATGGTACAGTTTCCAACAAAGAATGGAATGATTCACTCTGTCAAAAGCCTTAGAGAAATCAAGCAGGCAAAGCAGCGTCACAAATCCTTTGTAAAAATCTTACCTGATATCATCCAAGATTTTTACCATGGCGGAAGAACAGCTTTGGTTCTTCCTAAAGCCCGATTGGAATGGGCTCAACAGGTAATTTTCAGCCAAGTGTTTCTGAATTTGTGACTCCTTAGACAGGCAAGGTAAGATACTAGCAGTTCTGTAGTCAGAAGCATCGAAAGCAGTGGTATTTTTAGGAACAGGTACAACCATAGCACATTTCCATGCCAGAGAAGTAGTAGATGTTGCTATACAAGAATTGACTATATGTTTTAGATGGCCTATGATGTGTGACAAAATAAGTTTTATAAAGGGTAAGGAGGGTAAGGAAGTGCTCAGTTTAGATGAATAGTAGTGTCGCTTAGATGCACGAACAGCATCGGTTGCACCTGTTCCAGTTAATCGAGCTTTGGCTACGCTTCCACTTACTGTACAGTCTGTTTCGCTTCTTTAGAACACCAACTATTCCTTCCGTGAACCAGCGACAGGCTCTGTTTCGGATTGCGACGGTTTTTGTTGGTACATGATCATTAAATAATTGCATTACAAGCGTCTGAAAAATGATTAGCTTTTCATTTGGATCAGCAACCATTCTGCAACTCAACTATGGGACCGAGTTTGCTGTGGTCGTTAGTGCTTCATGATTTATTGATGAGTAATCCCTATAAACAAAGGAACTTGGGGAAGACTTGTGGTTAAAGACAACATTATAGGTACAGAATAGGAGATCATGTTCGCTGACACCTTCGAGAGAAATCTGATCAAACAGTAAGACAGAAAGTGAATCAGATACAATAACAAGGTCTAAAAGGCTCGGTGGTGCACCTGGCCGGAAGCATGTTGGATATTGTTAAGCAAGTTAGCATTCAAATCACCACTAGCGACAATGTCATTATATAAAGGGGAGAATCCGGATAAAGAAGAGAAGAAAGGTTCAGTTGAAAAGGCACGATTTGGATTGTATCAGCAAGCAACCAAACACTTAACAGACCCATTAGAAATTTCTGCAATCAAATACTCAAAATCGGTTCCACTTCACACTTCAAAGTTTGCTTGCAATATATCGCAACACCACCTCCTGTAGTTTCCGTAACCCTATCATTACGTACGAGCTCATATCCAGCTATTTTTTAAAAAAAATTATCAATTCCAGGTTCAAACCATGTTTCTTCAGCACAAATAACATCAACAGAAGAGTTATTAAACAGATAATTAAGATAATCAAGTTTAATTTGGTTAATTAATGTGACATACCTTAAATCCGCTTCTTTGATACGAAAGAACGTTCAACAATGTTCGAGTCTGAACTTCATTCATGCTGCGACCATGAAGAACATTTGTGCTATCGAAATTCGTAAACAAATAAAGTGCAAATCATACCATAAAATACCTAAATGCATAATTTATAAGATGCATAAAATCAGTCATCACTCTTCAGTCACAGTCACAGCGGCACAGCAGCAGCACCATCATCAGAGAAACCTCGATTTAGACCAACAGGAGTAGCGGCAGCGGCTTGTAGATCAGCGAAGCTTTCAATGAGAAAGCTTTTGCCATTTACATCTTTTCTCACATAAACAGACCCATACTTAGTGTGTAAGGATGAAATTAACTTTTTACGTCTGAGTTTAGTAGCACTGCGGAGGAGACGTTGAGTGTGCATCCTATTCATCCTATTGGAAGATGTTATAATTTTTGCAAATGGCCTCGCACGTTAATCATATTTGACATTTGTGAACTAGACAGCTGTAGAATACAAACAGACAAGCAATGGAGGACTATACTCCTCTGTCAAGCCATCCTCAATCTCAACAACGAGGAGGACGATTTTGTGTCGAAAATCATCATGAGCGACGAGGCGCATTTCCACTTAAGCGCTTACGTCAATAAGCAAGTTCTTCGTTTCTGGGGCACTGAAAATCATTTATTTCATTTACCCGAAGCCACTGTGTGGTGCGGCTTTCACGCGGGAAGAGTGATTAGGCCGTATTTTTTTTTTGTGACGCCATCGGCAATACGGTCACTGTTAGTGGCGAACGCTACAGGATCATGATAATCGACTGTTTACTGTCGGAATTTGATGAGCGGGGCTTGGTGGACATGTGGTTTCAACAAGATGGTGCAACCGCACACACAGCACGAGCCACAATGGATATACTCGTATGTGTGACTTGCATGTGCAGCAAGATCGCCGGATTTAACCATCCCCGACTTCTTTCTACTTGAAGTCGCGGGCTTATGCCAACAAGCCTTAGACAATCGTAGCCCTTTAGGAAAATATTCGACAGAAATGCGAAAAGTTAACACTGGAAATCGTGCGAAAAGGCAGGGAAAATGCGATAAAACGGCCACAAATGTGTATCAGCACAGGCGGCTGCCACTTGGCGGATATCATCTTTTCCACTTAACTCAAAATCATTTCGTTTTATTTAGTAAAAAAGTAATTCAGAAACAAAATTGGATGATTAATTTTGCGGCACTTTGTACTATTATAAACCAATTAATTGACTTAGGGATTCCATCGACCAGGGACGTTAATCTGCCACAGTTGAAGTAAATTAAATTGCATGAACAATTTTTATTATAGCGCGTTTTTTACTCTGATGTTCCACAAGGTAGTTATGTAGATCCCATTTCCGTCTCAATTATTAACAATCATGAATTATGTAACACTGGTTCATTTCCACGTACGCCGACGGCACAAAATTCTTCAATTCCCTATTTTCCCTCAAAATGACTTTAATAGATTCTCTACTGATTGCCTAAAGAGAATATTCGACGCCATTTTCTGCGATTTGCTGTTGTTTTTATTTTAACAATTCTGTTTCCTTTACGAATTATCCTTGTAATTTACGTTGTCCTTCTCCGTTCTATATACATCAGCCTATCGTATTTCTAATGTTTCCAACGAACCAGCCTTCCATATGATCAACACGTCTGTCGTTAAGCGCGGCTTGACTGTCGTTACCGACATTAATTCTTCGCAATATACGTAACACATTCTTCATTCTAGTCAGTATTTGTATTGTCACTGAGCAAAGTCAGATGTGGTAGGGTAAGCCGCTTGCAGTTACCACAGACTTAAAAGTCAGGTAAAAGTGAGACATATTTAAATTGGACCCAAAAGTTACTCTACACTGACTGAAAGCCAGCAACTCGTTTGGGGTCATATGTACAACATGACATCCTATTTCTTCGTCGGAGTTAACGACGGTGAAGCGCTTCAGCAATAAAAAAGTCGGACCAGTCGGCTTCTACCTTCTTGTAGAAGGCTTCTTTGTGTAAAAGTCATCGTATAATGATCGTGATAAGCATGATCCGTTTGACAGCACAGCTTTATCATCTTTTTCCTTCTTTCTTCTAATAGATTTTTACGCGCAGTTTCCCAAAATCTCCCGCGTTCGTAGGAGTGTTGGATTTGGACTGAATATGCATTTTAAAAACAGGTTTACGCACGGGAAGTTCGACTACTCTCTCCATAATCCTCGTAAGGCCGCCTACATATGGCAGCAAATATAGAGACGAGCTATACAGAGCAATGTCTAGTTTCCGCATCCCAGTCAAACTCGTCCGATTGTGCAAGATGATGATGTCGAATGCACGCTGCCCCATCAAGGTTGGTAAACATCACACCGAAGCCTTTGATGCCAAAAAATGATTTACACAAGGCGATGCGCTGTCATGCGATTTTTTCAACATCGTTCTTGAAAAATAGTGCAAAACTCACGAGCAAACACAAGAGGCACTATCTTTCAAAAGTCCGTCCAACTAGTCGCATACGCGGACGATATTGACATAATCGGGAGAAAATAGCGTGATGTCAGTGGCGCTTTCGCGAGTATTGAGACGGAAGCGGCGAAAATGGGTTTAGCGGTCAATGAGGGCAACACCAAGTATATGCTGTCAAGCAAAAAGGACAACCAACACCGACGTCTCGGGCAGACAGTCACTTTTAGATAGTTAAGGACTTTGTCTACCTAGGCTCTGCTATAAATACAGACAACGACACCAGCGCTGAGATCAAGCGCAGAATAACACTTGCCAATCGCTGTTTCTCTCGGACAACAAGAGTCACCCTTTATAAAACCTTAATAATCCCGGTCCTGCTCTATGGCGCAGAGGCATGGACATTATCAAAAATGGATGAGGGTGTTCTTGGTTGCTTCAAGAGAAAAATTCTTCGGGCGATCTTCGGTCCCGTCTGCATTGAAGGAGAATGAAGGAGGAGATACAACAATGAATTTTACGGACTGTACAGCAACATCGACTTAACCAGAAGAGTGAAGATCTAACGACTAAGATGGCTGGGTCATGTAGAGCCGATGAACACCAATGCTCCGGTCCAAAAAGTCTTCGAATCCGCCACCGAGGGACAACGCAGTAGAGGTAGAACGAGACTTAGGTGGCCCAGGCAAATGGAAGCGTGCGAAACTGGAGGCAGCTAGCACAAGATCGAGCGCCCCGGTCTGTAGCGCCACCTAAAGTAAAGTAAGTAAAGGTGTCAAATTGCACGATCTAGCCAGTCAGTTCACCGGCTCAAAACGAGAGATAAATTGCTCACCGAACTCATCTTTTAATTGGCAAATCGATATGCGTGGTGTGGGGCATGTAGTGCCATTTTCCTCTAACCACTTGTCGGCGAGGTTCAGCTCTTGCATTTCGGTTTGAAATTATTAACCGATTGCGAGCGCCATTGACCGCAACGTGGTTTTCACCGTTATTTTTGAACAAATACGGGCCAACGATTCCGCCGGATCATGATCAACCGCACAAAACAGTACACTTTTTCAGGTGCATAGGTAGCTCTTGTATTGCCTAATGTTGCACCGGCAGTTTTGTTTTCCGCGTACCCATTCAACCGTAAATGAGCTTCTAAGGCCCACTCACCGACAATTGGACACTGTAGCACGTCGTCCGACTTGCTAGTTCATGCACTAGCTGTATTTTGTAAGGTTTTAGTCCAAGATCTTTGAGTTAAATCTTCCACGTAGTCGAGTAACACACTACGAATTGCTGTGTATGGTGACTAATGGACAAATCAAGGTCTTCATTCACACTGGCGGAAACAGGAGCAATATTTTATTTTGTACGCTACTCTACGGTAGTGGCTTGATGTCCAATAGCGTGAAATTAGTGCAAAATTTGGTCACTATGACTTGAATTGCTCGCTCAGTAGGTCGATAACGATGCCCGTAAAATGGTCGAAGTGCGCGAAAAACATTTTTCAATAATTTGTAATCGCTGTTCGGATGTAAGTATTTCCATGATAAAATGGCAATGCTAACTGAGCATGTTGGACTTTGACACATGTCACGAATCATGCTGGAGCATAGAACACTGAAAAACCAAACAGAAATAATAGAAACCCGAAGGTCATTGCCGAACAGAGATATCGCTTACTCTTTTTGAGTCGGTCCAAAGAGATCAAAATGTTCCTTCAAATAAGTCTATAGTGAGTCTAGTCACAAGTAGCCGCTGCGAATGTGCATTCACTATAGAACAGCCGAGCTGCAGGATTTTCTTTTGCAGTTCCAGTCAGTTCAAAAAATTGAGAAAGGGCATCGTTCAGGGTTTCAAATATGTAGTTTACTCTACACTCTTTCCCTTTCTAAGTTCAGATCGACCATTGACGGCCTGTTCGTATTACTCCTTAAAACATGTCCAAATGGGTTTCTTTGTTTTCCTGATTCTGCTCCCTTTGTGAAAATAGATTTTCCTGGTTTCAGTGTTGATTACAGATTTCTAGTTATAAAGACGTGTTAACACATCCGCGTTTCGCTGAGCTA
This sequence comes from Volucella inflata, assembly GCA_928272305.1. Classification (NCBI taxonomy): domain Eukaryota; kingdom Metazoa; phylum Arthropoda; class Insecta; order Diptera; family Syrphidae; genus Volucella; species Volucella inflata. The sequence goes on from OV743716.1 coordinate 158,853,229, forward strand.
CCCCGGGATCCAAAATATGGTACGCATCAGTCATCAATCATAGCTTAATCTATCTTATAAGAATCTGGGTTTCATAGTTGCTTCATAATGAATAAAATATGAAATTCCAGCCTCAAGTGCCCAGTCATTTCGTCAGTTAAGTTTCTTTTACTTTCAATTGCATTACATTTATTTTGAGTAATGTCATTTTGTTGCAATTAACAGACAAATTTACCTAATTCAGACTTAAGCTAGATTTAATCACCTCTTTCGTGCAAGATCACTAGTTTTTTGTACAACCATTTACAAAGACGACCTACAATTTGTGTGTTAGCTAAACGATCGGCTACCTTTCATAATTATTGATACCCAATTAGTTCGACCAATTATCACAAGTCGTTAGGCCTTCGGTGGCGAACAAGACTTTGGCGATTACCTTCAGTCGTTATGACGGTTAAGCAGAGATTATGATGTTAATTATAACTTACTATTGTCGCATGAGTGATTGGCTAAGATTACTCAAATCTTATGAATGAAACATAATTAAAAAGATAATTGCTAGTGGGCGATTTTGTTTGCTTAAGAGAAGCAAGATTTAATTAGAATTTTGGATGTCATACACTTTTAAGTTATATACTCGTACGAGTAAATGCCTCCATTTCTTGACTATTTTTTTTGGTTTTGGTGAGGCACTGCCACCAGATGACAATTTGGCTGATTTGATCACTTTTCTGATATTCACAGTGGTAATTGGCTTAAAAATTTCGCATGTCAGAGAGACATCTTTCATCTGTGCGACATGTTCCAGCCATCGCAGCTGCTGAGTTAGTCTTCATTCTGTCAGTTTTGATGTACAGATTGTACAACTCATTGTTCTACTAAAGTCAATAGTCGTTGCGATTATGAAGAGAGCAACGTTCAGAGGATTATTCTCTCGAATACTTCTAGTGTCTTCTCGTTGACATTCAACTTTGCCCAAGATTGTATTCTACACAGTAAGACTGGTACAAAACTTTACTTACTTAAGGTGGCGCAGAGCCTCATCCGACAAGCTCGATCTCTCGATAGCTGCCTCCATTTTCGCACGCTGAGGTTCCATTCATCGGGCATGCTTTCGTCCGACCATATTTGAAAGATGAGTTGGTGTAGGCTCCTGGACTTAAGCTTAGAGGTTGCTTTCTTCACTTCATTTATGTCGAGTGGACAGAATTATTGGTCTACATCATCCAAGTTTAAAGGTTCATTTTGCCTGACAGCAGTTTTTGTTTCGTCATCGCCGTTATACAGTCTAAAGAAATGCTCTTTCCAATCCTCAGCTCTATTATGACGTTCCTTTGTTCGTCTCTACAGAATTGCGTACGGGGTTCTTCCTCATTCCTGTAGTAGCCTCTCTCAATTTCTTCGACCACGCGCTTCTTATGCTCCTTCTTTTTCCTTCTGAGAAGCCAGTGCTTGTACCTCTTTTTCTGTTTTTAGAGCTCTTGAGCAGCTCTTGTCCTTCTATGCAGCGCCGCTTTGTATGCATGTTGCTCACCTGCAAGTACTTGCAGATATACGTCGTCAAACAAGGGGTTTCGTTGTGGTGTTCGAATGAAACTCAGCCAATCAGAGGCGGCGTCTCTGATGAATTTTTGACGGCATTGCAACTGGTCTTTGTTACTTGATGCTTGCGGCATAGGACCCCTTATTAGATTAAACGAGGCTCGATCGGAGAAGGATTTGGTGATCCCTTGCGATTTTAGCCATTCGACGTTTAACTACTTCACAGCAATAACTAATCTTTGCAACCGCACCTTGGCTACAACAAGGCAATGGTTCCAGTCGATGTTGGCTCCTCGGAAAATTCGGGAATGCATAACATTGGAGGAGTGTCTTGCGTCGATCGCAATATGGTCAATCTGGTTGACGGTTGATTGATCAAGAGTTCCCCAAGTCTTCTTCGACGAAGAATAAATTTGGGAATCGCGTGCTTGCTTCGGCATTGTTACTTAAATAGCTGAAACTTTGAAGTAGTTCAAGATTTTGTGCTAATTCCTTCCGTATGAAGTCAAACGAAAATTTACACTTGCCAGTCGTTTTTCCTTTGGCAAGAAGGCAACTGAGCAATAAGATCTTGTTAACACTGAGGAGATTCTATAGAAAATCCTTATTATCCCATATTCGTACCTGTTCTTGGGCGTAAAATTATTCGAACGGGTTTCCTCGTTTAAGGTGGGGAAAAATGTGCGGATCAGTCGCCAAAGATGGTTAGCACACGTTAAGCAATTGAATTTAAACATTCCAGCTCAATCAATCTTTGATTCCCTGCAGGAGGGTAAAACCAGCGATTGGCACATGCGAGAGGAAATGTTAACCTTTTTGGCCAAAGGTGCTTTTTCCCTTACAAAGAGACTGTTTTATAGCAGCCAACTCGATGCGAGGGTGAAAGTAATCTGCTACATGCCCTTATCCGGCCTATGCTTGTGTTTGGATGTCCTGTGTAGTTCAACGTGAGGGTAAGCTTAATGGAAAAGACTCTGGTTTTTAAAAGGGCCTGCCTTCGCTTGTACAGAACACCAGAGTCGGAGTTCATAAAATTCTATCCCAATGAAGTCTTATACAATAAGGCGAACCTAATAAGAGTGGACAAATTCGTCATTAAGTTGATTCGAAAGCACATTGCCAGAGCTACGACCTCGACGAACATCCTGATCTCCGGGGCTTACTACTTTAATTATCTTTATCACGAGAGTGTGCGCCTTAACGGAATCGATCCCCCAGAGTCGTTCCTCTATTTTGATAAAAGACAACTGATCCAAGACAAATAAGAGGTGCGGTTTATCGTCTACGTCGCTCAAACAGCTGCGGACAGGCGACTCAATTACGACGGAGACGTTGCACACGGCAGTGCGGAGCGTCTCCGGTTCAATAGGGAGGTAGGCAGCCGCGATAAGAGGGATGTTGTGGCAGTACCACAAATTCTGGTGGCCAAATGAAATGGAAGAAACTTATAAGTCGAATTCTTCAATTTCGGTGCAGCTACATTTGGGAGGAAAGATGGTCTGTAGGTTATTTTTAGGCATGGCCGGCTTACATAGTGTACGTAGGAATAAAAAAAAAAATCCTGTATATAAAAATCAACTGCTGTTCCTTAGTCTTACTATTTTTTGTTTTGTTCACTCTAATGCACGAGCACGATGCATTTAATCACGTTAAATTTAAGCCTTGAAATTGCCACTGAACATGCAAATCAACGAGACACCAGCCCACATCGCTGAAAACAGCGCAATGGGACGAATGCACTATGGCCAACAAGAGATCAATGGAGGCGCTGGACAGAACTTTGAAAGATCTACGTGACAATCAAAAGCTTTTTGATGGAACCATGATTCTGTTGTCCGGTGATTTTCGTCAGACTCTTCCAGTTATTCCCTGATCAATTGTTGCTGACGAACTAAAAAAAAAAAAAAAAACACCTGTGGCGCTGGCAGCTGGGTATGGGCCATGGCCTAGCTACTTGACAATCATTTGTGTTGCTCATGTTGTCATTTTCGTCACATCTGAGCGGGGCCTACGGTTTATCGCCGAGTCCGAACGACACTCCTTAGAAGCTTTTTCGTAGGCAATTTTACTGACAAACTAAACGAGTGCTTAAAATCATCAAATTTATGGCACATGTGACAATTTATGGCGATTGACAACTAACATGCGAGTATTTTTGCAACAAGAGCAAAGTGCAGATGTTCGAAGCAATTGAAACCTCGACCGGACTTATCAGATTACCCACAGATTTTTGTATGTTTTCCCAGACAAAGGGCAAATTCAAAAACCATTATTGGCTTAGGGAACGAGCAATACTGGCGGCAAAAAACACTGATGTCGATCATCTCAACGTAACCATTCAAGATTTTAGCTAGGATGACGTAGTCAACTTTTGAATTCGTTGGACTTCCGCCTCACAATTTGAAATTAAAAGTAGGCTTAGTCATCTGTGTGAAAATGCTAAAAATAACGTCATCGGACAACGATAATCAAGTGAAAATACAAAGGAGAGGATGTTTTGATTCCACGTACCCCGATGATTCCAACGGTCTTACCATTCGATTTTAAGCGGCTCCAATTCCACGTGCGTCTGGCCTTTGCAATGACCATAAACAAGTCACAAGGACAGTCCTCAGAAGTTTGCGGAGTACCGTAACGGAGTAACCGTACAGGATGCTGCCATTATTATTGACCTCAATGATTTGGAGTTGAAAGGTTGATTAGGATTTATAATTGCTAATCAAAAATTATAATCAAATAAATTGTAGGTTTATCGAGTCATCTATTTAATATTAAATGTCAATTGGAAATCAACCTCTAATCAATGCCATATACCCTTACCAATGACCTGGACCCTGACCAATGTCCCGGACCGAAAACAAACCGTGAGAGAGGCAGCGGGTAGGGAAGCTAGTAAATAAAAAAAATAGAACTTGACACTCGGGTAACAATTCCTAAAAACAGAAAGTTTCTATTTTATAAGAATAGGTTAAGTAGGTTAAGATAATTTGAGGGATAGTTCCTAGAAAAAAAAATAATCATTTTCTTAGTTTTAGTTATAATAAAATGAAAAATAAATAAATTACACTGTCCGCTTACGTCGAGAGATATACGAGGGCGGGTCAATAAGTCCGTGACTTTTTGAATTTCTGACCTCTTTACTGAAACAGCAACACTGCTCCTGTCAACAGGCATCTGTCAGTTGACTCCTGTCAAAATTTAAACTTGCTGCGTCAGTTAGTTTGTGTTTGACAGCTATTTTTATCAGACTACTCACTAATTTGAGGAGAAAATGGAAAAAAGTGAATTTCGTGTTCTTATTAAGCATTATTTCTTGCGAAAAAAAACCATTACCGAGACCAAGGCTAAGCTTGATAAATACTATGGGGACTCTGCACCATCGATTTCAATGGTAAAAAAGTGGTTTACTGAATTTCGTTGTGGCCGTACAAGCACTGAAGATGCCGAACGTCCTGGACGCCCAGTTGAGGTCTCTACACCCGAAACAATCGAAAAAAATTCACGATATGGTGTTGGCCGACCGAAGATTGAAAGTGCGAGAGATTGTGGAAGCCGTAGGGATCTCGCATGGCTCAGTGGTTTCAATTTTGAATGATCACTTGGGCATGAGAAAGCTTTCCGCAAGATGGGTGCCGCGTTTGCTCACAGTCGACCACAAATGCATGTGCAGTTGCCATGGCAAAAATCCATGAATTGGGCTATGAATTGCTCCCTCATCCACCCTATTCTCCAGATTTGGCTCCAAGCGACTATTTCTTGTTCCCAAACCTGAAGAAATGGCTTGGTGGAAAAAGATTTGACTCCAATGATGAAGTCATCTCGCAAACAAAGGCCTATTTTGAGGACCTCGACAAATCATTTTTTTTGGAAGGGATAAAAAAATTGGAGAAGCGTTGGACAAAGAGTATAGAGCTCAAGGGAGACTACATTGAAAAATAAAATTATTTTTTTATCAAAAAATCTGTGTTTTAATCCAAAAGTCACGGACTTATTGACCCGCCCTCGTATATTAATTATTTAGTCTCAACCTATAGCGCCCACATGGGGCTATTAGGTTATTATAAGATACCATAAGTTAATTCAGCACTTGTAAGCACTTTTTTGTCTAGCTTGTAAGAGTGTTAATGAATTCCTTATAATAAGAAATGCAAAATAAAAATAAATCAACCTTTTTGACGTAGGCATGTGGAAGCAGTTGGACAAATACCAGCATAGCTAAAGACTTTTTAGTTAAGGGCAAAAATTCTGTTCTGACATCAATGTAAATACGCGCAAGTCTGCCTGGTCTGGGTTCCAGTGAAGTGTGAATAGAGCATTGTTCTACATAATGAGCAAAACACTCTCGCATACTTTTGCTAATGTTTGTAAACTAAATGACAAAATATAAACCAAGTTATACCTAAAACTGTCATATTCATTGGAAAAACAGGGTTGTGTATCTCAACACAACGTTAAGGATACCATCTACTCTGGACACCTTTTTGTTTTACGTTGTTCCTCCCACATGTTCTCAAAAGATCATGTCTCTGCGAAAACTTTTTTTTATAGATTTCCAATCCAATTACAATCTACGCAACAAATTTTTAGTTGCGCAGGTAGTAGCAGTTCTCAAAGGATTCATTCGTAATGTCGTAATTGGAGTTCGTCATAAAAGCATCCAGTATGCCGTTCGAGTTTGAGGTGGTTATCGTTTACGTCTTTGCTATTCTGGGTATTCTGGTTTAGAAATTCGAAATATTTTCAATGTTTAGATCTTTGAAAATATGTCCCTAAGAGGTTTTTTGAGCGAAATGGGAATAACTTTTGGCTCAGAATCCCTTGCATTCGCCAATCACGTCCGAATCAACAGCTCCGAGCTGCGGGCTTCTGACGCTATAACTACTCGATCATCTAAGAGGGCCGCATGTTAAGAAGAAACGTAATGAACTTGAAAATAAATTCAGACAAATGTATTGGCTACTAGAAGGACATTCCAAGTTTAACATACATAACAAACTGCTCATCTATAAGCAAGTGCCTAATGCTGTTTGGACGTACGGTATACAACTTCTACATCAACCGAAATATTCACCAAGGCTATCAAAACAAAGTTCTAAGACAAATCGTGAACGCCCCACTGTATATCAGAAACAGTGATATCCACAGAGACTTAGGAATAGTTACCGTCGAGGACGAAATAATGAACTTTGCTCGCAAACTCCGTATTCGTCTTCATGGTCATTGTAATAATAAAATACACCAAATTCTGAACGAGACAAACTTAGTGCGTCGATGACAAAGAATGAGACCATTCGATTTGGCGCGATAAGGTCTATCCGCATATAACAGCGGTACTAGCAGGTGCTTTTGTTGAAAAGCTTCCTGCCCCACGCGAACGTTATTTGAAACGGAAACTACTTGATAAGGTAACTAAGTTGTAGTCGTTAAGAAGGGGGACGTGTTTTTAGTGAGTAAGAAACTCACACTACTATGAGCAACGGGTTCATAGTGTCTATGAAGATTTTCACACCTACCCACCAAAAAAAAAAAAAAATCTAAGAGGGCATCACAAAATCTCACGTTTAAAGTGGAAGAAGGCACATTGTATTGGACTGGGATCTCAGATTGAGAAAATGTAAGTATAAAACACCATTAAACGACTCAGACTGTGCAAAACTCGCCCTCAAACTTAAAGCGCGTTTTTCTTAAAACTGCTTTCTTCGATACGGCTTTTATGATATCTCAAGCTTTGACCAACCGATTTACTTGAAATTCGAGACCGAGCAACGAAGCGTGTTTGGAATTTTTATTTAAATTACGATAGTTGAAAAACAGGAAAACGACGTGACTCATTTTTCACACCGCCACCGCCATTTCGAGAAATTTTGTTTTTTGAGAAACCCCCACGTAGTGCGATAACTACATCTTCCTTGTTTCAGATCGCTAAAAGGGCTGGAATCCTACCAACCAGGACGCGCCATTTTTTTGTGTGGCACATTGACGGTCTGCAGCTTTTTCAATTTTGATTATTTTTCAATAAACTTAAATATTTTATACTCCAAAAATAATATTAATTAGTAATTGGTAAAAAATGGATGCTAAAAATATTTATTGCTTGTTTTTTATCGTCGAAAAAAACACCTAAAATTCGGGCGTCTAAACCAGATTGCTCCCTTTGCATTTAGGTCAAATTGTCACAAATATTTGCTCCACCACCCCTAGCTCCGTATCCAAATTGTATCTTCGAAATCCAATCATATGTTTCGAATAAAATCGAAACCAAATGAAATGGAACTAGTAAACTTCTCTCCCATGCTTCCGTGTTCTCTTTCTCTTGCTCTATGTTCGTTCACGTTGTTTGTTGATTATGTTTGTGTTGAGTGTTGCTGTGCCTGTTTCTTCTTCTGCTAAAACGAAAAATCGAAAAACACAAACTCACACACACAGCCATTCAAACTAATGTACATGAGCGAAGAACTTCATCTCTGAGCAGTGAGCAGGTTCAACTTTGCCCATGGATTTGCTTTGGTCTCAGTTCTCGCAGATACACAGTTGATTTCGGTCGTTTACGGATTTGTGTCGGCTAGCTGCCGATATTGTTTGTGTACCATCTCTCTCTCATGTAATAAGTTCTTTCAAGTTGTGTTTTTTGTGTTACTTTTGGTTGGTTCTTTTCGTTCTTTCTGTCCCTTGGAAACACCATCATCATCATCATCATCGACAGAAGCAGAACCAGAATACCCAATTCAAGAGCAACCAACAACGATTGAATAGAATTTTTCGCGAGTTCTTTGTTTCGAAAAGTTATGAATTCGCGAAGCAACATTAGGTTGTATCGTCTCGTTTTTGTATCTAAACCGCCCCAGTCGATGCAATGCAATTCATTGCGGTGAAGAGTCCCAAATCCAAGTGTTGAAAATTCGTCCTTTCAAAAAAAAAAAAAAAAGAATGTTTTCGCAAATAGGGAGTACCCACCCAATCCAAAGGGAGTCCCGTCGAGTCAAAAGTATCTCAAAAAGTGTTTTACAAAAAAGTGCTACCAATTCAATTGTCCCCAAGTGCGGGGAAGGCAGTTTGTCCATAATTTTAGCAATGTCTTCGTGTATTGTGTAACAGAGAGTGTGCATGCAAAGGATTACAGAGCTCAAAGTGCTTATTGAAAAAAGGATATTTGAAAATCTGCAGGGATAAGACCCATTTTTCAGCCCGAAAATGGTTCTGAATTTTCTCGAGGGTAAGTCAGTTGGGTTTTCTGCATCTGTTTTCCTCAAATTTTTCTCTTTTCCTTTTTTTTTTTTTTACCTTATCCCATTCCTGCGGACTACATATTTGCATATACAATTCCTGTCCCGCTGACAGCGGATACATAGAATTTAGACTCAGAAATCGGATTCGGATTTGGATGTGAATTCTTGGAATATTTTCCTGTCTCTGGGTGAAGTTATCGTCGTTGTGGGTTAACATCTGGTCTCCCTGGCTGTCTTAAGATTTAGGGCATTTCTGTTTATGTGGAGGAAGGACGATAGGTGTTTTTTCGCTGGTGCTTACCATGTCAGCCAAAAAAAAAAAAAAAAATTGGAAAACGAGCAAGAAAATAAGAAAAGAAAAAATTGTATAACATTTTGGGAAAAACACACCCTTCTTTATGTTTGCTTTATTTTCTCGCTCTCTCTCTCTCTCTCTATTATTTTGAACTGTCACTCATACATTGACACATGCGGATGAAGGATATATACGAAAGGACATGAAGTATTCGCTCTCTAAAATGGTAAAGTCCGCTGCTACTGGGATATGTACGTACGCAATGACGTCCTGTAAATGGGTGAGGTGTTGCCAGGCGTGCCTAGTAAGTGGGAGACATTTTATTTTTTACTCATTTTCTTCAGAAAATCAATTGTCAAGATGACTGACATAAACGTGTTCGCAGAACAGCTGATGTAGTTTGATGATCCAGGTATAAGGGATAGATAGGATTTTTAACCAACGAGGTTTGGAATATTTGGGGCGTTGGATGAAATGGATGTCCGCAAGGCGGTGTCGTCACACTTATACTATAGTTTTCTGTGTTGTTCTTTGTTGATTTCTCTTTAAGGCTTTTAGACAATTAATCCTCTTTTCCAACCACTTCTACAGTTTTTAGCTTCAACTCTTGTAATTCAGATGAACAGATTGCTAAGTTTCGGGCTCGGCGCTTCGGAATCCTAAAATGCTCTTCTCTTGGCTCTTAAAGCGCGTTCTCGTGGAGTTTTGAGCCGACCGAGCAGAAAAAGGTTATACGGTGCCGAATCAGGTGAATTTGGAGGTTGTTGGATGGTAGTTGTTTTGTTTTTGGCAACAAATGCACCAGTCTGGTCTAGCATTTAGTAATTCATCTTGGCATGCCACCATTGTTATTCGTGAAAACTTGGTACGTTTGATGCAGGCTTGATCGTAACCAGCTTTAGAAAGTTGTCTTTTGCAATGTCCACACACTGTTTTTTTTTGTTCGAAATAGATATCTTTTGGGATCAGATTTGCAGCGAATTGTTTCAAGACCAACTGATTGGTTAAACTGCTGTTCGAAGCGTTACAAGTTGGCTGTTGAGAGAAAATTGTGATACCTTGGGCACTGACGAGGTTCTTTAAATTCTTAAGTAAGCGTGTAGACTTAAACAGGCTTAATGGTCCAAGCGGATAGTGGTATTAATCAGGAGGATAGCAGCCCCGATAGGTAAATGCGAGTTCTTATGTCAAAGGCGGTGAAAAAAAGTAGGTAGATTGGTGTAGTATAGATCAAAATGCAGTCAAAATGTATACTGTCAAGACTGTTTAGACCTAGAAAATTCCCTAAAGATTTGTCGAGTTTACGAACGCCTCTGATCGTGTATGTCGGTAAAAAAAAACATGCGAAGCCAGGTCCAGGGATATACCGTGTATATCGGTAAAAAAAAACATGCGAAGCCATGTCCAGGTTTGACATTAAACCGGGCTGATCCATTGGAGAAAGTTTGTTATTCTATGAGGTCAGTAATGATTGTGACGAGACCTTTGATCCCAAAACAGGCTTCGAACAAGGTCGTCCACCTTCATTCAATTTCTTCAACATCGTCCTCTCGAATGTTGTGTGAAATTCTCAAGTCACCGCGAGTGACAGAGGTTTTATCGGGAGATCACAGCTAGATGTTTGTGAAGCATTTGCAAGTATTTAAGTTCAAACGAAGTACATGCTTTATCAAAGGATACAACATCGAAAACTGGAAGAACTGTCGTAATTGACAGACATAACTTCGAGGTACTCAAGGAAGCTGACTAAGCTACGAATCAAATATAAACAATGGCACTGCTAGGTCCTCCTTTATGGCGTAGACTTTATCAATAAATAATTAAGAGGCGCTTGGTCGTTTTGAGGCAAAAATGATTCAAGTATCCTCCAAGTTCATTTGTGTCGATGGAGAGAGTAGGATATTTAACTAAGAGCTGTTCGAGCTGTGCTGAGGCATGAACTTAACTTAAAGAGGGGACTGGTATTTTAATGATGGACATCTGGATTTTCAAATCTATCTCCGTAGGAAAATCAGCACGTTAGTTGATCCTCGAATATAGGGAGGGACCCCAACCAACAACATGACTTACTGCAGAATCATTGTGGTGGAAGTCTATGTTCACAACGTATTATACCTAAGTAACCACTTAAATCGCGCTCTTAGCTTGCAATTCAAAGCGTTGAATTCTAGACAGGCAGGTAGCCGGTGATAGAAAGTCCGGACCGCTGTTTTCAGGAAGAATCACGGTGGCAGTTGATTGTTGGGAGCGTTGTTTGGTTTAAGAGATTCACATCATCTTCCAAAACGGATTTTTGATAAACCTTTGCTAAAGTTTTGGATCGTTCCCTGCTTAAACGAAAGTCAATCCCTACTGAATCCTTTACCGATGCGGGATAGTGGCTACGTTCGATCCTGCAATGAATTCTTATTCTTTTTTCGAGCGCCCACTAGTTCGTTGTGAGGGTTCGTATCATACCGGCTGTGCACAACTTCAGTTTTTTTTTTTTTTTGATGCGGACACTCGGCGTTTGTCTATCGCAAGTGACTTGGACTGTAGCCATAGTATTGCTCCCTGATACTACGACACCGGTTTTTTTTTTTACTAAATCCTGAAGCGATTTAAGATCATGCATTCTATAAGCATAATCGTAGTTTAATGTCCGTTAAGCCAATTTTACTGTCCTGTCGTGTCCAAATATATTAGGTAAGTCCTAAGTTGTGGACAAACTTCCAAATTCGTGACATGCAGAGAAAAAAGCCAAAATTTTATTAGATATCTATTTAATGAGACATCAGCATTAGTCATTATTTTACTAAAATGGGTCAACATTTAACTCAACTTGTGGTGTGTCTCTGATTCACGTATGGGTGTATAATTTCTTCACAAAATAATTTAATTCAAAATTCGGAAATAGGTCTACTGATTGATTCAACAATGACGTGTAGTGCAAATGAAGACAGACACCGTGTAGTCTATTTCGTCATATTTTGGTTAAAGTACATAAAAATGCGTCAGAGTCTTGTGAGAATTATGGTTTCAGTGTAACGATTGTCTGAATCTATAATAAAAATTCTGCACAAACATGACTCATTGGAGACGGTGGTATATTTAGTCCAAAGAAAGGGAACTTGTACCGAAAGTAGCTCTCAGCGAAGCAATACACTATTTTTAGTCACAAAACTGTTGAAGAGTTTCTTACTGAGTTGCTCATTGCGTATTTTGGGACCTTTGAAACATAAACATACCGTATTGATGCTGTCAAGTCTCACACGGATTTCTCAGAAGACAAATGGTTACAACGTCACATGTTTCGTCTACATCGTCAACATAAGGAAATTTCAGAACAAAATCTGACACACTTGACCACTGGTGTTCATAAATTGTGGCGTCAAGCTGCTGATGTGCAGATATCATTTCAGATTATATAGCTATAACCTTCGCTTGGAAGATACCACATGGACTCGTCTATCCGTGTATAACTTGCTAAAATTTTTTGTGTAAATATTGAGCAAGACAAAAGTGAGAGGATGTACCGCTGATAAATTCAGGTGATTCAAACAACTGTGGTGTCAACAGTCTGCTTTGGGATAAATTACATTTGTGAAGTAAAAGGCATAAAGAAGTTTCAGGACTAGCCAGGCTGCTTTAATTTAATTCGGTTCCGAAACGCCAAGGTCGAATCGGACCATAATTTTTTGGGGTCAAGTACAACAAGCCATATAACAGACCCTCTGTTCTATTTTACTAATATGAACTGCTAAAAACCAGTTACATTAATGCGAATAAGGCATTATGACGAAATTATAATGAAGAGTCCAGACAAGGAAACGTATCAACACTACAAAACTGCAATCTCTCATGAAATGGCGGGGATTGGAATGGAAAGGCGCTATCAGAACCCTACAGAGACGAACTGGCGAATTGAGTTATACAATCACAATCGGTGCTAACAAAAGCGAAAACCCACTTCTGCCCCAGTTTACCAACGGAAACGATTCAAATTTCGTTTTCCGAAAAAATGAACCAGTTTACCTAGGCAATTAGAGCGAAAATTTCCGCCAACGCGGCCAAGTATAGACACCGCTATCCTAACACTAAGTCTGCTTTAGAGGTCATAATAACACCTCATCTGCAAGTTGGTTGGAAGAATGACACTTCGCCAACTATCTCATACAAGATCCCGCTGTTCAACCGCTACCAGAGTGGTTTTAGTTCCGGCAAGTCCACAATGGGAAGGAGAAAGCAAAGTTACGTCTTTATTGATTTAAGGCACGTCGTACAGAGACGAGGTATAGAAAGCAGAGCCATGTCTAGTTTTATCCTGCCCTCTAAACCCTTTAGATGGTGCAAAATGACGATGCAAAGCACTTATGTCTCTGTAAACTTCGGAAGTAATATTACTAAGATCTTTATTGTCAAGAGAACGTAACAAGGATACAATAAAATTTTTAAGAAAATCGTGCAAGCCAGCACATACAAGAAAAATCTTTTCAACAGTCTGTGCAACTGCTCCTAGAGTCTGGTGATGGATATTGACAAGTCATCACACTGATAAGATTTGCAACTAGCTGTCACTCTTGGGTTTTCAAATATTGAGACAGAAGCTACAAACATGAATTAAGCTGCTAACAAGACCTAAATTATATGTTGCATTGATGGGTTGTATAGGAAAAGATACGAGTATAACATTGAAGTCTTCCTTCTCAGTCCCTCAGATGAGGAGTACATGTAGACAAAATTTAAATCAGCGTCTCGGCCTTATTTAGCTTTGTTTCCTAGTCGGCGAAGCAGCGGAATAGAGAAAAATCTCGCAGTGGTAGGAGAACTTGGACTATCCGAACTGCAACCTAAGGCAGTTGACTATAGGCCGAAATAACTACAAAGGGCTGTCTGTTGAATCCCAGTCTGCTGTAGAGTCATTTAAGTATAAAGTTATTCTCCATGCCTGGGCGTACTTATCTCGGACGCTTGGACTTAAAATCACATTACATAAGCAGCTCGTCTTATTTGAGGCTGGTGTGGACAAACTTATTGTGGAATTGATAAAAAGATGCTGTGTATTGAATATTTGCGGTTATCTTTCAAAGTCTACACTGTCCGCCGATTGTGGCTCAAAGGTATTTCAGTTTTAGTTCCACAGTCCGCGACGCAGGGCTTATCTTCGTCGACTACTACCAAAGAACAACTGGGTTCGAATCTTAGAAAAACAGAAAAAGTGAATTTTTCCTCCAAAACCATCCTGTCAAGGTATGGCAAACTTAGATGTAGAGAGTCTTATTCCCCGGCAGTTTGGAGTCAGGCTGTTTCGCCAACAGTTTATTGTTTTGAGATTGTTTAGTGGCGCTAAGCTCTTGTTATTGGCAGTAACGCGACTGTCGAAAAGGTCAAGATAATCCTTGGTCAGTAAAAGTCTCCGACAGTCTTTTGCAGTCGTAGCCGTAAGTATTCGTACTTTGACTGCAACCAATTACCGGTCTGAATGTTTGTTTGCCCCTTGGAACATGTAGGAAAGCATGCTTATCCTCGATCTGCAAGGACGCTTGTTTTTTAGTAAAATATTCCAAAAACATGATGAAGATTTAATTTCGCCAAATGCAAGCAAATCAGTTAAGGTGTATTTCGTACTTGCGGCAGTCCATGCTCTTTATAATTTGTTCAGCTACACGTGGCCTACTATTAAGGATCCTAACCTTGCACGTGGTTATCGTTTACTTAGGTTCGTCAACAATAATATCATCCATATCCGTTGCTTGTATTTGGTTTTTCGTTCGGAACTTGTGAACCTTCGTGGACGACGTAAAATTTTCATAGCTTGCTGTTTCGTTTGCTTACTGGGATTCTTGTTTATACTTCTGAGATACTCTTAAGCCGATGAGGTTAACGAAAGATGTGGGTTATCCCCTCATCATAAGCAATCATTAACAGCCACGTCCAGAGACGTGCTAAGGGATTTAGTTCGCATGTTGCGCCCTGCTGTGCTACATTAAACACATCTTTGTTATTTGCAACTAACATTCTAGAGATCTATCACTTTCAATTTTAACCGGATACACTTTCAATAATATCCTTTGCCATAAACTAAACACCAAATGGCAAAGTCCAATAGAACAAACAGATTTATAGGCAATTTTCTTAGTCTCAGACTGATGAAGACAAACCACAAAACACCTTGAAAGAAGGAGTTTATAATGAAGCACGAAACAAAAATAAAGAAATCCTCTCGATGAGGTCTCGTCGACAAAGAATAACTCAAAGTCTTAAAAAAGTTTATTTGCTTTACTCAGACCACTGCCATAGTGGGAAGATCCCTGAGGAATACTAATAAACTTTCCACTCTCCAGAGTGCTTGAAATAGAATAAACAAGCAGCAAAAATTTAATTTGATTCAGAACCTGCTATGTTTATTAAAAAAATGAAAAAGTGAAAATTAAAAAAAAGAAAAAAACCAACAAAAGGACCAAAAATATCTCACACACTCATCTCCAGTGCTACTTAGCAATCAGAATCTCATTCTCCTTTATTTATAGCTCTCCCTCTTTGAGGTGCATTTCTGCATCATAGGAGAGGAAAACAAAATTGGTGAAACCAAAAAAAAAAAAATTATAAAAGAAACAAACCTACCAAAGTTGCTTGCCCTAAAAAGGATAATAAACAAACCCTGTACACTTCCACTGTTGCCGTCGGTCGTTCGTACCATCATCAAATAAGATACAAGTATGAGTGAATGGTTGAATTCCTATTACCAACGCAATAATGTTTTTGCATATTATTTGCTTTACTCGCATCACCATGTGTCTGTGAGTTATATGTGTCCCGCTTGGCCTGCCTGGTGATTTTGCGATGCAGCTTAACTTTATGACATACTCGTATTTCGACGTATCCTACGTACGTATGTAAGTAGCATCCTTTCGAAATACCTTCTCGGCTTTAGGGCAGAAAAAACAATAATAGCAGGACTGTGTCAAGTGTGTGTGTATGTTTAATGTCCTGCCTAAATGTGTGTGCATCAAAAACATTTCCTATTGCCATGTCCCTGTTGTATACGCTGTTTATTTGTGCGCCTGTAACTAACTTCCCTCCCTAACCTCTCTGTTGAAATTTTTCACAACGCAGGCATGACATTTTCTTCCATTTTTGGCAAGGATCCGTTGAGTGTGTGTATAAAAAAATAAGAGAAGGGAGAGAAATGAGTGAATTCGTGAGAAGAGAGAATAGATTTCGAATCCATTCATTCCACTCCTGTCAAATGTTGCCAGATAGGAAAAAAAATAGTTTCGACGAACGATTTGTCGTTCGTCAAGACCAAATCGTTCAATTTGAACGGCGGTTTTTAAAATTTTTCAACTAGCCTTGCTTGACGTACAGCTTTGTCAAGCTTATAGTTCGTTTTCACCGGCCCGAAATTCAGCATTCCGAAATGTTGAATCTCAGCGAAATGCTGCACGTCATAGCGCTTACAAAAACAACTTTGAAAGAAGTCAGCTGTTCCAATATTTATAAACACTAACGATTATGAGCCTCAACCAAGAAAGGGAGTGGGAAGACAGCAGCTGTCATATAAATGTTTTGCGTTCAACAATGTAAACGAAATGTTGAATTTCGGGTCGAAAGTGTTTTGACATGTGTTGATTTTGCTTTGATGGCGTTGAATTTTCAATCCGAAAATTTCTTCTAGTGGCAGCTAAGCGTTCCTGAGGTGATATTGCATCTTTCATAAGTGTATTTTGTCTTTTTGTAAAAGTTGTTAATAGTTCCTAACACGTCATCGCGAATTCCGAAAATCGTCAGGCGAATTTTCTTCAAATTCTCTCAACAGGTTTTCGGATGAAGATTTATTCCTTCTTTTTATCCCAGGTTCTCGCATGTTTCTAATCCTCCACATGGAGTGCTAGGATCCTAAACGGACCACGTGCTGCACCAACCCGCCAGGGCCCTAGTCTGTTTTAAAGCAGATATAACTGAAATTCTAAAGTTATGGCGGGGACAGAGCCACCACTTCGCCCATTCTAATTTGGACATTGATTTGGTATTCGAGGAAGTCTTGGACAAACACTTAAACTTTCGTCATGTAAGCGAATGGATCATAACCATCTGCATCAATGCCAAATTCGGGAATATAAACCTCATTTCCGTTCATGACCCTGCAGATGATAAGGACGACAGTGTCAAAAATGATTTCCATGATCCCCTAGCGGAAAACATAGCCAGTTAGCACCATACACGAATGGATTTAGGTTTTTAAACGCTTTTCCCACATCTCAACACCCATAAAGGAACTTGGCTGATTAGTCAGCCCTCAATTAGATTGATCACATTGAGATGGACGCCAAAGGCTCCTGCATTTGAATGTTCGAAATTTCTGAGGAGCCACTATCGACTCGAATTGTTACCTTGTTTAAGGGTACAAATGTGGATATCTCATGCACAACGGGGTTAAGAAGAATCACCGAAGTTCGCTAGAATCTTACCTGATCGCATTTTGCTCAAGATCTCTCAAAATCTAAGCCTACATACACTAGAACGCCAATGAGAATGTAGTCAACGCGCCATCAGAGAAACTGCTTGTCATGTGATTAGTTTGAAATGGTCGTCACAAGACCTGGTACAGGCAACCCCAAAAGTAACATGTAAAGCTGCGCTGCATAGAAGGATGAGATCTCGTAACACCTAAGAGCAAAAAAAGACGGGAGAGCACGAGACTTGTGGGATTAAGGAATCGGAGGGATGGTACTGCAGCAATGACGTTCGACAATTACTTCAGAAAATACAAACAACATGCCATGCCAAGTCTACTAAGCCGCAGTCAGTGCTGAGAATATAAAATGACTACTTTTGCTGTCTGTATCTAGTCAAGTCATAAATACTGGTACACAGAACAATCAGCGCCAAATGAAAACGAATTAATATTTAAACAATTTGTTTTTTGTTTTTATTGGGTTATTCAAAGGCTACAAATCTTAGAACAACTTGTTCGAAATGACTTCATTTGCCTTCCAGCACGACCTAAGACGATGTGGCCACTCATCGATTGCGAGATGCACTTCATGCATAGGGAAATTATCCACTACACGGACAAGGGCTTGCTTCAACGGCTCAATATTTGAGTGTCGAGTGGAGCTAGCCATGCCCTCTAATACGGACCAAAACTTGTAATTCAACGGGTTGAGGTCTGGACTACCAGCTGGAAAATCATACGTTGTTTTTGAGCCACAGTTGAGTCCTTTTTGCTTTGTGAGCTGGAGCAAAGTCTTGTTGGAAAGTTCATGGCTTGTTGTTGAATATTGATTGGTTGTGAGACTTCACAATGGGTTCCAAGACGGTCGATTGATATACTTTGGCCGATGTTTTCACTCCTTTCTCGCAAAAATGGAGCTTGGTAACGCCATCGTAGCACACTTCCCACCATACCATTACAGACGCGGGATGGTGGCCTCTTTGAACCCTCGGGATGAGTTGGGATGCTTCTCTGGATGACCGAGCATACACACGATCGCTCTGCTTATTGAACGATTCTTCTACGGTGAAGATTTTCTCGTCAGTAAACAGATTTTCGCTTGCGTTTTTCTTCAATGCGGCCGTGACTAGTTGTCCAGTGTGTCGCTTGTACGCGCTGAATCCTTAATCTTTTTTGATAATGCGAGACATGGATTTTTTCGAAATTTGCATTTCCCGCGACAAGATTTTCTGTTATCGCAGCGGTTTTCGGTCGATTCGTTTCTTCACGACTTTGATCGCTTTCGGAGTTCTCACAGTACGCGGACGGCTGGATCTTTAACGGTCTCGCACTCCACCAGTATCCTCAAACAACTTCACAGCATGATACACAGAATTGCGAGTGATTCCAAGCGGTCGTAACGTCCTAAAGATATCGCCTTTTCCATGTTGCATTTAAGTAGGCCAATTCCATGATTGTAAGCAATTAATGTCAAAAACTTTTTACGTCACAATGAAGCATAAATATCAACTGTCAAATTGCAATCAATACGAAATGGATGCGCCCAGTGTTGCATTCGTCATGAGTGAGTTCAGTTGTGTACCAGTATTTATGACTTGACTAGGTATAACGGCGTCAGGCAGAATGAATCATATATAGTATATAATTCCACCTCCCTGACATAGGACAAGTAATGAAGCCAAATTCGTCGGAGAAGTATTGCTCACTGAGCTGTTAAAAGCAGCTGGAGATGACATGGTTGGGAATATGCACCAACTTATCTGTAAGATATGGTCAGAGAAAAGCTTGTCTGTTGAAAGAAATCTCAGCATCGTTTATCGGATTACACATTAAGGAGATCCTTTTGACAGAGTAAACTTTAGATTCTCCTAAGCATAGATAATGCAATCTTTTCTGTCGTGTTATGTGAATGTTTGAAACCGTTCTCCAACAATCGTACCGTTCAAATGTGCAGGAATGCGGTTTCAGGCCAAAAAAATCCATCAACAATATTGGAAACGACCCGGGAGACTCACAATTTATTGGTTCATGTCAAATCCTCATATGACATTGAGCAATGGCATGTTCAGTTTGACGATCCTGTCAGGTTGTACGAGATGGCTAAGCATAATTTTTGGTGACCCTCAAGGTCTGTACTGAATTAATTGAGACTTCGGTATCAAAAAAGGTGTGGACAAGGCGACGTGCTATTATCTGACTTTTTGAACATCGTGCGGAACTCACTGGCCAACAGAAGAGGCACGACCCATTTTAAGTTAGCACAATTAATTTAAAACCCGTATTAAATGATTTTTTCATGGATATTGAAATGAAAGCGGCCTGAATGTGGCGGACGGTGAACGACGGCAAAACAAAGTTCATGCTAGCATCATCGAAGAACGTACACCACCAATGGTTTAGCCAGAACGTCATCATTGGTAGTTGTAACTTAGAGGTAAGTCAGGTATATTTCCACCTTGGCTTCTCAGTTACAACAGCAACGACATCAGGTGACAAATCAGACGCAGAATGTTCCTATGGACTTAGAAGGCACTATAAAAGGCTCTTACCATCCTTGTCCTTGTACGGCACAGAGACGTGGACGTTCTTACGAGTGGGTGCTCTTTGTTGCTTTTAGCGAAAAATTCTGCGTTTGTTATTTGGCCCCGTCTGCACTGACGGGGGATTAAGGAGAAATTATTACAAATAACTACATATTTTGGGTATAAAATGACATGAATCTTGTCAGAAGGCTTCGCTTAAAGCCATTAAAATGGATAAGTTATATGAAGCTTACGGAAACCAATGCTCCAAGTCGAAGGGTCTTTGATTACACTTGTTTCATCTTCTATCACTTCAAAAGAGTAAGCATAAGTTGACAGCTAATTCTATGATCCTTGTAATACGCTCTTTGCAAGAATTCATCGCGAAAGGGTCGAGAGAATGGAGAATTGCCATAATATTGGAAATTGGCTTTGGTCTTGAAAAGGCATCGATCTCACTTTGTTTATGTACAGACTTACCAGCAGTTTCATTTGATTTCCGCCTGTCTTTACGCTCGAAAATAGGGCGTTCTGCATAGCAACTTTACAAGAATATATTGGTGTAAGAGATTTTGAGAATCTATCAAGCAGTAGTCATGGGAACCATCGATTATGTTTTGGACTTGGGCTTGTTTGGATTCCGCTATTTTAGGTGCGCAGTAGCACAAATGCGTGGTCTTTATCAGTTTTAATTCCCAATTTTCCCAAATTCGTTTTAAACCTTCTTTTTGCTATGAATCCGGTGGTAAATTTGGTTTTCTTGGATTCATTCTTTGTGACTTTAAATCCGACGTTCACACAGTCTGAAATAAGTTCCAGTTGGTATTCAGTTAAGCGTATCTAATAAACAGAATTAAGTCGGTAACTTCCTGACCTCTTTTTGATTGCCAAGTTTGAGTCCAGAGGAATTGTGCCATTGCACTTGTTACTGCGCCAAAAAGTATTCCGTGCGATCGGCATTGCAACATACATACATACCTATATACTCGTAAAAGCTACATTTTCTTGGATTCAGTGTTTTTAATGAGCTCTGTTACTGCCTTTGGAAGTGTTCAAAGTGTCCAACTAATACCATTCTCCGTTTGTTTCGTAGACAATGATTACTGCCATATTTCTCAAACCCGCTGTCAGATACATTGCTTCGCCTTTAACTGTCCTGTCCCAAGCTTGGTCAGAATGACACGCTCCTCTTTTAATGCGTTGCGTGTTGGTGTTAAACGCCGTCTTGTGCGATATAAAGTGATGCTTCCCGATGCGCCCAAGGTTTATTGGAGTCTTAAATTTAGCTACCGTAGATAAGACGCGAATATCCCTTTACTTTTCGCAGTTCATTAGTTTGGAATTCTTAGAAGTTCGGTGATCATCTTCTTCTTCTATTCGACCGGAAGAATTTGTGTTTCAATATTTGCGGCGCTTGAAAAATTCTCGACAGGAAAGTCATCAAATTCCAACGCTTTACCTATTTGATTACTTTTTTCCCCCTTAAAAGCCATTGCAGCGAAATGCTTCTTTCGTTAATTTTCAACTGACGTATAGAAGACTCCAGCTACACTCTTCACCAGATCCTAGAGTGGGGCTTTGGTCATCTAAAAGATGTTTTTTTTTAGCTGCATGAGAATTTCGATGGTTGTTGTTGATGGTTTGACAGCTGTCAGTGTCAAACTGTGTTGACATTTCTGTTCATTAAGATTTGACAATTCATTATGAATCGTTCCAAATTGTGGAAATTTACTTTGAAAAAAATAAGCAAAAAATAAGAGCACTTATCGGCCTAGTGAGCAAGCAATTTGTGCAGTTATAGATCGTTTTCGCATTAATTTTACTCTTCTCGATTCAAAACCATCAACAAGACAAAGATATGCACATACCGAAGAGAATATTGCTGCTTTAGCGCAAAGTGTTGAAGAAGACGCCGAAATGTCGAATGGCGAGCGCTATCAGCTATCCAGCCATGCTGACTGATTTTTTGTTTCCAAAAATAAGTCAGCTAAACATCGACGAAATTTGGTTCCAACAAGACAATGCAACTTGCCATACAGCGCGGTTAACCATCAATTTATTGCTAAATCAGTTTGGTGTCAACTTCATTTCCAAAAGTGGTCCTGTTAACTGGCCCCCTCGTTCGTGCGGCTTAACGCCTCTCGAATACTTTTTATGGGGCTATGACTTAGTTTATGCCGACAAACCAGCAATTCTTGAAACATTGGAAGCCAATATTCAAGCCATTATTGACGCCGTACGGCCAGATTTATTGAAAAAAGGAGTTAAAATTGGACTGATCGAATGGACCATGTAATTCGTAGCCGCGGCAGGCATATTCCGGGAATCATATTTAAAAAATAAATGAAATTAACTTTTCTAACAAATTATAATAATAATAAATTCGTTCCAACAATATTTCTTTCTTGTATTATTTTTTAAAGTTCTCAAGCTCTTAAAAAAAACACTCTTTATAAGGTCGTTTGTGTTTCCGCCAACAGCCCTGCTATTTGCTTGTCCATTTCGTTTGACTCATCTCAAATAACTTTGCGCTTCTTTACATTTCGTTCTATACGAGTATTAGGCTTCGAATTGCTTTCTCTACGCCTAAACGTGATGCATTTTGGTCTTATTGCTTATACGACGGACAACTTAATCTTTACTTTTTGGATTTTCCAAAGAAATCTTCAGATAGTAGCAGGAAGATGTACAATACTCGTAGTACTCGTACTTTATATATACCTCCAAGTTCTAGCAAGAGATTGGACTAACGCCTATAATAACCGAAGGAAGTACTATGTTGTACACAGAACCGGTCTTTAGATAAAAAAAACAAAAACTCTTTAAACAACTTATCTTTCTACGAAGTAGAAACACTTGCTGAAACAAATTTTTGGGAATGCGTTCCCATTGTTAACAGTAGTACACTGACTTGCATTAAGTTTAAGGGATACTTGGCCATGTCGTTGTCTAATAAAACTCCATCCAGATGAACCCTTATTTTTCTTCTAAGGAGTCCGTCGAATAAGAAGTCGCGGGATTTTTTACGCGTTGTCTATCCGAGGCTACTTCCCGAATAACTGAAATATCTCTCCGTAGCTTTCCGGGGTTTCCTTAAGATACTCACGTGATTGCATGTGGTATCACTTTCTGCGTGTGGATCCAATTCGGTCAACTAAGCTCATCCAAATTGAAATGGCAATCGCTTATGAACTTTGAAGTTTGGAGATCATTCTAGCATATATTGCTGGCAACACGCTTTCTTTTGATTATCTGTCGGATTTTTTGTATACTCGTAGATATAACCAAACGTAAGCATTTTTAAAATTGTATACCACATCCATAATAGCATAAACAGTGCCGTCCGCAAAAAAAGAAATATTATAATTGCTTCAACAAAACTACCTTTGATCCCTGAAACCTCTAGTTTACTGCACCTCTATATGATAAATTAAAAACTAAGTTATTGGTGCCTTTTAATCTTTGATGCATTCATGCATTTCCGCAACGAATTCTCAACAGCTTTGATCGTTTCGTCCCACAAAAAAACAGCAACCAACTCTTCACAAACGAGCAACCGACATTCAATGGAAGTACGAGTATTTCCTATTTTTCTAATTAAAAAATATCTATTTTTGAATACTCCAGAGAAATAGTTTTGTGGCGCACAAACTGCACAACAAATCTCATTGGAGGGTTAGGTATTCATGCTAGAACCTCCAACTCACTACGAAGCAGGCATTGGCATCTTGTAATGAAATTGAAAAACTTCAGGTACAGGCACAGTCTCCAACGTCATTAGATAGTAGATACGAATATCTGCAATTCCTATACAATGTAATAAAACAAAAAAAAATATATTTACAACCTAAGTACATCCACTTGGGAGTTATCATTGTTGGAGATGTCTCGCAATAGTTCATAATTTGCGGTTCACTTATCAGCCATCCAGATGCAATTAAAAGTAATTTATTCATTAAAAAAAAATTGAGATATTTTCAAAACAAGTGTAAACCATAAAAATACTAAAACTTAACTCGTCTAACTGGTTTTGATATTTCCTTGTGGAAAATTTAGAATTAAAAGATACTTTTCAGTGAAGTCAAGGTTTTCATTTATTTTTATTTTATCTATCCGAAAAGAATATCAATTTTATGCATAATGTACATATTGTTTAGTCATGTGGGAATATATTGACGACGATGAAATCACTGTTTAAAAACTTTTTCTTGTTTGGAGAAGATCGGATCGATGGTATCATCGAAACTAGGCGACACAATTTGCTGTTTCTTCGATCGTTGGGAGTATTTGTGTCAATTTGTTAACGCATATCTAAAAGATTTAATTCGCTACTCCTAAAACATCTGCAAAAATAGAGAATTGATGTTCTCCTTAACCTTAAGTGATATTGTTAGTCAATTTGGAATCTGCTTAAATCATTGGGATTTGCTGAGGGTTCTTTGGTTACTTGGTCTTAATCATGTATCATGCCACTGAGGCATACTGGCCATCAACTCCTACTCTCACTTCCATTTTTGCTATAGTTGGGTATCCAATACTACTTGGCTTGTTTGGTGAGAGATGATAGAAAGAGGTAATTCATTCACTTTTGGATCCAAGCTACGGCAGTAGAACTCTTTGAGCTTGGAGCCTAGAGAGAACGAGTCCACTTGTTGTATATACATTTTAATTGAATTCCTCAAACAATCGTGGATGGATCAGTAAACCTTTTATTGGGGAAGTCCCTACGGGACGAGAACCAAGCACACCAGAGCCGAGTACTTGTACCTTGATGTGAGCAAAAAGATAGTCGTCATAACTTTTGCAGCAAGTATTGCAAGTTGTATCATTTGTGTCCCCCTCTCCACTCGTGTCCCGTCACGGCGACGTCTGTTCTATTGGGGACAGTAAGTAAGCCTCTTGGATACGACAGGAAGCATTCTTTTGGTCTGCCGGCAACCTGGAGCGTAATGCTGTTTGCAATTAAATGCTTCTTTGTTCTTTGCTTAGTAAATTCATCGTCTTAAGACTCAATGATAAGACTCACTGATTTTTTGTGCGCCAGTTTTTGATCCCATCTAAAGCTGCCTACGCATGATCTTTAAAACTATTGAAAGCATTAAGAATTGATCACCTACATTGAATACAGGCCTTCCAGTCAAAGGCTTTTAGCTCCCGCGTCAAATATTGGTCAAAATCAGCAATGCCACCGGCCACAAGACTATTGACTTGTCTATGCCGCGTTGTCTGACCGTATCGTATCAATCATGCCTTCAAACTTACTTTGTCGAGTATATGCTTTCAATTCTGTTTGTCAGGTTTTGAAGCGCAGTGTCTTAAGCATTAGACTTAGGACTTTGTATATCCTTCCGAACTAGCTTTATATATTCTTTTTGCTTTGAGCTTTCCAGTTTTCCTTCGATTTAATTTAAAGCTACCTGATTCCATACGTTGCCACTACAAATCTGTGGCCCACCATGGAACGGACGATGTAGATTTTTCTTCTGGCAGTATAGCTAGCCTAGCTTTAAATATTTGATGAGGGCTGTGGACGGCTTTCTCTAATTTCTGTCTCGTCCCTAATTTCGGCGGACTTGCGAGCTCCTTCTTTTTTTTTCCGGGATTCCCATTTTTCAATGATTTTGGTTTTCCCGGGACATCAAAATTCTGTCGACTGAATTCCAGGACTACGACCGTTGCCAGTTACAGCCATCAGGCCATGGTTCGTGATAAAATCTATTGACTGAGGAAATGATAGAAACATTGTTCCCTTTGGCCTTAATGGAGACCGAAGTAAAGGATGCAATTTCAGCTTTGAGGGCCGTTTGGGATTTTAATAATACTCATCAGCCTCGTAAGTGCCCTTAGAGTTTTCAATGATTTCTCACATATCTGCTCTAGGTGACGACTGTCAAAAACAACTCCGAGATACTTAACAAACGCTTGAGAAACAATCTTATGCCCTTAAATTCTGATTCTCATCGTTTCGCGAATTTTCGATCACAACAATGTCATCAGTGAATCCGACTCGTAGAATCTGTACCCGTAGAATTTCAAATTCAATAATGTTCAAAAGTATAGGGCCTAAGACCGACCCCTGTGGCACTAGGAACCTCGTACGCTTTAATTCCTTCATCAGAGTCATAAAGGAGGATTCTATTCGAGAGATAGATTATCAACATTTTAGGGATATAGTTTGGTGTGACGATTCAAAATCGGTCCTCAATTGATCGAATTAAATGCGTTGTTTATCCTGGGCTTCAATGGCGAAGTATTTTTTTGTACTTTGGAAAGAGAGCCTGCCTTACTCAGCGCCTTGAGGTCTAGTTATTTACATTGTGTCCACTGTTGATCGTGACTTACGAAACCGTATAGGTGTTTGGTTAGCCCTCCTGCTGTTTAGATTGCTGGCAAAAGTCTATTGTAAATGATCAGCTTAAGGATCTTTTTGACTATGGCAAGCAAAGAAATAGGACAATTTGGTTCCCCATCCGATCCTAGTAATTCTTTGTTGCGGACCCTTTTACATGCTTTAAATAAGTTATAGGCAAGCAGGTATTCACCTCGTGATGAAGACCATGTGTGAATTGTCCACGTTACAGGTACCATCTGTATTATAATCCTGTCGGTTTACCTTCATACTGTTCAAACATCTAATGTCTAGTTTGGACGTCTTAGGCGGTTAATTTTGCGCCCAACCTGAGTTGTTAAAGTTAAGTGGTTACTTGTGAGCGGTATCTCCTGTATGTTGACGTTTATTTCGTTTTGTAAATTTTTGGAATTAGAGTGTCATTAACTTTGTTTACCGACTGACGAGTAAAATAACCTTTTGGGTTCTGGTCGCATCTAGGAAAGTGTATTCCGAGAGTCATAGATACCACAGGACCTCCATGCCATGTCGAGATCGGTAACGTAGCTCTTGGGGTGTTCTTTGGAGTGCAGTAGTGTTTTTTGTTTATGTAGATCCATGACTGACTGTTACGGCGACGGACATATACATATCTTAGGCATAAGGTATCCCAAAGACAGAGATACTCGTATTTCTGATACAGTATTGAAGCCGACGAAGAAGAAGAATTGACAACTTTTGACAGTCTTGTCCGTCAAGACGAAGTACTTACATACTTCATTGATCAATTCCTAACAAGAGTTCCTATTAAATGCTACCTTATACGCCACAATGCCAGAGACTGTCTAATGGAAGATTGATGTGAATTCGAAAATTAGGGTCGCACTTAAGAATGTACTCGTAACTCAGAATTCTTTTAAAAAGTCAATCATTAGATACGGAGCTTGATACTAGAGCCTTCCATTGACAATAACAGCTGGTAGACACAAATAGAAATATCACAGTGCACGTATGTAATTGAAGCTTAACGAGGCGTTAATTGTCGATAATTTCAACAAACTTGTACTTACTCGAACAGTGTACATATCTATGATGAAACTTTAGCGATACGAAGGCGATATACTATGTAGAGAAGGCTGTATCCATGTGGTGTCCGTTTATCCAACTCAATTAGAAATAACTTTGTGTTGTGGTTGGTTTTTTATTTGTTTTAACTCAGATTGTGTATCTAGAATTGTTAAGAAGTTAATTCATCTTAAATGGAATGTGGAAACGAGTAGAGGAAAACAAGAAGATACGAGTACTTTTAACTCTTAATAGATATTCGAACGGTTTATTACATTAAGAACGCGTGCAAAGTAATTAGATGAATCATACCTCTATGTTATGAGTACGAGTATCTTGCTTTGCCATTAGTTTATTCATCATCATCATCATCATCATAATTTAAATTCAAACGGGGAGAATGGATACTATGTAGAGATTCTGAGTTTTCGGGGAGAGTTCTGGAGGCTCTTCTCATTTGTTTTTTCTCGAGTCGTTCCACATCGTCTCCTTTCATCTCGTGACAGTATGTACTCGTATCGTTTATAGTACTCGTATATATTCATCAAGCAGGTGGATATTCATTTGAGTTTTAGCAGCTGCTCGTTTCTTTTCGTACCTTCTTCCTTGGATGCAGGCAGGTGGTGATCGCAAAATAACCAGCACAAAAAGGGTATCATCATCAACGATCCCCATAGGGTGATGGAGCAAGGTGTGTTTTCTTCAAAAAGCTGCTTTACGATTATTTTTGATTTTTTTTTTTTTTGTTCTTCTTTGAATTTTAAATTTTATTTTTATTTCCGCATGATGAGCTTCGATAGAATGAATTTGAAATTGAAATTCAGTGGTAGGTACGTTGCGAATTAGAAAAACAAATAAACAAAGTCGAAGAGACGTCTTCGGTCGAAGGATTTGCTTTGTTCTTGGCTGACACGAGTGTGAGGCAGGGGT
This sequence comes from Volucella inflata, assembly GCA_928272305.1. Taxonomy (NCBI): domain Eukaryota; kingdom Metazoa; phylum Arthropoda; class Insecta; order Diptera; family Syrphidae; genus Volucella; species Volucella inflata. The sequence continues at coordinate 158,881,553 of OV743716.1, forward strand.
AGTAGTTAAGATACTAACTTCATTACCATTAATTTGTTTAGAGATTATATATGTATATGTTTACGGTTTATGCTGTGAGATTTCCGCCTGCTGGTCGTATTTATTAAAATCAAGTTCTGAGTTTGATTGATGAGTAAAGGAAAATCGCTCTTATATTAGATTTTTTCTCAATTTCTGATAGATGTTTGGCTGCGGATCGTTAGCACATTGTCTAGATTCGCAGCACACCTTAACGTGGCGCTATTTATTTTTATATCTAACTACGCACGATATTTTAGCTATCAGTAAATTCTTAGTCTCGTAAGTATTTCCAAATATAGTCAATGAAAAACTTTAGGAAACGTTTTCCATTCCTACCACGTATTCAGTCGTGAGAATTGTTCACATGAGACTGTTGACGACTACGTCATGTTTTCTGTCAGATTTGCACTTGCTGTTTTTGAAAGCATCCATAGTATCGAAATACCAAACTCATACCGGCTTTCCTTTTAAGTGCACATTCAATCCATCTTAAAAAGTTTCGCAAGTGCTCTCTGGTTAGATGTCCGCCTGTTGTTTCATATCAAACTGGAGTATGGGCTCATATCGTGTTGCTTCTTAGTTGGATATCCTCGATCGATGGTATGCAACTTAAAGACATTGAATGATGCGCTATCATATATTGGTTTCGTTTGGGATGCCACGTACCATGGACATTGAGTTTACCCATGTCACAGACAGTTTTTTGTGCATTGCTATGGCACATTGAGAGACTTTTTGTGCTTTTGGTAGGGTTATTCTAGCAACCTTAATGACTCAGGCCGTAGATGTAGCAGGCTCTATAACATAAACAATATCATCAAAGTTTCTTTGGTAAATGTTTTGTAAGGGCTCTTCCGCTGGGTGCGAGCCTTCCAATAAGTAAGTAACCACTTTGCTGTACTAAGTAGATAGGTTGGTAGGTAGTTTCTGCTCTGTTCAATTGATCGTCCATAAGATCGCTTTTGAAAATCTAGGGAGAGACTGAGAGTTTAAAACCACCCAGTGTTGCGTAGAACTTCCAGCTCTATCAAGAAGTTGTTGCACAGAGTTGTTCTTCTTTTGAGGTCCCGACACCTCTTCGACCTGTTGTCCGGCAATGTTGGGTTAAGCATTGGAGTTTGAAATGCTTAGGGCCTCTCTCTTTCTTGTATTCGCATTTAGCCTTACTTTGTTTGTCTCACCTTGCACATTTTATGCCATTTGGTGGAGATCCATTATTTTATGTGCAAGGCGGCAAACATCGTCAGCATATTCCAGCTGTTTTAGGTAAGATGTGATTGTCCACCTCAATCCTTGGCTCCTTTCAGTAAATGCTGCTCGATGACTTCCGGGAATAAATGCGCAAAACTGTCGAAAGTCTTTTCAAAGTCAATGAACAGTAGATGTAGCCGAGACCTGAACTTGGCGCATTGCTCAATGATGATTCGCAAGGTATTGATGTGATCTACGCAAGAGTATCCACTTTGAAATCTCGCCTATTCGGCATCAAGTGTTGAGTATAGATGCTCTCTGTCCACACTTCATCTATCTTAGGTGTTATTTCGGATATGGCTATTTTTTTTTAATCCCCTGCTCCGTTTCTCACGCTCCTTGGTTGAAGTAATTCTGCCGATGTAATTGGTTGCTGCTTGAAAAAGCTCGCCGGGGATAGCATCAATGTCTACCAGTTTATTTGATCTGATAGCGGCTACTATCTCTGCGTTGCTCGGAGGTTCGCTTCGGATTCGAGTATTTATTGATGTGACATGCTCGTTGGAAGTAGGCCTAGGACGCATCGTATTTGACACTAACGCGAAATGATTCCTCAATCTGTGTAGCTTAGAGTGTTGACCCCCAGTAAGTTATTTTGTGTTTGTGTAGATGGTCCCTTATGTCACACCTCTGGACCGTCTGACTGCTTCTTCAGCCTTCGAGATCATTGCTACGCTGCATGTCCTTGCTCTTAACATGATATTGGACTTTAGACTTGAGCCTCTCTACTGCTGATGGCGCTGCAATCTGAGCCTTAAGTGTGTTACGCTAAACGATCCATTTTCAGGCATCATCCTATAACTTCGTGCTTCGATTTGCTTGCCTTATACCGGATGCGTGCAACTGCCCCAGATTCAAAAACGTTGAGATGCTGATTGTTTCCACTTCTGTGCACGATGGTCCCTGAATTGTTAGCGCACTACAATCCCGAAATCAGTTGGCATTGTACCTGGGATTTCAAAGCAAATTTGAGCGGCTACCGTGACGGATGCAGGACGAAGGCGTGTAGCCCTTACCATAATGGTTGCACGACATTCAGATATCGGCTCCACGTGTTTTTTCGGAAGTGTAGGACGCAATATTTGAAACGTCGACCTATCGCTTAATGGTTGATTTGGTTTGACGTTGGATGGGACCCAACTAATCTTGTAGTAGGCCTTGTGCTCGAACGGAGTGAGTGTGCCTCCAATGATTAGCCAGTTGGTATTGCAGAAATAAACAAATCCCCATTACAGTGTGTTTTCCGAGGTTATGATCTCTCATCACATATTTAAGTGCTGTGTTGTCGTTGCTTGGCTTAGTGTAGAAAACTCCATAAACTACAACGATGTCCTTATAAGGCGTTAAGTTGTAGGGGACGACAAGTTGACTGTAAAAAATGTCCTTATCCTCCTTAGTCAACTTCTTGCTTTTGGTGTTAGCATCAGTCCTACGACGGACTTTCGAGTGCTTCCATCTGGTTTTTCAGATTAGAACAAGATGGAGCTTTTTGTGGGCGAGTGGTTATTCCGCAATATTCAACTATCTCATCCTGGTCAGCCCCAAGATATCCATATTGTATTGTGAAAACTCCCGCTCAAGTTGGAAGAATTCTGGGGCATTCTGAGGCTCTTCGTCTCGTGAGTCGAGGGGCGTTTTACGCCGGCGTCTTGCGCCGGCGTCTTGCTGGACGGTGGCGCGATAGTAAGCTCATTGGACTACCACGCAGAGGGTCTGGGTTTGATTCCTGGCTGGGCCACCAACAATTTTTCAAATCGCCATCACCCTTTTGGCAGACGATGGCAAACTCCCGAAAGTAAAAATTGCCTACGAAAAAGCTTCCAAGGAGTGCCATTCAGACTCGGCGATAAACCGTAGGCCCCGCTCAGATGTGACAAAAATGACAACATGAGCAACACAAATGAGTGTCAAGAAGCTAGGCCATGGCCCATACCGGGCTGCCAGCGCCACAGTGTTTGTTTGTTTTTTGTCTTGCTGAGCAACAGATGGCACTGGTAGCCTAAATTGCAGCCTGTCTGTCAATAAATATGTAATGTCCTCAAAGTAAATTGTACTTATCTCTGGTAGTTTGACCAACAATGGGGACAATATCTCGGCTTAGGAGACACTATTGTGGTCTGGTAAATAAATTAAACATTGTACATTTAGTTTATCAGAGAGGATCCCTATGTCGATGCATATCTCCTCTTATGGTCCGTCCGTAAATATGCATATGGAGTTCTTGTCCCACTGTAAAAAAGTACGGGGAATAGTACTTCAAAGTTCTTATGGGGAGTACCTAAAGAAAGGGCTCTTTGAGTAACGTTTACATCCGTTCAGCTGACTTTATCTTAAAACTCTTGTGGCTTTAGTTTCTCGCATGTAAAGAGCTATGAAGAGCGGCCGTTGACCTTGTTGGGCCTCCTTCTTAGACAAAGGTTATTCAACTGCAGATGTCTTTTTTGAACGTTTTTATGGGTCAACATCATTGAGCTTCCAGTTAAGTTGTCACTAAACTCTAGACAGATCGTGTTCTAACGATTTTCTTCAGGACCATTTCCAAACATATTTGTTTTGATTGAGGGCCAAGAGACCTGGCTTTAGTTTGCTGCTTGATTTTTATCTTCTACCGATTTGAAGGGCGGTTCCAGTAAGGTATGAGAGCTGACGAGCTTTTTCATTAAAAATTGCAACACCATTGCTACAATGAATAGAATCAGCTTCAACCACGCGAGGTCGGCTATGAAGGTAGAGGAATCTGAGTAATATGTCACCTCAATAGCGACATTATTGCATTGGTTGGTAAGTGTTTGTTTGTAAATTTTTTCCCAGTCCAATCTATGAAATCGAAAGCGGGGTTAAATTGAGACCGCGGAATTGCCAATGTCAGAAATTAAATGAGTAGCTAGTAGACAACAATACCCCTCTTGTTAAGATGATTCAAAAGAAAAATAATTCGTCCAAAACTTACAAGAATGTTTGTACTGTGTCACACTGAATAAATTGTCACAAACGCTTCAACTTCAACCCAAACAAAGCAAAGAAATCTTAGTCAACGTAACAACTAAGATATTTTTCTCTCCATAGTAAATGTATCTTAATTTATAAGAAAAAAGAAAACGCATCTTAAAACACCGTTACGCTCTAATATCTCAAGACTCAAATCGACTCAGATCATTAATCAATCATGTAACCTCCATCGAACATACTACGTCCGTAGAAGTATAACAAGCCGACCGCAATTTACATTGAATGTATCTGCAATAGTACGAGTAGTGGACATGTGATGTGATTGTCCGCTTTGCAACAACTGGCTTACTTATAATGATTCAGTGGCCACTAAACACTGAACTTGCTACAACTTACTGTTGTTACTACTCGTATATGCATTGTTGTTGTTGTTTGTCATACAATTAGATACTTATCTATTTACTGGGAAATGAATTTTCGATTGATATTCGTATTTAGGTACACAAAAGACAAAGACATCGTGACTGTAGCACGAGTTACATGACATCCAACATTTTTGTATCTGACTCATGCGGCTGGACTTCCCTCTACCGGTAACTCAATGTGAAATTCTCGGAATTAACTTGGAAAAAATGCGAAGTAAAAGAAGCACGAAGTAAAGTAAAGGTGAACATGACGAAGTCAAGAGACATACAGTTCACAGACTACACGATGAACAGAAGTAAAGGAAACCTCTCCAAGAAATAATAAACATTCAGATTTCGTCGGTTGGTGGATGTTTTTCTTCTTTTCAATATCCGCTACAAAGAAGAACAGAGATAAACAATACATACTCGTACAATGGCACTCTCATCATGGTTGGGTCAAAGTTTGTCGGATGGCTCAAGTTTGTTGGATGCAATAAACAAAGCCGCAAGAGTAAAATAATTGAAAAATGACGGACAGTGTGACCAGGTGAGGCGCTTAACAGTTTTAACAAATATCTGTACACTGTGCAGACACAAATCCTTCTCCAAATTGTGCAACCGGGATATGCACTGGAGCTTAGCCAATAAGGGCTTTAGTACGCCACAGCAACATGAACCTATTGACTCTTTTTCAATGGTGTTCTTAGTTACTTCGCTGAAAACATGAAGAAAATATCATCGCTGCATTACACCGACCTAAGTGTGGCTGTCCAAATCGAATAGAAACTCACGGATCTGCGCAAGCAGAGTTAGGGAAATTTCAAAAGCTAAGCTCACTCCAAATAGAACGCAATATAGACGCCACAAGAGTCAGAAAGAACTGCTGCAGACTTATCTAGGCGAAGATATTCAGAGATTGATACAGCGCTGATTAGTTTTTGTGCAATCATGTGGGTCTTCATTTTTTGCTCCTCTATTGCGTGCAACTTCATCAACCAGTTCTTTGCAGTGTTACGGTCGAGCAGCTACCTAGATGCAAACCACGTGCCTTTGTCATCATTGGTGCTCTAGAATGTTATTCCAAAATCATCGTAAAGGGATAGCATTCTGATTTATCAGGAATACAGGGAAAGTGTTCCGTTCCACTCTTGGTGAGGCGAACAGTAAGGTCTGCGACGGCGACTCTGGCCTTGAGGTTAAAATGAACCACCCTGCCTCAGTATTAGGTCGAGATATTGGATGCGGTTTGCTAAGAGATGGCGTAACTTGTATTATTCCATTGGAACATGCATTGGAAAGCTACTGTCATTGTACGTCATTTCAGTATATGTCATTCATTTGAAGCGTAAACAACAATAATTTTTCTTCACTCAAATATGTCGAACTTTGTGCCTGAAAAAGTGTTTTTGCGGGGAGTTCTTCTTCATTACTTTAATACGAAGAAAACTGTTGCCGAAAGTCGCTGTATTTTGGTGGATGTTTATGGTGAACATGCGCTAGGTGAGCGAACGTGCCAAAAGTGGTTTGCACGATTTAAAAGTGGTGATTTTGGCTTGGAAGACGATGAACGTCCTGGGTAGCCAAAAAAGTTTGAAGATGAAGAACTGGAAGCATTACTCTATGAAGATTGTTGCCAAACACAAGAAGAGCTCGCAGAATCTTTGGGTGTCACTCAAGCAGCCATTTCAAAACGTTTAAAAGCAGCTGGATATATTCAAAAGCAAGGAAATTGGGTTTCACATGAACTCAAGCCGAGAGACGTCGAAAAGCGGTTTTGCATGTCCGAAATGCTGCTGGAACGCCACAAAAGGAAGTCATTTTTACATCGGATTGTTACTGGTGATGAAAAATGGATCCATTACGAAAACCCTAAGCGCAAAAAATCATATGTGAAACCCGGCCAACCAGCCAAATCAACGGCAAAGCCGAATATCCATAGTGCGAAAGGTAATGCTCTGTATTTGGTGGGTCAGATGGGTGTGCTGTATTATGAGCTGCTAAAACCGGGTGAAACCATCAATGGACAACGCTACCGAACACAATTAATACGTTTGAAGAGAGCAGTAGCCGAAAAACGCCCGGAATATGCGACCAGACACGAGGCAATAATTTTCCATCATGACAACACTCGGCCCCACATTGCTATTCCGGTTAAGAACTATTTGGAAAACAGTGGATGGGAAGTCTTTCCCCATCCGCCTTATAGCCCAGACCTTGCCCCTTCTAACTACCATTTGTTCCGGTCGATGCAGAACGCCCTCACTGAAATACAGTTCACATCAGAGCAGAATATCAAAAATTGGCTTGATTCATTCTTGGCTGCCAAGCCGGCGCAGTTCTTTTGGGATGGGATCCACAAATTGCCAGAAAGATGGGAAAAAGTCATAGCTGCAGATGGGCAATACTTTGAATAATACTATTGTACATTTTTTTCTTAAATAAACGTTCAAATTTTGAAAAAAAAACCGCACGAATTAAGTTATATACCCAATAACTCAATGATGGTGTATACAGAATTTCTGAGTATGACTTTTCCCTGCATTTGGGTTCAGTTGGTGTTCTGTTTGGAGAAGGAGGTGTCAAAGGGATAGCCGGTAATTTTTTTTTCAAATGGGTCAGGCATAAGATACTCCTCTTTCTTTGACAGCCTTAACACTTAACACCTTTAAAACTTGTAAAATCATTTGGTCGGACCAGATGAATAGATTTGGCTTATGGGTTCCTTTTCTCTGCCGGATGTCTTGCTATAGTTTGCGGCGCAGAGATCTGGAAGAAGCTTTAAGTCGTTGACCGGGAGCTCAGGGTTTTAACATCTCAAAATTTTTAGTATTGTCTCAGGTTTAGAGGATTCGGGCAATACGTTGAATTTAGCCCTATCTGTACGAAGGCACTTAACACTGCCAGATTACTATATATTGTAATAAATAGCTAAACCTCACCAAGACTACCAAAGAGAGTCTTAATGAAGTCCATTGTGTGCTTATCTTGACAGGCCTCTTGCTTCCTCAAAACTCTTGTAACAGCCAGCGAGTTTCTTAAGGAACTTCTTAGCAGCGCTCTAAAAGTCGCCATTTGCCTTTCGTAATGTTCCTGTCAAGAACGGCAGCCATGAGGCCTTCTAACCAACATAGTCCAGGATACCAGGGCAGCACCTAATCATCTGGGGTTGCTTCGTTTGTTTCTCAACAAGATGGGTCTTAACTACTTTTCAGTTGACACGCGTGATTAAGCTTCGTAAATGATTTCCTGTGCTCGTTTGCTAGGGTCGAGCAGACAAACAGCGATTGTTTTCGGCCTTTTTTATGTTTGAATTAAATTTTTTGTTTTCACTAATAGCTAGGGAAAAAGTGATCGATGTGTACGGGGCCCTGCTCTTTCTGTAGGCAGACTGGTTGGTCTAGATGTGGACCCAGTTACCAACTTCACCGTACGAAATTGAACTATTGTTCAACTTGGTCTTCACGTACAGTTCGGCGTCACTTTGATGTCGGTATCTATTTTTAGTTCTGTATGCTTGGAATGTGAATATCTACTACATTATCTCTGGCGAATGGACTATGATGAATCTTCGAATCCCAGCAGGATGTCCAGAACGCTTGTTCTGGAGAACTTATAAGGCCGAGAGTTAGCTAGAAGGAAAGGAAACATCGACGTCTCCATACATAACTAGGTGCGCCTCTGAACATGGAATTAAGTCGACGTCCTCATCACATTATAGGCGCCCCTGGTACTGCCAAAGCAGCACAAATTCGAAGTAATGAATAAGGCACGATTTTTCCTTTTACTAAAGGGTTGATGTCTGTTTATCAGCTTAGTCAATGAAAGGGCCCAGAAATGTGCTTCTTCACACTGAGGCAACCGATAAGTAGGAAGACTTTTCCTGTCATTTAGGCTTAAACCAAAGCCACGATGCTCCCATAAGGAGGCCTTATTCTGCAAGAAAGAGATACATACTATATATTGCTAAAAATGTAGCTCTAGGGTCTCCTGTTTCTCTTAGTAAAAGAATATTGCGGGATGGTGAAGCTGTCGTGACCTTGTTGCACTTTACCTTAGTTTCCTTACAGTTCCGGACTGATCGCCTTTGTATTCTAAAAGCATGGTTGGTGAAGTACGTGAATCAGAGACCAACCACTCTTTTGCCTCCGATCGATCCAAACTATGCGGTGTAAGTCGCAATAGTTTCAGCAATAGGTGGGGCCGATCGAAGTCTGCACCACATCAGGTGTGGAACCGGATTTTTTAGCCGACGCACAGATTCTCTACCTTAAAATTCACAAAGGCATATGCCAGTCAATTGATTATGAAAGCGTTATCTGAATTGGTCATGTCGCGATCGACGAAGGGCAATCTAGTGACAGATACCCTAACATTCCAAACAGACAATATAGATTGAAGCTACTACTTAGCTGTAAGTTTTGTAATTTTCAGGTGGACATCCGCTTATTTATGAAGGCATTGATTGAGACCACCAAAGGTTGCTACAATTTGATCATTTATGATTTACGATCATAGGTCCTGCTGAGTGGCCGGACTACCGGTATTCCACAATACCGTGGCAGTCAGGGCCCCAGCGGATTCAAGTACGGGCTGACTTATTAGAGGTAAGCCCTTTAGTGGCAGCATCACGGTGGCTTTAAATTGAACCTTAAACAGTAGGAAGGATCTTCCGGTTAGTTTTGACCCGATCTTGATCGCCAAGAGGTTTAAGGTCGGCGTTGACTCATACCTAGGCTGGAGCTTGTGCTCTCAAATCAGATTCCATTTTGGTATTATATCACTAATCAGGCGTACCCTGGCCTCCATGAATGTATGACCATCCCGTGGATTTTAGTCTCACACAGACAGGTGTTCACGTAAAACAATAGGTACATTTGTACTCTACTGGTATTCCAAATGCGACCTTAATGAGTCGCAATGGTATTAAATAGCCAGCGAACTGGATCAAGAAATAAACGATTTTTTAAAAAGAATATTACTGGCAGGCATATGTATCAAAACATCTGATTTGTGAATGAAAAATCACATTTTCCGGAAGGTCTGCAAAATACTCCTCCGTGGCGTCGATGATTTCCTCGCGTGAGCTGAATTTTTTATTGATGAGCCATCTTTTGGGGTTTGGGAGGAGATAATAGTCTGATGGCGCCAAATCTGGCGAATACGGTGGATGGGACAGCGATGCTCTTATGCGCCGGCGCATTGTCTTGCAAAAACAAAATTTTTTGGTCAGGAGTGAGCATGCGCGGCAGAATATGGCATGTGTGCTCAGTATTAATCTTTGTGATATCTGCTAGCTCACGCACATTCACTTTCCGGTCAGCCAAAACCATTTCATGTATTTTTTGACATTGTCCTCTGTAACCGCATCGGAGGGCCTACCGCTGCGGACTTGATCGGTAGTGGAGTTGCGGCCACCAGAAACTCTCGAAACCAATATTTGACGGTGTAATCTGACGGAGCCCCATTAGCCCCATAAAATTTATCCAACTTTTCTTTTGTTTCCTTCGCCGTTTTGCCTCTCAAAAAATAATGATTTATAAGAGAACGTTTTTGTCCATACTCACCATGATGCCAAAAACGTCAACAACAATCAGCTGTCAAATGAAAACTAAAGACAGTATCGCAATGAAATTTGGCACGTCTGCCTAAATATGAACGGACTTCAAGGCACCATAACCGTTTTTGCATTAGCAGCGCATTCTGGCGGTCAAGAAGGTTACTCTTCACCCCACCTAGTATATAGTGAAGAGCAGTTCAACAAGGCAAGACGTACAAGATCTTAGCTGGTGTATGATTTCCGCAGCTATCAACTTTGCCCTGTAAGCCTAATAATTAGCCGAATATGATACTGATACTTAGAGCTCACCAATATGCTTTTCATTTTGCACTTTACAGCATCTTTAACGGCGGTTCATACAGAGTTACATCAATTCGCCAGATTGTGCAGAATGATTGGAAAACGTAACTGGTTGTTGGGTCAATAGTCGGGGATGGCCTGAAAGTAAGCCTCCTCCAATAAATGTGTTGTCAAAGCGCGTTGTAGAATAAGAGACTTTCATGAGGGAGGATTTCACTTTCGGAATTTTGCCGATGCTGCCTCAATAAAGAAGAAGGAAAATCCCTAGTGACCAAGAACCAATCTATTATTACAAGATATCTCCATTCCATTTGCGCACGACTGTAAACAAATCTCCATCCAATTTCAAAACAAGCAAATTATCCAATTCACAAGTACCTAACTGGGAAAGAAAATTTCCAAAAAATTGAAAAAAAAACGAAAAAAGGAAATCACCCCATCTGGTGGCTATTACATTACATAATACGGGTCATTTGGAACTGATAGGTTCGAAAAAGATACATAACAAAAGGTACCCCGTGACAAACTAAAAGGTGCAATAACAATCAAGGCACGTAACAATGGCCATGTGGTGTTCCTCTGAAATGACCTCCCGCAGTGCCGGCTTAAACATTTAGACGCATCGATAAATAAGACAGACCTATGTACATACTCGTACGAGTAGACTACTCTACACTACACATCTACACCTATTGTACAAGTAGGCACCGATGATGTTGGTATCTTTCTATTGTTGGTTGGGTTCTAAACAATTTTTCCATTTTGAACAAATAATTTAGGATTATTTATAGCGGTACTGTACGGTACGGGCATGTTTGAATTTAAATTGCACGTTTTGGGAGATAAAGTGACGAGTGTTGATAAATCAGTGTCATTGCTGGGTAATTTGGTGAGGAATCTAGTACAATCTTAATGGCAACTACCTTACATGAACCACCGGTATGTGATTACAAAGAGAAATGTGAAAAATCGGTTGAAAGTACTTAAGAATGTTCTTACCCCTGCAGTTGTGGTATGCTTGTGAATAGGTACTAGGTACATCCATTTTGTGCTTCCGAAAGTAGATACATTTAAATAAAACACACAATTCAGATTTTGAACAATTTTTTAACATGCGACTCGTATTTCAACATATTTCTTTGGTTGGATCTTGTCACTTACATACTTAGGTGGCGCTACAATCCGGGGTGGATCTGGGCCTAAGTCAAGAAGTGTCTTCAGCCAGGTCAATCCTTTGCTAACTGTCTCCAGTTCCACACGCTTGACAGAAGTCCCCTTCCACTTATGTGCGCTGCGTCTTTCGGATTATGTCAAAATTCTTGTGTTTGCGCGTGAGTTTTGCATTACTCTTTCAAGAATAATGTTGAAGAAATCGCATGAGAGCGCATCGCCTTGTCTAAATCCTTTTTGGATATTAAAGGTTCTTCACCGACTTTAATGGGGCAGCGTGTATTATCCACCGTCATCCTGCAGAGACGGATGAGTCTGGCAGGGATGCTGAAACAAGACATTGCTCTGTACCTATAGTCCGTCTCTACAGATGCTGTCATACGCGGCCTTGAAATCAGCACCGACTGCGACTCTATTACGATGTTCCTTTACTCGTATCTACAGGCTTTGCTTCGGGGCTTGTGTCCGTGGCATGGTTTTTTTTATCTTTGGCAAAACTTCTGAATCTCATTCCTCGGGTAGCATCTCTCAATTTTCTCGAGCGCGGGCTTCTCATCCTTTTTTTTTCCTCCTTAGAAGCCGGTGTTCGTCTCTCCTCTTCTGCTCATAGAGCTTATAAGCAGCTCCAGTCCTTCTCTGTGTGCGCTTTGCTTAGCTTGCCGACATTCGCCATCAAAGCAGAGGTTTTGTTGTGGGGTGTCGAGTGAAACCCAGCACATCTGTAGCGGCTTTTTGGCAGTGTTATCACTGGTCTTCGATGCTTGATGTTGGTGGCAACGGACCTCTTAAGAGATTAAGGGAGACTCGATCGGAAAATCTCTTGGGATTGTAGCAGCCTGCCGTCGATATTCCTCACAGTATTAGTTTGTTTTGGCGTTTTTCGGAATATCTGCAACCATACCTTGGCTATAACAAGGTAATGGTCGAAGTCGATGTTGGCCCCTCGGAGCGTTCGGACATCCATAATATTGAAGGAGTGACTTGCGTCGATCGCAATATGGTCAACTTGTTTGACTGTTGGTTGATCAGGAGTTCTGCAAGTCCCCTTGTGAATATCGTGATAGGGGAACCGCGTGCTAGCTACGAAAATGTTTCGCCCCGCTCCAAAGTCGATTAGCCTGAATCTGTAATTGGAGGTGGTGTCGTGCAGGCAATCGTGCTATAATACCTGGGGCATTGCTCGTAGGTGTTGTTCAAGAGCTCGTAGAAGGCATATTTAGTGTCGTCATCTATCTGCTCTGTGGGAGCATGCGCACATATCAGGCTAATATTGCCAAATTTGGCATTCATGCGAATTGATACGAGGTGCTCGTTCACATGCCGGGAACTCAAGACACTGGTTTTGCCGTCGATAACAAACACTATGAATGGAATATAACATCATTCAAATGTCCTCCACGGGAGTTTTTGCAGGACTTGATCCTGGCAATGTAATTTCCGATGACTTTTCGACACATATCAGGCAATAAATCGTCTATAACTTGACGAATATTCGTTTTCAAAGCTGGAAGAGTTTGCTGATTGTGTGCAGAAGCATGATCCTTTGCAAAGTCTCAGCAAAAAGAAATCCAACGGCGACAAATTACACGATCTTGGTGGTCAGTTCAAATCACCAAATCGGGAAAAAAACTCGTTAAGGAAATATTTCTTGCTATAAAGCCAAAACGGATCGTGTTGTGTGAGATGTGGCACCGTGTTGTTGAAATCACATGTCTTCCAGATCCACATCTTTGACTTGAGGCTAAGCAAATTCGGTTAACATTTAGCTATACCGAAAAAAGAGCCTCATTGCTGAAGAAAATTTTGTGCTGCGTATTCTCAATGCATTCCGTGGTCAGCTGTATATGTAGATGCAAATTCAAATGCAAAATACGCCATAATTTGCCGTAAGACAAGCCCAAATCGACAGATTTTAACACGTTTAGCGATTGTGAAACAATCCATATCCGTTGTAAAATGGAAAAATGTTTGATTAAAGCTTGGATTGAATAAAGGGGGGAAACACAAAGGTTGGTTTTGAATGTTTGAAGGTTGTAATGGCTACGAAACAAAACCTAATCAACTAGTGACAACATCAGCTTGAAATGTATATCGCATCGGTTGTGATGATGGATGAGGCCATGAATCCCTTGATGGATTCAAGTCACCTGGCACCGATGGCATATACCCAATTATGTTGGAAAAGTTTGTAAATCAGCTGCTGGTAAAGGGAGTTTTCATTTCTAGGCTGGAAATTACTCGTACATATCTATCGATGACAACATGGCGAGTAGTAAAAGTAGCCTTATGTTAAAAGTCGGAAAAGAGGACTATAAGCTCGTCAAGGGCTTTAGACCTATTAGTCTGACTTCCTTCTGGTTGAAGAGCATGAAGACAGTGGGCGAGATTCTTGTGCCCAAAGAGCTTTGCAAATGGATCCTCTGACCGAGATGAAATAGGCTAACCAAGAATTGGGCTTTCAGTCGACTCTCTCAATTCTGTAATTGTTTTCTTTACGAGAAGGACCAAGTCTGATTCATCTTACATTCTTCAGTTCTTCAAACAAATTAGGTATTTGAGTGTGATAAGTTAGTCCAAACGCCTATGCTCTCGGTCTTCTGACGGTGTAAATGGGTTGTAAGCAGGGACCTTTGAATCTGTATGGCTATGACAAGGCCAATTACATGGATATACGGAGATATATGCGTCGGTTGTTTAGTGGAATAAGCTTTTGCGAAAATATGCCAATGTTGCTTAAATCAGATCCTCAGGCCGATCGGTCTCGAGGGTATTTTGTACCACTTCTAGCTTTGCATTGATATACATGTCGTGAATATACTCAAAGCTATTTTCCGTTAAAAAGGAGTTGCTCTTTGGTACAACACCCAACGCAGCTTTGATTTTCTTGCGCGCTGACGTTCCTTTTGACTCTGATCTTATGGATATGCTGTCGGATGCAATGACACCAGAACTTCTATTCTCGAAAAAATATGAAATCGACTCTTCCTGTATCCAAGACTCGAACCAGAATTTGAACCAGGAACGAAATGTAGTCGGTTCTTTACGGATAGCTTTAAAACCAATATGAGTTTCGGAGGACGACAACGGTAGATTTCACTCCTTGTTATCAAAGCTTGCGTCCATCTTCCAACAGGAGATACGGGAATCTTAATGGCAATATTCAAAAAACTAGTGGAGGGGTGACATATTTGCATATTAAGCGGCAGTCAAGCTGAGCCTAGAGCCTTGCTAAATCCTCTTACGACTTCCAAGTTAGAATTCAAGATAGCACTGAATGCTGAAAGTTTTGTTTAAGTCCCAGATCACAATGACTCCTACAGCAATCACGGGAAATTAATTAGCCGAAAAACTTGTTACATAAGGTTCGGAGGAGAGTTTTTCAGGATCCGAACCTAAGTTAGTTATGTCTCCGTCCTCGGTTAAGACTTCCATTACGGTTGGATCTCATATCAGCACAACTGCAGACGGCATAAATCTCCAGGCTGCCGGCAGATCAAACGAATGCTTCTCGATGTCTCTAACAGTTGCAAGCTGCTTACTGGTGTCGTGGCGGGCCACTAGACTTTTGCCGAGCACTCAAATATACTGGGCATAAGTGATGCAACATCCTGCGACGATTGCTATGAATGTGATGACGACATCGCGGGGCGCTACCTCTAAATGCTTTCATCAGGTTGCAGGTACTGTAGTTCTTTTTTTGAGTGCTCTGTTTTGACAGACAAAAATGATAGACTAGGGCAGGTGCAGTGGAAGTAAACAATAGATTGCTCCTCTTGTTATTGTAAAACCGTTGCAAGTAATCAATAATACGTTGCTCGTGGCTTCCGAGGGTTCAGTGCTCTCTGAATACATTTATTTATTCATTCCTAACGTTGATCAGCTCTAAACAAACTGCTGAGACCTAGGCTTGGAAGACGCTGAAAACAATAGTCTTTGGCGAACTCTAGGTCGGTTATAGGACTCATTTTTGAAGAGGTTTTCAGAGAAAATGTATTGGCCGATGTCTTGGCTTTGTTTAGAACAGTTTACCGAGAATGACTTTATGTTAGTAAGATGATGCTTGTCACTTATTCTAGTGAACGCCACTAAACTAGTTTACTCACTACCGACAGAATGAGTCCTAGACACTTGCAAATCGTAGAGAACCTTAGAAAGACGTCATTGAGCTTGGGTGTGATGTTGCTTATTGCGTCGATTTTACTTGTAAGTAAATTGGCATAGTCCTGGCTAATTATGAGTGCTTTGGATATTAAACGAGTAAAATGCAAGATGATCGTTAATTTTATGTCTGCAGTTTAAGTCGACAGATTTGCATACAGCGAGGTAGCTTTCGTTTACACAGATCCTCAACGGAAATGAAATATTCATCTCTTCAGCCATCTAACAGTCGGAAAGAAGTACAATCCAAAACTGGTAGCATTTCGTGTGTTCAACCACAGTTCCACACCTTGATTGGTCTAGTAATTTTCAGTCTTCCTTTGTCTGCCTTTAATTGTGCAAACAATGATCGCAAGTCACGAAGTATAAAGCAATCACCAGTCAAATTGCTCTTATCTTACAGTGGGAGCTATAAAAGTTGGATTAACTTACGGGTAATGTTCTGGAGTAAATCCTAACTGCTCTGAGGCCAAAAAAGGGCTCCAAGCACGTGTACTTCATTTGCATTGCTTCACCCCAAAATCTAGATCAATTCCAATTTAATTGTTAAGTCATTGATCTTTTCGAGGAAAACAAAACAAGATAACTCGGTTCTTCGCAGCAGGCATTACATGAGAATAACGCAAACACTGAACGTCTATGTAGTTCATTTGAATTTCACTTTATAGACGCCATAAAATTGCAAAAAAAAAAAAAAATTGAAGCTCGTGATAGTATCTTTCGCGCAGTCGGAGAAATATTTAGAACAGCGAGTGTTATGCAAATTAACTTTGTGACTCTGTCACGAGCTAGCTAAGTCTCCTCGTATTTGAGATTTGAGCGGTTTGGCTTTGTCTTTTTTTTTTATCGCAGAATAGAAAATTGCGTAAAATAAATTGTCTTTTGAGTATCTAATGAACAATGAACTGTGATTACTTTGTTTTGCTAGATATTTGCAGTCTGACCTTTTGGAGTGTTAATAGATACTCGTGGCAACAGATGTCACTCATATATTCGTTCAAATTCAAGTTAAGAGATTTTTTAATCACGTTGACTCCTACAGCAATGGAATCAAGAGAGATGTTATGGGCAGGACGATAATGGAAAAGACTTTTCAATCCATAGTTACAGTGAAACAACTCGTCGGAGCATTTTTGAAGCCACATTGATTGCTCCTAGAAGGAATTTTCTTTTAAATTGCCGCTTAGCACAAACAGGAAGCAATTGATTGATAGATTATCTATGCTCACTGCAAACCCCATTCTAGTGGTCCTTGCAAATGATATATTGAGAGCCGTGTTCTTCGTGCGATTTCAATGTAATCGGCAAATGCAAGCAGTTGTAAAGGAAGTGTGAATTTCTCATTATTTTTTTCTAAAATTATTCACATAACAGACATCCTCTCCCGGCATCAGAAGTACCAGTGAAAGTGTCACAACGCTTGGGGATGGACATATCTATTGTAGTAAGCGGGGGCTTTGATCGATTGCCTCCAGTTGTTTTCCAATTGTGTTTTAGCTCCGGAATCTTTGGTCCACTGCCTGAAGTTGCGCTCTCCAATCAGCCTCCGCCAAGCAAAAAGTATCCGTTGTGACTCCGGGTATAAATCTTTTATTCAGTCTTCGAGCCTGAACGTTAATGTATATGCCACTGTACAGCTCATAATATTTGCTGTCATATCTTCACCACCAGCAAACCAAAAATCACCCGAGGGACTACGAATATCATTATCCGCCCATGCTTAGGTCCATGCTATTGCGACGTAAAGCATCAGGACTGAGGTGATTATATAGAATGGTTCTGGAGAAGATTTTATCACTTAATAGACCTTCAAGTCCATAGAATCAGTTGCTGGCAATTTTCTAGTAACGGTTTTAATATCACCAACGTACGCAAAATCATTCGAAAGTTGTGCTTCTGTTGTGGGCCTTCGACTTTCATATACATTTCTTCCTTTAGAATTCTGTTTTCCTTTGGCAAGCCTATTCCATCGTTTTCCTCGACAATCAGACGAGTTTGGTGAGATGCTAAATCCCATCCTACCTATCCTTATCCTAATCGATATTGGTTGGTTAGTTAGTTGGTGTGGCTGCAAGTTGCAGCCACCAAGGCCACCACACGGGATCTTGATCCATTTCTGCCACATGGCTAAAACCTAAAAGTTAGAGAGAAAATTGTTAAATTGTAATAAAATGGAGAAGATCGGCAACGTTGGTTTCTGAGAGATTACAGAGGTCTCCAAGTTTGAGATATTGCTGGGCAAGTTTAGAGGAGAAGAGTCATTTCCTATTCTTCCTTTTGCCTGCAGCTTTTACAGAAGTCACTTGAGAGGATGCCAAGCATTGCAGTATGTCTTTCGATAAGACAGTGTTCAGTTCTGACAGGAGGTTGTCTAGTGCAGTATAGGGAATGGTCCCAAGAGCGCCACTGATGGAGACCAAATGATGCAGCTTTTGTATATTGCGAAGGTGAGTTGCCTTGGCCAAGGCAGACAATAACACCATACACAAGTGTGGACCTTATGAGAGCTAAGTACAGCCAGAGTGTGATACGTGGTTGTATCCCTAATGTCTTCCTAACCTCTCTTTTACAAGAGTATGAAATCGGCGCAGTTTAGACTATCCCCTTCCTTTGGGGACAAGCTACGCTAAGGTGCGATCATATGCATTAGTCATACCACCTTGATCTCGGAATTCATCTAAATCGACAAAATATTGTCCCCTTAAAAGTAATCCCCATCGACTGCAACACACCTATGCCAGCGCTTGATCCAATCCTCGAAACATTTTTAATATTCAGTTTTCGGTATGTCCATCAGTGCTTCCTGCGATTTTTTCATTACTTCCTCTCGGCTGCTGAAACGCGTTCCCCGTAGTGGTTTTCTAACTGGATTGAACAGAAAGAAGTCACAAGGAGCCAAATCAGGTTAATTCAGTGGCTGTTGGATGGTATTTGTTGCATTTATCGTCAAAAAATTACGAATAAAGATGGCACTGTGCGACGGTGCGTTATAATGGTACAAAATCCACAAGTTTTCTTGCATGAAATTGAGGTCGTTTGGCACCAACTTTGCTGCTACACGACGGCAACCCAAAACATTAACCAAATGTCTTGGACGGATCCATAGGCAATGTTCAAGTCCTCCGCTATCTCTCTGATGGTTAATTTGCTATTATTGACCAACATTTCTTTTACTTCATCAATGTTTTCGTCGATTTTCGATGTCGATGGTCTGCCACTGCGTTCATTATCTTCGATTGACTCACGACCACTTCTGAAGCGCTCGTGCCACTGGTAAACGACCGTTTTCTTTAGAGAATCGTTGCCGAAACACTTTTCCAACATTTCCAACGTTCGCGCACCATTTAATCCATTTTTTACGCAAAATTTAATACAAGTTCGTTGTTGTAAAACAGAGATAGATGTACTCTTGGCTACGTAACTTTTGCAAATGTCAAGCTATGACGTTAAGATTTAGAGGTAGTACCAACAACAGATGTACCAACTTAACAAAAAATCTCGAGACAAATCGGGACAATGGGAGCGCCACCAAGATAGTATTTCCCATTTGACACAATATGGAAGAAAAGTTGGTTTATGCTCTCTTTCCAGCGGTTTCGATGTACTTCAGTTTAGATATTGCTTCCCTTCCTTTATTTTGGTCGAGTGAACTGAAATATTGTCTTTCAATATTCAAGATCAATAATTCGTACATAGATAGTGCTTCGGTTTGCTTACACTTATATGCAAAAGCGTATTGCCCCATCTCGACGGTAGTAAGCAGTATCTAAACTTTCCTAGTGGGAGACAGTAGAAAAGTCACTAGCTCCTTAGGAAAGCACTCGTTTGGTCTCCCAGAGACTTTTCCTTACGAGGAACACTTGTTTGCCATCACCATCACATATTAACTGCAATAAACATCCGTAATCAGTGTCCTACTGATTAGCAAAGATGTTATCCATAAAAATATTTGATCTGACGTATGCCCACTAAAGTTACGTTGTCAAAAGCACCCTCAATGTCGACGAAAATGTCCATCGCGTACTCCTTGTTCAGTGCGTTTTCGATCTTGCCCCTCACATTTTGAAGTGCAGGACCTTACAGATTTCAAGTGCTTAATAATATTATAGCCATCGTTGTATGCAGCTCGCAAGATCGGCTGCTTGGCTGTAAGTACCCAACGGCATTCTTCATTGAATCGTGAGTTTCTTGTGTCATACCAGATGTTTTACATTTGATGCTGCCTATAACCATTGTCAAAAGACTTCTTCACTTGTCGTTGAAAGTGCTCGGACTTTGGTAGATGTTGTTAAAAACGCGATTGGCAATGGCTCTGGTCCAAGAGTCTTTCGCAATTATACAATGTTTGACGTAAAATTCTTCACGAAATTTTCTTGTAAAACCATCTTTAAGTTGTGTATGATTTAAAAAAAAAAAGAATCGTAGTGAGCACGCTGCCTTGCAGTGGGCCATTCACCCAAGTAACTGACAAACAGTTCTACTTTTACAATCTCTTACAATACATCCACTGAGTTGAATATTTGCATTCAAAGACTGACCAACCAATTCGTATTCTAATTTGACACATAAAATTCAAATTTCATCACGAGCAGCCTAAATCAGGTTACCCGTCATGGGTAATAAGCAATTCCCAGCAAGCTGCCTACACATCTTCAAATTCGTTCCGGTTACTTCTTAACAATCTAATCCTTCACTCTTTTTTATTCATACTCTTGTTCTCCCACCAATTCGATCTTCATTTCGATTTCGACTTTAAGTACGTCTCCAAGTATCTATGACATAAACACCAAAACCAACAGAAACATCAACAACAACAAATCTGAGATTAGTTTTATTGCTTCACTTTTACCAATCATTCACGCTTAGTTTTAAATCTTTATTAACGTTTTCGTTTTCGTTTTAGATTTTTTTTTTTTTTTTATAAATTTGTAATTCTGTATCTTTTTCTATTTCACAGGTCGACTGGGTTCCACACCCGACAAAGGTGTGCCGGACATGACGACCATCTCGGATATCGATGAAAATGGCATAAATCAAAATCTTAAAGTCCGATACCAAAGAGATCAGATATATGTATCCTTTTCAAAAACAAACAAACAAACAAAAAAAAAATCTTTTTTTTTTATGTAGAAAATGTTATGTGTATGTGTATCTTAAGATAATAACGGTTATTCATATTTAAATGTCAATTATGCGGCAACCGTATCTGAAAGATTTTTATTACAAATTTCAAAGCTCAGTCTGGCTTTTGTTAACTTCTATTGTCGTCTTTTCTGTTTTGATCTACAAAAAGGGACAAGTGTTTTGGAGCCCTTTTCAACATGACAGTGCGGTCTTGTAAGCCAGAGTATCTGACCCAGTTCAGATACTCGCATGTCATAAAACAGTTGAATTTATGGTTCATTAACTTTCATTCACTTTTTTGACCTGAAAAAACAGCGAAAAATCGCTTTGTTCAATGGTTAACTTTGGGAAGACCCCAAAGTAGATGAAAGTGCTTTGCGTTTATTTGTTTTAAAATTTATGTCTCCAAGAGTTCAGCCGTTGTAGTGGAATGGACTGAAGTTAAACATTCCATTAAGTTGTGCTGCATTTGTATAGTACGAGTATAATACCTTCAGGTTGAAGCTCTTTGTTCTTTTTTTTCCGTTTAAAGTGTAATCAGAGCCAAAAGTGTGGGGTTGTTTTCTTGTGCAGACTGTGCACTGCACTACATTGGTATGTAAGAAAATTGGGTCACCTCGAACTACCAAACGGTAGTATCTTGACAGTCGACGAATTTGGATTTTACTCGTAGTTAGATTTATATAACAAGATATTGTGCTGCAATTGTACCTATAGATATGACAATCAGTTGAAGGTATTTCTTGAAATTGGCTATTCGTAGATTTGAATTGTGTTTTGAGAAAAATTTGGGTTGCAATAGACAATAAAGCTGAGCAAGCAAACTAGGAAAACATTGTTACATTCATAGGTAGTCTTGTCTGGTTATTTGGCCTTGCCGGTTGCATAAAAATTTCAACAAATCAAAAATAAAAGTTTGAGGTATTATGGTATTTTATTAATTTTTAATTTAGAGCGGAAAACCTGTAATTAAGTAGTGTTTAGTGAAAAAAGATGCTTTTGACTTGATAATCCGATCGGATTTGAAACTGTCAGTACATTGTGCAAAGAGTTACGTTGAAAAATTAGCAAACTTCGAATTCGATACACGGAATTGACCAACTAATCATCAGAAAATGACATTGGGGGCTGGATTGGTAAAAAAATATAATTAGCGCGCGTTAAAGTTAAAATATTTCCACAAAAAACAGGGGTACAGATGTAAAGGGTGTTTTGGAGCCACATGCTACATTGCGCGCGATACAATTAATTTACGAAAAGAAACATTTGATGAACGATTAATTTCACCAAATAGACCTGTTAACTAGCCACCTCGTTTCGTTCGTGCTTTTTGAAGCAATTAGATTTGTTTCTCTGGGGATATGTAAAATCGCATGTCTATGCCGATGAAGCAGAAACTATTGAGCACTTGGGAGCCAACATTCGACAAGTTATTGCTGTAATACAATTTGATTTACTGCAAAAAGTGTGTTAAATTTGACCTCCAGATTACGAGGTGCATATTTATTCATAGACATTTATACCATAAAATTATCTCTGGTATAAAGGCAATTTCATAGATACTAAAAATATTTTTCTGTGTTGTATTTGAATGTTAAGTTCTCCGCTTCTAAAAAAAAAACACGCTTCACTTACTTTTATTTTTGCTTAACGAGCTCCCGAACCATGAAGAGTATCTGCTTGAGCCAATGTCAATTGTTCAAGCCAAGCGTTCTGTCATCCGCGATGGTTTGATTTTTGATACTGAGGTGCAGTCTTCCTCGTCGGCTTGAACCAAAGGAGTTAAAAATCGAAGATTCTCTTGATTGGAGCATTATTGTCCACTCGCTCGATGTGACTGATCCAATGTAGTCGATGAGTCATCTTGATACAGCTCGTAGAGTTGATGGTTCTCCTCGCACCCTGGACCAAATATCCGCCGAAGAATTTTTCTCTTGCAAAGTTCAGTATCTGCGCTCGTTTTCTGCTATCATCCAGCACTCGGTGCCGTAAAGCAGATACTGGCAGCCTCAATGTTTTATATAGCTTGTAGTTGGTTTCCCAAGATAGAAGTTTGGGACCCATTTGCTTAGCCAAACCGAAGTAGGAGCCCTTTCACATGGTTATTCTTCGTCAGAGATCCAAAAAGGTGTAATTCGTGGAGTTAATGTTGCCTCTGAGGTAGATGAACTCCTTAATACCACTGTTTGTTCCTAACGGTTGACAGATGTTTCTTTATTTGTTGGTAGAATGTATTTCATCTTTTCCTTATTCACTACAAGGTATTCGAATTTCGCCTGTTCTTTAATCGCCGTGAAAGCCTTTATCAAGTCACACTGAGAGCGTAGTAGTTGGACAGATAGGTTGAAGAAAGTGCCTATCGTGTTGACACCTGCCCTGCGAACTATCAGCAGATTGAACAAGATTGAAGTAAGTACACGACAGCGCATATCATTGCTAATATACGGTGCATGTTTGAAATAGTTCACAAGAGCTGTATCCAAACTGTACATTGCACCTCGTATTTTGCAGTGTCATGCGACACGAATGGATCAGTTTTGTTGGGATCCCGAATCCGGCCATCGCTATGTAGAGTTCGTGACGGTAAATGCTATCATATGCGGCCTTAAAGTCGATGAAAAACTGACGAATCTCGACTTGAAATTCGTTGATCTTTTTTAGGATTTGCCTTAGCGAGAAAATTTGGTCGAGCGTCGATCTGCCGGACCGGAAGTCACACTTTTACGTGTCGATAAGTGTGTTGTAGGACGTCTTCAGACGTTCACATAGTACTTTGGATAGGATCTTATATGCCACATTAACCAGGGATATGCCCCGATACTTCTGGCAGGCCTTTCTGGTAGATGGGGCATATAGAGCTGACAATCCAGTTAACGGGGATACTCTCCTGCACTCATACTTGGTGCATGATGATGATTGGTGCATTCACCCTACCAAAACATCAGTTCCATACTTAAAGACCTCCACTGGTAGACCACCAGAGTCAGTTTGTTCTTTAATTTTTTAAAAGCTGGGATATGCTGGGTAATGGTATTGACTGGACGTGGATCCTCTTCGTGCCCTCGAGAATGAGCGAGTTTTAGGTAATTTTAAAACCCGCTGCGTAGACGAGCTTCCGATTAAAAAAATATTTAACAGAAATGCTCCCTAATCTCAGTTTGTTAAATATTTTTTCTAACTACTTGTTCAAGGAACACAAATAAAGTCTACTTACCAAATTCTCTGGGTTCATTTAAAAAGATATTTGTTTGGTCTAAATCTTCTAGACATTACGAGTACATGTATTTAATGATACTTTACTCGTGGAAAACCCAAGTTTTAAAGGGGACTCAGAGCGTGTTGATGTAGGGTCGAGGCCTGATAAGTTTTTCTCAGAGCATTGTCTAGCAGGCTCGGCGTTTATTTCAGCTCTCGCGATCACAATTAATTAGTAAATTCAGTTTTCTGATTGCATTCGCTAACGAACTTGGAAATCGTAAGAGGCCATCGCTGCAAATACGAGGGTTGTCTAAAAAGTTTCCGACCGCAACGTAGGATAGCGGCACTCGTCAATAAAAGCTAGTGAATGCTAGTTGTGCATCTTTTGACGGTTACCTCCCGAAGTTTCAGTCATTTTGGACGCGCAGTTTTTAGTTGGCAGTCGTTTGAGTGAGTCGATGTGAGTGTTTTTTTGTGAAAATGGAAAAAATGTACTCGTAGTACTATTCTTGTTTTTGAAAGGCAATACGCCTTCGCAAATCAAAAATGAGTTGGACTCTGTGTATGGGGACTATGCACCATCATTTACCACATTGAAATTTTGGGCAGGTGAATTTAAACGTGGCCGTAAGAGCTTGGGAGGTGATGAACGTTCGGGACGTCCAAAAACTGCAACCACTGACGATAACATTGCTAAAGTTCACCAAATGGTGTTAGACGACCGCCGAATTAAAGTGAGAGAGATAGTAGAGGTTATGAAAATGTCTAAAGAACGTGTTTGTAACATATTTAATCAAGATTTAGGCATGAGAAAGCTGTCCGCGCGTTGGGTGCCGCGTTTGCTTACGTTAGACCAAAAACGTGTTCGAATGAACATAACCAACTGTTGGCGCAGTTTAGGCGTAATAAATCCGAGTTTTGGCGCCGATTAATTACTCTAGATGAAACTTGGATACACCATTATACGCCCGAAATAAAAATTTTGTCAAAACAGTGGACTGCAGAGGACTAGCCGGCTCCAAAAAAATTAAAAACTGTTTTTCGGCTGGGAAAGTGATGGCGACTGTTTTTTGAGATAGTAAAGGAGTTATCTTCATCGATTACCTTCAAAAAGGAAAAACCATTACAGGAGCATACTACGCATCATTACTTGACAAGCTGAAGGCAGAAATTGCAGAAAAACGGCCACATTTGCAGAAAAAGAAAATCCTGTTTCACCAAGACAACGAGCCGTCTCACACCTCAGCGATTGCCAGGCGAAAATCCATGAATTACGGTTCGAACTGCTTGACCGTCCGATCAAGCGACTTATTTTTGTTCCCTCATCTAAAAGCTGCGCTCGGAGGACAGAGATTTTCGGCAATTACCTTCGTGAACAAATATTTTGCAGAGAAAAACACCAAGCACTATTTGGACGGGTTAGAGAGATGGGAGCATCGCTGGGAGAAGTGTGTAGAGTTACAAGGAGACTATGTAGAAAAATAAAAAAAAATGTCTTGTATCACTGTTAAGTCGGAAACTTGACAACCCTCATACTTTGGCCCCTCTGCCGGTTCTTTACAATGAAATTGGCCATCAAGATAACTTATTTAACATTGTCCTCCTGCAGAAAGACACCAGACACCATCCTAAATCAGTTTTGGAACAATTCGTGAACAAACGATTACATTTCTTTATTATAGTCCGCTTGATAAGATCGTATACGGCAAAACTCGTTTATGAAAACCGGTTTGGAAGTGGCATATGCATTAGCAGATAAAAAAATACTTCTGCCAAGATGATTTTTGTCAGAGACGGAAGTATTTTAAAATGAGTGTCGCGTTTGCATCACGTTATGAAGCAGTTTCTTGTACACGCATCCACAAGGACCGAAAATGTCATACGGAGCAGCTGCTAAATACATGAAAAAGTCAAAAGCATTTGTTAGCAAGTGGGTGCACCGTTATTCCCAAGTTAAAAATGTGGATGATTTGCCGGATCGTGGGTCTACGTCAAAAACAACAAAAAAGCAGGACAAAATGATTGTGCGCGTGTTTGAAAAAAATCCTCTTCTATCGTTACGCGGAGGACAAGGGATTTTACGTAAAAGGGGTCTAAATGTGTGTTGTTATACGATACGAAGACGTTAACTAGCCAATAATGTAAAATTTCGAAGCACAATAAAGAAACCTCTACGGTCAAAAAAACACGTAGAAAAACGACTCAGTTGGGCCAAGGAGAATTTGGACAGAGATTGGAACAACGTTATTTTTTCGGATAAAGCTTCTTTTTGGGCATGGTCTCCTATCACTCATACCTGGTGTACACAATCCAATAAATTAATCCAGCGGACCGTCAAACACCCGGCAAAGGTACACGTTTGGGGATGCTTCTCAAAACAAGGATTTGGCAATTTGTTCATGTTTACAAATAACTTAACTTGTTGGTTGGGTGCGACATGGTCAAAATTTATAAGAAGGCTTTATTACCATCTGCCCAAAGGTGGTTTAAAAGAAGGAATGAGAATTGGTTACTACAAGAATATAATGACCTGAAACATCGCAGTCGTTTGTGCAGTGCGTGGAAACAGGAAAATGACGTCGATGTTTTAGATTGGCCATCACAGTCGCCGGATGCAGATCCCATTGAAAATGTTTGGGCATTCATGGAGCTAAATCTCCAAGGAAAGAAGATCTCGACGGTCAAACAATTATCATGAAAAAAACGAGTTTTATGGGGATCTTTGTCTCAAAATTATGCTATAAGATTAGTAGAAAGCATGCCTCGAAGACTCCAAGCAATTATTGATAATGGAGGAGAGTGGACAACATATTAATTGAAAAGCATTCAAGTAAATAAACAAAATAAACCAGTACAATTGGTTTTTTTTTATTATTATAAGTTCTTCTTTAATTTTTATCGTGTACGATGTTATCAAACAGACTGTACCTCAAATTCTTGTCAAAACTATTCCAAATCACAATAAAAGTCGATTCTGTACTAACGAAGCAGGAGGCCTGGCAAAAAAAATCATCAAAATTCCTGTGAGAGCTGTACTAAAGATCCTGTAACACATGATATATCAAGAAGATGAAGCTTCATCACTGGATCTAGAGCAAAACCATGTGCGTCAAAGAGAGTCGCCTTGAATCCGTTCTTTGGGGTATGACAGATGGAGTGAATTTTTTATGGGGAACCTTGGTCCACCAGATAAAAAAAACACTGTGTCGCTGGCAGCCCGGTATGGGCAATGGCCTAGCTTCTTGACACTCATTTGTGTTGCTCATGTTGCCATTTTTGTCACATCATACGGTTTATCGCCGAATCCGAACCGCACTCCTTAGAAGCTTTTTCATAGGAAATTTTACTTTATGGAGTTTGCCATTGCCCGCCGAAAGGGTGATGACGATTTGAAAAATAGTTGGCGATGCTGGCGATCGAACCACGGACCCTCTGCGTGATAGTCCAATGAGCTAACCATCGCGCCATCGACACCACCAGATAACTGATATATAGGATATAATTTGGTTTATTATCACCATGTTTGTAGATCTAAGGAATCCTCCTGTGTGAGAAGTCGCGATACTTGTGTTTTGCGCTACCAGAATGTCGATGTTTCCCAAACAAATACTAGGTTTTGTTGTGAAAGGGTTTGAAGTTGCTGATAGAAACTTGTGTAATTCACAAAAATCTGAAATCGAATGACACTCGTACATTCTAATCTCTTTATGAAACTTCAAAAATATAATAGGATTGACTTTCTTATGAGTTTTAGTCATAAAAAATAACAAAACGGTTTGGGTATTGTAAATGCACTTATACGAATTAGAGTGGCTTTCTTATTGCTTATAGCTTTAATCACTTTTTTTAATACCCTTCTATTGTATGTATGTAGATTCAGTTAATAAAAATTTTACTACCAACTACCGGTTACTGAGTTTTTGTGGATTTTTGAAATGTTTTGACTTTATGTCACGTTTCTAAAGTTTTTTTTTTTTTTTTTTTTTCAAATTTACATTAATTGAATTACGCAGGCTCTAAATTTTAATTTTGAAAGAATTAGATATATGCTTATGACGATAATTTATGGAAACATAAAAAATATGAAATTTTTCTGTGGTCTGTCCGTTAAATTTTTATATCGATTTCAGAAATCTTTATCTGTGATGATCGTTGTAGTTTTTAGCTGGCTATTAAATGGTTGGGGTTTATTTTCGTCGCTATCCACACTTTTCTTGGTTTGTCTTTCAACGTGCATGTTTTGTGGATTAAACAATTGACATAAGCCACAGCTCATCTTGTCGTAATTAGAAAGCCTCGGACAGAAAGATACAGTGGTCAAAAGGCTTTCTCGTGTTTGATTAGTAGCGACGCCCCAACATGTGTTTAAAGTTTGAGTCAAAATTACGCAGAATTCGCAAGAATCTATATGAAATAATGTTCTATCGCAGGATGCAAATCGTGCATTTGGAGTCATGCCAAGTGACTATCTTCCGGGAGAAACCGGGATAAGCGAAATACATACAATGAACATAACATGCATTACCAGTGACTAGAAAACGTCTTAATTAACGTTTGCGTGCTTAAAAAGCCTATGAGTGGGGGGCTACCCGAAGGATAGTTTACCCTAAGTTCTTTTTTACGAGGGAGAAGTAGAGATTTTACCGTATGCTCTACGAGTTTCTGTTCTCGGTACTGCAGAGGACTCCCGTGTACAACATCGGATCGCTATTTCACCAACTCTGCGCACCGCTTAAGTCTCAATATAGAAGATGATGCAAAGTTGGACACTGTCAGACGAATAACGTGGGGAATATTGGTTTTTAATGCCTAAGTATTTTGCGGTTCACTGATCCCAGTGCCTGGAACCAAGCACGGGTTTGTAATCAAACATCAATATGCAAAAACGTGTTGAAATCACGGCATTTGTGGTCGAATCGCAATGAGTCTCTTTTAAATTTGCCTCACTTCAGAAAAGGCAATTTTGCTTACTCACAACTTCTTGGCGCTTAAGGTTAGTCCCGTCTCTAAACTAACCAGGGTTCACTGATATACTTTTATAGACAGGCGTTACAGTTTCTTCTGTACAAAAATTGCGTGGATGGTTTTGCGTCGTGAAGGGTGGGTGTGGTGTGAAATTTATCCACAACACGACGAATACCGAACTCAATTGGTCGATTATGAGCACTAAAACAAATCTTGCAGTCTTGCGGTTCCGCAATTGGAATGCTAATTTTTAAAATAAGTCTGGTTGATATGGAACCTTTATTTAGCTGTACGATACTCTTAATTTATTGTCATTTAATTGTGTCGGCCGTACTGTGTTGCTGTTTGACAGCTGTCATGCGTGAACCTTCAGGTCATAGCCATTGAGAAATACCACCTTGATCAGCGCCGTGTGACGCTCCCATTAATCCCATTAAAAATTTTGTTAGGTTTGTACATCTGTTGTTGATACTCCCTCTAAATCTCATCATAGCTTGACATTTGACATTTGCAAAAGTTACGTAGCCAAGAGTACATCTATCTCTGTGTGTGCTGGCGATTTTTTACAATTTATAACAACGAACTTGTATTAAATTTTGTGTAAAAAATGGATTTAATGGTGCGCGAACGTTGGAAATGTTAGAAAAGTGTTTCGGCAACGATTCTCTAAAGAAAACGGTCGTTTACCAGTGGCACGAGCGGTTCAATCGTGGTCGTGAGTCAATCGAAGATGATGAACGCAGTGGCAGACCATCGACATCGAAAATCGACGAAAACATTGATGAAGTAAGAGAAATGTTGGTCAATAACCGCAAATTAACCATCAGGGAGATAGCGGAGGACTTGAACATTGCCTTTGGATCCGTCCAATACATTTTGGTTAATGTTTTGGGTTGCCGTCGTGTAGCAGCAAAGTTGGTGCCAAACGACCTCAATTTCATGCACAAAAGAGACCGTGTCGACGTCGCAAAAGAGATGATTTGCGAGGCTGAATCCGATCCCACATTCATCAAAAGGATCATTACTGGAGACGAGACGTGGGTTTATGAGCACAACACGCAATCCAGACATCAGGCAAGTGAATGGCGTTCACCAATTGAGCCGAGACCAAAAAAACCACGTCATTTTCAGTCAAAAAAGAATGCAATGCTCACGGTTGAATTTTTGCCAGAAGGCCAGACAGTAAATAAAGAGTATTATTTGGGCGCTAGGAGACGTTTTCGTGAAGCAATTCGTCGAAAGAGGCCAGAATTGTGGGCAGAATACTCCACATTGCACCATGATAAAGCACCGTCGCACAGTGCCATCATTACTCGTAATTTTTTGACAATAAATGCAACAAATACCATCCAACAGCCACCGAATTCACCTGATTTGGCTCTCTGTGACTTCTTTCTGTTCAATCGAAAGCCACTATAGGGAGCGCATTTCAGCAGCCGAGAGGAAGTAATAGAAAAATCGCAGGAAGCATTGATGGACATACCGACAACCGAATATAAAAAATGTTTCGAGGATTGGATTAAGCGCTGGCATAAGTGTGCTGCAGTCAATGGGGATTACTTTGAAGGGGACAATATAGATTTAGATGAATAAACTTGTATTTTTAATTTTCTGATTAAATTCCGGGAACTTTTTGATGGTATATGGACGCATATGTGAAAATCCACTACCGCAATGGTGGAATTTTTGCGGAGACAATTCGAAAATGTTGTGGATTTTTCAGTTAGCATAATGCACATTCGATTAAATTAGATATTTGAGACAATTGGGTCGGGTGAACCCAGAAGAAACCTATCCGCGTTCGTGCAGCTCGGTCTAATAAAAACATTAATGTTGATCAGAATCAATTAAGATTTTCACGAAGATATTTGCAGAGAATTGGCGGAATGATCGGACCGTTCTTTTCCGAGAATAAGGCTGGCAATGCGGCCATCGTCAACGGCGTTCCTTACCATAAGATGATAAACGATTTCTTCTCCAAACTGCTGATATGGATCTCGAAGACATGTGGTTTCAACAGGACAGTGCAACCTGTCACTCACTGATCGAAACAATGATATTGTTGAAGACGAAATTCGAAGGAAACGTTCTTTCGCACTGCGGTGGTGTGAATGGGTCACCAAGATAATGCGATTTGACGCCATTATATTTCTTTCTGTGGGCTTTTTTTTGGAAGGAAAGGTGTATGTTAATAACTAAAAAATAATTTTTGAACTGAAAAACGGAATTCGAAGAGCCATTGACGAAATTGAACCGATACTATGCCAAAAGACTAACGTGTGCCACGAGGTCACCATTTATCGGATATGGGCAAAAAGAAGGCTTAAAATATGCTAATACTATGATTACAATAGAAAACAGAAGCTGCGTCTATTATTTGGTTGCGGAAAGGCTAGTAATAATCCGCACCAAGTATAATATATTTGGTTAACTTTGCCAAAGAAGGCTTGTAAAAGCTCTTCAAACAGATGTTTTGACTATACGCTGCAAAAGCTCTTTCGTTTATGCCTGGCAAACAGCATTTCACATGTGCAAAACCGGCGTTCAAAGAGTCTCGGCTTCAGTTCATATAGAACCCAAACCCCTTGCTTTTGAATCATTCCTAACAATTTTAAATGATGTAAAATTCTCATTCATAAGGACAAAATTATGTGATGCTGATACAAAATCGATAACAATTCAACGCTATGATGATGACAGATGCCCAACGTTTTGACGTGACGTTTTACATCTGAAACAACATAACTTACTCTTGGGGCCATCTCTTGTCAAACGGCAGAAACTTAATTGTATCATAAAGTCAATAGATTAAAAATCTTATTTAAAAATATAAACGTTATACAGTACACAAGAAATCTTTCAACATAAAGGTATGTCAATATAGATTGAAACCATCAGTTCAGGCCCACACTATCTATCAATCAGTTAACACCATTATTCGAGGTCGTAAATCTGTAATCTCCTTACCTTGGGGCATCTACTTTCCGTTTTAATGGCGCATAATTCCCTATAAAACAGAATGTAGACGTCGATAAATAAACGGCTGCAAGCCATTAAAATCTTCAAATTTGAAGCTGCGCAATGGAACAACAAATCAAATACTCGTAATTCAGTGCAGTGAAATAGAGTTACGGCCATCCGCATTATTATTACCTTTCTTGGAATACTCGAAGCTCTTCATTTTCTTAAATTACAAGGTATTTCACAATGCTGATGTAGGTCCTCGTTTAAAATCGATTTCTATCTAAAAAAAATCATTCATCACTGAAACTCAAAACTACACCATAGAGGAGCCGAACGAGGAGGACATTTCAATCGTCTGCCCCTTGCATGGAATTTTTATGCATTCATTGAACTCCCCACTCATCGGATGCCAATGTCTTTTCGATGCAATTCTGGTATTCCTCCAGCCAGAAGGAGGAGAAAGAGGTATCCATCCACGCGACCATTATGTTTAAAATTAGAGTTCTTCCTCTTCACTTTACAAGTAAGAGTAGAAGTCCCTCACTGAGATACATAAGAAAACTAAGAATACGGAGCCAAAAGTCAATAAAAATTTCTCATGGTAACACAGAGGACGGAAAGTTATTTCTATCCCTCAAAACACCAAAAATAAAGAAAATGTAAAAAGAAGGGAAAAAAATATTGAATGTGTATCCACCGCATGCTTATGCATACTCAAACCGTCCATAAGATGTCCAAAATTGGGTAAACACCCTGTGTCAGCAAATACATAGGTCTAACGACTCTTGAATGAAGCTAAACACAAAGCACACAGAGGGTGGACAAACACAATTGTATCTCAGATTTCACTTTGTGGCTTCACCACAGATAGGTAGTGAAGGTGACTAACCTTAAAAAAAATGCCTCAAATGACAGGAAGACATTTATTTGAACTTCATAACCTAATTCTTTTTAACTCCTTAAATGTAGGCTAGTACAGTAGGGTGCAAAAAAATGAAATCGCACGACAAATTCGATCAACATGCTTTGAGATTTAAAGGGAAATTTTAAAGAATTTTTCAAAAGCTACTACGAGGACATGACTTCGCTTAAAGCTGTTTTTATTGATCTTCTATATAGTCAGATGTAGGCCAACGGTTTTCTATTTAAAGCAACAAATCTTGCATCTGTCTGACAGAAAGATCTGATTTCAACGTCATTAGAAACTGTAACAACATCCGATCGGATACATACAAAATATACTCGTACATTTTGAGAATGCAAGTCGACCTGGAGTTGTTTCAAAACTTCCAGCCAATTACG
Source organism: Volucella inflata (assembly GCA_928272305.1). Taxonomy (NCBI): domain Eukaryota; kingdom Metazoa; phylum Arthropoda; class Insecta; order Diptera; family Syrphidae; genus Volucella; species Volucella inflata. Next base: position 158,914,919 of record OV743716.1, read on the forward strand.
GAGAATGTCGTAACACTGCAAAAGAACTGCACGTCATTTTCATTGATGAAAGGTGAAGATCTCTATAGTTCCAAAGATTTATGCAGAAATTGATCCAACAGTCGAAAACTAAGACAAGATATTTCCATCGTTCGCAAATTCAGAGGCGCTAGTCGCTTATTGTGATAATTACGTGTCTGAAATAATTGGATACAATCTTGTTGCCAGGGAAAGATTAAGACTAAAAAATGTTGAACTGCGTGTCAGCAAATACTTTATCTCGAAAACAGTTTTTGTCTTTAGCGGAAAGATTAAGTAAGTGGATTCCATTTTATGACATATTTTGAAATAGAAATGTCTTCGCCGTGTAAGGTATGCCCAATCCACTGCCATTTTCTACTTCATAATTAGATGTCTATGAATTTCCGATCACCTTTTACGTACGTAAACCGTCATCAATACCGAACGCAGCTTTACTAGCCCACTTCTAAGATAGAGGAACAGCTGGCTACCTTCTCGGCTTGTACTCGTACTTTGAAAATGTTGTTTTCAACGTTGGGATTGTTGTGAGTATTGTGCCGAAAATGCTTACGGCCTTAGTTTTTGTCGTATTTATTTTGAGTCCAATTCTTAACGACCATTTGGTGTATGTTCAGGAAATTGTGTCATCAGCGTAGTTCAACCCTATATTTGTTGCTGATGATCCTATTGCAAGGAACAAAATTAATCAGTCAAATTTATGATTAACTGACGATCACATTGCACTAACGGTTTGGTGAATATTTTATTTTTGTTTTCAACTTACCCGAATCCGTCTGGTTGAAGTACCTGACGAATCACTTCTTTCATAGTCCGGTGGAAATCTTGCAAATGTTTCTGTCCAGCCCTTGTCTAAAACAGAACCTGGCCGTTTACTACTGCTTAAAATTGTTGTGACTTAATTTTTGGTTCACGAAAAAAATTTCTTTTAACCATCTGCCTGCCTGCTCTTTAAAGGTAAAAGTTAGGTTAGGTTGGCGGGTACAGTCTGTTTGGTAACATCGTACACGACAAAAATTAAAGAAGAACTTATAATAATAAAAAAAATCAATTCTACTTGTTTATTTTGTTTATTTACTTGAATGCTTTTCAATTAATATGTTGTCCACTCTCCTCCATTATCAATAATTGCTTGGAGTCTTCGAGGCATGCTTTCTACTAATCTTATAGCAAAATCTTGAGACAAAGATCCCCATAAGACTCGTATTTTTCGTGATAATTGTTTGACCGTCGAGATCTCCTTTCCTTGGAGCTTTAGCTTCATGAATGCCCAAACATTTTCAATGGGATTTGCATCCGGCGACTGTGATGGCCAATCTAAAACATCGACGTCATTTTCCTGTTTCCACGCACTGCACAAACGACTGCGATGTTTCGGGTCATTGTCTTCTTGCAGTAACCAATTCTCATTCCTTCTTTTAAACCACCTTTGGGCAGATGGTAAGAAAGCCTTCTTCTAAATTTTGACCATGTCGCACCCAACCAACAAGTTAAGTTATTTGTAAACATGAACAAATTGCCAAATCCTTGTTTTGAGAAGCATCCCCAAACGTGCACCTTTGCCGGGTGTTTGACGGTCCGCTGGATTAATTTATTGGATTGTGTACACCAGGTATGAGTGAAGGAGACCATGCCCAAAAAGAAGCTTTATCCGAAAAAATAACAATTTCTGTCCAAATTCTCCTTGGCCCAACTGCGTGTGGCCCAACTTGGACGTCTACGTGTTTTTTTGACGTTAGTGGTTTCTTTATTGTGCTTCGAAATTTTACATTATTGGCTAGTAAACGTCTTCGTATCGTATAACAACACATATTTAGACCCCTTTTACGTAAAATCCCTTGTCCTCAACGTATCGATAGAAGAGGATTTTTTTCAAACACGCGCACAATCATTTTGTCCTGCTTTTTTGTTGTTTTTGGCGTAGACCCACGATCCGGCAAATCATCCACATTTTTAACTTGGGAGTAACGGTGCACCCACTTGCTAACAAATGCTTTTGACTTTTTCATGTATTTAGCAGCTGCTCCGTATTTTTTTATTCAAATCATCTTGGCAGAAGTATTTTTTTATCTGCTAATGCAAATGCCACTTCCAAACCGGTTTTCATAAACGAGTTTTGCCGTATACGATCTTATCAAACGGACTGTAATTGAGGTTTTTTAGAGTCAAGTCCATTCTATACCTCATCTGCTTTCCGCTTTGGTTGTAGTTTTGATTCTGAACTGATCCAAGCCACCTTTTTGCATCTGCGAATCTAAAGGGAGTTTTAAGTGAAGCAGCAGAAAGTTCCGAGAGGTCGTGGCAGTAGTAACTTCACAAAGTTTTTTTGCGTTAAACTATATACTGAGGCTGTGACAGCGGTACAAAACAATAAGTGAAGGGTATCCTCCCGTGAGTCTATATCCTCACAGCGTCTGCAGACGTCTTCGTCAGTAATGCGCAGGTTTATTGCGTGCACCCTCAGAAGATTATGGTACGTGAGCAATCCAACACCTTTTGACCGCCTTTTATTCACTTTTATTTGTATCATTCGCTCCACCTGAATTCTCAGAGTGCAGAGTGATAGTTTGGTACTTTGATCTGCCAGTTCCCTTTCTAGGGAGGATGCTTTTCGAACTACCTCGTATTCATACTCATTGCCATTCCTAGGCAAGGCACCCAGCATACCGTAACCTAATTCTGAAGCTAAAAGCCTCAACCTCTTCGCGGCAACACTTCGCAAGCCTCTTGATGGCCTTGATAGCAGCCTGGCTGTCAATGAATATGGTATAGTAGTATCCTCGTGAAATCCTTTGATCCATCCATAGTAGATATCGAGTCTAGGACTATTGGGTTCACTTCCATACTTCTCTCTGCTTAGGAAGATGCAGTTGAATTTTGATTCGAAGTCGTGATGGGGGTATTATTAAGTCCTTGTTGGAGCACGAACCCAGTTCACTTGCAAGAATCGGGGCGTGCCATTTCCGGTTTGGTTTAGTTGGTCCATGCATGCATGGATCTAGAGGGCGTGGGTATCGTTCTCATGCCATGAGTCTGTTCGATAGTCGGATGGTTGTGCCATCTAAAGAAGGAAGGTCAAATCCTTCTGTGTATGAATAGAACAAACTCGGTTTTTTGGTGGTTGAGTCCTAGTTCGCAGAGCTTGGCCTAGTCTCCAAGTGTTGTAAGGGCTTAGTTAAGGATTTCACTGCTTGTGTGGAGGAATTTGCCCGTGGCCATAAGAAACACATCACACGCGTATGCAGTGGCTTTTATTTCTTCCCTTTTTAGATCCAGAAACATTTCATTATCCAGAAGAAGTGATATCACTTCTCCTTATGGGGTGGCTTCTGTGGTGGTGACCCTTGATACGGTATTACCTAGCGTGTTGCATTAATGTTCCTGTTACGGAGCATATATAGGTAGGTTATCAGGCTTGTTAGTGCATGCTGAATTCTAGCACTTGGTCAATTTATAATTATAGCGAGAATGTTGACATTGTTTACGTTTCCTTTGATATCAAGAAAGACCGCTAAAGTGCCCTTTTGGTCATCCTACTGACTACTGGCCGCAATTTAAGACATTTCAAAAGTTGAACCGCCAGAGAGAGAAATTGGGGAAGTGTGATATCGAAAGGCTTCAAGCGAATCGATCTGCAAATGCTTTTTTCGATCGAATGCTTCAAAATTGCCGGCAGAATCTGTCACAGCAGATAATTAATAACGATCAGAAATATTGTATATAAGACGAGTCGCTCTGATTTGAGGTTCCTGTCCCATTAACAGAACAAAAATCCTGCTTTGGTGAAGAGTGTCGACAAGAGCATGAATAGAACCATGAAGTGTAAAAAAAGGCGATTCAGAAAATATCAGGAGATGCTCCTTCGTTGACCTGAAAAAGAAAACATAGGAAAATGGTCAATCGAAGTGTTTTCATAGAAATGTACCCGACATCCTTCCCTGTATTCGTAAAGGCCCGAAAAAGCTAAAGAAGTTGCTGGTATGCATGCAAACAAAATCTGGACTATCAAACTTCTTTGGAAAAAATTTATCGCGTTGAAGACTTACAAGGCGATTTCGGTTTCCCGACAATTTAAAAACATGGAGCTCGTAGAGGGTCCTATACATCCACACGACTGCGATAAGATCGAATTTTTATAGGCGTAAATTGTTTCTTTGAGTAAGCCCACGTAAATGCGTCACTGCTGTTTTCGCTAGACTTCAAACTTTGGCTTGTCTCGGCTGCTTAGGAATGCCTTTGATTGTGCTCTAGACTTATGACATAGCTGCTCTTTCAAAACCATTTTCCGTCCATGAACAGGCAGTATGATGCGCTAATAAGAGATCTTCAGTTACACGAAATCGCAGTCGATTTTCCCTTTATTAAGGAGTGATTTAGGCCCGAATTTAACCCATGAAATGAATTTAGTTGGAACTCCGTGGCAGCTCGTCAATTGAACTAGGATATGACACTGGCGTTTTTGCGAAGGGCGTTGACCTTGTTCGTTGTCGCGTCGTCTTTCAGGTGGAGACATTCGCTGGTCCCTCATCTGTTCCTGCTTTTGAAGTCTGATGGGCTTCTATGGACGCAGTTAAGATTCTGAAGGCCTTAAGTCTTCTGTAGTTCTGCTGTTGTTGCTGTATGCTGTTCCACATAATAACATTGTCAATGCACTTGTTACGCAAAGCTAACATCATATTAACCTGCTTGGGATTGCTTGCATTCTCTTCTAGTTGGCCTTGTTATTTTACAACCATATGTGGCAGGATATTATGGGTTTAAGGCAGAAGAAAGGAATGCTTTCCGACATCTTTAAATATCTAGCCGCGTTCCTGTCGTCCTTAAAGAAAACGATTGCTTCCTGGTTTGTTACATTTAGCTTAGCGTCCTGTGATTCATTGAATCCACCACCTGCGATGGTAGTGAGAATTACAGTGACACCTCGGAACGCTCCTTCTGTGAGAATTTTTCATTCACACAAGGTTGGAGATAGTTGCGCTGATATCTAACTTCCGCTTCTTTCGGGGAAGTATTTTCCCCGAACCGAAGCCTGTAGAGATGAACAAGGGAACATCGTAATAGAATTGCAGTCGATGCTGACTGTAGAACGGCGACGACGGACCAAACACCGCTGTCAGGCAGAATCAACCTTTCAACCTGGACGATGATGACCAACAATTCCGTCCACCCGACCTGGATGAAGTGAAGATAGCTATATCGAAGATTAAGTCCAACAAAACTGCTGGAGCGAACGGCCTGACTGCCGAGCTCTTCAAAGCAGCGGGCGATGACTTGGTAAGGAGCATACACCAACTCATCTGTAAAATATGGTTGGATGAAAGTATGTTCGATGAATGGAACCTCAGCATTGTCCGATTCTCAAGAAAGGAGACCCTCTGAACTGCGCCAACTACAGAGGCATCAGTCCCCTTAACATCGCATACAAGATCTTATCTGATAGGCCCATATCAGTTTGGCTTCAGGCTAGGAAAGTCCACCATCGACCAAATATTCACACTACGGCAGATATTGGAGAAGACCCATGAGCATCAGATCAATTCACACCACCTATTCATCGATTTTAAGGCCGCGTATGACAGCATCTATAGAGACGACCTATACAGAGCAATGTTTAGTTTCGGCATTCCTGCCAAACTCGTCCGTCTGTGCAGGATGACGGTGGAGAATGCACGCTGCCCCTAAGGTCGGTAAAGATCTCACTGAGACCTTTGATGTCCAGAAAGGATTTAGACAAGGCGATGCGCTGTCATGCGATTTTTTCAACATCGTACTTGAAAGAATAGTGCAAAACTCACGAGCAAACACTAGAGGCACTATCTTTCAAAAGTCCGTCCAACTACTCGCATACGCCGACGATATTGACATAATCGGAAGAAAGCAGCGTAATGTCAGTGGCGCTTTCGCAAGTATTGAGGGCAATGAGGGCAATACCAAGTATATGCTATCAAGCAAAAAGGACAACCAGCACCGATGTCTCGGGCAGAACGTCACCCTCGACAGATATAACTTTGAGGTAGTTAAGGACTTTGTCTACCAAGGCTCCGCTATAAATACATCCAACGACACCAGCGCTGAGATCAAGTGAAGAATAACTCTTGCCAACCGCTGTTTCTTTGGGTTAAGAAGGCAATTGAGAAGCAAAGCCCTCTCTCGGACAACCAAAGTCACCCTTTATACCACCATAATTCCGGTCCTGCTCTATGGCGCAGAGGCATGGACATTTTCAAAAATGAATGAAGGTGTTCTTGGTTGCTTCGAGAGAAAAATTCTTCGGGCGATCTTCGGTCCCGTCTGCATTGACGGTGAGTGGAGGAGGAGATACAACAATGAACTCTACGGACCTAGCCAGAAGGGTGAAGATCCATAGACTGAGACGCTCCAGAGGGACTGCCCAGTAGAGGAAGGCCAAGACTCAGGTGGCGCACGCAAGTGGAAGCTAGCCAGGGATCGAGCTGGCTGGAGAAGCTTGTTGATTGAGGCCCAGGTCCACCCCGGACTGTAGCGCCACTTAAAGTGAAAGTGAAAGTGAAAGTATTTTCCGTATAGGATCAAAGCTCATTGTTCTTTAACATTAACAGAAGGCCAACAACTAATCGATCCTATTCCTAAGCATATTCTTGTAAGTGTTCGAAGTAGATATTATACATTCTGAATGCTTAAACGTCTCTGAAGATACAATACAATACAATAGTTGTTTGGACACCGGAGTAGCATTTAATGCTGACAATTTTTCTAATGGTGCCACTTAAGGAGTTGTGTGTTGACGTTGGGTTATGTTACCAATGGTTATTATAGGCAATACATGTCTTTTCGTAGATTTTAAAGAGTGGTGTAAGAACGAATTCCAAGTCATAAACAATCTTCGCATCCTCTTTATTCGAACTAGCTCATTCGGAGAACAAAGTTTTTGCAGTCAATCCAATCTATCTACGAGTATCAATAGATGCCACCTTAACAAGGTCATGTTATGACATTTCGTATGTAATGTTGCTTTTCCTTTGGTAGTGCCACAAAATCGAAATGAAAGGGTCATCCTCTTCTGATGCATATGGCCAAATCCTATTGAAGCGCTCTACAATCTATTTTGTATCGTATCGTTTAGACATTTTCTAATTATTTCATTCAACGTGCTGATTAAGAATCATTTCTGTCTTCTTTGAAATGAAAACCCCTTTTCGCATAAGATTTTCGAATATTCGTATCCTTATCACTTTTGGAGATTGCACTTAAAAAAAAAATATCTTCTCTTGAATTCGAAATCAAAATTAACTCCATTAAGGAGTACATTTGCTGCCGTATCTAGGTACTTTTCCATTGAAAAAAAACGTTCCCCCATCAATACTACATACAAGTACGCGTGTTGGATTTTTATTTTTCAAATTTCAATTCGATAAGCGACTTTCCATTTGTTTGAAGGCCACATTGCGCGGATATCTTTAAGTACAGGCAAAGAATTATGTAGCAATTTGGACATGTTTATCATTATTTACGTCCGGCATACGGAAGGCACCCGTAAGCGTTGCTTCGTCATAAGAATGCTGTTTATGTTTACAGAGTGATAACACCAAATAAATTCTCGGCATTTTATTTATTTTTATTTTTAAATTCAGTATTTGCAGTTGAAATGTAAACTGTGCACCGTAAGATATTTGAAACTGAGTTTGTTTGGAAGTTAAGCAAGCACAAAGAGGGCTACCATTACTGTTAATGGTGTGGAGGTTACAGGCTAGTTTTAACCGCAAAATTTGCGCTTAAGTATAAGTTCATAAATTCGTAAGAAATATTCCATGTGTATCCACCAGCAACTCGAAATCTTTTTAACGATGACCACGCTGTATTGACAGAGTAGAACTGTTAGCAAAACAAGGTTTCCATAGTCTTTCCTATTCCAACGAAGTTGTTACACTGTAATTGAACGGAATTTTGAAAGATTGTTCTTTGGTTTGCGCGTGAGTTTGGTACTATTCTTTGAAGTATGCTTCAAGTATGCCATAGCAGCGCATTGTCTAACTCCTTAAGTTCTCGGCGAGATCTTTACCGACCTTGATGGAGCAGCGTGCATTCTACATCGTCATTCCGCACAGACGAACGAGTTTGGCCAAAATTAGACATTGCTCTGTATAGTTCGTCTCTATAGATATCATTATAGGCGGCGTTGAAACTCATGGGTTTTCTCCAAGATCTGTCGTAGTGAAAGTTTTTAGTCTGTAGTGAACTTTTCTGGCCTGAAACCACACTGATTTGGACCAATCACAATATGGCAGAATTGTCATGTGTTTTTCGTGAACACCTGTCGTGGAGACCTAAGTTCACGGGATGCCCATACATCCTTGGGAGCAGGGATACGCCTTGCCATCGCAACCTTAATTAGATTATACCAATGCGGAACTGTGTTGAGGGCACAGCTCCATCCTTGGTATAAGTCGAGGCCCACCAAAAATTTCTTACTGATCTTACGATTCCAGTACCCAGCACTTATAGCCACTCCACTCCGGGTATGAGCCTAACAGGGCCACCCTCACTGTGTTTTAGGTTTAAACCACAGCCACCGTGACGGAAAAAATTCAAACGAGCCAGGAATGACTGCAACGTCTTTCTTAAGCGTGTGAAATTCATATACGACCAAAAACTGAGGCAAAAAATACTACAATGTCTCAAAGGTAGTAAAAATTTATTGTCTGTCGTCAAAAACAATATAAATTCAGCCTCATCCTCCATCCCAACGCTCATTTACAATGACATTCCAGGTGTCAGCTCTTTGGACAAAGCCAATCTGCTTGCTGCACACTTTGCGGACAGCTCAACGCTTCCAGATTGTGCTTTGACTCCGCCTACACTTGAGTGCGTCGAATCTTCAATGGGACGAATCCACTTTCGCACTAGTGTAGTAGAAAGAGTACTTAAAGTTCTTAACGCTCACAAAGCCGCTGGTCCAGATGGTATATCTCCCCTTCTTCTGAAGAGGTGTTCTTCTACACTGGCAAAACCACTGCGTTAGCTTTTCCATTAATCCTACTCTTTAGGACTCTTTCCGAGCAGATGGAAAACAGCATTTCTCCAGCCCGTCCCTAAAAAAGGCGAATCTTCTCTCTCCTCCTACAGATCCATTGCATTTACGTCTATTCTGTCCAAGGTCATGGAAACGCTGATAAATCGTCTGCTCATGAAATATCACGAAACAAGAAAACTTCTTAATGACCGGCAGTACGGTTTTCGTAGCAACAGGTCCACTGGTGAGTTGATGGTCTTGATGTCTCAACGAAAAGTGGAACCAAAGTTTACATCAATCTGGCGAAAGCAAGATAGTTTGGCATCAGGCTTTTTTCTCGAAAATGCGTGCTTTTGGGATCGACGACTCTGTTCTTCAATGGATTAGAACGTTCAATTCAAGTTGTTTTGGATGGTTTCAAGTCTGGTATTCACAAAATAAATGCTGGTGTGCCCCAGGGCTCCGTTCTATCTCCGACACTTTTTTTTAAATTTTCATCAATAATCTCTTGTCTGCTACTTCTAATCCAATTTACTCCTTTCTGACGACAGTACTCTCTGCTTTTCATATTCGTTTCCGGACTCACGTCGGCTGTAGAATGGGAACGACAGCCTATGTTAAACTCATTTAATTCCGATATAAACAGCATAACCAAATGGGAAACTACCAACAGAGTGGAATTCAATGCTTTCGAAACACAATGCTGTCTGCTATCGCTTAAGCGAAGTTCAAATACCTAGCCGTTATCCATGAATGGCACTTGCATCGTCGAAACCGAAAAACTTTAAATTCTCGGAATGTGTGTCAATGACAACTTACGTCGGAATGACTAAATATTCGAAGTCGCTAAATGTTCTGGGAAATGTCTAGGTTTCCTTAAGCGATGTAAGAAATATTCTACCCCCTCTGATCTGGCTTCAATGTATAAGGCTTTCATCCGCCCAAAATTGGAGTAGGTACAATGCTCACATCTGGTCAGGTGCTAATAGGTGAGGCTTATATCACACAGTCGATTGACACCCGCGACAACCGACGTAATGTCTCCTGTCTCACCCTGTTATATCGCTATTTTCACCACCAGTGCTACTCAGAAATTTCCAGTACCATTCCGCTCCTTCAAACCCCCCAACCGTAACACCCGTCTTGCTATGAATGCTCATCAGTACACCCTCAAGCCCACTTTCGGACCCACCCTGAAATATTGTGATTCTTTCCTAAGCCGAACAACTCGCTTATGGAATGCCCTGCCGAGCTCTTCATTTCCTAGTCATTATAACCTCCAAACATTCAAGACCAACGTACATCGGTACTTCTCTTTCTTTCCTCCCTAACTTTCCATCGCCCGCGCTACAGATTCACTTTTCCACGGGATATTTGACCAGAAAAGCCCCACATTTTGGCATGCAGTTTAGTACTGGGAAAGTCGTCTCTTCTCTGTCCAAGATTCTGTGAGGGACGTGAGTCAAACTAGATTTATTGCTCTCGACAGAAGCCTTTTTTTTAGACCTCAACAAGAGAACATTCTTTCTGTTTTCCCGATTCTTGCTAATCCTGTGAGTTCCGTGTTCTTTTCTTGGTGAATTCTAGGTTATTGGTAGTATGAGAACGCATCGATGCATCTCCCGTTTTCTTAAGTGCACTGAGAAGTCCGATTTGGTTTTGGGGGCACAGACTTACAAAGCCATTCAAGAGTTGGCTGCCTGGGGCACTCCATTTGTCTCAGTTTTTTGCTTAAACGCACACACAATCTGTCTTTGCTAGATCACACATTTTATCGAGACAGTTTACAGTTTTTGCATTCAGCGTCATGCAGACGTTCATTATTGCTTGCCCTTCTTGTTGGAAGTATCGAAGAACGGATATACTATACAGCAGCATTTCATTGAGGTTTTCATGGAAATTTTTCGATTTTTCCCCCAAAATCCAAGTTTTGTCAACTTCAGTTTTAGCCGAAACTTATGCGCAGAGTGGATGTGGATTTTAGCCCACTTTTGTTTGTTTTAACAAGGTGTTAATACGGACATCCTGTGGCTTCGGCAGTCACGCTGGTTTTGTTTTTGAACACTTAGTCTGATTTCCGATCACTGAAATCTTCGGTGTTTTTGCTTGGTTGCAGCATTGGTATCATCCGGGCGTTCGCTTCTCCAGTACTTCGTTCATTTTTCTAGCCCATTCTGTCGAAAATATCCTAAAAAGCAGAAAACATCGGAATAAAAAGATCTATCAACTCTTGGGTCAGCGTTTAAATCGGCAAGAAACTTTTTAAGTATTTTGCTTAAAGGGCCCAGAGCCTGTGCCCGGCTATGGTTAAATAATCCAAGAAGCTTTCTATCGTCTAGCCCGGACATCTTTGACATTAAGTTCGACGTTCCACCTAGGTTCTGAGTTTAAAATTTTGTGATGTTCGACACTAAAGCTTTCCTACCATCACAAAGTAGCCAAAGGCAATGAAAATATATATTACTGCAGCTTCAATGCCAATTTTTGTGAGATTAATTGTCCGACTCACTATGCATAAATTATTTCCACATACAGGGTGGTGTAAATACTGATGTTGTAAGGCCTGTGCATCATCGTAATGCACGCTCAATCGAAAATATTGCTGCTGTAAGTGCAAGTGTTGCTGATGATCCGAATTTACCGATTTCCCGGGGTTCGCAGCAATTGAACATGTCGTACACCTCACTATGGCGTATTTTGCATTTGGATTTGCATCTCCATCTTTATAAAGTTCAACTCACGCAGCCATTGAAGCCTGCTGACCATTCACAACGCCATAGATACGCTTCTTGGGTATTGGAACAACAGACAATAAACATCGATTTTTCGAACAACATTTTCTTCAGTAGTGAGGCACATTGCTCTCTCGGTGGGTATGTAAACAAACAAAATTGCTGCATATGGGGCTCAGAAAACCCACAAGTGATCGAAGAGGTGGCGTTGCATTCAGATAAAGTGACTGTTTGGTGAACTCGATGGTCGATAGGTATCATTGGTCCGTATTTCTTCTAAGATGCCAATGGGCGGACGGTAACAGTCAATTCGAAGCGATATGATCGAATGATAACCGGCGATTGAAGATCATGACTTGGACGATATGTGGTTCCAACAAGACGGGCCAATCAGTATCATGAAATGAATTGCTTATTGCTGTGTTGCGGAACCGGTGCGTACGTAAGTTTGGGCAAAGCAGAAGTTCGTAGGAATGGCCTACTTTTGTGCAACACTCACGGTCCCCTTCATCGTGAGGTTCCGTACCAACGAGAATGTGGCTACCAGCGTCAAGAGTGTTCGAGTAAACCCAGGCACTTTAACTGGACATCGATTCCGGATTATTCCCTTACAAAGTCCAATCAACTCAGAAATTGAAGGCAAACGACCATGTCCTTCGTTATATCTCTCAGTTTGAGCTTTACAGTAGCTCGAATTGGGTGTCAATTTTGGCCGAAAAATCATTTTTCCTGACGAGGCGGATTTTCTTCTCGGTTTACAGACAAAATTGCCACATCTGGAAGTCGAAAAACCCGCACGTGATTGTTAAGAAGTCAATGCATCCGCAGAGGCTGATAGTTTGGTGTGGATTTTGGAGAGGTAGCACAATTTGCCCGTTTTATTTTGAAAAGGCTGCTGGAAACGCCATTTCGGTCAACGGTGAACGCTACAGAGGAATGATTACCGAATTTTTGTGGTCTGAATTGAAGGCATGGAATTGGACAATCTTGGACGATGGTGTGTTATGCCACACATCCCATCAAACAATCAATCTTTTGCACGCTAATTTCGTTAATCGTGTGATAAGCCGCCTTTGCGATTTTAATTTTAAGGCAGCCATGGAGCTACGATTTGACCGATATGTGGGGTACCCTAAAAATCGATGTTATGCGGACAATCCAGAAACGCTTCAAGTCTTTGAAGGGAATATCGTCCGGGCGAGTCGTGTGATAAAGTCGGAAAAACAGTTAACAAGGTTTTGGAAAATTGAGTTGATAGGGCGCGCTAAAACGAAACTAACCGAGCCACCCACGTGAATAAAATCGTATTCCATAACCTAATGGGAATATTGCAGCTTCCCAATAAAGTCATACCATATTATTCCCAATAAAGTCTTCATATTATTTCGTTTTTAAAGAGAAACTTGTTTTGGATCACACTCTATAATATACCTAGTCAAGTCATAAATACTGGTGCACAACTGAACTCACTCATTTTGAATGCAACACTGGGCGCATCCATTTCGTATTGATTGCGATTTGACAGTTGATACTTATGCGCCATTGTGACGTAAAACGTTTTTGACATTAATTGCTTACAATCATGGAATGGGACGACATCGAAAATCGTACTGTTGTAGTTGGCCTACACTCGGAATTTTATGCATCGTGCTGTGAAGTTGTTTGAGGATACTGGTGGAGTACGAGACCGTCAAAGATCCGGCCGTCCGCGCACTGTGAGAACTCCGAAAGCGATCAAAGCCGTGAAGAAACGAATCGACCGAAAACCGCTGCGAAAACAGAAAATCTTGTCGCGGGAAATGCAAATTTCGCAAAAATCCATGTCTCGCATTACCAAAGAAGATTTAGGACTCAGCGCTTACAAGTGAGACATTGGACACCTGCTCACGGCCGCATTGAAGGAAAAACGCAAGCGAAGATCGTAAGCGTTACTCAGCGAAAAACGCTCACAGACAAATTCTGTTTACTGGCGAGAAAATCTTCACTGTAGAAGAGTCGTTCAATAAACAGAACGATCGTGTGTATGCTCGGTCATCCAGAGAAGCATTCCAACTTATCCCGGAGGTTCAAAGAGGCCACCATCCCGCGTCTGCTGTAATGGTATGGTGGGGAGTGTGCTACGATTGCATTACCAAGCTCCATTTATGCGAGAAAGGAGTGAAAACATCGGCCAAAGTATATCAATCGACCGTCTTGGAACCCATTATGATTATGAGCCATGGACTTTCCAGCAAGACTCTGCTCCAGCTCACAAAGCAAAAACGATTCAACTGTGTCTCAAAAACAACGTTTCGGACTTCATATTAACGGATGATTGGCCAGCTGGTAGTCCAGACCTCAACCCGTTGGATTACAAGTTTTGGTCCGTATTAGAGGGCATGGCTTGCTCTAGTCGACACTCAAATATTGAGTCGTTGAAGCGAGCCCTTGTCCGTGCAGTGGACAATTTCCCCATGCATGAAGTGCGCCTCGCAATCGGTGAGTGGCCACATCGTCTTAAGTCGTACTGGAAGGTAAATGGAAGTCATTTCGAATAAGTTGTTCTAGCCATTGAATTACCCAGTAAAAACAAAACAAAACATTTTTTAAATATTAATTCGTTTTCATTTGGCGCTGATTTTTCTGTGTAACAGTATTTATGACTTGACTAGGTACATATTCAACTACTATTCTATGTTCCATTTGCCCTTCTGTTTCAAAAATTGTGTGTGCTTGTGCTTAAGATGTTGTTAAGATGAAATGAATTTACTAAAAATTAATTATGAAAAAGATTGCATATCGTAAAAGTTTCGAAAATTCCCTTCTCTAATCAGGCTAAATTGCAATAAACCCACAAAAGTGATAAGCGCTCTAATTTGCCGTATTTTCTCCCCCAAAAAGGGCAAGGGAAACGTGAAATGTTTCCTCAAATTGAGGTTACATCATCAACTGCGTCCGTCATCATCTCGCGTGGGTTGGGCAAAATATTATTTCTCAAGTGTTTCTGGGTTAAAAAACGACGTTTTCCAAGTACTCCGATAGGAATATACTCGTATGTATGACAGTATCTACGAGTACCTACTCGTTTATAAAAAAAAATAAATTGAAAGTAATTTTTCCTCATAATTTTCCTTCCATCACATGTGGGCTTTTCCCTCATCTTCCTGTGCACTCATCCTACTTTTTCTATTTAAGGTTGACCTAAATTCTTTCCCCCTTTTAGCGATATTAACGCCGCAAATGTGTTATTAATGTTCCTTAACTCTATATTATCATCACCGTTGCTGCTGCCTTGAACAGACCTACACCGGATCGATTTTAGTTGCAGTGAATCCGTACAAGGAATTGGATGTCTTCACAACGGTAAGTACACTATTCAAATAAGTACGAGTACAAGTACTCGTAGACTTACACTTACATTGTTCTTTCTCCCAAAAAAATCTATTAGAAACACAAATCAAAGTGCATACAACGGTAATGGAATTTCCATCAATATTTCTATCAGTGTAGGATGATAAATTGTAGATACTTAACGAAATCTATGGGTATCTACGGGGTTCTACTCGTACTATGTGTTTTTAGGTGTGGTGAGGGGAGCAATCAGCCTTCACTCGTCGAGTGTTTAGAATGAGCGGAATCTTTGATCGACTCCATTATGGAATCCAAGAAAGAGTGCTCCTCCTGGTACTTGGGAAATTTAATATCAGTACAAATAGAACGCAATGTACTCATAATAGTCCTACGCACGATTATGAATACGAATACGAGCGCGATTGCGAGTACGTAGCATAGAAACCATTCAGTAAACATTTAGAGTAGAAGATTCGAAGCGATCTAAAAATAAGTTGGACTCTGATTATTATCAATGCGGGCCAATGGATTTCCATGTGCAGTGGACTTGACTGTAGTGCAGTTCTGTGAAGCACGAGAATACGATTCCAAGTCAACGGTCGCTTGGTCTGGAACTTGATTGCATGGGGGGAATTTATGAGACTCATTGATGTGAGGCGCCAACAAAGTTTGCATTTGGTTGAATAATCGTACTCGAACTTTAGATGGTGATGACCTTCACCATCAAGATATAGTAGGTCAGGTTACTAATGTTTTATGCAGATGGATCTTTCGGTTAAAACTGGTTGTACTTTGTATCTGTTGGATTCGTGATACATGAGTTTTAGTTGTTTTGATTTGATGATGGGTTTGAGGAAAAGTTGTTCTTTTATTGATGACACTGTGTAGTCGGTTTTGATAAAGTATCTTTTGATTGACATGTGACGGAGTTATAAAACTAATGAAGATCATTATGATGCCCATAAAATTAGTGTTATCGACTAAATTCGAACCTTCGAGTAGGGTCGATACTACGAGTATATCTAGCTGTCGTTTGATATGGTGTTTATTGTTATTGTTGATTCAAGTTAAATGGAAAATTTTTTTTTGAATGACTGTATATCTGATAAGTTCGTTTCTAACTGGCTATGTCTGTAGAAAAATATAGATAGGTTGAGACATAATGTTGACATGATCGGAGTAAAACATTTGGGATTCAAATCGATTACAGGTCTCAACAGATACATTTTATACCGGTGTTTTGAGGTCGAAGCAAGAAGAAAACTTTACACCGAATGTAGGTCAATAAAATAAGTAAGCAACTTTTAATTTTGGTTGAGGTTACGTTAGGTTATGACGGTCCTAATTTGAATTGCAGTTAGACCAGTTGTAGGTCTTTTACATTTGGAAAAGCTTAGAGGTCGGTGTATCGGTTAAAAGAGATTTGTTACCGAATTTCTTAAGATCAAACAGGTCGAGTTGATCTCGGCCGCCTACGGAATGGAGGGCTGCACGAGACAACATTCGAGAGACTAAGTTTTCAACCACTTCTTCAAGCATTTGTGGCAGCATTAAATGAATAATACGAATAATGCTGGCTTCCAATGCGTCGATTGGTTTTGGTGAGTAAGTCAAACCTAGTGACTCTACGGGTCCCCAATGAAAATTATGAATGGGCGTCAAGTTACAAGATCTTGGAGGTCAACTTACTGGTCCATTATGGGAAAGTATGCGTTCATCGAATGTTTTCTTCAATGAATTGATTGTTTCGTTTACTGTATGTCATGTAGTGCCATTCTGCTGGAACCACATGCCATTCAATCGGCATTTAGCCAAAAATGATCCTCATCGCCAAATACAGATTGTCGATAAAACAGCGGATCCAATCCCAGTTGATTGTGAACCCATTCACCGAAATTTCGACGGAAACCATGGTCAATCGGCTTTAATTCTTGCCCTGTAAGCCTTCAAACCAAGATCTCTGCGTAAATTTTTTCATAAAGTGGACGGACAAAGACCAAGCGATCAATTGAAATCTTCTTCAACACTTCCTAACAGATGGTAGATTCTGTTCCGTTCGGTCTCTTCTTATAAGTCTCGGTGCCACTGCATCATCCGATGAAATCGTTGTGCGAAAACAGTCAACAATACGGTGAATAGCGGTCTTAGATGGTCGATTATGTCTGGTGTTATATGTTGCAAGTGCTTTATTGGTGGTTTAATGTTGTTGAAGCGTGTATATCACTGACACTTTGACCTAAAATCGACTTGAACACGTTTTGCATAGTTG
This sequence comes from Volucella inflata, assembly GCA_928272305.1. NCBI lineage: Eukaryota > Metazoa > Arthropoda > Insecta > Diptera > Syrphidae > Volucella > Volucella inflata. The sequence continues at coordinate 158,932,257 of OV743716.1, forward strand.
AGCACTCCTGCCAGATGATGTTTTTTTTTATTTTTTTAGTATTGGCGTAGGAAGGTGGAAACCTTGCATAAGCACCGATGGCCGATATTCCATCAATACTACCAGATTCTAAAAACACTCCCCTCTACATCCGCGGACTGAATTTAACCCTCGCGGAACCATCGTTAGTTATAACATCGCGAGGATCGATAATAAGCAGTAGCTGTTTCGCTAACAAGTGCTAACATTCGCAGTACGTATGGGTTCTAGGCATCAAAGATCGCTTAGAATTCTTGTCGCCGCGTCACTTACCGCAATCCAGTTTTCTTCACTACAAATCATATGGTTAACTATGTTCTCTACAGTCGGCCAGTCGCCGAATTTATTCTCAGTATCACTCTTTCATTTTCGAAACGCAGACAGTGAAAAAAAAACATGTGTTCTACGTAAAAAAAGATACTCTCTTTAGCAGTCATGACTGGTTAGAAACTATCTACTTCAAGTAGAAATTTGCTTCGGCATGCTTCCGATCACTCCAGGTACTGCCTCTTCGTATCAGCCGATTCGTACATGTTCTTTTCTCCGATTCGTTTCACTACTGTTATTGCCAGACCGCTATGTTGTGGTTTCTCTTGGCTTTGCTTCTATGAGTGTCGTACCGACCGTTTTGTACTCGCCCGTTGTTGGTGATAATGTCATTGAAGACATGATGAGTATGGCGTTGTGGGATACCGTTTCCGACTATTAATGCCAAAAACTCATGAGCAGAATTTTGTGTGCAGTGAAATTAGAATACACATGTTTTAATTCATGAAGCTACATATAAATGCTGCACGCAGGGCTGTTCTGCAACACATCTCTATTTCTCTATGTCACACATAAGTGACAGTAGCTGTAAAATGATAGCAACCGATGCGATTGACTTCAAAAAATATTTGCACATCTGTTTCACGGACAGAGCTGCCAGCAGTACTGCAAGTAAATTTTCTGCACGTGTTTTTCGGGCATAAAGCGCACGTGCGGTAAGCGGACTTAATGTCGCGTGCTGTGCGTACGGTTTTACTTTCGTTGCATTTGACCATATCTCTATTGCCGTACAACTATATGGAGCTAGCGACCCGCGCTAATAGGAGTCTTTTATTTTGTCTTGGTCCCCAACATTGCACCGACCACTTTCGCCGACTCTAAGACTAACTGCTGATAAGTAAAACTTCGGTTTTATGATCCGGAAGTTGCAATCCGGCTTCGAGGAGCGAGCACTTTATTGTTCTTAAAGTCTCATTATAGAATAGTTCTATTTCTTCGAGGCAAATTGGCAATGACCAACGACTGCGATGCCATTCGCGAAACCGATGATTGGTGATTCATGTGGGATTGGTAGACGTAGGATAACGTCGTACATCTCGTTCCAGAGGAGAGGACCAAAGACCGATCCTTGTGGTACACCGCCGGTTACTAAGTACTTCTGTCTGTGAAATAACTCGAGTTGGTTTTTAATTAATATAGTGGTACATTCATTCGGCGGATACAATGTTGTCAATTCGCCGAATTGGACCCGCCTTGCACATTAACATTCACGTAACTACTGCGCAGTCATTTTTAGTGCCTCCTCTCCAACGTTTTCCTTCAATTGCGGTTCGGGCTCTGCTTTTTACCCCATTCATAGCATTCATTGTTGATCGCGATTAACGAAAACCGTACTGATGTTCGCTGGATCACCCGCTGCTTTGATTGCAGACTCAACTCTATTATATATTACTCGTTCGAGGAGTTTTCCCATATTGTCGAGCATACAAAGCAGCCTATGTTATAAGACGAGGGTTCACTAAGTCGTTTGTTTCTTTTCGGCAGCAATACTAGTCACTGTTGTTTCCAGGGCTCTGGAAAAGTGCCCTTTTGAAGGCACGCGTTGTGCATTTTTACAAATATTTCCGGTCGAGTTCGCAACGCAGTCTTTAGCACTCGATTCGGTATACCGTCGAGTCCCGTAGCCGTTCGGTCTTGTATCTTATCGCATACTCTAAAAAGTTCTTCGCTTGTAATTGCAGATGATGTTGGTGTGAAGGTAGTTAAGTGCATGCCTGTTTAAACTACATAGACGTTCTTTGTTATACTCCGCCGCCCTTAAGTGTTAAATGAGATTTGGAGAGTGCAGCTCTTAAACAAGTTAGGTAACAGAAGAAGTTTGCAAAATCGTTCATTGGCCCCTGGTCATTTTGCCACGAACTTCATTTTTCATTTCATTTAAATTTTATTCAAATTCACTTAAAAAATACAAAATTCTTAAGAAAAGAATAAAGTGACCATTCTTTGAAAGAGAAACGATCAGTGGCGAATGGTCTGCTTGATATTTTACAACTAAATTTCTGATGTGGGATACAACAGGGAAAAATTAACAAAAATTTGCTAAAAACTTAAATAATAATTTGTAAAAGAAAAACTTAAAAAAAAAAAAAAAAATCCAAATATTTATTTTATCTATTAGCTATTGAAATATTTTGTAGCTCAGAAATTACGTTTATATTTAAAAAGGATTCTATATGCCTGTAGTCAAGCGTAAATAACCATTTTTTAGCAACTTTTAAAAAAATCACGGTACTCGTAATTATGAGTTCTCCTAATGGAGAGCGACAACTTATTAAAATATTTAGGGGCGGAAAATAAAAAGAAACGAGAAAAATGTGTTCTGCGTGCAATTGGTACACAAACAAGTGACATGTTATTGACGCACAAATTGTATGATCTCGAGTATCTAGTCGCTAGATTCCCACTTTGTTTAAAAAATTCTCTTAAAACCTTAAAAACGTAGAGATGTCTTATAGGGAGAATACGAAGTTCACAGAAAAGAGGCAATGAATGACTTAAACGGTTTTTCCTACTAATTATTCCTACAAGATGTTTTTGCGCAGTAAGTATGGACCCAAAATAACTTACATAAGCTCATCCCCAACTCGAAAGGCCGTATTGCAGTTTTGAATTAGTCAGACCATAATAAATCATGGTGAGAACACTTTTTGAACAAATGGGTTGGAGCCGATACATCTTCCTGACAAGGCTTCTTAAATGTACCTTTACAGAAAATATATGAGGCTTCCAATTTAATTAAGAATCAATAAGCACTCCCAAGTATTTGAAGCAGTCGACTTCTATCTTAAAGCAACTGATGGAACAACTAACAGATGAAGAATAGTTTATCTTTCCACAGTTATGGCTTGGCAGAGAGAACTTTTTGCACTCAGTAGCATGAAAAAACAGATTTTGATCGAAGAAAGCACCAGTCATCTTAAGGGACATTATTTTGGTTTTATAGCTAAGCACGAGCTTATGCAATGTAAACCACTCTCTTAGAGTGTCCAAATCCTTCTCAATATATACGATGCAATCAAAGGTAGAGGTCCCTTCGTTAGTAAACGCTATATCATCTGCAAAAGCAGAACATTAACCATTGAATTTTTGCTCGAGAAGTGAGTTTATGTAAATCAGAAATAAAAGAGGTCCCAACACCGACCCTTGAGGTACACCGCTATTTAATTTGCGAAAATAGCTAAAATTACCATTATTACAAAATTTTTGCTGTCTCTCGAACAAATACGACCGAAACCAATCATGAATTACACTCCTGAAACCGATGTTGTAGAATTTATTTAAAAGTAACTTGTGATCAACCATGTCAAACGCTTTTGTCATGTCAGTGAGAAGGACCATCATGGTCTTAGACTCGTTGATTCCTTTAAAAAGATTGCAACTGAAGTTCAAAATTGCATCTTCTGTTGATAAGCCAGACCTAAAACCAAACTATTTATTTGAAAAAAATTATTTCGATTTAAGAACAAAACCAAACGTTTTTTTATGAGTTTCTCAAATACTCGTATTTTTGAGAAAGTTAGAAGAAGAGAAATCGGTCTGTGGTCTGCGGTTCCCATTCTAAAACAGAGGAATAACTTCTGCCCATTTCCGCTGACTTGGAAACACACCACTGTTAACACTAAAATTGAACAAATAACACAACACATCAATAACATACCGAGCAATTTTTTTGAGAACAACAACAGAGATACTCAACGATTCACCTTCAATAAGAGATGCAAGACTACATATTCTTTGAAGATCCGATTGATTAGGTTCAAATATGTAACGTTGAGTTGCTGATCTATATACGCGCTAAAATCAATTGCTCCTACCACTAGCTTTCACATATTTTGACTTGTTAATTATAAGTTATAAATATTCAGTGTGTTTCTTCAGTATCTATTCGACATCCTTTCGCTAACGATCCGTTTTATTTATTCACTCGTCCATACTACAACTATCTTCGTTGACCTTGATTACTTGTGTACGACCGATTTGTAGTAAAAAAAAAAACATTGACGACCGACGGTAAGTAATTAAAGTCCCAAACCACACTCAACCAATCGACTTCATCATTTCAATTCAAACTCCAGCCTGACATTGACAGATCACTTTTGCCTAGATGATGCACCGAAGCTCATTACTTCGTTTGGCATATTCCAATGTCGCATTCCAATAGATTCCTCCAAAGACCATAGATCAAAACAAAAATCTCAAATGAATGCTTTCCTTATAAAGTTTAAGCGAAAGCCACACACTGAGTAGTTTGTTTGTATCGAATGACTGAAAGACCGTTAGTTGTGGATGGTTTTCCGCAACAACATTGCCACATGTGGCTCGTGTTTATATTACACGCGTGCAATTGTAATTAGAATCACCAGCACCAAACTCATACCGAACTACAGACCTCGTGGGATAATATTGTTAAATCTTGACACCCAAGTGTATACATACGAGTAACACACATGAGGTCAAGTTACCAGTACTAGTATGACGACGAATACGAATACAAGTACGAGCATTTGTTTTCCAGCCAACATGTGCAGAGTTAATAGAAACAAAACTCGAATGCCAATAGAGTAGAATCTACCTCGCTTTTCTTTTATGTTGATACGCAGACGGGGAAGTGTTGGATCAATGAGCAATTCGGAACTTGCGAGCTTGATTCACCTAAGTACCTTGTATCAACTTAATCGGCTGGTTTCGACTCTAACATGTAGCTTCCATGTGGAGATACACAAGTTGGGACAGTGGTCTACCTACTTTTTCGATCAACTGGTTTCCTGACCCGGCTTTCGAAAATGGTCCACATTTCATGAACGAATGATCCGATTTGATTAAGCTTTTGGATCTGAGTTCACATATTTCAATTCTTCAAAATGGCATTAAAATTTTTTACTAAATAACTTAGACTTGAGAGTTTTATGAATTTTAGTACTTTTTAAGTACAATTTTAAGGTTTCTTTCTTTCTCATGGCCTTATCATTGAATTCTATGTGATGTACCTGACCAAATATTTTCTGGATGTTCCACAAGATATCGTTTAGTACTATTAGTACTTTAGTACTAAATTAAATTTTCTTTGGAATAATTCGGAATATCAAATATTTTAGTACACTTGAGAGGTGACCCAATTGCGCAGCTTATTTTCCATTCCTAAGCTCCTTTGTAATTTCCGTTATGCTCGCAAACAAAGCAAACAACGGAAGCTCATTCAATTCAATCGGTTGGATAAGTAGAATCATGGGTTAAGGCCCAGACCAGTCAAAGCATGCAGCTGCTGCCGCAAAAAGGCTGAAAATTAATTTCATTTAAATCCACCTCATCACCCCGCCATGTACGGAAGGATATCACATTACATTGCATGACGACGACGACGATGGTGATGACGACTACCATGTTGATGACTACATAACTACAGTAGATGCTTCCGTGTTGGTGGTACTCAATGGGGGCAACAGATGTACTGACGTTTGCTGCTTCCCGATGAGCAAATGCAATTTCTAGACATACACACGTCCAACGTCAGTATGCCTCTGTACCCGTACTGCAACCAAAGCGTACCTCCCGCCTGTGGAAGACTTAAGAATAAATCTACATCCCAATCCACTCAGCTGGCGTGAAGTTCTCTTTGGCTATCTGTATCATTCATCGCCAAGTGGAGTTCTTGAAAAGACCACCTCGATGCAAGTTCCTTAGTTTGTTGAATAAACAGAAGGACCCGGGCTTTGTTGAGGGAGAGGAGAAGGAGTAATGTATAGGAACATAAATGTGGAACCTGACGAAATGTCTTTCAACCACAAAGACGAAAACAAAATCGGGAGCAAGTGCTCCTTTAGTCGTCGGATAGAGACGAGCTGGTTGGAGTATACAACGAGCTTGGTAGGTAGATGATGGATAGTTCCGAACATAATGCTCAACAAGTGAATTGCTCTTCATGATGACGCCATTTTTCATTTTTTTTTTTTCGTTCTGGCTGACTGGGTGCTGCGTAGGGGCATGACAGAAGAACGTTGTCTTGCCTCGTTTATTCGCCACTCTGTCTGGCGGGTGGGTGTTGTAATTTGTTTTTCGAATGGGTCTTGCTCAAAAGAATGGTTGGAGTTAAATGTGAGTGACTCCAAGTAAATGGGAGATTCTTTGTTGGATAAACGTCAAAAGGCTTCCAAATGGTGGCAGGTAGGCATCATTATCCAGCACCTCCATCCAGTACCACCATCCAACTTGGGCAGAATTGCCTTTGAAAAGTAAGAAGAATGAATGAAAATTGGGTCAGAGTATGCCTCACCAGAGAAGATAAACAAAGGGGATGATAGAGGAGAACATGAATATGACTTCTATTTGGGCGGAATAATTTTCCAAAGGTGGTGCGAACATTTTCAAAGAAACACTCTTCGAAAGTGAGGAGGTACTGGAGCAGAATGTTTTTTTTTTGGCGATGATTTACTGTTAAATTAAGTGTAGGGGGCTGATGTTCTTTTCAATGAACAGGTGTCAATGTGAACATATAGAAAAAGATACTTTTCAGGTTTTCCTTACTTGAAAGGTTTCTGATAAATGCTGATGGAATATTGAAGATTTAAGTAGTGTGTGGAAAATATTAACCTAGAAATTTGGGAAAGCTTATGGTATACACAGGAGTGTTGTGTCTTCTCGCCTTCTTGGTAATGTCCTAGAATTGGTTTATGGCTTGTTTTACGCAGTTGCTAAAGCACAGCCGTTAGCTGCTGGTGTTTCGTTTTTTTAGAAAGTGTGCTAAAGAACCTTTTCGAAAACAATGGTTAAATCATGTTCTGTAATTCCAATATATTGTAGGTAAACGAGGTATTTCTGATGAAGTAGCCGAAGAGCAAAACTTTTATTACACGACAACAGATAATGACTCACTGTCTAACAATTAGTAAAACGGTGGCAAGTAGCATTAGATTTTTTTAAATTGGATGCCTGAGCATGCTGAAAATAGACAGAGACTATATATGTATATCTGGTCAAGTTGCCATACTATCATCAAGAATGTAGCCAAAGCCACTCTAGCCGATTAACCCTTTATAAGGCAGCTACGGTTGCTTTAAAAACAGCGAAACATGGGGTAACGCAGAGTGGTACTTGTCATTGTGAGCACTGAAATTTCGACCTTTTGTTGTTGCCTTTTGTGCTACAAAGCCTACATCTGCTCTAAACTGGAAGTGGGATAGCTCTTTAGTCCTGATGTGAACCAGACTCGAGTGGAGAATATGAGCATTTATCACAGCTGCGTCGACGAAGAAGAACAAATGCGTAGTGGTAGGTGGCACACTTTTGGTCGAATCTTGCCACGCCACACATGCTTTGTATACTGCAGTATGGCTAGTGGACAAGGGATTTCTTCTTTGAATCCATCCTTTTGGGTTTCTTTTGGTAACTGCTTTTTTGGATCAAAAGTTGTTGAGAGAAGGTTCGCTTGCTTTGTATCCATTGACTGAACGAAACCTAAATTTTTCTGTCTCCTCTATTTGTATTGGCCCTTGGACATACGTTTTTTCTTATAAGCTTTAGGAAGACCCTTTCGTATCGTAGCAGTGGCATAAATTTGGCTTTCGTACAAATCCTGCATTAGTTGGAAGGATGCAAAGAAATTCTCAAAGGCAACGTGGACACTAGTACATTTCAATGAGTCACAAGGCCTTTGTACGACAAAGGCACCTAGTCCCCGTTCAAGCCTGATGTCATCCTTTTTGCCTGTTTAAAGAGCCCAAACTTTGAAACCCCTTTTTATAGGTTTGAGTTGCATATACTGCTTGGGACTGGACCGAAATTTGAACAAATTCATGCACTCATCGATTGACTGTGATTTGGTATATACAGTTCAAATTAGTAATCATTAGTCTCCGTTTGTAAAGACGGTCAAAATTGGCTCTCCGTATTTGGAGCAATGGGAATTGTCGACCAGATGCAAATTCTATAATATTTTTTTGAACCTTTTGGATGGCATAACAGAGGCTATAACTGTTGACCAGTTGAGATCAATACTTGGAAGATTATGCACACCCATAAAAATAATTATTTCAAAAAATGCCCGCCATTCAATTCTTACTTTTACATTGCAGTACATATAGATTAGTTTGATCCACCAATGATTGTAGCATTTCATCAATGAACATTTTTTGGAAAAAAATAAATCGGCAAATTACGACTCGAACTTGAAAAAGAACGTACAATTCTCTCGGAATCAAAACGTTAAAACGGCAAAAATGTTCCATTAGGAGACTTTTCGACCAAAATGGGTCTTCGTCACCACTCTCCTCAGAATCGTTCCCAGAACCTTCCTCAGAACTACAGGACTCAATGTCAGTATCCTCAAATTGTTCCTCAACTTCACAAAACAGTCCACTTCCTTCGGCTATGTTTTCACCCGATGTACTATCATCTACTTGTTCCGAATCTCCTGTCAGCATTACATCTTCAATATTTTCGTCATTTTCATAGCAATCTTCTGAATCTAAGCCAACAATCTCGTAAACGAATTTCTCAATTTCTTGTTCTTTGAGCCTGAACATCTAAAAAAAAAATGCAATTACAAGGCTGCGGCAAAAATATTGCCACATTAAGATTTCGCTTAACGGCCTCTGGCAAGCATATTACCACCTATGTACAATAAAAAATCACTGAACCTACCGTGCTTTATTTTTTTCCTTCAGCTTTTGCAAATTGCTAGAAAATATATTCAATTATATAATAAAAATTAAATTTCACAACACAGACACCGTTATCTATCATTTGAACAATATTGAAAAAAAACCAAATAAAATTCAACGTTTTCGCTGGTTCTATCGCTTTCAAAATGGCGGTGGATTCAAAGGAGCGGTTATAAACGTGTTTATTCTAGTTCAGGATAGATGTCAATCAAAACACGAATGAGATATAATGACTGTGTTTAGTAGTTTGGAATTAATCAACGATTTTGTAGGGTGTAGGCAAACATATTGCCACCACCTTATAAAGGGTTAACAACTCCTGACCAAAGAATCCTTAGTACGATAGTAAGTACGCGTTAAAGAAGATGCCAATTGACGATGGATATACTCGTAAGGAAGTGCTGCAAAGAACGCTGTGTGCAACGTGGGATAAGTACATTTGTAGTCTTCCAAGCTAGAGGATATCGAAGCGCCAAAGAGTTCAAAACTCTTGGCCTGGGTTCCATACAAAGTTATAATCGATGCTAGCGTAGTTTTTTGCATTATAGTTACCTCACCGTGAGCCAGTTAGGCAACTGTTAACATGAATGCTTATCTTCACTTACTTACTTATGTAGGTGGTGCTTCAGTTCGGGGTGTGCCTCAATTAATATCCCTATTCAGTTGGTGTGGTCTTTAGATTTGAAGACTTTGCGGGCCGGAGCCTTGGTATCCATTCGATCTACATCTCCTAGGCATATCAGGCGACCCAGCGGGCCGCAGCATTGGTGTCCATTCGCTTGACATGTCCTAGCCATCTCAGGCGAATGATGTGAAGTTTTTAGACTAAGTCGATGTCTTTGCAGAGCTCGTATACACATAGTTTAGCGTTGAATCATCTACTCCAAAGACCGTCAACTCGAACGAGACTGAATATATTTCATAGAAGTTTCTTCCAAAGCGACTAGGGATATCTTTATCCGCTTTCAATGGAGTCAATGCTGGGATGGAGTTCATACTGGGATAATCAAGGTTTTGAATACTAGAGTCTTCTTAATTTTTCGGCCTAATTGCCTTCTTAGCCTAAAGAAATAGCGAATGGCGATTGATTCTCTTTTTTACTTCTGCACAGGTGCTAGTGGCAGAGTTTATTGCAAAGCCAAGGTAGATAAAGTCCCTTACTACCTCGAAGTTATAGCTGTCGGCCGTGATTATGACAGTTTAGTATATACTCGTACTTAATCTTGCCTTATTTACCGCTAAATCCATTTTCACCGCTTCTGTTTCAATACTATCGACAGTCCGCTGCAATATCCTCGCCGTAAGCTTAGGTAGTTGGGCAGACTTTTGACAGATTGTGCCTTCGGTGTTCGCTTGTGAGTTCCGCACGATTCATTTAAGAATCATATTAGAGAAGTCACGTGACAGTGCATCACCTCGTTTAAAACTTTTTTTTTTAGGTCAACAGTCTCGAATAACTTGTTACTGACTTTGACGAAGCATGGATCGGACGGACAAGCCTGGAAGGGATGCCGGAATTAGAAATGGTTCCTTAAAGCACGCCATATGTGGCCTGAAAATCAGTGAAAGTTACCTTAGACTTCCTGAATGTTTTCCAAGATCTGCCAGAGTGTGGATTATGGACTTTTCCTTTCTAGAACCATACTGATAGGGGTCAATGAGGTTGTAGATGAAGTTTTTTAGACGTTCGCGCAATATGGCAGATAAGGTCTTGTATGCGATGGTGCGGAAACTTTTACCCCTATAGTCGCCGCATTTGAAGGGGTCACCTTCATTAGGTAGGTATACACTCTTCTGATCAAATTTGAGAAATTGAGTTTAAAACCGTTTCCAGCATCTTTAAATAGATCGGCCGTTAAGGCGTCAGGTTCAGCTGCTTTGTACGGTTTTAGCTGATATATTGCTATCACTACTTCATTTCGATCAGGTGGACGGAGGTTTTGGTTATCATTGCCTGCAGAAGAGGTTTTTCCATATTCTCAGCACCAAACTGTGATGCAGTAGTTCTACAGGCTTCTAAAAGAGTCTACTTGCTTTGACACGTTAGTTTTACCCTTCTTGTAGTGGTCCTCGGCTCTTTTTCTGGTGAAGCCAATATTCTTCCGCCTCTCGTCCTTTGCTTCAGCGCCGCTTCATATGTTGATTTATTCGTGGTGGTTGAGCGGCGTCTCTGATGGCACGTAGGCAGTGATACTACTGGTCTTCGGTAGTTGATGATGGTGGTATAGGAGTTATTGAGAGATCTCGAAATACGCATTCGGCGGGTATTCTGGCGGTCTCTTGCCATTACTGTTTTTCTACTTTATACCTTCTCACAGTATAACCTTCTTTGTTCTGGCGCTTGGGAAATCCGCATTCGTAACTTCATTGCAACAAGAAGGTGACCCGAGTCGATGTTGGCTACCCGGAAATTTCGGACATTCAGAATATTGGAAACATGTCTTGCATCTTTCACAGTATGATTAATTGGATTTCGCGTTTCATGATCTGGAGACCGTCATGCTCCCTTGTGTATATTGAGATGAGGAAACCGTGTGCGTGCTATAATCACACAGTCCCACCACAGAGTCAATAAGTCTAAGTTTCTTGCCAGACGTAGTTTCGTGTATGCAATGCTTACCAAACGTTCTGTCAAAGAAGTCCTTCTTTCCGTCTTGTTGATCATTTGTGTTCTTCACGTGGAAATAAAGAAATCTGCCTGAGTCGCAGTTGCGGATGCTGATTGCTTTGTTTCCACTGCATGTTGCTCGGCTCATTTCAAGGGAAATTACTCCTCATTAAATCTTCCTAACACAGTGCTCTCTCCACGAGAACGAGGAAGCTGACTGATCTTACTCAGCGTTATAAGGCATCAACTTCTAGAACGAATATATTGTACCTACAATAAATACACGTGGATAGCAGTATTCTTTAGACATAACATTCACGTTGCAAACCCTCAAGGAGCATCGATTGTTGGTTGTGGCCTTCTTGGAAGTGTAAGAGAACTTTTGTGCGAAGAATGAGGCTTGTTGTTGAGAAAATCCCTGTTACGATACAACCTACCTATAAAAGGCCGTATTAAGTCTCTCATATGGTTCTGACTAGAATTTGGTTGATCATGCTCTAGTTTTCGTTAACTTCGATTTTATGGGCATTTCGCCTGGGGCGAAAGACGAATGTATTTGAAGTTCTGCTAAGGTAGAATGTATCGCTTGCTTTTATGTGGAGAACGATAAGCCGGGACCATCTTCGCCACTTATGTTTCAATGCTCGCGAATTTCTCACAGTTAATAAACGATTCTCTTCTTTCTTCCATAGGCAAGCTTTTGCAAGATTGAACCTCCGGAGCTGGCATGCGAGTTTCCAACAATTCAAGAACTCGTACTCTCACGTACGATGTTGAAGAAATGACCCTGCATCGCCTTGTCCGATATATCAAAGATATCTACAAAATCTTTATAGAACATCACTGCTTTCTAGGGAGTCTCCTTCATGATCATTCTGTGGAGCCGGAAAAGTTTAGCTGGTTTGTTAAAACTCGACATGGTTTCATATGATCTTTCCCGATATACACGTCATTAAACTCGACAATTAGAAGTTGGGTGTCGGATTGAAATGTGAGGTCCGAATTCCACACTTGTCAAGAGCAATCAGTTCGTTGATAAAGGTTTTAAGTGGTTAATAAGCGTTTTTGAGGGAACTGATGTCTCTTTTGTTGGCACGGGCTAGAGGGTTTAATTTCTCTTAGATTCGGCGTAGCATGCTAAGATTCCATTGCTCCATGGTTTAGAGATACTTTTGAAGCTTATTCTCCCTAAAGCCATTGGCTGCAGGTTTTTGTGAAATTTTCAAAAATAAAACGTTTCTGCCTTTCTTAGACTTCTTTTCATAAATACCTAAGGCTGTTATACACGACCATTACCTACCATACCATTACAAATGGTCAAGGCTACATGATATGGGTAGCCTGGTTACAATTATTCGCCACTACTGTCGCCTTCAGAAGGGAAGAAACCTCGAGGCTTGCATCAAACACGTACGAGTTAGTAGCCAACCAAATTCAAGTTTTAAGACGAATATTATGCAGCAACTTTAGGGATCAATCTATGGGCGCCAAATTCCCCCTCTTTTGACCATGGATCTCGCTTATACAGAGCTGATGGGGCCAGGCTAACTCCATTAATGATGTCTCGCGCTTTTAAACTAACGAAGTGATGATGACCTTGCTTCAAAAACATTGACCGTAAACTACTGCTAAGAGATATTTGTATAATTCGTCCTACAACACGGGAAAAGACATCAGACCTCCACAACCGATCTTGATTTGACGATAAGTGTTAACAGTTTCTGAAATTCACATCTACATTCTTCAGAAGAAGGTTTATGAGTTGTGGTTTGCAGTTGCCAGTTTTCCTTTCATTTTAAATCTGAACTCGTAATAAAACTGATCTGGTGATAGAGCACGGCATGCCTGAGATACAAAGTATCACATGTGAGTCTAAAGTGTTTTTAAATAAAAGTTTCACCAACCGATAATGATCCGATCACACTGCTCTGCTGACGTGTGATTATGCCTTGACGTCACTCCACTTGATTACTTTGGAGTTTCCTACACAAAATTGATGTCGTTTCCCACCCCATACGAGCATATTCGATTCAAAGGACAGACTAATGCACTTTGGCATTCTGGTACTCACTCATCATTATTGTTTCGTCCAGCGGAAGTTCGTAAAAAATGAAACAAATTATGAATGTCATTGTTGTTGCTGGAGTTGTCTAGAATGACAATAATGATGGGAACGCAAACGACCCGAGTAGCCACTCTGTGCATATAAAACACTCAAGTGTCACGTAATGCAATAAGAAACGCAAGTGCGACAAATGAAAGAATAAAGTTGCAAATTGTTGCATTGAAGGCGCGCAGGGGTAGCACAAAATTTATTGCTTGAGCACCACTTTATTGAGGCGTTGCGGTAATGTAATTTGATGATGGGATTTGATATACGAACACTAGATACAACACTCCTACGGATGAGTTCATAAACTCCGTTTGAGATTCACCGGAAAACCATGTGGAGTTTAATCAATTCAAATAGTGTATTGTATCTATGAACTCTGTGGAAGAAGTTTCTCTATTCAACTAAATTGAAAACTCTTCCTGTTTGCTTAAAAGAGTTTGATAAAGTTTAAATCAATCTACCAAACTAGGACTTTCTATTGTAGTTAATTTTTTGTCAAAAAGGGGATATTTATGGTTGCATGGATGATTTGTTTTGTATTTGAACCGCTTGGGTTAGACGACACGGTACACAGAAAGATAGAAAGCAACATACTATCACCCTAACCACAGCATTTTTGAGACAACAGAGAGTTAACATTTCTACAACATTGAAGCCAACAAATTACAATCCAATCGACGTTGTAGATGAGGAGAACATGTCTCATGTGTTTTACGTGGACACTTGCCGTGTGGGCCTTATTCGACACAGGTCCTACGTTTATATCGTATAGTTTAATGCGTCAATCAGCGCCCTTTAGATGGTATTAATAGCACCTTTAGTACTTACTAGAAATAGTGCATAAGGCACGATCTTCTCCTTGAGGCCTATCTAAAACCCGTCATTCTATGGGTCACTTTTTATTGAGCAGACCCACCAGTTACATAACCATCAAATGGTTAAAGCACGCTACAGCTTATGTTCAACTTTGAGGTTTTCAAGTTCCAGTGGGTCAAGCTGGTTTTAGTATAAACCTCCCACAAGAGGGCCAACTCATAGGTCAGACCGGAACCAAAATTGCAAGGTTGCCCTTGAAACGACCTTTCGATTATTACCAGTGGGGCACCTGGCACCTTATTGTCCAGGACTGGTCGTCTTTTATTCCTCTGTTCTCTGAGCATTAGAGTGAAGCTGCCTATGTAGGCGCCAATCAAAATTTTTTTTCGCAAAGTCCTCCATCCTAGCTATTTGCGCCCGTAGATTGCAGCAGTTTGTAGCTAACATTCTCATACAACAGCACTCGGACAAAACAAACTGGTATATCCAGTCTTCAAAAGGATCAACCTTCCACTTCTCTTACCCTCCACTTATGATAGAGTTCATTTAAGGAACCATGTTCAGTAAGAAGAAACTCCAAGTTAAGATTAAAACTTAGCTTAGACCGCACTCGGATGACCAACACATTCCTCGAGATATAGATACGACGTATTTGTCTTACGCTCCCGTAAGAACATCTGATTGACTGATATGAAACATCCAGTCACACTCACTTAGAAATATACACTTCTTTACATTGTAAGGTATTCCACGTCGGATCGCCTTCAAGGCTCCAACGACACCTGCATTGCCTCCGTAGAGAGGTCGAGATACGGCAAAGAGGCATACAGCCAAGTAAGGCCACAAGTAAGATTTTTCCTACGGCTGAAGCGATGCTCCAAATGTTGCACAGGCCACAGTAGGTTGGTCATGCTTCCTGAATCCCCAGTCAGATCGGAAAATACGTCTCACCTGACCCACAACACTCGTTATTTAATATTTGACCCACGGTTATCCCTATATATTTGGCTTGGTCTAAATATCTGAGACTGTCACCAGTAAGCCACATCGTTACAGTATTTCCCCCCCGACACACTAAGGCCCAGTGGATGGAAAGATAAGATCTTGGTCCTATGTCGTAAATAGACGCAGAAAAAGTTCGGAGCTATGAAGCAGAGAACCATTTAAGATTGTCTTCCTTTACTGTATTGATCTTGAGCGTAGGAATCGAAATCTTTCAAGCCAAAGGTCAATCTCATTGTACAGCTCATAGATTTCACAGTAAAATCGCTTCCTTCAAGCCCTTCTATGTAAACAAATCCGGAAATCATCCGAAATATTGAGTACTCAAAACTTTCAACGATGTCTTCGTTGGGCATTGAGAAGAGATTGCACGATGAGATCCATAATATTTCCATAAAGTCTCTATATAATGTGTTTTTTTTAACAAGAACTTATAACTTATTTGTCGTATTTTGGCCAACGAAACAACATTTGTCTAGTGGAATTCTTGATTCGTCGTGTGTTGTCTTGCGAGATTCGGAAAATATTCTGGGTTATTATGTTAAAGAAAGCTCACTACAAATCAATTAACATGTCTAATCCTTATTTTATAAAAGATTTCGCTGATATTGGAGTACATAGAAAATACTTGTGATCCGGGAGCCAAAATAGGAATCAGTTAATTCAATCTCCGAATGCGTTTAGACAAACCTTGCATTCTGAAATCAGCTTGGCAATGTAGATAATGCCTAGCAAAGTTTATCGCATCTTGGATATGGCAAAAGACTCAAATACTTCGCCTTGTATAAAGACTATTTACAATTATTTCCTCCTGGAAGACTGAATCAAGTTTTCCAAACGAGAACGTTTTTCTTCTCCAAAAGACGCTGTATTTTTGACTTGTTTTCGAACCATCCATTGAGATTCGACTTTTCTCATTCTTTTTCTGATCTAGATTCTAGCCGAAATCAATCTTTGCACAAAGAAAGTCTTGCTTTTATATTTCTGTCGTCATTACATCACACGCCATAAGACAAGAGTTAAAAGAAAGTCGGCTTGCAAGGTTAAAAACTTCGGAATGTGCTGTACCAAAGACCAGTTCTTTTTTCAACGGAAAACGGCTTTGTGAATGCAGTCCTTGTAATGAATATCATAAGGTGGGTCTAGAGTAAAGCCAAGCTTGTTAGTCCAAAGAACCTTTTTTTTATGTCTTGCCGAAAGCGCTTTTATGCCAATAAAGAGTCGATAGCAATTTGAAAGTTCTTGATGTGATATCTTTAGTCCAAAGAAGTTTGTTATCCAGGATGGCATCCAATACTTATATTCGTTGAAAAAACTGTTGGTAATGATGCCTTAAAGCGCTACATGGGTTGGGTCAGACAGCCTTCTCCTCCTCATAAAGAGAATAATTTTAGTTTTGAGAGGATTAATTGAAAGTCCATTTCTAGTGAAGTAGTCGTACCTCACGTCTAGGACTGCCTAAGTTTTAGAGCAGACAATCACTAGCCATGATCCAACAGACAGTGTAGCAACCACTGTTTTTCCTCGCCACCACCATTGCCCTTATCCACAAAACTTGTAATTGGTCTACGCCTGGTAACATATGCCATCAAAATTTGAGTTGTTAATGTAGGTGAAACTATTCACCAGGTCAGCAGAGCAGTTTTGCGCACATACGAGTAAAGCTCGATGATTCTCTTGATTCTCAGTGTAAAGAAAGTTTACCTGATAGGCCTAGGGGTCTTGAAGAGCATTCGCTTTACCGGCTGTTTATAACGTTCGCCAGGGTAACAGTAAAGACTCTCTTTATAGTTGTCAGCATATCTGGATTTATTTGCATACCATCGTTGCCAGATGACTTGAAGCTATCCAAGGAAGCAATAGGGTACCTATTTGTGGCTTATCTGCCACCACAACTTCGCCGTTGTTTCACTATCACTATTCACTTTAATGATACGACTGTGGTACAATAAGTCCGTGTAAATTAGAACAGATAGCATTGTCACTTTAAATCCAACATCTGTCTTCTAAAGAATCATCTTTCGGAAGAGTGCATGACAATTTTCAGACGGATCTGGCAAATAGTTTTGTTGTGACAGCCATTTAAAATAGACGCCTACGAGAATTTTCAAAAAAAAAAATGGAAATAACGTCATTTACAAGCCATTCGCGACGGTCTCTTGCCCGAAATCATATCATCAATGCCATAAAATTACATGTCAAATAAAGCCAAATTCATGGACATTAAAAACATTTTTCTGTGTTTTATTTAAATTTAAAGTTCTCTGCCTCTACAAAAAAACACCCTTTATCAAAAAGTGTGACCCTGTTATTTGGATCGATAATCCAAAATCAATTAACAGCAGCTGCATTGGAGTTCACAGTTTATGCCACGAAAGCCAAGAAGCCTTCAAAGAAATATTTTCCTAAGAATTTCCTTCGGCAACACGATATTGCCTCACATTCACACAGTATGTGTGTTATGTCCTCAACCGCTTGTAGATCGCCGCAGAATCTACAAATGCCCGTATTTGTCATTTTGAGTCTCTTTGCGTGTTTCAGCAGGAGACAGTGTCCTGTCAGTATTCGTATTATTTTCCTAAGGTTATCCCTGTTCAGTTTAATCAGCTTTCTAAAATTTTTTTTCCATCGAGAAGTGCCCATAGAGCCTTGGATACCTTGTGTCCTTCCAGATTCAACTATCTTATGTTAGCAGGCTTTTTGGTCTTTAGTGCCTCTTACTGTGCAGAGGGATAGTTTAATGTTTACAACCTCACTATTGTCGAGTAGCCCTCCTCTCCTTGCAAGCTCGTCCACTCGTACATTTTCCTCTATACCGCAGTGTCCTGGCACCCAGCACAGTCTCGCAAGGTTCTGAATGCATAATGCTTTAAGCATTGTGCGACAGCCCCTGACTGTATCAGAGCTGATGACGGTTGATTCCATTGTCTTAAGAATGGCTTTGCTGTCGATGTAGAAAGCGATATCTCTATCGGATACCAATCTCATCTGCAGCAGCTCAGCCGCCCTGAGGACAGATAGAACCTCTGATTGAAAGACACTACTAGTGTCCGGTAGCCTAATGAACACTCTTAGTACTGGGTCTTCCGAGAAGATACTGAAACCTGTTCCTTTCTCTGTTTTCGAGCCATCTGTGAAAATTGCAACTTCATTTGGCCTGATTACAAGATTTTCTCGCCAGGCCTTCCTCTCCGCATATACTTAGTCAAGTCAGAAATACTGGTGACAGAAAAACCAGCGCCAAATGAAAACGAATTAATATTTAAACAATTTTTTTTTTGTTTTTATTGGGTTATTCAATGTCTATTAATTTAAGAACCACTTATTTGAAATGACTTCCATTTGCCTTCCAGCATGACTTAAGACGATGTGGCAACTCATCGATTGCGAGACGCACTTCATGCATGGGGAAATTGTCCACTGCACGGGCAAGGGCTCGCTTCAACGACTCAATATTTGAATGCCGAGTAGAGCAAGCCATGCCCTCTAATACGGACCAAATCTTGTAATCCAACGGGTTGAGGTCTGGACTACCAGCTGTCCAATCATCCGTTGATATAAAGTCCGGAACGTTGTTTTTGAGCCACAGTTGAGTCGTTTTTGCTTTGTGAGCTGGAGCAGAGTCTTGCTGGAAAGTTTGTTGTTGAATATTGATTGGTTGAGAGACTTCATAATGGGTTCCAAGACGGTCGATTGATATATTTTGGCCGATGTTTTCACTCCTTTCTCGCATAAATGGAATTTGGTAACGCCATCGTAGCACACTCCCCACCATACCATTACAGACGCGGGATGGTGGCCTCTTTGAACCCTCGGATGCTTCTCTGGATGACCGAGCATACACACAATCGTTCTGCTTATTGAACGATTCTTCTATGGTGAAGATTTTCTCGTCAGTAAACAGAATTTGTCTGTAAACGTTCTTCGCGTAACGGCTGAGTAACGCTTTCGATCTTCGCTTGCGTTTTTCCTTCAATGCGGCCGTGAGCAGGTGTCCAGTGACCAGAATGTCGCTTATACGCGCTGAGTCCTAAATCTTCTTTGAAAATGCGAGACATGGATTTTTGCGAAATTTGCATTTCCCGCGACAAGATTTTCTGTTTTCGCCATGGTTTTCTGTCGATTCGGCTTTGATCGCTTTCGGAGTTCTCACAGTGCGCGGACGGCCGGATCTTTGACGGTCTCGTACTCCACCAGTATCCTCAAACAACTTCATAGCACGATGTATAAAATTCCGAGTGATTCCAAGCGGTCGCAACATCCTAAAGATATCGCCTTTTTCCATGTTGCACTTAAGTAGGCCAACTACGAGTACAACAATACGATTTTCGATGTCGCCCCACTCCATGATTGTAAGGAATTAATGTCAAAAACGTTTTACGTCACATTGAAGCATTAACGTCAACTGTCAAATCGCAATCAATACGAAATGGATGCGCCCAGTGTTGCATTCGTAATGAGTGAGTTCAGTTGTGCACCAGTATTTATGACTTGACTAGGTATATATTAGTTTAGCTACTATTTTGCAGATTTTTCTTAACTTTATCGCAATCTAGAAGACGCTTTATGATAGCCTTTTAATTGTACTCCTTGGGGAAAAGATTCGGTTTCTCAGGCTCACTTTACAAGGTTTTCGGGATTTGTTGCAGGTGTGTCTTCAGAAGCTTAATCTTCAGTGGTTTAATTATTGTAGTGATCTTATTTTGAGTGTGAGCCGAGAAGCGAATGTGTACAATGGTTACTTTGACAACTTGCTTGATTACATAAAACCTGGTGGAAAATTGAAACGAAATGCTCCTTTCATCTATTCGAGACCAACAAAGAACTGTGTAAGGCATTCATTGAATGTTGTCCAAAGGTGATACTCAATTTTTTAAGGATTCTGTATAGGCTGTTTGTCTGTTGCGCCTATTAGCAGATCCTTTTGCTTCCGCAGGCATAAGATTAGGGTAACATAGCAGGGGCCTTAAAACTGTCGGTCTTCTATCATTGCTCAGGTGTCCTTATGGAGTTGCGAGTTCTTTGTTCCTTGGCATCTTCCGACAACATTATTATTTTACACAGCGGTCCAATGTCTTTGAATGCTTAGTAAGTCCTTGTTGCTGTTCGTTTCTATTTCTTATGAAAGCTAAGGTTTGGCGCACGAAAGGGTTCTTAAGTCGACCGATGTGGTACCTGGCAATCGGGAATCATAAACAACATAAATTCAGAGAAACATTTTGAAAGCCAGTTTCTTATGTCAGTTGGTCGCTTTACGGCAATTAATTTTATCGGATTTATCAGGGAGGCAATGTCATGAAGGTTTAGTGACGTTCCGCCTGCACAAACTTCCAGTGCTATCAAGTGATGATGGCACTCGAATAGTATTGTAAGGAACACTCTTCTGCAAATGCACTGTAGTGTGATTGACACAAGAGGACGTCTTCCTTTAACTATTGTGTTCCTGGATATGGTTTTGTTGTCGCCGGATTTTATCTCTGTATCTAAACGGATTGTAAGAGAATCTTTTCATAGGACGGAAGCGATTTTCATGATTACAAAGAATTCCCATTTGACATTCGCAGTCTATGTGAGATTTTGTCAGTATCCGCGCATCTTGGCCTCTCCATGAACGTCGGAAACATACGAGTAAGATCCACATTCCTTGCTTACCCATTTTGTGATAAGCAGCTCTTGAATGTCATCCGACATTCTTGCCTTTGCTTTGGCGTCCAATTTCCTTCAATGTTCGATCTACTTCCCCGGTTTTTCTAGTTTTTGAATTCTTAAGATATTTTTCATTTCCTCTGCTGGTTGGTGGTACTTTAATTTGATATACTTTTTGTTGTACTCGTAATAGATGAGTCACGGGAGTTTCCCTCCTCTGTCATCACGACCATAAAAATTGTTCAACATAACGACTACAAGCACACAAGACATGAGTGCGAGTACGCCTACGCCTTCTTAAGTTGATTCGTATAACGACAAGGGACAGTATCATAGATTCATGGATACATATACTTATACTTGTACTCATATAGCTGGTGTACTTTTAGTCATATCCACTCGTACTTTGTATCTACATTGAAAGCTCAGGGAACTATACACTATACTCGTATGTAGGTACAGTTGGGCTGGGTTCTCATGGCAAGGCCAGCAGGGCCGGTTTTTTTTTTTTCAGCAGCGTGTAAGGGTTTGTGTATCTGTATATGAATGTGAAATAAAATAATTAAAATGGTTCAGCAAGGTACATACAAAGATACATTTTCATATATGATGAGTACGTACTCGTATATAACCGTTGCGGCAACTTATGAATTTACTATGGTATAGCTAAAGATACATATGTATAGGATCGCTCTTTTCTGGTCCTTAAAATTGGGTCAATTAGTAAGGGTGCCATGTTTGGGGGGTGAGGTTTCTTGTTACCTTCGCCATAATGGTATTCCAGTTCGTCGTTTGAGGGCTTAGAGGGTTGGCAGGGTCGTTATGTGAGTAAATATGAAGAGTGCATGCCAAGAAGATTGTTTTTTTTTTTTTTTTTGGAAAAATTTAATTTTGTTTAGTGAAATATTTATGCCGGGGTGCCGGAAGACAACACCAACCCTTTTGTCTTTTGTAGAGTGTAGATATTCTTGTGACGTAACTGGAGAGGTTTAGTTTACCCTGCTGGGTAAATACATGGACTAGTATATAGCAGTTCATAGAATGGTACATATGTACGGAAATGTATGTAACATACAAAGCGTCAAAGTGGTGAATGAAAACTGACTGTAATGAGTCATTGTTTAGCAGACGTGTGCATTTAGGTTATGAAGTGTTGTTGGCTGGTAAGGTTTTGTTACATAACTGTTGGTTATATTGAGACAATTAAAATCTTAAGTGACACGACTGC
Organism: Volucella inflata; assembly: GCA_928272305.1. Lineage (NCBI taxonomy): Eukaryota > Metazoa > Arthropoda > Insecta > Diptera > Syrphidae > Volucella > Volucella inflata. The sequence continues at coordinate 158,954,672 of OV743716.1, forward strand.
ATTGTAAATAAAACTAAGGTATTGTGAAGGCATGGAGATGGAGGATGATCTACATTTTATGACAACATGTACAAGTTGTGTAAGGAGATACTTATGCTTATACTTATACTTTACGACTAGTATACACTTTATTGCAATATCAATAAAATTGAAGAAACATTTTTTACATGCATCGAAGCTGTTAAAACCACCTTTGAGTGGGACTTTAAGTTGATGAGGATTCTATGTACTTTGAATGTCTGTCTGAGTATAGTTTAGGTCTCTCATTGAACGTGTTTCAGCTCTCTTCTACCTATTTCAAAGGAACTCGATTCCCCTTCAACTGTTCCACGCTGCTTGCTTGGGTAAGTGGAGTTCTTTTGCAATAGATGCATCTTTTAACTGTAGAATGTGACCATATTTCCTTCAAATGAAGATATTCGGGGACACCTCGTTTTTCTGTAAAACTCTTCGACTAGAAGACGAGGGATTGCAACAAGTGGTACTGGGGTTCACTTTCCAAGTATTACTGGGTACACCCTGGAGTAATACCGTCTTAAATGCAACGCTTGCTTTGTCCTCAGGTAATTCTGTCACCAAGCTAATACGACCCGAAGTGTAGAAGGTTATTACATTTTTTTTTGGCTGCGATCCGAACCCATAATTTAGCGCATAGTCATGTGGTCAAGTCTAAAAATTACTTTAACAGCATTTCTGTGGTCAACTATGTATCTTGGATGGTTTTCCCTATATTGATGGAGCTCTTAAGACAGGAGAATGTCAGTCCCACTAAGGAAAATATGAACAAAGTAGCAATGACGATAAACCTCTGAACGGAGTTTATTTTTTTCAGTTGCTTTGCGTGTCCAAGTATCTCTGAGGAGGAGGTTAGAAGAGTGATTCACAACACTGTTTTCGAAGCTAGCGGAATCACCTCGTCTATTATTACAGCCGACTTAAGTCCCTGACCTTTAGAATGGTGCTCGTATATCGCAGATGCCAGAGGAAATGCTTTTTTGGAGGCATTTACCTCATTTGACAGCGTTCTTGCATAATGGAATCAGAGCTACTGAATATAAAAACGGAAAGAGCTAGGTGCTTCCAGTTTCGCGCCATAAGTTGGCTAAGATCCCCTTCCACTGGCGTGCACCATCTGAGTCGCGGACCTCTTTTGCTGTGCTGTCTCGAGGCCTGATTCAAAGACTTTTCGGACCGGAGCGTAGGTATTTATCAGCTCTACATGACCAAGTCATCTTAATGGTTGGATCTTCACTCTTCTGGCTTAGTCGTTGTCGCTGTTAAGGCCATAGAGTCGTTGGTTTATCTCCTCCTTTGGTAAAACTTCCGAATCTCATTCCTGGAGAAGACGGTGTTCCTATCTCTTCTTCTGCCCATAGAGCTCGTGATCAGTTCAAGTCCTTCTATGCAGCGCGGCTTTGTATGCATCTTGCTAAGATGCATGTGCTTGCCGGCATTCATCATTAAACCAAGGATTTCGTTGTGGTAGTCGAGTGAAACCCGGTACATCTTGGCCTTTTAACATTGAAATTCCTTAACCCATTAGCTTGTCTTTGTGCTCTTCTTGCATTTCGCAACCGTACCTTGGCTACAATAAGGTAACGATTCGAGTCGATATTGGCACTTTGGAACGTTCGGACATCCATAATATTGGGGGAGGGTACCAGCCAACCCAGAGAAAGAGCCCGTGGTATGATGATGAATGCGTGTACAGGAAAAAGGTGACAGAAGGTGTACACAAGAAAGCGCTGCACAGGGCAAAACAAGGGCAGCGAGAGAAGAATATCGAGGCAGAAGAAGGGGAGGAAGAAAAGATGCTGCGAAGAAAAAAGAGGGCTTACGCAGCTTCCCAGCTCAAAGAGATCGAAGAGTCGTGCGATCGTAATAACTTCCGCAGGTTTTATAAAAAAGCCAAGCAACTGGCTGCTGGCTACAAAACAGGGACGCATGCTCTTCGAGACAGCGAAGGAAATCTAGTCACCGAAGCGCAGGGAATAGTAGATGTGTTTAAGCAGCATTTCCAGCAGCTGCTTAATGGGCATCATGTAGAGAGAGAGTGATAGGGCAAGAAGAGAACCCACGTCCAGACAATGAAGAACCAGTTCCACAACCTAGTATAGAAGAAGTTGGCTTAGTTATAAAAAAGCTTAAGAACAACAAGACCGCAGGTTGTGATGGTTTACCAGCGAAGCTCTTTAAATTCGGTGGTAATGTTTTGGTAGGGAGCATGCACCGAATCATCAACCAAGTTTGGGTTGAAGAAAACATGCCTGATGACTGGACTGTCAGCTCCATATGCAACATCTATAAAAAAGGCGATCCTATGTCTTGAAACGTACTGTGTGAACGTCTTAAACCCTTCTGCAACACACTGATCGGCACGTACCAATGTGGCTTCCGGCCCGGCAGATCGACTATAGACCAAATTTTCACACTGAGGCAAATTCTGGAAAAGACCAACGAATTTCAAGTCGAAACCCACTCATTCATCGACTTCAAAGCCGCGTATTATAGCATACATCATCAGGAGCTCTATATGGCGATGGCCGAATTCGGAATCCCGGCAAAACTGATTCAGCTGTGTCGCGTGACGCTGAAAACACGCAGGGCAGGTGTCAACACGGAAGGCACTATCTTCAACAGGTCCGTTCAGCTGCTGGGGTATGCGGACGATATTGACATCATCGGTCGCTCCCAGCGTTGCCGTGATACAAGCGGTTACGTCGATTGAAGAACAAACGAAATCCGTTGGCCTTCATGTAAATGAGGACAAGACTAAGTACATGTTATCAACAAACAATCAAGCATCTGTCCACCGCCTAGGACAACATGTTACTATTGATAGTAAAAATTTCCAGGTAGTTAAGGATTTAACCTACTCGTACCTCGGAGTAAACATGAACTCCACGAATGACACCCTAGTGGAGATCCGGGGAAGAATTATCCTAGGAAACCGTTGCTACTTCGGCTTGGCCAAACAATTGGGTTCAAAACTCCTAATTCGAAGGACGAAATGTGTGCTCTACAAAACCCTTATCCTGCCAGTTTTGCTTTATGCCACCGAGTGCTGGACGATAAGTAAGAAGGGAGAGCTGATACTGGGTTCCTTCGAAAGAAAAATACTTCGGCGGATTTTTGGTCCTGTGTGCGAGGAGGGCGAATGGGAGAGAAGATACAACCGCGAACTCTATGAGCTGTACCAAGGTGTGAATGTAGTTCAAAAAGCCACATCGAGCGAATGGACAATAATGCTCCAGCTAAGAGGATCTTCAAATCCCAGCCCCCAGGTTCGAGGAGACAAGGAAGACCGAACCTCCGTTTCAAAGGCCAAGCCATCGCCGATGCCAGAGCGCTTGGTCTGGACAACTGGAAGCAGCGTGCCCGGGATCGTAGAGGATGGAAGGCTGCAGTGTCTCAGGCAGAGACTCTACACGGGTCGGGAGCCCGTTAAGTAAGTCTTGTCTCGATTCAATTTTCATTTCAATTCAACTCCAAGGCCCCTTGCGAATATTGCAATTTGGGAACAGCGTGCTATCTACGACAATATCTTATCCCGCGGCAAAGTCGATTAGCCTGAATCGCTTATCGGAGGTTCCGCCGTTGACCCATTAAGGGCTGATCCGCCGCTATCTCTTATCCAACTACCTGACTCCAGGACTTCACTTCATCGTTGATTTCATCTTGGGAATTCATCCGTTGTCCCGTTTGTAGTGCTTCTATTTTAGAGTCGTCAGGTTAATAACTCTCAGAGCTTACCCTATTTCTACACCATCCGACCATCAACAGAGCAACTCACACAAGGAATACCGAAAGGTCGAAAGGCTGGAATGCTTCCAAAGGGAAGAGGTACTCATCGGCCAGTGATGTTTAGGCGGGGCAATGAAATTGAAAGAGAACGTGCACAATTTCACAAAGGCTGGAAAACGGGAACAAATCTAAAGAACGCGATGCCAAGACGCGAGAACAGGTTGCCGTAACGGCGCTTGATGTATCTGTTATTTATCCAACATGGAACACATTTTTTTTCCATTTGGTTAATTCTTCTAATCTGTCGGTACCTATCGATTACCAATGCTTATGTAATATAAGCGATATCGAATAGACCTTCAAAAGTGATAAAACTTGAACTCAGTATCTGATTACAGAATGCCTAGCCATGACTCTGTCCTCTTGTGTATTCAAGCTCCAACATTCACGTGCCCATCCATGTTTTCACAATTATGCTGGATAGACCCAGAGAAATTGTATCTCATCATCACATCATCAGATATTGAATATCGCACTAATCTACCTAAAAAGCTAGCCAATGTTGAGAATTCCAATTTGAAATGATGCGAGTAGATGAGCCTTGTATTGTATCTGTCTACACCTCCAACATCTGTGTCATCAAGCGGGCCGAAGTGTAAGGGATGCACTATCATGTCATGCATCCCGCACATACAAGTACGTTTATGTCTGTAATTAAATCCCCTGACTATAATTTATATTTTTTTCCTTTTTTTCTTTTTAATTGACAAACTAAATACATCATCATGTCGAGGCAATAAAATTCCACGTTTATCTGACAAATGTTCCAACGAATCCATTGCGTGAAGTGTCCGCATGATAATTTACCAGTGTGCATCGTATCTTCTTCTCCTCCCAAGTTAATCATCAACTCGAGTGTATGTTTCTTCATTCGACTGCTGTCTTAAGTATCGAAACTCGACAAGGAGCCAGCCATGATGACATGAAGATCTCTTGATATCGCTTCTACAAAATTGTCCTCCTTTCAAAAACGAACCCAGTTTCTGATTTTTAGATTTTTCTGCTGGCTCCTGGCAACCTCCTCTCATGTAATCCCAGTACTTAATTCACACAGCTCAAGAAGGGTGTTGAGGTTAATTAATTTAATCGAAAGAAGTGCATCGGAAAGACCATCATCATCTTGATCAACCCTGATAACCGTATTTATTTACAAGTTTCTGTTTTGTGGAATGACAGTCGACGAGAGACGAGTGGTATTGTCTTGGACGACTTAATCTACGAGTTCAACCATTGTGTATAGCGGTAATGAGTTTTTATGTTGTGAATCGTTGTTCTTCTTGTTAATTTTATCTATTTTTTGATGAGTGTACTACATATGTACATGCACGCATGCAGTTGCAATGCAGTTTCACAGCAAATTGCTTCATTAGTGATGTAACGCAATGGTAAGCGCAAGCAAGATTCGACTTCAACTTTTCTAGGGCTTTTGGCGATAGTGATTCAGGTCGCCTTTAAGCCGATTGGAAAACGAATAGTTAACTAAGACGGTAGCTGTTTGAAGACAGTAAAAGTTCAACCAATGTCAAACTTAAGAGATTAACAGAGACCTCCTTTTCTTCTGAGAAGCAATTTTTGCTGTTGCTGCTGCTGTTTCAGTTTGGGAACTTATTTGATGGAAGACCAGGTTAATGAGTATTTCGAGGAGTACCGAAAGGAACATTCTCGAACTGACTGGGAAATTGTGAGAATGTCACAACAGGCACACATACTTCACTCCCTCTATCGATTCTTCATAAAATAGTTCATTGACGTAAGTAATGCGTTTAATCATACTTGGTAAACATACACAAACTTTTGTTGCAATGAATAAAGTGGAATGTTGTGTCCGTCCTTGGAGCCATACATGAAGGCTCTATGACAATTCCTTCCTGATCCAGAGTCGATTTCCTATTTCTCCAGCAACAGAAGTTCTGGTGTCTCGCAAGTTCATCGAAATTGCAGTCAATAGTCTGACAGCGCATGACATGCTTAGTTGAAGGAAGTTTGTTATCTGCAGTGACACTCAAATACTAAGAAATACTCTGAAGAAATTGGTGGTGATGTTTTTGAGTATTTAATAATCAGGCCAGTCACATTTCTGGTTTTAGCTGCTGCATAAATTATTGCATTTGGCGTCAGTAGATTACGTTGTGTGAGTAATGTGACCTTTTTGTTTCGCCTTTCAAGGGGAACTAAGCAGATTTATATTAAAATATTTTGTACGGGGGCTCTGATTTCCTACAGACATTTGAAATTCCATTTTTTTTCTTCTCATTAGGTCTGTTATAGAAACCTGGCTTAATGAACCCTTAAGGTTGTCGGTTCCGTTCCGTTTTCCAGTTCCCTTTGCTTGTAAAAACTCGTGTATAGTCTGCCTCATCAACCGGAGTATAAGAGTCAATATAAGGTCAGCAGACCAACGATGGTCTCCAGTCCTACTTTCTTGGCCGTTTTCTCGAGGCACTAAGGTGCCAATGTACTCAGTTCTCTCCAAATTTTGTCTTAAATTTAACGATGCTTGTGTTGTTTGTGTTGCTTGTGAATAGCCAATATACTGAGCTATTGAGGGCCCCGAAGTCTGAGGGCCCTGACTACCTGTAACCCTGCCACTCAACAGGACCTATAACCGACTGCTTGTAACTGGTCAAATCGTAACAGCCTTCTTTGTCATCAATCTGATCAGTATCTGCCCTGCCCTGTTTATTATTTGACTACGTGTTTGATGAGCGGAACCTTGATAATTGGGCAGGGGCCCATCTTTATGGGGCAATTGCAACGTTGTGTAGACTACAATAAGAGATCCAATTGTAAAAATTGCAAGTTGTTGCCTTGGTGTCAACCGGAGCAAAACTGAATTGATGATAGTCACTACCAAGACGATTTTACCCTTGTTCAACGCTGTCTTAATGGTCAACCGCTCACACTATCCTCCAGCGCTAGGTAGATGGGCATCAGCTGAAAGTAAAACACCGAACACATGGTAACGATGACATGCAACGCCTGGAGCAGAACCTTTGGAAGGAAGTGGGAATTTCAACCGACCACATCTCGCCCAAACAAAGGTTAGGTTAAGTAAAACAGGGTGTACCATATGACACAGACACTAGGCACCAAAACGGGCCCATCGCGATCCCCTGTGGGTCCAGTTAAAAACAACTCCAATTTACAAAAAAAAAAAACCTAAACAGTGTCCCTATTGAAACACCTTATTTCTCTACAAAAGCCAGGAAGGCCTTTTGAAATCCGTGCCGTCTTTTTCCTCTAAGTTTTCAAAGAAATATTTTCTTAAGAATTTCCTTCGGCCACGCGATATTGCCTCACTTTCACACAGTATGTGTGTTATGCCCTTGTAGATCGCCTGTAGATCGCCGCAGAATCTACAAGTGTCTGTATTTGTCAGTTTTAGTCTATTTGCGTGTTTCAGCAGTAGACAGTGTCCTAAGCTTATCCCTATTCAGCTTAATAAGCTTCCTAGATCTGTTAACGTCGAGAAGTGCCCATAGAGCCTTGATACCCTATGTCCTTCCAGATTTGACCACCTTATGCTGGCGGCTTTTACGGTTTTTCCTTCAATAGTGCCCCTTATCGTGCAGAGGGGTGGTTTGGCATCAGCAACCTCACTACTGTCGAGTAGCCCTCCTCTTCTTGCAAGCTCGTCTGCTTGTTCATTTCCTTCTATACCTGGCACCCAGCACAGTCTCACCCTGTTCTGAATGCATAATGCTTTGTGCATTGTGCGTCAGCCCCTGACTGTGTCAGAGTTGATGTTGGTTGTCTCCATTGCCTAAAGAGCGGCCTGGCTGTTGGTGAAGATAGCGATATCTCTCCCGGATACCGATCTCATCTGCATCAGCTCAGCCGCCCTGAGGACAGCTAGAACCTCTGATTGGAAGACACTACTAGTGTCCGGTAGCCTTATGGACACTCCTTCCTCTGTCTTCGAGCCATCTGTGAACTCTGCAATTTCGTTTGATCTCATCACTGCATTTTCTTGCCAGTCCTTCCTCTCCGGATATAATATATCATACAGAATGTCGAAATCGATTAAGGAAGGGATTTCATCCATTTTAATAGTATTACGTGGCAGTAGCTCCTCCGTATCGTGCCGTGTCCGAAGCTACTGCTTTTGAAAAGACCCAGCTTAGTGAGTCGAATCGCACAGTTGCCAGCAAGTTGTTTTATCTGTAAATCAAGCGGTGTCAGGTGTAGGAAGGTGTCCAATGCTGCCGTAGGGGTAGTACGGAGCGCACCTGTAATGGCTATGAATGCCGTTCTCTAAACCGCCGCTAATTTTCCGTAGGTCGTTTTCTTAGTTGTTGCTTTCCACCATGCTAGTGCGCCATATGTCAGTATGGGTCTCAGCCTTACCATATTAGTCAGTACACCATAGCAAGTTTTAGGCCCCAAATTTTTCCCACAATTCTTTTGCAAATGAAAAGAGCATTATATGCCTTTTTGATTCTTTCCGCTACGTTGAGATTCCAATTCAGTTTCTTATCCAGAATCACGCCAAGATACTTCGCACTATCGCACCCCACTGAGTTTTGGCAGTGTGAATTGCGGTATCTTGTACTTTCTGGTAAAAAGAACCAGTTCCGTTTTGGAGGGATTGACATTGAGACCACAGCTGCATGCCCAAGTGCTGCTCGTCTTCTGCGAACGCTTGGGAATCACACTGCTCTGGGTTTCAGGCCAGGGCATAGTGTTATAAAGGGAAACGACCGTGCAGATGAACTAGCCAGGCAAGTCTTTACTCTGCACAAATCCACTTATACTTCTTACAGAAGGGCAACCTGCATCTTAATGATATTACCGACCTACAATAATAATAAAACAAACGACCTTCTGAACACAACCCGCCCAGATATCGCCCGAATCACGACTATAATCACAGGGCATTGGCCAATTTGAGATCATGAATCCAAACTAGGTATTCTACACAACCCCGACTATGCATGAATGAAAATGAGAAGGAAACTCTCTCTCGTTCTTCGATCCTCAACGACATCTTGGATAAAACAGTACGATTTCAAATTTAAATTTTTTGAACTCCACAGGCTCCACTCTAGACACATAGTACCTATGTCTCACATGTTTAATATATCATCGACCAGGTCTCACGAGTCGTAGTAAGAAAAAGGCACATTCTCCTCGTGCTACTTAAATTCATACAGAACCGCAACCTCTACCTTCTACCTATTGGGGCCAATGATTAGATCTTATTAAGTAAATGCCTTTCTCGTCTTCTAAATCAACTTCTCTCAAAAGAAGGTTATTCTACGAAGCCTTATACTACTCCTTTTCTATTCAATTACAATTTATATATTAGCGAGCGATAAATGCGAACACGAGAGTATCTTTTTGGCGACGTTAAAGTTTGTTTTCAACTACACATCCGAGTATCATAAAGCTGCTTTAAAAACCGGCATAGCTTCCTTCTCCTATCGAAGTCGCTTATCTTTCCCGATTCACAGTTAAACCACCCTCAGAATAGTTTCATTTATTACGAATTTTTTATGACAAAAAAAGAGAAAAATAAAAATCGAAACTGTAAATGTATATGTACGAGTAGAAGTCCTTTTTGTTTACCAGCAGTGTATGAGAGTTAAGTACAAAATGTTTGACCCAAATATTTCGTTTAAATCCCTTTGGGCTAAGGAAGATACTCGTACAATCAATCGCTGCTATACCCATTAATAGAAAAAGCTAAAGAAAAACAAGGAGTGGCAGCCTTGCTTGGTCAGCCCAACATTACCCACAAATAAAGTGGTATCGGGGAAAATATACAAAAATCCTATCCGTTCAACCCCAACCCTATTACAGCAGAAAGGGTCTATTTATAGAGCGCTAAAGTCTTCTTTTATTTGTTTTTCTCTTTGTCACCACACACCCCCGTTCGAAAACAGTGGTTCTGGAAGAATTACACACAGGAAACCAAGCATTCGAATATAGTCGTAACAGTAGGCAGATACGAGTAAAAGCCTTTTTCCAGATACACGTGTAGACAGTGTGTTAGTATGTCAGATTGTGTGAGGGTTTGTTTTATGATAAATCAGCTAAATAGAGATTCAAATGTATCTGATGGAGACACAGTGGATTTCCCCGACTTGCAGATTGCCCATGACTAATGATTTTCCCGAAAACCATTTGCGAGAAGGAACAATAAAAACGAATTTGCCAATTTCGATTGATTTCTTAAATTTGACGAGAGGAGACCGGCATTTGGTTCGGTTCTTGATAGAGGGTGGGAAGGTATAATGAATATAATTGGTTGTATTGTGCTCTTAGTTCTAAGGCAACTCAGAACATTTAAAAAACCTCGACAGAGTCTTGTTCTCCGGATCTAGTTGGGAATATAAATCGGAACGGATATGTGGCTCAATTAACACCTATCTCTAATTAACCCAGTTTTGCGATGATACTAGAGTTGACAAGGATCCCATTCAACTTGACGGCAACACCTAAGTTCAGGTTTTTCTTTACACATTATCCTTTCGGAATGAATTTAAAGGCACTGCAATTCGAGCGGATTTGCAATTTCTAAAAATTTTCCAATTTTAACTTATGTACGAAGTTCTCTCGCAAAGCATCCAGGGATACTTTCGATTGATCTTGCTAAGCTCTATGCTTTCATGCTACACAACGTACCATAAGTTGGTGAACGCAGTTATTGTCGAGTATCATCCTCAGTGAATGTTTCATTCTTCGGCTTTAAACATATTCTTCCAAATCTTCAGTGCCGACTTTAAATGTACTATTACAGTCTCAGATATATCTCTGCATGCTTGTGAGAGATTTTTGCTCTTGGCAAGTTCTGTTCAATTTTTAGACGAACTTCCGAATGCAGAATCACATCTCCCTGGCCTTGATACTCCTCTGTTTTTTTGTTTTTCTTCTAAACAAAGCCGAGACTGCTCATACAGTTCGTGGGCGTTGTTTTGCTGCATCTGTTTGCAAACTTACTTACTTAGGTGTCGTTTGAATCTGGGGTAACCTTTTGCCTCAAAGAACAAGTCTCTACAAATGGCACGTTCCCACCAGCTACCTGCACTGCGGCGTTCGTCCTCTGCTCGTGGTTAGACTCCCGGACCCAGTGTCGTGACTAGAACAAGATTAACTTAGGTTAGGTTTAAGTGGCTGTTGAAAAACCAACCCACTTAGGCCTATTGACCCATTGTGATGCCACGTGGATTTGTGATCCTCCTACTCCAGAAACCATTTGGAGCTCTTAATAAATGTCACTTAAGCCGTTGTGGAAGAAGGCCCCTAGGTGGAGACTTCTTCTTTGGAAGAGAGCTGGACATGTACAGAGGAGTTGAGAAATTGTCTCTTCTTCCTTCTGCAAAAGTCGTTAGTAAACATGACGAGCCTTCTTACATGTTTACCTATGAGGCAGTGTCCAGTGATGACATCTATAATGGAGCTAAGATATTTTCTTTTTAGAAGAAACTCAGCGATTCAGATCTAGCTTTGGCCAGGTTTGTTTGGTCGCTAAACATGTCGATCCAACCGTCCATCTAAGGTTTGTTCTTCTATTAGCATCCAGCTTTAGTTCTTGTTTGTACGTAGCGATAAGTACGAGTATACCTATGTTTTCCTTTTCAGGTGTGATAGGTGTAGTGGTTTCAATTTTGGCAAGTTCGTCGGTCCTACAATTTCCTGGAATGTCTCTATGTCCGGCACCCAGCAAAGGTGAATGTTAAACTGCTCCGCCATCTCCATTAGAGATGATGGGCAGTCCATGACTGTTCTTGAATTTAGAGAGCATGAGTCCAGGGTCTTATAACCGATATATACAGCCAATGGATCATGCGAGGTTTGAGGCGCCATTTGTTACCGATGGTTTTTTTGCCAGAAAATAAAGCTACTGAGGCTTTCTTTACTCTTTCTTGAGTGTTAGGTTTCCAGCTTAATTTCCTGTCGAAAATTAGACCCAGATACTTCGCTGTATCGGAGAAGACCAAGCTTGTACCGTTGATTGAGGGAGGGTCTATAGTCGGAAGTTAATATTTCCTAGAAAAGAGGACAAGATCGGTTTTATGGGGGCTTATTCCCAGTCCACAGCGATACGCCCAGCTGTTAATATGTTAAGATTATACTGCAGGAGCTCTTTAATCGTATGTAGATGTTTTCCTGCGACGGCTATAGCAACGTCATCCGCATACGCAACCACCCTCCTCCAGGTATATCGGCAGTTCCTTTACCACTAAGTTTCAGAAAAGGGGTGAGAGGACACAGCCTTGCGGCGTACCTCTGCTGACACTTCTTTTGACAGAGGATCCACCCAGCTCGGAGAGGATAATCCTGCTCTTTAGCATGAGATTAATCAAGTCTCCAAGTGAATCCCCTACCTTCAGAGCTGACAGGATGACAACGGTATTGTATAAAGCTTATTTGGTCCTACGAGAGAGGGCTTTGAATCTGAATTGCCTCATGAGCCAAAAGAAACAGCGAGATTTCAAAAATGTAATTATGTGTTTGAATCCTGCGCTGATTTCATTGTTGCCTCTAACTGCCGAATCAAGACAGACAACGTAGTTAACTTCTGACATCCAACGATGTCGTCCTGGATTTTCTCTGTGGTCGTTGTGACCTTTTTTTGACTCCATGTACCGTCGCACACTTACTCACGAAAGCTCCATTGGAGGCTCGCTGTGTTCTCCCAATCACATAAACGTCATCTGCGTCCAAAAATAATTGTACGGACCTTTAAAAAGGTTGCCAAATAGTTGTGTGGGGGTCTTTTTCAAGATCTGCTGTAGTGTGGATGTTTGGTCCATTGTTTGGATCAGCTTTCCAACTCTCTTCCATGTTGGCAGCATAGAACTTCTCGAACTTCTCGGAGCTACTGAAACGTTCTGACATCAAAAGTGTCGGGCGTGGATCACTAATACATCTGGTTGGTTGATTTTTGAACAGGACTAGGAATGTTGAGGTGTGGGAATCGGGTTTTAGTTTAGATGACATTCTATCATCAGAATTCCTTGGCGAAAACGTTCGTATTTAGCTTCGTGCGTATTATACGAATGCATTGAAGTTCATCAATCGGCATTACTTCGTAGATCACAAGCTCATTCTCAAGTAAAGCTCGAAGAGAAGTATGCCTAGTGAATGGGACCTTAACATTGTTTGTCCGTTCAGAGCAAAAGATGCCTCATAATGTTGTGTACCGTATCGTGTGAACAAATTAAATTGTTTGGCAACGATTTGATTAGGCCCAATTGGTCTATGTTGATACTCATCACCTCTGTAACGACTAGCTAAATTTGTTGACTTTGGAGAACATTCGCTGCTCCGTCAAGGTAGAAAGTCAGTGAGAACTAGTAAGACGTAAGAAGTAGTAAGACCTCAATTTAGGTGACATACACAACTGAAGGGGAATCTTAACCATCTAAAAGTGTAGAACTGGTGGGAGTTGACTTAAAGCTGGGCCAATTTGGAGAGGTTTATTGATTGAAGTCCAGGTCTACACGAAACTCTAGCCCTATTTAGGTAAGAAAGCAAGAGGTATTCGGTCATGTACAATAGATCCAGAGTTCTAGTGGGTATCGGCCAATATGTTATTCTTAATTGGCTACTTACTTACTGCATACAAAATAAGTCCTAAACAATTTTTTCGGGTTGCGTTAGGGTCTGGAATCATAACCTGTTGAACCTTTTGGAGTTTCTTGATTTTATGGAAAAAAAAAAGTTAAGGACGTGTAGTTGGAAACAGTAGAAGATAAAAGGTAGTAGATTTTGAATTGGAAACTTGAACATACAGTCCGTTTGATAAGATCGTATACGGCAAAACTCGTTTATGAAAACCGGTTTGGAAGTGGCATTTGCATTAGCAGATAAAAAAATACTTCTGCTAAGATGCTTTGAATAAAAAAATTTAAAGAGTGTTCAATTTTTGTCAGAGACGGAAGTATTTTAAAATGAGTGTCGCGTGTGCATCACCTTAAGAAGCAGTATTCTTGTACACGCATCCACAAGGACCGAAAAAGTCATACGGAGCTGCTGCTAAATACATGAAAAAGTCAAAAGCATTTGTTAGCAAGTGGGTGCACCGTTATTCCCAAGTTAAAAATGTGGATGATTTGCCGGATCGTGGGTCTACGTCAAAAACAACAAAAAAGCAGGACAAAATGATTGTGCGCGTGTTTGAAAAAAATCCTCTTCTATCGTTACGTGTAGGACAAGGGATTTTACGTAAAAGGGGTCTAAATAAGTGTTTCGAAGCACAATAAAGAAACCACTACTGTCAAAAAACACGTAGAAAAACGACTTAGTTGGGCCAAGGAGAATTTGGACAGAGATTGGAACAACGTTATTTTTTCGGATAAAGCTTCTTTTTGGGCATGGTCTCCTATCACTCATACCTGGTGTACACAATCCAATAAATTAATCCAGCGGACCGTCAAACACCCGGCAATGGTGCACGTTTGGGGATGCTTCTCAAAACAAGGATTTGGCAATTTGTCGCCGGATGCAGATCCCATTGAAAATGTTTGGGCATTCATGAAGCTAAAGCTCCAAGGAAAGAAGATCTCGACGGTCAAACAATTATCAAGAAAAAAACCTGTTTTATGGGGATCTTTGTCTCAAGATTATGCTATAAGATTAGTAGAAGACTCCAAGCAATTATTGATAATGGAGGAGAGTGGACAACATATTAATTGAAAAGCATTCAAGTAAATAAACAAAGTAAACCAGTACAATTGATTTTGTTTTATTATTATAAGTTCTTTTTTAATTTTTGTCGTGTACGATGTTATCAAACAGACTGTATTGAATACCCAACGAGTACAGAACAACGTCATGGGCTTTGGGCTAAGTATGTCTGTTCTGTCCTCCCTTTTGCTTGGTCACAAATGACATATTTTTGCAATTGCATTGCCTTAGCTGCACACTATACGTTCACCTAATCAACCAGTGCACACCAATTGAACAACGAAGAAAAAAGTGATTAATGTTTAAAATTCAGTTAATCTCCTACGAATCTGAAATTGAAAATCTGAAACAACGGTCACAATTCCATTTCCTGTCAAATTGATAAATCATCGAAACCAAACAATAAATGCACCGCCGACAGAATTAATTAAAAATGCACAATCAACCAAGAAATAAACAAAACAATATTGTCCACACCTGAAAGAAGAACCGACAGGCGACACCGCGCATTGAATCCACTGCTTTTCAAATTGAATCGAATTCCCCACATGGAAAGGAGATACATCGACCCATTCACCAGAACGCCAGGCTGCCCCTCCAACAACTCATTTCACTTATAAGCGTTTTTAAATATATCTGTCTTATAAGAAAAATAAAAATAAAATTAATGATACGAGTAGGTCTGCATAAATTAATTACGTACAGTAAGGTGTGATAAAATATTATTTATTCATAGATTCATAAATCCAATTCAGAGTCCATGAAATGGAGGAAGCAACGCTCCGTATTCGGGCTACCGGAACAATAGAATCGGGCTCCACCTAAGCGCACATTGTCACTTGGTCTTCTGATTTTGACGCGCTACCACTTCTACACATCACAGAAGCGTCAGTGTCCGAATTTAATTATTTATGACTAATTCCTCGCACCAAAGTTTTATTCCACGGGAAATGTTCCGAAGCGTAAAGTTACTCGTATCTTCAATATCTGGACAGGGGGTAACCCCTGGGTACTCATTACTCAACAACAGCTACTGTGGGGACACCAATTAAGGCCTAAATTGTTTTGGACGGTTTCTTCTTCTCGGCTCTTTGTTTGGGGCACGCATTTTATCATATTTTTTTGAGGAGTCATTAACTTGACGAGAATCTAAATAGAGTTGCTTCCTTAAGCGGTCTACGACAGAAACAGAACAAACATACCTACCAACCAAGAACGATGCGTTCATTGATAATTGCAGATAATTACCGAGAGGTTGGTGTGCCCCTTTTTTAGAATTTAGAAAAGAAAAAAACAATTTTTAAAATCACTTTGAAGCCCTTTTCTATTATTTTGCGAGTACATCAACAGTTACATGTTGTTTACATGGAACGCGACTAACCGTGCATAATTGCGCCAAAGAGGTAGGTGTTATTAGATCGCAATTAAGGTTTCTAATTACTCTCGATACGATTATGTGAGTACGAGATATAATGCGAGTATATGAAGTGAAGCTTAGCGGTTTTGTGCTCGTATGCAAAGTGTGAGCATTGGTTTATGGCGTGTTTATGATTATGATTTTGACGGATTGAGTTCGTACTCTAGTTATTTACGAGGCGGAATTAATGCCAGCAAATCCAATTAAAATTGTGATCGTAAACGGCGAGATTTATGTTCGGTCAGCTGTAGCTGTTTTTTTTTTTTTCTTTTTTTGGAAAACTTTAACTTTATGGTCACCAAAGTGACCCGATACTGACAGGTAATGTAATAACTTTGGTCGGTCGTCGTGTACTACGCTGAATGAACTAAACGGCAGAAGAGTGACTTTAAAATCATACAAAAATGGCTCTAAATGGCTACAATTCATGGGATTGAGAACATGATTTGGCATTGAAAATACATTGTAGGCCGTTTTACGATGACCCGTTTTTTCCTTTGATCTTTAAAGGGAACATTTCAAAACCAACCTTTACCATGCCGAATCGAATGACACTTAGTGTACCTGATTATTTGGGATGAACAAAGTTTCACTTAATAATCCTGTTTCCTGTCTGGTCCTTGCCTCCTTAGCCGACTGGATGCAATTGCGCTTTCTGAATTTTACACAGCATTGAGTTAGACAGCTTTATTTCTCCGGTTTGGGGTCCAAATGGAAGGCCTTGGAGCTGGAAGAAGTAGGTCCACATGCTTTATTAATATTATTTGAATACGAAATGATCTAGGCACGGAGCCCTATGCTTGATATTTTCATATGATATCGTCTACAGCACTAATTTCCTAAGGGTAGACTACCTTGGCAACGATTTGTATACTAAAAGGCCTAGCAGAAGTAGCATCATCCGACAGGTGCTGGTTCTTTAAATAACGAGAATGAGCCTCTGCAGCCGAACATCTTGCAGCTTTGCTAATAAGCTCTACTTCGCGCCGTCTCCGTGGCGCCATCTGGGAATCTCATTGGAGATTGCGAAATGAAGGCGACAAATAGCGAGTTTCCTGCGCCATAAATCGGTTAAGTGTCGGAGAAAACAAAAAACAAAACAAGATCTTATCCGGGCTACTCCGACAAGGTCGGAGCTCAGGCCGGTAACGATTTCCAAGACATAGTCAGGGTCTTGGAAAAGAGATGTGAGCGCTGCCGTCGGCCCATATAGGGCTCATCCGCCACCATCTCGGAACGAGTTACTGGCTTCGGTGTAACCGACCGCTCGTCCTAGGGGCATTAAAAGTGGAACTGGTCCTCTAGGTTGGGTGTTGTGCCGCCGGGGGAACTGCCCGGCCATTTAAAAAAAAACATAAGTTACGAAGCATCAACAAGCCTCTGATATGGACGGATCTACTGTTGACAACCCACGCAAACGATTTAAGGACTATGAGCTTCGGATATGCACGTGGAATGTTAGATCCCTTAATAGACCACGTGCAGCCGAGCAACTAGCGGAGGCCCTAGACTGCTGCAAAGCAGACATAACCGCCATTCAAGAAATGCGATGGAATGGGCCGGATAAAAAGAAGATGAAAAACTGCGATATCTACTACGGCAATTGCTATCGACGGCAAAGGCAGCGCTTATTTGGATGCGGATTTGTTGTCGGAGGCAGACTAATACAAGAAGTCCGCCAACATTTGCCTTATATGCGCGCATGCCCCCACAGAGGAGAAAGATGACGACACCAAGGATGCCTTCTACGAGCTCCTTGACAAGACCTACGAGCAATGCCCTAGCTATGACGTTCAAATTGTCCTCGGTGATTTGAATGCAAAGCTAGGAAGAGAGGGTAACTTTGGTGGAACAATCGGAAAATATAGCCTGCACGACACCATCTTGGAGAAAACGAGGGCTTCAGGTTGATGCACACCACATTTTCATCGATTTTAAGGCCGTGTATGACAGCATCTATAGAAACGAGCTATACAGAGCAATGTCTAGCTTTGGCATTACTGTCAAACTCGTCCATATATGCAGGATGACGATGGAGAATGGTGTTCCATAAAGATCAGTAATGATCTCACCGAGACATTTGATGTCAAGAAAGGATTTAGACATGGAGATACACTGTAATGCGATTTGTTAAGCATCATTCTTGAAAGAATAGTGCACAATTTACGCACAAACACAAGAGGCATCCATACAGTGGTGGATGGGAGTGCTCTTGGGGCTGACTACTAGCTGCCGACCACTTAGACACAAGTCATCGAAGACTTGTCTAGTCAACCAGAAAATTCTGACTCAAAAGCAATTGGATATAGCGATGAGTTGATCATCGTCGTGAAAGGCAAAGGAAGTTTGCAACATCGCAGCCCTTTCGTCTGCTCTTGCAGCCTTATTGGTGCTCAGTTTGCTGTCGCTATCAAGATAGATATTAGGTAAATGAAGTTATTTTCGTTGACGTTCAATGGTTAATTCTGCCTGATAGCGGAATGTAAATCTTCTTTTGCATTAAACAGTAGTAATCAAATTTACAACATTGATTGTAGATCTATTACAAAGTGAACTATAATGGCTATAGGCTATATCTTTGAATTTTTTTTGAAACCCTTAAAATGTTTACACATAGCGCGGGCCAACGAAGTTTAGGGAGGAAGAGAAGAGAGGTACCCATGTACGTTGGTTTTAAATGTTTGAAGGTTGTAATGGCTAGGAAATAAAGACGGTGTCAATCGACTGTGTAATATTGGCATCACCTATAAGCCTTATCGCACGGTTTTAAATCCTATCTAATAGATGCAAAGACGTCTTAGGGGCACCTGACCAGATGTGAGCATTGTACTCCAATTTTGGGAGGATGAAAGCCTTAAAAATATATTGAAGCCAGATCAGTGGGGGTGAAATATTTCTTACATAGACATGCCGCAGCTTTTTGGCGACTTCGCTTATGTGGTCATTCCAACGTAAGTTTCCATTGACGCACATAACCGAGAATGGAAAGTTTTTCGGTTTCAACGATGCAAATGCCATTCATGGATAATGGCTGGGTATTTAAATTTCGCCTAAGCGAGAGGACACAGCAGACAGCATTGTGTCTTAGAACCATTAAATTTCACTCAATCGATAGTTCCCCGTTTGTCTTATCGGAATTTAATGATCTTAACATACGTTGCCTTTTCCGCTCTACGGCCAAAGAGCAGGGCAGTGAGTCCGGGAACGAGTATGAAAATAGAATAGAATAATAAAAAGTTATTGTGTTTTTTTTCTGTAATGTTTATTTGGGCAATTAAAGTTTCTTTCCACCATAAATTGATAATGATACCGCTTAAGTGGTCGTCGTTCTACAGATTTGCGGGCGATAGATTCTTCACTTCTTAACGGGTATTCTCCTTGAGGGCTACCATCATTTGTGGATTGTTTACATAAAACCGTAACTTTGAATAACTCCAGGAAGAAGGTCGGTCAAAACGGGTGATCTTGCGGCCAGTACAAATCGCCAAAACGCGATATATGGCGACCGGGAAACGCCTGCTTTAGAATGTCGGTTGTAGCTCATGCAGTATGTGCTGTTGCTCTGTCTCACTGGAACCAGATGCTCTCCAGTCCCAATTGATCCTTTTGAGGAAGAAGAAATTCATTGGTAATGACTCTGTAGAGCTCACCATCTACAACGACCGTTTAGCCTACGGCGTTCTAACGACCACACGGATAACACCCATCAGCTGATGCATTGTCCGCACATTGTTAGGAAACATCTTCAACTCTTTCACTTATTTGCACCGCAGAGACGTCCGTGGAATAGCCAATTGCATGGCACGTCCTATAGTCGATGTCGATGGAGCCTCTACGATATCTTTAAAAACGGCAGCAATATTTTCGGCCGAACGAGGGGTACGAGGATTTTCAGGGCTTGCTCGGTCCTGTGTTGTTCGAGCCTATAGGAGTTGTGTGGCTACACGCCGCATTTATTGACCAGTAGGAGCTGAGCGGTCAGGAAAACGGAAAATCACTCACGATTTGTTCATCAAAAATATCGTGACGATTATTCCGAATGGATCATACATCTTGTATCATGGATTATACATCCTTATTTCTGCATTCTACTCGGTATAGGATCATTTCACTTTTAGGTAGAACTTCTGAACCTCATTTCAGCAGAAAAATGACTTTATGGACTTAATCTATGCGCTTGATCCTGGCGTCATATGAGTACTGGATTGGAAAGGATTTTGCAGTCCCTGATTTGGCTTCCCGAGTATAAGCATTCTCAACTTAGTCGAAAGAAGACAGTGATCAGCGCCGATGGAGACTCTTCAATGTGCCAATTTCAATGTTATGTATCCTTGCTTGCACAAAATTCGACCACCATATTAGCCAGTGTCTGTTTTTGACACTGACAGTCTGTTTTTTCTATGACTGCTCCAGACGAAAAGCCAAATTGAAATAGCCACTGCCGTTGGTGTTTTGCTTTCATAACTAGCCACAGCCATATCCTAACAGGAATATGCTTAGAAAGTATATCCGAGTCATGCTCTTTAAAAAATTTCCACGAACTTTTAAAAACAATTAGAAAAGCTAAATTAATGGGGAATCATTTGGAACGAACATTCCCGCAACTTGAACAGCAATTTATGTTTGGCAACACAAACGTTATACAAGAACAACAGAAACATAAAAACCAAAACGTGTAAGAGTCGTAAAGTCCTCGTTGTAAGGTTATCGAAGAGGTTAAGTAAAGAACATGTATAGGTACCTACTGCAGTATGCATTTTGAAGGGTAGATCCTTGTTTTGTTTTAAAAGAAGTCCCATCCACTTCAGTCCTTTTGAAAAATCCACATACCACATCTATTTGCCTGTAAATGTCATAACATAATGTCGCACGATTAAGCGAAATAATTGTGTTGCGTTGCATTGAAATTGTACAACTTCAACACAGTCATTCTGTCAACATACGAGTAATTATTTATGCAACTTTTCTTGTTTTTTTGAATTTTTCTTTGCAGGAGTATGTCTTCAAGTACCATGGCCAGAAGTTGGGTACCCTGGAACCTCATGTGTTTGCCCTTGCCGAGGCCGCATACAAAAACATTAAGGACACAAACACAAATCAGGTAAACGCATACATAGTATTTTTCACACGCACACAATATTTTGTAAATATTTTCTACTAAGCCGACAGACCGACGAACAAATCGACAAACATGACAGACATGAAATGATTTGCTACTTGGTACGTAACGTACTCGTACTCATAGATACGCAAATATGTATCTGTACTACCACTTGATTGAAGTGTCAAACGCAACGGTATTGACAATGAAAATCAGGGTTGTTATAAATAAAAAATGTGTTAAAGGGGAACGAGTGCTCATACTCATCCTCGTGTGCGCCTCTATTCGAGGATATAACGTTGAGTAGGTGGTCTGGAATGTAGGTGTTCGGAGGTGCTCCTGTCTCTTAGGTGGCGCTGTGTTGTTAGTGGTAATCACTTTGATTCGCACGAATACCTTACGTAACATGAAAATAAAATTAAGTCGCTGATATGAGAAATGTAATTAAGTATTTCCTGGGAATAGCGGTCTTACGGAAACGTGAATCGTATCAAGAGTAGTTGTTGAAAGTGTTATGAAGGCTATAAAACATAACTACCTTCTGTCACACTATCGTTTATCATAGAGAAGCATAGTGCCACGCCTTAAATTAACCAGACAATTTGCTAGTTTCGGTGGTGATTCCGATAAGATCTAAGTTGTCTGGTTATGATTAACTTTGAATGGCTTACTTTGTTATACTCATCAATTTTGTCTACTGATTCTGATCAGCAAACTTTTGCGCTTGATGGAGGTTACAGGCTATGCAAAGGCGATGAGTTTTGGAAGTATGTTAGGTAATGGGAGCTAGAAAGTTTTATCAGAGTAGTGTGTCCTTAAAATATACATTTCTTCATTCAAAGTCTATCTTATGTCTTTCGGAAAAGTGTTTTCAACACATCTGTTTGTATTTCAGCTACATAAAATTCGCAATTTTAGAGATAACTTGAAGCAAACAAACAACATTGCTTGCTTAATGACCTTTTATCATTTAAATTTGTTTAGCAATTTGTTCGTGACTCTCGTGGGATAAAGGGCGTCAGCTATGTGTCGTATAATGTTCGCTTTTGGGCGAAGTCATTTGGTTATACCGGACTCAAGTGATTACATTTCAAATTTTCTGTCCTACGTTTGCTGATGGTATCGGGCTCTTACATTTTAACGTGTGGATAAACCTATGCTGTTTCTTTCACTTTCTAATGATGGTTATAGACTCCTAGGCTGTTCTCTTATGAAGCTATTCATAATAAATTGAGTAGACTTTGTCTATCTTTTTTCAAGTATAAAACAATAGAAGCCCGGCCTTCATACTTTAAATGTTGCTTTGCTGCATTTGGATGACATGCCATCGTATGATACGTAGCTTTTGCCTTTCTGTTCGTTACTATTGTCAATCTTCACGATGCTTCCTATGTAAAGAAAATCACAAACATTCACTGGCGGTCTCTTGTCCAGAAATAGTAGATTGATAGCAGGCTTAAAAGGCTACAGGATTTGAACTTGGACATATTTCTTTTAAGGCCCCACCTGCTGACCATAGATTCACATGTAAAACATTTGGAGAAAGCTCATAATCCAATGCCATTTTGTGCGCTTATTACAGTTCTTGAGACTATCTGCTTCTACCAGACGGTGATGCACGGATAACATCCGTCGTGCTTCGTTTTGAACTTCAAAACCATTGGCAGCTTTGGCAATTGACCTCGAGACTGTCGACTGTCATATACAACAACCAAGTTCGTTCTTGCTCTACCTCCGGTAACAGAAAATCCTTATTGTGTGCTCGGCTATTAGCGTAATACTGGTCAATTCCGTCACAAGGTTTACAATCCTCTTCGGAAGAGATAATAAAATGTGAGGAACCAGGTAATAGGACCCTTTGACATGCAATCGAGCAACTACCGGAGATTTTCAACATAACCACGATCACGACATAAATACGATGCAGACTGCGTCGTTTATTTGGATGCAAATTTGCCGTCGCGTCAACAAAATTGTCTTGAGATAAGGTCATGTTACGGTCGCCTGAAAACGATTTGTATAAAGACTCAATAAAACGGGCTATGTAAGAAGAGCATCCTTGGCAATACGATCCGAAAGCATAGACTCCACAATATTTCCTTCGCAAACGACTACAAGACATAATGTAAATGGTATCTGCCTGACAGCTGCTCAATTAAGCGTCTACAACATTGATCATCATATTGTTCGGTCAAAATACGGATGCAAACGTCCATAACAGCCCTAAGTCAGCGAATCAGTGTGAGCAAGTTCAAAGTCGAACAAGAGACTGCCAGGGCCTAGACTTTCGATGCGTACGGAATGTTTCTACAAAAAAAAAGGAGAGGGGCTCGCGAGGACTAGGACAAGATAAGAAGGGAAGAACTTATACTCTTGGGAAGAGGCGATAGGGACGTTCTATCAGAACAATGACATTCCTGAATTGAAAGAACAAATAAAACGAACAAACCCGAACAGAAACCTTGTAATAGAAACCACAGTCGGTGCTAAAAACCTGCAGATTTAATAACGAACAACGAACCATCATCAGGCAGAATTAACCATACATTTGGACCGTGACATGCAATGTTCCCCTTCTACCCGAGCAAGATGTATTCACGGAAGCAATTTCCAAGCTTAAGTCTAATAAAGCTGCTGCACTTACTTAGTTTTACTTTAGGTGGCACTACAGTCCGGAATGGATCTGGGCCTCAGTCAACAAGCTTCTGCACTCGATGGCTTAATTTTCGAGCTACTTAAAGCAACGTGTAATAGCCGCATACGCTGCATATATCAACTCATCACCAAAATCGGGCCTTATAAAATTATGCCAATCGAATTGAACCATTGAACCCTAGCACTGTTTGACCATTTCAACAGTCTGGCTGGTCCTTATCAGTGTGGTTTTAGGGCAAACAAGTCCTCCATTGGTAAAATTTTTGCAATGCGGCAGATATTAGAAGAACCCCAAGAGTCTTAAATCTTCATCGTTTTCGTAGTCTTATGACAGTCTATAGAGACAAACTACGAGTATGCTGTTACTAGTTAAGGCATCTTTTTAGCTAATCGGATATGCAAACGCCGTTGAGGTCGATGCCTAGGATAAAATGTCACCATAGGCAGTTATAACTTTTGTTTTAATAAGGGACTTTGTCTTTGCTTTGCGGTGCAGTAGTTTGGACACTGACTAAAGCAGATGAAAATACTTTCGAGCCGTTCGAGAGAAAAGATCTTCTGGTAAGACTTGGTCTTGTCTAAGCAAACGGAGCAGAGTTTTTAATAGCTAAACCATCTTGAACGCATACACATCGCGCCTCGGCCCAGAGAGTATTGGACTCCAACCCAGAATGACGACATAAAAGGGCACCTCAGCCAACTTTGTCTGCGTAATCGAAGGCAGCTGAAAAAATGAAGCGCTATCTGGAGAATTATCTACGTAAGTAAGTCAGTAAACTACGGTACGCAGACTCTAGAGCTAAGTTAATTGTACTTCTTTTGTAAGCCTTTTAATGCTATTTGTTAGTCTTCAAAAAAAGATGAGTAATCGCTGAGGTCATAATGTGCTTACAATATTATAGGCCGTTAGTCGTCCTAAGCTCCAGGTGGAGGTGGAGGGCTCAGGATTGTCTTAAGTGAAGCGTCTTACGCTGCCAGAAAGAAAACCGGCAACCCAAAGACCTCGAACTGTTTTGGCACGTGTTAAGTCCAGAAAGGTTTCCTATCCATATAAGTACTGTAGGTTCCTAGACGATCTCAAGAATCTTTTGTTAGAAATGATTGATAGCCAAAGTTGTTTCCACGACTTGATAGGATACATGGAGGCTGTAAAGCGTTCTGACCACATATTTTCGGTGATTGGAGTAGGCATATGGCATTTTGTAGGCTTTTTGGGAAGTCTCTTGCTGTTTCGTTGGTTGGTCTAAATCGGGTTGCAACAGTGCAAAAGTGGTCATATGGTGGCATATTGG
Source organism: Volucella inflata (assembly GCA_928272305.1). Classification (NCBI taxonomy): domain Eukaryota; kingdom Metazoa; phylum Arthropoda; class Insecta; order Diptera; family Syrphidae; genus Volucella; species Volucella inflata. The sequence continues at coordinate 158,979,576 of OV743716.1, forward strand.
CTGCTTAGGTGGCGGTTCAATGAATTGCAGATCCACAAGATGTAGTAAGGAAATCTAATGCAGTTTATCACCGCATTACTAAAATAGTTGACCCTGAATTCAGGATTGAGACGGACACAGTGTCGTACGGGTTTTTTTTTACCAGCTTTTCCTAGATGCGGATTGCAACCACGTGAATACCAGGTTGGATCTTAGCATGCGTCGAAATCATTTCTCACTCACTTAAGGTGGCGCCACTGCCCGGTCGTTTCCAGCCAGGTCGATCTTTGGGTAAATTTCGCACGCTGAGTTGCTTGAGGTCCTGTCGAACTGCTACTTATTATCGGATTAAGAGTCTTCAAGTTAAATAGTGTTAGTGGAGTAGAATTCACCAAGCCATCTTAAGGTCACTCTACGAATTGTATGGGTTTTTTCAAACAACACAGCATCAGGTAAAAAATAAAATGATAGGCAAAGAAAAAATCCATATCCAGTCAGTGGAAAAGTGCTTCCTCTCGCAGTATGAAAAACATCGGACCAACTATCCAAAATCTACATAATAGCAAGACGACAAGCTCTGATAGTTCTCCACTCTTCAGTTAAAAAATTTATAAAGCTCGGGGTAAACATGAAATTCACATCGGGAATCAATTAGCAATTAAGTTCATAACTCCTGGCTTGGAAAACAGAGTATACAACTGCTGATACGGACTGCGAAGCGATAGAAAAGAACAAAGAAGGACAAGGGACACTTCGAGTATAAAATTTGACTTGTTTAACTGAAAGTTATATAAAAGGCTGTTATGTCTCAGGTAAGGATACTCAGAAAATTTGAGGATCTTTTTCTCGTAGCTACTACTTTTGGCAGTTTAAGATAATAAGCTTCGTAGCGCTCCAAGACTCATTGCCGAATAAACAGGACTTTTCAGTACGAGTCTAAGCAATATATACATAGGTAGTGGTCGTATAAGCTTGTTACAGTGCTCTCATTAGAGTTTGTAGTATGATGTATGATGTCTTTCCACCAGACTTATTGGAATCATAGATTTTCGCTATTCTTCTTTGCTGAGCCCTTAGGCTGTTTGATGAATATAGAAAGATCTTTCGACCAACAGATGGCTTAGACTGCAATATCAATTTATCATACCACCAGCTTATGAAACTTAATTTAATTATTCTTCACGTGGACCACCCCACATTCATATGTAGATGTTCTTCATTCCTTCTGCCAGGGTGCAAATGCATCGGGGAAACAACGCTTACAAGCTACACCTTCGTTTCCATTCGAATCCACCCTGTCGTTTGTGTTTCTTTTGAGCCATTTCCGATTTAACCCTCAATTCAAACCGAATACAAACTATTTGTTCTCATCTACGGACGGATGGAATTTTCCTTAATTTATCACATTCCCCTTTTGCATTGTGTAGGGCTAACAAATGTTCACTTTCGTTGTTATAGAAAAGAGAATTAAGAATTAATTATTCTTTTGTTCTGGCATTTCTGTCCGCTTTGCTTTCATAGTTCATGACCTTAGTTGTGGCGTTGCACGAAACTCCATAAAACACCACAGTTCACGTCGACCTCCTGAATGAACAAAGGCCGACAAAGACCCACAAAAACACACCATCTACGGGACATAAACATAGAACGTAGCGAACAAAACAAATATGTTAAAAAGAATAAAATAAATCCAATTCTCATTTATTCATTACTTTTCCAGTCGTGTGTTATATCCGGTGAATCAGGTGCTGGAAAAACGGAAACGACCAAATTCATTCTGCAGTACTTGTGTACAGTAACGTGCGACGTCTCCACCTGGGTGCAACAACAAATTCTCGAAGCCAATACTATTCTGGAAGCATTCGGTAAGTACATACTCGTACTTACACAATAAAAGTACACAAACGCACACCTCATTTACAGTGTAAAATTGAAAAGTGAAACTTTTTCGCTGACCCAATTCCGCAACCCACAATTGTTACATAACCTAACTTTCTGTTTGAAATTTTTTTCATCAATTTTCTACTTTTCAGGTAACGCAAAAACCATCCGCAATGACAACAGCTCCAGATTTGGTAAATTCATGCAGGTGTGCTTCGATTCGAAATGGTGCATACGGGGATGCATTATTCAGGACTACCTACTCGAACAGTCCCGCATTACGTTTCAGAGCCCAGGCGAACGGAACTACCATGTACTGTATCAGCTGGTGGCGGAAGGCCAAAACAATAAGGAAATGGCCAATTCATTTCATCTCAAAGAGCCATCGTTCTATCGATATTTGAATGCTTCCGGCAATGTTCAGATGGACATTCCGATTGAGGCGAAAAAATTCGAAGCACTTCGAATGGCATTTACAGTGCTACAGATACCACAGCCAACGATAGATGGCATCATAAGGGTTCTCAGCGCTATCCTCTGGCTGGGCAATTTGGACTTTCAAGATATCGATGGAGAACGTTGTGAATTGGCTGTTAGTGATAAGGAAATCGTTGAAACGGTGGCAGATCTGCTGGGATTAAAAACGGAAGATGTGCAGCAGGTATGCCTTAAGCGGCAAATCAACGTGAGAGGAAATATCACCGAGATTCCATTAAAATTTCAAGAGGTAAGCAGAAATTTTGTCCTTTCTTGATTTGTAGTGATGCCGGAGAGGTATTTTGTATTTCTTTGATTTAGTTTGGAGACTATTTAATTGTTTTAACCTTTTTCTGATTGTTGGAAATAGGGAGCAGTTAAGTAGGTTTTTTTAACGTAGGGTGACACTGAACCTGTACTCAAGACGAGTGTGAAGCTTTTAACCGGTCAGCCTAACTTCTTTTCTATATCTAGTCCTCTTAACACTGCCATCAAACAATCCATGTGATAAAGCTCCAGCCTTTTTGGTTAGAACTATGACATTCTATTGTTGCTTTGCTCTCAAAGACCTGACACATTATCTGTCTAGTAGTATTCTCTGAAGTGAAAGCGTCGCCGGATCTCACCAATTGATTTATTTCGGTTCCGCAGTGCGAGCAATCCTGTTTGAAAATCCCCTGGAGTATCCGTTTCCATGGTCTTTTATCACTCTTAATACATGACTCAATGTAGGTAGGTTGACTGGAATATTTCTCGAGATTACACCATTACCGAACTTTCTCTTCAATAGAACAATTATTTGACAATCTGTGTGGCATATGGCGCCATCTTGTTGGAACCACATATCAATGATATCATGCCAAGCCAAATTTGGCCACAAATAGTCTTCCAAAATGGCAAGACAGCGAGCTTGATTTAATCGACTGATTTGGCTCATTTTGAACTGGAGCACTGAAGGATGAAGATTATCTTCCTACCATATTTTGGCATGGAATATACCAGCAGCGCTTGTGGGGCCTTGGCGGCAGAATATTGTAGATGCTGTCTATAAGTTCTTGTTCCGAGATTTGAGGATCATAGCATAGTAATTTACACACAATACTTTCCTAATTCTGGCATCCAATTGCTGTTTAATTAGCTGCATGTCTCAGGAGTTCGTATATCGGCCCAGTACATTTGTTTCTGTCGTACCCTATTCGCCCTAAATCTTTGACTACGATTATATTACATATAATAAATGAAGTTTGCTATTCTGGGGGAATTTCTGTTTGCAAGGGTCCCAACACGAAGCCTTGGGGGACCCCACCTGCTAAGTTGTATTGCACTGTTCAGTCTACTGTAGTGTAGAACAGTACTCCATTTCTCAGGATGTATTACCTCACTCTTTTGGCTAAATGATGTAAAACGCTTTTCTTAGTCTAGCACAATGTGCACCTAGAGGTACAACTTTCTTTACGGTGCTTAAAATACTCTACAAATCAATCTATATCTTCTGTATCTTTTAGCATAATTCCTTTTAGATGTGCCTTGTCGGACCTTCTCGTTTTGGAGTCTTTTCCAGATTTGTAGAACGTTGTCGGACTTTTTCTTTGTCCCTCTTTGACCTGGTACTCCTGATAAAAGTGGGAATAAGACCTCAACTATGTTCTTCATACCAAGACTTGGGTCCGTAGGAGCTTTTAAACTTTAGTTTGCTGCAGAGCACCTCCTCTTGCCAAGTTGAGGACTCGAAAGACTCTGCACTTAAACTTTTATATTTTTCGGCTTTTTTTCGTGCATACCTCCTTAAACAGTATGTGCTGACTCATTTTAGGCACGCACTTACAAGGGTATTGTCAATTATTAAGATATTTTCGTTTTCGCATGACTGTACATACATTTTTGAATTTGATGCCTTGGAACTTGTCGCTCATTTTAAAGTTTGTGAAAAGGCATAGATCTACAAATACTTTATATGTACTAGTAGATTTCTGAACTTTGCAGATGCATATTCCTGACGGTGCATTAAGTTAAAATAGGGCCTAGTGTACTATCCGTCTTGTCTTCTTGGCGCACAGAACTGGGAAACTTCAATTTTCAGTAGTTTTCACTTTCTGTGCTTTGTCATTACTCGTATTTGCTAAAAGGTGTGGTACAATATTTTTTCTTTATTTTGGTGTTTGGTCTGGGAATCGAACCCAGATCCTTGGCGAAATAGTTTATGAATTCACTTTTTATGGCACACTTCCACTCTGGGGTGTATTTTAAAGCTCCACATAAATCACATCAATTCACATCAATTTGGTCTTTTTGAGTGCTGTTATCACAGCAAATATAATCATCTTTTCTGGAGAGTGAGATACGAATACAACTAATTTTTTCAGTCATTTGGTAATCTGCCCGATGGCACTGTTGTCGAACTTTTGTCATTTGCAACTTGTTTTACTTCACTACTTTATTAATAAGGTAATGAAAAATGCAGTCCTGTCCTCCTCTCATCAACTGATTTTTGGTTTCTTGATTAGTCTCAAAAAAGCGCTATCTTCTATCAGAATTCGTTCTGAAACATTGAGAATCTCAGATGCTAATTGTTTTCACTTCTTGGTAAAGATATCTATGTCTCACAGGACAAGTTCATTCATCAATAATCTGTCAGATTTAAAACGACAGAGCGGAATCTCTAGACTATTGCGAAACAAACATAACCACCATCCAAGAAGCATGTTTTGGCATTTTTACCAACAACAAAGCAACATTTATTTGGATGCTGGTTTGTTACCACGGCCCTTATTCTCTAAGAGAATAAATGACAACGGCAACGAAAACAGCTTTTATGAGCTTGTAGTCAAAAATTACGAGCTGTACAGACTTTGTGACGGCAAGGCACGATGGGTAGTACGCGTTTTCCTTTTCTTAGAATTGACAAGCGGACTTCAAAAGCACTCGACTAAATAACCTCCAACAGCACTAGAATCGCCGTAAAGGACTCTTTTATTATGATGAATATTCAAACTTTTATTCAGACCACTGCACTATTGTAGCCATGGTGGAAAAAAAGACAAAAAAAACTGTGCAAGTGATTTTCAGAAGCTTATGTCCATCCAATTCTAATCTGGAGTATTGAAGACCAGAGTGCGGCTGATGGAAAGCCATCAATGATGGGAGAGAACGGCAAACAAATACTCTGTGTCTATAGTATTAGTGTTCTTAGCATCACCTACTCTTGTACGCACCTTATGCCTGTTGCCAAAAACCAAAATCATCCACATCAATGGGGTTTTAGGACAGAAATGTCGCCTATAGAGGATATCAGCGATCATATTGGCACATAATCCTTTTATCGACCAAAACCTCATGTATGATAGGCAAAAATAACGCCGAGAAATGCACGCTGCTCCATTAAGGGCTACAAAGATCTTAGCGAGACCCTCGGAAAGGTTTCGGCGTTATGCAATTTTTAATTGAATATCGTTTGTGAAAAAATTGTGCAAAACTCACCAGAGGGAAAAGTCTGATCTCAATTACTTACCTACGACGTACTGCGGAGTATTTCTATACAAATCAAGTTGGGACCGCTTTTCTTCAAGCTTGATAACCGGTCCATCACGCATTATGCAAAAAAAGCTGCACCGCTATTGCCATTCGCCACATTATCAGTCAGAACCTAGCCATTGTCGGAGCTGCATTTATTAAATATCTGCACTTTTGTTCGTGATCGGGCTATAATATTGTTACGGGCATAATCTTTTGTCTCTTGGCAATCATAGACCGCAATGAAACTGTCCGCCTACGTCCGCCATTTTGTTTTATGTCACTTCGAAGACTATGATAGCTTATGGTAACTTAGACAGAATTTCATTCTTGCCTTGCAGATTCGTCGGTTAGTGTCAAGAGTTTTACCCGAAGGGAATTATTCGATATGCTAAAAGATTTTAGAGATAACAAAGTTGATGAACAATTTTTGTTGTTGGAGGAAAAGCTTATCCAAATTTTAAAATGTCCAATCGAATAAAAAAGTTGTGTTAGCAATGCTTTGAAATATTTTAAAAGCGATTTCAAGAAAAAATGGGCTGCTGCGAGCTATAAAGATGAAAGAAAGACGGCTGGCATCCCATGTCACCAACTATACACAAAGTGTTGATACATGGCGCAGAGGTAATAAACCGTACAATTTTGCCTATTGGTCAGCTATCGGAGGAGGCAGCGGAGGCTCGAAACAAACACTTCAGGCAATATAGACTGAAATTTAGTCGAAAATCTTCACGTGTATTTTGTAACAGAGATGTCTTACACAGACTGTTGTTAAGCTCAGGCCCGTACCTTAGCAGCCTTAGAGCACGGCAAGAGAACCAAACCATTATCCCAGGAGGCACGAACTCTTTTGATCCCAAGTGAACTGCCTATGCCTCTAGAAGACGATAACAACAGAAGTATGGACGATGTTAAAGAAGAAGAACATGTAGACGACATTTCACCTTCAGATTCTGATTAAATATATTTTCTTTAAAATTTTTCATAATATTTAAGAATAAACAATTAGTTTTCATAGTATGTTGTGTTTCATCAACATCAACGACATCTTATCACCTATAGCAGCGGAGGCCACGAAACGCAAATAGATTATCACCTCTGCAAAATGTCGATGAGAAACTGTGTTAAGGACTGTAAAGTAATACTTGGAGAATCGCTAGTAAGCCAACACCGTCTGCTCATTACAGAATTTTTCACAGCGGAACCACCGAAAACACGGGCATCGTTTGGAAAGCCAAAAATCCGGTGGTATAATCTATCGAAGGAACGAAGCGCAAGATTTATCGCACTGGCTAAAGAAGTACTCACAATATAAACGGTATCGCAGACTCACTTAGCCCGCAAGAAATGTGGAACAGCATGCACGAGGAATGCATAAGACTCGCAAAGTCCCATCTGGGGACTATATCAAAATACCATCACGTCGGCAAAGAAACATGGTGGTGGAATGACAAAACCAAACGAGCTGTGGCCGACAAGAAGAGTGCATTCCAAGCGTGGACAAAATGCGATCGGAGCGACGATATCGAAAAACCTCGACTGGCTCTTGAATACGAGCGTCTTAAAAAGATCGCAAAGAAAGTCCTGGCTCGAACTCGAGCGGCAGCAGCGGAAAACCTGTACCAGGAGTTGGAACAAATATCTTCACGATTGGCAGATAGAAGACAAGCTATCCAAGAAGTTCAAGAAGTTCAAGAAGTTCAAACGTCGTACAATACTAAAATGCCAAATATTTTTAAGCTCGCTGCACAGAGGCGAAAAAATTCGCTGGAAATAACCTCGCCGAAATACATCAAAAACGCAGACGGTCGCTTACTAACAAATGAAAAGGAAATTTGTGACCGGTGTCTTGAATACTGCAAGGAGGTGCTTAACAAACAGTTTCCACGTGATATCGTGCCGACAGCTGGTCTATTCGAGGAGGAAGTTTCGGACTTTTCAATCGAAGAAATAAGTATAGCAATTGAAAAAATGAAGCGGGGGAAAGCGGCGGGACCAGACAGCATTCCATCAGAGTTTTGGTCAAAGATGGAGGGGATCGGCAGCGTTTGGCTATCGAAACTTTTAAATAAATTAAAATGTGGACAGCCTATGCCGAATCAATGGAGAAGTAGCTTCTTGGTTCCATTTTACAAAGGAAAAGGCGACACTCGAGAATGCAACAACTACCGTTCAATCAAGCTTATGTCGCACACAATGAAAATCGTCGAAAGAGTCTTAAACGAACGTCTAATAATAAAGCTCGATAATAGCTAGTGTGGATTTGTTGAAGGAAGATCGACGGTGGACGCTATCCAAAGCCTACGAATAATAATGGAAAAGCACCGAGATTCGTCTAAGGATTTACACATGGTATTTATTGACCTCGAGAAAGCATTCGATCGAGTGCCTAGGGATCTCATATGGGCCGCTCTGAGGTCTCAAAACGTACCGGAAACGTATGTTAGAATAATACAAGACATGTACGGAAACGAGAAACCTGCGGTTAAAAGCTCTGCTGGACTAACGAGAGAATTTCCAGTTAATGTCGGAGTGCATCAAGGAAGCGTACTTAGCCCTTTCCTCTTTAACGTAGTATTCGACTATCTTTTAAAAGACTGCATGCGCGAAGCAAATGTAACGCCAATTCTCTTCGCTGACGACGCAGTTATACTTAGCGATAACGTCGAAGATTTATAGAACGCCTTAGATTCATGGAGAAATGCGCTAGAGAGAAACGGGTTTAAAATAAGTCGTTCAAAGACGGAGCATTTAACGTGCCCATTTGCGCATCCGTTGCGACCTGTTCCGGATATAATGTTAGACGGAATAGTTGTTCCGAAAAGCACTATCTTTAAGTACTTAGGATCAATCGTTAACATGGAAGCGAAATGTGACGACGACGTAAACCACAGAGTGAGTGTGGGGTGGATGAAATGGCGGGAAAATTCGGGAATCTTTTGCGACCTAAAATGTCCACTTAAATTAAAGGGGAAACTCTACACCACGGTTGTTAGACCAGCTCTTATATACGGTTCACAGTGCTGGACAATGTACGAAGCGTTTAAAAACAAAATAACGGCAGCGGAAATGAAAATGTTAAGGATGTCTAGTGGAGTCACTAAACGTGATTGCATTAGATCTACGCGTATAAGAGGGAGTCTACATATAAAGAATTCGGTAACCGAACAGCTTGAGGCGAATAGAATAAGTTGGTATTGCCACGTTCAAAGAAGATCTGCGGAAAATCCGGTTAAAAAGGCACTATCAACTACGGTCACTCCAACTGTAACTGAAAACGAGGTCGGAAAAAGAATTCCTGGATTTCTCAGATGGCAAATGCGCAACAACGCCTGGTGCTTACCACTGCAGTAATCCAGGACCGAGCATTATGTAGACGCGTTCTGCGGTCTGCGACATTAGCCAACCCCATAAGCGGAGCAGCAGCGATGCAGTAAAAATGGGAAACTCGTTACGCATAAGTTCGTATAACGAGGAAAGGGTTAATAAAAGGATAAGAAGAAGTATGTTGTGTTTCAATTGAGCGGTTTTTTCATACAAATTCTCCACAGTGCGACGGCCGTATTGATATAAACGAAAGAACGCAGTGTAATATCAGTTACAAATCCGTGAATATCGCTTCAGACGCAACGAACTCATCCGTGGTCAACGAGAGTAAATCGAATTATGACGAAAAACAATGACAAAGATTCTAGAACGTCGCTTCCGTCGGATGCACTTAAATGTTTAAGATTTTTAACATAAAAAAAGGAGACTCAACATATGTGGTGGGTGTACCTTAATAAAAGCAGCTAGCTTACAATTGAGCTGGATTGGGAGGTTTGTTGGTCAGTTGTGCCGTGATCTACAAACAAAAATAAATATCGCTGCATGTAAACGTAGCATTTGTTGATATTCGATTATTACAACAATTGACACGAAGGTTATGGGACATGTTAAACTGCTGTTCACTTGATTTTTGTGTTCTTGTCCTGAACTTGTTTATTCAAAATCTTGTTTATTCAAAACTCGCGCTGATAAGGTTTTGTGTTTGACTTTGAATAGCCCTAATCATTAGATCTACTCGTACAACAAAGTGTGGTTGAAAATTATTTTGAAAAAGTGGTTGGATATAAACAAAAATGAGATTTGGATTTATGCAAGGCAATGGCATTACAGTTGGCAATTTACGACCATTGATAAAAACACTGCACAATTTTCCACTAATTTGTTCAAGCTTTTCAAGCAACATATGTCTTCATCTGGAATAATCCGTCAATCTTCCATTGCTATCAAAGTCTGAATGAAGCCCGCTTACATTTTTATGGGTTAATCATAATTAATTCCCCCATCACACATCACACTTTTGTTTATTGTATCCATAAACAAAAGTCATTAATCTATCCAGTTCCGTGTTTCTAGTCTTCATACACAGGCAGAGTCTATGCCATCAATGCAAACATACATATTTCTTTCTGGCCAATGCTGATTAATTGATAACGCGTTTTTAAGCTTCTAATTTACACTCAGTTAATCCCTTGTCAAACATGGAACAAAAGACAAAAACTCCGAAACGTTCCCTGCCTATATTTGTCTTGGATTCTTATTCGAAATATACGAGTATGTTTAAATAAGCCTGCTCGCGGGGCTTTTCTATCTCATCGCGTGCATCAGAGACATTTTTCAAATTCAATAATTTATCGATAGTTTGATGCATGTTGTCAGGGAGTTTGGTATTCCCTTCGCCTCACGCATAGATCATTAATATCTTTTTATTTTTGTGGGCATTTTTGGAAAAGAGATTTTTTTTATAATTTGTATTGGAAGTATCTAATTGATTAACACAATGGTTTTACGATAAAGTGATTCTGTGCCAAGCACAATTGGGAATTGTCGCAGAACATACTAAGCTTATCGCATTTTGGGGTTTGTCTGAGGGACATTGGTGTGAGGTTTTGAAAGACGTTGGCATACCGGAAAATATAAAAGTTTATGTGTAGCTCTTTTAGATACGAGTATATTGAAATATACAATGTAACAATTTTCATAATGTTGGTTTCTAGCCTATATTTGTTACGAAAGAATAACAGTTAGTTATTGATTGAAAACTATCCAACAAGTGCGCTACGAAGATTACCGATTGTAAAGTACTATCGAAAACCTCCATGTCAGACCCACTAGAAATCCATCTTATTGAAGAGATGAAATCAGCGAAAAACCAACTGGACCGATTTAAGGAGGAGCTTGGCAAGTCAGACAATGCTCTTCCTAATTCGGATTTAGAAGAAAAACAATAGTTAAGTCGCCTGAGATGGTTGGGGCGAATGCACACCATTGCCCGCACTGTCTTCGGATTCAACCCAACGTAGACAACGTAGAAGAGGGCCTTCGCAAAACTGCAAGAAGTTAGCAAAGTATGGGACCAACTGGAGAAGCTTGTTACTTGAGGCCCAAGTTCATCCTGAAAGTAACCAAATGAAAATCATTTAATCATCTGGTTTTATTAACAAGGCTTCTGGGAGCTGAAAAACACAACACCCCATAGCTGATATCTCTCATCGATTCTGGTGAAGGAAAGGGCGATTGAACATGCTGTTGCTTCCTTTGATGGCTTCAAATTTGCTTGACTTCGATCGGAATATATACTTATACATAGTTATGCTACAAAAATGTGTAAACCAGCGCTAGCGACTCTGAAGAGAATCTCCATTGCTAACCTGGCACTGGTATACATACCGAGACCTTGTCGAATAATGGGTCTAACCTTTATACTAAAAATCGAAAAATGGGAAAACAGGCTTTAGAACTGACTTCTTTCTAGTTGAAAAGCATGGGGAGAATGATCGTCTTGCATGTGCGCCAGTTTTGCGCAAATATGAATCATTGGTTTTGTGGATAAGAGTAAGAGAGATTGCGGCCATTGATTTTGTTTTTTTAGTTGTCAATCGACTGTGTAATCGCCTAGAACTTTTAACGCACGGTTTTGAATCCTATCTGCCTAGTCAAGTCATAAATACTGGTACACAGAAAAATCAGCACCAAATGAAAACGAATTAATATTTAAACAATTTGTTTTTTGTTTTTATTGCCTTGCAGCACGACCTAAGACGATGTGGCCACTCATCGATTGCGAGACCCACTTCATGCATGGGGAAATTGTCCACTGCACGGACAAGGGCTCGCTTCAACGACTCAATATTTGAATGTCGACTAGAGCAAGCCATGCCCTCTAATACGGACCAAAACTTGTAATCCAACGGGTTGAGGTCTGGACTACCAGCTGGCCAATCATCGTTGATATGTAGTCCGGAACGTTGTTTTTGAGCCCCAGTTGAATCGTTTTTGCTTTGTGAGCTGGAGCAGAGTCTTGCTGGAAAGTCCATGGATTGTTGTTGAATATTGATTGGTTGAGAGACTTTACAATGGGTAAAGCTCCTTTCTCGCAAAAATGGAGCTTGGTAACTCCATGACAGCATACTCCCCACCATACTATTACAGACGTGGGATGGTGGCCTCTTTGAACCCTCGGATGCTTCTCTGGATGACCGAGCATACACACGATCGTTCTGCTTATTGAACGATTCTTCTATGGTGAAGATTTTCTCGTCAGAAAACAGAATTTGTCTGTAAACGTTCTTCGCGTAACGGCTGAGTAACGCTTTCGATCTTCGCTTGCGTTTTTCCTTCAATGCGGCCGTGAGCAGGTGTCCAGTGTGTCGCTTATACGCGCTGAGTCCTAAATCTTCTTTGATAATGCGAGACATGGATTTTTGCGAAATTTGCGTTTCCCGCGACAAGATTTTCTATTTTCGCAGCGGTTTTCGGTCGATTCGTTTCTTAACGGCTTTGATCGCTTTCGGAGTTCTCACAGTTCGCGGACGGCCGGATCTTTGACGGTCTCGTACTCCACCAGTATCCTCAAACAACTTCACAGCACGATGCATAAAATTCCGAGTGATTCCAAGCGGTCGCAACATCCTAAAGATATCGCCTTTTTCCATGTTGCCTTTAAGTAGGCCAACTACAACAATACGATTTTCGATGTCGCCCCATTTCATGATTGTAAGCAATTAATGTCAAAAACTTTTAACGTCACAATGAAGCATAAATACCAACTGTCAAATCGCAATCAATAGGAAATGGATGCGCCCAGTGTTGCATTCGTAATGCGTTCAGTTGTGTACCAGTATTTATGACTTGACTAGGTAATAGGTGCAATCAAGTCTTAGGGGCACCTGACCAGATGTAAGCATTGTACCCTAAAGTTTGGGGGGTGAAAATTTTCTTACACCACTTGAGAAAACCTAGACATTTCGCGGCATTTTTGGTGACGTCGAATATGTGGTCATTCCAAAGTAAGTTGTTATTGAGACACATACCAAGAATGGAGAGTTTTTCAGTTTCAACGATCCAAGTGGCATTCATGGATAATGGCTGGGTATTTGAATTTCGCTTTAGCGACAGCAGACAGCATTGTGTTTTGTTGATAATTCCCCAATTGGTTTTGTTGTTAATATCGGAATTTAATGAGTTTATCATACGCTTCCGTTCCCGTTCTACAGCCCAAGAGCAGTGCCGTGAGGTGGGGAACGAATGTGAAAAGCAGAGAGTACTGTCATCAGCGAAGGAATATATTGGATTAGAAGTAGCAGTATAAGTAGATTGCGATCAATATACGGTGTCCTGTCTCCACTAATATGGTGCTTGTCTTCCGATTCACTGCTCGACTCCCTTTATAGTTTTGGCGCCTGTACCCAAATATGTGCAAGTAGCTGTACTACTTGTTGGTTCGTACGTAACGACTGCTTGCTCTAAAGCACAGTCAGCCCTAGATATGATCGACGATTGGTGCACTAGAAATGGGCTTTCGGTCAAACCTCTCAAAATTTAAATTGTTCCCTCTACGAGAAGGGGGAAGCTCACTGACTGGTGACCAGCGAAGCTAAGCATTTGGGTGACAACCTGGATAATAACCTTCTTTGAAGTAAACATGTTACGTCGGGAAATCTCCAGGTTTCTCGTTGAAAATGACAATGATAAGATCACTTATAATCTCTGCGTCGGTTGTTAGTCGGAACAGGCTTTCAAAAAAAAATGTCCACCGTTTGTAGACTTTAAAAACCGGTCTACCTAGCTGTATGGGACTTTCGCTCAGATGAATCTCACTCTTTATATTTTTAAACCATGTCCGTTTAAAAGAAAGCTGTTTTTGAGTCAACACGCACTTAATTAATTTAAATTAAATTTAACTCCTTTTTCCGCGAATGTACGACATTGAATTTCCCTGTCTCAAGGAATGGTTTTGGCTGAAATCCAAACCAGGAGAAGAATGTAGTCCGGTCTTCACGGATAACACAGATGTGTCTGTCTCCAAGTATAGGTATATATATGTTTATGCAATCCTGAAGAATAGTCGGGAAAGGGGGCGAGAGATCCACATATATAGCGCTGGGGTAAGAGCCTTTTAAATTCTTTCATGACTTTAAAGCTAGGATTGCAAGGGCTTATAACATTTTGTTGTACTTTGTGCTACTTTACACTTGTCATCTTAGGATCCAACCAGAATATAGGATCTCTTACTAATTAACTAACTAATTTTCATGTTTTTATTTCTTAACAGGCAAGAGAGAACCGGCATGCAATGGCCAAAGCCCTATACTCACGAACGTTTGCATGGCTCATAAGTCAAATCAACATTTGCATCAATCCTGGTCAAGATTCAACGCGATTCCTAGGAGTTTTAGACATCTTCGGTTTCGAAAACTTTGCTGTGAATTCATTTGAACAACTCTGCATCAACTATACCAACGAAAAACTTCATAAATTCTTCAACCACTATGTGTTCGCACTAGAGCAGGAAATTGTAAGTCAGATTTGGTTTTTCCTCGTAACTCGTACATAACTTTCATTTGTCTTTCAGTACAAACAAGAAGAAATTAAGTATTCCCACATCGAGTTCACTGATAATACATTTTGCCTGGAACTGATCGAGAAACCACCGCGATGCATTCTCAAGCTGCTCACTGAGCAGTGCCATATGCCAAAAGGATCAGATCTGGCTTACCTGACCAATTTACATAGCGAATTCGAAGTAAATCCCAGTTACGTGAAGGGTGCTGATCGACGACATTGGGAAACAGAGTTTGGAATTAAGCATTACGCTGGTTGTGTGCTGTATACTGTAAAAGGATTTGTTGACAAGAATCGAGATGTGCAACAGGACGTTTTATTCGATTTTATGAGCCGCAGCGAAAATGTTTTCGTGCAGGAACTATCATCGTATCAGGTAAGGTTTTCAGTCGAAAGTGATTTTCTTTTTTCCAAAAATAACATTGGATTTTCCAGGATCTTCTTTCCATACAATCACAGAATCAAGTCTCTTCTACATCTGCAACCGTACAAAGAGGTACCTCTAAAGGTAAACTAACCGTAAGCGATACATTCCGAGTGCAATTACAATCACTCGTCGATGTTCTCCAGAATACAAAGCCATGGTAGGTAGAAAAAAAAAACATACGAGTACTTGTAGATATTCGTAATCCATTTGCACTCGCAAGATACTAAAATCCTTTTCACTCAACAGGTATGTACGATGTATTAAGCCGAACTCGGAGAAAGTACCAAATGATTATAACGATCAACTAGTCCTAGACCAACTTAGATACTTAGGTATGTTAGATATAATTAGGATACGACGCGAAGGTTATCCCATTCACCTGACGTTCGAGGAATTCGTTACGAAGTATCGATGTCTAACAAAACAGAAGCATCGTTTGCCAACGGCACGCGATCAAGTATTGGCTGTGATAAAGGAATTGAATGTGCCATCAGTTGAATGGCAAATTGGTAAAAGCAAAGTGTTTCTACGAAGTCGTGCTCATGAACCGCTGGAGGATGTGCGAATGCAAACAATTAATGCAAATGCATTGGTGATACAGAGATCTTGGAAGCGTTTTGTTGCATTGAAGAAATACCAAAAGATGAGAAGTGCAGCATTAAGAATACAACATGCGTATCGTGGATGGAAATTACGTATTGAGTTCTTAAGAAAAAGACGAGCGGCAATTGTTATACAAAGCCATTTACGAGGAGTATTTGCTAGAGAGGTAGGATTTTTATAAAATTGATTTATTATAGAGCTAACATATGACAATTTATTTATGTACCTAGTTAGTTACGTGGCGCTACAGTCCGGGGTGCATTTCAACTCAAGTGCAGTCCCTTCTTTGCCATCATCATTCTGATGAGTCTTGAAAATTGTTTGATTCTTACTTCAAAAATCACTTAAAACCGTCGATTTGATTACAACATGTCGGCTTGAAAAAAGTCGTTAAAATCTTATCGAGCTGGATGAGGCAGTGTGCATTGTTGATTATCATTCTTCATAGACATTCTCATAGGCGAGAATCCATTTATATCTGTAGTTGTGCTGTGCCGAAAACAGCGTTCGTTGACAATACTCCTCTTTGGGGTTGCTGATTGGACTGAGGCCTTTTGGATTTTAATGAGAGGTTTAAGCGAATTTCAGTATAACAACAACTTAAGACTATCTTAATAAGGACAGGAGTTTTCGTACTTGTAGAATCCATGCTATATATGTCTTATATAGACGATTACCTAATAGCTTAGAAAGATCAGGAAAAATACTCGTACTATTTAAATAGCCCTCCTTGGTGAGGTGTTTGGCTGTCGATAAAATCCTATGTTGATTGATTGTTGTACGTTACAAGCCTTGATTGTTAGCAATCCTTTTAAAGGTTTCCAAGCATCGGAACCTTCTCTGCAATTTATCTTCAAACCATCAGCGCATAGAATCATTTTGGATCAGGGAGCGGAGGTAGAGTAAAACTGGACTTATCATAAACATCATCAGACCTTTCGCCACTGGTGGTTGCTATATAAGCTGCAAATATAAGCTGCCGGTCATAGGTCTTGTTGACTGACAAGACCACCGGTAGTCCATATCAGGACTTAAAACATGTTACCCCGGGAGTTAGGAGCCCCCCGGACTATGGTCCGGGCCTAACTTGTGGACGTAGCCCCTTTGTGGGAGCGTCACGGTGGCTGTAGTTTAAACCTAAATCTCAGGGAAGGTGGCCCTGCTAGGGGTCAATACCCGCAGTGGAGTTTCTGAAAATGCAAGGAACTGAGACCCTAAGACCAGTAAGAGGTTTTAGGTAGTCCTCGACCCATACCAAGGGTGGAGCTGTGCCCTCAACACAGTTCCGCATTGGTATTATTGAAGCAAATAATCGTTGGCAAGGTGTATCCTTGCCCCAATCCATGTAAGGGCATCCTGTGAAATTAAGTCTTTCAGACAGATGTTCACGATAATCATAAGACGTTTTGTATCGTTGATGAAAGTTAAACATTAGTTTTTGTTATCTCCGAACCTTACGAAGCAAGGGGGATTCTCCGTCGTCATCATGCGCAGTTGAATGGAAGGAATGCCAAAAGCTTTTTATTGTTACTCTGTCATATGCAGCTTTGAGAACAGTGAAAGATCTACCGTAATGTGAAAATTTGATCTGTGGTGGACTTTCCTAGCCTAAAAGTATGCTGATAAGGGCCGATCAGAGTGTTGACGAAGGTCTATTATATAATAAGACTGACATGATGTTATATACGATGTTGGGAAGACTTATTTACCTGTAGCTAGTGCAGTTTATGGTATCTCGCTTCTTTAAAATTGGACAAATAAGGTTAAGGATCCATTTCTCGGACGTACTTTTTTCGACCCAAATTCGAAAGGTTTGATGTAAACATGGTATCCAATCATCACGTGTTGCTTTGATTAGCATTAAGTTAAGCCATCGTTTCCATCACCGGCTAATAGCCTGTAGCTTAGAAATTGGTGTCCCCATTTCCTCCCATTGGACTAATACGATTGATGCTGACGACATCGGACTTCTTGAGAGGTAAAGTGATCGAAAACTGCTCTCCCGATCGCTTACGATTGCACCTGTTCGACATTGAATTTTCTTACAACGATTCGCTTCTTTTGGGCTTTTACCAATATCAGAACCGATATTTTCGCTACAATAAAATAATGGTCAGAGTCGATGTAAGCTGCTTGGAAACATATTCGTCGATCAGAATATGATCAGTTTAATACAAAAAAAAACACTGTAGCGCTGGCAGCCCGGTATGGGCCATGGCCTAGCTTCTTGACACTCATTTGTGTTGCACATGTTGTCCTTTTAGTCATATTTAAGCGGGGCCTACGGTTTATCACCGAGTCCGAACGGCACTCCTTAGAAGCTTTTTCGTAGGCAATTTTAGTTTCGGGAGTTTGCCAAAAATTGTTTGCGACCCAGCCAGGAATCGAACCCAGACTGTCTGCGTGATAGTCCAGTGAGCTAACTATCGCGCCATCGCCATGCTGTGAATCACGTGTTAAAATTTGTGAGTGTTCGCTTGTTCGTATTCGCAGTTCGTTGAGCTGTGAAAGGACCTTAATGTGAATCTTCTTCATGTGGTCGCTTACTCTCTTGAATCTAAAGACTTGTTCACTAAGTCTAATAGCAAATTCGCATCCGAATGAACGATTCGACTGGTGATCGTCGTTCCGAACATTCTACTTGCAGAACCGAAAATTGTTTTTCGTTAATTCTTTAATAGGGTCTGTAATTTTTCTAGTGTTTTAGGTGGCTCTTCACTGCGTTATGAACCCTATGGTGGCGTAGCGAGTATTATACTTTTGATTGAGCACTCAATTGCATTGCATTATGATGTTATTGGGAAACACCACTGGTAAGGAAAGTTCTACGCTACGAACTTGTTTATAGTGGTGCTCAATTCAAGATAAAGAACAATCAGCCATATCATAGTCAACCGCTGCGCAGATCTCCGTTCTTGAGGCGAAGTACGTTTATCTTTGGTTCTTTGTTAGATTAGCTACTCAGCAATGTGTTTTTACTGAATAGTTATATGATCAGGCCAAGCTTAGCTTAGTATAAGGTTCCTTCCATTTAAAAATTTTATTTAAACACAACACAATTAACAAACTTATAAATTTCCTTCTGTTTTAGGTCGCTGCAGCTCTGCGAGAAATGCGTCGCGTTGATGAGGAAATGCGTAAGCGTGAACGCATCGAAGCCGAGCGCAAAAAGCGCGAAGAGCAAGCTCGCTTGGACAAAACTTCCGAAGAAGATCGTAAAGCAATTGAGGAATGCGAAAGGTATTACCATCAATCAGTATTTTTTTTTTGTTTTTTCGAAAAAAGAAAGCAAATTCCATACCATTTTTTCAAGTCATCTCAAATCAAATCACTCACTGTTTTTTTAGTGCGTTCAAATTTAAGTTTATGATTTTTGAAATATTTTTTTTGTTAATTTTTACGCTTCAGTACTACATACATACATCAAAGATATTTTTATTTTCTAATTTTTAAATATTCTTTTTTGGTTTTTGTCTCTCATTTAACTTGTGCATCATATGTGGCTTTTTAAGATACATTTGTGCGCTCGGATTATTAATATAATTTATTCCTCAGTTTTTGGTTTTTACCCATTGAATTGCTTTAGCGTCTTTTAGCGTAAAAGTTTAGTTTATTTTATTTTTCTACCGGTTTTTGGTTGATTTTATCTTAGTTTCGACGAGCTTAATATTTTATTTTTTAATCAGCGAAGATTTTATAATTTAAAAAAAAAAATATCGAATTAAAAAACAAAGAGCTACTTGCTTATTTATCTTTTAATTTTTTGGTTTGTGAAGTAACAAGATTTTTTGTTTAATTTTTAAAATTAAAATTTTGAAGCATGCACAGTATTGGAAGCGCCGACGAGGATGGTGGAGGGTAAGTTGTCTCACTGTATGTTCAATGGTGCAGTGATGGATGAAAAGAGTGTTTTGTTGATTGCAAGTTTAAGATAAGCGTTTTGATTTTGTAATGCATAAGCACTTTATATTTTTTGCACTTATTTGAAAGAATTTTTAATTGTTATGGTTTTGTTTTGTTTCTATACACGCCAGTAGAGTTTTAGACATAGTTAAAGCACACACACACACTGCACTAGGTTTTAGTATACTTTTAGATTTTTTTCAACTGTTTGTTTTAGTAAATGTTAATGCGTTAAGTCCTTCTTCGAAACACAGCATGTTTTATACTCATCACCAATAATCAGGATAACAACAACTGAGTTTTAGATACTTTTCGCTTTGATATAGAAGTTTACAACTGGCGAAATGTAAGGTTGATCCTTTTAACTGTCTTTAATTCTTGGAATAATAAAAGTGCACTTCCATTTTTTGTTTTGTACGAATTGATGTTCAAGTCTTGTGAGATTACCTTCTTATGATGCAAAAGCATTACTGCCTGTCAGAATAGAGAAAATGTCCTTAAGACTACAACGTGAACGCAACAAATCGCAGGGCCTCGGGGCACTGGGCCCAATTCAATCGATTGGCTGGCTTTAAGGAATTCAACCGCTTTGGAGGGTTTCTCGGAAGTGTACCGTGTTCGAGTCTTACGAAAATAATGATTAGCCGACTGTGATGTGAAGAAAATTCTAGAACCATCGTGGTCTTCATAAAATAAATGATGGGCCATGTATTCTTCTCATAAGAAAAAAAGGTTCAAAAGTTCGAAGTAACCGGTTCAACAACTGATATACCTAAGTCTGATTGTCCGACGAGTCAAATTCTGACCTAATTGGAAACGTTAACAAACAGAACATCATACTCTCTCATCTCCCTATCAAATTGTTGATTGATTGTAGTCTATAGACGACCAAGAAATCTTATTCGAACTGATACCCTCAAATATAATATCGTTGAATAGCCTCCACGTTTCCGTCAGATTCAGTGAGTATAACGATAGTGATCGCTAACAGATTTTTTTTTGTAGCCAAACCCTGGGTTAACAATAACGGTGAATGCGCAGTAGCACTTACCAATCGCCCGTGCGGTACATTTTCGGGCGCACGCATTTTATCCGCTTCAAAAGGCGATCAGGTACATCTTTGTAATATACGAGTACTGCTTTGTCCGTTGTACGTTGCGAAAAAATCGGGAAGCATCGGAACCGGAAGACATTAACAATTTCACTTTGACTGCAAGGCACGAATCTTAACCGGGTCAGGGCACGGATAATGCTACGATACTTCAACATGAATTCACACGCCGTTGCTTCTGGTCCTCCGTCAGCGTTTATGGAGCAAACTTCGCGCAAAACTCTCTTTTGCCAAGATTATCGTATAAAATGCGGTTAATACCTCTTTCAGTTGCTCAGACTGCAGCTCATAAATCAGAAGACAGGACGAACGGCTTACTTTTTTTTATTTAATGAAAGGCAAAGGGCGATGGTCTTTCGGTTAACTATGTTGCTTCGACTCAATCACTCATAACTATTTGCAGTTTCATTTATTCCATTCGATAAAACAAATACACGTACTTCGAATGAATACTCTTGGCTACTTGATCAAGTTATCCCTAAATTTGTAATCTTTTTTTTTTTACAGAAAGAACAGACTCTTAAAGCGACTGCCTTCAGTTGCACACTCCGTTTGATAAACGTCTCCTTTCACTTTGGAATGCCGCCTAAGAGTTTTGTATATACTGCGCTGTTCCTCCGGGAGGAAATCGAAAAATCTACTAAGGATATCTTTATACGCAAGTAAACGATGGACCATCTGTTGGTGTCTTTTCAAAAAGACTATTAAATAAACAATGTTCAATGCTTTTCAACGATTGTTGCTTTATTGAACAGAGGAAAGGTTCCTTAATTTTTAAATGACTGCTTCGGCTATCTAGGTGATGGCGATGGCGCGATAGTTAGCTCATTGGACTGTCACGCAGACAGTCTGGGTTCGATTCCTGGCTGGGTCACCAACAATTTTTCAAATCGCCATCCCCTTTCGGCAGGCAATGGCAAACTCCCGAAAGTAAAATTGCCTACGAAAAAGCTTCTAAAGAGTGCCGTTCGGACTCGGCGATAAACCGTAGGCCCCGCTCAGATGTGACAAAAATGACAACATGAGCAACACAAATGAGTGTCAAGAAGCTAGGCCATGGCCCATACCGGGCTGCCAGCGCCACAGTGTTTTTTTTTTCTTGTTTGCTTCGGCTATCTTGACAGTAGGACATCCCGTCAACTCAATTTTTGAATACATGGCTTCGTCCACTATTTCACGAAAAGCTTAAATAATAATGTTCATGAGTGCTCAATTTGTCCCTGTATTGTTCACATAACATCGATATTTAATGGCAACCTACAACAAAAAAAAAATCCAACAGCGCTAAATCGTAGCACCGTGGCGGCCAAGCAGCACCACCAAAACCGCTACTCCAAAACCACACCATGTCGTCATACGTTGAGGACGCATTACGTGTGGATTTCGACTCTCAAACATGGCAATTTTGGAAATGGAAATGCGTCCCATTTGAAAAAAATGAATTTTTGGGCGAAATTGTCATCAATTTCGAGCTGTTCTACAACCCAAACAGAGAAGCGATAACAAATTGAGTGGTCATTTTGGTTAAATTCTTGAGTCGATTGGACATGGTTTTTTTTTTTATAATTAGCGCGCGAATAATCCGAGATCTTTATACTAAATTCTCCTCACAGAATTGAGAAGGAGATCTGCGACTGATGTTAAGTTGCTGAGATCTTTTGCATGTTGAGGTTTTGAGGCTCTCGGGTTTATGCGCACACTTTCCCCAATAACTGCAATATTTTCCGTTGAACGTACACAAAGAATACTTAAATATGTATCAATCAACAAAGTTTTCCCATAAACATGCATTATTTCGATCGAAATTTCTTTTCAAAATTCGCACTATTTCGGTAACATAGCATCCACTTTGGAAGTGGAACGTTGCTTAAGCATTAATCGATCCTTTTCGTACAGCGAAAATATAATAGTGAGCTTCGATTAAATTTTTGAATGCATAAGAGCCGTCAGTGTCAAAATAACATATGCTTTCAAAAGATGCCAACAGATGTCGGACCTTTTAGTTGCATAGACTTGTTGCAGATTGGTGTTTTAAACTTATTTATGGCTTTTTTAAAGTTAGGATTCTGAACATACGCTACTTCGTGTTTGGACGACGATATGTACTTCATAGTGGTTTAGGGTATCCGTTCTTTAGCATGTGACCTGTCTAAAGTCTAAAAAATTCCATATTAGGGTTCGAACATCGTTATCTTTTTTTTCGAGGTCTTCAACAGTCAATTCTTCGTTGTCCGACGGCTTGATTATATGCCTTGAGAATATAAAAACCGCCATTGACACATTGCCGCATTAAAGGTTCATCCATCACCGTCATATTTTACCAATTTTCCTAATTTTAAAAAAAATTATGCTGCTAATGTTAATAAAAGTGTATATTCCTCCAAATACGTTTATGATCATAAGAGGAACTTGTCATGCTAATTTTTGCTGCTGCCTTTAAATCAACTGGGTGAATTAATCCGCCGAACGTTCTTAATCTGAGGGTTAGTCATTTCCGGTATTAACCCCCAAAAGTTTGTAACAAACTGAACCTAAACCTAGACCTATTGGGAATTTGCCAAAGGGCTAGAATACTTCTACATACATACATACTTCTACAATATTTCTATAGGATTTTGTTGAGGAAACTACTTCCATCGCCAACAAGATAAATAATTTTCTACTGTAAACCATGACTGTAAGTTGCTAAAAGCTATCTCCGATGGGACATTGAACATTTTGCTCAGAAAAATGCAAATGATGAATTATCACTGAATTACCTTAATTTCTCACAATAAAGCTTGTTTGTTTTAACGATTTGTCCTTATTTCTCTAAAAAAAATTCAGTTAATGTCTCCTTGGACCGTGCATTTGCAAGTGCTGTTTTTGAGCATCCTTGTGGGCACCAGTGTATTGTTTATCTACAGGCCTCAGTCATTTACCAAGTACTTCACTTTGTGATATCGTCTGCATTGGTACAAATTCAACAAATCCCTTTTGGAAATAAATAGCAGTTCTTATATTTGTCAGCTCATCGCAACAATTGTTGACGAATTCCGGAATTCGGATCTCAGCCTGGGGATACACCAAGGTGGAGACTTCCTAGCAGTTCTTAATTTAAATACGCCGTTCTGAGATTTAACTAGATTCTTATTCAGCTAAGAAATGCGAGTCGATTTGCACGCAAATGTGTCCTGTCCTTATACGTTGACGATTTTGGTCAAATAGCACATGGTGAAGCTCGCACTCGTAAGTAATAAGACAGTGATTTTGGCTTTGGACAAAAAGCTATGATAACAAGAAATTGTCAACTATCTGTTCCTTGTTAGCAGCACCAAAAGATATTTTTTGTTCTGAATGTACTTTACTGTCGGCAAACTTAAATCAATCAATTAAAACAAACAACAATATACTATTTGTTAAGAAGCACTCAAAGTTGTAGCCTCCGCGAATTTATCACCATTATCGAGGCAAGATGAGCTGATTCTAGGCAGATACTTTTGAAAGTACCAGTTGGTATGACCAATCGGTTGACTAGCAACTTAGGTCTACAATATGCACCGATGGAGTCAGAATATGTTGAAGCTATCCATATTTTCGAAAATCCACAAATAAAAGAACAAGTTCCATTTTTTAGATAATAACACTGCACACGTAAACCTTTTCTGACCCACATGAGAAACACATATTTTTTTAAAATGTTTAATACGTATTTAGTAGAAAAAAAAAATACTTACAGCGTTTGCTTGCACGGTGTGAACCCTTTGCTGTTAATTCCAAATGACTTCTCATCCTTTTTTCACTTTCAACACTAATTCATTTATTTCTTTAAAAAAAAAACATAAAATATTAACCATGTCTTACTGTATCGTATGTATTACAGAATGGTACAAGAAGAGATGATTGCTCTATCCGCAATGGCAGAACAAATCAACTCGAAACTGAATCAACCACAGCCACCTCCACTGCCACCGTTCGATGGCAATTGCAAAGAATCTTTAACAAATGGTCATGCTACCCCATCAGTTGGGGAAACTCACCAACAAAGCAACGACTCTGTGGATTTGGATAATTTGTTTGCCTTCCTCAGCGAAGTTACACCAAATAACTCTGCAAATCCACTTCTTGAAGAGATCAGTGACAAGATGGATAGTCTGGTGCATGATTTAGATGTTGAGGTAAGAAAAAACCAATTTACCAAAGCAGCTATGAAGGACTCTTAATATAATTTTGTATTTCTTCTTTTTTAGTTGGAAAATGTTTTACAGCAAGAAATGGAAGGCTTAGCTCTGGAACGTCCACCAAAAACTCCGCCCAACAAAGGTGTTCCTACTTTACCTGAACCAACAATGCCACCACCACCACCACCGACGGCGATTAATGGCACAGCACATCCTCATACACATTCTCATCCTCCACAAGCTGCTCCTCCACCAACCAAGTTAACAAAACCAAAAGATCCCGAACCAATTTACGAGGCGGTTATACCCAAAGAATTACCACCTGTACCAGAGGTAAACGAAGCACCACCACCACCTCCTGCTCATCAAGAACACAACGGAGTTAATGGTGTTAATGGAAACCACATTATTAGTTCTCAACCCCAACCACCACCCCATAAACTACGACCAAAGAGTCCCGCCGTTGCTAATATGGCACGTTCGGCCAGTCCAGCATTACAGAGAACACCTAGTGGACCGATTAGTCCCTCTTCACCGAAACATAGTCGACCAAGTTCAAGAACATCGTCGACCGGTGGTGGACATCAATTTGCTGAACGTGAACAACGACGCAAACATCGTGTTGAAAAGAAACTTCAAGAAATGCAGCAAATCGATGTCTCAGAGAAGGCTAAGGATCCACTACGTGATGACCTGTACTATGATATTCTGGAATTTGCTGAAAACTACTTCAATATTCATGAACGTACTCCAGAGGGTACAATTATGGCAACTCTAACGAGAAAGGGCAAGAAGACATCTGATTTAGTGCCAAAGTATGAGATGGTTACCTATCATCGTGCTGATAAGATTCCATCCTCACATATTCACATGTATGATCCTGAAAACATTGTCGTTGCATGTAACATTTTCCGGGTAAGATCTTAGTTTTTGTATAAGAAAAGACGATAGTATATCAAATATGTTCCTGTCTGTCCGTAGGAACTTTGCAAGTACATTCGTGGTGAACTTAATGCTGAGCGGGAGTTGCAAGTAATTCAGTACATTATTGGCCAGGGAATTGAAAGAGAAGAGCTGCGAGATGAGATTTTCGTTCAATGTATGCGACAATCGACGAATAATCCACATTCAGAATGGACTGACCGTGTGTGGCTTTTACTTTGCTTAACAATTGTAGCGTTTCAGCCAAGTAAATTACTCTTTAGGTAAGATTGAGTAGAGCAAGTCCACTTTCTTCAACTCACTTATTTGTCTTGTATGTCTCGCAGGTACTTTGTCAGTTTTCTTAAGAAGAACCTGGAAACACTCGATGGAAAGCTACGACAATATGCTCAATGGTGCTTTGACAATTGCAAGTGTACCAAAGTTTCACCTCGCCTACATCCACCATCCAGTGTGGAAGTTGCGGTAACTTGTTTCTATATTTCATACAAATACCAATGCCATAACCACTTCTTTATTTTCAGGCCATGCGACGTCTTGGAACAATCGTTTGTCGGTTCTTTTTCTTGGATGGACGTACTAAAGCCATCGATGTTCACCCAACAGATAGTGCAAGTGATGCAGTAGCAAAATTAGCAGACAAGCTAAATCTTTGCAATACAGATGGTTGGGCAATTTACCAATCCCGTCCAGATGGCGAAGAGCATGTTAAATCCCATGACTATCTGTACGACATAATAGCCGCTTGGGAAATTAAACAAACGAAAGCTTCATCAGGAAGTTCTACAATGCGTCGTAATGCTGCCACATCTGGTTCAGGAGAGAATCGTTTTGTCTTTAAGAAACGTCTCTTTAAAACCACACGCGAACTGTCGCAGGATCCTGTAGAGGTTAATATGCTCTACGCTCAAGCCGTTTATAGTGTTGTGAAAGTAAGTACCGGACTTTTTTCATCCAAAGGCTCCTGCCAATAATGGTTTTGTTTTTATGTTTTTTAAGTGCGATGACTTCCCAGTTAGTGAAAAAGTTGCTTTGCAATTAGCTGGTCTACAGGCACAAGTAGCCCTAGGCGATCCATCAAATCAACCCAAACCCGAATACTACACAGATGTTAACAACTATCTGCCAGATCGTATTTCAAAAACTCGAGAAGAACAATTCTGGGTACCGATACTAGCACAAGCCCACCGACAATATGGTGCTGCACGTACCGAACTAACTGCCAAAGTGTTGTACCTAAGCTGTGTAATGCAATATCCACTCTATGGTACAACAATGTTCCAGGTGACATATCGTGGCTATTGGAGCTATGGCAACAATTTAATCCTCGGCGTCAACTGTGAGGGCATTATGCTCATTCAGTCTGAGGACAAGTTTGTTTTATATGACTTTAGATATTTCGACATTGAATCGATTATGTTAGATCCAAGTGATAGCTTCATTACGATCACTTTAAATCGAACAACACAACATCAGACATCGACTACACCTACTAGTCCAACAGCAGAGCAACAGCGATGTTTTGTTTTTGAAACCCAGCAAAAAAATGAGATTGGATCGTTGATTGTTTCATACTATCCACCGCTATCGAATTGGATAACAGAAAATGAAGTACCACCAAAGAAATCCAAAGGCATCACAAACGAGGATCGTGTGCGTTTGTATCAGAACGTTGTGATTTGTCGTCGACAATTAATTGACGCAGAAATTATGAGAAAACCACAGGATACCAGCGGTGGTTTCTTAAGAAACACTCTGAGGCGATTGTCTAAACATCGATTGGAGAAATTACGTGCTGAGCACGGTAATGCTGTTCAGGATCATGGGGAGACGTACAAGGGATTCCCACATGCATTTTGGGCATTCAGTCGACAGCCTCTGCCACAGAGCTTGAGTAAACTTGCTGATCCAGAGGAGAATGCTATGTTGCAGATATTCCAAGCCATTCTCACCTATGCCGGATTGGGAACAAGTGGTAAATAGCAAACTAATTTCTTTTCAATCTCAGAATAGACAGTGGTAAGCATTCTTTTCTTCTTTCTTGTAGGTGACTCAGTACAACGAGCCGAAGATGAGCACATCACCCTCATACAATCGATAATGGATCGCTGCATGCGAAAGGAATCACTGCTCAATGAATTGTACCTTCAGCTAATCAAACAGACCACTGATCATCCAGATCCGAATTCAAGAGTAAATCTCAGACACTGGGCATTACTATCTCTAGCTTGCAGTGTTATTCTTCCACCTATGAAGGTGCTGCGGAAGTATTTGATTGGACATTTGAAACGTTGTGCAAGTGATTCAATCACAGAAGAAGGAAAATACGCTCGTTTTGCTGAAAGGGTAAGTTTAATTTACTTTTTTTGTTTGTGTTAAGCTATCTTCAATCTCTAAGCATCTATCACAGGCATTACTCTATGAATGTAACTTTCCAAATCGTTGAATGGTTAAACTCTCTTTTATAAAGCAACGATATTTTCAAAGTACCTGAAACATGCATCTTCTGCATGTACATTAATTCAAATTGGTAAGAACAAAACTGTGCTTAAGGTGTCTGTAAAGTTTCTAAAAAGGATTTTGATTTAACAATGAATATTTGGAAATTGGCACAAGTTTATTATGGTCGTATTTTAAGTCGGTTTACTCATTAAGTCTTTGGGGAAGGAAGTTTGCTAAGAGGTTTTAATTTCATGGAAATGGGTTCACATAAAAATACATTGCAAATAATTTCATCACGAATAGGATTTAACAGTATTTTTCATTTTTAATATTTTATTTAATCCTTAATATTAAGTAGGTTTGTACTATCGATTTAATATATATTGTTTTTACATATAATGTCCTAAACAAATGCTAAGTAGATGTACCTATTCATGAGTAAGGTATGGAACAAAGGAATGGCTGCTGAGCTTCCAAAAAAAGTTTATTTAATAAAATGCAGAAGACTTGTACAGGGAAAAAGACTCGGTAGAGAAAAGAAATTTGAATAAAAATTTTACAGAAGAACAGGCCAGAAACCCGTCGATATTGGCATGCGTGGAAAAAGTGGGAATGAATCTGCCACACTCTGAACCTTATTTTTCCATGATTGGTCACTCTTTTTCTTTCACCATTGTGGCGTCCTGTCAGTTTAAGAGTCGCCTTAGGTCAATCTCTGCTCTGCAACCGGGACTATCCCGGTTAACCCGTAGTCCTCTTTTTCTCTTTTTTCGAGGCTATTTGAAAAACGCTAATAATTCTGAACCTATGTATATGCTGTTGACAGGGTCACCGATATTTAGAAGCTTAGAAGCTTCCGAGACGCTTTTTTGTTAGCATACTTGAGCATCACTCCGAGGTACTTTAGTAAATCTCTTGACCTGATTGTTTGGTTTCCGACTCAAAAGTTCGAATACTCCACGGCTGGTACCAGACCAGGAGAGCCCAATCACTCCCTCGTCCACCCTACAGACCGATCCGTGACGGACCTTTCGCGTGGATGTGATTGGATACGTTAACACAACTTCATCGTGCATTTTGTTCCAAAGGAGTGGTCCGAAGAGCCAAGCTTGCTCGACTCCCGCGAAAACAGTGCAATATTAACCTCCATCTTCAGGATAATGTTTAAGCCTCGTCTTAGACTTTCTTTTGCAGTTAGTACGTACATACGTACAGGCGGCCAGATCTCGTTCGGCTGGCCTTCACAAACGCTTTGACTGATTTATGCTGTTCCTCCGACGTTGGTTAGCGAGAGCTCATCTAAGGCTAAAAACTTCTTCGTGAGTACTCTGTAAGCTCGATTTAAGTCATCTTTATCACAGAAACATTTAAATCTCCTTAATTTGCTTTCTTCAATAGCCCTTTCCCGTTATCGTCTTGTCAGTTTAAAACTATTTAGCCATTCCGGGAAGTCAGAGCTGTTTGCTTGTGTTGGATCGATTATTTTCGGTCATGCCTCTTCGTTTGCCCATTTGCTTTTAACCTGAGGCAGCGAATCTCCTGCAATGATTCTACACGAACCCAGCATATCGGTCCACGATTTAACAAAATGGATTCGAAGAGCACTTGTTTCTAAAAAATAATGTTGAAGTAGCTTATAGTAGGAATATTTTGTAAGCTTAAGTATATGAAACCTACTTACTTACATACTTACTTTAAATGGCGCTGCAGTCCGGGGTGGACCTGGGCCTCAGTCAACAAGCGTCTCCAGCCAGCTAGATCCCTAGCTAGCTGCCTGCAGTTTCGCACGCTAAGTTGGCTGACGTCCTCTTCCACTTGCGTGCGCCACCTGAGTCTTGGCCTTCCTCTACTGCGCTGTCCCTCGGGAGCATTGGTGTCCATACGCTCTAGATGACCCAGCCATCTCAGTCTTTGGATCTTCACTCTTGTGGATAGGTCGATGTCGCTATACAGTCCGTAGAGTTCATGATTGTATCTCCTCCTCAATTCACCGTCAATGCAAACGGGAGCGAAGATCGCCCGAAGAATATTTCTCTCGAAGCAACCAAGAACACCCTCATCCATTTTTTATAATGTCCATGCCTCTGCACCATAGAGTGTGACCGGGATTATTAAGGTCTTGTAAAGGATCCTAATTCACATAAACTGTATGTGAGGTTGTAGTTATAAATTTGGCTAAGTAAGAGTGTCAGTGCACTACCTTAAGCCACAGGTGTCATTATTAGAGTTAATAGCAGTACCGAAGCCGTTCCTTTTTTTTGGTTTGCCCTCATTTTTAGCTGATTTCGATTTTGACGCATCTCTACATTCTGTCGTTGTTGTCAATGTCAGCAGCGTACATGTAAAAGTGGTTCTGTCCTACGATATGCTCACAACTTCCTCAAGTACAGCCTTCAAGAATTCAAATTACTACGGATTGTCTTGTCTAGACCTTTCTTAGGTCAAATGTCTCGGTCAGGTTGCATTCAAACTATGGAGCAGAGAGATTCCTCCGAAATCTGGCGGGTTGGACAGCAATAAAAACAAAACACTGTGGCGTCATTTTTGTCACATCTGAGCGGGGCCTCCGGTTTATCGCCTAAGCCCGAACGGCACTCCTTAGAAGCTTTTTCGTAGGCAATTTTACTTTCGGGAGTTTGCCATTGCCCGTCGAAAGGTTGATGGTGATTTGAAAAATTGTTGGTGGCCCAGCCAGGAATCGAACCCAGACTCTCTGCGTGATATTCCATTGAGCTAACTATCGCGCCATCGCCGGTTGGACAGCAATGCCAATGTCAAAATTAGACATGCTTCAGTGTAACAGATAGTTTTTCTTCGACAAAAACTTGCAACCGACTCTATTTTTGCATCTACCCCTGCCTTAAATAGTTGACTAGTATGCCGTGCAATTCAGGAGCCTTTTTATACTGTTAGTAATATATCATATATTTTACTCATTTGGTGGGTATTGAATTACTCTTAAAATTATAAAACATTTATCCAACATCCAAAATCGTAGATATAAATTCATTTTAAGTGTCCTACTATTAACTGAGTCCTCTCATTAGATACTCGTAAATAACTGGTAAATATGTTTTAGTGCTTTTTCAAAACACAAGGAACTCGTCGTCGTCAGTGGCCGCCGAGTCGTGAAGAAATCGTTTGTACAATCAATCGTCGTCCGATCTATGCTCGCTTCCATTTCATGGATGGTCAATACCATTCAGTTGAATTCCATCCAAGCTCAACGGCAAATGAAGTGATGGAGCTCGTTAAGAAGAAAATCGGTTTACAAGAAAATGCTCAAGGCTATGCTATTTATGAGGTGCTGGGTAGCTCCGAAAGAAGTCTACTGCCAGAAGAAAAGGTTTCCGATGTTATGTCCAAATGGGAAAAGTACAGAAACGCTGCTGCACAAGCTGCCCAACAGAGTCAGGTTTGTACTCAAAACTCTACATTCTCTAGAAAATTGTAATTTTTCTTTTTCTTTTTGTTAAACAGTCCAGTCCATCGGCACCACAATGTCGTCGACAGCATCACATCTTTCTATTCAAGAAACATCTATTCTTCGATCATTATATGAATTTGGAGGATCCTGTGGAGAAGGAATTGCTCTACCACCAAGTATTACATGGTTTGCGAAGTGAGCGTTTCCCTATCACTGAAATGGAGGCAATCATGCTGACCGCTCTGCAAGGCCAACTAGAGTTGGGCGACTGTAGTGAAGTTCTTCATGATTATAGAATAATTGCTAGTCATTGTTTGCCACCAAGATTTGTTCCAAATATACCACATGAAGCTGTTGCAATGCATCATCAAAGTTTACGTGGTATGCTTCCGGCTGAAGCAAAGAAATCCTTCCTTAATCTTATTCAGAGTTGGCCGCTACATAAAGCGACAATCTTTGATGTTATGGTAAGTTTCAGGAAGTTCCTTTAAAATGAGTTGAAACATTATTTATGTGTTTATTTCCAGCAATCATTCACATCGAATTGGCCCAGAGTTCTGTGGCTGGCAATCGATCAAAATGGCATTCATTTGCTAGAGCATCGGTCCAGAAATACACTTTGTACATATGAGTACGCTTCCATCCTATCGTATTCTCCGAATATGAATTGTTTGATGATTATCACCGGCACCGATAAGAAGCAATCAAAAGTCATTCTCACAACTTCACAGGTAAATTATCTTTAACGATTAAATTCGAATGAGTATTAATAAAATATCCTTCACATAGGCCTTCCAAATCGCCAATCTTATTCGAGAATACTCTCAAGTTATTCAATCAAAAGCTGAAACAGCAAATAAAGGTGAACTACCACCACCGCCAGTACCAGAACATGCTGCACCACTCAGAAACAGCACCACACCATTTGTTGTGGCAGAACATCGAAAGAGCTCTTCCCGACCACCATCAATGATCAAAACTCCAAATGCGGCTTTAGTAGCCCCACAACCTAGCTAATATAATATTTTCAGTAAGTGGGGATGACAAAAGAAATTTTGAGTGAGAGCCTAGAGACAGAGGATGGCGTTTCCACTTACACACTTTACACACTATTCACCGTTGTATGCGATTGTTATTATTCGTATAGATTCGCTTCGCTATAAACTTGTACAGAGAGTGTAGTTTATCTTAGAAAACACAAGTTTCTTTTTGTTTTAATTTCTTTTTAAAAAATTAAAAAAATAAATAAATATGATCGCTGACTGATTGTGCAAAAGAGAGAAAGGAGCAAGTAACTAAAATTACGAGTAAATACAAAGGAGCAACCATAAAAACACAAACGTTTTGCTTTTGGAAAGATTAAACTAAATACACACGATTATGTAGCATATAGATTCAGTTCGAATACATTTTTTGTAATTTATTTTTTGTTAAATTTAACACTTAGTTTTGATTGTTTAGTTTTTTAATTAATTTTTATTTTAAGTTTTTTTTTATAAGCTTTCGGTTTTAATGTTTATATTACATTGATTATATTTAAATAAATTTTTAGTTGTATTTTAATTTTTTCTTATTTTTTTTTTAACCTTACGAAGCGATTGGATCAGATTCTATTGTCACTCCAGTTGGGTAATGTTTTGTCGCTTTTTTAACTTACATCATTTGATTATATCTTCAACACAGGTTTTGTTTTGTAATTTTTCCACGTATCAGTATTGCTACTTCGCATCTTGTGGATCAGCCTTACATATATTCTAACGATTGTTCAATTTTGGATCAAGTTATTCTTTTATCAACCGTTAAAGTATGTAACACAGGTAGTTGTGTTACATAATGCTACATATTTCTTATTCCACGTACATGTCTGCATTGGTACTGCGCCGCTTGTGGAGATGATAAAAAATTCGGACTTGAAAACAGGTCTCCCACCTCTTTAGTGAAGCCAAGATTTCGCAGATGTTTCGGCATTTGAGTGATCCAAAAAAATTTCTTTCGGTCTCTTCAAACGTCGGCTGAAACGTAAGCCTCATTTACTTTTTAGTTAGAATTTTCAAACGCCCTTTGTTTTGCTCATCCTCCGATTTGTTCATTATAGATTTCCTTATGTGGAGATTTAAATGTGAGTACTTCTAATGAGATCAAGTTTTGCGACAAATTTTCTTCTCTGTTGTACATAATAAACCCTTAAGTTTAAACGGAATTTTTTTCTCACAAAATTAAAATACTGCAGAATTTTCTGACCACTTATGCCGCATTCTCCCTTCATTAATAGCAGAAACTCGTACAGTTGTGGATAAGTTTGGGAATCACGACTTTGGGGAGGGCCCTAAAAGTGTGAATCGCGATTTTATTTTTTCGCCTTGAAATGATTTTTCCGGCATCTCTGAATAAAAAGAGACTGTATATCTTTACCACTGTAGTGATCAGTGATTTAGAACAAACAGCAGCTCAAATAAATTTGCTTTAAGAAAGAGGTGAATCAGTATGTTAGCTTCCTTATTCTTGATAAGAGACCAACCTCATTTTGAACAGCTCGATTGGGCTCATTATTGGTGCACCTGTGGTGCAAGATCTGACAAACAGTACACTGACATTATCTCCTATGTCTGAGCATTAATATTTAAACTGTTGGAAGCCTAAAGTAAGCATCCCAATTGTTCTAATACTTCATATTTCCAACTCCTCTTATATTCAAATTTTTGATAACAATGAGAGCCGCTTTTGGTCTTTTCGAGTTTTGAACATACTCGTATGTACATATGGTGGTGTGAAATTCCGCGCATATATTTTCGACCGCAACGATACTTTCACATTTTTGTACATTTTACATTTTTTGATATGTTTAAGAATTTTGTCACTGTATATTCGGCATCTCCATTATTATGGGACTAGATAAAACCCCCCATTTGACCATGAATCATTAGCAAAATACCCCTTAATATCTTCTTTAAATTTTTCGCCTTCCAAGTTTCGTCACTTCATCACAATTCTGTTGCAGATTGAAAGTGTTCCGATCCACCCATAGAAACTGCGTTCTAAAGTACATTTTCTCACGATAACCACGATTTCAACCCTTGTTTCCGGTTAGATTCACCTTTGGATACTACTTGCCGCTTGTTGTTTTTGAAACAGGGCCAATGGTAATTTACTTTGTGTGTGACACTTTCTGCATTTGTGTCCTGGCTGACATCTTTTTATTGTTTCCTGAAAATGTATGATGGTGAATTAATTCTCCTACCCTCCTTCTTAAGGTTCTATACGTAGACTCTTGTTTATATCTCTAAGGAGGTCTTTCACAATCTTCTCAACTACACTATCAGTGTGCTTTTGGAATTGTGAATGACCCATTGAAAAATGTTCCCCTTTGGCACTATACGCTTCGTTAAAACATTCCCAAAGCTCCTCCAGCTAGGTAGGATGTTGTTTAAACTATTGCCGTGAGCAACGAATTACATGGAATCAAATGTCTTCTGGTCTCTCAAGAGGATAAACACTCCCAGGTCTTTTTATCGCTGAATCCATGCATCAGCATCCATGTCTAAAGTTATGAATTGTTTCTAATTTTCGATTGTTACTATATAGGCTCTGTGCCACTGCAATCCATTGAATTTGATTAAGAGATCCGTCGTACTGTGTTGCGGCGACCATCCAAAAAATATATAAAAACCCCACAAGTATTATATAGCTCCTTTTACGCACCTCTAGTCAATTGTCAAGTCAAGTCAAGACCCTGGTCCTTCCACAGTCGTCATATCTTGAGGCTGGATTATTTTATCCACACTTTTCTCTATAGGTAGCTTCATATAGACCTCTTACGTCTAAATTGATTTTTGTGTCGCTTATACGGAAATATTACAGCCTATTAGTCCAAAAAATGTTTAACTTAATCAACAATTCGGTTGCGTTCTTACTTTGAGATTAAATAATCTTAGATGACTCCTAACTTGGTTTATGTTTATGCTGTTTGGACAAATGATGTTTACAGGTCATAACAGAAACCTCAGTTGTTTATTTTCCACATTCATGATTTCTGAATGCATATTATCCACTCAAACACACATTTGTATCCCTAACAACTTCCTAATATCTCACTTATTTAAAAGAACTTTCCTGCCTACGGATCCTATGGACTTTGTCGATTCTGTTTCAATTCGGGTTCAAGAGAAGAGGTCTATAAGTCACACACTGCTTAAAATATATTTTGGGCTAAGATATGTTTAAGAAATTCTTGATCCTGCGGGAAGAATTTCTGTATATGAATTGAGTATTTATAGGAACTCCGCCGTTTCAATTCACAGGCAGGAGTATATTAATATGTCTTCAACAATTAAGTAGGTTTTTTGATTTGGATCTTCTTCTTAACGCATCACTTGGCAACCTTATAGACATACCAATCCAATCCTGCAATAGTTCTTTTTAAAAATAGATTCAAATGAAACAAAACAATGATATCAGTTTTACTTTAAGTTATTCTCAATCATCCCTATTCTCAAATCCGACGGAACGGAGATTCCCTTCACTCGTTCGATTCAAGTGAACGGATTCGTGTTACCATTAAATCCGCCGGATGTACTATATTATCGATATCACTTCTCTTCTTTTCGAAATCAGCTGTATCTCGATTTGACGTTTGATTGAAGAAACTTGATTTGAAATACAAACATTGAAATTTTTGTTTTCGTCCCAAGTTCTTTTTTAATAACAATAATGGATAGTATTGCTCACTTTTTTGATGACACTTGTGCCTGGTGTTTCAACCGGAGGGGCAAATATATCTTCATTTGGAAGACCAAATGATAAGGCATTGTCTTTGCCCTCAACCGACTCGTTCAACATTACTAGCTGTATCACATCTTCCTCATCAGGTGTGAAGGTGTGAAGGTTGGCCCGCCTCCTGTTGTTTTCAATTCCCTTTTGTTCTTGCTAAGCTTCTTTTTTAGGTGGGATTTATAATCGAGCAATATTGGAATTACCTTCTTCCATTCCATCACTTCCCTTATTCTTCGTTTAAGTTTCGTCGCAAATTTTCCCAAAAATCTCTAACTTCTTCAGGGGGTCTTTTCGTCATATTTTTTGCTATGTCGGGATATTTCTTCACTTCATCGACAAGCACTTTAAATTGTTCCCTGTTTGTAGTTTTCTTCCTACAATTTCATATGTTAAATAGTGCTTATCGCAATAAAAATAACTTACATCTTTACTAGCAAACTACTTAACATATACGAATCCGCAACGATTTTGATGCGGATCTGTTTGTATGGAGTGATTCGATTCGATCGGATTTAAGAATGCAGTGAATCTCAATTCACATTATCGACATTTGGACGATTAACTTCGAAAGGATTTCGGAATAGCAAATTTTCGATTTCGGTGGACAATTCCCCCCGGCGGATTTGTGAATAAGGGTGAATACCACCATTCACTTCAAAATCATCTACTACTGAGTAAACCCATTAATTTTGTTTTTTTTTTTAACAAAACTGCTTGATTTATTTGACAATTTTCATATTTTTGTCGAATTTGATTGTTTGCGTACTATAAAGTAATTTAAACTGCCAAGAAACAAAACACATAACAGCAAATCTCGCATGTATTGACAGACCTTAAATAAAATTCACAGCATTTAAACAAAATCAAAATAAATTAAATAAAACATCCTATTTTCAAAGAAAATATAATTAAATATATATATACGAGTATAAGCTAAAAAGAGATTTAAATTATAATTAAATTTATTATCAATTGATAATTGCAAAGACTGTTTAAATTTATTTCTTCAAACTCTGTTCCATATACATACATATATTTGAATTAAAACAGAATCGATTTTGATACGTTTACGCATATTTAAATTTAAAATAAAGCAAAACAAAATAACGCATTTATCTATACAATATGGAATAGTTTAAAATAGCAAAACAAAAATCCAAAAGAACAAAAATAATATAAAACAATTGTGTATAAATTTAAACAAACAAAAAAAAACACATAAAACAATCAACTAAATCCGAAAATCTTATCTATAGTTAAATATGAACATAGATAAAAAAAACTAAATCAAATATAGCTGTCTTCTTCAAGAATGCATTTTTAAAAAAAAAAAAATGGTAACACAAAATAATTAGGTAGCTTAATATAACTTATATCTACGTACGTACATATGTATACATAAATAAATTCATGGCTTAACAAAAAATTAAAATAAAAAAATAATAAAATGTAAAGTGAATTGTTAAAATTGTTTTTAGCTAAATTAATTAAATTAAGTAAAATTTAAATTCACTTACAAACAAATGAAAACTTTTACAGACTGTGTTAATTTGCAAGGATACATACGATAGACAATGCATCATTTGTAATTTACTTAAGAACCTTGAAAATGAATGCCATTTTTGAACTCGATTTAAGTATTTATTTATTATTTATTGTCGTATCTAAATGAAATTGTCCTACAGTCACGTAGATTGTATTTTCTACAATTTCTTTAGAAATGCATTTAAATTTATTAGCGAACACTTACATAAAGCCCCGTCAAGATCAATACGAAAGTCACCGCGGACGTTTATTTCTGTAGACCTAAACATGTAAGTCATTGAAAGATTCAATTTCCACGACATCTACCCGCGTGATTAATACACCAAACCATATCCTAAAATCATTCAGCCAATATGCATTTTATGCCTTGTAGGAAAGGGATCTATTTTACAACTTTTTAGTAAGATTAGCTTTAAACAATAAATCATGAGCCTATTCCAATATGAATACGTGCCCCTACCAAAAGAATCTTTAATGAGGAAACTCAGTTGCTCGATGTTTATAGCTTCGCAAAGCAACTTGCTGAAGGGCTTTTGCACTCTTTACTATTTCGAGTCGAATCAACGTAAAATCTCAGAATCGTAAAGCCTCTGACACTCTAGCCATCTTACTACTCGTCCCTAAGATTGCTTTTAGTTCGTCTCGTATGGCCGAAGAGGTGATAACGAAAGTGGTGTATCTTCTCTGATTGCTGTTATAGTATTGCTCAGCGCAGTTGCAATACGCACATCGGGGCAACAAATGAATAGCCGTAATGAATAGCCGGTGCTAACAGAAACGTTATAGTACTTGAATTTTAGAGTGAATCGCTCTGGAAGATGGTTCATGATTGAAAAATATTCCATGCAGACCAGCAAGACAAAGAGAAAGAAAGATTACCTGTCTTTGTTCTGCCAGTATCTTCTGATGATGTAGGAATCACCCCTGTCTTAACTCGAAAGATGACTATCATATTTGGGCTCTTTAAACATTCTTTTACTTACTTTAGGTGGCGCTACAGACCTGGGTGGACGTCGCCCAGAAGCGTCTCCAGCTAGCTTGATCTTTTGTTTCTAAGTTGGCTGAGGTCTCCTTCCGCTTTCGTGCGCCACCTAAGTCTCGGTCTGAATCTACTGCGCTGTCCCTCGGGGGCGAAATCCAAGATTTTTCGGGCCGTAGAATTGTTGTTCATCCGCTCTACATGACCCAGGCTCCACAGTCTTTGGATCTTCTTCTCTTCTGGCTAAGTCTATGTCGCTGTACAGTCTAATCAGTTCATCGTTCTATCTCCTCCTCCTTCACTCACTATCAATAGACACGTGACCAAAAATCACTCAGAGAATTTTACTCTCAATACAGCCAAGGACACCCCTCATCCATTTTCGATAATGTTCATGCGCCATAGAACGGGACTGGGATTATTAGGGTCTTATATAGGCTAACTTTAGTTGTTCGAGAGAGGGCTTTACCAGTCAATTTCCTTTTTTAGCCAAAGAAGCAGGGATTGGCAAGAGTTATTCTTCGTTTGATCATAGCGCTGGTGTCGTTGTTTAAATTTATAGAGGAGCCTAGGTAAGCAAAGTCCTTAACTACCTCAAGGTTATATCTGTCGGAGACGTCGGTATTCAGTGTCCTCTTTGTTTGACAGCATATATTTGGTCTTGCTCTCATTGACCGCTAAACCCATTTTCGCCGCTTCCATCTCAATACTTGCAAACGCGCCACTGACATCACGCTGCTTTCTTCCGATTCTGTCAATATCGGTGGCGTATGTGAGTAGTTGGATGGACTTTCAAAATATTGTGCCCCTTATGTTTGCTCGTGAGTTTTGCACTATTCTTTCCAGTTTGATGTTGAAATAATCGCATGACAGCGCATCGCCTTGCCTAAATCTCGATGAGATCTTTACCGACCTTGATAGAGCAGCGTGCATTCTCCATCGTCATCCTGCACTGACTGACGAGTTTGGCAGGGATGCCAAAACTAGACATTGCTCTGTATAGCTAGTCTCTATAGATGCTGTCATACGAGGCCTTAAAATCGATCAATAGGTGGTGTGTATCGATCTGATACTCATGAGTTTTCTCTTAGATCTGCCGTAGTGTGAATATTTGGTCGATGGAGGACTTTCTTGATCTGATATGGACCAATTAGGTTGCTGACAAACGGCTTCAGGCGTTCGAACAGTACAGCAAATAAGATATTGTATGCGATGTCGTGAAGACTGAGTTTCATTTAGCCTGACAGCGATATTTGGTTCGTCTTCGCCTTTATGCAGTCTACAGAAAACCTCTTTCGAAGTTCTCAGCTTTGACTGCGACTCTACTACGCTGTTTATTGTTCACTTATTCATTTCTACGGGCTACCGTTCGGGGTTTGTGTCTGTGGCAGGTTTTTTCGAATCTCATTCCTGGGATAGGTGAGGTGTTTTTTAAAATCTCCTCTGTCCCCGTTTTCTCATTGTATATACTTTTGTTGGCCCTAATCAGTTATCGGATGTTATCGCTGATGTCGTGAACTCTTTTCTTAGCTTTCCATTAAGATTTTCCAGAACAGTGATGACATTATACCTAACATATAGCTGTATATAACTAGTATCTTTATACTCTTTGATTTCGTCAACTTTTTCATCGTTGATAAAACCGCACACAAATAGGATCTGCTCTTCTCATTGGTAGCAATCATGTTAGTGTAAGTTTGCTGGTTTTCGTCTCTTTCAATTCTTGTCTACTTTTCATTACCCTGGGGCTATTGTTAGAAATAATTTGGCTGCAAATGGTATATTAACGGACCTAACACTCTGTCTAAGAGAGCTTTCTACAAAACATGGAACTTGTCACCGAGTAGTGTCTTTTAGATCTTCATGGCTAAGATAAGACCAATTTTATCCTATGCGTCTGATGTCTGGTGGAAAAAGCTATCGTAGATTACGACACTTCCGCCTTTACCACTGTTCAATGAACGTTCTGCTACGGCTTGGTATGACGCTTCCGTAAAACGTCTGGCTCCACTATAGACACACTTAAATCTCCTTCTTATCCATATGAGTAGTTCGACTCGATAATGGCTTTTGGGCAAAATTGCTGGATAGCGTTTTGTATACGATACCACTGCTTTTGCCCACTGAACTCACTCGAACATTACCGTCCTCGTTAAGGAACTCTTTTAGAACCGGTATCTCTGTTGTCCCCTTTTTGATTGTTTTGGAATAGTATGATTTTTTTTATCAAGTCGGATGGTTACCCCTACCTAGGCCCTTGTAAAGTTATTATTTTATGATTTGAGAGCTCTTATGGTTCTACTTCAATATTTTAATCCAGAGTTATAAAGGAAAGTCCTGAAAATGAGGCACAAATGGGCTTACTGTAGGTACTACCCTTCTTTTGAACGGCTTATCATCGGATATTTTTGTAAACACTTCAAATATGTAAATTAGTGAAAATATTTCTGCTGCAGAAGCTTCGAGAACACAGAGAATACCAGATAAGGGCACATAATATTCCCACGTTTCCACTACTAAGTATATTAGGCCAGAATAGATTGTCTACTTTTTGGTATTAACCTTACAAATTAACAGAGTTTTCAAATACCATTACCTACAACATAAAGCCTATATTTAAAGAAAACAACAACCTTAATCTTAAAGCGAAAAAGAAACCTAACTTATGTGTAAAAAAATCCCGGAGCAGTTAAATTTTGTTTGAAACAAAAAATCCTTCTCTGTTAAACTCGCAATTAGTTACACAAACCCATATACAATTTATAAAACTATCTTTTAAAAATTTTATTGATTTCTACACAATTAAAAAATAAAGACGAACAAAATTTCGACAAAATATTAAACTAAAACAAAAATGCCTATCTGTCCTCTTGCTTAAACAAAAAAAAAAGAAAACAAAGATATATATTAAAAAAACTAATAAAAAATAAAATAATAATAATAAAATGTTTCTTGTATCGATATTAAAAACAAATATATATATAAAAGTGAACAAGTTTTTTTTTAATGCGTGCATTGTTAACTTAAGTTTAATTTAAACAATTTAATCGTATTAGTAAATAAACGATGAAAGGATTATTTAAAAAAAAAACAACAAAAAGTCGTAAAGAGTATTATCGCACACATACTTATTTATTATGAAAAGTAAATAGATTATTTATATATATACAAACAAATAAAATATAATTATACGATACAATTTATTTATAAATTTATTATACCGTTAAAGTATGAATAAAAAAAAATACGTTTAAAATTATTAAATCTATTTTTTTGTTGTTTAAAAAGTTGATGAATCTACTCGTATAGTGTGCATCAATTGTGGACTCTGGAATGTATCCAGATTGACGATCAAGATTAAGCGAACTTCTACGAAGGCATCAGCAATATCCTTGGTCTTACCGAATGTTTCTTACCGGTCTGAGATCGCTCTTCGCCGTATTCTTCACCATTTCCGCACAACATATTCTTTGGAAGGTGCAATGGCACCGAGGCGAATAAGAAGAGTGCGTACTGAAGGCAATTTTGCGCCCGTTCAGGAGAGTATTGAAAAAGTTCCAAATAAACCGATTCGACGTCTTTACGACAGCCTTAATTTTATTAAAATTTTACTCAAAAATCCTGGTTGGAAGGAAGCAGAATAACCAACGTTTGCGTCGAAATTTTGGTGAATGGAACCAAAATCAAAATCAACTTGCATTGGATCTTTGGTTAGTTTTATTGTAGGAGGTTTTTTTTACCGCGCA
The DNA here is from genome assembly GCA_928272305.1 of Volucella inflata. NCBI lineage: Eukaryota > Metazoa > Arthropoda > Insecta > Diptera > Syrphidae > Volucella > Volucella inflata. The sequence goes on from OV743716.1 coordinate 159,022,367, forward strand.
TTTTATTTAATATTTTATTTACTATTAAAGCCTAACCAAATACCAAGACCATGTATCGCAAAAGCAAAGATACTAGGTCTGCAATGCTTTCTGTTGATTGAGTCTCCCTATTGGACTCAATGGAGAAGTGGTTTTTCTGTGATTATTCATCCGTGGCTTGTCCGATTTTTTTTGGTTTCAGACCTTACTTTGCGGGATCGGTTGACAATATCCCGTTTGGTTCGAGCTTCAGTAGGGACAATACTCCCAAGGTATTGGAATCTCTCTACAGGCTCTCTAGCAACGCTAACCTGATTTGATAACTAAGAACAGGGTTTGATGAGTTTAATTTTGAAAGTGTTAAACTTCAAACCCGCCTCATAAGCCTCTCTCTCCATACTTGCTCTCATTTAGATCCATAATCCTTTGAGAGAGTAAACAAACGTCATTAGCGAGTCCAGTTTTTTGAGCTCAGATATGAAAGTACAACGAGGTCCCCCGTCTTCAGTAGTGTAGGCTGCACGAAACGTATTATCAATCACCAAACAAAAAGTTTAGGTAACAGAGTGCATGCTTGTGGAACCCCATTTCCGACCTCAAAATCATCTGATATCCTCCCTTCTATGCAGAACCTGACAGGAAGCTTTGATACTCGTAATAGCCATTAATTTGTCGGGTATACCTCTCTTATCCAATATAAGCCAATAATCTGTCTCCTGACAGATATTTTTAAGCACAGAGGTGAACAAATTCGATGGAAATAACCTCGCCGAAACACATCAAAAATGCAGACGGTCGCTAATGCTTAAAAAACAGTTTCCACGTGATATCGTGCCGACAGCTGGTTTATTCGAGGAGGAAGTTTCGGACTTTTCAATCGAAGAAATAAGTATAGCAATCGGAAAAATGAAGCGGAGGAAAGCGGCGGGACCAGACAGCATTCCATCAGAGTTTTGGTCGAAGATAGGGGAATCGGCAGCGAATGGCTATCGAAACTTTAAAGTGAGTTAAAATGTGGACAACCTATGCCGAATCAATGGAGAAGTAGCTTCTTGGTTCCATTATACAAAGGAAAAGGCGACACTCGAGAATGCAACAACTACCGTTCAATCAAGCTTATGTCACACACAATGAAAATCGTCGAAAGAGTCTTAAACGAACGTCTTCGGCAAATAATAAAGCTCGATAATAGCCAGTGTGAATTTGTTGAAGGAAGATCGACGGTGGACGCTGTCCAAAGCCTACGAATAATAATGGAAAAGCACCGAGATTCGTCTAAAGATCTACACATGGTATTTATCGACCTCGAGAAAGCATACGATCGAGTGTCTAGGGATCTCATATGGGCCGCGCTGAGGTCTCAAAACGTACCGGAAACGTATAGGTATATTAGAATAATACAAGACATGTTCGGAAACGTGAAAACTGCGGTTAAAAGCTCTGCCGGACTAAAGAGAGAATTTCCAGTTAATGTCGGAGTGCATCAAGGAAGCGTACTTAGCCCTTTCCTCTTTAACGTAGTATTCGACTATCTTTTAAAAGACTGCATGCGCGAAGCAAATGTAACGCCAATTCTCTTCGCTGACGACGCAGTTATACTTAGCGATAACGTCGAAGATTTACAGAACGCCTTAGATTCATGGAGAAATGCGCTAGAGAGAAACGGGCTTAAAATAAGTCGTTCAAAGACGGAGCATTTGACGTGCCCATTTGGCAATCCGTTGCGACCTGTTCCGGATATAATGTTAGACGGAATAGTTCTTCCGAAAAGCACTATCTTTAAGTACTTAGGATCAATCGTTAACATGGAAGCGAAATGTGACGACGACGTAAACCACAGAGTGAGTGTGGGGTGGATGAAATGGCGGGAAATTTCGCGAATCTTTTGCGACCGAAAATTTCCACTTAAATTGAAGGGGAAACTCTACACCACGGTTGTTAGACCAGCTCTTATGTACGGTTCTCAGTGCTGGACAATGTACGAAGCGTTTAAAAACAAAATAACGGCAGCGGAAATGAAAATGTTAAGGATGTCTAGTGGAATCACTAAACGCTATTGCATTAGATCTACGCGTATAAGAGGAAGTCGATATATAAAGAATTCGGTAACCGAAGAGCTTGAGGCGAATAGAATATGCTGGTATTGCCACGTTCAAAGAAGATCTGCGGAAAATCCGGTTAAGAAGGCACTATCAACAACGGTCACTCCAACTGTAAGAAAACGAGGTCAGAAAAATTACTCCTGGATTTCTCAGATGGCAAATGCGCAACAGCGCCTGGGGCTAACCACTGAAGCAATCCAGGACCGAGCACTTTGTAGACGCGCTCTGCGGTCTACGACATTTACCAACCCCGTAAGCGGAGCAGCAGCGATGCAGTAAAAATGGGAAACTCGTTACGCATAAAATCGTATAACGAGGAAAGGGTTAATAAAATGATAAGAAGAAGAAGCACTCCTGATCATGTCCACAACCTTTGGGCCAAATTTCATCAAGTTCGATAAGAAACGAAACTCAGCTCGATTAAAATATTGTACAGGGATGTTGTGCGGCAGAACATAATTTTTCATGTTTAAGGGTACCACGGCAGAGACATCGGACCATATTTTTTCAAAACTAAAGAGTGTTACGGTCAAGGGTATTCGCTAGTAAGCTGATTTATGATTTTTTCGATCCCCAATTGAATGGCATTAATAAGAAAGACATGTGGTTCCAGTAGAATGGCGCCACGTGTCACACAGCAAACGAAACGAAACAATCAATTAAATGAAAAAAACATTTGACGAACGCATAATTTCGCGTAATGGACCTGTAAATTAGCCTGCAAAGTAATGTTATTAGACCCCTTTTAATTATTTTCTTTAAAGATACCTAAAGTCGTTACTCTACGCTGACAAACTAACAACAATCGACGCATTGGAAACCAACATTATTCTTGGTATTGAGAACATACGTCCACAAATGCTTGAAAACGTGGTCGACAATTTTCCTCACATCCAGCCGTGGTAGGCATATGCCCGCAGTTGTTTGCACCGATAAATTGCAGGGCAAAAATGGCTTCTGCCATGCCATCAGCATCGTACCAGAAAATAATGCTAACTAGTCACCCAAAATAGTGCTTTGTGAAGCATTAAACAGGCCTCATCTTCGACGCAGCAACATGGAATTAAGGAAAAAGCATAGGGATGCGCTTGGTATTTTTGTAAAATAACTCTTTGTCTGCTTGTTTGCCTCGACAGAGAGCAGTGGAGGTTACTAAACCATTTTACATGGACTATATGGAAGTGGGCCTAGCTCAAAAAGCCAGAATCATTGGCTTATATGGCTTGAATATGTAAAATTAATGAAGAACGCAGCAGAGAAAGAGTTTCTTGTTCAAAAACCTATTCTTCATGGTAATATTGGTATTCGTAAATCAAATCTCCGACATCGACGTTCTAAACCAAACAGTTCTTCACGCAAAGGCCCAGTTCTTCACGCAAAGGTCTTAGGGTATGGCTTTTTAAAACACGTTATTTCTGTTTAGCAAGCCGTAATTATAAACCCGCGTTTTGTCACCAATACGTTTAGTAAATATTTTTTCGGAATCAGCTCCCAAAAGTAACTCTTCTTTATGCAATGTCCACCAGAAACTTGCACTTCCGGAACCAGTTCTGTAACGAGAAGTCTAAAATCCAATTGGTTGGTTAAAATTCCGTTATAGGATCCAAATGACATTGGTCTCTGATGGACAATTTGCCGATTGCGAACAGTAGAATTTTTATTTTATTAACAAATTTCTCAGTTTTTTATGTCAATGGTCTGCCAGGAGTTTTATTGTTGACTGCTTTGGAAGCATACCAATCGTAAAACACTGTTTTCTATTGACCATCTTTGCGAAAACAAATGTAGAACATTTAAAATGTATTTGCGCTATTAATTTCTCCACGACAGCGTACTTTCGTATAAAGGGTCCTTTCGTCCGGATGGCTTTACCACAAACTACTATCCGTTTATCCTTTTGCCTCCATGATAGTCCCTATGCGAGGGAACGGGTGGTCTCATTACGCATAAGCGTGCATCGGACTCCTTTAGGTGTTAAGAGTCCCTTTATATTATTTTTCCTGACTTCAGCTTTTCAAACGTAAGGAAACGATATGGGGCACCATTCTTCAGCTTCTGCTTATTGGTCATAAGGTTTTCACTAATTTAATACTTCAAAACTCTTTACAAACAAATCAATACAAACAGCTCTCGTAACCATAAGTTTAAAAAAATCCCTACAGAAGGCGTCACACTGTCTAGAAACTCCCTTCAAACATCCGCTTGTAGACTTCTAGCATCATAACTCATTCAAATTGCAAGAAATACTTCAAACATTCAACCACGTCGAACAAAACAATACAACAAATATTTGTTTGAATAAAACCTTCCGCTGTGAGCCATCACCTAGTTACCATAGGCCTCAGGGAATTGGCGAATAACATTCGACTGCACGAATCCCTCGAATAGCACGGAAAATGTATACTTTTTTTATGTATCCGGACACTGCCTCACACCATCGTAATTGTTGTTTCACGTGCCGTCATTTGGTGGCGCCAGTAATATGGATTGATTTTTTCGTTCACTGTACATTGTGTTGTGTCTCACACCAAAGGGTAATAACCTATTTCTACAAACCGGGAGACAAGAAATGAAAAATGAAACCCCATTCATAGAGGGGGAAAAAAAAAACAAAGCCATTCGGTAAGTGCATCCCAGGGACACACTTACGCTCCATTTATTTGATGAGTTCTTAACGCTGACTCGGTTTCTAGGTTTACAAAAAATTCTAATTAACTGGGAAACTTACAGTCTAGTGATTTGAAATCGTTTAAATCTTAGTTGATGGATAAGTCGTGCGGTAATAAAGTTAGAATTTAAGATGCTTGCATCGAATGAAGATATTCTTTAACCTTACAACAGCTTCAAATGCCCGGTGACTTTGTCAATATCACTAACAGCAGCTGGCCCAATAGCCAATACAGTCTTTGAGTTCGGTTCGATTTGTGTCCTACCAGCGTCACGGATAATACAATTGATCAAACCATTTGCCTCGGCGGCTCTACGAATAACCATCATTTCCTTTTCGCTATCAACCTGTAAATGACCCAATTGATGAGTAAATTAAAGGGATTGTGGCAAACAAAAAAGGGTAGGCTTACTTACTTTTAAAGCAATCTTTGCACAACCCGTCTGCTCCCACAGACGCACAAGATTTGGTTTAACCCTCACAGCCTTTTGATACGCGGCAACAGCGCCATGACCACATTGTGCGGCTATCTTGCCTTTGCCCATTTTGAGATCATTTCGGACCACTAAAACCATTTTATAGTTGTTGGCGTAGTCTGAGAATGACTTGAGAAAGAAATTCACATTGTATGTAGGTATACTATGAATGAATCACACAGTAAGGGTCTTCTTACCAGTCCTTCGGAAGGATTCAGCTCGTCTTTGGAAGAAGTCTGCCTTTCGTCACCGACTTCTGTGATGTGCTTCTTGATGGCATACTTGTAGCCAACAAAGAATGAAAGTAACACGGCCAAGCCATTGATCAGTTGGGTTGTATCGAGGAGTTTGGCATCGCCACCCATTTTTTCGTTCTTATTAGTGGAAGGAGGAAGAGATTACAAACGAGGATTTTACAATGTAATTGACGGCGGAACACTTTGGGATAAGCGAAATACGGAGTGGTTTTTTTTTTATAATTGGATTACCTACTAAAAGTTGGGTGTGGGAGACTTTTAGCAAATTAACGCGAATCCGTTGTAATTTAAGCACGGAAAGTGAAACAATTTTAAATGAAGCATTAGCAATTTGCACACACTGCCTGTCAAGGCACTGGCACATGCGACAAGCAGACGACAATGATTTTATACCAGTTTGGTGGTGAGCAGATTTTAAAAAGAATTAGATGTGTTCGATTTGAAATGGAAGTAAGGACCTTGTGGCAAAGAAGTGGGAATCTTCGTATACTTATTTTTTATTATGTTCATTGTTGGGAAAAAAGTTATAAATTTTTGAAAACATGAAAAATGAAATTCTAAGCGAATTGCATGCTTCATTGACTGTTGACATCAATCATTGGTATAAAGCAATGTTCCATTGTTGTTGCCATGTTGCGATACAATGGATCTTTTCGCACTTTCTTTCTCCGTCGTTGACCGGCCCATTTAGACAAGGTTGAAACGGAGCATTAAAGATACAACGAGTTAAAACACTTCAATGCTGCAAAGGCAATTCCTAATGAGGTGGACGGGCTTAATTTTCCGCACATACTCATAATTCTGCTATGTACATGAGTACGTAAAAGACGAAAATAAACGCGATCGAAGATATTGTACTTTAATAATAAACTACAAGATTGCAATATCTAAGTCCGGTCGTTTTTAAGTAGTGGTCTCTAACGCCATTCACCAAGCTCCCTATATTGTTTTAGTACGCGATTTTACATGGTTTGAACAATTTTAAATAATTGTGTTGCGACTATTTGTCGCTGCAGTAGCGCGCGTGTTCGTGATTGCATGCTGAGGCTTTCGGCCCCATTGATACAATTTGATGAGCATGGGTACGTTATAGGGTGCTTATCAAAATGCATATTCATGAGTAAGGGAATTCAAATTTGCTAGATAGATTGCCATGAGTATAGCTCATCCCCTTCCAGTGCTGTTGGCAGAAATGAAAAGCTATAACTTATGGTTTAAACAAGAGCCATAACGTGAAACTATAGTTTCATTGTGATACATGTAACATTCCCAGGTATCACTCTTGTCAATCGTAGTTATTTTTCACTTATAAATGAAAGATGAAATCGTACTTAGTTGTATCGAAAGAAAAAAATTTGCGGTGTCTGCTGAACGGGGAAATTAAGAAGAAAGCAATGATCGTTGTACGTTACATTGAGATAATTTGCATGACGAGTGATTGGTTCGTCAAGATGAGGCAAGTGAACGTAAGAAATCGAAAAGATTTAGAGCAGACGGCGTTGATCCAATCTTATTCAGAGAGAGACCCGAAAATTACAGGATGTCGTTAAACATGTTTTTGAATTTTAAGTACACAACAACAGACATACATACTGTTTGTTTTGATTTGTCTATTGTATATTTTAATTTCGTATAAGGAAGGCTACTGTCAGTCGGTTGAAACACTTAACCAACGTTGCTATACAAGTTACTAGGCATATGCTCTAGGGCTTCCGACTGGTGGTGACTGTAAGGTCGCTAAGATTGGGTCGAAGCTATTTTCTCTTACAGGAGATCAGAAGCCTTTGGAACTTTTTCTCCATCCTGACTGTTTGGCGGGAGAATCGTGAAGAAGGGAAGAAGGTGTGCTGAATATGGAATTGCACAATAACTGGGTATAACGCTTTTTCAAAGTGAAAATTCTCATTTTTCACACCATTTTGAATTCGTAATTCACCGTGGAATTGAGCCTTCGCGACAGGCACCTATGAAAAACATGTTTTTTTTTTTATAATTTACGCGCGCCTCAGGGGGTTTATGATACCGTTTTACTGTCGCCAGGGCGCGGGCGGAAAGATCGAAGGAGGAGAAAGGAAAGTTGTTGTGATGTTGTGGTTTGAAACTCAGGTCTGTTTGGTTTCAATATTGACTTTCCAGGGGTGGGGGTCCGAATAGGACGGAGAGATTTTCTCCACTTCGGAAAGGTTTTAGGTTGTGAATTTTAACGGTTGTTTTGTGCTTGAAACTCTACAACAGCCAAATCTGCATGTCAGTGTTATGCCTTCACACGCAGATTTTTCTGAATAAGTTCCAAGTACACAATGAAAAACTTATCATGAGTAGGATTCGAACCTTGACCGTCCGAGCGAGAAGCGATGGCTAGTACCACTACACCACGGCCACCCGTGGTGCCTTGAGATGTGAGGCAACTACATTTTTGTTTACGAGAATTTTATTTTGTTTTTACCACCGAGAGCCATACGCTTTTGTGAAAAATGAGCTTAGGTCGCTAAAATGTCAACCAGTAAAGTAAATTGGTATATTGGTATACCATTCTATAAGACATTGTCAGCCGACAGACCCATCACGACCTTCTTCGGCATTGCTTCTTCTGGGGCAAGTCACTGTATTGAGTAGCTGTAAGGAGTAGCTTATATATTCAATAGTGGTAAGTTTTATTTTATACTTAAAACTAGTAAAAGTCTGCCTTAAATTCTAGTTAACAACTTTCTAAAAATAACTTACACTTTCGTTCTGAGCATAGCCAGTGTTAACCCATCGTTGAATGTTGTCATTTGTATACCAGTTTTATTTTGACATTTCATGGACTTGTAGTTGTTGAGTGTATTTTCATTTCAAATTTAAAAGTAACATTTTTTAAGTTAAGAATTTCTTTTGAGAAAATGGTTAATAAATCTGAGTGCTCTAAGAAATTCAAAAAGATATGTGACTGGACATTGGCAACTACAAAAAAGGAAATATCCACAGCGAAAAGTTACTCCAAACTCTGGCTAAACTACGGTAACAAACACGCGCAATCAAATCAAATTCAAACAATTTAACAAAATTTATTTTATTTTAGCGTCAGTTAAAGACCAACTAACTGAAAGTTCCAAACAACTAGCCTCCGTGAATCTTATTCTGCAAAAAAAGGAGCAAAATGTAGAAGCACTCAAGCAGCTGGAAAAGGATCGCGAAGAGCAATTGGTAAGGAGGCTAAAAGTAAAACATTTCCTCAAATAATCGAACTTGTCTTCCTTAAGGAACAAATTAGAGAAGAAATTAAGTCAATAAAAGAAAAAATAACAATAGCAGCCAGCGACGAATCACCGGAGTCGGAGAAAAACAAGAATCGCAAGCTAAAGTGAGTCCAAATGTTTGTTTACTCTTTATATTAATTCTTTTTCTGATTTCTCTAGGTTACTCCAGTTGTATGTCCTAAAGTCCGTCACGAAAACGTATGTGAATGATAGTAAGTTTCCACATATCACCCGAGGCTTCGTTGGTAACGAAGGAACGATGAAACTAATTCCATTTCAAATCGATACTGAGGGCCTTACTACGGACGAGGTTCAGAATGCAATGTGGGCGAATTGCCATCAATGTAGCGGTTATGCAAGGGAATGGGAACATCTCTTCAATGAATAGTCAGATGCTGATTGTGAAGTAAATTGATTTAGAAATGTATTGTGCACATAAGAAATGCATAGGTAGGTGTGGTGGAAACGTTATACTGGGTCTTTGAAGCCCAATAAATGATGAAAACATTTTTATTTAATTACTACTCGTAGCTATACCCGCGAATAAAAGAATACTTTTATTTTTTATTTTATTTATTGAAGTGCTGTTGGATATACAATATTTTTTGTTTTTCCGTCTGGTGCATATACGAATAAATCAGAAGGTTTTCCGATGCGTGAATAGGCCACACGGTCTTTCTAAATTCAGGCCGCACACTTGTAAAGATTGTCCATGTGCCTTGTTGATGGTCAATGCACAGGCGAGTCGCAACGGAAACTGCGAACGTTTGAATTCGAATGGTAAATCTGTTGGAATCATTGCAATGTGAGGCAATAGTACATCTTCTCCTTTGAATTTTCCATTCAAAATAGTGTTGCTGCAAGAAAAATTCCTCCTGTTATGGCTCTCACCAATATAAACATCGATATGATATTTTCGCAATGATTTTATTTTCTGGAATTCAGCATACAAATAAAGTAAATTAATAATTCTTAGAGCAAAATCAGGTATATACTTGCAGTAACGAGCAACATTCTCGAACAATCTCTAAACGTCAACTTCGGGCCCCCTTTCCTAAAGGTATGTGCTTTGAGCGAAGTAGATATATGTATTTACTCACAGGGGGTGAGAAAGAGAAACCGAGTATTTAAATTGTGGATGGCAAAATTGCTCGGTGCTGCCGAACTACGTTTATTGCTCGTAGATAACTCTTCGGTGCTGCCACGTTACCAAATAAGTGAATATTCTGTAGGCTCGATGACAAGTAGCTTCGATGAGATTGGCCATCATTTTTTGCACTGAGAGCCTGTACCGTTGCAAAGTCGTGTCGGATTACTGCGACAACAAACGTCTCCAGCCAGCTCGATCCCTGGCTAGCTGCCTACAGTTTCGCACGCTAAGTTGGCTGAGGTCCCCTTCCACTTGCTTGCGCCACCTGAGTCTTGGCCTTCCTCTACTGCGCTGTCCCTCGGGAGCGGATTCGAAAACTTTTCGGACCGGAGCATTGGTATCCATGCGCTTTATATGACCCAGCCATCTCAGTCATTGGATCCTTACTCTTCTGGTTAGGTCGATGTCGCTGTACGGTCCGTAGAGTTTATTGTTGTATCTCCTCCTCCATTCACCTTCAATGCAGACGGGATCGAAGATCGCCCGAAGAATTTTTCTCTCGGAGCAACCAAGAACACCCTCATCCATTTTTGGTAATGTCCATGCCTTTGCGGGATTATTAAGATCTTATAAACGGTGACTTTTGTTGTCCGAGATAGGGCTTTGCTACTCAATTGCCTTCTTAGCCCGAAGTAACAGCGGTTGGCAAGAGTTATTCTTCGCTTGATCTCAGTCCTGGTGTCATTCTCTGAATTGATAGCGGAGGCTAGGTAGACAAAGTCCTAAAGCATCTCAAAGTTATAACTCGGCGTTGGTTGTCCTTTTTGCTTGACAGCATATACTTGGTCTTGCCCTCATTGACCGCTAAACCCATTTTCGCCACTTCCGTCTCAATACTCGCGAAAGCGCCACTGACACCATGCTGCTTTCTTCCGATTATGTCAATATCGTCGGCGTATGCGAGTAGTTGGACGGACTTTTGAAAGATACTGCCTCTTGTGTTTGCTCGTGAGTTTTGCACTATTCTTTCAAGTACGATGTTGAAAAAATCGCATGACAGCGCATCGCCTTGTCTAAATCCTTTCTGGACATCATAGATCTTGGTGAGATCCTTACCGACCTTGAAGGAGCAGCGTGCATTATCTATCGTCACCCTGCACAGACGGACGAGTTTGGCAGGGATGTCGAAACTAGACATTGCTTTGTATAGCTCGTCTCTATAGATCCTGTCATACGCGGCCTTGAAACCGATGAATAGGTGGTGTGTATCGATCTAAAGCTCATGGGTCTTTTTCAATATCTGCCGTAGTGTGAATATTTGGTCGATGGTGGACTTTTCTGGCCCGAAGCCACGCTGATATGGACCTATCAGGTTGTTGCCGAACGGCTTCAGGCGTTCACACAATACGGCAGATAAGATCTTGAATGCGATGTTAAGGAGACTGATGTCTCTGTAGCTGGCGCAGTTCAGAGGGTCTCCTTTCTTGAGAATCGGATAAACAATACTGAGGTTCCATTCATCGGGCATACTTTCGTCAGAGCATGTTCTAGAGATGATTTGGTGTATACTCCTTACCAAGTCATCGCCTGCCGCTTTGAAGGGCTCGGCAGTCAGGCCGTCCGCTCCAGCAGCTATGTTGGACTTCCGCTTAGATATTGCTATCTTCACTTCATCCAGGTCGGGTGGACGGAATTGTTGGTCATCATCGTCCAAATTGAAAGGTTAATTCTGCCTGACAGCGGTATTTGGTCCGTCATCGCCGTTATACAGTCTGCATAAATGGTCTTTCCAAATTTAATGCCCATAGAACGACGGGTCGGTTACACCGAAACCAGTAACCCGTTCCGGGATGTGAGCGCTGCCGTTGGCCCATATAGGCCAGGTTTAGCTGCCATTAAAGCGCTACCTGGAGTGTGAACGAAACCACATTTGGAATCAGCAGTGGGGACTGCAAAGTTGACAGTTGACAGGAATTAAATATAACAATTGGCAGCAAACAGCAAACAAGCATAGTGCTAAACATTCTAGTGCGAAGCAAAATACAGCGCATTTTTGTTTTGAAACAGCTGCAAACCATGTCAGTGCAAACCGAGCAATCATTTATCCTAGAATTTTCTAAGGAGCATCAGAAAAGTGCCAGTTCATGACTGCTGTGGACTCCGAAGGGTTGACTTGGCCTGCTGTTAGCCGTCAACAGTCCGAAACCGCTTCCCACCATCATTACTGCGAACATTGAAATTCGTCAGTACTCAGGAATTTAACAGAGCAGATGAGCCTCTTTTGAGCACACAGTTGCTAGCGGCTAAGACGGCCTTGTGCACGAGCATATTTTATCCAAAGCTGCAACAGCTGACGAGTCGACTGTTCACGATTCATACATCGCCGACATAGAAGAGACTCACCATCGAACAATAGCCAAGTTACGACAACAGACAAGCAAACACAGGAACATCACCGAGCAGTGTCATTCAAGTGCGGCAGGAGTGACCAACCCGACTGATAACCTTAATGGGAGACCTCACGAGGTGGCGTGAGTTCCACGACATGTTTATTATGGAGGTACATAGTACTGAACACATGGCAAACGTCACAAAATTGAAAGAGCTGAAGCAAGCACTGGAGGGAGCTCCCGCTAGGCTTATCAACCGCTGGCAAGTAACAGAAGCTAACTACATTGAAGCCTGGACAAAAGTGGGTGCGCATTTAAACGCCATACATGCTATCCAGAGCATCGGCAGAGGCTTAACGAGGTCACGAGACATTCACGATCTGATTCATGAGACGAACGCATACCTTACATCCTTGAGTGCTCTTGGACTAGATATTATATCCTGGGATCGTTAGGATGCTTAGAGCGCGATTGGATCCCGAATCCAACCAAGCATGGCAGATGGCAAGAGAAGACGTTCGAAGGATCGTGACTCTTGCTGAATTTTTTGGAAAAACGGGTCAGTGCGTTGGATTCGACCTTCCTCAACCAGGTGGTGTATTTTACCACGGAAGAGCCGAGGAAGCCAAAACCTATCACCAGCACATCTGGCTGGAGCAGAGCACGCTCTTTAACGCTGCGAAGACTTCCTGGCACTTTCAGTCCAGTCAAGGTTTGACAAGGTACGACAATGGAAGCCATGTGCCAACTGCTTGAAGTCCGGACATACTGCCTCAGGTTGCCAAAATGGCAGTTGTCGCAGGTGCAACAAGAAGCACAATAGCGTTTTGTGCCCAGAGCCGAAAACCCCCGAACCAGCTGCTTCCAAGGAGGAGAGCAATCAAGCAAAACCATAGCAACCAATGCGCAAATCACCAGGCAATTATTCGGAGAGCGTTGAAGAAGTTGGGAGCAGGAACGAGCAGTGTTAGCGACAGCACGAATTAACATTAGCAGCGCATCTGGACGAACACTGGAGGCGAGAATACTTCTTGACACTTGGAGTCAAATAAATCTGGTGACCGAACGGTTCGTGCGAAATATGGGCATAAAAACTCGCAAACCTGACCTTCACATATCAGGTGTTGGAGCAAGTTCCTTGAAGCCCGGAAACTAACATCAGAAGTTCAATTTTCGAAAAATTCTGAATCTTCTTGCAAACGATAACAAGTTTGACATTAGCACAATGTGAACTGTAATTGGAGCCTTTGCAATTAAACACAGGTTTTATCAGAAACCGAATAAAGTGTCAAGCTCGACAATACTGCGTCAACTTGAATAAGGAGAGCGGAGAGAAAGTCAAATCATCGACCCGAAAATGTCAAATTTTCATAAAAAGAGATTTTTCTTAGCCATTCAACATCTTTTAATATTGTTTTTATGTTAAAAAGAAAAGTACAATCGGCAACACGAAAAGATCGCATCATCAAGAATATTTTTATTATCAGACCAAGCCCTCAAATTAACTTGCGCAGTATCTAACGGCTACGGGTGATTTTCTTAATGCATATGCATACCCCTGAGACGATGTGTCATGCGAGTGACTTAACTCAGAGCGGCAAAGCGAGTTGTTTTCTTTCTTTAGATTCGTGTTTCCCAACAGTCTCATTCCGGCAACGACGCGCGATACTGACTTAACGCGTTCGGAGTACCAAGCGAGTGTTAACCTGTTGAGTGTTTTTTTATTAATTTTTTTTTGGAATCACTTTCCACCTTGAGATACTTTGTTTATAGTCATTCCGTGAGTGCAGTCGTAGATACTCATACCTTCACCTCTAATTACTCAAGTATGTCTGATAAAACTTTGTGAATTTAAATTGTTTTTATTTTTGTACTCGTATCTATCAGTGCCTGATGTCACCAAAAAATAAAAATATAAACTTCAACTGAAAAAAGGAGAATTTCCGAAGATAACCTTCATTTTCCAAAGAAAATTAAAAAAAAAGAACTCGGTGTGGTGCGAAGATACATAACGCATAACTAAAGAGCAAGTTGCATCAGTGAAGTGCTGACAGAATTTGTAATTTTAGTCGCGTGTACTAAATGTACGAGTCGCAAAAGAGTATCTAGAACGCATTATTGTTTGTAATAAAAAAATATAAATTTGTGTATACCTATGTATATAACATTTTGTTGGTGACGCATAGTTTTTCGTTTTCCACCGCCCACTAGTACATTGGCTAGGCGTGAAAATTTACAGAGAATCTTTTTGCTTCTGTGTTTGTGTTTCGAAGATCGGTTTTGGCATAGATACGCATTCATAGATACACGTACTGTTAGATATTGTGCATACAAATCTCTCAAATACCTGTTGTTTGGTATTGTGCAACGATTTTTATATTTTTTTAATTTTCGTTTACAGAATGGTAAATCCAATTTGGTTTATTTTCTGGCTCATCGTCTTGTGGTTTGTGTCCTTCATCGTCGCTGGATTTTGTGCATTCCTGTACATCATCTTGTATGTGTTGGTCGTGTGCATACCGGGTCTATCGGTGAGTACAATTTTGGTTTAACCGGTTTTTTTTAAAATTATTGTTTTGGGTCGTCCATGGGAATATCTAATTAGGTTTACTTATGGGAATGCTAGTTTTACTTAACGAATACCTACCTACTTGCAACCGAAGCGATTCGTGGTTATGTTATTACGAGTAGATTGGTTTAATAAATTTTCAAATTTCGAATTTGGTTTGTTAATGATCGGTTTGTTAACCATACGACTGCGAGCGGATTGGTTTCAATACCAAAAACAAAAACAACTTGTTGCCACTAAATTTGGAAGTGTTGATTTGGTTTGGAATGTAGTGAAATCATTGAGAGAATTTAACTTGTTTTCAATATTGTTTTGAGAGTGATATCTTAATTTAAATACTGGCCATTTGTTTACAAACAAGAAATCGTGAGGTCAACTGCCTTAGATTGGAACTAGCTTACGCTGTTCTTTCTCATTGTTTCACTTTGAAACGTTGGTAGTGTATGTTAGAAGAGTTGTCACCAATGCCCGCCCTTATTAAGACGTAGTTGGACTAGGTACATAATTAATTTTTGTGCTGCTATGAATCGGGTCTCATTGTCTTTGGTGGCGCTACAATCTGAGATGGGCTTGGGCCTTAATCAGTAGGTTTTGCGCACACCAATATGATTTATGTTACTTATACTTCTTTTTGAGCCAAACATATTTTTGCAATCTAAAGGGGGAGCCAACAGCTAGTGTGGAAATTAAGCACACATTTGTTATGAAATTAATGAAGAATTTTATTGATAAATAAAGTTCGGTCTATGGCAATTATGAATGGAATACAACATGGTTGGAACTACCACCACGGCTTCTGTTGCATGCGACTATCCGCTGGTCAAAATTATCGATGACTTTTTAAAGAATAAGTGCGTTAATAACCGCAATATTAGTGTGGATATAATTGTAATAATTCTCGCTAGAATATTGACATAGACTTTACTCTTCAAATCGCTCAACAGCAAGAAGAAGTCTGCTGAAGCTTTTCTGGGCGCTAGCACTATCCTTTTGAAACCAGAGATCATCCAGATGCAATTCATTCAATTTTGTGGCGGTGACGTTCTTTTTTCACTGTAACTGTCTCTCCAGCCTCATCTTCAAAAAAGCACGGGCTAATGACGCCGCCAACCCATAATCCGCATCATATAGTGATTTTTATGGCATGCATTGGCTTTTGGGGAGTCTCGTGTGGGTTTTCCGGTCCCCAGAAACGACAATTTTGTTTTTTTACGTACCCGTCCATCCAAAAATGGGCTTCATCGGAAAAGATCAAATTCGATGACAAATTGTCCTGGCGATCCAACATCCAGTTAACAAATAGGCTACGTCGTTTGAACACTGTCGCTCACAGTTTTTTTTTTTTGCGTGGGAAGGTGGAAACCTTGCATAGGCACCAATGGTCCGACGGCCATTTTGGTAGTGTCAGATTCTTACCGACTAAAACCACCTCCCGAGGAAACTTTCCGTTTATTCCCCTGCGGAACTACCGCTAAGTATTACTGCGTGAGGGACGGATTTGAGCTGTTTGCCTCGTCACGGGGTGCTTAGCGAATTCGCGTTCCGCCGCTGTTCTAAATTCCTTATATCGCACATTACACGTACTGCTGCATGGTTCACAGCAATCCAAAGACCTTCGGATTTCAACACACTATATATTGATGGCCGTTCACCAAATTCTTCACACAATATAGCTCTTTCGTTTACATATCGAGCACATTCGAAGAAAACGTGCTCCACGTTCTCTACCGCGCTTTCTCAGCGAGGACAGGACGAATCACGGTTTCGATTGAATAGATACTCGTGACCCGTCAAGAACTGTGTAAGGTAGTAATTCAGTTCGCCGTGTTTTCGATTTACCCAACTTTCAATCCTTGGGATTAGTCGGTACGTCCATCTCCATTTTTAGGATTCGTTCCTCTGTTGTTGCCACGCTTCTATACTGCGGCATCTTTAGAATTTTTTTCGCTTGATTTATGGATGGCCCGATTTGCATGCGATTTTCATAAAGTCGCATCTATTTCGACGCTGAGTCTGAACGCCAACTGTCAACCAGTTTGTTGTAAGTAGCCATAGACATTAGTTAACCTTACCGATTTATACTATGGAAAAATATAAATAAAAGAGTTTGTTGTAACCAGAAGAAGAAGGTCTCTGTGATATTGAGAGCATTTGAATGTTTCAAAGTGTTCAAATAGGGCATTGAAATTTTTACGAAATTCCGTGACGGTCCGCAACGGCTTTTACTGGAGAAAGCACAGACTTGGTGATGTTGTTATCTCGAAATTTCTTCCATTGGGTCAAGCAGTGAACGAAGAATATTACTTAAGCGTATTCGCCAAAAAAGACCAGAAATTTGCCAGGATTTATACACGATCTCAAAAATCCATCCTTGTGAGTGACTTTTTGACCGAAAACGCTACCAATATCGTCGAGCAACCACTGTACCCTCCAGTTATGGCATTCTGTGACTTTTTCCGGTCACCCAAATTACCACATGTACTGTTTAGAGTCGATTCAAGCCATATTAAAGAAAATTACGCTAAGAATATGCGTATGAAAAAATCGAACTTGATTGTTCTTTGGGAAAATATACCCCTTCAAATGGAGCCTATTTTGAAGGAGACAAAATAAAATTTGATGATTAATTGATTTGTGTTGTCCCTGTCCCGGTGACAGAATGTACTAGGTGGGGTGAAAAGTAACCTCCTTGACCGCCAGAATGCGCTGCTAGTGCAAAAAAGGTTATGGTGCCTTGAAGATCGTTCATATCCAAGGAGACATGACAAATTTCAGTGCGCTACTGTCTTTAGTTTTGTTTTGACAGCTGATTGTTGTTGACGTGTTTGGCCTCATGTTGAGTATGGACAAAAACGATATTCGTTCTCTCATAAAACATTGTTTTTTGAGAGGCAAAACGGCGAAGGAAACAAAAGAAAAGTTGGATAAATATTATGGGGCTAATGCTCCGTCAGATTATACCGTCAAATATTGGTTTCGAGAGTTTCGTGGTGGCCGCAACTCCACTACCGATCAAGTCCGCAGCGGCAGGCCCTCCGATGCGGTTACAGAGGACAATGTCAAAAAAATACATGAAATGGTGTTGGCTGACCGGAAAGTGAAGGTGCCCGAGCAAGCAGATACCACAAAGATTAGTACTAAGCGCACATGCCATATTTTGGGCATATGAAAAAGGTTTCCTGCCGCTGGGTGCCGCGCATGCTCACTCCTGACCAAAAACACGAACGTGAGACCACTTCGAAAGAGTGTTTGGATTTGCTGATGCGGAATCGGTGACTGTTGATGAAACCTGGATACACTATTACACACCAGAGAACAGAATGAGTGCCCGGCAATGGACTGAAGCCGGCGCGAGTGCTCCGAAGCGGCCGAGGGAGGCTCGATGGGTCGGAAAGGTTATGGCGTCGGTTTTCTGGGATTGTTATGGCATACTCTTCGTGGACTACCTCGAAAAAGGAAAAACCATCAACTGTGCATTATTGGAGCTATTGAAGGCCTACATCGCTGCAAAACGGCCTCACATGAAGTGAAAAAAAATTTTGTTTTTGCAAGACAATGTGCCGCCGCATAAGAGCATTGCAACCACGGCTAAAATCAATGACATACGGCTCCAATTGCTGTCGCATCGACCGTATTCGCCTGATTTGACTCCCTCGGAGTATTATCTCTTCCCAAAACTCAAAATATGGCTCATCAATAAAAAATTCACTTCACGTGAGGAAATCATCGACGCCACGGAGGAGTATACTGCAGACCTTCCGGAAAATTACTTTTCGGACGGGATAAAGAAGTTGGAAAATCGCTGTAATAAGTGTATCAAGGACTATATTGAATAAAATATTCATTCCCAAGGAGGTTACTTTTCACCCCACCTGGTATGTACACTTGTTAAAATGTTATTTAAATTCGCTGATCACATTTTGTATCAAATTAAAAAAATCGCCATGAAGACATGATGTAAACAGAACTCTGTATCATGACATTCTCCCGCTAAAATTTGTTGAGAACGTCAATGAAAGTTGTACCAACATACAAAACAAAAAAACAAAAACGAATTCAAACCGTTTAAACGAGAGTGTCACACGACGGCTATTGTAATAAGTTTTTAAACAAGGCGACGTTACGAACAGCTACTTTTACAGGTTGTTTGAATTCTGGTAATTACAACTGTATGGTATGTAGTGTAGTAAAGAATAGAATAGTTATTGCATGATCATCAATCCTCCTTTGAAACTTATTCAATTCATAAAAGGT
Organism: Volucella inflata; assembly: GCA_928272305.1. NCBI lineage: Eukaryota > Metazoa > Arthropoda > Insecta > Diptera > Syrphidae > Volucella > Volucella inflata. The sequence goes on from OV743716.1 coordinate 159,041,391, forward strand.
AGCATGTATGTATGTCTGTTGACATAGTTGATCAACTTTTACTTAAGAGCATAATGTTAATTTATTCGCAGCCATACATTCTTGTGTATCTATTCGTTTTCGCTTTTCAGTTCTGAGATACATGTGTGATATGCCATGTACCTATAATATTAAAAACTGTTCATACCTACGTAATATACATACATTTTCCCCCTCATATTTGGTATGCTACTCCATCTGAAGACATAAGCTATTCGTAAATATTTGCATGCCATAATGATAGTGGCTTTAAATTGGAAAGCCATTATCATTACTCCTCGTAGACACTGCAGTTTTTTTTTTATAGTTTCCACTTTGAAAATCACGTCCGAATTGCGTGATAGTAAGCATTTCTAAGGCAAAGAATGTGGCATTCCACAAAGTTTTTTTCGATTCAAATAAATAATTGGAAACGCTTCTCATAGATTTTCTAGTTACTGGATATTGATAAGATTTTTTTGAGCTCAAAAATGTCATGTCGACATTGCTTTCAATTCCGTCATAAAAAGTCGATTTCGATAAAAAGTCGGTTATCTCAAATAGTTTTATTGTTTTACGGTATTGTACTATATTTTCGGAATTAATGAAATTGGGGATCACCGGACTGTTAGTTATTTTTACACTTGTACAATATTTCCATGTAATTGTTGGTTGGTTTTTGAAACATTTGTTAAGTATGATTAATAGGATACATTTATCTAAGTTATGTTTTATCTTATCGATAAAGTGTCCCCAAAAAAAAATTAATGACACAAATATGTCGGCGAAAATCCGCAAAACCATGAATGAATCATTTAAATCTATTTGAAGGCTGCAGTGAACTTTGATTTTCACCCGGCTGATTAAAGGTATTTATTTTATCAAACTTGTGATTGCTTGGTACACCCAAGTATTCTAGTAATCTTGTTACGATATCTTAGAAATAGTTGAATGTGGTGTCTGAGTTCGATTTGCAGAGAGCACAAACAATCTCTTCAAACGAGAACACCTGGGTACTGATTAAAAGGCTTGTAGATGACATAATGTCGGCAACAGACAGACATTCTACAGGGCAGTGAGGATATTCTTTGTACTTACATGCTGTCTGTGCTGAACTTCGGCCTTAACTAATAGACTTATCCTAGAGTGGTTTCTAGTAACTGCTTTTAGTTACGCACTCTAAAGTGGTTGGGGTACCCTTAAACTTTGCCACCCCAGGCGAGGTATTCCTCTACTGCATCGTCTTCTTTGGATCGATTGCCCGACCAAGTCATGGAAATGGCATACACATGCTCTTCACTAAGTCTTTTTATAGTCTTAACAGCTCGACAGGTCGAGCTAGTCCTACTCAATGTCGCAAAGGCAAGGACATTATCAAAAATGGATCAGGGCTGCTTTGAGAGAAAAATTCTTCGAGTGGTTTTCGGTCTCGGCTGCATTGACAGTGAGTGAAGGTGGCGATACAACGACAAACTGTACGAACTGTACAGCGACATCAATCTAGCCAGAAGGGTGAATATCCGTCGAATGAGTAACATGGCGCCCATTGCACGTGTTGTAATCGCGCCCCCTCAAAACCTCTTCATAAAGCTGCTGACCACCAACGTCGCTTTTGTACTCGGAGGTCTAGCCAAAGTTCTCACATTTAGTTTTCAGGACGGCGTAGCTGATTCCGGTATACAGGCCTCCGATGTCATGTAGAAATCTAAACTTCTTGTCAGTGTTGTACAAACGAATGAATCTATCATCCATTTCTGTGTGAAGGCGGTCGATTGTTTCCTTCGTAGCTCGATCGATTTCCTATTTTGCTGTTAATCCGGTATCTCTCGTTGATTTGCCAGCTCTCTTTGTTCGTCTCAACCTCCCTAAGCCTCGACCTCGACTAAGCCCATCTTGCAAAGATTGATTCACTAACGTTTCTCTTCCATTGTAAAAATAGACTTTCCAGGTCCAAGGCGGCATCATGGAAGTTCATCGTCGGATCTTGCAAACTTTTCTGGACTCGGTCAATGGCAATAAGCAGTCTAGTCCAAAATCCAAGTAGAGTCAAAAAATCGGGAGTCAAGATACGGTTATAAAGTTGGCTGGCGTCATTTTTTGAGTCTACGTCCTCCGTGGCACCATCCATCATTGCCTGCAGGACTTGCAGAATCTCGTCAATGTGCTTGTTTATGGGCTTTACAGCTTTCACCCTTTCACTCCATCTAGTTGTAGACTCCGATTTCACAACCGTGGGCACAGCGATTTCTAGTTTCCGAATACTCCAAAACTTAGGGTGGATATTATGAGAAAAAATGTTTAAAACTACATATACTATATGGCACGGTAGTATTCGCGCATAAGCACTGAAAATTTCAAAAAAAATCTTTGAAAACTTGAAGTCTTTGAAGATTTTTAGAGATTTTCAAGGGTTCAAAGAAGAATCTCTATTTTTTTTTGGCATATTCGTCTAGGCGACCGTCGGAGCCAGGAATCTTCAAAATTTTGCGCGAAAATTTGTTCGCAGCCCTTGAGCCTCCTCGGCTGCAGCGCCCAAGGCACGTGCCCTGTCTGTCATACCCTAGATACGCCACTGCAGTAGAGGAAAACCCGGACTCAGGTGGCGCACGCAAGTGGAAGGAGACCTCAGCCAACTTAGCGTGAGAGACTTGAGGCACCTAGCAAAAGATCGAGCAAGTTGGAGACTCTTTGACTGAGGCCCAGGTCCAGCTCGGACTGTATCCCCACCTAAAGAAGAAGAAGCTCGACATGAAATGCGTCTGGTTTATTACCCTTGATATGTTTAAGTTTAGATATTGTAATCTTCACTTCATCTTGGTGAGATGAGCAGAAATCTTGGCTTTCATAATCCAGGTTGAATAGTTCGTTTCGAGTTTCAATCGTCTCATGCGTTAAGTAGACTGCTGAAGAGGTTTTTTCATATCCTCAGCAGGGACTGTGATTCTACTACTAAGCCTAGCTTCTCTATAGTCCTCTGTTTGGGACTTGTAGACTTCCAAAACTCTTTTTACCTGGAGAAGCACTTCACTATTTCCTCGGTCGCTCGCGACACATGCTTTTGCTTATTTCTTCTAAGAAACAAACGTTTAGTCCTCTTTTTATCGCTGCTCTTTTTCCCTTGCGTCATTTATCTTTATAGCTACACTTCCGTCAATTATTCTAATGATCATTGGGACGCTGTTTAATGGCTCATGATTTACACGTATTTCGAGACAAGAAAACATTTCAATGACCTGGATATCAACAAAAAAATGCTGATGTGCCCCAAGGCTCCGTTCTGTCTCTAACACTTTTTTTTTTATTTTCATTATAGATCGTCTCTGTTACTTCCATTCTGGTAAAAATATTTTGCTAACGACATTATTTCAGTTGAGGTACCACTAACCAAGTAGATTTGAATGCTTTCAAAATAAATCTATTGTCTTCAAAGCGATGTTTATGCACCCAGCCATTGTCGATATGTAGGTCTATGACAACCCAAGTTAAAACCTCACACTTTCAGTAAGCAATCAAATAGTTGCCGTCCTAGTATAGACGACTTTGCTCTGATGGTGTACCAGCATTGTTTTATAAAAAGGGGGTATGTGTTGGTAGGGAGCAGGTAACAAATTAATTTGGGAAACGGGTGAATGAAAGTATACCCGATAATTAGACAATCAGCCCCATATGTTCCGCATACAACATCTTGCATGAATCTTATTGGCATATCCCTGCTTAGTGTCGCATATAAAACCAGTTGTATCTTCTGAGACTGCTTCTTGCACTCTTCTCAGGGTTTCAGCTCTTCGTAGCTCGTTCTACACAAACACTTTAAGTGAGTTGTTAATAATTTAGTCGTCTTCTGTATCTGCAAGTGACCTACGACGTACTTTGTGCTTGGTCTGTCTTCTCCTAAGCGTCTGCAGCAAAATATCGCACGCTCGTATTACCTCTTCTTTTGCAAACTTCAGATTTATCTTTTCCATAGCCACAATGCCTGGTGAGGGATTGAGTACGGGGATAGTTACAATCCTTTCTTACCCACGTTCTCCATAATTCGCTGACGGGATTAAGCTTAAAGGTTCTGTTTCTCGTACATAAGGATGTTTACCGGGATCATTTAAGCTAACACAACGAATGCCTTATTCACAGTTAATTTTCTATTTAACTTTTTCAGTTCTAGTGCAACTACCTATATTGAAGTAGCGTATAGGAACTCAGGACAACAGTATCCTCGTATCCAGAGCCAAGATGTTCTTAAGCAAGCTAAAGAATACTGCCTGCATGAGCGAGTTTTGCTAAGGCGGCGTTGAATTTCAAGCGCAGTATTGTGACTCGCGGACATTCGTATTTGGTATACTAAAGGATAGGTCTAAGCACCGACCATAACGGGACTCTCGGCGAAACACTATAGTATTTAGCGCCAACGTTACAATGATGTTTTAGTTTCCTGTTGCTAAGGGAGTCTGTGACTATTCTCCGTAGGCTGTGCGGCGGGGCGAAACATTGTCGTAGCTAGCATGCGGTTCCCACATCCCGAAATACACAAGGGGACTTGGAGACTTCCTGATCAATCAACAGTCAACCAGATTGATCACATTGCGATCGACGCAAGACACTCCTCCAGTATTATGGATGTCCGTACGTTCCGAGGAGCCAACATTGACTCGGACCATTACCTTGTTGTAGCCAAGGTACGGTTGCGGATATCCCAAACTACGCTAAAACAAACTAATGCTGTGAGAAAATTCGACGTCAGACGGCTACAATCGCAAGAGATCGCCAAGTCCTTTTCCGATGGAGTGTCTCTTAATCTCTTAAGAGATCCAATACCGCCAGCATCAAGCATCTAAGACCATTGGAAACACTGTCAAAATGCCATCAGAGATGCCGATTCTGAAGTACTGGGTTTCACTCGTCCACCACAACGAAACCCCTGGTTCAATGATGAATGCTGGCAAGCACATGCAGCTAAGCAAAAAGCACGCAATGCGGCACTGCAAAAAAAGACCAGAGCTGCTCATGAGCTCTATGAGCGGAAGAAGAGAGACGAACACCGGCTTCTCAGGAGGAAGAAGAAAGAGCATGAGAAGCGCGCGATCGAGGAAATTGAGAGATGCTACTCCAGGAATGAGGTTCGGAAGTTTTACCAAAAGGTAAAAATAACATGCCGCGGAAACAAACCCCGAACCGAAGCCTGTAGAGATGAACAAGGGAACATCGTAGTAGAATCGCTGTCGATGCTGAGGATTTGGAAAGATCATTTCTGCAGACTGTATAACGGCGATGACGGACCAAATACCGCTGTCAGGCAGAATCAACCTTTCAACCTGGACGATGATGACCAACAATTCCGTCCACCCGACCTGGATGAAGGGAAGATAGCCATATCGAAGCTTAAGTCCAACAAAGCTGCTGGAGCGGATGGCATGACTGCCGAGCCCTTCAAAGCGGCAGGCGATGACTTGGTAAGGAGCATACACCAAATCATCTGTAAAATATGGTCGGACGAAAGTATGCCCGATGAATGGAACCTCAGCATTGTTTGTCCAATTCTAAAGAAAGGAGACCCTCTGAACTGCGCCAACTACAGAGGCATCAGTCTCCTTAACATCGCATATAAGATCTTATCCGCCGTATTGTGTGAACGCCTGAAGCCGTTTGTCAACAACCTGATAGGTCCATATCAGTGTGGCTTCAGGCCAGGAAAGTCCACCATCGACCAGATATTCACACTACGGCAGATCTTGGAGAAGACCCATGAGCTTCAGATCGATACCCACAACCTTTTCATCGATTTTAAGTCCGCGTATGACAGCATCTATAGAGACGGGCTATACAAAGCAATGTCTAGTTTTGGCATCCCTGCCAAACTCGTCCGTCTGTGCAGGATGACGATGGAGAATGCACGCTGCTCCATCAAGGTCGGTAAAGATCTCACCGAGACCTTTGATGTCCAGAAAGGATTTAGACAAGGCGATGCGCTGTCATGCGATTTTTTCAACATTTTTTTTTTACTTGAAAGAATAGTGCAAAACTCACGAGCAAACACAAGAGGCAGTATCTTTCAAAAGTCCGTCCAACTACTCGCATACGCCGACGATATTGACATAATCGGAAGAAAGCAGCATGATGTCAGTGGCGCTTTCGCGAGTATTGAGACGAAAGCGGCGAAAATGGGTTTAGCGGTCAATGAGGGCAGGACCAAGTATATGCTGTCAAGCAAAAAGGACAACCAACACCGACGTCTCGGACAGAACGTCACCCTCGACAGATATAACTTTGAGGAAGTTAAGGACTTTGTCTACCTAGGCTCTGCTATAAATACAGACAACGACACCAGCGCTGAGATCAAGCGAAGAATAACTCTTGCCAACCGCTGTTTCTTTGGGTTAAGAAGGCAATTGAGTAGCAAAGCCCTCTCTCGGACAACAAAAGTCACCCTTTGTAAGACTTTAATAATCCCGGTCCTGCTCTATGGCGCAGAGGCATGGACATTATCAAAAATGGATGAGGGTATTCTTGGTTGCTTCGAGAGAAAAATTCTTCGGGCGATCTTCGGTCCCGTCTGCATTGACGGTGAGTGGAGGAGGAGATACAACGACGAACTGTACGGACTGTACAGCGACATGGACCTAGTCAGAAAGGTGAAGATCCAAGAGATGGCTGGGTCATGTAGAGCGCATGGACACCAATGCTCTGGTCCGAAAAGTCTTTGAATCTGCCCCCGAGGGACAGCGCAGTAGAGGGAGGCCAAGACTCAGTTGGCGCACGCAAGTGGAAGAGGACCTCAGCTAACTTAGCGTGCGAAACTGGAGGCAGCTAGCCAGGGATCGAGCTGGCTGGAGAAGCTTGTAGACTGAGGCCCAGGTCCACCCCGGACTTTAAATTGCGCCACGTAAATTGCAAATTGCACTTCGGAATCCCTCTTTCCCTTATACCTACGAGCATTCGTACATATACTGGAAACGATCTTTAGGATCAGGTTGGATAGCCTCGTTTTAATCAAATGCTTGTTAGGTGCTTAGCCAGTGCGTCATATTCTTGGGAATTTCGATTTCAGTTAGATCTTCATACCGTGATTTTCACTTGAAAGTTGGCTTGTCACTTAAACACAGTTGTCATTCGAGATAATTTTAAGTGGATTGTTACCACTTCAAAGTAAGTATGAAACACTTGACCTACCTTCTTTTAAGAACGAGTGAATAGTTTTTTTTTTTTAAAAGCTTTTCAACAAAATACGAGTAGTTTGCAATCTAGGAATATCTGATAAAGAAAAATTCCACAACTGCTTAAATAGCAAAAGCCTACTTATACTAAGTGTGACTCTTGATATATTACTTTAGATACGAACAACATTTCAGCCATTTAGTGATGGCAAGATTGACAAACTTGTATTGAGGAATATTTTTACTGGAAAACCTTGACAAATACACCCATTTGCATTGATTATATTATTTCAAACGATGACATAATGCAGATAAAGCATATCTCCTGGAATGGCGTTTTTTATCAGCAACACTTAGTCGAAGTTTGCATTCCTTTTGTTTTTACTGGCGTCTTAGTTAAACATGGCAGATAAGAGCCGGTGATAGGAAAAGAAAATATTTTTTTATAATTACATTTATTCGTTGTCATGTTTTACTTCAAATATATATACTTCATGATGTCTTGTTTAAGTTGTTTATACAAAATCCAAAATATGTTTTCTAATTGTTTGCCTATATTCAGTAAATGACAAACTTTCCAAAGACATTTTTTTTGTTATTTTAAAACACCTCGGAATCAACTCACTCAGAGTTGTATGTCCAATAAATCATTTTTATCAGGGAAACATATATTTTTCTTATATTTTTGTTGAAGTTGGATTTAGAACAAAAATATCTTGTAGTGCCTGAGGAATAGTAATACCTGCTGTGATATTTTAAAGGCAACTTCCTCCAGTCTTACATTAGCAAAATAGGAGGGAACGATGTGAACTCCCACTGTTTCTAAATTTAGAAATTTCAAATTTTGAAAACACGAAATTCCAACAGTTTTTGTTTGTTTTCTGAAAATAATGGGACAGATCTAAATTTATGTTTGCCTCATTAAATATTTTATCTGTTTTCTATTTGTATGCATTTTTTTCAAATTCTTTTATTAATAAATTTTATTTACAAACAGGGCGTCACAGATTTCTTGCTAAAAGGAATTCAATTTCCACATTTATGTGCCGACAATATGATCAAGTGCAAGTCACTTTGTTAATCAAGCTTGTTCAAGAATAGAATGAAACTGTTCCGGTCAAGATATTTGTTGTCAATTTAATAATTTTATACCTTTTTTGGAATATCAATATTTTGTTACTTTTGTTAACCTTAAAATTTAAAGTATCTTCACATTGAAAATTACACAACGTGATTAAAACTATAAATAAATTTGAATTTGAATTTGTTTTACCAATGTTTAACCAAGTGTACATAACATTGTTCATTAGTTTTTGTGCAGTTGTAATTTTCTGTAACAGTAGAATCTCGGAAACATGAACAGTTCTATAAGATGAATAATTCGGAAAGATGAAAGAATTTTTTTCCAAAAGATGAATGCGTTGAATTTGGGTACGAAAAGATGAGCACTTTATTTTTAATGCCGTTTTTTCGTTTTTTTTTATCTTAAGTTCGTCATGTTATATTTAGGTTACCGTATTTGGTTTTAATAACGGTACCTTCGGTCGTGTTTGTTTTAACTTTTCATGCAAATTCAGCAGTGTAATGTGAATTTTGTAAAGGTAAGATGCCTCCAGTTAAGGGTGAAGTGAAGTTTTTAAACCTTAAAGAAAAATGTGCAGTGCTCGAAGATTTAAAAATTGGAATATCGTATCATATTATTCCAAAAAATTACGGAATTTCTTTATCCACGATTGTGGGTATTCCCAGGTAAAGAAGGTAAAGAAAACACTTCTCCATTGTACTCGTATTAAACATCAATTTCTAGAGCAGAGGTAGGTAAGACATTACATAAATCGTAAAATACAGCTGCGTTGTATAGATGGTTTCTGAAGCTACGTGACCGTCATGTTGCAGTGTCAGGAATGATAATGAAAAAAAGGAGAAAAATTCTTTCAAAGCAAGAGATGGATGGATTAACAACTTTAAAGCTAGATTTGGAATTCGGCTCCTAGCAATCAGTGAAGAGAAACTTAGCTCTAATAAACATGGCGTCTTCCCCTTCAAAGAGAAATTAAAGAAGACTATTTGTCTATAATTTGTTTATAATGCAGATGAATGTGATCTTTTTAGCGAGTGATTCCAAACAAAACATTTGTGCACCCTGGCGAAAGATCTGCTCCTGGGAGAAAAATACCCACAAGCCTCTTGTCAGATGTGATCTCTAAAGGGCGAGATATTGAGAAGATATTGAAAAAATTTACCTTGCGTGACGCCCTTTCATGTCTCCAAGGGCTTGGAACAAACTACTCGTAACACCGGAAGTCAGAGAGTGTTGGCATAAATTGTTTAAATCTGATCCTGTTTCTAGTGACGAAGAAGATGTCCCTCTTCCTGTACTGCAGCCAAGAATACGAATCGGAGGAAATAAGCGAGGTTTCAACAACAGTGCTGAATAGCTTCAAGAAAATCAAATTTTATTTCAAGGTTCATAGTACGTTTGATGATGTAAGAGAGTGGAATGAAGATATGGTCCACCTACCTTTTGATGTTGAAGAAACTGTAGTTGAGGTTGTCGATTTAATAAAATCTGCAGAGGTCATTTCAGCCGTCATCGCCTGTTCGAAATTTGCAGAACAATGTGGTGCTGATATTTCTACACTTTTTGCGAGAGAAGGTAATTGTAAGACAACTCTTTTCCGGGCGACAGTCTACCATAGAGCAGTTGTTTTAAGAAAAAGCTCTTAATAAGTCTGTTTTTAAACTTTTTATAAACAATTTTTCTTTTTTGTTGGTTTGTTTGTTTTTTTTTTAAATAAAATGAATTATTAATTTGATATATTTTATGTTTTTTGGTAGATATATGTACATACGGTCTTTTTTTTAACTAAATTTGATTCTCGAAGAGATGAACAGAGCATGTTTCTGTTCAACTGTTCATCTTTCTACGATTCTACTGTATACTATATAAATTCAATATACGAAGGAACTCTATTTTATGCCAGTAGTAGACAGTAGTCAATTTTTAAACTCCATACCTGCTTAACCCGAACATTCGCAAAGGAACGGCTTTTCGTATTGTATTAAAGGAAGCATCATCGGAGGCGGTTTCACTCAGCTCAGTAAGTAGTTTTTAGTGCTTTTAGCAAAGCAGAAAGTCCCATGTCTTCTTACAGACATTCTCAAGCATCTTAAAGGCCTCCACCATGGAGATTCATATTTTCTTCATAATAAACCAAACTGTCAATGAAAGACCTAAGCGGGCACACTATTAGTATCAAAGTATAGTAGTGTACTGCTCTCCATTGACTGTAAAGTTTCTTTCATTTTCTTTTTTGGAAGAAAAATGGACCAGTAAGCCCGCCACTCCAAAACCCACACCAAAAAGTCACCCGTTCAGGATGCATTGGCTTCTTTTGGCTACGTCGGGGCTTTTCGAGCCTCAAATATGGTAATTTTGCTTTTTATGTAGCCGTCGCTTGAAAAGATGATTTTTTGTGCAAAATTGCCGTCAATTTCATCCGTTTCAAAGTACCGATAAAATACACTTATGTCAACGCTTTTTCCAATCTCCGAAACAATTGTTAAAGTTAATCCTCAAAGCGCACAGCGATTTGGATTTTATCTCCAACGCTTTCTTGCCTTTTTTGTATTTTTTGTACCACTTGTGAGCATTTTTTTATGACATAGCTAAATGCAGATTTTGACATAAAATTTGACACAGATGTCAGTGACAGTATTATCAATTAAAAAAAAAAAAAAAAACATTTGCCAGAATTGAAGAAGCCGCGTATTTAAAATTAAAATTTCCCAATAGTATAATTCAGATAGATACCAACAGATGGCCCACCCTTACTAATTACCAAATTTGATTTGCCATGTACATATATCAAAGAGAGAGTTATTTGGAGTCTGAGGAAGATACTGCTCCGTTTTTATATTTCATTAAACAAACGAAAAGCACCAACTTTTTCTAAATATAGGCTATTAGTTAAGATTCTCTTAATAGTTCTAACTTGTATTCACAAGCATATGTGGGTAATGTCTCTGCACTGTCTGTTGAATTCTGTCCAGCGATTTTCTGCTCTAAAGCGCAGGCAGCCATAGTCGTGATGGGCGATTGCTGGACTAGAAATGGCCTTGCGTTCCTTTTAAAATTGAGATTGTTTTCGGAAGCTGTCTGGTCTGATTCACTTAGTACTTAAAGACATCAAAATCCAATTTTGTAAGTTAGTAAAGTAAAGTAAAGCATTTGAGTGTCATCCTGGATAAGAAATTTTTATTGGCTAAACATATTACTCGTACGTCGAAAGCCTCCCAGGCTTTGTCAGCCTCTGGCAGTGCAAAGGAGCTGCCGGCGAAACAATTGGCCTGTCATCGAGAAAGGTCCTTTGTATCTACACGGTTATAATACGTATCCCACAGGCTCTTACTAAAATACGCTTCTATCGGACTCTAAAGAACGGGCTGTCTCTGCTACACAGGGGCTTTCCTAGTATGCTTGGCTCCGCTCTAGATGCTTTGATAAATTTATATAATGGGCATCACTCTCAAAGCGATCTTTTGTTTCAAAAGAGGTGGTCTTTAGTGACCTTTGATGATCTTGCGCGCCGACTGTCTCATTACTCTTGTTTTATGGACATGTCATCTGATGCAATGAGAACAGAACTCCTGCTGAAAAAAAAAAACAAAATCAATTTTCTCCGTGCTCAAGACTACCATTGGCCAAAACAGGAGCTAAGAAAGAGATGTTGTCAGGTCTTCACAGATCTTACTGATTAAGAAGACAGCGCTGATGTCTTCCTGGCAAACGATAAAGAAAGATTTCATTCCTCGTTAGGAGAACTTTCGTATATCTTCCAGTCGGAGAAATGCACAATTTCGATGGCAAAGAATTACGAGTATATTGTACGAGTAGTTCGGTGGGAAGCTTTCACGTCTTTCGCTACAGATGCTGAACCCTCCGACAGAAAAAGACCAATAAAAAAATACGCCTGGTTTGATTTTATTGCTATCCTTGAGGAGTTTCATTTTACAGATATTATTGTTCAATGTGTTGACATATGTTGCCCGAACTAACGATACCAAGGCACGGTGTGTACGTGGCATTTTAGCAGGAATTTAGCGAATCTCCGAGGAGTCTGTTTTTACAGCCATGCAGAGATTATTATGGTAACCTATTTAGTAACTCCTTACTGAGAGCTTATTGCAATGAAGCTTTCGGTTTTTAAAACTTTTATTATAACTTTATTCGGAAGATATGCCCATTTGGGTCTAGTGGCATCGCCACGGTGTCCGCTGCGGAACCGCTCAAGTCAAGTTTGTCTCCAACTCCTTCTGCTACACCAGTAAATACTCGTGACTTGAAAATGTGAACACGACCATCGATCAATCGAAATTAACAAGTTAAAAATAGGGCTATCATAAATTAGCTTCTGGGATAGCTTGTGAATCTTATCGAGTAGCAACTAGGAAGGTACGTATTACGTATCTACGTTCTTAGACTGAATTCTATATTTAAAGTTCGTAGTCGTAATGGAACGTAACTGTAGTTTTTGATTTCCTAGAACAATCTCTAATGAAAATAGCTTTTATTATTTTTACAATTTACATCAAATACATATCTTAAATTAATTTCTTTCGTTTCTTTACAGGGTGTCACAGATATTTTACTGCAAGGCATTCAATTCCCACATTTCTGTGCTAAGGCTATGATGGAAGGCAAACCACTTTGCTAATTAAGAACAAACATATTTTCAGTTTCTAAACAAATTAAATAATGCAATATTTATTAAATGTAGAATGTTTTTTTTGTTTTTGCTTTTATACATTGTTGAACTGTAGTTAAAATAATTAACACATTTTTTAATGTAAATAATAATCTAAAATTGATAGAGAATAACTAATGATAAATAATATTTTGTAATAAAATAAAGTACAAACAATAAGGGTGGTTCTTTATTTTTTAAATGCTGCCAGAAGATTCCTCAGACATCGTCTTTTCCTAACTAAGTAAGAGAGCAATTTTCTGTCAGTCAAATGAGCTTACTGCGGACATCACTAGTGTAAATTAACCAAGCCAACGGGCTTTAGTCTACACGTCATCTTGGCTGCAAAGCCAAAGGCTTACCAGGTATCCAGTAAAGCTTTGAATACGCTGATAGTGTAATAGCCGACTGGTGTCGAAAATAACCAATGAACATGGCACTTTTTTAATGACTTGTACTTGCAATTCCTTGCAATCACAGGATACGAAGTGAATTCAATCAAGCGCAAAGTTGGCTATGCTAAAGTGATCGCTGTTTCTTTTGAATCACATGCTATCTAGATTTTTCTTGTAAGCCACACTTACATATACAGTAGTGGGCGAATTAATGTGAACATAAGCTTTATTTCAGATTAAGATTTTCAATTAAATGAAAGGAAATACATGAAAATTATTAAGCAATTCAATAAAAAATATGTCCGCCTTTTGATTTAATGACTTTATTTATTTATTTATTTATTTATTATTATTTCAATAAACCTCTTACACAGTAAGCTGAGAGCTTATAAGGTTGTGGAAGATTTACAATATCAAAGTTAAAAAGCAAAAATGGAAGTACTATAAGAGTTAGTAAAAATAATGATACAGAATTCAAATAATATTGTTACTTACTTACTTTAGGTGGCGCTACAGTCCGGGGTAGACTTGGGCCTCAGTCAACAAGCTTCTCCAGCCAGCTCGATCCCTGGCTAGCTGCCTCCAGTTTCGCACGCTAAGTTGGCTGAGGTCCTCTTCCACTTGCGTGCGCCACCTGAGTCTTGGCCTTCCTCTACTGCGCTGTCCCTCGGGGGCAGATTCGAAGACTTTTCGGACCGGAGCATTGGCGTCCATGCGCTCTACATGACCCAGCCATCTCAGTCTTTGGATCTTCACTCTTCTGGCTAGGTCCATGTCGCTGTACAGTCCAATCAGTTCGTCGTTGTATCTCCTCCTCCACTCACCGTCAATGCAGACGGGACCGAAGATCGCCCGAAGAATTTTTCTCTCGAAGCAACCAAGAACACCCTCATCCATTTTTGATAATGTCCATGCCTCTGCGCCATAGAGCAGGACCGGGATTATTAAAGTCTTATAAAGGGTGACTTTTGTTGTCCGAGAGAGGGCTTTGCTACTCAATTGCCTTCTTAACCCAAAGAAACAGCGGTTGGCAAGAGTTATTCTTCGCTTGATCTCAGCGCTGGTGTCGTTGTCTGTATTTATAGCGGAGCCTAGGTAGACAAAGTCCTTAACTTCCTCAAAGTTATATCTGTCGAGGGTGACGTTCTGTCCGAGACGTGGGTGTTGGTAGTCCTTTTTGCTTGACAGCATATACTTGGTCTTGCTTTCATTGACCGCTTAACCCATTTTCGCCACTCGCGAAAGCGCCACTGACATCACGCTGCTTTCTTCCGATTATGTCAATATCGTCGGCGTATGCGAGTAGTTGGACGGACTTTTGAAAGATACTGCCTCTTGTGTTTGCTCGTGAGTTTTGCACTATTCTTTCAAGTACGATGTTGAAAAAATCGCATGACAGCGCATCGCCTTGTCTAAATCCTTTCTGGACATCAAAGGTCTCGGTGAGATCTTTACCGACCTTGATGGAGCAGCGTGCATTCTCCATCGTCATCCTGCACAGACGGACGAGTTTGGCAGGGATGCCAAAACTAGACATTGCTTTATATAGCTCTTCTCTATAGATGCTGTCATACGCGGCCTTTAAATCGATGAATAGGTGGTGGGTATCGATCTGAAGCTCATGGGTCTTTTCCAATATCTGCCGTAGTGTGAATATTTGGTCGATGGTGGACTTTTCTGGCCCGAAACCACGCTGATATAGACCTATCAGGTTTTTGACGAACGGCTTCAGGCGTTCACACAATACGGCAGATAAGATTTTGTATGCGATGTTAAGGAGACTGATGCCTCTGTAGTTGGCGCAGTTCAGAGGGTCTCCTTTCTTAAGAATTGGACAAACAATGCTGAGGTTCCATTCATCGGGCATACTTTCGCCCGACCATATTTTACAGACGAGTTGGTGTATGCTCCTTACCAAGTCATCGCCTGCCGCTTTGAAGAGCTCGGCAGTCATGCCATCCGCTCCAGCAGCTTTGTTGGACTTCCGCTTAGATATTGCTATCTTCACTTCATCCAGGTCGGGTGGACGGAATTGTTGGTCATCATCGTCCAGGTTGAAAGGTTGATTCTGCCTGACAGCGGTATTTGGTCCGTCATCGCCGTTATACAGTCTGCAGAAATGATCTTTCCAAATCCTCAGCATCGACTGCGATTCTACTACGATGTTCCCTTGTTCATCTCTACAGGCTTCGGTTCGGGGTTTGTTTCCGCGGCATGTTATTTTTACTTTTTGGTAAAACTTCCGCACCTCATTCCTGGAGTAGCATCTCTCAATTTCCTCGATCGCGCGCTTCTCATGCTCTTTCTTCTTCCTCCTGAGAAGCCGGTGCTCGTCTCTCCTCTTCCGCTCATAGAGCTCATGAGCAGCTCTGGTCTTTCTAAGCAGCGCCGCGTTATATGCATCTTGCTTAGCTGCATGTGCTTGCCGGCATTCATCATCGAACCAGGGGTTTCGTTGTGGTGGACGAGTGAAACCCAGCACATCAGAAGCGGCATCTCTTCCAGTGAAGCGGCAGTGCTTCCAATGGTCTTCGATGATTGATGCTGGCGGCATTGGACCTCTTAAGAGATTAAGAGACACTCGATCGGAAAAGGAATTGGCGATCTCTTGCAATTGTAGCCGTCTGACGTCGAATTTTCTCACAGCATTAGTTTGTTTTAGCGTAGTTTGGGATATCCGCAACCGTACGTTGGCTACAACAAGGTAATGGTCCGAGTCGATGTTGGCTCCTCGGAACGTACGGACATCCATAATACTGGAGGAGTGTCTTGCGTCGATCGCAATGTGGTCAATCTGGTTGACTGTTGATTGATCAGGAGTTCTCCAAGTCCCCTTGTGTATGTCGAGATGTGGGAGCCGCGTGCTAGCCATGACAATGTTTCGCCCCGCCGCAAAGTCGATTAGCCTGAATCCGTTATCGGACGTGGTGTTGTACAGGCTATATTTTCCGATTGTTCCACCAAAGATACCCTCTCTTCCTAGCTTTGCATTAAAATCACCGAGGACAATTTTAATGTCATAGCTAGGGCATTGCTCGTAGGTCTTGTTGAGGAGCTCGTAGAAGGCATCCTTGGTGTCGTCATCTTTCTCCTCTGTGGGGGCATGCGCGCATATAAGGCTTATGTTGGCGAATTTGGCCTTGATGCGGATTGCTACGAGGCGCTCGCTCACATGCCGGAAGCTGAGGACTTCTCGTCTTAGTCTGCCTCCGATAACAAATCCGCATCCAAAAAAGCGCTGCTTTTGCCGTCGATAGCAATTGCCGTAGTAGATTTCTCAGTTTTTCATATTCTTTTTGTCCCGCCCATCCCATCGCATTTCTGGGATGACGGTTATGTCTGCTTTGCAGCAGTCTAGGGCCTCCGCTAGTTGCTCGGCTGCACGTGGTCTATTAAGGGATCTAACATTCCACGTGCATATCCCAAGCTCATTGTCTTTAAATCGTTTGCGTGGGTTGTCAACAGTAGATCCGTCCATATCCGAGGCTTGTTGATGCTTCGTAACTTAATCTTCTTTTAAATGGCCGGGCAGTGACCCCGGCGGCACAACCCCCAACCTGGAGGACCAGTTCCATTTTGAGTGCCCCTAGGACGAGGGGTCGGTGTAGCCCGGATAAGGTCTTGTTTTGTTTTTCCGACACTAATCCTGGTTAATGGCGCAGGAAACCTGCCATTTGCCCCCTTCACTTCGCAACCTCTAGTGAGATTCCCAGATGGCGCCACGGGGAGGTGTGAAGTAGGACTTATTAGCAGAGCTGCAAGATGTTCGGCTGCAGAGGCTCATTCTCGTCATTTAAGGAACCAGCACCTGTCGGAAGATGCTACTTCTACGAGGTCTTGTACTAATCGTTGCCATCCAAGTAATATTGTTACAATAAATAAAAATAAAAATATAAATTTAACTTAAAAAATATTGAACATATAAATTTAAGGAAAAGAAGAGGAAGAAAAGGAGAAGATAAAGGAAAAGAAGCTTGCTTTTAAAGAGAGAATTCAACACCTAAGATTTGATAAATAGATAGTTAACTGTTTTTTGAAATGTAGTACGTCATCTATTCCCTGTAATTGAAGAGGGAGCGAGTTCCAAAGACGAATAGCGGCAGTGAAAAATTGTCTCTCAGATGTTAGGCAAGAGAACCGCGGCAGAATTAAACAAGAAGATCTGTTTGATACTGGAAATCGGAGCTTATTAAACAAATACGATGGCTGACGTGTTTTCAAAATATTGAAAAAAGTCATGCTCAGTAGATTTTTAGATAAATGGGTAACGTGATCATACTTCCTCAGACCATATATATAAAGAATGATGCTATTAAATGCTACCTGTAGTTTTCTTTTGCTGGCAGCATCACAATTATAAAAGATTTCACAACCATAAATGAGAACTGGAATTGCCAAAGACTTTGCAAGTAATAGGCTTGTGTTCAAGGGAGTAAATTGATGTGCTGTCCATAAAGTACGGAGAACGCCGTATGTCCTACGAACTATGACATTAATATGATCGTTCCATGTAAGCGTTCTATTGAACACCACGCCTAAATTCTTTGAGGAATTGACAAAATTTATTGACAAGCCATTTACTTTAATGGGTGGGAAATATGTTAAATCTAAAGTTTTCTTAGATATCGCTAGACAGTTGCATTTAACTGGATTCAGGGTCAAACCGTGTGTTACTGACTAATCTGAAATCAGTTTGAGATCTTCATTTATTTTACAGACACAGTCTTCGATAAGGCCAAGGGCACAACTTTTATAAACTTGTACGTCATCAGCGTAGATATGCATCGACGAATGCTTAATGACACCAGAGATTTCATTGAAAGAGGGCCCAGAATTGACCCCTGAGGAACACCTCTCGTCAGGAGAAGAAATTCCGATAAATTATTACCAATGGCCACAGCCTGTGATCTCCCGGAGAGGTAGGAAGATATCAATCTTATTGCTACCTGTGAGACGTTAAAGTAGTGTTGTAGTTTATAACACAGGAATGTGTGGACGACGGTATCGAAAGCCTTCTAAGAGGACTAAGAACGTAATATGACCATCATCTAAATTTGACCTTATGTCATCTATGACCTTAAGCAAAACAGTAGTGCAGCTGCAGCTGAAAACCAGATTGGACAGGAGTCAACAAGTTGTTACGGCTTAAATGTTCACTCAGTTGCTTTTGTATTATACGGTCGCAGATTTTTGCGAGATATGGCAATATAGAAATAGGTCTATGCTCATCACCACTGGAGTTTTTTGGGATTGGGATTATTTTTGCAATTTTCCACCGTTGGGGAAAAACTCTAGTTGTCAATATAACTTTCAAGAACATCTCGACTGTCAACATTTACAAATCCAAGACCCGTATCTCTTGAGGGTGCAGCACAATAGAAAGAGTAATTCACTCTCGTAAGTTCAGGCTGAGGATGCGATAAAAATTTGCGGTTTAGATCGTTAACGTCTATGTTACAAGAAAAACCTGGATTTTGCTTTCTCATGCCCAAATCCCGTAGGTTTTTCCATAATACACGACCTCCCGCATTTGTTTGGAAACGGTTGGCATTAAACTGGACCTTAACAGCTCTAATCTCTCGTACGACATTATTGCGCAAAGTTTTATAGGCTTGGTAAAGTTCTTCAATCCGATAACGCTTCCAGCGACAATAGGCCTGATCACGCTGCGCGATGAGTTCCCGTGTCTCCCGAGAGAACCATAATGTTGACTTTCTTCCAGATACCCTAGTTTTTAATGGAACAGGAGTATCAAAGAGAATATTTATATTGTTATGCAGGAATTCAACCTGGTCATCTGGTGATGGTATGCGATAAACAGAGTCCCATGGTATATTTTGTATATGCTGCTCCAAAGAAAGCCTATCAACACTTCTAAAATCTCTGAAATGGTAAAATGAATTCGGACGTGTATCAACAATAAAATCGTAAGTGAGAAATAATAGGTCATGCTTAGAGAATGCTGATGCAGAAAGTTGGTCGTATAGTAGTACACTATCAGAGTCACTTACAAATACCACATCCATCAGGGTACTAGAAGTTCCAGTAAAATGTGTTGGGACAATATTATTTACAGGATGCAGATCATAGCAAATCATGTTTTCGCATAAATGCTTGTTAGTGATGAGATTGCCATTAAGGTCACCACAGATAATAACATTAGCCGCATTAATGGACATTTCTTCGAGTAAAACATACAATGGTAATAAATCCACATAGTTGTTGGGTCTGTAGACTACTCCCAAAAGCAGACTGCTGTCACCACCGATAATTTCTACAAACACATAGTCAATAGCATAACCAACAGGTGAATAATACCTTCTCCCATAACTAATACCACCTCTAAGGTAAAGTGCGGCCCCTCCACCAACACGATTATGTCTATCACCACGAAAGAGTTTGTTTGTTTGTAGACTTCTTGAATTCTTTTTGGCATTGAACCATAAAGGTTTTTTGCAGTTTTCCGAGATCTGGTCGTCCTGGAACCATAGTTAAATTACTGCTTCTAAGAGCTTCCTTTTGTCTGTGCAGTCCATCCTATGCAGCCTGGATTTGATAATAGCCCACAAATTCTCAATAAGGTTTAAGTCCGGTGAGTTTCCTGACCAGCCCAAACATGTTATTTTCTTGGCAGAAAATATATTGTTAATATCTCTGAATCCTTTTGAAAAATTGCTTTGCCGCTCCCATCAACTTTTTCTAGCTCTGCGGACAGATTCTGTTCCAGTAGATCTTTGTACTTTTGGCTATTCATCATTCCTTCAATTGTTACAAGAGATCCTGTACTAATATAGGAGAAACAGCCCCAGAACATCTTCTCTTGTGGGTGTTTGACCGTTTGATCAATATGGGCAGCAGTCATCTTTTCGTTTTAACTTTTTCTGAAATAGCGTGATCGCTGTCCCTTTTTTTTCATTTTTTCATTTTAAATGCATTTTTATTTAATTAATTCATTGATTCTTACATGCTAGACAAAAAAACGCTTAAAAATTAGCTTATATAACTTAGAAAACTATCTTATTCTAACCTACTGGCCCCATGCGGGCACTCTAAGTTAAACATAGCAATTAAATTTTGTCTTTCGACATACCGAACAGATATATTTTTTTTTACATTAAGTATAGTTAAGACTAAGAAAATATATTTTTGAAATTTAAAAAACTTAGTAAATTTACATTTTTTTTTGTTTTATTATATTATTAAAACTTAAGACTAAAAAACTAAGAACTACCTAAAATAAATCTTAATCTACTTAACCTACTTAAGCTATCTTATTGTTTAAGTATTATTTCTAAAATATTTTTTTTTGGTGTGGTGTGGATAACCACTTTTTTAAGAGAGAGTTACCCATCTCTGTTTTTTTTTTAATTTTTTTTGTTATTTTTATATATTTTTTTATTTTTTATTATTTTTTTTTGTTTTTATAATTTTTGTTCTTAAAGCTACCTTAACCCTACCTAAACCTATGTAAGTCGGCCATGACTAAATATTAGGCAGACCCACTCTGCTCCCTAACGAAGCTACCCTGCACTAGAGGAATTCGACGATGGAGCTTCCCCTTCTTCTGCAAGCCACCAAAATTGTTGGTGCTGCCGAGCAACATCCCTCATGTCGCGACTCCCTACCGCCCTACTAAACCGGAGACGCTCCGCACTGCCGTGTGCGACGTCTCTGTCGTAGTTGAGGCGCCTGTCCGCAGCTGTTCGAGCGACGTGGAAGATTAACGGCACCGCTAATCTATCCTGGATCAGACCTTGTTTATCGAGGTAGAGGAACGCTTCTGGAGGAATAAAGCCGTCAAAGCGAACTCTCTCGTGATACATATAATTGGGGTAGTAAGCCCCAGAGATCAGGTTATTCGACGAGGTCATTGCTCTTGCAATGTGCCTTCGAATCAACTTAATAACAAAATTGTCCACTCGTATTAGGTTCGCCCTATTGTACAAGACCTCATTAGGATAGAATTTTATGTACTCAGACTCTGGTGTTCTGTACAAGCGAAGACAAGCCCTAAGGCAAGCCCTCTCAAACACCCGAATCTTTTCCAAAAGACTTGCTCTCACGTTGAACCACACGGGACAACCAAATGTAAGCATAGGCCGAATAAGGGCCATGTAGCAGATCACCTTTACCCTCGCATCGAGTTGTCTGCTATAAAACAGTCTCTTTGTAAGGGCAAAAGTACCTCTGGCTCTGGCCAGAGCAACATCTATATGTTTGTTAAAATACAGATATTGATCTAGCCAGATCCCAAGGTATCTGACTACATTTCGACAAACAAGTGGCTGCCCGTGTTGTCCCACGATCTGAAACTTTCGCCAATTCTTTCTGGTATCCGCAGAGGCCCCAGACAAAGGCGTCCTAAACAGAATGGTTTCCGACTTCTGAAAGTTGATCTTCAACTTCCAGTCGTCGCAGTATTGTTTAATTTTATCGAAGTCACGTTGCAAAAGAATGTTTATAACCTCAATCTTTGGACCTGATCTGTACGCGATTAAGTCGTCTGCGTACGCTATGGCATGGTGAAGTGAACCTATCAGATCGCTTGTGTAAATGTTGAAAAGGATTGGCGAGTTGACCGCACCTTGTTGCAAACCGTTTTTAATGTTGAATGTACCAGTAGAAGTCACATCGCCATTTTTCACGATGAACTGTCTATCTGTGAGCATATTGAAAAGAATATACAGCAGTGGTTTACTAATGCCCAGTCTGTCCAACTTGTAGAAGAGTCCCTCTAACCATACGGTATCGAAAGCCTTCTCCAAGTCAATCAGGCAGGCACCAGTGCACTGTTTCTTGGCTTTGTTCCATTGGACATCAGAAACCAGTTTAGACGCGGCATGAATAACATCATGCCCCGCCTTGAAACCGAATTGATTATCCGGAACTATATTTCTGTCCTCAACCCACTTAGTCAGGACTCTATTGATAACTTTTTCGAAAACCTTACTGATGTTTGGAAGGAGACTGATCGACCGGAGATTCGCCGGATTGGAGGTGTCTTTATCCCTTTTGGGGATAGGATGTACCACCGCAGTTTTCCAATGCGCTGGATAATGTGCATTATTCATTGCATTGTTAAACAGGGTTGTATAAATGTCCACCGCTTCTAGTGGGAGATGTCGAAGCACAATGTTCGGTATTCCATCGGTTCCCACTGATTTCTTACTTCTTATTGTGTCGAAGATCGTTTGAAGCTCTTCCTTCGAAATGAACGGGGGTTGCTCCCTTTCATTGGCGATGACATTATTTGCCATATTATCGTCACTGAACTGGGTGAAACCCGAGTTCTCGATTCGCCAGTTCACTATTTCATTTCGAAGGTAGAAATTGTGCACAAGGACTCGATTTTCCAGGTCGTGGTTGGGACCAATGATTTCATTTGTCTTGTACACATCCTGGAAAGTCGCTCCTATAGCCTCGACCTTCTCCTGCGGATCTTCGATCACAAAGAAGTTGTCATCATCAACAGCTTCATTTGGATCTATGCCTGCTGTTGAGAGTATGCGTTCGTTGTCAGTCGTTCGGGCGATTTTTAGACATGAAAGGTCGTTTTGATCTTTCCTCCGAAATATTTTATTTATTTGCGGGAACATATTCGGGTTGCTGGTGTTTACAGCCTGAATTTTGTTGTTCCAATACAAACTTACAGAAGCCCTGTAATTTTCTTTTATTAATGTTTGGAGGTTTTTGATCGACGACTTTAATGTCAAAATCTCCGGGTTGTGTCTGTCAGTAAACTGTCTGTACAAGGTCTTCAGTCTTGAAAGTAGTCTACTTTTATGTCGGTGCAGTGCGTCTATAGTTGAATTGCGGAACAAGTCTTCATTGTCAGTGTATTGATACCGAGGTATCGTTTTGTCCATTGTACGTTTAATTGTCTCGTCCATTAGTTTTAGGTACCTGTCAATCTCCTCGTTTGACAGATTTCTGTTGGACGGTGGATAGAGCGAATTCGAGGAGAGTGCTCTTGTCAGTGTCCTGGAGAAGTGTTTCCAACGCACTCTACTATAATTGTAGGAATGCCTTTGAACATACTCATCCAATTCCGCATTTTCGTTCGGAAGGGTTATTTCGGTACTAAGACCGCAATGGTCACTGTCATACACAAAAGTGCGAAGACAGTTTACAGTTTGTTGGTTCGTACCTGTCACTTGTATTCGTGTGTCGAACAACAGGAGATCCAAATAGGAGCCGTGTCTAGGAAACGACGGACTATCCGTCGCCTTTAGGCCGAGTCGGTACATCACACTGTGCTGACCCCACCAATTGAATAGCAGGTTCCCTCTAGTGTTTGGTGTATTATTTCCCCAATCGCTATGTTTGGCGTTGAAATCTCCGCCGATAATGAAGTAGTTTTCCTCCAATTCCAGTCTCAGAAAACGAAAAAGTGTCTCGAGCTCTGAGATGAATAGGGTGGATTGAGTAGCCTTAGGTGCATAAACTGACACCATGTATAACCGCTTTCCACTACGGAGAGGGATATACATGATGCATGCTTCTAGCACCTGAAACCTACGCACTACACGACTGTATATTGTTTTAAAACGTATACCTTTTCTTACGAAGATTGCAACGCCTCCTCCTTGTATGGAGTTGGGTCGATTTCTTCGCATGATTTTATACCTTTTGTGCCTCATTTTGTGTCT
The DNA here is from genome assembly GCA_928272305.1 of Volucella inflata. NCBI lineage: Eukaryota > Metazoa > Arthropoda > Insecta > Diptera > Syrphidae > Volucella > Volucella inflata. The sequence continues at coordinate 159,065,327 of OV743716.1, forward strand.
TTTGGTTAGCTTAGTTTCGCTAACCAAAAGCACATCAGGGGCCTGGTCTTTAAGCAACTTAAACAGTGTGGCTCTTCGCTCAATCCTAATCAGTGAATTAACATTCACTGCGAGGACCTTCAGGGTTTGCTCCGCCATGTACGTACACATTACGACTGGAGGTGCGTTAGGCTCGGCAGCAGCGCGTAAATTTGATCTACCCGCGCAGCTTGCTCGGTAATTTGACGTTGAAGCTGAGCCATCTGCCCCTGGATAGAGAGCAAGATAGCTAGCATGTCATTTGCCGGTTCCGGTGCTCTTGGCGCTGGGGCCTGAGAAGCAACCTTCACTTGCTGTGCCGTATTTCCCCTACCTGCCGCCATTTGGGCGTAGGTAACCTGAGGAGTAACGGCTGGTGTTTGTGATAGAACAGGTAGACGCTTAATTTCTACCTTTTGCTGCCGAGCCAGATTTACTCTTTTTATGTACTGGAATTTGGGGCAACCCCGATAGTTTGCGGTGTGCCCCGTGTTCTTACATAAAACGCAAGAGAGTTGGCTTTTTTCTGACGCTCCATCCCTACCCAGAGCGCATTCTTCTGACTTGTGGTTCTTACCGCACTTGACGCATCGTGGCTGCATTTCGCAGTTCGACGCGGCGTGCCCGAACCTCTGGCAGCGAACGCATTGTAAAATGTTTTCGCTCCGTTTTACTTTTTCCCATGACACAATCTGGTAGTCCAGGACTTTAATGCTCCTTAGACCATCCAGTTTGCTATCGGGAGTCAGCTGAACCAGGAAGAACGGTAGTTTCCGTTTCTCCCGTTTGGCTCTGGCTGTAACAAATGGCTTAACCCCCACGAATTTGAGACCGTCGCACTCTTTCTCTTTGAGCAGTGCGAGGAGCTCTTCCGGATTAGTAGACGGCTCTAACCCCCTCAGCAGCATTGTTTGCAGCTTTTCCCCCTTCGGGGTGAAGGAGAAGAACTCCGTCGTCGAATCCCTTAACAGATTTTTAATTTTGTGATAGCGTTCCAACGTGTTACAGTGGATCGCATGCCTATCAATACTTAATCTTTTGATAAAAAAGTTATTACCTATGGCTGACTTACATAGATCTATGGTTGCCTTTAACTCCATTTTGTAGGTGTTGATTGGAGGTATTCTTTGTTTAATTTGTTGTTGTTGTTGCTGCTGATGTTGCTTCGGCTGTTGCTGCTGCTGTTGATGTTGCTGCTGTTGTTGTTGCTGCTGCTGTTGTTGCTGGCTTTTCTGGGCATTTTGTTGTTGTTTTGGTTTTTGACGTTTTATTTGCGCCTGTGTGGGCTTGGGCTGTTCTTTTGGTTTTTGTTGTTGCCTTTCTTTAACGATTTGTGCTTGTTGTTGTTGTGGTTGTTGGAAGTCAGAGAGGATAAGCTGTTCCTTTTCTCTTCTTGCTATTTGTTTAGCCTTAATAGCTAGCACTTTTTGCTGGAGCTGTTTGATATTATTATTTAAAGCTTCTACCTCCTCTTCTTCGTCATCTGACTCCGATGCTACGAGTGAGGCGAAGCTGTTGTTGTCTCCCGTGTAGTGCCCCTCGCCACCATCTGAGACATATGGGTAATCGTCACGGTCTTACTGATTGCGAGGTTTTCTTTGCGCTGCTGATTTGATTAGCGCCTCTTCCCTTACTTCAACTGGCAGCTTTTCGGTTGAAGCTGATAGAGAGAAGCGCTTTACTACGCTAGGAGTTGACCTTGGTTTTCTCCTCCTTTTAGAGTTGCCTTCTTCGGCCACAGATGCTGGGTGGCCTGATTTACCAGCCTCATCGGCTGATATTTCACCGCCATCCGCTTGTCCCCCTTTCGGACGAGCGGATTGCTCTTTGTTTTCCATCACCTGATTTTGTTTTCACTTTAATGGATGACTTATTTATTTTCAATTTTTATATAAATTAAAAAAAAAGAAAACTCTTTCTTTCCGGACTTGGGACTCGAACCCGTATCCCTGGTTCGGCAATCCAGCACCACTTCTACTAGGCCACTTAGCTCTTGTACAAATCTGGTACAAATACGTAGTAAAAATTTGACCACAAAATTCAGAATAAACTTGGTAAGAACACTTGTTTGCTTCACAGAGGTCTATTAACGACTGTGATCGCTGTCCCTGTACCACAAAGTGTGTCTCATCTGGGAATAAAACCTTTCTCCAGTCTTCTACTGTCCAGCTAGCATATTTTTTCGTTCAAAGAAGCCTTTTCTTGATCATTGGAGCAGTCAATAACTGCTTTTTCTGTGTCTTGATAGCCTTTCTTCCATGTTCTATTGCCTATTGCTTTTGGTAAGTCCTGTTGCAGAGCAAAGTTTTTTGGGATTTATTTTGCTATTTCTAAGTATAAAGGCTTCGTCCTTTGCAGTGCTCTTCCTTTTTCTTCCACATTTTCCAATACGTTTAACTTCAACCGACCCAGTTTCCCTTCCCTCTTTCCTCCTTAAATGTTATTAACTGCTTCCAAACTTACACCAGACTCCTTAGCTATTCGCCTATGTGTCATGGAAGTGTGCTCACTCAACGTTATAATCGTTTGCCTTTTTCTTGGAGAGATATCCATATCCGAAAAAAAGTTGCTAATTAATACAAATTGTTTTAAATATAAGTAATATATAATTTGAAGTCAAAATTATAAGCTGTAACTTCTATGAAACGCACTAACACAATGCTTTATATTAATTAATGGAATGATACACAATTGACATAATGACAATTCGTTCACCTTAATTCGCATACTACTGTAGGTCGATGTATTACTGACAATCAGGAAGCGATTCGTGAGATAAAGCTAGAAACAGTCAACAAGGTCTTGGAAAATTGGGTTCGCGGGAGGCACTACTGCAAATCCAGCTCAGACAGCCACATGAATGAAATCATATTCCATAACTTATGTCCAAGGGCGTGCACTTTCTTCTCTGATATTAACAATTTTTTTTTATTATATATATGTGAACCAATAATAAAATGAGCTGGTTTTTACGGCTACAACACAAGGGGTTTCGTAGGGTATTCCATAAACGAGTTGTAAGGCTTATGGCCACTGCGTTGTCCTCCTCGATTATATTCGAATTCTCTCCCGGCCGGGGCATTGGTGCCTGTTGTCCTAGCCTTTTTACGCGATTGAAGCGTCTTTTAATCTTCTCGTCTAAGCCCATCTACGCAAACGGGATCGAATATTTTTCAAAGACTTTTTCGCTCAAAATTAGAACATGCTTCAGCACCATAAAGTAGGACTGGGATGAGCAATTGCTATAATAGCCCAAAGAAACTGTGTAATGGGCAAGAGTGACTCTTCGTTTTATTTCTGCTAAGGTCTGCCAATGGCATTTTTCATATTAGAGCAGCTGACAAAGTCGTTTACTAACTCGAAATTACGTATATAGTTGCCGACTGTGATCTTTCTTATTGACAGCATATACCTAATTTTGTTCTTACGAGTACTTACTTAACTCATTCTAACAGTCTTTATTTTGATGCTATCGAACGCGAAGGATTTCAGACATTCACACAATATGATGGATGTAAGAAGTGGTTATGAGTGTTTGCCCGGCACTTCAGGTTTGGGAATAAGAAGTAGTCGCTCGGAGCCAAATCTGGAGAATAGGGTGGATGAGGGAGCAATTCATAGCCCAATTCATGGATTTTTGCCATGGCAACTGCACATGTGTGCACCCTTGCATTGACTTGGTGGAAAAGAACTTTTTTCTTGGCCAAATGAGGTCGTTTTTTTTTCAAATCGTCATTGAATCGGTCCAATAAGTTGGCATAATATTCCCCATTGATTGTTCTTCCCTTTTGAAGGTAGTCAATGTGGATTATCCCGCGTGCATCCCAAAAAACAGTCGCCATAACTTTATTGGCTGACAAACCCACCTTGGCCTTCTTTGGCGCCGATTCACCCTTAGAAACCCACTGTTTTGACTGTTGTTTGTTCTCTGGTGTGTTGTGATGGATCCATGTTTCGCCCACGGTTACAGGTTACGCCAAACCTTCCTGTGAAGTTGTTACACGATTGCGTTTGTGGTCGACTGTGAGCAAACGCGGCACCCATCTTGCGGAAAGCTTTCTCATGCCCAAGTGATCATTCAAAATTGAAACCACTGAGCCATGCGAGATCCCCACGGCTTCCACAATCTCTCGCACTTTCAATCTTCGGTCGGCCAACACCATATCGTGAATTTTTTCGATTGTTTCTGGTTTAGAGACCTTAACTGGGCGTCCAGGACGTTCGGCATCTTCAGTGCTTGTACGGCCACAACGAAATTCAGTAAACCACTTTTTTACCATTGAAATCGATGGTGCAGAGTCCCCATAGTATTTATCAAGCTTAGCCTTGGTCTCGGTAATGGTTTTTTTTCGCAAGAAATAATGCTTAATAAGCACACGAAATTCACTTTTTTCCATTTTCTCCTCAAATTAGTGAGTAGTCTGATAAAAATAGCTCTCAAACACAAACTAACTGACGCAGCAAGTTTAAATTTTGACAGGAGTCAACTGACAGATGCTTGTTGACAGGAGCAGTGTTGCTGTTTCAGTAAAGAGGTCAGAAATTCAAAAAGTCACGGACTTATTGACCCGCCCTCGTATTTATATGCGCAGTCTCTGAAGAAGATGAAGAGATGTTATGGTCGAGTAGCTATAGATATGAAAGGGTTCCTTGTAGGTTGCCTACCCACCTTCTCACAAAGTTTCACACAGAATTTTCTCTTAATTTTGTAGCGTAGTTCCCGAAGATATCTGGTTAACCACTGCGCCAATTTGCCCTCTGTTCTCCTTGTTGTAGAAGCAGATAAGGTCATGTCAAAACCTAGAGAGAGAGGTTGAATGCGTCAAGTTCTGGTTAGGTATGTATTTCAGACTTCAATATAACGGAAAAAGTCAAAACTGGTCTGGATTTCAAGTGAAACATGTTATATTCTTGAATTTGAACAAATTTCCGGTGAAAAAAATTGTTCATTTCTTCTAGAAGTATGCATTTAGAAAAGCCAATCATAAGAATAGTATTGACTACATTGCCGACTGACGACGGTTGAGATTTAAAATAAATTCGATTTGCTTCAATTTACTATTGAGCTCAACAAAGTTAGTGAGTAAGTTTGAGAAGTTACTGAGCTACGACGCTGATAAATACGATTATAAATTGAAAACTATAACTGGCACAGTTACGAGTATTTTTGTTTTTTTTAATTCCAAATCAACAGCTGTCGGATTCACCAGAATCTGGGATTAGACTGAACACAAGTGTATCAAAGAGAAACTCTTTTCTGTTTAAACATTGGAAGAAACCCGAATCTGCAAAAAAAAACAACTTATACAATGGTTTTCCAATTGTAGATTGCTCCATGTGTGGTGTATATTTTCATTGATGCCACAGAGACGTGGTCCTGCAATTCTGTACCGATTTCAGTAAATGGTTGAAGTGCTTGCAAATGACATTGTTTGATACTGTTGTTTGCGGTTTTAGCTGACAGACAGATTGTGCGCGGTTTTGAAATCTTTGATGAGTGACAAGTAAAAAAATATCTGCCACAGTACGCAGTACAAAGCAAAAATCATTTGAAAAAGATTAAATACCAGTGCATGGTTTGAAATAAAGTCCATAATACGAGCTTCGTTGTCTTTTTGAGAGAAAAATCGTCTGCACTTAACATTTTTACTTTAAGAAAAATATTTCTTTTAATAATTAGACCATATTCTTAAAGTTAGCCTTGTACTATGAGTATCCCTTCACATCAAATGCTTACTATACTTTTTTTTTCGGTTCGCAAATCGAGATTTGACTTACTTAACTCATAAGGGTTAGTGTTTACCAGGAGGAAATACAAAATATGTCAGATTTCTTATATGAGCTTCTTCCAGGCATTTGGAGCTGAGGCCAGAACGGATATTTTATGACTAGCCAGGGTGCTGAAACAAAGTTGGTGGTAAATGAATCCTTGATTAGTTGACGGCAGCCTATAATTAAGAATAAAAGAAGGGTCTGTTTGGGTTTAAGGTTGTTGTAAACGGTAGCAAACGCCTTATACCTATATAAATGTGCTGCCAACAACAGCTTAATGAACATCCACGCTTTCACAGAAGAAATAAGCGAATCTACGAGTACTAGGTAGAACAATCGAAAACTATAGCCTACACAACGGCTACCGCGAGACAAAATATCATAATCATCGTAGAAAGTACATGTTTTCCTCACCTCAATTTTCGTAACACGCTCATCTAATATGCGGCAACTGATGTGCTGGCGTACCACAAGCATAAAATATTGATTTGATGAAGAGCGTAGTCATGCACAATTACCAAAACAATTCGCCTATGAAGCGGAGTTGCTCTCTGAAAGGAGGAAGAGAGAATATCGACTCCTATGAAACAATCAGAAAAACCGTGCGAACGAGTGATTGAGGAAATACAGAGTTGCTATATTAGTCGGCAAGATCTAAACATAAGCTTACAGAAATGAGTAAGGAAATTTACTTGTAGCATTGTATATACCTATATAAGTTTCATATACAATGCTAGTAGTAATTAAGCCGCAGTTGATGCTGATCATATGGAAAAACTACAACTATAGCCTATGAAACGGCGCAGATTTGTTTGGGGGCATAATCAACATCGAACTTGGATGATGAAAACCAAGATTTCCTCCCATTCGACCAGAATGAAGTAAAGACAGCAGCACCCAAATTTGAGTATAAAAACGCTGCTGGACCGGGCTGACTTCTTTTTCAGTAGCAGGAGATGACTTGGTAGAGAGCATGCATCATCTTACTTTCAATATCCACAGAAAAAGTCAAGATCTTAGACCAGCACAAGTCTCCAGGGTATAACCTGGGGCCTTATCACATAAATTGCAAGATCTATCACTTATGCATCTCCAATATGGTGGCATATAATTAAGTAAAAGTCTACAAAGACGGAATAAACAATCTTCAAATACTTTCGTGGTTTTGTACTAAGGGTGCAATGAGAACAGCATCCGCATCAACATTATAGGTTCCGCTCAACCCCCCATCTCTTCATATAAAATGAAACTCTGGCAAACGCCTACACGCTCATCTCAGTGGATGAGAATAACTCTAAATAGTTGACACTGAGCTTTTACTGAAATTCAGTAGAAATAAGCTATAAGGAAGAACTTTTACAGACAACTGCCTGAAAAAGTATAATTTCAACCATAATTTTAAGGTAACATTCTCTGATCGTAAGCCCCTATTCAATTTGATATTAAAAACGGCTTACAACAGGGGGCGGTGATTTCTCCGATCCTGTTTAACATTTACACAAGTGATCTAGTAGGTTCTCTCAATCACTCTATAGCGTACGCAGACGATTTAGTGGCGTACAGATCAGGTTCAAAAATTGAAGTCATCAATGCTCTTCTGCAGTGTGATTTCGATCATATTAAGGCGTATTGCGACGATTGGAAATCGAAAATCAATTTCCAAATGTCAGAAACAATCTTGTTTAGGACTCCATTGAGATGGGCTTCTAGGGATACCAGACATAACTGGCGAAATTTGGACAACACGGGATGCCATTAGCGGTGAGAAGCGTAGTTAGATACCTTGGTATCTGGCTCAATAAATATCTGTATTTTGACAAACATATAGATGTTTGTCTCGCTGGAGCCAAGAAGGCCTTAGCCCTGACAAGAAGGCTGTTTCACAGCAGTCAACTTGTTTCCAGGGTGAAGGTCATATGCTATGTGGCCCTAATCAGGCCAGTCATCGCGTATGGTTATCCTGTGTGGTTTAATGTAGCGCCGTCTCAGATGGAAAAGTTTCGGGTGTTTGAAAGGCAGTGTCTTAGGACTTGTCTCGGTTTGTATAGAACACCAGAATCAGAGTACAAGGAATACTATCCCAACAAAGCCCTTTACGATGGGGCTCATCTGAATAGGATTGACAATTTCCTGATTAAGGTGATTCGAAGGCACGTTGCAAGGGCAATGACCAGCGACAACAGCCTGATCTTTGGGGCTTATTACCCCAATGAAACGTACCATGAGAGCTAAATTCTATCGGGCTTTATCCCACCAGAGGCCTTTCTCCATATTGATGCCAAAGGTTTAGTTCAAAGCAGGGATGGTATCCCGGTTATATACCACCGCCACCGCTGTGAGAGGGACAAGCGGCTCATCTACGACCGGTACGTTGCTAATGCTCCGGAGCTCCACCGTTTTAGTCCCGCGATTGCGGACAGGGATCGGATTGATGCCGAAAAAAAGTACGCTGAATGCTGGTGGCTTAAGGAAGGGGAGGGGGTCGATATGTTCTCCTAGATCGGTACGTTACCAAGGTAATATACTCCCCCTAGTTGTAAGTTAGATTTAGGATAGTTAGGTGGGTTTTGCTAAAAGGCCGCATTCGCTGACATGAGGCGGGCCCACTGAGAAGTAACCTCTGCTTCATGGCATTGGTTAAGTCCCGGTGGTGTGTGTGCACAATGTTACCGAATGATAGGCTTCCAAAATCGCAATTGGGATGGTGACCACCCGTTGCGAGAAGCCACGAGTGCTTACCATCTTGATTATAGTTAAGTTAGGTTAAGTAGAGTAGGGATGTAGTTTTAAGTTTTACATAAAACTAAAAAATACGATATGGGGTCTAAGTTTTTTTCTAATAATATTTTCTTAGAAATGTTACATTTATTGATACGAGTATATAAAATTAGTCGTAAGATAGTTGTAAGGCCGAAAGCCAACGTTTAATGAAATTGTTAAGTTTAGAGCGCTCGGTAAGAGCCAGTAAGCTAGAATAAGTGATTGTCATTGTCAAACTAGATTTAAGCATTTTTGTCTAGAATGTAAGTAATAATGTAAGAAATAACAAATACGAATTTAAAAGTAAAAAAAAGCCCCTATTCAAACGGCATTGACTGGTGTGGTACCCAGACGGATCAAAGACATATGAAGGACTTGGAGCAAGAACATAGGAGAAACTACAAATACCTTACTTTACCCAAGTATAGATATAAGCATTTTTGTATTTTAAGCTGAGATACATACAAAAGAGCTCTGGATTCGGGGACATTGAAACAGGTATGCCACCAAGAAGAACATTTATATTCCCTCTGATAGCAAAGCGCTCCTACTGATTATGAAGGTTTTTGAGATAATTCCAAGTACTATTTAGGATCAATAGAGTCCATTTAAAATAGGTGCAAGTATAGTGGCTGTGATAATAATGAAAGAGTACACCAATTATCTATTCTGTTAGCTACCAACAAAGGCAACTAATTACTGGAGGGAAACTGGGGGTAGAAGAAAAGCTAAAAACTATTAACAAACCACTCAGAAGAACATATCCACTCCCACAGCATTCTAGAGGTCAAATGCAGGCAATACAGGTAATGGGTCACTGCACAGTCAATAACTGCCTAAGTAGAGATGTCTACGCCTTTTATGTAATCCATACCTTGACGTCGAAGATGTCATTACCAGCTCACTCAATTAACTATCATTGCCTGTCAAATTTATTGCAATTTCCGGCATTATGGATGAGCTTCACAATAGGCATAACCTGTCCTCAACGATAAGGGTATGTAGTTCCTACTTCGCTCTTAATCTTAATCAGAGAGGTTGAATAGGATTTTTGACACATTCTTCAGAATTGTGGGGGGGAAACGATCAGGACAAAGAAAAAAATCATTCAGCTGTGCTGGAGTAACAAATTTAAATTGTTTCTTCTATACATATTTCCAGATGCCAGATGCCGTCAAATTGCGCGAGGGGGCCAGATAGCAGGTTAATTTCGCGAAATTATGCGTTCGTCAAATGTTTCATTCAGCAAATTAATTGTATCGCTCTGTGGCATGTGTCGGCGTCCTGCTGAAATCACATGTCTGTAATAATTCTGCCTTCAAATTGAGGGACGAAAGAAAAAGTTAGTAATCATATCTCTGTACCGCCCACCGTTGACTGAAAGGTTTTGACCATTATCAAGACATATGGAGCAGTGATTCAATCGGCCCATATAGCGCAAATGGTGATTTTTTTTTGTGATTTTTCTGGATGTAATGATCTGTAAAGTATCATCGCTCCAAATGCGCCAATTCTGTTTATTGAAATAGTCATTCAACCAAAAGTGTGCTTCATCACTGAACAAAATTGTTTAATGAAATTGTGGTTCAATAGCAATGTTTCTTCTTCTTCTTAAATGGCTCTTCAGTCCGAGGCAAATTTGGGCCTCAACCAACAAGCCTCTTCAGCTGACATGATCTTCGCCAGCTCCTTTCATCAGTGATCCACTCCAAGTTGGTTGAGGTCCCTTTCGACTTGTTCGCACCACCGTAGATTCAGCCGTCCTCTGCTACGTAGTCCCCTGGGCTCGGATTTGAATGGCCCATTCATTCCTCCATTTCCCGTCAATACAAACGGGATCAAAAATAACACGTAGCATTTTCCTTTCAAAACGGCAAAGGGCTTTTTCATTCTTATTCAATAGTGTCCATGTCTCTGCGCCATAGAGCAAGACGGGGATGGTCGAGATCTTGTATAAAGCCAGCTTGGTCTGGCGAGAGAGGGCTTTGCTACTCAGTTGCCTTCTAAGTCTGAAAAAATAGCGGTTGGCAACAGTTATTCTACGTCTTATCGTATCGTTGCTACTTGTAACTACGGATCCAAGGTAGACGAGGTCTTTACATACCTCGAAGATATAGTAACACTCTCAAGTTGTCGATGTTGGGAGTCATTTTTTGATGACACCATATACTTGGTTTTGCCTCATTTACCGTGAGACCAATTTTAGAAGCTTCCGCTTCGATAGCTGCGATGGCCTCATTAACGTCTTCTGTCTTTTTGACATTGAAGGTCTCGGTTAATTCGTAACCGATCTTAACGGAGCAGCGAATATACTTCATTCCCATTCTGCACAAACTGACGAGTTTGACAAATCGTCCCCGTGCGCGTTGTCATATGCGGCTTTAAAGTCGACAAACTGTTGGTGGGTATCGATCTGAAACTCTAGGGTCTTTTCCAAGATCTACCGTAGTATATTCGATCGATGGTAGACTTCTTTGTCCTGAAACCACCTTGATATGGACCTATTAGACTACTCATGATAGATTTCAAGCGATCACACAAAAAGGCAGAGAAGATTGTGTATGCGATGTTCAGGAGACTGATTACCCTATAGTTAACGCAGTCCAAGGGATCTCTTTTCTTATGGATTAGACAATCGATGCTGAGGTTGCATGTACTGGGCATGCTTTCTTCTGACCATATCTTGAAGATGAGCTGGTACCGTTTCCTAACCAGGTCATCTCCACATGCTTTAAATGACTTAGCTTTGTTCGACTTTACACTCGATATCGCTATCTCTACTATATCTAGATCAGGTGGATGTAATTCTCTGCTATCATCGTACAGTGTTGATGGTCAATTCTGCCTGACAGCGGAATTATGGTTGTCGTTGCCGTTAGAGAGTCTGCAAAAGTGGTCTTTCCATATTTTCAGCACCAACTGTGACTCAACTACTATATTTCCGTTTTCGTCCTTGCAGGCTTTCGTTCTGACTTTATAGCCCTGGCATGTTCTTTTTATTCTTTGGCAGAATTTTCGAACGTCATTCTTGCCGTACCATCTTTCCATTTCCTCGACCGCTGCCTTCTCGTGGTACTCTCTTTTTACTTTTAAGAAGTCTAGACAGGCAGAAGTCTTTTCTGTTCGTAGAACTCACGAGCAGCTCTCGTCTCTTGTTCGGCTGCATCCCTGCATTCCTCATCGAATCAGAGGTTCTTTGTGGTGAGGATTTGAAACCAATTATGTCAGATGCTGCTTCTTTGATGGCTCGTTAACAGCATTCCAATCGGTGTTGTCCAATCAGATTATGTAGGGGCTCCTGGATTTTAACAGAGTTTAACGAAAAGATTCTACCGGTCTCTTGCGATTGCAGCTTGTTTCCTTTGGCCTATTCATCAAATGCACTCAGTTGTATTATTTGTAGTATTTGCTATTGAACTGAAAACGTTAGTTGGTAGATGACATTATTAGAGAATTTGAGTCAGGATTGCAGGAAGATCTCCACAAGAGGACATAATTGAATGCCCACTCAGAATTTTCGTAACATCCAGATTTCATGCCTTTTTTGGTTAAAAATTTTTTATTCCCATCCATATATCAATCCACACTCTTTATACATATATACATTGATATTCTGGCAGTAGTTAGCCAAAAAAAAAAAATTTTGGTTTTCGACAATTTTATTGGCTTTCATTAGGGTAGTTGGCATTTTATGCATTCAACTGGATTACCTTCCTAACTCAATTATACATTTTAGTGCTCCCTTCGCAAATTAATTTATTATGAAATAAATGAATACGAACAGATACGTGCCACACATATACGAGTACAATTTAAAATTACCTTAGCTATTGCTATAAAATTAGTGAAAAAGTGGTTAGCTTTGTTCACTTTTAATATAAATGCAAATTAAATAACTTTTTTTCCCTTTAGGTGCTAAACTTTAAATAAGTGGATTCAATGTAAAACGCATTAATTGAACTCTTTGAATGGAGATCATCAAAAATATAATTATGTTACAAAATCAAATAAATAAATGGCTTACTAATGAAACTAAGCCATTTGTCACAAAAGTTTTAAATATTTGTTTGTACAGTAAATGGCAACTTGTTTACTTAAAGTAGGGCTACAATTTGGTGTAGACCTGGTCTTTAACCCACAAACGTCTCCAGCCAGCACTATTCGTTAGCTGCTTTCAGTTTCACACACTAAGTTGGCTGAGGTCATCTTCCTCCGGAGGGCGCTACCTGCGTCGCAATCTTCATCTATTGCGCTCTTTCTATTGAGCGGATTCGAAGGCTTTTTGGACCAGACCAATGGTGTCCATCCCCTCTACAAGACCTAGCCATATCAGTAGTTACACCTTTTCTCTTCTGGCTAAACCGATGTCGCTGTACAGCCCGAACAGCTCTCTCCACCCAATGCCTTTGCAGACAGGCCTGGAAATCACTTTTCCCCATAACAGCCAATAGATGTCCCAGTGTCGTAAGAGGCGATTAAATGGGACACCAATCATATACAGGCAACTATGACACCAAAAATGAGCCTGTGAGACTTTAACACCTTAAAACTTTCCCACAAGTTTGTATGCAATCAGTGGGTTCCCGCGTCTGGAGACTACCGGTGGGGTAAAAGAACAGTCAATCAATTTGAAATGAGCATACAAGTGTCAAACCACTCAAACTTAAGATACACTTCATGGAAATGATCGCAATAAATAGCACTACCCCGCTGGGCACCACGCTTGCAACGCACTCGGGTGATCCCAGAGCAAGCAGAAGTGCTTGTGTCAGAGCCCGACGGATTCCGGGGACGGGCAAAATGAAGTTTCCAAAATATTTTCCTAAACTTCGGTTTGCAAGTTGGAACCTCGGATCGATGACCTCAAAAAGTTTAGAACTGGAAGCGATTATGCGTCGCAGAACTCTTCAAAACCTGTGCGTACAGGAAACGAAGTGGTGTAATATAGGAAATAAAGCGCGTTTTCTAGATTTAAAAACTAAGGCATTTAAGATGTTCTACCATGGAACGGTCAATGGACGAAACGGTGTTGGAATCGTTGTTGCAGCGGATCTTCTAAGCAATATCGTTGGTATTTTGAAAATAAGCGACCGCTTAATGAGTGTTAAACTCGTCATACACAATGGAACGTGGAACATTGTTAGTGCGTATGCCCCACAAAATGGATCTGACCAATCGGAAAAATATAAATTTTGGTCAGAGTTCTCCTAATTTGCTTAGAAATATACCTTTCGATGAGATGCTCTTCGTAGGCGGAGATTTAAATGGCCACGTCGGAGAAACAAATGTTGATTATGAAGACTGCCACGGCGGTAAAGGCTTTGGAACCAGAAATTCAGCTGGCGAAGACATCCTTGTAGCATGTAGGGCTTACGGCTTTACCGTCCTAAATACAATGTTTATTAAACATCAACGACATCTTATCACCTATAGTAGCGGAGGGCACGAAACGCAAATAGATTATCACCTCTGCAAAATGTCGATGAGAAACCGTGTTAAGGACTGTAAAGCAATACTTGGAGAATCGCTAGTAAGCCAACACCGTCTGCTCATTACGGAACCACCGAAAACACGGGCATCGTTTGGAAAGCCAAAAATCCGGTGGTATAATCTATCGAAGGAACGAAGCTCAAGATTTATCGCACTGGCTGAAGAAGTACTTCAAAAAATTAAATGGAGTAGCAGACTCACTTAGCCCGCAAGAAATGTGGATCGGCGTGCATGAGGAATGCATAACACTCGCAAAGTCCCATCTGGGTACTATATCGAAATACCATCACGTCGGCAAAGAAACATGGTGGTGGAATGACGAAACCAAACGAGCTGTGGCCGACAAGAAGAGTGCATTACAAGCGTGGACAAAATGCGATCGGAGCGACGATATCGAAAAAGCTCGACTGGCTCTTGAATACGGGCGTCTTAAAAAGATCGCAAAGAAAGTCCTGGCTCGAACTCGAGCGGCAGCAGCGGAAAACCTGTACCAGGAGTTGGAACAAATATCCTCACGATCGGTGGATAGAAGACAAGCTATCCAAGAAGTTCAAGAAGTTCAAACGTCGTCTAATACTATAGTGCCAAATATTTTTAAGCTCGCTGCATAGAGGTGAACAAATTCGATGGAAATAACCTCGCCGAAATACATCAAAAACGCAGACGGTCGCTTACTAACAAATGAAAAGGAAATTTGTGACCGGTGACTTGAATACTGCAAGGAGTTGCTTAACAAACAGTTTCCACGTGATATCGTGCCGACAGCTGGTCTATTCGAGGAGGAAGTTTCGGACTTTTCAATCGAAGAAATAAGTATAGCAATTGGAAAAATGAAGAGGAGGAAAGCGGCGGGACAAGACAGCATTCCATCAGAGTTTTGGTCGAAGATGGAGGGGATCGGCAGCGTTTGGCTATCGAAACTTTTAAATAAATTAAAATGTGGACAACCTATGCCGAATCAATGGAGAAGTAGCTTCTTGGTTCCATTATACAAAGGAAAAGGCGACACTCGAGAATGCAACAACTACCGTTTAATCAAGCTTATGTCACACACAATGAAAATCGTCGAAAGAGTCTTAAGCGAACGTCTTCGGCAAATAATAAAGCTCGATAACAGCCATTGTGGATTTGTTGAAGGAAGATCGACGGTGGGTACTAACCAAAGCATGGAAAGGCACCGAGATTCGTCTTAGGATTTACACATGGCATTTATCGACCTCGAGAAAGCATTCGATCGAGTTCCTAGGGATCTCATATGGGCCGCTCTGAGGTCTCAAAACGTACCGGAAACGTATAGGTATATCAGAATAATACAAGACATG
This sequence comes from Volucella inflata, assembly GCA_928272305.1. Classification (NCBI taxonomy): domain Eukaryota; kingdom Metazoa; phylum Arthropoda; class Insecta; order Diptera; family Syrphidae; genus Volucella; species Volucella inflata. Next base: position 159,080,689 of record OV743716.1, read on the forward strand.
TTCGGAAACTGCGGTTAAAAGCTCTGCCGGACTAAAGAGAGAGTTTCCAGTCAATGTCGGAGTGCATCAAGGAAGCGTACTTAGCCCTTTCCTCTTTAACGTAGTATTCGACTATCTTTTAAAAGACTGCATGCGCGAAGCAAATGTAACGCCAATTCTCTTCGCTGACGATGCAGTTTTACTTAGCGATAACGTCGAAGATTTACAGAACGCCTTAGATTCATGGAGAAATGCGCTAGAGAGAAACGGGTTTAAAATAAGTCGTTCAAAGACGGAGCATTTGACGTGCCCATTTGCGCATCCGTTGCGACCTGTTCCGGATATAATGTTAGACGGAATAGTTCTTCCGAAAAGCACTATCTTTAAGTACTTAGGATCAATCGTTAACATGGAAGCGAAATGTGACGATGACGTAAACCACAGAGTGAGTGTGGGATGGATGAAATGGCGGGAAAATTCGGGAATCTTTTGCGACCGAAAATTTCCACTTAAATTAAAGGGGAAACTCTACACCATGGTTGTTAGACCAGCTCTTATATACGGTTCACAGTGCTGGACAATGTACGAAGCGTTTAAAAACAAAATGACGGCAGCGGAAATGAAAATGTTAAGGATGTCTAGTGGAATCACTAAACGCTATTGCATTAGATCTACGCGTATAAGAGGAAGTCGATATATAAAGAATTCGGTAACCGAACAGCTTGAGGCGAATAGAATAAGTTGGTATTGCCACGTTCAAAGAAGATCTGCGGAAAATCCGGTTAAAAAGGCACTATCAACTACGGTCACTCCAACTGTAAGAAAACGAGGTCGGAAAAAGAATTCCTGGAGACGCGAATAGACGCGTATTGCGGTCTGCGACATTAGCCAACCCCATAAGCGGAGCAGCAGCGATGCAGTAAAAATGGGAAACTCGTTACGCATAAGTTCGTATAACGAGGAAAGGGCTAATAAAAGGATAAGAAGAAGAAGAAGAAGCCAATAGCATCAATTTTTGATAATGCCCAAGGCTCCACCCCATGGAGCAGTACTGGGATTTTATAGGTAAAGGTCTTGTACAGGGGTAACTGTTGTTGTTCAGACACCTTTGAAATTCAATTCTGTTCAAAGAACCAGCTACTGACAGGAGTTATTCTTCGTTTGATCTCAGCGCTGTTCTTTAGATTGATAGCGGAGGCTAAGTAGACAAAAACCTTAAGTGTCTCAAAGTTATAACTGTCGACGTTTAGCTTGGGTGTGCTTTCTGGTTGACTGCTAAATATTTGCTGGTTAGTAAATTGAGAGTAAAAAGGAGCTGCATTGGATAAAATAATCCTGCTGCTGTCAATTTGGCTTTATAAAAACATAGTTTGGGTGTTCACCTTCGCTATATTATTCACAATAGGAGGTGTGATGTTTTTTCAGACTTTCATAGAAAGATGCATAGACGAATCAGAGAAAAGGCGCCTACAGTATCTGGCCTACTAAAGGGTAATTCTTTTAGAGGTACTTTCTCTAGTGAGGATTTCATGAGAGATCACGCATCATGTCACATTGAAATGTTATCATAGTGCTGTGAATAATAACGGACTGTTTTCTACGTGAAATTGAAGCCCGTGGTGTCGACGACATTTGGTTTCACCAAGACGATGCCACTTACCACATATCCCGTGAAACCAAGGCTTAATTTCAAGAACTATTCGGTGAAAAAGTAATTTTTACGCTTTTGGACCGCTGAATTAGTGGCCTTGATTATGTGATATCACGTCTCTTAAATTTTTCCCTAGGTGTTACGTAAAGTCCAAAGTCGTTAACAAAAGCCCATGACCCCTTAGAACGCCAGTAAGCAGTCTGCAGTCTTTGTACTGAGAAATAGATAAAAATACTATTGCTTTGGTCTTCCGGCATTCTATGGATTGATGCCACTTTCAGCTATATTTACATGAAATCCAATTGCCAATGGAGTCCCTTACAGAAGGAGAGTTTGCCAGCAAGTTTCATTTTCGTTATCCCATTTCATTATCAGCAAAGCTACACCAACTGCGTGTTAAAGCAAGAACAAATCATTTTTTAACCGAAAATGGCTTCGAAAGGGCAACAAATGATAAGAACAGTTCTTCTACGGCGGAGGAAAGGCCATTTTTTGAGTCTGTTAAAATCACCACTTGTTTCTGAACCAAATTTGACTGGGACACTACCATTAAATTTTTAAATTTTTATTAAGAAACGCATTTCATGATTTTAAGTATTTATTACTGGGATGTGCCAATGTAAAAGGATATTAGGATACTTTCAAACAAGTGTGCAAATATATGCATGTACTCATATACACCCCTTGTTCTAGAACACATTTAAGTAGAAAGAACCTATGGTTGGGAACTGTTCATCTATTCCTGATACAAAAGTCTGAAAAGTTACATACTCGTAAAGAAAACATGCCATCATTTCCCAATGCCAAATGCAAACAAAATAGGAGCTTAAGGGAATATACAGTTGGGCCATAGTCTAAATATTTATTCGGTATCCCACATACAACCTTCCTTAAAGAAAATATCTGGTTGGCTTCATGTACGAATACTCGTAGGTGGTTTAATAAATCGATAGCCCTTGAAGTTTCTTTTTGTAATTTTGTGGAAAATGGTTACTTGTGTACGTTCCATGATGTTGCTTCGGAAAAGTTAAAAAAACAATCTAATCGAAAAAAGAAAGGGATTCCTGGGAAGTAATTCTGGCGGACACAAACAATTTGTTGTTTTATTTGATAGACAATTAACTGGCGTGAAAATTGACGATCAGGTGAGGATTAGTCAAAATTACAATTGAAAATAAAAGTTTATCAGATTGAGTCTTAGTATTAAATGGGTGAACTGAAAAAAAAAGATAAATATCTACAGATTGAATTATTTGTCAGTTGTTTTGTCTTTTCAAAATCTATCAGTTGTAGAGACTTTAGAGTTAGTGTAAAATTTAAAGATATTTTTGTAGTACTGACTTAACTCGTAGTTGTATTCATCCATCGCATTGGAGAAGTTTAAAAAATATCTAACTAAAGCATCTTAAAAAAAAAAAAACACTGTGGCGCTGGAAGCCCGGTATGGGCCACGGCCTAGCTTCCTGACACTCATTTGTGTTGCTTATGTTGTCATTTTTGTGCCGAATCCGAACGGCACTCCTTAGAAGCTTTTTCGTAGGCAATTATACTTTCGGGAGTTTGCCATTGCCCGCCGAAAGAGTGATGGCGATTTGAAAAATTGTTGGTGACCCAGCCAGAAATCGAACCCAGACTCGGTGCGTGATGGTCCAATGAGCTAACTATCGCGCTATCGCCATCACCTAAGCATCTTAAAGAAAACTGAAGACTGTGTTGTTAACCCATTAAGTTTTAGGATAGTTCTTAGAACCTATAAGTAGAAGGATCATCAAGTCTAGATTCTCAGGAGCGAAATGAACTCTTGTTTCAGCAATGTTGATTCCCATTTTTAGTCCTCGACATACTACTTGTTAATGAAATCGAGGTTCATCTTCACATAAAGTCCGACTTAACTCCAATAGTTTTTGGCTATTGTGGACAGTGTTGATATTGAAAGTATTCCTCCAGCACTGATTACTGTAAAAAAAAACGTGAATCTACCAGAAATTTTGTAAATGTACAGTGAAAGAGTTAAACAAGATACAAAAATATCTGCTGTCAAGGGTTCGAGCATACCCAACGGTTTGCCAGAAGGAGCCATGTTGTGTGAAATGCGTAAGAAATCACATCTTCAATGAGTGTAAAGTAAGCAAGCAAACATTTGCAACGTGTATTAATTGCAGAGGAGAACATCCAGCTATCAAGGTTGCGAGGTAGCCAGAGAGTTGCCAAAAAAGAAAGATACATTTCTAAATCCGAATAATGAGCACCCAAAAGTGGAATGCATTCAAAGGTAGATACTAAGATACCTCAAGCCTCTGTGCCACAAATAAGAAGAACTAACAACAAGTGGGCGAAGGAAGAAAACGGAAATATTCGTCTCTCATTTGGAAGAGACCTTTATGCCCTTCGTTTGTCAAGCACTTATCCACAATATCAATGAATCAGAATCACACGATAACAACTGTAACACTAACGATAACCATAACAAAAAGTCGGTTACGACTTAATAACCGGAGAAGTCCTAAAAATGCTGTCTAGAAAAGCATTAACTTACTACTTCTTACAATTAACGCCGCACTGATGTTAGTGGAAAGTCATAATGGTCCGAGAACCAGCAAAACTTCAAAATGACAAAAAGTCTTATAGACCGATTTTATCGAAAATCTTTGAGAGAATAATTTTAAAATTGTTTTCCGTAATCTCTAGGTTGGTTTCAGGAGTAAGCATTCCACTATTGATCAGGTGAACAGGATCACCCATGTAATTGAAAAAGCTTCAGAAGAAGAAGAGATTTCCTCAAGTGTAACCTTGAGGTCTTGCAAGCGTTTGATAAGGTATGGCATGAAAGATTAAAGTTCAAAATGCGGCAGGTCTTGCCTATTATAATATACCGACAAAGTATCTCGAGATTAGGATTTTTCGTATCAGAAAGAGATCTTTGCCGGCGAACCGCAGGGAAGGGTTTTCGGCCTCATACTGTATCTTCTATATACCCGACAAATACCACAAGAGAAGGCGACCGTCCTGACTACAATTGCCGACGACATCGCTTTATTAAAAGTATTTTAAAAGATTGATGAAATAACGGTGAAACTTGAAAGCCTTTTCGATAAAGTATAGGTATATAGATGGCCAAGGACTCGGCGGATAGTTCTCAATGCGACCAAATCAGTTGATGCAAATTTTACATATTGAAATACGAGTAGGTTGCCCATCTTTATAAATGCAGTTTGTATTTCATTTGCAAACAAAGCCAAATACCTTGGAAAGTTAAAATGTATATCGCGTTTAAAAAAAAAAACCCATGCAACTATGACATTTTTGATTTAATTAGATTTAACTTATCACCTTGCAATTGTAAATAAACTTCATTTGATATTGAAAACAGTGCCAAATAAGCGATGTCATCTGGTTTTCGAGCGAGTTTTCCTCTCGGTTTGGAAGATTTCAGTACTGAGTCACAACGATTGGAAAAACAATTCAGACAAACACTTTTAGAGAGCCAACGTACGGCTGTGTGCTTTCAATCTTACCGATTGTTCTAATAACGTAATGCAGCGACGTATGCAGGCGTACATTTAAAATGTTGGAAACCAAATGCTGACAATTGTTCCATCACATATACATTGTATGAACGTCAAACCGAACTATCATTCGATAACGTATACGTCTAGTTTAAAGATAGTCATTTTACAATAATCGTTGAATGTGTTGAAATTGTGAAAACTTGCTACAAAAGTACTGATTCGGTAGTAGTTACGTTTCGCTCATTCCGAGCATATTATGATCAACATAATCATCCTTCTGAACGTGCTGAGACAAGACTATAATAATTTCAAATTTGAAAAGACTGTTTCTGTTAGAGATGTCTACAAAAAATACGTATGATGCTAGAGAAAGTGTTAATAAAGTTCTTAAATCTTTTGATTTCACAGGAAGTACAGCATTTGGACTTGTCTAACGGCACACTATGGAGTATTTTGCTTTTGGATTTGCATCTACACCCTTATAAAGTTCCACTCACTCAAAAATTGAAGCCAACTGACCACGGAATGCGTAGAACATACGTCGATTGAGTGCATTCGGATAATTGACTTCCATACAACATTTTCTTCACTCGGTGGATACCCTACAAACAAAATTGTTGCATACGAGGAAGTGAAAATCCACATGTTACTGTCGAGAGACCATTGCATCCACAAAAAGTCACTGAATGGTGTACAATTTGGTCTGGTGGTGTCATTGGTTCATATTTCTTCAAAAATGGAAAATATGTAAAATATGTAACCGTCACCGTAAATTCTCATCGCTAAAGACAAATGTTGGCCGAGACGAAGATATAGATTTAGAAACATGGACATGTGGTTACAGGAAGACGCTGCCACATCTCAGAAAATACTACCCGCTTTGGTTTAATTGAAAGACAAATTTCCTGGGCAAGAAATGTTGGGTTTTGGTGATGTAACTGGCTACTAAGATCGTGTGATTTATTTTTGTGAGGTTATGCAAAAGATCGTGCTTATGCACACAATCCGCAAACTCTTGACTCTTTGGAAACGAACATTTTCGAAAATTACCTTGTTAGAATCAAGTCCTGCAAGAAATTCTGTTTAGGACATTTGAATGAAGTTATACTACATTCATAAAGGCGAGTTCTTTAGAGACGAACAAGGAAACATCGTAGTAGAGTTGTAGTCAATTATTTCTGTACACTCTATAACGGCGACAACGAAACAAATACCGCTTTCGGGCTGAATGAACCTTTCAACCTGGACGTTGTAGACCAACAGTTCCTTCCACCGGACTTGGACTAAGTGAAGATAGCTATATCTAAGTTTAAGTCCAACAAATCTGCTGGAGCGGACGGCGTGACTGCCGAGCTCTTCAAAGCGGCAGGCGATGACTTGGTGAGGAGTATACACCAACTCATCTGTAAAATATAGTCGGACGAAAGTATGCCCGATTCTCAAGAAAGAAGACCCTCTGAACTGCACCATCTACAGAGGCATCAGTCTCCTTAACATCGCATACAAGATCTTATCTGCCGTATTGTGTGAACGCCTGAAGCCGTTTGTCAACAACCTGATAGGTCCATATCAGTGTGGCTTTAGGCCAGGAAAGTCCACCATCGACCAAATATTCACACTACGGCAGATCTTGGAGAAGACCCATGACACACCATATATTCATCGATTTTAGGGCCGCGTATGACAGCATCTTTAGATATGAGCTATGTAGAGCTGTGTAGCCTTAGCATCCCTGTCAAACTCATCCGTCTGTGCAGGATGACGATGGAGAATGCACGCTGCTCCATCAAGGTCGGTCACAGAGATCTTTCACGTCAAATGTGCTGTCATGCGATTTCAACATTATACTTGAATAAAAGTGCAAAACTCGCGCCCAAATGCAGGAGGCACAATCATTCAAAAGTCAGTCCAATTACACGCATACGCCGATGATATTGACATAATCGGAAGAAAGTGGTGGCGCCTTTGCAAGTATTGAGGTGGAAGCGGCGAAAATGGGCTTAGCGGTCAATGAAGGCAAGACCAAGTATATGCTGTCAAGCAAAAAGGGACAACCAACACCGACGTCTCGGGCAGAACGTCACCCTCGTCAGATATAACTTTGAAGTAGTTAAGGACTTTGTCTACCTAGGCTTCACTATGAATTCAGACAACGACACCAGCGCTGAGATCAAGCGAAGAATAATTCTTGCTAACCGCTATTTCTTTGGGCTAAGACGGCAGTTGACTAGTAGGCCCTGTCTCTAACAAAGTAGCCTTATATAAGATTTTAATAATCTTAGTCCTGCTCTATGGCGCAGAGGCATGGACATTATCAAAAATGGATGAGGGTGTTCTTGGTTGCTTCGCGAGAAAAATTCTTCGGGCGATTTCCGGTCCCGTCTGCATTGACGGTGAGTGGAGGTGGAGATACAACGACGTCAGTGAAGACGGGAACGAAAATCACTTAAGAAGAAGAATTTTCCTCCAAAATTTGCTAAGAGCATCTTCATCCATTATAGCTTCCTTCACTTCATAAAGGTCGGGTGGGTGGAATTGTTGGTCGATTTTGTCTACTTAGAAATATTTATTTTGCCTGATATAAATGCTCTTCCATCAACTGCAGCATCAACTGCGATTTAAACGTTCCCCTCTATAGGATTCGGTCCATTTGTATTACCCTTTTGCAAAACATCCTCTTCTCATTCCTGGAGTTGCATCTATCGATGTCCTCTACTGCATGCCTCTTATGTTGCTTCTTTTTCCTAAGAAGGTATTCGTCTTCTGCTCATTGAACTTCTGAATAGCTTTAGTTCTTCTATGCACTCGTTGTCAAACCAGGAATTTCTTGGTGGTCGCCGAATGAAGCTAGGTAGGCGGAATCTTTGATGGCTTTTTTGGCAATGGTGCCACTGGTCTTCAATATTTGATATAGTCGGCACAGAATCACTAAAGAGAAGACTGGATCCGAAAAGGATTTGACGATCTCTTGTGATTGTAGCCGTCCGACAGCAGATCCGTCTGTATCAGAAGCTTGTTTCTGTTTCTTAACTTTTGTTTTCTTTCATGGCCAGGCAGATACCCCGTTGGCTTGTTAAGGGCTTATCCGTCACCATCGCATTTCCAAGACCCTGACTTAGTCTCCGTAATTCTTACCGGCCTGAGCTCCAAATACGATTATGTCGGGGTCGGACAAGCTCTCAACGCTGTCCCAATTTTAGTGCTGTTGTTTATAATTGCTGGTCACCACTGGTGCTTTCTAATAGTATTAAGGTTGGCAAGTCCAATCCAGATGAACATCCACCAGTACTCGATAGTTACTACTTGGAAGTAAAACAAGCACAATTTATTGGTGTTTAGAAACGGTTGTAAAACTATTGTTAGTATTGCCAGTTTGACCCCCTTAGCGCCAAACCTAGTTCTACAACACCCAACCACCATCAGTATCTAAGGCATTCTTTTGCATTTTATGCCAATCAATTCTGGTTATGCTGTCACTCTCCGGTCACCGGGTCACAATCAACCAACAATTTCCCTGTATTCTACTCTAGTAGGTTCGTCATAAAGTATTCCTTTGTTGTTTGGAACAAACCCCAATCCAAAAATCAATTCCACATTGTCTAGGTGCTACATTTTCTAAAACTGTTGTGGCATAGCTTAACTCCTAAAAAAAATTTAATCAAAATTAACCGTGATTCGGCTTAACGTAGGACACAGAAATGTTGAATGCCACTTTAACTTCAACAAAATGTTAAACATTTTGAGCAAATATTGCTCTTTTGCACTTCGTGCGTCAATTAACTAATTGCAAAGCCATTTCATCTTTTCATAGAAAACAAAGCTCATCCCTAAGAGTTTTGGAACAGCGCACAAATTAAATTGGATGAACAGGTTTCCTACGAATTAACATGTACGAGTACTCGTAATCTGCTTAAGTGCAAATCTGAACGTAGGGATGATGATGGAATTACTGGAGGTGCTCTCATGATTTTGATAATACTGCAGACATGCACTTTGAATTTGCATAGTTTTCATTTGTACTGTAAATGATTTCTACAATATATGGATGCTCACTCCGTACGTTTAGGGTTAGAAGCTTCAGTTAATTTTAGAGAAGGGTTGCATTTTTAAATAGCTTATTTCTCTGGGAACCTGGGGCGCTTAGGATTGTGGTAGGAGGATGAACCTGTTCTCTGGCAAAACATAGAAATTTTTATACTCGCACATATTTATAACTTTGAATTTCCAACTAAGGTTTCGGAAAACCATGTGGTTGGTTGAAAGCTTTTTAGTAGTAGTGCCAAATTGAACTACTGCCAAGTACATACTTAAGAGTTAGGAAGGATTCAGGTGTTAGAATAGGTGGCTGTGTGTAACATAAATACAAAAAATACTTAAAGCACATGCAATTCATTGTGATTCTGTAGACCGACGTATCGATATTCTACCGACGTCTTTTGGCTGACGTTGTCAAAAAGGAGAAACTTCAGGTGGACAGTTCCCTTCAAACATAGCGAAATGGGAATCTTATTATACAAGTAGATACAGTCTTAGTAGAAGTCATTATCTGAAATGGTCCGCAATTTAGAATATTGCCTTAGGAATGTATGGTATTCTAAGAGCTCAATTCGAACTCCTAGTGACGAGCTTGTAAGTCATCAAACCACAGTTTTAGTGGCCAGCCACTGAACTAATCTCAAGAAGAGTCTATTTCTACAGCAGCATGCAAGTCTTAGTGACTAGGGTGATATGGGCCAAGGTCTTGAGTTATCCTTGTCTTGCAAATACGACTTCAAATTAATTTTGCGTATATTACGAGTACCTCATAAAAGCTAGGACTCGGTCCTTCCAACCGCATTTGACTTGACAAATCAACAGGCCCGATTGTTAAACGGAAACACTATAACGTTTATGAATCTGCGTTATGAAATCAATGATTGCACCAACATCAACATGTAAGATCCTTTATACATACGAGTATGTATGAGAATCTTCAACTCTCATATCACTGAAGAGCGGTACTGACTTCGGAATGTCTAGTCCATTTTGTTATCATCACTGAACATGATGTGGTTAATGAAAGAGACTTCTCCAGGAATGTAGACGTTCGAACGCACTGAGTGACTAATATAGAAATGGGAGTGAGATTACAGAAAATCAATTTGGCCTCCCTTAATCTCCTAAGAAATCCTTTCTTGACAGCAAGAAGTATTAAAGACCAGTGGCAACATTGCCAACAAGCCATCAGAGAACCATATCCAAAACTCTGATTTAACGACGAGAACCGGCAAGCTCAGTAGCTAAGGAAGATGCATACAAAGCGGGTCTGCATAAAAGGATTACTATATATTTGTTTAGCAGCTCTTCGGGTAGAAGAGGAGAGACGAACAACGGCTTCTCAGCAGGAAATAAGGAGCATGAAAAGTGCGCGGTAAAAACAAACATGTCGCGGATACAAGCCCCAAAGGAAAGTTAGTAGAAACGAATACGAGAATATCATAGTGGAGTGTCAGTCGATATTGTATGAAGGAACGTCAATTGTTATGACGTGAACACCTGTCGTAGAGACTTAAGATCACGGGATGCCCACACATCCATGGGAGCAAAGATACGCATTGCCATCACAATCTAAATTAGAGATTATACCGAACCGAAACTGTGTTGAGTGAACAGCTCCACCCTTGGTACGAGTCGAGGCCTATCTAAAACCTCTTACTGATGTTAGAGTCTCAGTACCCAGCACTTATAGCCACTCCACTCCGGGTATTGAGCTCTAGCAGGGTCGCCCTCGCTACGATTTAGGTTTAAACCACAGCCACCGTGAAGCTTCCACAAGGGGGCTTACCTCTATAAGTTAGGCCCGGACCGAAGTCCGGGGGGCTACTAACTCCCATGTTACCGTGTTTTATGTCCTGGTATGGACTACCGGTGGTCTTGCCATTCAACAAGACCTACGACCGGCAGTTTGTAGCTAAACAAATCATACCAACCATCAGTGGCGAAAGGTCCGATGATGTTTATGATAAGTCGAGTTTTACTCTACCCCGGCTTTTTATTAGACAACGTCATTAGTGGAAGAAGCCTTGATCATTGGGCGGGGGCCCACTGTATGAAGGAGATGACTAACCAAATACCGCTGCCACACAAATACCAGGATATGCCTTTCAATCTGGACAATGTAGACAGACAATTCCGTTCGCCCGCCATGGATGAACTGAAGATGGCCATATCTAAGCTAAAATCAAACAAAGCCGATGAAGCGGGATGCCGGACTACCCAGCGATCATGGGAGACGGTGACTTGGAAACTAAACCCGATGAATGGAACCTCAGCATTTTTTGTTCCGTCGATGGAAAATGGATGCCCCTCCATCAACTAAGACCTTTTATGTTAAAAAACTATTTGGACAAGCCGATGGGCTGTCATGCGACTTCTATAAGAGACACAGTTTTTCCAAAGTTATTGCAATTACGTCGATAGCGATATGGCGCGATAGTTACCTCATTGGACTATCACGCAGAGAGTCTGGGACTGATTCCTGGCTGGGTCAGCAACAATTTTTCAAATCACCATCACCCTTTCGGCGGGCTATGGCAAACTACGAAAAAGCTTCTAAGGAGTGCCGTTCAGACTCGGCGATAAGCCGAAGGACCCGCTCAGATGTGACAAAATGAGTGTCAGGAAGCTAGGCCATGGCCCATATCCGGCTGCCAGCGCCACAGTGTTTTATTTTTTTTTTTTTTTTATTGCAATGACGTCTATTATATCGACGTGACGCTTTCGCGAGTATTGAGGGAAAAACTAAGTCAATGCTGTCAAGCAGGAAGGGCACTCAACATCTACGTCTCGGACTGAACGTCACTCTCGGTAGATGTAACTTTGAGGTAGTTAAAGACTTTGTCTACCTAGGCTCCGCTATAAACACGAACAGCGACACCAGCACTGACATCAAGCGAAGAATAACTCTTTCCAATCCCTACTTCCTTGGGCTGAGAAGGTAATTGACTAGAAAAGCCCTCTCTCGAACAATAAAAGCTACCCCCTATAAGACCTTAGTAATCTCAGTCCTGATTTTTGGAATAAGACTTTATTTGAAATAGATGAGGGGCATGAACACCCGAATTCCACAAGATTCAGTTCTGTTACAGTGTGTCAATCATAATTGGAAAGTCTGCCAGAAGCACTGTATTGTTGACGAAGCGAAGTGTTTTGATCAGTTGTCTTGCAGCAGCTTATCGACTATATCTTTGAATTAGAATTAGCATCCCTGCTTCACGTCCGACTATGTTTGGAATTATAGTAATAATCGTTCACCACTCCAAACTGCAGACCTACTTTTGTCATGTATTCTTTGGATGAGCCATTAAAACTTCGTTGACAATCCCATGCTTTACAGTTTATCCCTTACAACTCAACGTGTTAAAAGCGATTTTAGAATTCTCAAGAAAGACGTATTGTTGATATAGACTTCTTTTAACTTTACAAGTCGAGAAGTATCACACAAAGAAGCACACGAATTTGAAAGCTGTTTATGAACATGTTCTAGGAGTTCTATCGCAAGAGTAACCTGACCGTTGCTTCTTTGGAAACTCTTTGTTCTAGGAAGTGTTTCTATTAAATTGAATTTGAATTTATACTTCAGGGTGTTCTAACAATGAATCCAGTCACCCAGAGACATATCGTCTTTGTGCTGTCCTACTATTCATTTTTCTTTGAATGTCCTTACAATTTCATATTCATTTCCCTTTTTGGAGCTAATGACAACAAAAGGAAAAAGAACCTTGTACCAGTAAGGATGGTTAAGTTCTCGGTATCAGTATTAAATAAGTTTGTTTGTATCAAAAAACAAACAGGTATAGTTCTCTCTACCCTCCGTGGTAATACAACACAATGAAACTAGAAGACAGACAGATACCAACATCCGGAACGATGATAAAAGAGGAAATTTCCAGTTTGTTACAAGATAATTAGCATAATTGAAAATACCGCTGCTAATATCGGGAATAACATGTATCTTCACATATGTATGTTGTCAACCGATCAAAATGAGAATTTACGCTTACAGTGACTCGTATATGTCGTTGCTATACTCGTACACCATTTGTGATGTCCTTGAGCTTGATGTACATATACTCACGTAGCTTGGTAAAGGTTAACCATTGCGTAAAGTACGACATAACTACGAGTATCTCTTCACATTCACTGAATATTTACTGAATTCAACAGTCTGAAGCCGGTTAATGTGTACAAATATCAGGAAGCACGGAAAAAAGGCGGAAAATATAGGAAATAATGTTGTTATGACCAAGAAGTCCATATTTCTGATATAAACTGAATCGAATAGCGAAGAGTAATGGTGATGCTTAAGGATTTTAGGGGAAGTTTCGTCAAAAAGGTGAATTTTCAAAATAAGGAGAATTTCGTACGCATGCCAACTTATTGAGTGAAAATACCTCTCAATGGAAATGGCCCGATGTATTCTTCTGCCAACATGTTCAAAGTTGGATACGTTGTGTTGGAAAATAAGTGTTAGCTGCGGTATGAATTCAATAAAGATTCGATAAGGATGCTGGACTCTGCCATTAACATAACAGAGTTTTGACATTTTTCTCTCTGTTATCCATGGGTTGTAGAAAAAACAAATTAACTCATTCACAATTGAGTGATAATTGTGGTTCCTGTATTAGATGAAAACGTTTTACATTTTCCAACGTTTGAACCATCATGTATGATGGACAGTGAAACTGAATCTTTCCTAGTTGAATACATTCTTTAGCCGGACTTTTACAGTAGCATTTGTTGCAATTAGATAGAGTGAATGGGGTGTTGAAGAAACCATAAAAGAGGAAAAGTATCTGTTTATTTGTGGCAAACACTCAATGAAACACTGATTTATTGGACAGCTGACTACCAACGCTTGGTTATCAAAGAGTTGAGACAAAAGTGTCTGAAGCGGAGAATAATTCTTGGTTGACAGGGTATTCAAACAGGTTACCAAGTCAAGATAGATGGATGCTGAATAAGGAACCTGGCTTGGGTTACCAACAAAGTAAACTCACGATTTGATATGGGGTTATTGCCGCATACAACAACATAAGTTAAGTTTAGTGAGGAGATGTTAAACGCCATAGCTGCTAGGTATTCAATCAGAGTGGTTTAAGGCCGCCCTTATCTATAATTTTCCAAGTATTGACACTATAGCGGATTTTCGGTTAAAACCAAGAAGTCTTTGACGAATTTAATGGCTGAAATAACAGCTAAAATCATTCTCTCAACAAAGGATTTCTTGTTTTGAGCTCTGCAACTAACAGTTATATTGGTACCGCGTCAAAACGCAATCGAAAAGTCATATCTGTCACTTGTCGTTGTCAGTTTCTAAGAAGATATAGAGATCTTGTCAATGAGCATTAAAGAGACTCTCTCTAAGATATTAGCATTGAAGGAAAGGCGGATGAAGATATCCTTGCACCGACGGCACTAAGAAGAGGAGTTAAAACAGTGAAGGAGATGTACAGCGACATCGTCCAACTCAGGTATGTGAGCATCAGCTTCATACCAATCAGTCCGACTTCCTTCACATAGAACAGTATGCATAGAATGTGCTCATATGCCCAATACTGGTTTGCAGTTTGTGGTAAGCAAAATTAAGGCTGAACCGATAAAAAGAAATACTTTCAGGGCAATAACATCGACATTGAGGGTGTATTGAAACACGTTACATGGACGACAAGTGCAAATTGCCGAGACAACATGGAGTAAACAACAATGCTGGTAAAAAGGACCCTGATTGCATCTAATATGTGATAGCGAAAAAAAATGGGGATTTTCCGCGAGCAGAAGTTCTGTCTTCACTATTGTGAGACGCGTTGTTCTCAATGATTCCAACTTCAATAGTTTACATTCAACGTGAGTACCAGCAATTTTATATAGTTTAAAATGGTTTAACAGCTTCTACAGTTCGTGCTCTGGTGGCAAAAATTTAAGCTATATGGAAACGTTGGAGATGTGAGACGCACGGGCAGTACTGCCGTTGGTGAAAGTGTTGCAGCTGGTCCTGAAACATCGATACGATGACGTTCAACACATTTGGGTAAACTGCGTAGGTACTACGATTCGTCGGATTTTGAAGAAAGATCTGCACCTTTATCCTTACAAAAATAATTCTGATGACCCTCAAAAACGTTTGGAGCAGAGTTGTTATAAATACCGCAGAGGATGACGAAGAGTTTTCTGATGACCGACGAGGCACATTTGCATCTGAGCGGGTTTATGAACAAGAAAAATTGTAGGTTTTGGGGCACACAGAATCCAAAATATCGTCCTTTACACTCGTGTTACTGTTTTGCGTGGCATAAGCCCGTGTAAGATTTATTGGCCATATCTCTTTGAAAGTGATGAGGGTGCTAGCGTTATGGTCAACGCGATATCCAGAACATAGAACTTTCTCTTTTCACTCGTGCAAGAGGATAACAGTTATTAGTTTCGACAATACGGAGCAACCGCTCGTGAGACAAAGAATTGTTTGGGGGAACCAATCTCAAGCCATATTATCTTACAAACCGCCGACCTTGAGTGACCACTGTGATCGCCTGATTTGTCGGCTCCAGACTTTTTCTTAAGGAAAAAGTATACATTACCATATCACAGATTATAAGCTGTGGAGCTGAAACCAAACATTCTCGTATGCCAAAGAAATTGTTAATATTGGACGGGGCGAAGGATATTCATGTGTAGCTATTGTACATCCCAGCCTATCTAAAAATTCTTATGACTTCCATGTTTATTTTTATCGGAGAAGAGTACTCAGACAAAGGACTAGTCGACTAGGACTAGCTTGTTTAGTTTTTGAAGAAAGTCGAGTAAGCGCTTTATCCCCAAAGCGCCTGCAGTAGTAGCACCCCTTAGGTAGACGTAGTGCTCCACGATGTCTTAATCACTTTCAGAGTAAGGATACGACAGCTACTTAGAGGCTTTCGACGTTATATTTGGCGCCCAAATATAAAGCTTCTTAAGATAATTGAATGTTGATGCCTGAAAGTGGTAGAAGAGTCATACCAGTCGGGTTCCTCCTGTTTGTAAAGAAAACAAACTCAGTTTGGGGAGGATTGAATTATAGCCCCTGTTACAATGCACTAATCGCAGAACACGTTTAGGGCTGCTTTCAGACAGAAGCATTACGCGGATCTAATTGACATGCACCATAGCAGTGGAGACGTTCTGTCTCTACCGGCTTACAGATACTGTTTACCCCAGCTGCCATCACATATTGACTGCAGTTAGCATCTCATCAGCTTTGCTTTAATACACAAAACCAGTGATATTTGTTTGGCCGAGTAATCACAAATTACATAGTCGAAAGCACGCTGACTGTCGATAAAATGCCCAGCTAGTATACTTTCTTGCCACATGCGCCTTCAATTCTGTCTACCATATTATGAAGCGTTGTGTGTTTTGCATCATGTATCTCGAACATTATTTTTATGCTCTTCAACATGAAGGAAGTTAGACATATGGATCTGAAACTCCTGCCAAGAGTGTAGTCCTTGTTTTTTTTTTAGACTTTCGGTATACAGGGTATCGGTATGTATGCCAGCCAGACCTAGGCTAGGAGTGTGGCTAGTCCATAGCATTTTACCATTAGGTAATATAACTTGGCATTCACTATCGGTGCGAGGCGTTTTGAAGCTTTTTCAATTGCCCATCTGTCACCACAACCAATGAGATATACCATCTATGCCACATTGTGCAATTCAGCACCCTGGTAGTTTCGTCTCGTCAATAGGGGCTGCTGGTGAGTTGGTTCGAGAATACAAGAATTTACTTCGCTCGTTGGTTTTTATCTGATTCATATGAAAGATTCAGACGAGGGCTTTTCAGGACCTGAACCTATGTTACTAGAAGGTCTATCTGTGTCTGCGGAGTGAGTTTCTAGTGACAGTTGGGCCGCATATGGCATCAATCTCTAGGTCACCGGCATCCCAAATAAATGCTTTTCGATGTCTCTAAAAGGTCTGCCAGTTTTTTTATGTGTCACAGTAGGAAAGTTTTTAAACTATCTGCCGCTGTACTGTACTAACGCGTTACAGTGTTGCTAAGTATCTCAGTGCTTAGGACTTTCTTTATCCCTACAGATTTTGCTTTGAGCTTGATAACGACACTAAAGACCGCTCGAATGGGGGACTCTGATTGCATTTAAAGGTATGTACTAGGCAGTCATATGATTATTCATCAATGCGACGCGGTTACATCGACACATACATGTTCAACATTGGTCAGATCAGTATTCGTACAAGAAATAAGCTTATCTGAAATACGGAGAATAATTCTTTCTCTCAGTGATAGAAAATCTCCAGTTTTCGACAGGATAACAACCAGGGATCTAAAAAATAACGTAGACCTATTTACCCCAATACTGTGTAAATTCGTTAATCTTAGCATAAATCAAGCAAAAATCCCTACAGCTTTCAAAACAGCTGTAGTGAGTTTAACAGGGCGGTGAAATGGTGTCATGATCACGGTTTAACGATAAACGTAACAAAAACAAAGATGATGCATAAAAAATTCAATCCAAATATGATTCCTGCAGTAGCACAAATAGTGCGGAGTCACCATTGACAGCAATTTTCTGTGGGATACGCATTTTAACGAGTTGCACGTGAGCCCTAAAAAAGCTTTATACGCTCTTACCCATCTTAAGTTTTATGCCACAACGTCCGTGATGAGACAAGTATACTATGCTCTAGTGGAATCGAAATTAAGGTACGGAATACTAGCATGGGGTAATGCATCTGCAACGCATATACAAAAACTTAAGAAATTGCAAATTGCAGCATTGAAGATGATAAGTGCAGATAATCGGCGAAATGCCCATAAACGAGAATGGGCTAAAGTTCTTTCAGTTGAGTACTGGAATACTATGACGACACTCGATTCATCACACCAATTCAACATGGTATCAACACTGGAAGGCGGGCACAAGGTATGCTTCACGAATCCCGATTCTGCAACAACTACGGGAGAAGACAGCTGAAATGTAGTGTACCAGAAGTCCTCAATACACTTCCACCACAGCTAAAAGGCATTGTGAATATAAAAACCAGGAAAAAAAACATAAAGAACTTTTTTCTAAGCATGAAATAAAATTATTAGCTAAATTCCAAATCTAAATTCATAAATTTTTTTTTTATTTTTGTAAACATCAGTAAATTTTTCTTGAATTGTCTTAATAAATAAAAAGTAGAAATGTACTAGGTGGGATGAGAAGTAACCTCCTTGGGAATGAAAAAAACAATTTTTTAACTGTTTTTTTTATTTTATTCAATATAGTCCCCTTTTAGCTTGATACACTTATTACAGCGATTTTCCAACTTGTTGATCCCGTCCGAAAAGTAATTTTCCGGAAGGTCTGCAAGATACTCGTCCGTGGCGTCGATGATTTCTTCGAGTGAAGTGAATTTTTTATTGATGAGCCATATTTTGAGGTTTGGGAAGAGATAATAGTCCGAGGGAGTCAAATCAGGCGAATACGGTCGATGCGACAGCAATTGGAGCCGTAAGTCATTGATTTTAGCCGTGGTTGCGATGCTCTCATGCGCCGGCGCATTGTCTAACAAAAACAAAATTTTTTTCGCTTCATGTGAGGCCGTTTTGCAGCGTTTTCGGCCTTCCAATAATGCAGAGTAATACTCGCTGTTGATGGTTTTTCCTTTTTCGAGGTAGTCCACGAAGAGTATGCCATGACCCACCTCCCTCGGCCGCTTCGGAGCACTCGTGCCGGCTTCAGTCCATTGCCGGGAACTCATTCTGATCTCTGGTGTGTAATAGTGGATCCAGGTTTCATCAACAGTTACCAATCGACGCCAAAAGTCCGCCCGATTCCGCATCAGCAAGTCCAAACACTCTTTCGAAGTGCTTTCGCGTTCGTGTTTTTGGTCGGGAGTGAGCATGCGCGGCACCCAGCGGCAGGAAACCTTTTTCATATGCCCAAAATATGGCATGTGCGCTTAGTACTAATCTTTGTGGTATCTGCTTGCTCGCGCACCTTCACTTTCCGGTCAGCCAACACCATTTCATGTATTTTTTTGACATTGTCCTCTGTAACCGCATCGGAGGGCCTGCCGCTGCGGACTTGATCGGTAGTGGAGTTGCGGCCACCACGAAACTCTCGAAACCAATATTTGACGGTATAATCTGACGGAGCATTAGGCCCATACGATTTATCCAACTTTTCTTTTGTTTCCTTCGCCGTTTTGCCTCTCAAAAAAATAATGTTTTATGAGAGAACGAAAATCGTTTTTGTCCATACTCAACATGATGCTAAACACGTCAACAACAATCAGCTGTCAAAACAAAACTAAACACAGTATCGCACTGAAATTTGGCATGTCTGCCTAAATATGAACGGATGAAAGGCACCATAACCTTTTTTGCATTAGCAGCGCATTCTGGCGGTCAAGGAGGTTACTTTTCACCCCACCTAGTAGTTAAACTAAGCTTGATATCTGAAATCCATTATAATAAATTTTTGAAACGCAATCTTGTGCAGAAAAGCCTTTATAAGGCTTCGCGAAAACATTTAAACATTGTAAAATATTACCTGAAAATAAAAAAGAATTAAATTAAAAAATAATAAAAAATTACTGTTTATTTTTGTTTTTTGTTTTTTCTATTTGCTGACATTTGCACTTGTATTTGTATTTGTATTCTGATTAAAATTACATTAATACTCCAAGATAGTATGTCTTTTTAAAGCATAGTTTTCCAGACATTACAGATTATACGATATATTAACACCTAAGATACATTTTGAGAACAATTAAGATAATATAAAAATAATAAAATAAAAGGGATAAATAAAGAGAGATAAAAGTAAATAAATAAATAAATACAAATTATAGAAGAAGAGTCATGTCTAAGTTAGGATGCGGTTATCGGAAAGATGAAGGAAAAGCTTTTTCTGAAAGACGGCACATGAGTTGATTACCTGCAATTCATGTGGAAGATAATTCCAGGTGCGAATTGCAGATACAAAAAAGGATCGCTCTCCAATGCAATGTGTGAATGAAGCTATAATTACTTTTTATCCTCTATTAGATTGTGCAAAATGTAGGATTTCGAAAAGATAACTAGGAGATTTAGTTTGTATAATTTTAAATAGTTTTAATATATTGCGGAAGTTTAAATACAGATTAAGATTCAGACCGTAAATTGAGGATGTAAAACTGGACACACTACTGGACCTAGGAATATTATAAATAAAACGGATACAGTCATTAAATGCAACCTTTAGTCTATTCTTACAAACAGAGTCAAGACAAGGGAACACAGAACAATTAAACAAAACGTAAGGCATTATAAGCGTTTAACTAATCCTGTTTTTACGAGGTGATGCAAGTAGTTCACCGAGTATCGCAATCTGCGGATTCCACCATCAACTTTTTTCAGGGTGTCTTTTAAAGCATCACAACATGTAAGTGAAGAGTTAATATTGAAACCAAGGTATTTAGCAGAATTTACAACTTTAACGAGGTTGCCATCAAAAACAACAGGTGAAAAATCATTTGAACAAAAGCCATTATTTGAAAAAAAAAACAATGCAAACTGTCTTGTCGGGGTTCAACTTCAATTTGTTACCTTTTGATCAGTAGGATATGTTATCAAGATCGTTATTCACTCTGGCAACACAATCTTCTATAAGATCAATAGGACGCGAAAAATATACGAGGGCGGGTCAATAAGTCCGTGACTTTTGGATTAAAACACAGATTTTTTGATAAAAAAATAATTTTATTTTTCAACGTAGTCTCCCTTGAGCTCTATACACTTTGTCCAACGCTTCTCCAATTTTTTTATCCCTTCCAAAAAAAATGATTTGTCGAGGTCCTCAAAATAGGCCTTTGTTTGCGAGATGACTTCATCATTGGAGTCAAATCTTTTTCCACCAAGCCATTTCTTCAGGTTTGGGAACAAGAAGTAGTCGCTCGGAGCCAAATCTGGAGAATAGGGTGGATGAGGGAGCAATTCATAGCCCAATTCATGAATTTTTGCCATGGCAAACACGATTGCGTTTGTGGTCGACTGTGAGCAAACGCGGCACCCATCTTGCGGAAAGCTTTCTCATGCCCAAGTGATCATTCAAAATTGAAACCACTGAGCCATGCGAGATCCCTACGGCTTCCACAATCTCTCGCACTTTCAATCTTCGGTCGGCCAACACCATATCGTGAATTTTTTCGATTGTTTCGGGTGTAGAGACCTCAACTGGGCGTCCAGGACGTTCGGCATCTTCAGTGGTTGTACGGCCACAACGAAATTCAGTAAACCACTTTTTTACCATTGAAATCGATGGTGCAGAGTCCCCATAGTATTTATCAAGCTTAGCCTTGGTCTCGATAATGGTTTTTTTTCGCAAGAAATAATGCTTAATAAGCACACGAAATTCACTTTTTTCCATTTTCTCCTCAAATTAGTGAGTAGTCTGATAAAAATAGCTGTCAAAGACAAACTAACTGACGCAGCAAGTTTAAATTTTGACAGGAGTCAACTGACAGATGCCTGTTGACAGGAGCTGTGTTGCTGTTTCAGTAAAGAGGTCAGAAATTCAAAAAGTCACGGACTTATTGACCCGCCCTCGTATAATCACATCATCAGCGTACATACATGTGAATTTTGCAATTCTTAACAATACTTGGAATTTCATTGTTAAAAAGGGAGAACAGAAGTGGTCCCAAAACAGACCCTTGCGAAACGCCTTCGTGAATGATTTTAGAGTTTGACTGTACTCTATCCCTTAGCTAACAACTTAATAGCTTTGTGGAAGAGTTTGAAATTAAAAAATTAAAGCTATTTTTAATAAATAGTGATCAATACAGTCGAAGGCTTTGGAAAAGTCTAGAAGAACTGCTATACAGATATCGTTATGATCTAAAGCAGATCGAATATCAGTAGTCACTTTTAGAACAGCAGATTCACAACTGTGTTTACTTCGGAAACCGGATTGGCATTTCGAGAGCTTATTATTATCATTCAGGAATTTCTGTAATTGGAAAGATAAAACCTTTTCAAAAGCTTTTGACAAAAAACCCAAAATACTAATTGGTCTGTAGTCGGTAGGACATTTTGGACTAGTCTTTTTGGGTATAGGAATAATTTTAGCTATTTTCCAACTATCTGGGAACTGGGAGCTGTATATACCGTAATTAAATATATGATGTATGTAGCAAATAACATGAGGTAGTATAAGCTTAAGAAATCGAGGTGATATACCATCAGGTCCTGTGGCATTAGATTTAACAGAGTTAATTGCTTTGAATACATCGAATTCAGTAATACATTGAAAACCGAAATTAGGACACAAAGCAGGAGAACACAGATCTAGGTTAAGAGGAGTGGGATCAGGAGGATCCAGAGAGAAAAACGCACTCATTTCATTCGGGGATAATGAACACATGGATATTTTATTATCAGTCACTACACCCAGACCTTTCAGATTCTTCCACAGTTGCTTAGACCCTAATTTAGGATCAAGTTTCTTTAAAAATAAGAGTTACGTATACGAGTTGTAACTTCGTTGCGTACAATACAGTATTGTTGTCTATTTTTCCAGTGTAGGATTTCGTTTGAATTTCTTAAAAATACGCTTACGCTCAGTAATCTTACGTTGAATTTCGTTACTATACCAGGGACAAGAACGAGACCTAACACGCCTAGTTACAACTGGAACAAAATTTTTATATAAGGAGTTGACTAGATTATAAAGATATATACTCGTATCATGCCAATTTAAATGTCCTTAAACGATCTAAAACTAAAGGTATTATCATATTATCACAGTTGATTCGATTCATAGATTACATTGAAAACGGTCCTTATATTATCAGGATGGTTCAAACTCATAAAATGAGGATGTAAACATATAGTACATACCCTCTTTAGAAAGCAACAGGAACGAAAACAGCATCATAAAAGGACATCAAGGAAAGCTTGCGTCAAAAGCATAACAATCAATAATAGGGTTCGTGGGAGAAGGAGAATTGCATTGAAGTGAATATTCAAGGAATAGAATAGGGCAGTTCTTTGTCTTAAGAGTTCTGTTCTGACAATAAAGAGGGAATAAATAAATTTAAAAATTTTTAAAATTTAATTGTTTTATGGAAAACTTGGGATTGGAAATATTTCGGCTATGAATGTGACACGTGTTTGGTATTTCCCTTGAGGTCAACATGATCTTTACTGAATGTAACATCCTGTTACCAAAAAAAAAAACAAAAAAAAAAACTTTTAATTCGCTTCCGGTCCTTTGAATCTAATCCTCGCGGCTCATATTATCCTCAAATATTTCAGTCAGTACCTGAACAGATTCAGAAACTTTATTGCACACGGAAAAATGTATGTAAATCCCATTTATGGTTACATGGCGCCTTACTTAATAACAAAACCAGGAAAAGAGATGAATCTTCTCTCCTCAGCATTGAAATACGACTTTTGAGGCCGCCTTAGAGGAGCCCGAGTGGTGTATAGTATCTGCAGGTTTGTCTGCAGTTTATAGGCTAGAGAAGAGTGTTTTTGTTTTGTTTTTTTTTAAAATTGAAAATCGGTAAATTCTTATCATGTTTTCTATTTTTTTTATTTTTTCTTACAATTAATACAAAGTTTACATAAAGGTCCTTATAACTTAATTATGAGTTACGGCTACGTTTACACTTTTATCACTAAACAAGTTTACAATGTTTTACAGTTATTTGTTATTTGTTTTCTTTTGGTTGTACTAAATCACTTTTACAATTCTAAAAGTCGATGTGACAAATTAATATCGGAAGGAATGGCTGAATAATTTGATGACCAACTTGCATCACTACCCGAGTTGGGTGATGTTGAAGTGAAATCATAATTATTGCAAATGTCATATTCACGTGGGGGTTCATATGTTAAATCACTGCCCAAAGCAAAGTCCAGGAAGTTCGGAATATACTGATCAAATGTGCATGGCAATCTGTCATTCGGTGATAGCTCAGGGAATTGTTCAGTCTTTAGGAAATTATCACTGCTATTCATGTTGTTGTTGATGGGATAATTGTTGTGCATCTGATATGGATTGATGTACTGGGGGGCCATATCCTGACTAGTGGGCATATTCACTAATTGACAATTGTTTTGATTGACCGATGGCTGTTGATATGACACTGGCATGGTGGACATAACTTGAGTTGCTTGCTCTCGTGGTGGACTGTACTGTAAAAGTCGCTGAACGATGCCATCGTGGCTTTTGTCATTGTGATTATGTTGAATTTCAATTTTACGATGTGGACTATTGAAACTCTGATGTTGTGGCGAAATGGGAGATACATTTCCTGGACTAGAACTATCGGGACTTTGTTGAAGTTTGATGTAATCCTTGACACCACGGGCAGCGTCTTTTTTGCTCTTCATGCGACGATTCTGGAACCAAATTTTCACTTGTCTCTCAGATAGATCAAGTCGTTGAGAGATTTCAATTCGTCGTGGCCGACAAAGATATTTGTTGGCGTGGAATTCACGTTCGAGTTGGATGAGTTGAGTGCTAGTGAAAGCAGTGCGAGCTCGTTTACACTTTTCCTTAGTCGGTGATGGTGACTCTGACTTCTTAATTGTCATCGTTGAGTTGAAGTTCGAGTTCATCTAAAAAGAAAATTTTAATTTAGTAAAATGTCAATTTCAATGATGAAAATGTCGAAATAAAAAGTCGTTGAGAAGGCTAGGAGCTTGGTAACTTACAATTTGCAAGTGAGCACCGTAAGGTGGTGGCGAACTCCTTGGGTAGCTCAAACAATTTTGCTCAACTGACATCATGTTTAGTTAGAATGGAATATACGAAGTTTTGAAATTAAGTTTTGAAAATGTGTACAAATGTGTGCACTAAATGAGTTGTTATCCTTAGAAGGAACGAATTCGGAATGTGTCAATTGCCGATATTGCGAAAGTATTTATACTCATTTTCGAAACACGACGACGGCGACCTTTTTCGAAGATCTTTTCTTCGGATCAAGCCGGCAGGTACCGGAAGTTTATTTTCCGAATGCAGGTCACAAATTAAATGTATAAAACGGTATTCAACCTGTCGGTTATTAAGAATTGCCATTGGTTGGTTCGGATTCGGAACCCCACCTAGAAATTCACTTGTTTATGGTTGATTTGCAATCGGTGACCGTGCAAAAGAAAATGGCGTTAATTAGAAGATTAGTGTTTGTGTTTTTTCTTTGATTTTTTAAAGTCGTAGTTCTTTGAAAAAAAAAAAAAAAAAAAAAAAAACACCGGGAGGAAGAAAAACCATTCATCCTAGCGAACCATTGGAGACGGAATCCACTAATATATGAAATACGAGGGGGTCCTTCTATATTTTACGAATATTTAAGATCAGAATCGCATTTAGTATTTACTGAAAGAAGTAGAAAATAGAGTGCATTGTACTGAGCTACCTTTGATTTTACAGCTTTGGTGACAATCCTAGGTTTCCAACACTTATGGCAAATAACAAACACAGAGCGGATGGCTTTGAGTGACAAATTGTAGATAAAAATTGCCATAGTTACCATAAGTACTTGCTCATTTTCTAATGACCCCCACCTATCATAATTTATGAGAGAAAGTGGTGTTAAAAGTTGCCGTTTTCGCATGAGAAACTGGAAAGTCTTGCAAAAATGTAAACTCGTCTGACAGCATAGTCAACATTTTTTCTGGTAAAAATTTCTCTAAAGAAAGTTAGCAAGGCAATACAATTGAGTAATCACTGTACTTTAAAACTATTGATGAGTACCTACTACCTATGAGTAACTTAAAAAAGAATTTAGACTAAATTCTCGTCTAAAAACGAGATGATAGTAACAACGTCTTAAGAAATTCTTGGTTTTTTGGCTGAGAGCCGTTGTATCTTTTCAAAATACATAATGGGGTTTTTTTTTATAATTTTCAAAAACAAAGATAAGACAGAATTATTGATGCTTTTGGGCAAAGAGCTTCTATAGTCATCATTTCGAAAGTTTCCCTTCTATTTTATGAGGCGTTTCCACAGATCAAACATAGTTAAATCTTGCCATCAGCTATTGCTTACACCCCTAGAGGTCATTTGAATTAGTCTAATAGAAAATCCGCATCCATCTATGCGCTTTATATGCCTTATTAAACATTCATCACACAAAAAAAACCTCATGCATCGATTTTGTTTTTAGATATTGTACGAGGGCGGGTCAATAAGTCCGTGACTTTTGGATTAAAACACAGATTTTTTGATTAAAAAATAATTTTATTTTTCAACGTAGTCTCCCTTGAGCTCTATACACTTTGTCCAACGCTTCTCCAATTTTTTTATCCCTTCCAAAAAAAATGATTTGTCGAGGTCCTCAAAATAGGCCTTTGTTTGCGAGATGACTTCATCATTGGAGTCAAATCTTTTTCCACCAAGCCATTTCTTCAGGTTTGGGAACAAGAAGTAGTCGCTCGGAGCCAAATCTGGAGAATAGGGTGGATGAGGGAGCAATTCATAGCCCAATTCATGGATTTTTGCCATGGCAACTGCACATGTGTTTGTGGTCGACTGTGAGCAAATGCGGCACCCATATTGCGGAAAGCTTTCTCATGCCCAAGTGATCATTCAAAATTGAAACCACTGAGCCATGCGAGATCCCTACGGCTTCCACAATCTCTCGCACTTTCAATCTTCGGTCGGCCAACACCATATCGTGAATTTTTTCGATTGTTTCGGGTGTAGAGACCTCAACTGGGCGTCCAGGACGTTCGGCATCTTCAGTGCTTGTACGGCCACAACGAAATTCAGTAAACCACTTTTTTACCATTGAAATCGATGGTGCAGAGTGCCCATAGTATTTATCAAGCTTAGCCTTGGTCTCGGTAATGGTTTTTTTTCGCAAGAAATAATGCTTAATAAGCACACGAAATTCACTTTTTTCCATTTTCTCCTCAAATTAGTGAGTAGTCTGATAAAAATAGCTGTCAAACACAAACTAACTGACGCAGCAAGTTTAAATTTTGACAGGAGTCAACTGACAGATGCCTGTTGACAGGAGCAGTGTTGCTGTTTCAGTAAAGAGGTCAGAAATTCAAAAAGTCACGGACTTATTGACCCGCCCTCGTATAAGGATAGACTATTTTGAAAATGCTTTACTGCGGTATAGCTTTGAGATGAATGAAAGTTAAGTTGTACGTTACCCTCTGCTTCCCATAGATGTGCAGAGGCACGTGTAGATCTGTAAGCCCATGTTTATGCCTTTCTGGGGATATACAGTACACTTGATTTGTTGGACTTTGTATAGTCCCTAAACTGCTCCATAACATGTTAGCATAAGTGCGACGACTAGTCCCCTGAGTTTTCCCCGTAATGTTTTTGCATGTTAATAGAACCATTCAGGCTTTTCACATTCCACCTAACAAAAGTTTTTTGAACAAAAATTGTTTCTAGACAGAAGGTTGCTGGAAGTTAAGAATCTATAATGTAAATAGTGAAGAGGGTCATTGTTTTTTGACTTACGATAGCACTAAAGTCCGATTTTAAGAATGTTTCTTAAAATAACCTCAAACGTACAAGTGATGCAAACAATGTCCTTGGTAGAAGTGAACACTTTAAACCTAGATTCTACATCTAGACGTTTAGTGACTACTAAGTATCATAGAAGAGGAGAAGAAAATCTTTTCGATGGTTGCCTTAAGTGTCATATCTTCGAGTGAAAGATCATCCCAGAGAAGCTGGTTTAACGAGGCGCATTAGTTCAAGTGCATCTGCTTGACTTTGGTAACAACATTTTTGAGATAAAAGTTCTTTCTTTCAAATTGAGGCTTCATTGAAGTTTCATATTAAATAAAATAAACAATTATTGAAAATGAGAGGTTTTGACTCTGTGTTGTGTTCTTAAGCTTGTATGGTCAGGCGCTCAGATTTGTTGAAACTGCTGGACTGGGTATGTTTTCTGGGTATGCTATTTGCACAGATGCAAACAGGAGCGTAGTTATATCTTTTATACCATCAATCCTTTTCTTATGATTTTTTTAACGAAGAATTGAAGATAATGAATGCTAACATATACGATCTCAAAGTTCGTGAATAGTTGATGAGCTTCAATTTTAAATTCCACGATATTTCATAATAGTCAATCTGCTGTGCGGAAAGGCGCACTAGAATATGATGTTATAAACTAGATCAAGAGCGGATATGCCTTGGTGGTTTTTTACAAGACAAAGGATATTGCATCGAAGAAGCTTTCGTCAATTTATTTTATTATTTATTTTATTTATTTATTTATTATTAAATTAGCAATACAATACTATAAGACAATTCGTTTTTTGGGTATAATTTTAAATTTGGACAACTTTAAATAATTTCTTTACAGTTTATAATTTGTAGAGTCATTAAATGCAACATTTAGCCTATGTCTACAAACAGAATCTAAGTACGGATACACAGAAAAATTAAACAAAAGGTGGGGCAATATTAGTGTTTTGATCAATATTTTTTTGACAATGGGACTCAGATAGTACGCTGAATATCGCAATCTGCGGAGACCGCAATAAACTTTCCGTAGAGAATCTGTAGCTCCATCGCATCATGTAAGGGAGGAGTTAATATGAAACCCAAGATACTTTACAGAACTGATGGCATCGATGGGGTTGCCATCAGGAACTTTAGGTGATAAATCATTAAGACAAAATTCGTGAAGTGAAAATATAATAGATACTGTCTTACTGTGGGGTTTAGCTTCAATTTATTGGATTTAGACCAATTTTATCTTCGTTCATCCTGGCAATACCATCTTCCATTAAGACAATAGGACGCGAAAGGTATATAATTACGTCGTCGGCATACATGTGTATTTAGCAGTTTTCAACAATCCCAGGAATATCATTGATGAAAAGACAGAATAACGGAGGTCCTAGTACAGAGCCTTGGGGAACCCCCGCTCGAACAGCTTTAAGATTAGAGTGACCTAGTTTAGTGACGACCGTCTGTACTCTATTTCGCATATATTCGCTACACAATTGAAGGGAAGAATTCGAAAAATTAAATTTGTTTTTCATTTTCGAAAGAAGGAGATAATGGTCAATGCAGTCAAAGGCTTTGAAGAAATATAGTAGGACTACGACACAAATATCATTTCTATCTAAAACAGATCTAGTGTCAGAGGAAACCTTTAGGACAGCAGATTTGCAGCTATACTGACACCGCAAACCAGATTACCATTTGGAGAGTAAATTATTTTCATGCAGAAAACTTTGCATCTAAGAAGATAGTATCTTTTCAAAGGCTTTTGACAGAGAACACAAAATACTAATAGGTCTGAAGTCAGCAGAGCACTGGGGATTTGACTTTTTAGGAAAAGGAATGATATTTGCTCTTTTCAAGTGCAGCTTTTATGTTCTTCAGCTTTAAAGGCCATGCCAATATTTGTTTAACTGAAATGGGAACTTCTTCCCCCTCGACTTAGTGGCCTCCATGTTTTTGCCAAATAACTCTTCTACATTGTTCTTATGAAGCGATTTCACATCAGCATCCTTCATCGGGTTGAATACTCAATCGGCTATCTTACTTTGTTACAGAATGTCTCAGTGGGCAATACTTCAACATGTTTGCAATATTTTGTTTCACTTCTTTTTTCTGTATTGATTATATGTGTATGAAGCATCACCTCTTAACTCGGGTGCTGGGTACTCTAAGCGTGCTAAAGAATTCAATGTAATCACTTCTTTTGCGCCTTTCTATTTTGAGCTGCTTTTCTTTGCATAGTCGGGCTTTGAAATTGGCTGCGACGAGATAATGGTCAGAGTCGAGGTTTGCCATTTAATTACCTATTCGATTTAACAGTTAATTTGTGTGCTTTCAAGTCACCGTAACATGTTTATGTTTTAGAACCACACTCTCAGCTTAAATTCATTGCACATTTCAAGTCGGAAGCTTGTAAAGGTGATCCTAACTATAATGGCATATCCTTAATCTTAGGGGACCAGTCGACAAGATTGATCACATTCCGATCGAGGCAAAGTATTCTGAATGCGTCAACATATCACGCACGTCAAAGTATCCAAAAGCAACAAGGTTTGAGTTGGCAAGGGGCGCATGAGTCATCTGCGAAATATGGTCTACTTAATGTTAGTCTGGTTCATGGAACCTCAGCATTGTTTGTTCAATTCCTAAGAAGGGGGACCTTCTAAACTGCACCAATTATAGGCAAATCAGAACGCTTAATGTCGCGTTAAAGCACCTGTCTGCTATACTCGCAAGGGCTTATATCTTTCGGTGGATCTTCGGAAAAAGCTGTATCTTTAAGACCGCAACTAGTCTGCATGTGCTGGATAGTAATGATATCATCTAGATATTTGATGTCAAAAAAGACTTTGACAAGGTAAAACGTGGAAGACTTCCGCAAAATTAAGCTTACTTAGCACGGTATCAAACGCTAACAGTTCTGACATTATGGCCAGATATCAGCGAGCTATCACGGTCGGTGAAGATGGACTAAATGGTAAGTGAGAATAGAACAGAGTATGAATGTATGCCTTACCCGAACGGCCCTTACGGCAGCCCTCAATGGCAAACTATAACTTTGAAGTGGTTAAAGACTTTACTTGCCTCGATCCCCTGAAAGTTCAAAGGCGATGAACACCATTTTGTCAATCGCCTTTTCCTTGAAGCAAGAAACAATGATACTCTTGATTTTTTCGAAACAAAAAAATTGAAAGTAATTTTGGATTTTATCCTTATGAGCGGAATTTGAAGAAGGCGAAGATATAAGAACGAACTTATGGGTAAGCAGCAATACATTGATCTTTTCGCCAAAACTTTATCAATTTTGTTGGGTAAAACAATTTGAGATAATCAATACTGTCGCTCTAGCTAGGAATGTATTCAAACCCGTGAGAATGAGTGACAGCTCAGTAAAGCATGTTATAGACTCTACCATCAACAATTCAAGTATCAGTTGGTGCTAAATAGTTGGCATGTAATGGCATTGAAATTAAAGAAAGTTGAAAATTACCCACAGCTTTTGCTTACACTCAATTAAAAATTCCATGTAAATTGAAGAAATCTACTATATGATCCTAAATGTACTCTTGACATGTATTGGTGGCCGAATTTTGTGAATGATGCAAAAAAATAACCACAATCATGAAAAGATTTAAGTTTACATACGTACATTTATCAATTGACGATTCGTTAACTATTTGTTTCTTCCTTGGAATTTTTCGATTTTCCTTGTTTCCTTGATCTAACCATATTTTTTGATTAACACCTTCAATGGTAGTGAACTTTACGCGCACAAGATATTTTTGATACTGAACTCTTCAAAAGACGATCTCCAACTAAAACATCTAGAATATAACTTCCCTTCCTTAAATTACAAACTTAATTGGCTGACATTCGCAATGATTACCAAATTGATTTGTAATCTAATCTAAATGTAGATTTCTTTCATTAAATTTAAATTTAATTCCCATACACACAGAGTCATATAGACCAAAGAATACTCACAGTCACCATTTGATAGTACAGCAGAACGATTATTTTGAAGCTGTTAGATTTTTGACAAAATTGTGTCCGACAGGGGATTAAGTGATTTAAATTGTCTGATTTATTGAATTTAAAAAGGACTCACATCACAAGTAAATTCCGTGTCAACGTCAAGGAATAAAATTGAGCAGTCCTACGAGATCAATTTTCGTAGAAAAAACATTCCTAGTCTTAAGAGTCTTCAAACTTTGTGACAAAGGTTCTACGCCTTTAATGTCGTTTTGTGTGGAGTTAAAAACCTGGAAGAATAGGAGCTAAAGTAATCCTTAAAATTGGTCAAGCAATGATTTGGTCCTCTACTGACCAATAATTATTCTTAGTATGTACGATGAAATGAAGTAGACAAAGTTATTAACTGGAGTTTACACCTAATACGAAAAATAAATTTCATAATAGTCTACATAAAGATTAACACCCTTTTGCATACGTTCATCCACTCTGAATGAAGTAACTCCAAAACATGTTTCTTAAAGTGATCAACCACCTCTTCAGGAGGATTTGGATTGTCTTGAAAGATCAATACAGTCGAGTGCTATTGCGTTTCGGACTCATATGCATAGATTTATGATTCGTCACCTGTCAAGATCTGGCTATCTGAGATGGATAAGAGATGGAAAATGTTCAACATTTCTTTAGACCAATCGATGCCTTTAGACCCAAGTATGCCTCAATGGTGCAATTTAGATATAAAGACTGTAAAAAAAGAACAAAATAGTTCTCCTCCATGATAATGCACGTCCGCATTCTGAGCTTCATATCGTCGAATTCTTTACTAATAAGGGATAGCAGCTGCTTTCTTACCCGCCAACCTCTCTCACAGAGTGGCCTACGGTTTACCACGAAAAATTGACAAGCACATAAAATGTATGAAGATTTGAATTACGTTTTGGTCGGTAATGTGGCTTGCATCTTAGAACCGCGCCTCCTTGCTGCTGAAATCGGCCATCTGCTAAGCAAATGGAAAGCAGGTTTTGAAGTATGCTCCAGAATAATCATTTAAACATGTTTCTTCTTAAAAAACTCTAAATCAACTCTACAATTTAGGATTGTCTCTTGCAAAAACGGTTGGAGCAAACAACAATCTTCATCAACAGTCATCTGAGGCTAAATATTACTCTTAATGTTACTCCAAGAAAAGTTCCAAACCAGGGAAGATGCTTTTTATGTCCTAGGAAGCAGGACAAGAAATCCAAAACAACGTGCGCTACTTGTCAAAGGCATATTTGTAACGACCACCGCAGAGATGTATGTATGAAAATTAATATCTTTCATTTATTTCAATGCGGTTTATATTTCTACTTTGAGAACAAGACAAATTGTGGAGTTACTGAGTTCGAGGAAGTGTATTTCTTGGATTTTTTTTTAAAGCTCTGTACTATTTCATTCCATCAGTTCGTCCTTATTTATGTTTTCTCTCATTTTTATGGCCGAATTAAATTCCATTGTTTTTGTTAATTTTATAAATAATGTTGCTCATAAATAAAATATTTCAATTTCTTGGAACTTTCGTCTTAAGTGGCTATAGTTTTTCCAGTCCAAAATACTGGGGTGCTCAGGAACCCATACGTGTTAACGTACTTAAAAAAACACGTATGCATTCTAGGGTTAAGAAAGCGACGTAATTTCGCCGTATTCTGTTAGTTCAGTTGGATGGGAACTAAAATTTGTCAAGACATTTTAAGGCTTACAAACCATAGCGATCTATCGCCACACGTGCATTCAAATTTGTGCATGCACACCGAGTTCGATATATGTATATCGGCGATTGTCGCGATAGCTTGCGATTGAACGTGTCTATCGCTGCATGTAGCATTTATCGTTCTATCGCGCAATGGTGGATGTGGAAAAGTTAAATAATTGCGTGAAAAATTATCCAATATTGTATGATTTGGATAACAGCGAGTACAAAAACGTAAGAAAAAAGGATAAAGGCTGCAATTGGTTTGGAACTGGGCCAAAGTAGTAAGTAAACAATTTGTTGAGTACTTTTATTACTATTTATTACTTATGAGTACTAAAATAATCAAAGAAAATTCTGACGAATTTGATGAATTTCATTTGCTGGTCTTCGTCCATTGGCACTAAAACTGGTGAATGCCGGTGTTTGTGGTTCGGTCGCATCCAGAGGCTCGTATATTATATCTGCACTTGCTGATGATTTTGTTCTAAGGAAATTATGTAAGACGCAAGCTGCTTTGACGATTTTTACAGTGGTTTCACTATTAGTGGCCAGAGGTTTAAAAAATATTCGCCATTTTTGAGATAAAATCCCGAACGAATTTTCCATGACACGCCTAGCCATGCAAAGACGGTTGTTATATTTTTCTTTAGCATCGTTCTGCTTTGCTGTTCTGTGAGGAAACGGCCTCATCAAATATGACGAATAGATATGGAGAATAGAATAAACTACATCCGAGCTGGATGTAGACGCGTAATGCGATCTGCGACACTAGCCAACCCCAG
The DNA here is from genome assembly GCA_928272305.1 of Volucella inflata. Taxonomy (NCBI): domain Eukaryota; kingdom Metazoa; phylum Arthropoda; class Insecta; order Diptera; family Syrphidae; genus Volucella; species Volucella inflata. The sequence goes on from OV743716.1 coordinate 159,114,818, forward strand.
CGGAGCAACAGCTATGCAGTAAAAGTTAGAAACTCGTCACGCATAAGTTCGTATAACGAGGAAAGGGTTAATAAAAAGGATAAGAAGACTAAAATATTGTGTTTTCTTTTCGTAATAGCACAAGGATAGTTGTGAAGATAGTTAAGAACATAGAGTAATTCAAACTGACAAGAAACTGAGCAAAAAATTCCAGCTGTCTCGCTGGTGTGTTTAGTTGGTTATCGCTATGACGATAGTTATCGCTGTCGCTTTCGCATTCGCGGCGGTGTGTGAAAGCCTTTGAAGCTTGTCGGGATATGGCTGTTAATAACGGTGATATGTCCCAACGTATCAGGACAAATGGGAACCTTAGTCTACATAATCCTTGAATCCATGTGAAAAACAAAGTCTTACGGGAAACCATTAGGTCTCACTTGGTTTATTTTCAAAAACTAAAAAAACTTTTCTCATTTGTTAAAAATGTTGCGGATAGCAACTGCTGTATACATTGCCGTTAAAAATATTGTAGCGACCCAGTTAGCTAGCCATTACTGGCGCCGTATTTAATGTGTTCTACTTACACCGAGTTCCACAACAGAATTCCTTGTTTGACAAAATTGCTGCCAAGGGAAACATTCAGCGAAACTAGTAGCAAGTTGGTGAGGCAAAGAAGAATGGCAGACAGATGGGGAAGCGCTCGATAGAGATCAATGTAAGGCCCTTCTACCGAGTTGATATTCAAAAGTAGAACAGAAAAGGGAAAAGAACTTATCAAGGGCACACGTGTCGGGCGGAAGTACGTAGGTATGAGGATTGGAACGTCGAATCATATGAAGTTCGGAGAAGCTTTATAGAATCATGTCAAATTTTGACATTTTCGCCAAAACTCGTGTGTCAGTGTAGAATGATAGTAGAGTCTGTTTGCTACACCAAAGCCTTTTATAAGTACATGAAGCATTGTCATGCGCTTTCTTAAAAAAAAAAAAAAAATACTTGCGTGGAACCTACAATCCGATTCAAAGGCCGCGAAGTTAGATCGACTGCTGGAATATGCTGACATTAAGGGAATAGCATCTCAAAAGGCACCTAAACCAACTGGCAGGGCACAATTTGAAGCATAGAGTGCGGCCCCTTATTTATGGAAAAATCTGTAGTTTGAGGCCAAGATCTATCACAGATTGCAGATTCATTTTAAATTTCAAGACAAATTTGGATGAATTCCTGCTGAGCCGATGCGTTTGCCGCTTCGACAAAAGTAGTTAACAAAGCTCTATGTCTGAAGATGTGTGCAAGTCATAATGTAACGAATCATTTTTCATAAAACGACAATTTTGGTTTAAACTGTTTGCAACACCTCTTAAAAATAGCCACAAAATCCTGAGAAAACTCCCAATTTCCGATGACAAGGGAAATGACATTCAAGATATAGATTTTCGATATGAGAATATTTAGTGGTCCGTATTTCCTAAGCACCAGTCGCGTTCAGGGATTATGAGATATCAAAATTATAGCCCGACAAATTCATTGGAAAAATTGCTCCTATGCCACTTTAAACCAACTGCTTTTAACTGTCATCACTAGACTAACTAATGTTTTTCCATACTGCAAGTCAATCTGTTTATGTCTCGTTATAAAACTAAATGCCTTTAGTCAACCGAAACCGCCTTATTTTCTTGCTCCTTGTCATATACCATATTTCTAACCAATTCTGAAAACAATAAATCAAGAAATTGACTTTTTTTTATTACAGTCTGCCGACTGTCAAGCCCACATGTCTCATTAACTTACTCCTTTCCTATTCGGAGTAGAAAATTGACAAATCGACTCAATGTCACCACTGTCACTGTCACCATTGTCATTTCAAAAAGGCAATAACACTGTCATCATTACGATCGGGGCAATGTCAACTCGAATTCGCGAAAAAGTCTCGCCAGTTGTCTGTTCTCAAAGTCGGGACAGATATTACGAGTGTATCATGTCACCAATTTCGCGACACCAATATAAAACTTTTGGAAAGGGAATCTGTGAGTATTAGGTAAAATTAATAAACACAAATCGGCCGACGACTAGTCGCTTGGACGACTACATGTACTACGAGTATTTAAGTATTAATCTTGTCAATATGAAGTATTGCAAGCAGGTAAGGAGCATGATACAAATACGAATATACTTGAACTTATAGTTGAGATCGGCAAGGATTCGCGCACTAATTACGAGTACTTAGACATATGACCTGAGATGAATATGTACTTACATACATACATACTTACCTACCCTGGAGTGGCGCTAGAGACAGATTCTCTTGACGATGATGATGTGTATCCTTAGCTGGACGACAAAAGGTGATTACAGCACGTCTATTAAAAGACGGCTGGCGCTATGTCCACGACAAGGCACTGCTATGTGAGAGGACTCTCGTATGGCGCTAGAACAGGAGTCAATTGGCAAATCTTAATGATTTGTGAGTAGACGATGTGAACAATGAACAATGAAATCCGATGTCACCAGCAGTGATCAAGAGCACAGCACTAATAGGTTTTGCGGTTGCGTCAACTTCAAACGATAATTAAGGATACGAATACGAACACGGTTACCTCTCAGACGAGCATACACGGAGGCGTACGCAAAACATCAACAATCGAAATGATTTGCAATTAATATTCCTAATCCCTGAGATTATTTGTCTTTCGGATTTAGATGTGTAGATGGACAATGTTGTAATTTGTACTTGAATAGAGCGTTTACGCGTTGCCGTACCGAATAATGAACTAAGTTCTGGTCAACTATCCGCTCCCGTGGTGAGAGGGAAACTGGATGATGTGTGATGGGGGATGGAAATTCCATTTCGACAGATACGGGTATTTATCAATAATTTTATTGACAGTCAGTGAGGGTATTAGGACACACAATCAGAAATTCTTAAAAACAACGCAGCATTTAACTTATTCGTATTTGGTGGGTGGGAGCAGGCAAAGTGGGATATTGGTTTGGTGTTTTGTTTTTGTTTAAACTTAAATGACCCCCAAGGTGATGTTGAGACTTGGAAAACAACGGTATACACCAGAGATATGGTTCGGAACGTGCACCTTATTTATGGCCGCAGGCACTTAAAGTCACTTTTATGATTCATGGGAATGATTACTAACCTGATGGTTGCTCAAAAATTCACTTAGAAATAAGTGCGTGGTTATCTATGTGTTCGTACTCATATCACGTGGAGAAAAAATGTTGATAAACTTTGACAGACATACTCTTAGATAAATTTTGAAGAAGAAAACCCAAAGTATCCGGAGAAGGTAACAATGAAAAACTTTGGAAAGAACCAACGAGTATTTTGAGGGTGGTCTTGCAACATTCATTGAAAGAATTGTTTTCTTAAAAAATAGACCTTGCCTAAAATAATGTGAGAAACAGGTCAAATATGAATCTTAGTACGAGTCAAAAGTAACTTTATGTAACCATTGTCGACCTTCTTGCCATTTTCCGAACTTAAGTGTCAAGGATCGTTTCCGTGTTGCTAGTTGTGTTCACCTTCATTTTCACACATCTAGCTGATTGAGGTGCATCAGTCTTAAGCTCAGATCAACCCAGACTACAAATAAGGTTTCAAGTTTGCATCTAGTTTTGTGCTTAGCATTTATATCCATAAATGTATGATTCTTTATATCACAAAATATCCATACAGGGACTATGAGTATAATATCGGGTATGAAATGGTTTCCATACCATTATATAACAAGCGATCCGATGGATTGAGCACCTGCCTTCAAATTCACTCTCCACATCTTTAATTGGACATATCTGCAGCTAAGATTTAGGTAAGCTATGAAACGAGAACGGACACAAAATCATCATAGAATCGCTACGATTCGGAGACGGAAGTCTCCACCAAGACGAAGAAGTTTTTAGAGCTCATCTACGAGTATAATAATACTGTCCAGAGAGATAGGTTGCTTATGCTCAGAATACATTTTGGAGCAAAGACAAATGCAGCTTTAGAGGTAACACTTTACAAAATCTCGTTATCAAAAATGTTGAATTTCAGGTTCGTTATAGGGACTACCGAGTAGAAAGTTATATCAGAAGCCAGCACGACTGGATGTATAGATATCCACACTTAATGTCCGCCAATGCTTCGCTTAAACTCAGAGGAAGACATAAGATACGGGAAACTGTTCAAAACTTGAGTGGTCTCCTAACTAGATATTTTGAATTTACGTGTCCACCTGGGATCCTGCAGATTATCCGTTGCATTGTGGACGGTATGCTTATAGCACCTACCCAAAAACCTCTACATTAGTTCGTTGAGTCTTTTTTGAGGAAGACTGTAACACTCACCGAATCTAGCAAAAAGAATACAAGAAGTTAATTCGGACTTTAGGAATGAATGTTTCAATGTATCTTGTGAAAAGATCGACTCGGTGAAATCAGCAAGTTGCAGTTCTCGAAACCTGACAATCGCTCAGAAGATCGGATTTAGCATTTCACGTAACCTGATCAAAACTTGTTCACAACCAGCTCTCATTGCCGAAGATCCCATTAAGGTCAGTAGAGCAACACGATCGTGGTGACGAATTACTTACCTGAAGTGGCGCTACAGTCCGGGGTGGACCTGGGCCTCAACCCAAAAGCATTTTTAGTCAAAAGTATTAGGACATCAAATACGAGGGTTGTCTGAAAAGTTTCCGACCGCAACGTAAAGATAGCGGCACTCGTCAATAAAAGCTAGTGAATGCTAGTTGTGCATCTTTTGACAGTTACTTACCGAAGTTTCAGTCATTTTGGATGCGCAGGTTTTAGTTGACAGTCGTTTGAGTGAGTCGATGTGAGTGTTTTTTTGTGAAAATAGAAAATATTGAGTATCGAGCTGTCGAAATGAGCAATCCAAAAATGAGTTGGACTCTGTGTATAGGGACTCTGCACCATCATTTACCACAGTGAAATTTTGGGCAGCTGAATTTAAACGTGGCCGTAAGAGCTTGGGAGATGATGAACAGGGGACAGCAAAGGGCGAGCAGTCTCCAAAAAAAGCAAAAATTGTTTTTTCGGCTGGGAAAGTGATGGCGTCTTTTTTTTTTGGGATAGTAAAGGAGTTATCTTAATCGCATCATTATTTGCCAAGCTGAAGGCGGAAATTGCGGAAAAACGGCCACATTTGCAGAAAAAGAAAATCCTGTTTCACTAAGACAACGCGTCGTCTCACACCTCAGCGGTTGCCATGGCGAAAATCCATGAATTACGGTTTGAACTGCTTGACCATCCGCCTTATTCACCAGATCCAACCCCAAGCGATTTCTTTTTGTTCCCTCATCTAAAAACTGCACTCGGAGGACAGAGATTTTCGTCAAATAAGGAAGCAATCACCTTCGTGAACAATTATTTTGCAGAGAAAAACGCCAAGCACTATTTGGACGAGTTAGAGAGATGGGAGCATCGCTGGGAGAAGTGTGTTTAGTAGAAAAATAAAAAAAAAATATAAAAAAAATTTCTTGTATCATTGTTCGGCCGGAAACTTTTCAGACAATCCTCGTATGCTGATTCTTTTTTTGATTATTTCAAGTCAAGATGTAGGTACTCTAATTTTTGAAGTATCTTTACAAAGAGACTTCCCCAGAGCACACGGAGCCATGCCCTAGAAATATGAAATCAGCAAAACTTTAGTTGTGCTCATAACAAAAAAGGTTGCATCTTTTGACTGATCTAGTGCTTAAAGGAACCACCACTCATTTCTCCAACAAAGCAAAGTATTTGAATGTCTCTGTTGAGTAAACTTCTTTCGACTTAACTTTTCATGCCGAAGCACTCCAATATCGTTGGATTTCTTGCAACGAAAAGGAACTGTTGGCAAGACATTGGGCCTGTTACTGAGGGGGGTACTATTACTTTAGATTCAATATGCATTGCTATCTGGTGGAAGAGGCTTTCAAAAGAATGCAGCACTGCTACTTTTACCAGATTCTAAAGACCGTTCTGTCTCGGCTTCATGGAAGCATTATCTAGCACGCCTAGAACTACTCTAAATCTATTTTCCCTTGATATTCATAAATATCATCGGCTGCGCCCTCAAATCCATTTTCCATTTGAAGAAAAGTGATGACCTTGCAGGCCGACTGACTTTTTGGATCTGGACTTATAAACATGCCGTCTGAGGGAATCACACTATTTCTCTTGTTGCAGAAATGCGAACACAAGTTTGGCTGTGCCCAGGAATGCTGTCAACCAGAATCTAATACAGGATTTTCGTAGCGTTTTCGTCAAAAATATCGAACTAGAATGGAGCGCCGATGTTTCTTTGTAAAATGAAAAGAATCGATTTCACTCCATATCAGGAAAACCTGCGTCTGCCTGCTAAACAGAAATATACACTACCTCGACGGCAATTAACGAAGTTGTGAAGTAGAGAAATATTTGCTTTTTTAGAGCCGGTCAAGCCGCGCTTAAGACCTTTATGGACTTCCAAGGTAATTCAAGAATGCAAGGGTTTCCACGTACAGTGGAAAGTCTGAGTTCAGTGAGTCATCCAGACGTTTTGACATCTTTAAGATGTATGCTGCTTAATTGGAACGTAACTGAGCTCTGTGCTATTGCTAAGTACCTAAGTGTACCAGGCCTAAGTGACACTATATGCTGCTGTTATGAAGACAACGCGGGGCAGTATCTCTGAGAGTCGCGCTATATGTACTTAGTTACTGTAACTTTTACTTGTCTGCCAACACAAGACTGAGCAACTCTGTAAGGAAACAAACAGGGATCCTGTGTTTTTGGTTTCCGAAAAACACAAATATGGTATCAAACAGTTTGAACTATGTGAGTCCGACGGTCTTGTAATGAAAATAAAGATTTACAGTGGAAAATCTGAGGAAACTGACAATAATGTAGGTCACACTGCTGACGTTGTTTTACATTTACTTGAGGACTATCTCGATAAAGGATACACGGTTTACATGGATAATTTTTATAATTCTGTTACTCTTACAAAACTGCCAAATACACGAAAAACTTAAGTGTGTGGAACCCTACGAAATAACAGAAAAGGAAACCCCAGAGATGTGGCAAATCGTAAACTGAAAAAAGGGGAGTATATTTGGCAGCAAAATGGTCCTGATGAGAGACTGGAGAAGAGATTCAACCAGTTTTGAAAAAAAAAAAATTAAATCGCAAGAGCTCCATTATTAAGAGAGTCTACCACCTATCGAAAAAAAAAACAGCGTCCGAAAAAGCCATATCGTATATGTACCCAAGCAAAAAAACGCCGAGAAACGCGTTATTTCTGTCCAGCCTGTAAAGAGAAGCGAGCCCTTTGTGTGGAAAATTGTTATAAGAAGTTCAACAAATAATAAAATATCATTTTATTTCATGAATTTGAACTAATTTTTATAATTATATTTTTTATTTGTGTTTCAATAAATTTTCTGTTCATGCAAGCCAACATTGATTTTTTGTTCTTTTGCCAGAAGCCATCTATCGATATAAGCACTGATATACTCGTATTTTGAGTTTAATCGTAGCTGCACAAAAATGACTAGTAAACACAGAACGAGATAACTGGTAGTTGGCGGCCTAGAAAAGAACGCAATCTACGAGTTATCCCGTAGTTGACAGTTAACGTGTTAATTTGCAGTTTACAAGTAGTTGCCTCTTTTTGATGGACCAGCTCTTGGCTAATGTCTTCATAGTGTTCCCAAGGAATAGACTTAGCGAGATCCTTTTGCATGTAAAATAATATCGACAGTGCGAGTCCTCACCGTGGGGTTAAAAGTAAATGACGTTGCACAACTACAACTCAGATCTAACCCAGCAAAGTAGATCAAAAGCTGGAATGATACATTTCTAAAGTGGTTGGATATGATTGATTCAACTGGATAGAGGAGGCCCTTAAATTTGGCGGAAAAAATAGGAATAAAACTGGACATTCACTACAATGATGACATAGAGATGATATAGAGAATGGAGGCAGCGCACGTGTGAATTGTCTATTAAAGCTAGTCTTCAGCAAACTTGAGCGTTTGGATTATGAAAGAAATACTAATGATCAGGACTGCATTAAGGCCAAATTCGCCCTGATATGTCCTGTATACACTTATATTCCTTAAAGGCTAAGGATAACATTACACAAAAATTGTTTCTACAAGGAAATCAACACAATCTACTAACCGTGTGTCTATTTCGTTTTGTATGTCTGAATCTTCAGAGTCTCAGCATTGACATTGTTTCAGACACTGTTTGCACCTAACAGACACAACAAGAGTAGCTTAATTCAATGAGAAAATTCGGATTTTTGGACTTGTCGGACTTTTTTGATGGCAAGGGACCCAATAATCTTTAGCCGTCTTGTGTCCAATCTATGCCACCATCATCCGATATACATAAATAACCACCGAAGTCAAGCTATTCTAAAGTTTGCTTTGGATGTGTTGGGCCCCAAAACAAAACCTTTGGTTTGCGGGTGAATGCTGGCGAAGAAATGCAGCAAGGAAGTGCTCATATGCAACTCCGCGAAAGGATTAGTATGCTGTACAGGAAGGGGAAGAAACCGTATATTAAGAGATATCATCGCAGTAATGCTCCTCGAAATCTGTACCAAAATTTTAAATTAAAATCCCAATCATCCAAAGGCTGTGCAGAAAGAAACCTTTTCAGAAAATGAAGCAGACAAGGTATAAGATTCAAAGCCGATGATGAAAGTTTGTAAGGAGCACTTGTTCGGATTGATATATGGTTATTATGTAAGCCTTTTGCATAATTCTGAAGTGAAAGAAAGCTTGAGCAACAGTTGTAGTGATTTATTTGTCTGTTTTCGATGGAACACATGACAACCAGCCTTCGACATCTAAAACGAAAAGACCAATCATACTATTGGATTTGGAAATATGAGTTCAAGGGCTATGGGTGATTTGTCGGCTAAAAAACCAAAATACTACATATGGTCACCTTTTCCTGATCCTGTGATGCTATTTGGCAGAAGAGTGAGGCCTCAGAAAGACCCAGCAGTATTGGTAATGTCATTGGCGTAATTTTTAATTCTTACAGCCATTCTCACAATTTTCAACAACCTAAAAATGAGAGGCTAAAACAATCTGAAAGGAGCTGCTTAAATGATCAAGGTTATCTACTCCTTTTTTACTACCAAAGGTTGGGGATTAGAGCACCCTGCCAGCAAAGAACCAGCATTTACTTAATACGGACGTTCATTAGAGCATAACATCGAGCCTTTATCACCTAGAGTAAATCACTTCTTGTGGGCACGAATGGTGCTCCCTTAAAATTTTTAAATGAAGTCCGTAGACTATTCATCGCTTCCACCAAAGACAAATAGATTCGTTTCGAAAGAAAAATCATTCGCACATTTGATCTGGAATAAAATCCAGAATTCAGCCTGGTCTCAACACAAAACAGATTTCCAAAGGCCCACTGCAATAAAACGCATCACTTAATCGTTCGCCTACTAAAGGTTGTTAGGCTGCGTTTCCATTGGCAATATTTACTCCAATTTGGTCGAATCATTACTTATGAAAGGCAATAACTGTTTACCATTTAAAAGGTCATAGTGTTGGGAATTGTTAGGATCCAAATGGGTAAAACAAGAAGATATATCGAAAATGGTAAGAAACGTTTGTTTTATTGACTAAATAACGTTCAGTATGCCATAGGCTTGCAGCAACATATTATTTCGTACCAGACACAGTTTTGTAGGTGATGCATTAGAACAAAAGAAGAATTGACCAGCAACCTAAAGGATTAGATCACATTACATGTGCACCAGCTCATGATTTGGCAAACACTTAAAATTTTTAGTCTCTACAGCTATGCTCGAGACCTAATGAAGTTTCTAACCACGTAGCCACTGCCAAGATACAATAATTAAAAGAACAAAACACGAAAAATGCTTCAAACACTCACGAGGTTTACAAGTGGCAGATAACAAACAGCTTTTGAAAAGCGCTTCAGATAGGGAGCGAAACTTACCTTACACCAAAACATTTCAAAAAATTATTGCTTAACTACTTGCGGGTTGATTTCGAATGTTCGCTTCGACAGATAGATTATATCACAAATCAAGAAAAAAAAAACAATACGGACAATACTTTATTAAGCGAACACGAGGCTATTAATAATTTTCTTCTTCTTTTTGGCCAGCACTGATGTCAAATTATTCAAAGCCGCTTTCTCAGCTAAATTATCATGATGGAAACTGTAAAAAAAAAACCAGCTGGCTAAATCTGCAGAGAGCACAGAAACTTATAAAAACTGCACACAGTCTCACCCTATTGGATGTACTAAAAGCGAGAGAGCGGCCCCATGGAAATGGTTGGATACATATGGATTATGTATTGACAGTACATAAATAGTCTGAAAAAGGCACAAGTTGTCTAAAATCACCAAAACTTTGTCACAAATTTACTCACATGTTTCTTATACATCAGCATTACGTTGTGTGTTTGCACGAACGACTGTCCTGCACAAGGAAACTCCGTTTAAGTGCTATTTTCCTGTCACAAAACACTGCAAAGTTTTCGTGCGATTTTGTGCGTGGGCTGGCACGCTTACTTTATGACGACAATGGCACTCCAATTTCGTCATTGATCAACGACAGAGTTTTTTGTCTAACATGCGATCGATCGGATTCTTTCTCTCCATTTGTAACCAAGATTTAGTTGTTGCAGACATAAGCTACGCATTTGCCGTATGCGGGATACTTAGGCAAGAAGTCTTGACATGCAAGTGTGCGTCTTATGACAATGCACATCAAAGCTTAGTTCGCTAACATAGGCCTAATATCCGCCGATGCCCATTATGGAAATATCCCAGATGAGAGGTTGTAATCCAGGAATAACGTTGCCAACAGGTAAAACGAATGTGTCATGGTAAGAAGACCCGCACATAAGCCTTAAATCGTGCTAAGAATATGGAATTATTGTACTTCTTCTGCAGACTGTATAAAGGAAACGAGGACCAACATCAACCGTCAGGCAGAGTAAGCCATTGAACTTAGACGATGATGGACAAAACTTCCGTCTACTTGTCCAAAAATGATGTAAGGATAGCAATATCCAAGCTGAAATCCGAATTACCCGCCGAGGTATTCAAAGCTGCTGAAAACAACTTTGTGGAGAACATTTACCAAATCGTTTCTCAGATCTAATTAGATAATGCTAATTAGAATCTCAGCATATTTTGCCCAATGCACGATGAAGGAGAGCCTCTTAACTGCAAAAACAAGTACTTTGTCAGTACTTGAAGATATCGGCAAAATATCAACTTAATAGGCTTTATGCAGGAGCTAGGCAAATTTGGCAATGCCTCACCTAATCTTAGTAAGAAACAGAAGGTACTAAGAACCTGTAAGCTATTCAGAACCTGTACGGTGCCATCATTAAATGTTTTAAGCTGAAGTGTCATGCCAGACAATGTTCCTTCTGACTTTGCAGATTTTCTGGTGTGGATTTCGAAAAGTGCCTTGCAAAAGACTTTTGCCAAACAATTCTTTAAGCTAAAAGGCTAGCCCAAGAATTAAATAAAATGTTAGAAGATCATGCAGGTCCCTACATTCATTTGAAAGCAGAGACTATCTTTCTGATAAGAACTAGCTTCCATTGTCGAAGCTAGAAGTGAGCTGAATAATGCAGCATGCCAGCTTGTGTCTGTGTGGTGTCGGATAGTGTAAACAAATACTCTGTTATCTCCTTTGATGATTTTAAGTCACCTGGCAAATATATATACATATATAATATCAGCAGCCAAACAACACATCATACGAGTAGATGAATTACTTATTCTGTGAATAAGTAAAGCTTTAGTAAATGGGATACTATTCGGGGATCCTGACTGCGCCCAATGTTCAATGGAGGAGACCTCAAATATTATGGCACATGTTGGTCGAATTACCGCTTAAGGCTCTCATTAATTCTAATATCTATGCTCGACCATCTACAGACAATGTAGCTGTGATGTTTGCTTGATCACGCCAATTGAACGTCTGTCTCAAGGTGCAGGCTGTTTTTTCTTTTACGACAAGCAGGTAGCTTACTCAGTCTGACTCATCTAATGTTAAGTATTTGGATGCCATTCTAGACAACAGACTTATTTGCCTTTTAATATGTCACATCTGAAATCTCCATTTCGGTGTTGCGTTTTTAGCAGTGTAAAAAAGGTTTCGGCATAATGTGAGGCATTTTGCCTAGAAGAAGCCTTTGGATGTATACACGAGGGTAAGATGAAAAGTTCTAGGCCCGACAATGAAAGACTGCGATTTGCAGTTATTTTTCTACATCATCTCCCTTGACATCAGTATTCCTTCTCGAAAGTGGGAGTCTGAAAGACTGTGAAAATATTCATTTCTGGCCTTCTCAATTTCTGTAATGGATGCGAAGCGCTTCCCACAAACAAATTTCTTCAAAATTGTGAACAGATGGAAGTCTGAGGGTGCCAAATCAGCAGAATAGGGGCCAAGCAAATCGTACGCCAAATCTCGAAGATTCTCTATCGCAAACGCACCTTTGTGTACACGTGCAATGCCCTGGTCAAAAATGACTTTTTTCTTCTTTAAACCAGGCTTCTTCCAGCGAATTTTGCCATTCAGCTATTAGCCTGTAATTGTTCTGCGTTTTGAAGGAAGTTAATTAACAGGATTTCTTTCGCATCCTAAAACGAGTTGGCCATGACCTTTCTGGCAGATGCGATCGACTTCACTTTCTTTGGCGCTGAACATCCGGCTTCCACACATAAGGAATCGCCGCACAAAATCAGTCGTAGCCCTTTTGAATCGGTCTAAGGATTACTCCAAAAATCGTTTGCATATTTGCTTTTGATCGGCATTCAGCAAATGCGGCACCCATCTTGCTCATCCCTAAGTTTTTGTGCAATTTTTTTCGCACCCTCCTTTCTTCCATTATCCCCACAGGAGCAGAGTCCTCGTACATTTTTGTCAACTTTGGATAAACTTCCTTAGGGGTTAGTTCATCCAAAAGAATTTTTTGCTGATTTGAAGGCCATCTCTGCGGCAGGCCGAGAACTTTTCACCAGATCAATTACGTGCTATCCTTGTTACTAACTGCTTAACTTTGCACACTTGGATTTGGTCTACATGCATTGAAGGATCTTCCTCCCTTTGACAACGTACATATTCTGTCTCTGGTCCAATGGACATGCAACAGTCTGATTAAATGACATCTAACTTTTGTTGCCATAGAAATGTGAAGTTAATTGTCCAGGAAACAAATATAGCCTCATGGCTTGACAATGTTAGATTTCATTCATAGTTAGGAAAACTTGTATCCGCTTAGCAGAATATACCCAATTCTAATGGTAATGAACTATTTGGTAAAGAATCGGTGGAGATGGCGAAGTAATTCCGTTTGTCACTACAGACAAGCTCCGCTCTTGCATCCTCTGTCATAGCTTCCGCTAGCACTTCATACGACAGACCAGACGTATTCTTTCCGATGTCTCACTGCGGTCAGCATCAACAGCAAATCCGGTAGATTGGTTACTGACATTGTAACTGACATTAATCTGCTGTATGCAAGTATTTTATCACTACAGCTTTTACTCATCTTCTGCTTAAAAATGAGATATCTTTATATTTACTTTATATGTGTTCTGTTCTGACAAAAAAAAGGCTAGATACCATGGCAAGGTGGAAAAGTGGTTCAATGTTGTTGCGGTAAATTTCCCCGCAACAAGGTTTACCCTCTTCCCGGTTCTTCTTCCTTCGTTCCCTCTTTTCTTTGAGTGGGAAGACTGAGCTCTGGCGGAGGTGGAGGGCAGCCATGGTCCCATCAGCCAGTGGCCTACCGACCACAGACCTCGGAAAGGACCCACATAGGTTTACGGGCGGTTAACCTCAGAGGAGGACGAGGTGGTTCGGTCGGTGAAGCCCTAAGGACGGTAGGGAGACTCACGACGAACCAGGAGCCCGGGGTGCGACAGGAGGTCCACTAAGATCACCGTTGTCGGAGCCCGTAGGCTAGACGGGAGACTCGCAACGGGCTGCTTCAGACAGGACGTCTGAAAGTCATCGACGGGTGGGGACGGACTGTCCTTTATAGCCGGACACCCCAACACGATGATGACGGGTGGGGGAGGACGATCCCTGGAGCTTACACCCCAACGGCAGCCTTAGACACAAAGGCTCCAGGAGTTGCACGTCCTGCAATCGATGTGGAGACAAGAAGCATCACAGCTCGTAATCGATGTGGATGCTAACGTCGAAATGTCTAAGGGGGAAGAGATGACGATCTCTTTTATAGCTACACCCCCAACGATGGAGCTACGGAGGAGCGACGGTGGTGTGCAGGCCAGTCCGGCCAGTATACAGACACATCCCAACGTCGTTTCAACTTTAAAAGTTCGGTTCGATGGGTGAAGGGACGACGTCCCCTTTGAAGCCAGCACCCCACCGATGGAGCACCAAGGGAGCAGCAGAGGCTGTAGGCGGATGGCCAAGTTACGAGGCAGTCTCCAACGAGGGAATACATAATTATAAACAATAACAACGTTTTAAAACAATTTTTTTTCTCTTTTTTTGTCGTGTTTCTTCTCGGGGAAGATTTTCCTCTTTTAGTTCGATATTTTTTTTGTACTCCTCTTTCGTTCGGTTTCGTGATTTTTACCGAAAATCACGTGGCGCTCAACTTCGGTTTTTCTGTTGATTTTGTTTTGCCCAGGTCTAGCTGCCACCAAAGCGCTACCTGGAGGTTAAACGAACCCCATCGGGAATTAGTGAGAATTCCAAAGTTATTTTTGATTCGGGGCAACTGTGTTTGTTGCCGGGAATCAATCTTAACAATGTGTCTATCCGCAAAACAAAATGTGGCCAAAGTTCTAACTGAAAGGATCTTAGTATTGGCACTTCCACAACAGACGACTTATAAGCGCTAAAATAGGGGTCAACACTGGACAATATCTTATAGATAAAATTGCAGCGCAGCAAGATAACATTCGACTTACATATATTCAAATGATTTCTGTATAAGCTTATTCGAGAAACAGGAGGAGTAGACTATCTTCCAACTTTGCATCCATCCGAGATTTTTCTTCCATAATGACCTTAGGCATTTGACTATTACATTGTAGTCACTCCTGGTAAAACGAGCAGAGATAGTCTCTCCCAGATTCACGCCACGTATTGGTCCAAGTGTATTTTGGCCTTAGTTCATTGAGAGAGCCAGGAGATTGATGGCCATAGAAAAGCCTCCGACCTGGTTTCTTATTGCAACAAACTTTCATTCTTGGTCATTGCTCTATGCAACAATGACAATGCTCCTTATCAACCGTCCTCACCCGCAGCCTACTATCAGGCACTTAATGGAAGTATGTAAATAGATTTGGCTTCATCTCCACCACTGCGCAAGTCAATTAAAGATATTTGCCAAAGTCTGTGCTCAAAAGTTACTATCGGACGGGACTGCAATAATCTGTGCTCACAAGTATGACTATTCGAATCGATTAGTGGCGCTATCCCATTACCAATTCAACAGACAGCCGCGACTATAATTTCAGTGTCACTAAATACAAGTTAATTGCCAGGAGTACTTCAATTTTTTGACGTCTCGATAGACGTCATTCCCTTTGGTTGGTGACCTGAATACTTTTGTGAATTCGCGACTTGAAATTAATTATGCCCTGAGTTGATTCTAATTTCAGCGTAATGACAAAATGTTTCCGGACAGAAGGTTTCCGGGCCTTAGCCAACGTGAAAGCCGTCGAATTGGACAATGGTCTCGTTATGAATTCGATATTTAAAAGTGATTACGAAGCTATTGGTGGATTGAAGTGCAATTGCATTGACAGATTCATTGGGTGAGTTGTTGATTTCCTTGTAATTAAGGGTCTCAGGGGTATGAGTATTCGGTCTGGGATGAGGACACGTTGAGTTCATTCAGTGTCTAGATGTCGTTATGATAAGGTTGGTCTAACTGAGGCTTGATATTCAATTGCAACAAAGTGACAAACATTTGTGTACTCGTAATTTAGTCACAAATATTTAAATGACAGGTTAGTAACTCTAGTCTTTTTCAACCACTACCTACCAAGTCAGTGAAGGTTTGATGACTCAGTGATTGTGGTTATGATTTCTGTAGTTAGGATTAGGATTTTTGTAGTCGAAGAAGCCACGGAATACTCGTTGATTACTGTAATAAATTGTGGGTTTGCAGTAGTAAAAGTGGGCTGCTGAACTTTCAAAGAAGAGGGAAGAATACAGAGGAGGCGTATCTGCATATCTAGTCATTGGAGAATCCTGCTGATAATATTGTAAGTAGTTCGTGGTGTACATGTATTGTTTTCATTGGATGGCAACAATAAGTATTAGGCCATGTGGAAGTGGCATTCGTCTGGAGATTTGGACCCTGGGCAAGGAAAAATAACAACTCTCTGGAATGTGCTTCGCAGAGTGCAGTAGAGATAGAGAGCTCACTCGGTACAAAATGGATGTGTGGGGACAAGCCAAAGTGAGGCGCTTTGATGCTTTGATCAAAAAACACCGGCTAAGGAACCTTTTTTACTTTAAAAGATATCTGCATCGTAGAAACGGTGGAGTGACTTTGAAATCAAAGGCAAGATTTCAAAGCGGAGAGCAAGTGATCACCAAAGAAAGCCGCAGCTAAGGAAAAGATGATAACTTCCTAGGTCAACTAGGCACATGCCGTCTAAGGCTGGCATTGTATTTGCATGGGACACCGTGCTAAAATGTATGACCTCGCTAATTACGTAGTCATTGACCAGTAGTCAGTTCCTTTCTAATATTCGATGTGGCGTTCATCACTTTGAAATAGTTCATCGGACCAGATAATGAATGAGTATTTCAAAACAACAAATTTCATAACACCTTCGTACAGACATTGCCATTGTGATTGAAGCACTCGAAAGGGGTCTCACCGCGAAGTCTTTGAATTAGGGCTATACACTTAGGCCAAGCACAAAGAGTGCCAAGAATTGGTGTATTGTTGGGTTGCCGATGGAGGAAAAACTGACTGACGGCTGGAATCAATATACACAAAGAAACATAGACATCTTGAACATCGGCCATTGTAGAGCAAGTATATCTGCGCTGTCAGTCTTTAACTGACCTTGGGAAGAGCTTTGATAGCATGAATTGGGACGAAGACTCCACTTCGAAGTTTCCTTGTCCATCTCTTCAGAATCCCGGTTGAGTTCTGCTGCCTCAAGGGTTTACTTTGGCTTTAAGCAACACTTGTAAATGTAGTTTCTGGCGTAGAGTCTTTTTGCTTCCGCAATCGTGAGCTTCTCATTCTAAAAGATAACCATCATCCAACGATATTTGCTTTTCTACTGTTTAGAGCCTTTACAAAATCTCAAGGAACGACAGGATTACAAATACATAGGGAGGTGGTGTTGCAATTTATTGTAAACTTTCTCTTTCATGTTGAATTAAATGAAAGTCTGATGGTCTAAAATCAGAGTTTTTGGTTGCTGAAATACACGACAAATGTGTAAAATATTGACAATGACCTTCCGTATGTTTGTAAGCACTTCTCGTTCCACCTTTATGCCGATAATGTCCAGCAACATGGTGCAAAACCAACTAAAAGCATAGCTTTACTGGTTGGTAATCTCAATGAGGATCTTGCAAGTATTTTCTCTTGGTCTGCAACCAATGGATTGCTTTTGAACCCAAATATTATTTATTAGCAACACACTGGATGTTTTACTCTCTGCAAATAAAATCAAAATTGTAAACACTACGAGTACCTTGGGCTTTGTCATTAATTGTTAATTATCAGGATACGACAAAATTTACTTTATTGTAGGTCGTATATACGCTTGCCTTCGTAAACTCTGGATAAGCACAAGACCAAACTTATCAAAATTGTAATTTAGCCTCATCACATATGACGCAGTCAGACATGTCTATGGCTCACAAAGGTATGACCATGTTTCGAATTACTCAAAGTGGTTGCTAGAATGCCCCTCAAAGACTACTTTGAAGCCAGAAATTGCATTTGTATACATAGAAGTATAAGAGATAGGCACTTGCATATTTATATGAACAACTTAACTTTTCTAATTCAACTAGAGCACCTACTCTAACTGTACAGCTCGTGGTTAAATCTCCTCCTCCATTCCGCGTAGCAATATAAACGGGACCAAAAATAACACACAGTACTTTCCTCTCGAAACGGCAAAGGACTTCTTCATCCTTTTTCAATAGTGTTAATGTCTCTGCGCCATAGAGCAAGACGGGAATGATCAAGGTCTGTATAAAGCCAGTTTGGTCTTGCTAGAGAGGGCTACTCAATTGCCTTCTGACCGCGAAAAAACAGCGGTTGGCAAGAGCCTTCTTTTTTCCGTGTTTTTATCGCTGCTACTTGTGACTGCGGAGCAAAGGTAGACGAAGTCTTTATCTACCTCAAAGTTACAGCTGCCAATTTTTGATGACAGCATATACTTGGTTTTTGCCTCATTTATCGTGAGACCAATTCTAGCCGCTTCTACTTCGATAGCTGCGAGTGCCTCATTGACGTCTCGCTGTCTTTTTGAAACCACACTGATATGGACCTATCAAACTGCCCATGATCGGTTTTCAAAACGGCAGAGAGGATTTTATGGGCGATGTTTAGGAGACTGATTTCCTGATTCCTATAGTTGAGTCAGTCGAAGAGATCTTCTTTCTTGTGGCTTGGGCAAATGATGCTGAGGTTGCATGTACTGGGCATGCTTTATTTTGACCATATCTTGCAGATGAGCTGGTACTGTTTCCTAACCAGGTCATCTTCAGCTGTTTTATATTGCTCAGCTTTGTTCGACCTTAACTCGATATCGATATCCCTACTATATCTAGATCAGGTGAACGTAATTCTTTGCTATCATCGTACAGTGTTGATGGTTAATTCTGCCTGACAGCGGAATTATGGTTGTCGTTGCCGTTAGACAGTCTGCAAAAGTGGTCTTTCCAAATTTTCAGCACCAACTGTGACTCTACTACTATGTTTCCGTTTTCGTCCTTGTAGGTTTCCGTTATGGCTTTGTAGTCCTGGCATATTCATAGAGCTCACGAAAAGCTCTCGTCACTTTGTTTGGCTGCATGCGTCATGGAACCAGAGGTTTCTTTGTGGTGGCAATTTGATACCAATTATATAAGATGCTGCTTCTCTGAAGGCTCGATGACAGCATTCCCATTTTTTTTGAGAAAACGCGTTCGAAAATGGGTAGTCTGACTCGACTTTGTTGTACTCGTGATATCCGCATCCATACCCTGGCTGCAACAAGGTAATGATCCGAGTTTATGTTGGCTCCTCGGAAGGTTCGGACAACAAGGATGTTGGAGATGTGTCTGGCGACGATCGCAATGTGTTCAACTTGATTGACAGTTGATTGGTCCGGAGATAGCCAAATCTATTTGTGGATGTTGAAGTGTGGAAACCACGTGCTGGCTAATATGAGGTTGCGTCCCGTTACGAAGTCCAAGAATCTGAGTTCTTTTTCGGATGTGGTGTCGCGCAGGCTTTTTTTTCCAATGTCGCACTCAAAAATGACTTCATTGCCCAGCTTAGCATTCAGGTTCCCCTTGGATAATGTCGATGTCATAGCTGGGGCATTGGGCATATGTTCTGTCTAGGAGATCATAGAATCATCAGGGGCCTGTAGGCATATAAGGTTGGAGGTTCCAAAATGTTGCCTTGATGCGGATTGTTATGAGGCGTTCGCTTACATGCCGGAACTCTTTGTCTAAGCCTATCCCAGATAAGAAAACCGCATCCAAATAGTCACCATAGTAAATGTCGCAGTCTGCTTTAGGGCTTCCGACAGTTGTTCGACTGCAAGCCGAAATTCATTGTCCTTTTTGAGTTTGCTAGGGTCGTCAACATTGTATCCGTCTGTATCAGAGACGAGTGGTTGTCTCTGAACCATTTTTAATTCTTCGCGGTTGGGTAGTTACCCCTTCGCGCAACGCTCAGCCATCACATTATTTTTACCTTAACTAATCCTGTTTATTCTTTCTTCACTCTATCAATATATGGAACTCCGTACAAATAAATTTAAGAACAATTTCTAATGCAACATGTTTTAAAAGTGCAGTCCTGCTCAATTTGTCTTCCCTTCGTTAAATTCTTTACACAGTCTCCCCTTATTTTACACATCACCCTCGTTTCCCCCTTTCTTTAATTATACTACATTATTCAGTTTTAATTATTTTATGTTTATCTGTTTCTTAATGCTGAATCAAAGTACTATAAAAGATCTAAATCTTAATGTACCATAATAATTTTAATAAAATGAAATTGAAATGGAAATTGAAGGTTTATCGGACAACGTCTGTATTCTAGGACCCTGACTACCTTTGAAAAATCCTTTTTGACCTGTCCTTCCAAGCACGATGGATGTATGTACATATTAGGAATAGGATATGGCGACATCCATGGCATTGCTGATTCAGTCATGCGAACTCATTCGTTGTACGTCTTTAATTGATGTGTTGCTTGTGGCAATTCTTTTTCTCTCTGGTTTTGGATACTTAAAACACGATACTTGAATTTGTATGAATTTTACTTAAATATCGAGTCCTGCAACAAACAAAACTCTGTCCAAAATATCCACATAAAACGGGCTTTTTGTGTTCCACTCTTCAATAAAAAGATGAAATGATCTATCCATAAAATGATGCCAAGGTAAGGAATCCCGGCGTCAGTGAACTGAACCCAATCTTGCATTTTTGACTGTCCTAACAACAAAAACACCGTTTTTGTATGTGATACAAAACACACGCCCATTTTCTGGTATTCAAAAACAATAGTGCACATATTTCGAACAATAGAGGTATGACACCTTGTCTTTCTGGCGTAATAATTCGCATTGTTATTGTCCAGTATAGCCGTCTCTGTATTGAACCTGCTACCCGACCGGCTGACGACGACTAAACAGCTAATTCTATCATAAACAGCGCACACACAAATCAGAGAGATAATCCTGATCGTCATCCAGGCATCAGAATCCCAATTTTACGGATAGTGTGGCGGTGCATTTGGCACACCTCTATTTTCAGCGAGTCACTATAATACTCGTAATTCAAGTCACTTGGTGTGCACACAGATGCACTGAAGAATTTTCATGAGAATTGATTAGGTGAGCCGCGATCGGATCCTTATGAAAAAAAATGTAAAATACATGCCTGAGGGCAATAAAACATATTTCTTGGGATAAAGTCTACTACAATATATAGACGTCTATCGGGATGAAGGGTATGATTCACATTTGTTATTGTATCAAGTTTGGTGCCAGCCAAGGATGCTGGACGCAGAAGATTCTGAATAAAATTTGAAAAATCCATTGTTGTATGGCGACATGAAGCAGCAAGCAGTCATTGCTGTTATTTTGTTTTGTAGCGCGAAAATATCCGAGTGATGCTAATTCCAAGAAGTTGATGAAAACATAAAGTCTTTGATCGAATCCTTCCATTGAGTGACAAAATAACTGCTGAATTACTGGCATCCAAGCTTTTGATGCCTGTGATCCCAGAAACTAGCTATCATCTTGTACGACTTCAAAGGGGACATTCTATTTGTTTATTATATGTTTATTAGTTGTTTAACGCGAAGATGAATAGAAAATAATAAGAACCAGTATTTGTGAATCTATTTATTTAAAGAAGAAGTTGAAGGATGAGTGACCGAAAAGAGAGATGGAGTTGGATTGAAAGGAAGGTAGGTACATCGGCTTAAACCGAGTTATCAGCAACATTCAGATTGACATCATGCGGAAACAGACTACCACTCTGCCAGATCACTACCGCACATGGTTTTTTCAACCCTGTCTGCACCGCTTTGGACATGATGAGACCCTTCACCCACTTCACCCAGGAATTTAGATTATCTTCGGAGGAAAAAATAAGAAATACCTACCGTCTCCCATTTTTGATTACTTGAAATTTTTAATATGATAAAGGTAAAAATAGGTAGATCGCCTTTAGGCCACGTGCCACTATTAAATAGGTTCAAATTGCATTTCGTGCAAAATGCTTGCATTCTGTCGTTGAATGCGCAGCAATGGCCCACATTATCAAATCGAACGGAAGTTTGCGTTTTGAGTTTCGGTGGAGGTACAGTTGATGCCGATGGTTGTCGGCTATTTCTGTGCGAAATATCGGCGATTGAGAAATGGAGCGGTATGCTGAGTGCATACGATGGTACAGGATATACGCATTCACCATCGCCACATCCAGTTCTATTAACTTCCAGCCCTCGCTCGTTCCATAGCTTTATATTTGGTATTTACGCATCGCTTGACCATCGGAGATGAATTGAGTTGCAATATTTTGTTGGCGTGCATACAAATTCATTTGTTCGGCCAGAAAATCAAGGAACTCGTCGGTAACAAAATACTGGAAGCAGTCCTATGACGTTTTTAAAGTTGCATTTCAGCTGGCATTTCCTTTTGGATATGGAAAGCGACTTCGTTCACATGTAGCTGCAAATGTTTCTCCAAAGCAGCGATTTGAATTCTTGTGAATCGTTCGTCATAGTACTCGTATTTACGTCACCACTGAATTGGCCACGGATAGTTGTGGTTGGGCCATCGGCTTCGTCTTCTAGTTCAGTTGGACGTGGACGTTTCTTCATTAAGCGTTTAGAGATATTAGCTGCAACAGACATCAGAGTACACGAAATAGATGGTATTGGTTATTCTCTGCTGGCACTGAGACTGCACAGGCTCAAACTCGCAGCGATGGCTTCACCCATTTCAGTTGAATCCAAACACTGATCATTGACACCTCTGGTCCTGCCTGCCTAAAGGGCGAAATGACATCAGTATCAAAATGCAATACACCATTCAAAATTACTGGAATATATCGAAAATTTAAAATCTGGTTCTGAACAAAATAATTATCCTCAACATCTTTCAGCAAATTTAAACCTTGAATTCAAAAAACTGGCAAACGAAGCCTGCTATGGAGAGGCCGAGCAAAACGAACCACAGAGCCATCTCTGGACTTTAGCCTGGGCTAAATCAAATATTTGAATTATTCATAGGGCTTCAGCTAATGACCGCCTATAGGCGGTGTAGGAAGTTAGAGGGTTAACTGGTTTATTTACTAAGAGTTTAGAGAAGATGCGAATGACATAGTTCTTCAGTGTCCATCATTCGGTAAAGAAAACTTGAGAAAATATCTACTAATCGCAAAAAAGCATGGAGGTGACTCAAAAGGATTATACTTCAAGTGGTACTCGCAATATCGACAATCCATCCGTGCTCTTATCAACTGGCTCATCCAACAAATTACTGTGATCCGAAGGAAAGAGTACCGGAGACGCCATGCCTCTAATGCTAAAACTCCATCGCAATAGACCAGTAGTTGGTCAGATTACGTTCTTGATGTTTTGTCTCCGAAAACTGGAATGGTGGAACGGGCTATAGAAGAGGAGCATTCTGAAGAACTACGAGTACCTTTCAAGGGGCTGATGGACAGGAAACGAAGAAAAGTGACAAACGCATTCTGCAAAGTTTTGCCAAAGGGACAAGAGGTACATGTTTGTATGGTGATCTCCACCAGTTAACTTGTAGAGCATCAACCTTAGGTCGTTGCTGTCTGTTGACACATCATTTTTGTGTATACATGGCGAGCAATAAATATCTAACTCGAGTATTAAAATTTCGCTGACCCAGCGGCGACAAGAAGAGAAACAGTTCTTGTGCACTATAAGCTGAAACCTACCGACCTCTTTCTAACAGGGTCAAGAGGAATAAAGTTCCCAGTACCCCCTCTATCGATGGGGTTTCCACGCACGATATGTGTGTGTTGCAACCAACAAAGGCTTCAGTTCCATTAAACGAAAACCGATCGACAAAAACAAAACCAATAGTAGTTTTCCACATGCGATAGATGAATAAGGTCGTGCTACAACCAGCAAAGGTAGTAGTTGTGGTCTACGGAAGCCGCCTAGTACGTGGCCCGTTGAGAAACAACTCTAGTGGTGGCTTCCCAGAGCACAAGATCCAGCTGACACCTGCATTGGAACCAGCAAGAGTTGCAGTTTAGTTGGACGGATCTTGGATATGGTCGGAAGCCCACCTCCAAATAAACCTCGAAACATCAAAGAGGACGAGATCGGTGCACCTAAGCGGATGCCGCTTTTCCAAGATTTTGTTCCTGCAAAGATGAGCTACGAAATGAAGGCAGTACCCGAACTCATTGAATACTGTGATTGCGGAACGATTTCACTTAACATATCCTGCGATGTTAATTCTCACAATATTTGTTGGGCCAGTAGCAATTGCAACGTTAAAGGCAATCATGTCTTTGATAGTAAATCGTCTCGTCTGGTTGTCAACAATGTTGGTTATAAGGCAACTTCTCTGACGTAAGAAAGACAGCAGGTAATCAACCCTCGAGGTCTCCATGCCAGATCATAGTTACACTGAGTTTAGAATCGAAAGTGTGAAAAGTGTGATACTGCTGATGGTCTCCGCTAATTGGAATAACCAGGCACTGAAGATTGTAAGGTTGACTAGCGGCATATCTTTTCGATGAAAAGCCCAATTAATTCTAAGCTAAGATGGAAGCTTATCAACGAGTTCTTGTAGCAATATCGGATTTGCGATATGATCACAGAGTTTACACGCTTCCATGGTAGCAGCTAGATTCTGCACTGCTAACGAGAACGGTATGACAGACTTCAATTTGTCTGCACGAGGTGATGGTTCAGATCTAACTTTCTTCAAGAGTGTCTGAATGATTGCTTCGGGACGCTCATAAACCATCTTTAATGTCCCAATGATGCTGGGAACATTTGAGGGTAACAACAGTCTGCTTCAGACTGCCTCCAATGCACGTCTCTTATAGCATTTTTGCAAGCGCAAAAGGTTCTCAAGATTTGAGAAGCCGCACATTTGAGTACTACCCTCATTGCTGGACAAGAATAGTGGCCAGTCTTCTGGATTGCCACTGAAATCCGGAGCTCTTTCGACATTACATGTCGGGCCGCTAACTGTCAGAGGAATAAACTCTGATTTTGTTACTGAGTCACCTTGGGGAACACAATATCCAATTTTATCAGTCGTTAGCACTGCTGGTTGTGTCCTATTTTGTTCCTCCGGCTGGATGGTTTTTGGTATCGGAAAGTTGTATATGGAATCTGAAGACCCCTTTGGGCATTGTTTTGATCTTTGAGCTACGGCTGCTTTATTGCAAATCGGCTTAGGTGCGTTGTAAGCGATTACCGCTGTGTCGGCATAGTTGCCTTGCTGTTCAGCTTGATACCCCTGGTGTAGACGAGTTTTGTGTATCCACTCTTCAATTTCTCGGTCCGGAGATTCTTCTTCGATCGACTCCAAATCACTTTGATCACTCTGCATCATAATTTACAGCTTTCAGCTTTCAACAACAGCCTTGTTGAGGAATCCGAGGAAAATCAACAGTGTTTTTCCTAAGCTTAGAATAGAACAAGAATAAGTTAATCAGAACCACAATGGTACCTTCATCATGTGCATGATCACCTCGAAAATATTCCTGCAGGTAGTCTGTTTATTGACGAAACGCAGATTCGCGGCGACCGAAAATCGTAAAAGACGACAACACGTTCGCCAAGAGCTCTATTAGTCTTATTTCCTTTATGTTGAAGAGCAGAGGGATAATGGTCGATATCTAGGTAAACCATACATCGGGGATACATTCGACAACAGTGGTTGCTCACAAGGCAGCAGTGATTGAACGTCTGTAGTGCTTTAGTGCATGTTGGTCGACTAATTGCTTAACACGCACAGTAGTACTGAAGCATACCACATTCTCAAGCTTAAATACGTGAATGTCTGAACTGTCTATAAGCAGTCCTTAACGATAGACGATTGGTGTACTGAGGTTGTTCTCAGTGCGTGTTATCCTGGAAAACAAATTCCTATGGAATGAATATGTTACGTCGAAAGCATCTTAGACGCAGTGGGCCCCCCGGCAATGTAAAGCAGCTGTCGGCTAGACATGAGGCCTGTTACTGAGAACGGTCCTTTTGATCTACGCGTTTATTATAAGACCTGGAGCTGCTGTCTTTTTAGTAAAATAGACTCAGGGTTTGTTATCTAAATGCACGTAGCTTAAATGACACATTTGTGTGAATGAAACATGGTTCAAACCAAAGGTACCTGATAAAATCTATGACATACCAAATTTCAAACTGCATAGGAATGATAGAATGACTGATACCACAGGTGGAGGTGTAAGTCAACTATTAAGTCGGAAAGTATTTTTAAATCTAGTAGACCTGGTGTTGAGTTTATTGCTGTTGAAATAAGTGGCTGTAGTACTAAGTGTCTCGTCTCATGTGTATAGTAAAAACCGAAGATGTTCTTGGGCGTCTTTCTTTCTTACTCTTTCGGAATGTTGTGCATTTTATGAGCATATAATTGTTTGTGGAGATTTCAATGCTGATTTGTTAAGAAATGACTCACGTGCATTTCAGCTGAAAGACTCAGTGTCCTTTGTTGGTCTGAGTATAGTTAATACAACCTACCCAACACGCTTTGTCCCAGATTTTTCACCCAGTCTTCTTGACCTTTTTATAGTTTCTAATTCTAAGCTCGTCCTACTTTCTGACCAGATATCTTTTGATATCTCTGATCATGACCTAATGTTCCTGACACACAATATGAATTTATATAAATATTCTACTTCTGATTCTTTCACTTATAAAGACTTCAATTCGGTTGATATTAATGCTTTTCTACTAGCAACAACATCGGCTTCTTGGATGCAGTGCAGACTGAAATCTGATCCCAATGACAAAGTTGATTGCTTTCAATCGATCCTAACCCAACTGTTTAATCAACATGTACCGACAAAAACAGTAAGAGTACAAAATCAAAACTGTCCATGGTTCACCCCCGATGTTTTTAATATTATCAAGATTCGAAATAAATTGCACAGTATATGGAAGCGTAGATCAACGAATGTCAATTGGGAAGCATTTAAACAAGCCCGAAATAATGCAACTCTGGTTATACTTGCTTCTAAAAACAACTACTTTGCATCAAAGCTTAATGCCTCTTTACCCGCCAAAACACTTTGGAGAAACATACAATAAATTGGCGTCTCTAAAGTCTTTTTGAAAAAGTCTTAGAGAAGCAAATTCTGAACCATATAGCTACTAACAATTTGTTGTATCCGAAACAATCAGGGTTTAGAGGAAATCGCAGTTGCTCTACAGCTATGAAAAACCTACTTGACGAAATAAGTCAGGATTATGACAAGGGCTATGTAAGTCTTCTTTGTCTGCTTGACTTTTTAATAGCCCCAATCATTATGTACGCCGACGTTATCTATAGCGCCCTTGACTCACTGTCCCAGCATAAGTTACAAGTAGCGTTCAACGATGCGGTGCGCTACGTATATGGCCTCCGTAGATATGACCATATTTCTGAACACTCAACAAAGCTATTTCGCTGCACACTACAGCAACACATCAACACAAGAAATTGTATATTTCTATATAAAATCATTAGTAATAAATGTCCGTCCTACTTATTTAACAAACTTGTCTTTAATCGGTCTGTAAGAAATTTAAGTATCGTTCCTTTCCGTCACCAATATTTAAACTCAAGCCGTTTATTTTTCATTCATGCTGTCAAACTATGGAATTCATAACCACCGCGAATCAAACTCATTTCTAACCGTGCAATCTTAAAAAGTGCAGTCCTCTCGCATTTCTCTTCCTTAACTACCCATCCTTAATCCCTTCTTTGTTCCCTCATCTCTACCTCTTAAGTAATTTAAGCAATCTATCTTGCATCGTAGTTTAAGTTTTTAAGTTATAAATTTTAAATTAGTTCTACTTTTTTCTCAATTTGTATCTAAGTATTAAAAAAGATATTTATCTTATTGTACATCCCAAATATTTAATAAATGAAATGAAATTCAATTAAATAATCGATTTCAGATCGCAGGGGATAGCAAGAGATGAGATCGCCGATGAACTTCCCAAACGAGGCTTAAAGTAGAATTTTCAGGACCCAAACCTACTGCTTGCGTTCCATCAGAGTTACGCTTCCGTTTAGCATAATTTTAAATGACATGACTGTCCGAAAGAAAAATAATATACGAGGGCGGGTCAATAAGTCCGTGACTTTTTGAATTTCTGACCTCTTTACTGAAACAGCAACACTGCTCCTGTCAACAGGCATCTGTCAGTTGACTCCTGTCAAAATTTAAACTTGCTGCGTCAGTTAGTTTGTGTTTGACAGCTATTTTTATCAGACTACTCACTAATTTGAGGAGAAAATGGAAAAAAGTGAATTTCGTGTGCTTATTAAGCATTATTTCTTGCGAAAAAAAACCAGTACCGAGACCAAGGCTAAGCTTGATAAATACTATGGGGACTCTGCACCATCGATTTCAATGGTAAAAAAGTGGTTTACTGAATTTCGTTGTGGCCGTACAAGCACTGAAGATGCCGAACGTCCTGGACGCCCAGTTGAGGTCTCTACACCCGAAACAATCGAAAAAATTCACGATATGGTGTTGGCCGACCGAAGATTGAAAGTGCGAGAGATTGTGGAAGCCGTAGGGATCTCGCATGGCTCAGTGGTTTCAATTTTGAATGATCACTTGGGCATGAGAAAGCTTTCCGCAAGATGGGTGCCGCGTTTGCTCACAGTCGACCACAAACGCAATCGTGTTACAACTTCACAGGAAGGTTTGGCGTTGTTTAATCGCAATATGGAGGAGTTTTTGCGCCGTTTTTTAACCGTGGACGAAACATGGATCCATCACAACACACCAGAGAACAAACAACAGTCCAAACCGTGGGTTTCTAAGGGTGAATCGGCGCCAAAGAAGGCCAAGGTGGGTTTGTCAGCCAATAAAGTTACGAGTATGGCGACTGTTTTTTGGGATGCACGCGGGATAATCCACATTGACTACCTTCAAAAGGGAAGAACAATCAATGGGGAATATTATGCCAACTTATTGGACCGAAAAAGAAAAAGATTTGACTCCAATGATGAAGTCATCTCGCAAACAAAGACCTATTTTGAGGAGTTCGACAAATCATTTTTTTTGGAAGGGATAAAAAAATTGGAGAAGCGTTGGACAAAGTGTATAGAGCTCAAGGGAGACTACGTTGAAAAATAAAATTATTTTTTTATCAAAAAATCTGTGTTTTAATCCAAAAGTCACGGACTTATTGACCCGCCCTCGTATATCCTGTTCCAAAGCAAAATTGAAAAAAGATACTAAATACGAATAGGTCTACGTAAAAGTGGCAAGACGATGTCATGCAAACCTATTACAATTGGGACAAATACTCGTAAATAAATGACATTACCTTTAGAACATGTTTGATGGTTCCCACAAGTCAGTCCAATCAAAGTTTGTCGGATCAAAACCCTCTGGCTCTTCCAAAGCCAGATGACTTATCAATTCGCCAATATCTGACGGCTGGATTGTTTCTATAGTAATCACTGTTCCATCTGCACGCTTTTTTAGCTCGTTCAAAATCACATCTATATGCTGCCAATCATCTGCATAACATGTTGTCAATGAATGTTGCCTGTCATGGGCTTGACTTTTCGTATGCTGTTGCTGCAGCTGGTATTCTTGTGTTGGTTTGTAGAACTCGCTCTCACCTAAACTCGATTCTGGAGTTATGAAAGGAGGATTACTATAAATTTCTTGTTGTTGGAAATACTCTTGGGAGGAGTCTGTTTCCATATGTTGATTAGGGTTGAATTCAGATGTTGTATCTTGTGTTTCAGATGATGGTTTTGCCACATGTTCCGTATTATGAATATTCTTGAGTAGAAGTCCGAAATCGCCTGATTGTGTGGAGCAGTCTTCTGCCCCAGAAGGATGCTGTTGATTCTTGAGGTCCTGAGATTCAGACTGCTGTCCAGGATCTTGACAAAAATCAAACCCAAATTTCGACAACAGGAAATTGGTGTTTCGCGGCAATTGGTAACTTTGATCAGATGGTTGTTGTCTCCGATGAAATTCGATATGAGGATCTGTGGCGTCCTCTGGTGTTATGGGATCGTATAAAGTCTTCAAGTGTTGGTCATTGTTTTGATTTGGAGGTGTAGGTTGCCTATATGCCTCTTGCGGAGGGCTTGAATATGTTATTAGTGCTGAGGTCAATGATTGGAAGGTTTCAAAGGTTTGACTGTTTGATTGCGGCTGAAATTGAGAGAGTCTATTCTCATCATTGGGAATGTGTTGTTGGAATTGCAGCTGCCCGACAGGGTGTTCCCTGTGCTGAACCTGGTGACACTCTCCTTGGTTTATGTTCTGCGCCCAAAACTGGGGTTTTATTTGAAACTCTTCCATTGATTCTGGATCCTGTAAGTTGGATGCCTGTGTAAGGTCCGAATCTGATTTTATAACTGAGCTTGGTGTCAAATACTGAGGATTGTCTTGTTCATTATACGGCGGAGGCGAAATTGGCATTGGGTACTCATTTGAATATTGATGTGCGTCTGTCTTTTCGGCTTGTTGCTGTTGAAATGGCTCAGACCTCGGAATCGACAGGATTGACTCGGTCTTCGACATCATCCGTTGCTCTCCCTGGGCTGAATAATTTTGGAAAAACTGTTGTGAAATTTGAAATTGATAATCATCAACTGAGCTTAATTCCTCTCCAACTAAAAAACACTCTAAAGGAGCATTCTGAATTTGGTATTGATGAATTGTTTCCTGTTTCTGAGCAGGAAAACTGTTTTCAGTTAACTTGACTTGACTTTGCTCTGTTTTGGATGGAAAACTCTGATAAACGACAACATCTTGAAATTTCCGTTGCTGTTCTGAAGCTTCCTCATATTCCTCTAAATTGCTACAATATTGGGCCACGTTAATATCTTCATTTTGATCGATTTTGATTTGTTGCACTATTGACTTGAGATGAAGTGCATCTTTTCTTCGTCTTCTTTGAAACCATACTAAGACAGTTCTTTCAGAAAGATTTATAGCATTACAAATTTTGATCCGTTCATGCTTCTTTAAATTGGTGTTCTTTTTATATTCCTGTTCTAAGTATGCGATCTGTTCCGGAGTTTTTATTTTGCGTATTCGAGTTTGAGGAGTTTGATTTGGAGCTTTGGGCTTACTCTTTCGTTTTGGTAGAGTATTCCTTGCATAAGTGGCGTCCTAGAATAGAAATAGATAAGCTTGCACTAACATTTGGAATATAGTGTAATTACCGGTGTGATGATTGCTTCAATGTGATAAGAGGAGCTCATTATATTTGGTAAATGTCTGTAAAGAGAAATTTGTATATGTATTTATTTATTTATATATCTACTAGCATTAAATTGGGTAAAAGATACTTTATAAATAGCAGAATATTTATTTATTTTATTTATTTATTTATAAAATTAACAATAAATTTAAATCTATTATTAATACAATTTTAAAAAGAACTAGCAACTAAGGCTTTCGGCTCTTCGTAAATATATATATGTTAATTAGTAGATGTGTGATAAAGTTAAGTTTATGTTTGTTTAAGTTTTAATTTTGTGAAGAAGAAGTAATTTGTTTATGAGATTAATATTTTTGTAATTTGGGTCTTGAAGTCATTCCAGTACGGTTAGCTGATTATTATTAATTAGTTGAAGAGGGCTACTGGCTGAAAGATAACATGATCCTAGAACGTGAGATATCGTAATAGTGGTGTTGCATTTCGGGCACATAGGGGGTGTTCCTTTTTTTAAAAGATATTCGTGAGTCAGTTGGATGTGTCTTAAGCGTAAGCGAATGAAACTTATTAGTTTCTCTTTAGAAATATTGGTAGGGAAGAAGGGAGTGATTTTTTTGGTGTTAATGGTTCGATAGTGGTGCTTATATTGAGTTCACTTCAGTGTATGTTGTTCTTTGATTTGATCAATTAATAGTCCATACAGATCCCTTCTGCTTGAGGATTGGAACATAAGTGATGGCGAAGTATGACATAGATTTGCAGCACGGTCGGCGTGTCCATTCCCTACAATTCCAACGTGGCCGGGAACCCACATTAGCTTTATTTTCGTGGGAGTTTTAATTAGCGTGTCTCGAATTTTGGCAATTGTGGTGTTATCATTGCTTACGTTGAGAACAGCTCTTACAACAGAAAGACTGTCAGTGCAGATAGTCCATTTGCCGGCAGTCTGCGAGAACCTTTTGACGGCTTCATATACGGCTTGAGCTTCTGCAGAAAAATATTGACGCTGCACCTGAAAAGGTGCCTTGTATGATAATCGATCCATTGTGTGCTATTACTGCAAATGAAGTGCTATCAGGGGTTTTCGAGCCATCTGTATATTTCCAAATTTTGTGCCGTTTTTATGGTATTATGTATAGTAGAGGGGATTCGTCTTTGTCGTTTGTGTTTTAGAGCTAGGGCTACATCTTTGTCGATAATTGAGTCCGTTCGAAAACATAATTTGGCAATCAACTTAAGTGACACTTCGAAATATCTTTCTTCAATGGATGGAAGGCTAGCTTCAGCTAAGATATTTTTAATAGGGGTTGTGGGAAAAGCTCCTATGCTTCTTCTTGCTGCTTGGTGGTAGATGGTTTTTACGAGTATGATGTTTTTTTTGTAGATTTAGGGCAAGAACCATAGATAACTAAAGCGTACTCTATCTTACGAGGGCGGGTCAATAAGTCCGTGACTTTTGGATTAAAACACAGATTTTTTGGTAAAAAAATAATTTTATTTTTCAACGTAGTCTCCCTTGAGCTCTATACACTTTGTCCAACGTTTCTCCAATTTTTTTATCCCTTCCAAAAAAAATGATTTGTCGAGGTCCTCAAAATAGGCCTTTGTTTGCGAGATGACTTCATCACTTTGGGAACAAGAAGTAGTCGCTCGGAGCCAAATCTGGAGAATAAGGTGGATGAGGGAGCAATTCATAGCCCAATTCATGGATTTTTGCCATGTCAACTGCACATGTGTTTGTGGTCGACTGTGAGCAAACGCGGCACCCATCTTGCGGAAAGCTTTCTCATGCCCAAGTGATCATTCAAAATTGAAACCACTGAGCCATGCGAGATCCCTACGGCATCCACAATCTCTCGCACTTTCAATCTTCGGTCGGCCAACACCATATCGTGAATTTTTTCGATTGTTTCGGGTGTAGAGACCTCAACTGGGCGTCCAGGACGTTCGGCATCTTCAGTGCTTGTACGGCCACAACGAAATTCAGTAAACCACTTTTTTACCATTGAAATCGATGGTGCAGAGTCCCCATAGTATTTATCAAGCTTAGCCTTGGTCTCGGTACTGGTTTTTTTTCGCAAGAAATAATGCTTAATAAGCACACGAAATTCACTTTTTTCCATTTTCTCCTCAAATTAGTGAGTAGTCTGATAAAAATAGCTGTCAAACACAAACTAACTGACGCAGCAAGTTTAAATTTTGACAGGAGTCAACTGACAGATGCCTGTTGACAGGAGCAGTGTTGCTGTTTCAGCAAAGAGGTCAGAAATTCAAAAAGTCACGGACTTATTGACCCGCCCTCGTACTTAACACTAACCTTTTAGTTAAATAACATAAAGAATTTATATGAGCGTTACTTTTTCTTGAGGACAAATACTTTATAATATTGAGCCTTGACGAAGCGCTTTTTTAAGAGATATACAATGATTTTTCCAATTATACCTATTGTTTACAAGAAGACCTAGAATAGTTAAATTAGATAAATTTTCAATTGCTATGTTATTAACTGATAAATTAAAATTTTGACAATTTTTTCTGCGACAAACGTGAAGCGTTTTACATTTTTCAATAGAAAGCTTGGAACCGGATATAGAAGACCATTCGGTTATTTCTTTTAGTAAGTTAGAAAAAGTTGGTTTTGTTAGATTAAGGTCATTGTGTTTACATAAAATGTACGCGTCATCAGGGTATACACAATGATCTAAATCTTTATATTTGGATATTATACCACTTAACTCGTCAAAGGCGATAGCGAAGAGAATTACCGAAAGAGGCGAACCTTGAGGGATTCCATTTTGTAGGGGTAGTACTCTTGAGAAAGTGTTTCCAATTTTCACGCAAAATTTTCTTTTGTTTAAGAATGATTTAATGTAATTAAAGATGTTCGGACCAACTCCCCATTCGGAAAGTTTCTTTAACACAAAATGAATGCCTATATGGTCGAAAGCTTTTGCAAAATCAAGTGCTAAAATAG
Source organism: Volucella inflata (assembly GCA_928272305.1). Classification (NCBI taxonomy): domain Eukaryota; kingdom Metazoa; phylum Arthropoda; class Insecta; order Diptera; family Syrphidae; genus Volucella; species Volucella inflata. Next base: position 159,148,901 of record OV743716.1, read on the forward strand.
ATATGTGGTTTCGAGCTGAGAGAGCATTTGATATCACATAATCTAAGTGCAAAAGTGCATCTATACAACCTCTTTTTGGTTTGAAGGCTACTTGGTTTGAGCTAATCAATTTTTTGGATTCAGTGAACCAAAGGATACGATTGGCTATTATTTTTTCTAAGATTTTAGATAAGCACGGCAGTAAAGAGATCGGACGATAACTGTCAACCTTATCAATTTCCTTTTTTGGTTTATGGATTGGGACAATACAAGCTGTTTTCCAACTTTGAGATATAATACCTTTCCGGAATATATTGTTGTAAAGTTCGATTAGTTTTATTTTTGCCGGAGTAGGGAAGTTTTTGATTATTGGGTAGGAGATCTTATCCCGCCCAGGTGTTTTACCTTTCATTTTTAATAGGCAGCTTTCGAGTTCCACCAAAGAAATATCTTTTTCTATATGCTTTGCAGCTAGAGCCGTTGCAGGTTTCGGGGATAATAAAAATGATTCCGATTTTCTCGTTACAAATGTCGTAGAAAAGTTGGTGTCCTGTGCAGAGATAGACCAAGTTTTAGCAAAAAAAATCAGAAATTTCATTTGGAGAATATACAGGACCACTTGGATAGAAACTATATTTCTTAACTGTGTATTACCCGTTAGAGATCTAATATTGTGCCAAATTCTGCTCGTTGATGTATTGGGCTTAATTTCAGCTGTGAAATTTGCAAAGCTTTCGAGTTTGCTGATTTTTAGAAATCTTCTAAAAGTAGCATTTGCTTTCTTATAGGCGAGCTGTTGACCTTGTGTAGGATTTTTTCTAAAATTCCTCCAAGTTAAAACTTTGTCGGCTCTAAGCCTACTGAGTTCCGGATTCCACCAAGGAACATTCCGTCTTGGACTTACAGAAGACTTTTGTGGAATGGAATCGTTGGCAGCCTTGCGTATACATTTAAGAAATACCGCAGATTCTTTGTTTACACAAGAAAATGGTTGACTTGGTAACAAAAGTCCAACGTTGCTTGTGAACTTCAACCAGTTAGCTTTTTCGGTCTTAAAGCTGTTTATAGATCGATTACAGTACGAGGGCGGGTCAATAAGTCCGTGACTTTTGGATTTAAACACAGATTTTTTGATAAAAAAATAATTTTATTTTTCAACGTAGTCTCCCTTGAGCTCTATACACTTTGTCCAACGCTTCTCCAATTTTTTTATCCCTTCCAAAAAAAATGATTTGTCGAGGTCCTCAAAATAGGCCTTTGTTTGCGAGATGACTTCAACATTAGAGTCAAATCTTTTTCCACCAAGCCATTTCTTCAGGTTTGGGAACAAGAAGTAGTCGCTCGGAGCCAAATCTGGAGAATAGGGTGGATGAGGGAGCAATTCATAACCCAATTCATGGATTTTTGCCATGGCAACTGCACATGTGTTTGTGGTCGACTGTGAGCAAACGCGGCACCCATCTTGCGGAAAGCTTTCTCATGCCCAAGTGATCATTCAAAATTGAAACCACTGAGCCATGCGAGATCCCTACGGCTTCCACAATCTCTCGCACTTTCAATCTTCGGTCGGCCAACACCATTGTTTCGGGTGTAGAGACCTCAACTGGGCGTCCAGGACGTTCGGCATCTTCAGTGCTTGTACGGCCACAACGAAATTCAGTAAACCACTTTTTTACCATTGAAATCGATGGTGCAGAGTCCCCATAGTATTTATCAAGCTTAGCCTTGGTCTCGGTAATGGTTTTTTTTCGCAAGAAATAATGCTTAATAAGCACACGAAATTCACTTTTTTCCATTTTCTCCTCAAATTAGTGAGTAGTCTGATAAAAATAGCTGTCAAACACAAACTAACTGACGCAGCAAGTTTAAATTTTGACAGGAGTCAACTGACAGATGCCTGTTGACAGGAGCAGTGTTGCTGTTTCAGTAAAGAGGTCAGAAATTCAAAAAGTCACGGACTTATTGACCCGCCCTCGTAGTTTGATTTTAATAATATTTTTGTGAAAATAGGAAAATGGTCGCTGTTGCGTAGATCATCAAGAATGAACCACGATGCCCTTGGTAAAATTTCTGCCGAACAACAGGTGATATCTATGTGGGTAAATGTGCCATGTGTTGAAAAATGGGTCGGAGATCCATCGTTTAAAAGGGCGAGATCAGAATAAGTAATAAATTCTTTTAAAACAGAACCTCGTTTATTGTGTTTTGGGGAACCCCAAAGTCTACTCCAGGAATTTACATCTCCAGTGAGAATATAAGGTGGGTCTATTTGATGAATTATATTTTCAAGGTCGGCTTTATGAAATGTTTGGTCAGAAGGAATGTATAAGGATATTATAGTTAACTTAATGTCTATGTGTATTTCTAAAGGTAATGCTAGAATGTTTGATTTAATTGAAATCGGAGGTTTGTGTGGAATGTTATTCTTAATAAGCAAACCGACTCCATGCTTTGCCGTAACATTGGTAGGAAGGTTACTAAAATATCCTATGTAAGATTTGGGTGGTATGGGTGTCGTATTAGTTGAGAATGGAAGGTGAGTCTCTTGTGGGGATATAATATCAGGTTTATGCGCTTTAATTAAAAGGTTTAACTCATCAAAGTTGTTAAAGAAACCTTTTATGTTCCATTGCAAAATGTTGAGATAAGTGCTTTTAATTGTTTGGGAGTTGTTTTGGTGAATAGGTGATAATTGTATAGAATTATGTTGCGTCATTGTGATTCTGATTTTGCATTGGAGTATGTTTGTACGTAAAATTTTTAATTGTTGAATCGAAAATTGGCGGGATATTTGTTTGAGAAGTTGTAGATTGAGTGGAAGAAGAGGGTAATGAAGAGGACTGTGTATGGAATGGTGTAGGTGTAATAGATTGTTGTGGTGAAATATTAGTGGGTGTGGTGAATTTTGAAGAAGTTGAATAAATGTTTTCAGTTTGACAATTGTTTCTACTGAGATAGGCGGAATTATGGTGATTTGTTGTTGTTTACTCGTATCTATTGGAGCAGCAGTGATTGCTGCTGGAGATTGAGAAAAAACTGCTTTCTCGTGGGTGGGTGTTCGAGATGGTTGAGTGCTAGCGTGTTTAGCTCTTTCGGAAAAAAATGGAGATAATGGCTTGGCTTGAGTTGCGTTCTCTGAGTTGTAAATACGTTTTGCCTCAGCCATAGTGCACTTATTAATTTTCTTAATTTTTAGCGTTTCCTTATTTTGTATATACATATTTAGGACAAGCTTTTGATGTTGAAGGGTGTTTATCAAGGCAATTAGCGCACATAGTACGTGTGCACTCCAATGGGTCATGGGGCGGAAGGTTGCAGTTTTCGCAGACTTTGTTGTTGGAGCATCGGTTACATCTCATTGGAGAGGGCACAAATTCTTTGACTTTTGTCTTATACCATCCAATTTCTACGGTTTGTGGGATCTTATACAAATCAAAAGTAAAGAGGACTAGGCCTGTTGGCTGAATTTTGTTATCTATTTTTTTTTTTGCAAATTTATAGACCTCAATCACGCCTTGAGGTTTCATTTCTGAGACAATTTCTTTCTCTGCGACATTAATTAGACAAGGGGCATATACTATGCCCTTTGAAGAATTCAAAGTTTTGTGAAGTGTCACATTCACAGGCCACTGATTGGCAATGTTAGTCATTTTTAGAAATTTATCACCAGATTTTTGGCTTTTGGCAAGTATGAGAATACTGCCGTCTCTGAGTTGTGAGATATTATCATACTCAGTACTGACTGAGTCGATAACTTTTCTTAATAAAAAAATACTCACTGCTGTGATTGGTGAATTTTGGTTTTTCGATGAAATGACCACGAATTTGGGGTTTTTGAGGTTAGAGTTAGTTGGCAGATCGGGAAACTCTTGAAAGCTAGAGAGCTTTGGTTTTTTTTTTCTCGCGGCTCTGATGATGTGTTATCACATAACACATCATAGTAGCCTTCGGGCTTCTTCTTCGACCCCGGGGGTGGGCCCATGCCTACTTTTTAATTGATGCACGACTTATTCTGAAGAAAAATTGTCACGCGGTTGTGAAAAAAGTACAAAGAAAAATAAGATAGTAGGGCAAAAAGAGACAAATAATTTGTCAAAAGTGCACTTCTGAAAGATATCACAGCGAAATAAACGAGATGTTTGCGCTTCAAAAGACAGACTGCGAATATGTAATAATAAATTAAAAATAAAAACATAGAGCAATTTGATTTTTAAAATAATAATAACAGGCTTTTTTGAAATCTCTAATGGATCTTGACAAAGGTTCCAATATGGGAGGACTTTAAAGATGATGACAAAGTAAATCTCTAACAAACATTTTACCGTGAATAGTTTGTCTTGACTCTAATGGTTTAATACCTAGAAGCAAACAAATAGCTCTATAATCTGGATAAAAATGAATTTATTGAATCGTTTTTGGATTCTTTCCAGTCGGTCGGCATGAACTTTAAAGGGCTCCAAATCAGAACAGCGTATTCCAGATCTAACGAAAGATGTAAAAAAAAAAGTACAAAAGGATGAAGAAAGTCCTTTGTGTTGAGCTGGGTTTTATTAATAGAGTTAGACTTAGGGACATCGTAGTCTTAACCTATATGAACATATTGACCAGTGGTCGAATCGCGTCCTCCGTGAACGAGTAACTCGTTTTCGTAATGTGTATATTTGGCATTGTCATATACGTGAACGTATAGCCGTTAACGTAATTTGGCATCACCACTTCCGTGAACGGATGAGTAAACGTATACGTTCAATCATAATGTCATTCGATTGGTCTGCAGTGTTCGTAATTTGTGGTTTGCGAAAAATATTGAAGAAAAATGTAAGTTTAATAATTTAAAATGGATTTCAAATGTCAAATACTTATTTAGATGTCAACTAATAAATATATAAATAAAAAAAACCCTTTTTAGCACAAATTGCAATAAAATAAACCCGACTCAAAAGATCGTCTTGGCGGAGTACATAAGGGATCACCCGAACTTGGCAAAAACATGCTTCCAAATACCTCGCAAGGCAAGGCTTCATCAATAAAAATGTGGCATAGCTTGACCACGAAGCTAAATATTGTAGGACCTCCAGTTGAAAAGCACATTTAGTTTACAAAATTGCTGTTTAGTAATAAAATTTTTTTTAAAAAGGTTTTCGCAGACCAACAATTTCAAACTTAAAAGAAATTGTCCTTTAACAAAGCTTCTAAGAACAGAACATGAGGTGGACCGTATGAGGAGAAGCATCTTACTGAAGAGGACAATTTAATTATCGAAGCAACTGAATTGGAGGCATCAATCGATTACTCAACTCAGAAAATAACTCTGCAACAACGTCAATAAGCACTGCTGCCAAGGATTCAGTGGAAGATTCCCTTCGTTTGATGTTGGAAGGCTATTCAACTGGCAGTAACAGCGAACGAGAAACTGAGTACAAAGCAAGTACATCTAAGCCAGCCACAAAGTCTAAAAAAGGACAAACAGTGCAAAAATCTTGCTATCCGATTTTACCCAGGAGGTAATTGGCTCTCCTTCAAAAAAATGTAAAGATGGGATCCGACTTGGACAGATTGCTTGATATCCAAGAAAGAATCTTGAAAATGAAGGAAGAGAAGCACAAAAGTTTAATTGCGGTGCAAGTAATTGAGCTGCAGATCAAAACTCTTCAACTTGAAATGTTAAAAAAGAAGGCTGAAGATGATTGAAGAAGACTGAAAAAGGGAAAGATACAAATAATAATAAAATACACATTATTACCTCCTGGGTAAACTTTTAAACTTTTGGAAAAAGTGTTCCTTACATCTAGACGAATCTGCCGGTAGGAATAGTATATGAATAGGACACGCTAGAAGTTATTTTCGAAACACTACTTTGGCACATCCCAATTAAATAATCACCTCCGACAGAGTTCTCAGGGTAACTACTATCGTCTGAAGTACTTAGGTAAAATAACAACACCAGTGTTGTGTCTACGAGTATTACGGCTTGTAAAATTATTTCTTTATACTTCTGTTTGCTGAATTTTTCTTTCCAATGACATTTATTTGAAGTTTAGATTATTACCTTTTTAATTTCATTCTAGTACAGCTACCATGTCAAATTAAAAATTACGTTCCATCAGCATTCGTATGACACAATCTCGATACGTTCGTTCGTATGAAAAATCACGTAATTGTTCTTCGTACGAATGCCGATCCGTTCACGGAGGACGCGATTCGACCCCAGAACTACTATACATTTCCAATAAAAACAACTTTAATTCATGTCAATCACAAGACAAATCAATTTCAGTACACACAGGGTTGAAAACATTAATACATTTCGTAATTGGCTCGTTAAGGCCGTAGTTGTAAGAATGCCTCGGATTTAAAAATAAGTTTCGAGTTCGAAGTACTCGCATCCTTTCCAATTGAAATTCTTGAAGAATAGAGGGACATATGATATGATACGAGAAGACGTCATGAATAAACAAAATAAAGTGAATATTTCTTCTTTTTTTAAGTCTGTCTAGGCCAATCAACTTACATCTGGTGTAATATGAGGGCATAGTATCTAAGTTCCATCTTAATTGCTTTACAACAAACTTAGTAAATGATTGTTGTACCTTTTCCAAAGGGAATGCAGATTGGCAAGTATTTGGACACCAGATTATGAAACAATATTCAAGAATGGGACATGCAAGAGACATATAAACAGATTTGAGAGCATTGAGGGATTAGAGAACTCAGCACACGAACGTCTTACAAAACCAAGGAGTGAATACGCTTTGGTTACGACATAGTCAAGATGGGACGAAAAAAACAGTTTTGTGTCAAATATTACTCCAAGATCGTTAATCTCATTTTGCTGATTTAGTGTGCTTCCAGAAATTGTACTAGTATAGACATAAATTAGAGGTGCCAGTGTACGATGATCGGAAAAGGAATGACATTTGTTTTTATTTAGCGAAAGTCCATTAAGTTAACACCAATTGACAATAACATTTAAATCGTTTTGAAGTTGTCCACAATCAAACACATTGTTAACACTTACAAACAATTTTAGACCATCTCCATACATAACGCAGCAATGTAGGGATGTCATTTATAAAGATATTAAAATGTAAGGGCCCTAAGTGGCTATCTTGAGGAACACCAGACAAGACATTGGTGATTCTCGATTAATATGAGGAAATCCATTTAAGCAACGTAGAGTGGACTCCAGATAATTTGATTTTATTAAAAAAAAGAACTGTTATGGCATACTGTTTAAAATGATTTCCCGAAGTCAGTAAATGTGTCATCAACTTGATGACCTAGCTCCAAAGAATCGAAGAGATATTTCGATTGGACTAAACTTTGGATACACTTTGGACTCAATTGAATAATCATACGGTAGACTTACTGATTTTTTTAGAGAAAGATAGGTATAGTCTGACACTTTTTATTAATAAGTTTTAAGCTGTACTGCCAGCGGGGCAAAATGGCATCATCACCTCCTCGTGGTGCCCCCTGGATAGCTATTAATAGTGAACTTACGATGAGTGTGCTAAGTCTGATTGTACATGTGTATAGGCCCCCGCCCAATTATCAAGGCTTCTTCCATCAATGGCGGGGGTAGAGTAAAACTGGACTTATCATAAACATCATCAGACCTTTCGCCACTGATAGGTCCTGTTGAGTGGCAAGACCACCGTGGGAGTTAGGAGCCTCCCGGACTTCGGTCTGGACCTAACTTGTTGAGGTAGGCCCCCTTGTGGGAGCATCACAATGGCTGTGGCTTAAATCAAAAACGCAGGGATGGTGCTCCCTGCTGGTCTCACCCGATGTAGATTTGCAACTAGTACTTGGTGCTGAGACCCTAAGATCAGTAAGAGTTTTTAGGTAGGAAGTATGGGCATCCCGTGAACTTATGTTTCAAGACAGGTGTTCACGTAAAACACAAGACGCTCTGTGTATGTGTAACTGGACACTCGGTCCTGCGATAGCACAGCCTTGTGAACCCCATTGATCATAGACTACCTATATACCAGACGAGGCTGACTCTTCTGCCCTGATGGCTGAAATATGCGTCTTAGATGTGGGCTCTGCTGCCCCTCAGAAGGAGGACGTACGCCGGAGGAACACCCAAGATAGAGTCAACGGCGGCCTCAAAAATCGGACAGCGAAACCTTATACAAGCTACTTCAACATATATATTTGGAGCCTTAACGATTTTCTGGACTAGTAGGGACAGGGAGGAGTAATGGTGGTGGACGACTAACAACCCTTTTGATATTGGGGATTAAAACTAAGAAACTGGTTCTCCAGTTTCATGGTTGCGCGTAGGGGTAACTTTCCAACCACGAGAAATAAAAATAGTTCAGAGACAACAACACGAATCGGATACGGGCGGATACAATGTTGACGACCCCAGCAATACTGATCCATACTGAGCTAAGGGCATTTATAGCTGCTTGACCATATGTGAATATATGGATGTTTGCGCCTTTGATACTAGAGTTATAGATAACATTGGCACAATCTTGAATGGCGTGTAATTCAGTTTGGAATACACTAGGACTCTTTTTTCCATAACAATTGATATGTTTGTGTTCAACTCAAGTTCTCGTATTTCCGAGAGCAAGATACCATACTTGACTGTTCGTATCATGCTTGCTGAGCTGCGTAAAGCCACTTTGTTGATGAAAAAAAGTGTAGGGGCGTTAGTCCTATTATACCTTCTATAGTACCTTTGGGGCAGGTCCAAAAGGCGCCGGAGTTACCCAGACATGCTTGACGCTGATATGGCGTAAGCATTGATTTAAGTTCGAGTGCTTGCCTTACTACCTCGTGTTGTATGTGATTATGTAATGATGGATAAAGAAACAGCAAATAACTGTCCAGATGGAATCAGCGGTGTTGCATCCATCCAGTCTTTCGATCTGCGATCCTCTTTCAGGGTTATTTTGCTACATTTAAATACAGCTGTCAGGATTTTCAAAGGGGAGATGTTGGCATTCGTAATTCTGTTTGAGGCTACTAAAACCGGTGCAGTCGGCCCAAGAAAGCCCTAAAAAACAAAAAGGATGACGACCCATGCTAATTGAAATAAGCAAACGATTTTTGGTATTCCATTTGATCACCCGCGAGCAGCCGAACGTGGAGACCCGGGAGTACTACGAAGCAGATCTTACCGCCATATAATACTGTTAAATGGATAAATGGTGATAGCTACCTAGACGATAAGCAGCTACTTTGGAGTCGATATGCTCGTAAATAAGAATATGAAATCGCCAACAGTAGCTTAGTATGGGTGTACTCATAAGCAGAGACAGAGACTGTTTCAATGACCTTCATAGCAAAATACAGTGATGCACAAAACAATTAGTATACTTTACTCTTAAAAAAAATTGTGTGATTTTCTTGTTCTTACACTTTACCGAATTCCCGGCCATCTTGTGGTCGGTAGGTGCATATTGAGTAGAAAACCTTGTAGAAAACAAGCCGGATTATTTGCGGTTATATACACAAATGTCATTTAAAAATCTTTTGTGTAACTTTGTCTAGACAACACAAATAAAATAAGTAACTACATGCCTACAGTGAAGTAGTTTTAGTAAAAGTCTCTCTTATAAAAAGAAAGAAATCAAAACGATTTATATTTCATTGAAAATATAGTTAAGTTGGATACTTACATGTTACTTACTTACTTTAGGTGGCGCTACAGTCCGGGGTGGACCTGGGCCTCAGTCAACAAGCTTTTCCAGCCAGCTCGATCCCTGGCTAGCTGTCTCCAGTTTCGCACGCTAAGTTGGCTGAGGTCCTCTTCCACTTGCGTGCGCCACCTGAGTCTTGGCCTTCCTCTACTGCGCTGTCCCTCGGGAGCAGATTCGAAGACTTTTCGGACCAAAGCATTGATGTCCATGCGCTCTACATGACCCAGCCATCTCAGTCTTTGGATCTTCACTCTTCTGGCTAGGTCCATGTCGCTGTACAGTCCATACAGTTCGTCGTTGTATCTCCTCCTCCACTCACCGTCAATGCAGACGGGACCGAAGATCGCCCGAAGAATTTTTCTCTCGAAGCAACCAAGAACACCCTCATCCATTTTTGATAATGTCCATGCCTCTGCGCCATAGAGCAGGACGAGGATTATTAAAGTCTTATAAAGGGTGACTTTCGTTGTCCGAGAGAGGGCTTTGCTACTCAATTGCCTTCTTAACCCAAAGAAACAGCGGTTGGCAAGAGTTATTCTTCGCTTGATCTCAGCGCTGGTGTCGTTGTCTGTATTTATAGCGGAGCCTAGGTAGACAAAGTCCTTAACTACCTCAAAGTTATATCTGTCGAGGGTGACGTTCTGTCCGAGACGATGGTGTTGGTTGTCCTTTTTGCTTGACAGCATATACTTGGTCTTGCCCTCATTGACCGCTAAACCCATTTTCGCCGCTTCCGTCTCAATACTCGCGAAAGCGCCACTGACATCACGCTGCTTTCTCCCGATTATGTCAATATCGTCGGCGTATGCGAGTAGTTGGACGGACTTTTGAAAGATAGTGCCTCTTGTGTTCGCTCGTGAGTTTTGCACTATTCTTTCAAGTACGATGTTGAAAAAATCGCATGACAGCGCATCGCCTTGTCTAAATCCTTTCTAGACATCAAAGTTCTCGGTGAGATCTTTACCGACCTTGATGGAGCAGCGTGCATTCTCCATCGTCATCCTGCACAGACGGACGAGTTTGGCAGGGATGCCAAAACTAGACATTGCTCTATATAGCTCGTCTCTATAGATGCTGTCATACGCGGCCTTTAAATCGATGAATAGGTGGTGGGTATCGATCTGAAGCTCATGGGTCTTCTCCAAGATCTGCCGTAGTGTGAATATCTGGTCGATGGTGGACTTTCCTGGCCTGAAGTCACACTGATATGGACCTATCAGGTTGTTGACAAACGGCTTCAGGCGTTCACACAATACGGCGGATAAGATCTTATATGCGATGTTAAGGAGACTGATGCCTCTGTAGTTGGCGCAGTTCAGAGGGTCTCCTTTCTTGAGAATTGGACAAACAATGCTGAGGTTCCATTCATCGGACATACTTTCGTCCGACCATATTTTACAGATGAGTTGGTGTATGCTCCTTACCAAGTCATCGCCTGCCGCTTTGAAGAGCTTGGCAGTCAGGCCATCCGCTCCAGCAGCTTTGTTGGACTTAAGCTTCGATATGGCTATCTTCACTTCATCCAGGTCGGGTGGACGGAATTGTTGGTCATCATCGTCCAGGTTGAAAGGTTGATTCTGCCTGACAGCGGTATTTGGTCCGTCATCGCCGTTATACAGTCTGCAGAAATGATCTTTCCAAATCCTCAGCATCGACTGCGATTCTACTACGATGTTCCCTTGTTCATCTCTACAGGCTTCGGTTCGGGGTTTGTTTCCGCGGCATGTTATTTTTACCTTTTGGTAAAACTTTCGAACCTCATTCCTGGAGTAGCATCTCTCAATTTCCTCGATAGCGCGCTTCTCATGCTCTTTCTTCTTCCTCCTGAGAAGCCGGTGCTCGTCTCTCCTCTTCCGCTCATAGAGCTCATGAGCAGCTCTGGTCTTTCTAAGCAGCGCCGCGTTATATGCATCTTGCTTAGCTGCATGTGCTTGCAGGCATTCATCATCGAACCAGGGGTTTCGTTGTGGTGGACGAGTGAAACCCAGCACATCAGAAGCGGCATCTCTGATGGCGTTTTGGGAGTGTTTCCAATGGACTTCGATGGTTGATGCTGGCGGTATTGGACCTCTTAAGAGATTAAGAGACACTCGATCGGAAAAGGACTTGGCGATCTCTTCCGATTGTAGCCGTCTGACATCGAATTTTCTCACAGCATTAGTTTGTCTTGGCGTAGTTTGGGATATTCGCAACCGTACCTTGGCTACAACAAGGTAATGGTCCGAGTCGATGTTGGCTCCTCGGAACGTACGGACATCAATAATACTGGAGGAGTGTCTTGCGTCGATCGCAATGTGGTCAATCTCGTTGACTGTTGATTGATCAGGAGTTCTCCAAGTCCCCTTGTGTATGTCGAGATGTGGGAACCGCGTGCTAGCTACGACAATGTTTCGACCCGCCGCAAAGTCGATTAGCCTGAATCCGTTATCGGAGGTGGTGTTGTGCAGGCTATATTTTCCGATTGTTCCACCAAAGATACCCTCTCTTCCTAGCTTTGCATTAAAATCACCGAGGACAATTTTAATGTCATAGCTAGGGCATTGCTCGTAGGTCTTGTTGAGGAGCTCGTAGAAGGCATCCTTGGTGTCGTCATCTTTCTCCTCTGTGGGAGCATGCGCGCATATAAGGCTTATGTTGGCGAATTTTGCCTTGATGCGGATTGCTACGAGGCGCTCGCTCACATGCCGGAAGCTGAGGACTTCTCGTCTTAGTCTGCCTCCGACAACAAATCCGCATCCAAATAAGCGCTGCTTTTGCCGTCGATAGCAATTGCCGTAGTAGATGTCGCAGTTTTTCATCTTCTTTTCGTCCGGCCCATCCCATCGCATTTCTTGGATGGCGGTTATGTCTGCTTTGCAGCAGTCTAGGGCCTCCGCTAGTTGCTCGGCTGCACGTGGTCTATTAAGGGATCTAACATTCCACGTGCATATCCGAAGCTCATTGTCCTTAAATCGTTTGCGTGGGTTGTCAACAGTAGATCCGTCCATATCGGAGGCTTGTTGATGCTTCGTAACTTCCTTTTTTTTTAAGTGGCCGGGCAGTTACCCCGGCGGCACAACCCCCAACCTGGAGGACCAGTTCCATTTTGAGTGCCCCTAGGACGAGGGGTCGGTAACACCGAAGCCAGTAACCCGTTCCGGGATGTGAGCGCTGCCGTTGGCCCTTATAGGGCTCGTCCGCCACCATCTCTTTTCCAAGACCCTGACTAAGTCCTGGAAATCCTTTCCGGCCTGAGCTCCAAATATGTCGGAGTAGCCCGGATAAGGTCTTGTTTTGTTTTTCCGACACTAATCCTGGTTAATGGCGCAGGAAACTCGCCATTTGCCCCCTTCACTTCCCAACCTCTAGTGAGATTCCCAGATGGCGCCACGGGGAGGTGTGAAGTAGGACTTATCAGCAGAGCTGCAAGATGTTCGGCTGCAGAGGCTCATTCTCATCATTTAAGGAACCAGCACCTGTCGGAAGATGCTACTTCTACGAGGCCTTATACTCATCGTTGCCATCGATATTTACATGTCACCTACACTTATTCTTATAGAAAGAAATGAGGCGAGTTATTAAAGAAGTTGAAAATTGAAAATCGTTTAATCCCGTTGGATTATCCTTTATTTGGATCGGGTACCAGATATAAAGTGAGGCGTGTAAATAAAGAATTCAACCCACGGTACAACAGAAAAAAAACTGTCAAGTATGGGCATGTAACCAGTACTAACTTCAGGCAAATATATCTGTCAAACCAATCGTCAGATCGTTGCAAATTATCAGTGTCATTTCTATTCAGAAGTCTTCGAAATTTTATCTATGACATGCATGCTTTAACAATATTAGTTCCAAAATTATGGTTCTAAGCCCAAAAACGTATAAGGCTATTGTAACATATTACAGCCGACATAATCGACCATCTGAGATCGCTATTCGCCATATTGTTGACGTTTTCGGATAATATTTTCTTTGGAAGATGCAGTGGTACCGAGGCACATTAAAAGAGGGGGTATGACAGAGAATGCTGCAACTGTTCAGGAGAGAATTGAAGAAGATCCAAATTAATCGATTCGAAGTCCTTCACAACAGTCCGTCCACTAGAGCCCGCTCTAGAGCCATGATTAATGAATTTTTTGTTCCCCGACCAAATGGCTTGTATGTGAAAGAGATGTGGTCTCCACAGAATGGCGCTAAGTGAAGAAGAAGTGAAAACTTTTCATGAGCGCATAATTTTTGGTAATGGACCTGTAAATTAGACCTGATTATTTTAGGGAATGCATAGAGTCGCTGTTTCTACGCTGACAAACCGACAACAATCGACGCATTAGAACATGACATTATCCATTTTATTAAGGATATACGGCTTGAGAAAGTGGTCAAGAACTTAATCTATCAGATGACATTCATCAGTACCAGCCGTATTGCAATTATTGAAAGAAAAGGACATCGAAAAATCATTTTAAAGTGGATTTATTTCGACAATCCATATCGCAAAAAAAAACATGGGTATGATCGCTACTGTTGACAACTGCAAATTTCAGATCAGGGTAGGCCAAAAGACACGCATCAGTTATTTTGCATCGTAACAATGCTCTGAGTCAGAATACTTGGGAGTACAATCCTGCTCAGTCAGACAGGGCCACAGCCTGCGCCAGTCACGCTACTCGCGGAAGCCTCTAAGCCACCTCCATCCTAAATTAGGTACGTTTTTGAGAAAATGTTGAAGTGTGAGTGCCAACACTGACTATTGACACAAATGAGGGAATTTCAAAATTACAAGTAAAACGTTTGTGACCGGCCTGCAGTTTAGGGGCCGAATTCATTTGTATTGAACAATTTGGTTGACAGTATTGGCTACTGCCAAGTTAGCCAAGGTAGTCATATAAATAAAACTATACTTCATAACTAAGTAACAAGTGTTGAAAAGTATTGAATAGTGTTTTTGTTATAGCGTTTTCAAAAAGATACCAACAGAGACCACCCTTTTTAACTTGCACGACAACAACTCTTAAAACGTATTTGACATTGTCGAAATTTTGGAAATTTTACTGCCAATCAGATTGCTGAAGTTTCAAGAGTCCAACGTTGACTCGGAGCCCTACATTATTGCAGGCACTGATATTTTAAACGCCCCTAAGGGCAGTTACTGTATAGAACGTTTACTTCGGAAATATATGAAAGAATCGCAAAAAACCAATCTGAAAACTCCTCCAAAGCAAAGCAGCTAAGTTTTGCATTGGTATTCGGGTAGTTTGGTTTGACAATGAATGATGACTCGCACGTGCATACTGTAAGGAGTTGCTTAACAAACAGTTTCCACGTGATATCGTGCCGACAGCTGGTCTATTCGAGGAGGAAATTTCGGACTTTTCAATCGAAGAAATAAGTATAGTAATTGGAAAAATGAAGCGGGGGAAAGCGGCGGGACCCGACAGCATTCCATCAGAGTTTTGGTCGAAGATGGGGGGAATCGGCAGCGAATGGCTATCGAAACTTTAAAGTGAGTTAAAATGTGGAAAACCTATGCCGAATCAATGGAGAAGTAGCTTCTTGGTTCCATTTTACAAAGGAAAAGACGACACTCGAGAATGCAACAACTACCGTTCAATCAAGCTGTTGTCACACACGACGAAAATCGTCGAATGAGTCTTAAGCGAACCTCTTCGGCAAATAATAAGGCTCGATAATAGCCAGTGCGGATTTGTTGAAGGAAGATCGACGGTGGGCACTAACCAAAGCATGGAAAGGCACCGAGATTCGTCTTAGTATTTATCGACCTCGAGAAAGCATTCGATCGAGTGCCTAGGGATCTCATATGGGCCGCTCTGAGGTCTCAAAACGTACCGGAAACGTATGTTAGAATAATACAAGACATGTACGGAAACGTGAAAACTGCGGTTAAAAGCTCTGCTGGACTAACGAGAGAATTTCCAGTTAATGTCGGAGTGCATCAAGGAAGCGTACTTAGCCCTTTCCTCTTTAACGTAGTATTCGACTATCTTTTAAAAGACTGCATGCGCGAAGCAAATGTAACGGCAATTCTCTTCGCTGACGACGCAGTTATACTTAGCGATAACGTCGAAGATTTACAGAACGCCTTAGATTCATGGAGAAATGCGCTAGAGAGAAACGGGTTTAAAATAAGTCGTTCAAAGACGGAGCATTTGACGTGCCCATTTGCACATCCGTTGCGACCTGTTCCGGATATAATGTTAGACGGAATAGTTCTTCCGAAAAGCACTATCTTTAAGTACTTAGGATCAATCGTTAACATGGAAGCGAAATGTGACGACGACATAAACCACAGAGTGAGTGTGGGATGGATGAAATGGCGGGAAAATACGGGAATCTTTTGCGACCGAAAATTTCCACTTAAATTAAAGGGGAAACTCTACACCACGGTTATTAGACCAGCTCTTATGTACGGCTCACAGTGCTGGACAATGTACGAAGCGTTTAAAAATAAAATGACGGCAGCGGAAATGAAAATGTTAAGGATGTCTAGTGGAGTCACTAAACGCGATTGTATTAGATCTACGCGTATAAGAGGAAGTCTACATATAAAGAATTCGGTAACCGAACAGCTTGAGGCGAATAGAATAAGTTGGTATTGCCACGTTCAAAGAAGATCTGCGGAAAATCCGGTTAAAAAGGCACTATCAACTACGGTCACTCCAACTGTAAGAAAACGTTGTCGGAAAAAGAATTCCTGGATTTCTCAGATGGCAAATGCGCAACAACGCCTGGGGCTAACCACTGACGCGAACCAGGACCGAGCATTATGTAGACGCGTTCTGCGGTCTGCGACATTAGCCAACCCCATAAGCGGAGCAGCAGCGATGCAGTAAAAATGGGAAACTCGTTACACATAAGTTCGTATAACGAGGAAAGGGTTAATAAAAGGATAAGAAGATGACTCGCACGTGCATAGAGGTTGAAAGCAAATAGCTTTGCGTGACGAAGAAGAATTAGAAAAAAAGCTAAAGATGAAGGAAATTGAGAGATGTTACAAGTATTGTGGAGAAAATGATCGGTATATTCACGGTTAGTGCTGATGGTATACAAAAAACGTTTTTACGACGGCGATGATGAATAGCATCTCGCTAACAGGCAAGGCGAACCATTTAATCCGTACCTCGACGATGCCACGATACTTCACCAAGACTTCCAGTGTAGATGGCCTAGCTGAAGAGCTGTGTCTCTATCTATATACAAAAACATATTTCTAAAATACGAAAACATTCTAGACTAATAAAATTTCGCTATTCAATCTCTGATCCTGAAGAATAGAGACTCTGCGTTGGCTCCAACTATACGAGTATATGTACATAGGCATCGATCTCCTCAACACCTTTTGTCAACCAACTGATTGGTCCATTTCAGGCAGCTTTCAGTATAAACCCAGGAAAAAAAATTGATATCTACTACTATTGTACATGCTTACTGATTATAAGGTAGCATATGAAAGCATGCACATAATATATAGATGGGTCATACGGAACTATGTAAATTCTGGAACTGGAACGCAGTATGCTGTGAATAGGAAAGGACAATCAACACTAATGGCATATGGTAGTCGGCATAAAAAGACCTTATCTACATATTCTCCGGTGTTAGTTCCAATAACACCGTAGAAATTAAACGAAGAACCACTTATACCAATCGCTGTTTCAAGTCAAAAAAAGTTCCTGGAGTGATTTGTGGCTCCCTCTGCATGCTCCCTCAATGCAATTCAGAGAAAAAAAAACATCAAAAGGAATTTTATGAGCTTTATGTACAACGTTAACCACACCAATAATTCGTCAGCTTCAACCCTTGTAGCCTTCAAAACCATCACAGAGAGGGACGGAGGTAATTGTTGCAGTGTAATTGATCCATCTGACCCAAGTTTCTATAACCTTAATTGGATAAACAGCGAAAAAAATCAAGTTCTTAGCATTATGCTTGCTTTACCCATCAGTCACTGTCCTCGATAATAGCAAGTGCATCTTTAGCCAATGGACAAAGGGCTACTGATCATACCTATATAAGGACAAGGATGTGACAAACCATCCTCGGATAGTCACATAATCACAATGGACCAAACTAACAAAAGCTTAAAGGACAACAACCTCTGTATCTGCTAGTTGAATTTTCGGATCCTAAACAGACCGCGTTTGACAACTGCGGATTTTGCCATCAGAGGAAGACTTAATGAAGAAGTCTCGAGCATCAAGTATGCAAGCGAATGTTTGACTATTATTCGTGTTAAGGGTAAATTTGCCAAAAGCTCCTTCTACGAAGAAAGCGCACTACTTGAGCTCGACCGGTACTTCACATAGGTGCTGAAGAGAAATGAAGTGCAGAAGCTACCGAGCTCGAATGGACCATATGGAAGCAGAAGCAACGAAGGAGAAACACAAAACACATAGGATACAATTTCATGATAGGTAATATGAGGTAATAAGGAAGTTTATCTACCTCGTCTTAACTATCAACCCCAAGAACGACACCAGCGTGGAAGCCATTATGAATAGTCACTCTTGCTAATCGCTACTTCCTTGGGCTACGCAAGCAATTGATGAGTAAAGTTCTCTTTTGAGCAACCAATGGGACTTCATCTGACGCTGATCATCCCAGTCCTGTTTCATGCCGCATGAGCTTGTAACTTACGAAAGCGAATGAAAATGCTCTCGGGGGCTTCGGCTTAATGTTCCACTCACTATCTACTGGCTTCTGACATGGCTAGTCAAAATTTATATAATTATTTGACCAAGCCAAGGCATTGCAGAAGTAGGTTTGTCTCTTACCGTTCGAAGTGATATCAGAAATCAAATGAAAGCAAGCTACTACTAGGCTAACATCCCGGCAACTTCCAGAACAATTTTAATAGCTAGGTGAAGCTTCTAGTCGCGATGTCTGTAGGCAGGGATTGCTGTTGTAACACTTCAAAGTTGTCAATGAACGCTGGGCACACGTCCAATTAGACAATTGATAGGAAGACAATAAAAATAGAAGATGCAAATGCAAAAATTGCAACAATTTATTTTGGACACACGCATAAATCTAACAAGGTTTGGATAGTTAATAATTTTAAAAATACTGAAGACAGGGGACACAGCTTACCTTGTACAAATAAAAGTTGTAACAAATTTTTGGTTTTAGCTAAAAAGTTTGGCGGGTCTTCAAATTTGACACATAATCTACGCGAACACGGAACAAACAAACACTCTCTTTCTAATATGGAACACAAATGTCATATTAGTCAAAGCGGCGTCTTAGGCTTGTTTAGGTTTGTGGCTGTAATGTTGAAATCTGTAAACAAAGCAGCGGCAAAATCTGCAAAGATTACAGCCACATGTTACACTATCATGGAAATTGTTTGACACTTCTATATTTGGCTCGTATTTTTATAGTCGTTAGAGTGCAGTATACACTACGATTACGCTCTCTTCCAGGGCATAACGACAAGTGACATCGAGCAGTCGAATAATGTCCCACATTGTCGCAGATATGATTTCTCCAAGGTCTTGTGTGCTGCTCAATGCACGTTGTGAAAGAAGCAATTTTGTCTACACTAGAGCCTTAACTTGTACCTAAGTGCGATGTAGTGGCCTCCATACGAACATTCAGAGTTAATTTAGACTCAAGCACATAGTTACTATAGATTAGCGCCTGATTTTCCTTTTTACTCTGAGTGTAGCCAGTTGCATTTATGATTCCTTATACTTGGGGTTATTGTTGGATTTTCATATTTTGGATGTACTAAAGTTGTCAGTCAAGAACTTGCATATTGTACCTGCTCTTTGGTCTTTGACTTTCGTTGATCAAAACCATATATTTCCACTGCCATTTTCTGTTGTCGTTTTCTATACCAAGATAAGACGTTTAAATCTTCCTGTTTCAGATGAATGAGTTCCTTATGTTCGTTGTTCTTTTACTAGGTGGCGCAAAAGTCATCACCCTATTGGATGGCGCTATAATTTTTGAAAATGGCGTTAAATTTCAATTCTACTTTGACTTTTGTGAAGGGAACAGATACAAAATACACGCCAATAAGCCAGAATATATACTCGTAAACAACGTAGCAATTGTTGCGATTTGTTTGCAAATAAATTTGTCAGGGCGCAGATTATACGGTCGTCCGACACCAACTGGGCAAACACTACGACGTTTAACCACTCGCCCCGGATCAGCCATTCTGCTAAGAATATCGCAGCTTTGGGTGAAGATGCCGCGAAGGAATCCGGAATACCGAACACACGATTGATGTGCCGCCCAATTGGTCATCAATCGGCGGTCTTTACTAAGAATTTTGATGAAAGACTGTAAGATGTTCCCTTACAAAGTGTAGACAGTGTATCCGCTGTTAGCTGCTAACTGCCAAGCGGGTGTTACATACACTCACGCCATCCTGAATCTCGACCACGAGGGATACAACTTTTTATCGAAAATCATCATGAGCGGCGAGGCCCATTTTCATCTCTTTGGATATGTAAATAAGCAAAATAATCGATTTTAGGGCACCGAATATCCGCGTCACGGGCGTCATTCCAGCTGCTCAAAGTTCCTCAATGATATGCTGTTTACGCTAAAGGCGTTATCGGGACTTAGTTTTGGAAAACGCCGCGAACAAAACGACTACTGAGGATGCTATAGAGCCATGCTCAATGACTTTCTCCTTTCTCAATTGGATGAATTGGGACTGGAGAGCACGTGGTTCCAACAGGATTCTGAGGGCTGGATTTTAAGTCGCATAATCTCTCGTTGTGGCGATTTACACTGGCCGGTAAGATCGCCAGATTTAAGCGTTTTTGTGGGTTTTTTTGAAGATACGAGTCGTCCTCAACAAGAATGCGAGGACCTACAGCCGGAAGTTCTGGGAAGAGTGATAGAAACATACCATAAATTAAATGGTTATCAATTCAGACCGCGGCGGCCTCTTAGCCTATATCATTTTAAGGCATCAAATAAACATAACCCAAAAGTAAAGGGTTTTCCAATAAGGACTTGACAACTTTTCTTTTAAATAAAACGCAAACCATTTGAGATATTACAAAAATTGTATTATCGACTTGAAGTACAATCAAAACATTTATGAGTGGAACTCGACTTCGTTCATATGGCCACCGCGGGCACGTTTGCAGCGGTCGATTCGTTTGACCCAATTTTCAACAACTCGGCAACACATTTCTGCCGAAAAGGCCGCTATTTCGCGTTCAATGTTGGCTCTGAGCTCTTCAAACGTCGTCGGCTTGTTGGCATAAACCAATGACTTAACGTAGCCCCACAGAAAATAGTCAAGAGGCGGCCAATCGACTGGCCCATTTCTTGAGAATACACACTCACCAAACTTACACTTCAATAAATCGATTGTAACGTGTGCTGTGTGGCTTGTGGCACCATATCTTCCAATTCGAGCCAAAAATAATCGGTGATCATGGCGCAATAATGCTGAATTGACTGGAATTGACTCATTTGGATCGTTTGCTACGGACGCCTGAACGGCAGCGATATTTTCGACACTTCGTCCAATCACTGACAGGGCAACATCACACAACGAATATGTATACCCAAATTTTTGCACTAAACTTGTTATTGCCTGTCTACTAGGGCGAGAATTACGACCGAAAATTGGAATTAATGCTCTTAAAGTTGCAGTCACCGACTTCGAATTTCGGTAGAAAATTTTTATAATTTGCAGACGTTGCTCGTTCGTGTTCTTTAATGATGAAAATGTTGAGTTTACTGAATAAATTGACAGTGACAGTTTGATGATTAGTGAAAGAGTGCGTTCACAAATTAAATTCAAAGCTGTCAAGTCCCTATTGGAAAACCCATAGTATTAACGTTTTTTAATTATAATAAAAATTATAGCCAAAGAACAACGGGTGACAACTTTTGCGCCAACACACGTTTTGGTTCAGAATTAAGCAAACCTGGCACCCATCTTACGGGGAGTTTTCTCATGCAAAATTTTGAGTATCCATTCGGTTGAAGTGCCTATGGCCTCAGCTCTCTCTGACACTTTCTATAGGCATTCTTCCATTACCATATCCTGGATGATTTTTGGAACAATTTTCGTTTTTGGCCGTCCGTAATGGGGGTCATCTTTCACACTTGTTTTACCACCTTTGAATTCTGTAGCCCATCCAAATATTGTGGATCGCAAAGGGCAATCGTTACCCAACAAACAAGTCATGTCAGCAAAAATCTCAGCGTTCGATAGCCCTTTTTTTGTTCTCGATTTTCTCCATTTTTCAAAGAACTCACGAGTTAGTCCGCTTGAACGGGCACCAGAAAAATAACTATATAACAGATCGACCTGAAACTTCGTGTGGCATGTAATGGCTTTTCCCATATCCGGTATATTTTAAATACTCAACAACATGAATATATGTAACCTGACTATGATTGAATTCGCTATAATGTAGGGAGTGGGACCGTTTCTGTAATGTGAGCAATTAATGCTGGTAATGCACCTACGCTAAGTCAAAGGATTAAAATCCCCAAAAAGCTATAACAAGCAAAATCGTATGATTAATTTAGTTGTAAAAGAGTCAAACGAACGTTAAAAGGACTACATACGGGTACTAGGATATTCTCAATAACGTACACCTCCCAATTACCTAAGTGGTCAGACAAAATCAGCCTCATTTGGGCGAGGAATGTTTATATGCACCCGTGCTTAGAGCCTTTGAGTAGCATCTCAAATATTTAGTCTCCCAATTTTTCAAAAGAGGAAAAAAACTGTTCGGATTAGAGGTTACCGAAAGATACTAGTTTAAGAATAACTTTGGGTGTATCAGTGCAATAAAATTTTAATAATTCAAAGCTTGGGACCGGCGGACTATGACATGGATATAAAGGAATGCGACAACGATGACTATGAATATTTGAAGCAAGACGCACATAAGTCTTTTCTGTGGAGGAAAGCACAGTCTTCTAAAAGTTTATTTAATTCCCAAATAAGTTGCTAAAAATTGGCAACCCTTTTCTACATTAGGCATCTTCGATGTCTCTATGTCTAAGGACAAGCAAATAAACAACATCTCTACCATTTCCGGCGGTACTGAACAAGATTAGATCTATCCATGACGACTAAATGCTCGCTTTCTTGTTAAAACCTCTGAAGAAACTAACCACGTGTCCACAAGACGTTAAAGGTTAGGTACTCTTGCCATTATATACCGAAATTCTCAAATAGTTAGACCCGTACTGCAGAGAGAATAAACTTAATCAACTTGGCCGCTATTACTCAGCAGAATCATAGAAAGTCTGGGTGCCATGACATAAGGCCAAGGGACATAAGGCCAAATTCTATCATTTGTCTTTGTGTCACTTTCCACTGTATATCGCGCCTATAAGCGAGTCTGGTGTATTTCAAGTTTGGGGTACGTGACTCGCTTCGGTCGCTTGTAGGATTTTGCCCTTTTCTCCACAGGGCTTAGCCGCTCACCCGACCTCGTCGCTCCGCTAAGGGTATGTCAATAACTGTCAGGCAGGCGCCTATAAGCAAGTCTGTGGAGTGGGTGGCTCACTTCGCCCTCCTCGCACATAGCAGTGCATTCATATCTCAATTTTATCGTTGAACGAAATATATAAACAAGTTTTTGTTATTGAAAAATAAAAAGCCAAATGCTGGGATTATGGCCTATGTCTCTTGGCACGGCACCGAAACTCTGTTCCCCTCTCAACATAATGGAGTTCTATTAAGCGAGTTCGGAGAACTACGCGAACACATTCCTGCCGTAACAACCGATAAGCTCACCGCGGCAATCGAGAGGGTAGAAAATCGAAAAGCTCCTGGCCCAGGCGGCATACCAAATAGAACTTTAAAAATAGCGATGAAGGCCCGCCTAGACGTTTTCGTTAGCATGTATAATGCATGCTTAAGCGAGGGAATATTTCCGGAAAAATGGAAACACCAACGGTTGGTATTATGACCGAAAGGAAATAAACCACCGGAGGAGACCTCGTCTTATCCGCCGCTCTGTATGCTCGACACTATGGGCAAAATATCAAATCGAATTATATGCAACAGACTACAGCCTATCATTAAAGCCAATTATGGACTCGCGGAATATCAGTACAATCGACGCGATTAAAGTCTTTATAGACAAAGCCTAATCGCCCATAGAAGGTAGACGATGGAAAGGAGACAGTAAAAAGTACTGCGCCGTGGTTACACTTGACGTGAAAAATGCTTTTAACTCGGCGAACTGGTCGCGTATTTTACAATGCCTCGAAAGATTAAATGTACATACCGGAGTACAAATTAAGTTTGATCAGGAGCTACTTTTCTTTACGACGGGATATAAAATTACAGGGGCGTGCCCCAAGGATGAGTGTAAGGTCCCTTACTGTGACATGTAATGTATGACGACATTCTATGACTCCCAGTTCCCAGGGACGCCTCCAATATAAGTTTTGCGGACGATATTGCTGTTTTAGTCGGGCGAAACGACTTGAAGAAATCGAGTTTTATTGCAACGAAGAAATAGCACTGATAAAAAACTGGGTACGCGATATGAGTTTAGACCTCGCGGAATATAAAACGGAATCCGTTCTCCTTACGAGTAGAAGGGTACTAGAGACCATTATTATAAAAGTCGGAGAGCACACAATTATTCCAAACCATTTTTAAAATACCTACGAGTGATGATTGATGCCCGGCTTAATTTCAAGCATCACCTCGCATACACTTGCAAGAAATTGTCGAAAATGTTCTAGGCACAAATATGATCTGACGTCTCGAATAAAGAGACACACATGAAGGGATTCCAATCTGTGCACAGATTATGTGCACTGCGAATCAGCAGTGCATTTCGAACGGTACCCCACGACGCGATATTGGTACTACCCTCTATGGTACCAGTCGATAGAAGCTAGGCGACTTTATGAAAATCGTGTGCAAATCGGGCCTTCCATAAATCAAGCGAAGAAATACGAAAGAAGCAGCTGTATAGAAGCGCGGCAACAACAATGGAGCGAGTCCCTAAAAGGGAGATGGAAGTACCGACTATTCCAAAGGATTGAAAGTTGGGTAAAACGAAAACACGGCGAACTGAATTACTATCTTACACAGTTCTTGACAGGTCACGGAGGTTCTGGGAATATCCATTCAACCGAAACCGTGATTCGAGTCCGTCGTGCCCCCGCTGCGTAAACGCGGTAGAAAGCTATATTGTGCGAAGAATTTGGTGAATGGCCAACACCAGAAAACATAGTTCAATACATGTTGAAATCCGAAGACCTTTGGGTTGCTGTGAACCATGCAACAGTACGAATAATGTGCGATCTAAGGAATTTAGAACAGCACTGGAACTCGAATTCGCTAGGCACCCGGTGACGAAGCAAAAAACTCAAATCCGTCCCTCGCAAAGTAGTACTTAGCGGTAGTTCCGCATGGGAATAAACGGAAAGATTTCCCGGGAGGTGGTTTTAGTCGGTAAGCATCGGACACTACCAAAATGGCCGTCGGACCATTGGTGCCTATGCAAGGCAAAAAAAAACTCAAATCAAGATGTTAATCAGTTTCAGGAAATTTGTGGTGACCAAGGTTCCTTTTCAATTCAAACATAAAAAAAGAAAGACTGTAATGAAAATCTCTACCTTTTATCAACAAGGGTGCATTACGTTGGGTGTGGATGTGAAAAGTTTCGAAAAAAACAGGTAGCTTGCCCGTACTTGATGGGCATTTTCAAGTTACATTTATGGCACCTACGAATGAGCACAGAAAGGACAATAGTTTTTATGAGCTTTTCACAAAAGGAACAAAGAAATAACACCGAGAGGGAGGGAGGAACCCTTAATTGGTTATTCGATTAAACAGTGTACTTGTAAGACTCGAAGCCTTAAATCATGCGTATTTTTATATACGATATTGATGTATTTGTTGCTGACTACAAATCTACAAGAAAGTGAATAGCAATACTGTCCATGATCGGAAAAGTTCGTCAGTTCTTTCTGGTATCCGAAGAGGCCCAAGAGAAAGGCTTTCTAATTTAAAGAAGCGACATTTTAATCACAGGGTGCCGGTTTCTTGCTTTTGTGTAAATGGATATCGGAAGTCAACGTTGATGTGGAATGAGGGATAAGACCCGTCTAAAAACCAAATCGATTATCTGGAATTTTTTATTACATCTCAATACATTTAGATCGAAACCTATTGTTTAGCCTTTCAAATACCTAATTGTTATTAAACCCCGAGTTCTCCAATCTAGAATACTTTTGAGTTGGTGCAGTGCATGCAATAAGGCATTAGTGTTCGTTGCCATTGTATACCAGTTATCGTACTGTCCATGGATCGTTTTCTGTTCTCCCTCAAGGCACGTGCCAATCCCTTTGTTCAACGGATTCATGTTGGATATTTAAAAGAACTCAAAGTGCCATAAAACTAAGGCTCTCTTGTTAACCAATAAGAAAATTACAATAGCGATGTATACGAGTTTTATGGCAGAGGAATTCTGTTCTAACTTAAGCATTTATTACAAGCGACCGTCGATCATCGGACTGCAGCAGAAAGAAAGATACAAAGATACAAAGAAAAAACTTGAGAATATATACAGGGTGCCCAGGAAAGAAAAGATAAGCTTGAAACACGTCATACCTGGGCTATCGGGCGCTCAAAATAAAATACAAAAAAAGAATTGCTAATATTGACGCTGAAGACGCGGTTCTTGGAGTAATTGGACGAGACCCATCTACTTCTACAAGAGCAATAGCACGACATACTGATATCTTAAAATCGACCGTACACCGTGTACTGAAAATAAGAGGTCCACACCTACCATATTACACGAGTGCAAACTCTAAAACCGAGAGATTACCACGCAAGATTTCGTTTTTGTCAACAGATGCTTGTAAGAATAGAAGAAGATCCGGAATTCTTTGATAGAATTCTTTGGAGCGATGAATCAACACTAAAAAGAGATGGATACTTCAACATTCACAATCTCCTCAGTTGGCAACTTTCAAATCCGCATCAAATGCCGTAAAACAGGTCCTAGTATATTAAATGAAACGTTAATTGGTCCATTTGAACTGCTTGGGAACTTATCCGGCCAAAGCTATTTGGAATTCCTTCAAAATGATCTGCCAAATTTAATGGAAGAGGTGCCCAAGTAGGTTAAAAAATCTCATAGGTTTCAACATGATGGGTGTCCTGCGCATTATCCAGTAAATGTTCGGGCGTATTTGAATACAATGTACCCTGATAGATGGATACAGATGCTATATGCCTGTATTTTATCTATTACTTACTTTAGGTGGCGCTACAGTCCGGGGTGGACCTGAGCCTCAGTCAACAAGCTTCTCCAGCTAGCTCGATCCCTGGCTAGCTGTCTCCAGTTTCGCACTCTAAGTTGGCTGAGGTCCCCTTCCACTTGCGTGCGCCACCTGAATCTTGGCCTTCCTCTACTGCGCTGTCCCTCGGGGGCGGATTCGAAGACTTTTCGGACCGGAGCATTGGTGTCCATGCGCTCTACATGACCCAGCCATCTCAGTCTTTGGATCTTCACTCTTCTGGCTAGGTCCGTCTCAATACTCGCGAAAGCGCCACTGACATCACGCTGCTTTCTCCCGATTATGTCAATATCGTCGGCGTATGCGAGTAGTTGGACGGACTTTTGAAAGATAGTGCCTCTTGTGTTTGCTCGTGAGTTTTGCACTATTCTTTCAAGTACGATGTTGAAAAAATCCAATGACAGCGCCTCGCCTTGTCTAAATCCTTTCTGGATATCAAAGGTCTCGGTGAGATCTTTACCGACCTTGATGGAGCAGCGCGCATTCTCCATCGTCATCCTGCACAGACGGACGAGTTTGGCAGGGATGCCAAAACTAGACATTGCTCTATATAGCTCGTCTCTATAGATGCTGTCATACGCGGCCTTAAAATCGATGAATAGGTGGTGGGTATCGATCTAAAGCTCACGGGTCTTCTCCAAGATCTGGCGTAGTGTGAATATCTGGTCGATGGTGGACTTTCCTGGCCTGAAGCCACACTGATATGGACCTATCAGGTTGTTGACGAACGGCTTCAGGCGTTCACACAATACGGCGGATAAGATCTTATATGCGATGTTAAGGAGACTGATACCTCTGTAGTTGGCGCAGTTCAGAGGGTCTCCTTTCTTAAGAATTGGACAAACAATGCTGAGGTTCCATTCATCGGGCATACTTTCGTCCGACCATATTTTACAGATGAGTTGGTGTATGCTCCTTACCAAGTCATCGCCTGTCGCTTTAAAGAGCTCGGCAGTCAGGTCATCCACTCCAGCAGCTTTGTTGGACTTAAGCTTTGAAAGGTTGATTCTGCCTGACAGCGGTATTTGGTCCGTCATCGCCGTTATACAGTCTGCAGAAATGATCTTTCCAAATCCTCAGCATCGACTGCGATTCTACTACGATGTTCCCTTGTTCATCTCTACAGGCTTCGGTTTGGGGTTTGTTTCCGCGGCATGTTATTTTTATCTTTTGGTAAAACTTCCGAACATCATTCCTGGAGTAGCATCTCTCAATTTCCTCGATCGCGCGCTTCTCATGCTCTTTCTTCTTCCTCCTGAGAAGCCGGTGCTCGTCTCTCCTCTTCCGCTCATAGAGCTCATGAGCAGCTCTGGTCTTTCTAAGCAGCGCCGAGTTATATGCATCTCGCTTAGCTGCATGTGCTTGCCGGCATTCATCATCGAACCAGGGGTTTCGTTGTGGTGGACGAGTGAAACCCAGCACATCAGAAGCGGCGTCTCTGATGGCGTTTTGGCAGCGTTTCCAATGGTCTTCGATGCTTGATGCTGGCGGCATTGGACCTCTTAAGAGATTAAGAGACACCCGATCGGAGAAGGACTTGGCGATCTCTTGCAATTGTAGCCGTCTGACGTCGAATTTTCTCACAGCATTAGTTTGTCTTGGCGTAGTTTGGGGTATCCGCAACCGTACCTTGGCTACAACAAGGTAATGGTTCCGATTGTTCCACCAAAGATACCTTCTCTTCCTAGCTTTGCATTAAAATCACCGAGGACAATTTTTAATGTCATAGCTAGGGCATTGCTCGTAGGTCTTGTTGAGGAGCTCGTAGAAGGCATCCTTGGTGTCGTCATCTTTCTCCTCTGTGGGGGCATGCGCGCATATGAGGCTTATGTTGGCGAATTTAGCCTTGATGCAGATTGCTACGAGGCGCTCGCTCACATGCCGGAAGCTGAGGACTTCTCGTCTTAGTCTGCCTCCGACAACAAATCCGCATCCAAATAAGCGCTGCTTTTGCCGTCGATAGCAATTGCCGTAGTAGATGTCGCAGTTTTTCATCTTTTTTTTGTCCGGCCCATCCCATCGCATTTCTTGGATGGCGGTTATGTCTGCTTTGCAGCAGTCTAGGGCCTCCGCTAGTTGCTCGGCTGCACGTGGTCTATTAAGGGATCTAACATTCCACGTGCATATCCGAAGCTCATTGTCCTTATATCGTTTGCGTGGGTTGTCAACAGTAGATCCGTCCATATCCGAGGCTTGTTGATGCTTCGTAACTTATGCTGTTTTAAATGGCCGGGCAGTTACCCCGGCGGCACAACTCCCAACCTGGAGGACCAGTTCCACTTTGAGTGCCCCTAGGACGAGGGGTCGGTTACACCGAAGCCAGTAACCCGTTCCGGGATGTGAGCGCTGCCGTTGGCCCTTATAGGGCTCGTCAACCACCATCTCTTTTCCAAGACCCTGACTAAGTCCTGGAAATCCTTTCCGGCCTGAGCTCCAAATATGTCGGAGTAGCCCGGATAAGGTCTTGTTTTGTTTTTCCGACACTAATCCTGGTTAATGGCGCAGGAAACTCGCCATTTGTCCCCTTCACTTCGCAACCTCTAGTGAGATTCCCAGATGGCGCCACGGGGAGGCGTGAAGTAGGACTTATTAACAGAGCTGCAAGATGTTCGGCTGCAGAGGCTCATTCTCGTCATTTAAAGAACCAGCACCTGTCGGAAGATGCTACTTCTACGAGGCCTTATACTCGTACTAATCGTTGCCATTTTATCTATTAGCTATTGAAATATTTTGTAGCTCAGAAATTACGTTTATATTTAAAAAGGATGCTATATGCCTGTAGTCAAGTGTGAATAACCATTTTTTAACAACTTTAAAAAAATCACGGTAATTATGAGTTCTCCTAATAGAGAGCGGCAACTTATTAAAATATGTAGGGGCTGAAAATAAAATGAAACGAGAAAAATGTGTTCTGCGTGCACAAACAAGTGACAGGTTATTGACGCGCAAATTGTATGAACTCGAGTATCTAGTGGCTAGATTCCCACTTTGTTTGAATAATTCTCTTAAAACCTTAAAAACGTAGAGATGTCTTATATGGAGAATACGAAGTACAGAGAAAAGAGGCAATGAATGACTTAAACGATTTTTCCAACTAAGTATTCTTACAATTCTTTTGGGCAGTAAGTATGGACCCAAAATAACTTACATAAGCTCCTCCCCAACTCGAAAGGCCGTATTGCAGTTTCGAATTAGCCAGACCAAAATAAATCATGGTGAGAACACTTTTTGAGCAAATGGATTGGAATCGATACATCTTCCTGACAACGCTTCTTAAATATGCTTTTACAGAATATATATTATATATAATGTTTAACATCGTATTTTACTACATCCTTATGAGCATGTGCAGTTAAAGATAAGAAAAGATCAATTTTTCAAATTGTTAATATTTAGTTGAATTTGCTTCTTCTGAACATTAAAAGCAATCACTTCGTATTTGCATTAATTAAAAGACTGTATTGTACCATTTTGAAGTCTGTATTAAACCCGTATTTTTTTTATTAGGTTTCCATACATTTTTTTTACACCTGAACTGCTTAACTGTTCAAAAAATAAACATTTTGCAAATTTCATGCAAAATATTAAAGTTAAACCTTTTTTTTTTTAAAAAAAAATGGAGCAACGGCTACTTATGATATTTGCTGCATATCAAATGAAGCGGTCTGTGAAAAATATTTTAACGAAACAAAAACCGATAGATTTCATTTTTGATGCCGTAGTGTTAAGAAACGTAAAGTCCTGTGGAAAAAAAGACCTTTTTTTTATAAAAATTACATAACTAATGTTGTAATTGGGTTAGATTTTTTTTTGTATTTTATTTTGAGCACCCGATAGCCCACGTATGAGGTGTTTCAAGCTTATCCATTCTTTCCTGGACACCCTGTATATACACTTTTATCATTGAAAGCTACATGGTTTTTTTAATTGTTGTGATTAATGACGTTAACCTTAACTTTAACTATAAATCTGAGCAACTAATTATGATTAACCCTAATCTAAGGCCCACAAGGATCCTCATAAATAGAAAGTCGAGTAAAGTAATGTTTTTAGTATGCTCATACTATAGTACTCATAGCGGCACACATCGCAGTAAATTTAAGAAAGCTCCAAGACGATTTTTGTTTTCATTATCAATTAATAGCTCCAACTATATATAAAGTTGAAAAAAGTAAGACCACAGGGAATACATTAAATGGAGAACCAACAGGAGGCTTTTCAAAACTCATACAAAGGTTTTGTTGAGGTAAGTTTCCAATTTGATGTTATACATTTATTAAAATGAAAGGAAAACTAATATAATTCTTTTTCCACAGAAAAATCAGCTGATGGAGGATACATTGCTTCAACAGCTCATTGTAACAAATGAAGTACCGATGCAAACCCAAGGCAGAGAGAGATCAATTGCATCACTTTCATCACAAAATAACTCGCAGCCATCAACAGCGCGTATTCGGATCGAGCATACAAGAGGACAACTAATGGATCTCGAAACAAACGAATGTAAGGCAAATGAGTATCTGCAAAAAGCTCGACGACTTAAGATTGCTGACCGTCGTCATTTGACCGAATCGGTGTGTCTTCAGAATCGCGGGAGAAAGGCTAAAAAGGAATCAAAGTCGAATGAAAATACGCGATCAATGCAAACAATTGATCCGGCGAGAGGTAGAAATGCTTTGACTTCAACGAATGCTGGAATAAGTGGGGCTACAGAAAAACCTTGGGATGTTTCATATCATTCGCATAAATTTTCTTATCAGTCACCATATGAGGTTCAGCATCAAGTTTTATACCACCCAATGGAAGTTGGTGCGGCTAATACAAAAGGACCTTTGGATGTCTCATATCATGTGACTTCGCATGGAGTTCCTTATGGACAACCAACACCGCCTTATCAGTCGCCAGAACCGTCATCGGAAGAAGTCCAGCACCAAACTCTACACAACCCCATGGAAGTTAGTGGAACCAAAAAGAGACCTTTAGATGACTCATATCATACGACTTCAAATAAAGTTTCTTTCGGACAAACAACACCGCCTTATCAGTCGCCAGAACCGTCACCGGAAGAAGTCCAGCACCACGCTCTACACCGATCGATGGATGTTGTTGGGTCTAAACAAAGAACTTTAGATGTCTCATATCATACGACTTCGAATAAGGTTCCTTTTGGACAACCAACGCCGCCATATCAGTCCTCACATGGGATCCAGCACCAAGCTCAACACCGACCAATTGAAAGTCAGCAGTCGAACTACTATCAATCACCTCATCAGTCTCTTCATCTGGCTCAACACCAGTCTTCTCAACAGGCTCATCGTCAGTTCCTTCATCAGCAAAAATGTCAGCTTCCCTACCAGCAGCAGCTTCAATCACCTCATGTGCGGCAAATTCAGGTAATTCAAGCGCCACTTCAGGGAAATATTCAATGGCAGGCCTGCCAAAACCTAACACTGTCCATAATCCAACAACCACAAAATCAGCAGCCAAAAGCGCAACACCAACAGCACCAGGGAATATACTTAATGCAAAAGCAAACTCAAATAGACTCTTCACTCAAAATGAAGAAAATGCGATATGAACAGCAGAAACCGAAGAGTCACCAGAACCAGAAACCCATCGAAGAACCTCGAAATCCGGTAGGATTTGGGGTGCAAAATGAAAGCCCACAAAATCTTGCGAATTCTCAACAGGTATACCCTGATATTGACATCAAAACAATATCAGAAGAAGAAATGAAAGAGCGCGCATTTGAAACTTATTTCACTCTGATTGAGGGTACTCCATGTCAAATAACACCTCCACCAAGGGATATTCCATCAATTTTAAGGAGTCTTCGAGAAACTGTAGAGTTCTACAACCCAAAATACGGACCACCATAGACGAAATGCCCCTCCGAGTCCTCACCAAACGCCGACAGATAAGTCTAAGCATCTTTCTTTTCTTTTTTATTCTTTTAAATCAATTGTTTTCTTTTTAATTTAGAATGTCAAGTAATATGCATTTCATATAAAAATAAAATTGTTCACTTGCTGTATTATATTTGTATAAATTTTAATAAATATTTCTTGTAATTAATTAATATAAAAATATAAAACATAGACCCTACTCTTATAAAATTGAAAATTTCAATGGATTCGTGGTAAATGTGACTGACATTGAGTCGTGCTCTATCTGATGTGGATGACTTATTGCCATGTCCTTCGAGGTATAGTGAAGTCAAAAGGTCCTGAAGTAAGCTGTGACACATGCCTACTTATTATCAACTCACTAGGAATATATTGAAAGTGCGAGAATACAATGGAATATGCAAGCTTAGAGTGGGTCATCTTTCACTTCAAATCGTCTTACACCGGCTTAAAGGTCATGTTTTAAGCTTAAGTCCAGGGTGTGACATTACACCAGTACATGAGATTAAAGTGCGTAAATCATCGCCCTGATATGAAATGGGTAATATCTCCTAGTTTCTGATCTCTGCGGAGAAATCCTATTCAGACAAGTAGGTATCAAAGTTCTACTCATATGTGGGGATGATCTTCCTCCTTGAAGAGGGATGGAGGTTATCTAAAATTTTCGCCAGCCCCCAATGAGTACGTGTGCTAAGGCTTCGATCATAAAATATTAAAGAAGTTTTGGTAATCCTCAAAAATAAAAAGCACAACACTTTGTCTCAGACAGGCTCTCGACACGGTCTCTCAAGAACATGAATTTGGTTATATTTTCCTTCAGAACAGTGTATTGAGAAAAACTCTTGGCGAAGTACGAGTATTTATAATGACACTAATGACACGACAACATATACGATTTACAGAGAAAAATAGAAAAAGTAAAGTAACTTATAGTAAAGCTATGTAAATTTATGCAGACCTCCCTTATAATGAAGTTCAGCATACAGATTACTTCGGGTTTAGCAATGGCAAAACATCCGCTTGTTCTGTCCTGTGACCTTACAGCCCATGCGGATACACTCCGTAGTCCTTTTTACCCAAAAATTAGTCACTAGAAATTGAGCAGGCAATCAACGTAGTTAAAAAGTTTTTAACAAGCAAACAACAGCTGTTTTATGGCACTTAATTGAAATTGGCAAATAATTGCTTTTCGCCCTTTTTATAAAATCACTTTTGCCGGTAGTAAAACCACAACTTTTCAATCTGGGATTAGGAAATGATGTGCTTGAGGTCAGTGGGAGATGCCTACCTACTAATTCACAAAAGAATAAGAACGAGAGATTTCATCCTGCAAAAGGGATTTCAAACTTTGCATCCCAAAAGTACCTACTATTTGAAAAAAAGGGACGAAATGGGGTAGAAAAACATCTGAAGTAGTAAAAAGGAGATAGCAACATGCAGACTTTAAATTAATGGTAAACCAGCAGCAACGTAACTTCAGAAACAAAATTGGTATACTCCTTGACTACCAGTTTGCTGTCTCGTGTAGATATTACTTAACACATGTGAGCCCTACTAGTTTAAATCGCCTGTGTAAACGCTAGGTCAGCATGAAACTGAAGCTTTCCAACACGATTATAGTACCTATAGCACTATGCGTTACCGAGTGCTTACCGCTATTAGATAAATATCTGAGCAAATTCTAGGCAACAGTAATGAATTACACATTAAGTGTAGCAAGATCGGGTCAGATATGAAGGAATACGATCAGAACTAGGGCATAAGAAGTCGATTGTACCAAAAATCGATGAGAGACATTAAGGGTATGACACACAAGAAGAATAAGGGAATCTTAAGCAGCATGAGCCGGGATATCCCGAAGCTACCCTACAGCACAGCATTTGGGAAGTGGGGAAATATCTGGAATTACCAATTCAGCGTCGAACGGCAGCTTAAGATCGATACTCATATCTACATTATTATATTGCAACGTATGAAATGTGACTAGAAAAGGATGGCACTAGGTACCATATCGTTCAGGACACATTTTACAAGTTAAAGTCTTTATGTCACCCACCTGTAGGTATACACCCAAAGGGTTGCAATAAAACCCCTTTAGAATGCAAGTGTTAAGTTTTCAGGTAGAAATAAAGATTATTAATTTGAAATGTTAGAGGGATATGGAAGGATATTGCTTACGCAATTAAGGATCCACATAAATAGAAAGTAGAGCCAAGTAATCGGGCATATTACAAACGTATTCAAAGCGGCAAACATCGCAGTAAAACTTGCAAAGTTCCAAGACGATATTGATTTTCATTATCAATTAATAACTCCAGTTAAAGTTTAAAAAAAATATAAACACGCATAAAATGGAGAACCAACAAAGAACATACGGAAAATTTATTGAAGTTGAGGTTCCATCTCCTTCATCACAAAATACATCGCGGCCATCAACCTTAAATCCTGGCTTACAGAGCAACTCTCAAGCAGTGCGTACTCGGACTGAGTTTACAAGTGGACAGCTAGAGTGTCTCGAAAGAGAATATCAGGCAAGTGATTACCTAAAGAAAGAAAGACGAATAAAGATTGCAGAAAGTCTTCGTCTGACCGAAAAAAATGTGCTAGTGTGGTTTCAAAATCGCCGGAGAAAGGCTAAGAAGGAATCACAATCGAATGGAAATAGGCCTTCAGTGCATCCATATCTTCCGAGGAGAGATGAAAGTAGTCCATCTACAATAATTTCAACACCGCCCTACGAGTCGCCTGAACCGTCACCATACAAAGTTCAGCAACAATCTCTGTACCACCCAATGGTAATTGGTGGGGCTACACAAATACCTCAGACGATATCGCATGGAGTTGCTTTCGGAGAACTAACACCGCCTTATCAGTCGCCGGAACCGTCCCCTCACAAGGTTCAATATCAAGCTCTACACCAGCAGTGGGACTATTATCAATCACGTCATCAAGCTCATCATCAGTTCATTCAAGAACAAAAATGTCGGCTTCCCTACCAGCAGAAGCTTCAATCACCTCATGTGCAGCATAATCAGGTAGTCCAAGCGCCACTTCAGGCACATATTCAATGGCAGGACCGCCAAAACCTAACACTGTCCATAACCCAGCAACCTCAAAATCAGCAGCCAGAACGGCAACACCAACAACAGCAACTTCAGGGAATGCATTATCAAAAGCAGTTGCAACAACAAGCTCAAAGAGAACCTCCGCCCCAAATGCAATATGTGCAGCAACATCAGGAACCGCATAGTCACCAGAACCAGAACCTTATCGAAGAAGCCCCAAATCTTGAAGAAGAAATGAAAGAGCGTGCATTTGAAGCCTACTTCACTCTAATCGAGGGAACTCCAAGACAAATAACGGCTCCACGAATGGATATTTCGTCAGCTTCAGCAATCAACACCAAATCAGATGAAGAATTGAAAGAGCAAGCATTTGAGGACTACTTCACCCTAATTGAGGGTACCTACTCGGAGTGAAATAACAACTCAACCCAGCGACACATCATACGGACAACAACGAAATGCCCCTCCGAGTCCTCATCAAACGCCGACAAATTAGTCTCAGCAATTTTCTTTTATTTTTTTATTTTTAAATGAAATTGTTTATTTTTAAATTTATCATGTCATTTAGTATAGAAACTATTTATAGAAAAATTAAATTGTTCACTTGCAGTATTGTATTTGAATAACTTTAAATAAATAATTCTTGTAATTAAATTGTTAAGCTTATTTTTCCATCAAACTACTTTGCCGGCTATTAGGGGGCATTCTTTCAATTGCAGTTGCTTTTTGGGAAGTTCTTCTTAAATTTACAGAAAATATAAAACATAGAAAACTGCCTCTTGTCTTCCTCTTACCTTCCTTCCTTCCTCTTTTAAAATTTAAAATTTTAATGGATTCGTGCCCAATGTGTCTGAAATTGCATCGATTTGCCAGACCTGGCCTTTTCTGCTTTAGTGCCGATTTTAACAGTTGTGGACAGTAGACTTCTGCAGTTGTAGACAGACCTTCTTCGGGGATGTTTAACCCCGGGATATTGACCCATTGGTGGCAACAATTACGTAATTGCGAAGGAACCGGTTTTTTTATTTCTGGCAAAGATCTGACTTGAAAACGGCTTTTGATTGTGGCTCGACAGAAGCGCAGTGCAAGCTCCGATTCTTTGCTAAAGGTTATTTTGCAAGAGGTGGTGTGGTTGATGACTTATAATCCTCCTACCATAACAGTGGGATTTCTTTCCGCGTTGCACTTCAGGAACTCATCGTCTAGCAATTCTGGTCTACCCGAACAAGGTTCGTCCTTTGCAAACTAACGCCGACACTTGAACCAGCTGAGATCTTCCTCCCCATACCATCTGGTGTCTCCAGAAAAAAACAGTAAAATATGCGGTAGGAGAAAAGCGAACTTTGACCACCTGCCAATGAGTAACTTTAAAGAAAAAAATACCGTTTCCCATAAAAACAATCCAATAAATTTAAAAAAATTAAATTAATGTTGTGGTGGCAAAATTCCCAAAACAAACAACAAAATACAATAAAGTGTCATAAAACAGTTGCGTTTCCACGCACCTGTGACGTGAACAGGTAAAAAAATCGTACATCATGCATACATACACACGCATACACATACAAATTAGCTATCTTTATTTCTCCCGCAACGAATAAACTTTAAACAGTGATAAATTTTCCATTTTGTTCGATGCCCTTT
This sequence comes from Volucella inflata, assembly GCA_928272305.1. Taxonomy (NCBI): domain Eukaryota; kingdom Metazoa; phylum Arthropoda; class Insecta; order Diptera; family Syrphidae; genus Volucella; species Volucella inflata. The sequence continues at coordinate 159,186,425 of OV743716.1, forward strand.
TGCTATCTTTTTGGCAATTTCATAATTATTCTGATCTTTATCGGAAAAAACCTGAATCAAGTGCGATTTCACAGTGTCATCATTGAAAGTTTTGCCATCCAAAGAGTTTTGCGAAGATGGAAATAAGTGATAATCTGGTGGAGCAAGGTCTGGGCTATATGGTGAATGTAACATTAATTCCCACCAAAGCTCCAATAGTTTTTGGCGAGTGACCAAGGATGTCACTAGATGGCCTAGCGTTGTCCTGGTGAAAAATGACAGATTTTTCATGGACAATCCGAGTTGATTGCTTGATTCATTGGAAGCAGCTCTGAATATACCACCACCATACCTTTCCAAATCCACCAAATTGAGAGCAACATCTTCTTTTGGTGGATGTCAGCTTTCCACGCGATCGTTTTAGATTGACGTTACTGTAAACAATCAATTTTTCAAAGCTAGTGATGATTCGTTGCAAAAAAGGCCCGATTTATTGGGTCTAAGATGCAAATCGCAAGCGGCTATCCGCTTCGTTAAATGAATTTCTTTCATCGTTCTATGTGCTTGTAACTTTATTGCTACCTCTGGTACAGTTACATGACGATCCGACTCAATTATGGCTTAAATTTGATCATCCTCAAGCTCATCTGGTCGACCTGATCGTTGTTCATCTCTCAGTGAAAGTTGCTTCTGAAGCAAAGTAAAACTGACAGCTATCAAATGTCAAATGGAACAAAATATTGACAGAAGCCATTCAAAAATATGGCCAAAGACATCTATGTCTAAAATCGGCAATTACTTAGTTGCCAACCCAATACATACATAACACGGACCTCTCAACTTCAACTCAACTTTATGAAATATTTCTAGGAATCGCTAAAAGAAAGAAATTAGCTTAAATTGATTTATTGGCGTCCTGCTAGCATAATTCGCAAGTTCAAAGGAACGTTGACAATAAGATTAACTTTCCGACCTGTACTACTCCAGGCGGTTGAGCCAATAACCAAATGATCGATAAGAAATATGCCTTAGACTTACTGTTCCCAATGTCACCCCGATTCTTGACAGAATCGTGGCTCTGCCTTGCAAAGTGGTAAAATGTTTTCAAAGAAGAAAGTTAAAACTACCTAAACCTAACATGGTGATTGTTGGAGATCAAAAAAGAAGAGAAAAGTGAACTGGAATCTGTAGAACCCTGCAATTAAAAAAGAAGGAAACTGATATTTTTGTTACAAAAGCTTTATTTGAAAGAGTTTTTTTTTCTTAAATATTGTACTTAAAAACTACTTTTACAATTCTTACAATTCTTCTTATAAATATCACATGTATGTGTTCCAAAAATAAACTTAAAACTAAACAAACAATTTATTGAAATATTAAAATGTAAATTTGAAGTGTTTAAGAGTAAGGGCAATAACAGGTTGATTACAATTGTCGGTCGCTTTAAAACAATTCTCAAACGAAATGTTTATTACAACTCCGGTTCTGGGCGGCATTGGCATACTATTCATAGTTTCGTTGAACTGAGATATTTGATCGTTGAGGAATTTCGATATCGGTTTCCCGACAAGTGTTCATCAAATTATCCGCTGGGGGCCGTTTTTCTTGTTTGGATCAAGAAATCCAAACGAAATGTTCGAATCTATTGAGAGTTCCATAAAACTGTCTTGGTCCTGTTGTTGCTCTGTTGGATTCTCAATTAAAAAATTTTCATCACCGAAATTCGGGAGATTTTCACAAGAATTGATCACTTCCAAATTGGTTTCAATGTTTGATGTAGAAAATGTTGTTTCGTTCAGGAACTTGTCCAAAAATATTGAGATTTCATCATTGGAAAGCATATCTACGTCTGTGGTTGAATCCATCTGATTCGTTGTAGGCTCTTTTAGCACCTCCTTGTGCTTGTATGTATCTGAGGCGGCAGAGTTTGTGTCTTTGATAAATGATATATCCTTGTCTCTAATTGGTATAGCATTTAGCAAATTTAAGTCTGTTTGTTGCTGATGATGGCGGTGCTGCTGACACAATTTTTGGCTACTTTGTCCAAGTGACTTCTTGATCTCAATTTGTGGCTGGGTTCTGTTTTCATGTTGTTTCTGCAGTTCTTTTCCTGAGCTTGGTTTCAGTTGTTGGTCATCTTGATTTGGTTTTATAATAGGTATTTGCTGAACTGGAGGTGGCGGTGCCTGCTGTATAGTGTTCTTGTAATTAATATGATTTGAATAAGAAGTTTGAAGTTGGGAGCCTACTTGGTATCCTGTTTGATTTATCGGCTGTTGTTGTGGTACGAATGAATACTGAGCCTGGAGCTTTTTCAACTCTTGCATTTGACGTGCTTGCTCCTTTAGCAATTGTTGTGTCTGTTGTAATTGTTCCGATTGTTGCTTTAATATTACTGCTAATTCTTTGGGAAGAACTTGCACAACTCGTGTATTAGTCACATGGTGAGGCTTCTGATTTTTTACTGATTTGGGCTTAAATTGAAGAAACTGTTGTAATTCTTCTTCGGGCCTTTGTCCATCGTATGGATGTTCCTTTACAACATGTGAGGTCTCCTTTCTGAGCTGCTTTACATTTAAATTCTTCTGCGATGCTCGATTCGATGGGAGTGGCACTTTCACGAGCAACTGGGGCTTAAAGGGTCTTTGCACTATCTGGCCCGTAGATTTTACGAATTCTGCTGCCAATGGTCTTATAACTGGAAGTGAATTTGAATTTTGTTGTTTCTGTTGGGATATGTTTGCAACCTTTTGTTGTACGATGTTTTGAGAAGAAGATTGTCCATTTTTGGTCGAAAAATTGAGGTAATTTGCAAAGCTCTCCATTTCGGAATTTCTGATTAAGTGTTTGGCGATTTTATTGCCATTGACGAGGATTTCTTTTTTGTCCTTCCTTCGTCGATTTTGAAACCAAACCGATACGTTTTTACTCGTTAAACCCAAATCATTGGCGATTCTATGAAGGCTTTCCTCGCCTAGAAATACATCCGTTCTGTACTCAGTCTCCAAATGTTTCAACTGGTCTTCTTTGAATTCGATCCGGGATCTGACTGGGAAGAGATTTGATTTCTGTAATTTGGAAACCGATTTATTTGGTGAGGATGACCCTTGAGATGATGATGATGATGCTGGTGAAGTCCGGTGGTTCTGCTGTTTTGTTGATACGTAGCTAGCGTTTTCCATGTGATATGTCGTAAGCTCTATTTATCCAAACCGTTTTCTATCTTCTTATGTTATATAATTATTTTAAGGCAGTCTTATGTTCTTTACTACTGGACTGAATGTGGTGTGGTGATAACAATTTCGCTTTTAAAAATTCTTTTATTCTTCATAGTAATATCTATATACTCGTATATATATTCATATCCGTGCTTAAATGGCCACATCGAAATTCCAAATTCCGCCGATTATCTCCTTAATTGATTAAATGACTGATCTGCTAATTGATTAAATTAAAATCACCAATTTAGACAGTGTGTGCGTGTGTGAAATGATTTTTTCAGGAGGTACAGGGTGGCATGTAAGTGCAAAAATACTGAAAATTCATCTGTGTGCTTTGGGTGGAGCAAATTTACAGACTCGTATGTAGGTATGTACGACGTTTTGCAGATTTAAATGATAGAAGCAAGGGTATGCATGTAAGTATTTTCCTTTCGGCATGTAAAATATGCAATTATTTTATGTCCCTTTATGTCGGTATTTGTGCAGTTTGAGGCCGCTCGAACATAGAGATAATCTAAACAGCAGGTACAGTAAATTTTAACAATCTTCTTCGTTCGTCGTCACCTTCTTAACAATTAATTATTAAGTAAATTATTTTATTTTTTCTTATTGAAGGTGGAAATCTCGAAAGACTCTCTAGGGTTCGCAGTCCAAAGTTGTGTGGGACTCTAAATGCACTAAAACCACCTTTTCATCATGACCAATCAGAAAAAGATCGACAAATGATAACTTAGTTACTTTAAGTGGCGCTACAGTCCGGGGTGGACCTGGGCCTCAGTCAACAAGCTTCTCCAGTCAGCTCGATCCCTGGCTAGCTGCCTCCAGTTTCGCACGTTAAGTTGGGTGAGGTCCTCTTCCACTTGCATGCGCCACCTGAGTCTTGGCCTTCCTCTACTGCGCTGTCCCTCGGGAGCAGTTTCAAAGACTTTTCGGACCGGAGCATTGGTGTCCATACGCTCTACATGACCCAGCCACTCTTCTGGCGAGGTTCATGTCGCTGTACAGACGGGACCGAAGATCGCCCGAAAAATTTTTCTCTCCAAGTAACCAAGAACACTCTCATCCATTTTTGATATTGTCCATGCCTCTGCGCCACAGAGCAGGACCGGGACTATTAAGGTCTTATAAAGGGTGACTTTTGTTGTCCGAGAGAGGGCTTTGCTACTCAATTGCGTTCTTAGCCCAAAGAAACAGCGGTTGGCAAGAGATATTCTTCGCTTGATCTCAGCGCTGGTGTCGTTGTTTGTATTTATAGCAGAGCCTAAGTAGACAAAGTCCTTAACTACCTCAAAGTTATATCGGTCGAGGGTGACATTCTGCCCGAGATGTCGGTATCGGTTGTCCTTTTTGCTTTTTTGTTTCCGTGGCATGTTATTTGTACCTTTTGGTAAAAATTCCGAACCTCATTCTTGGAGTAGCATCCCTCAAATTTTAAGCAGCCCCGCGTTATATGCATCTTGCTTAGCTGCGTGCTCTTGCTGGCATTCGTCATCGAACCAGGGGTATTGTTGTGGTGGACGAGTGAAACCCAGCACATCAGAAGGGGCATCTCTGATGGCGTTTTGGCAGTGTTTCCAATGGTCTTCGATGATTGATGCTGGCGGCATTGGACCTCTTAAGAGATTAAGAGACACTCGATCGGAAAAGAACTTGGCAAGCTCTTGCGATTGTAGCCGTCTAACGTCGAATTTTCTCACAGCATTAGTTTGTCTTGGCGTAGTTTGGGATATCCGCAACCCTACCGTGGCTACAACAAGGTAATGGTCCGAGTCGATGTTGGCTCCTCGGAACGTACGGACATCCATAATACTGAAGGAGTGTCTTGCGTCGATCACAATGTGATCAATCTGGTTGACCAAGGATCAAGTCCCCCTGTAAATGTCGCGTGCTAGCCACGACAATGTTTCGGCCCGCCGCAAAGTCGATAAGCCTGAATCCGTTATCGGAGGTGGTGTTGTGCAGGCTATATTTTCCGATTGTTCCACCAAAGATAGCCTCTCTTCCTAGCTTTGCATTAAAATCACCGAGGACAATTTTAATGTCATAGCTAGGGCATTGCTCGTAGGTCTTGTTGAGGAGCTCGTAGAAGGCATCCTTGGTGTCGTCATCTTTCTCCTCTGTTGGGCATGCGCGCATATAAGGCTTATGTTGGCGAATTTAGCCTTGATGCGGATTGCTACGAGGCGCTCGCTCACATGCCGGAAGCTGAGGATTTCTCGTCTTAGTCTGCCTCCGACAACAAATCCGCATCCAAATAAGCGCTGCTTTTGCCGTCGATAGCAATTGCCGTAGTAGATTTCTCAGTTTTTCATATTCTTTTTGTCCCGCCCATCCCATCGCATTACTTGAATGGCGATTACGTCTGTTTTGCAGCAGTCTAGGGCCTCTGCTAGTTGCTCGGCTGCACGTGGTCTATTAAGAGATCTAACATTCCACGTGCATATCCGAAGCTTATTGTCCTTAAATCGTTTCCGTGGGTTGTCAACAGTAGATCCGTCCATATCCGAGGCTTGTTGATGCTTCGTAACTTAATTTTTATTTTAAATGGCCGGGCAGTTACCCCGGCGGCACAACCCCCAACCTGGAGGACCAGTTCCATTTTTAATGCCCCTAGGATGAGTGGACGGTTACACCGAAGCCAATAACCCGTTGCGGGATGTGAGTGCTGCTGTTGGCTCCTACAGGGCTCGTCCGCCACCATCTCTTTTCCAAGACCCTGACTAAGTCTTGGAAATCCTTACCGGCCTGAGCTTCAAATATGTCAGAGTAGCCCGGATAAGGACTTCTTTTGCGCAGGAAACTCGCCATTTGTCCCCTTAGCTTTGCAATCTCTGGTGAAATTCCCAGATGGCGCCACGGGGAGGCGTAAAGTATTGCTTATTAGCAGAGCTGCAAGATGTTCGGCTGCAAAGGCTCATTTTCGTTCTTTAAAGAGCCAGCACCTATCAGAAGATGCTACTTCTACGAGGCCTTGTACTAATCGTTGCCATTTTTTAAGGTATTATAAATGAAAATACCAGTGCTCATAAATTTCGCATTATAAGCTCGTGAGATTTAGTTTTTCTTAGTCTACGAATATTAAATCGTATTCGATTATCGATTTCAGGATTCATATGCATCTGCAGTCGATTGTTGTGACGAGTTAGGTATCTTTTGATAGCCTCGGTTACCAGATAAATCTGCAAATCATGATGCAAGTTGTTATTTCTAATGTACCAGTACCATGGGGCATTTATTGTTCCCCGAATGATTTTATTTTGGAAATGGTGGACTTATGGTACCTCAGTTTTCTTCGTTCAACCCCATAATTGGATACAATATGTCCAAATAGGCTTTAGTATCTGATTAAGTTCTTCTACCTTCTTTTTCACACATTCCTTCCATTTCAGTTTCGCATCTAGATTCACACCTAGATAATTAGCTGTGTTAGAATAACAAACTATTGGGTATATACTCGTAACTTAATTCGTGCGGTTTTATTTTTTTTTCAAAATTTGAACGTTTATTTAAGAAAAACATGTACAATAGTATTATTCAAAGTATTGCCCATTTGAAGCTATGACTTTTTGCCATCTTTCTGGCAATTTGTGGATCCCATCCCAAAAGAACTGCGCCGTCTTGGCAGCCAAGAATGAATCAAACCAATTTTTGATATTCTGCTCTGATGTGAACCGTATTTCAGTGAGGGCGTTCTGCATCGACCGGAACAAATGGTAGTCAGAAGGGGCAAGGTCTGGGCTATAAGGCGGGTGGGGTAAGACTAGCCATCTACTGTTTTCCAAATAGTTCTTAACCGGAATAGCAACGTGGGGCCGAGCGTTGTCATGATGGAAAATTATTGCCTTGTGTCTGGTTGCATATTCCGGGCGTTTTTCGGCTACTGCTCTCTTCAAATGGATTAATTGTGTTCGGTAGCGTTGTCCATTGATGGTTTCACCCGGTTTTAGCAGCTCATAATACAGCACACCCATCTGACCCCACCAAATACAGAGCATTACCTTCGCGCCATGGATATTCGGCTTTGCCGTTGATTTGGCTGGTTGGCCGGGTTTCACATATGATTTTTGCGCTTGGGGTTATCGTAATGGATCCATTTTTCATCACCAGTAACAATCCGATGCAAAAATGACTTCCTTTTGTGGCGTTCAAGCAGCATTTCGGACATGCAAAACCGCCTTTCGACGTCTCTCGGCTTGAGTTCATGTGGAACCCAATTTCCTTGCTTTTGAATATATCCAGCTGCTTTTGAACGTTTTAAAATGGCTGCTTGAGTGACACCCAAAGATTCTGCGAGCTCTCCTTGTGTTTGGCAACAATCTTCATAGAGTAATGCTTCTTCATCTTCAAACTTTTTTGGCTGCCCAGGACGTTCATCGTCTTCCAAGCCAAAATCACCACTTTTAAATCGTGCAAACCACTTTTGGCACGTTCGCTCAGCTAGCGCATGTTCACCATAAACTTTCACCAAAATACGATAACTTTCGGCAGCAGTTTTCTTCATATTAAACTAATGAAGAGTTCCTCGCAAAAACACTTTTTCAGGCACAAAGTTGGACATATTTGAGGGAAAAAAAGTTATCGTTGTTTACGCTTCAAATGAATGACATACACTGAAATGACGTACAATGACAGTAGCTTTCCAACGCATGTTCCAATTGAATAATACAAGTTACGCCATCTCTTAGCAAACCGCACGAATTAAGTTATAGACCCAATACTTGCAGGAACATTCGTCATTTTCTTGTTTGTAAAATTAATATGGCTGAACTTTGACTCATTAAGTTTAATTCGCCATCGTTTCGTAATTTTTCTGTTGCTTTAGACACGCATCTATCTGTTGATAGAAGAGCAGTGTCGGCCGCGAATGTGGCTATCATCGTGTCACTCGTAAGCGGTATACTTGTATAATAAATATAGGGTGGGTCCTAGAACACTTCCTTGTGGAACACCTGCTTCAATTTAAGTTCAGAATACTCTGAACCATAGCGAAATCTAAAAGATCTGTCAGCTATATAAGAGTTAAGTATTTCATAGTACTGTCTAAGAAGATCCCTATGGAGATTAGTTTTTCTTCTAGTGCTTTTCCTATAACATTAGTTGTACGATGGACCAAGTTGAATATTTATTTCTAAACCCGAACTGGTGTTTGCTCTATGATTCCGTCAAGTCTTTCAAGGAACAGTTTTTCGAACAGTTTTGGTAAAGTTAATCAAAGCGAGATTAGTCTATACGAGGCAAACATTTGACGGTATAGGTATAACAGTGATTTCTGCTAGCTTCTAGTGGCGTGCAACATATCTTTGTTTGAAACAAACATTTTTACTAAGATTAAGCTTATGCGATGCTATAAAGGGTAGTGCATTCAGGACTTGGGCAGTTAGTAGATCTTAGCCAGGTGAATTTTTATTCGAAAGTTTTGGAACGGCTGTGCTGATCTCTCTTAGAGAAACAAAGGGGATTACGTCTTCATCTACTTTGTAAGAGTATTGAAGTCGTTCGTCTGCCACGCTGGGTTGAAAATGGTTTAAAAACATTTGCCAGGTGCTCCGAAAAAAGTTTGACCTTTCTTTTGGGTCGCCAATCCATTTTACATCAGATGTTCTTAGTGGGGGTCTTGCGCTTGAGGTTTCTTCAAATATTTGCCAGCCTTCCAAAAGAAGTAGTCTGTAACTTTGTCAGCGGATCAATTACGGAGATATCTGCTAAGACATCTGTTTCATATTTAAAGTAGGCAGTATTTTTGGTGGACGCGATGTCAACGATATTTGAGTTATGTTTAAAATAGTTCGTCGAAATAAGGAAACCTTTCCTTGCAATTAAGGTTAAAACAAATTTTAATAGCCAGCATGGCATTCGCACAAAAGGGACTACCTCTAATGAGTGCGTCTCCGAAGGCTTCCGACTCCCATGTTACCAGAATGAAGTTTCTTGTCAGGGCACCAGTACGACTCCATTAAGTCTCAAGATTGGCCGCTACTAATCTTAATAAAAGTTGCTTGTCAAATGTATCCCGCGTCTGTCGATTTTCCATAAGATCGTTTAATAATCTTCCGTTTAGCCTGTGAAATATTTTATGTTAATCTCTTAACAGACTTCTTTTTCATATTTATTTTTTTCTCTGATTGTTTATTGGTAATTAAAAGTGCTTCCGATAGTTTTTCGTACAATTGTTAGTGCACAAATATATGTATTTGCCTTTTATGGAGTTGTAATGGCTCTGAGGTTGATTCTTCTGGTTTATCAGGCCCTCGACACGGTCTCTCAAGAACATGAATTTGATTATATTCTCTTCAGGACAGTTACAAAGACTTCTTGCTCACATCTGTTATGAACAAATGAATGTTCGATAAGGATACTTGTGGATTTGTGGTCCGATTAAATGTTAATTCAGATGCAAAGGTATATTTTATTTATATATTTATTTTGGTGGCTGAACTCTAAAAGGTATTTTCTCTTCAGAGAGAACCAGTATTTGGGCTTTAAATAAAATTTCGTGGACTGTCTTTTGAAACTCGTGTTATGGACACGCCATGTGGAGCAATGACACCAGAATTCATTTCATTGACTTTCTCCGTAGCTTCTGTCAAGATCTGAGGAAGGATAGGACTAAATAAGGGGTTCACACCTATGGCACCAACATAGAATGCGGGGATAGTGTCTCCTATGAGGCCGATAACAAAAGGTCTACCTTCTCGTTAGAAAAACGAGGGTCTGCCTACTAAGCAAAGATATATGCAATCCTGATGGCAACGAATTAATATATATTTTGAGTAAAAATCTTGCCGATTTACAGAGAAGAATACACGAGAACAAACTGTACAGGCAATGAGCTAAGATGGCTTGAACTCGCTAGTATAACGAACGAACTCGAATCCCTACTGGAGGCAATAAGTGTATGCCTCCACAAATGAAGGCGATTTGCGAAAGACTGCGATAGACAGCAGTCGGTTGTGTTCTAAATTAAGTACAGACCAAAGTAAAGTAACTTTCATTAAAACTATGTTAATTTTTGCAGAACTCTCTAAAAGTAAAGTTCGGCATACAGATTACTTCGGGTTTAGCGATGGCAAAAGATCTGCTTGTTCTGTCCTGTGACTTTACAGCCCTTGGGGATACACCCTGTAGTCCTTTCTACCCATAAATTAGTCACTAGAAATTCAGCTGGTAGTCAATCTCGTTAAAAAGTTTTTAACAAGCAAACAACAGCTGTTTTATGGCTCTTAATTGAATTTTGCAAATTATTGCCTTTCGTCCTTTATATAAAAATACTTTTGCCGGTCATAAAACCACAACTTTCCAATCTGGGATCAGGAAATGATGTGCTTGAGGTCTGTGGGTGATGCCTACCTACTAATTTACAAAAAAATAAGAACGAGAGATTTCATCCTGTAAAAGATATTTCAAGCTTTGCATCCCAAAAGTACCTACTATTTGAAAAAAAGGGACGAAATGGGGCAGAAACACATCTGAAGTAGTAAAAAGGAGATAGCAACACGCAGACTTCAAATTTATGGTAAACACACAGCAACGTAACTCGCAAAACAAAATTGGTATACTCCTTGACTACCAGTTTGCTGTCTCGTGTAGATATTACTTAACACATGCGAGCCCTACTAGTTTAAATCGCCTGTGTAAACGCTAGATCAGCATGAAACTGAAGCTTTCCAACACGATTATAGTACCTATAGCACTATGCGGTACCGAGTGCTTACCGCTATTAGATAAATATCTGAGCAAATTCTAGGCAACAGTAATGAATTACACATTAAGTGTAGCAAGATCGGGTCAGATATGAAGGAATACGATCAGAACTAGGGCATAAGAAGTCGATTGTACCAAAAATCGATGAGAGAAATTAAGGGTATGACACACAAGAAGAATAAGGGAATCTTAAGCAGCATGAGCCGGGATATCCCGAAGCTACCCTACAGCACAGCATTTGGGAAGTGGGGAAATATCTGGAATTACCAATTCAGCGTCGAACGGCAGCTTAAGATCGATACTCATATCTACATTATGATGTTGCAACGTATGAAATGTGACTAGAAAAGGATGGCACTAGGTACCATATCGTTCAGGACACATTTTACAAGTTAAAGTCTTTATGTCACCCACCTGTAGGTATACACCCAAAGGGTTGCAATAAAACCCCTTTAGAATGCAAGTGTTAAGTTTTCAGGTAGAAATAAAGATTATTAATTTGAAATGTTAGAGGGATATGGAAGGATATTGCTTACGCAATTAAGGATCCACATAAATAGAAAGTAGAGTCAAGTAATCGGGCATATTACAAACGTATTCAAAGCGGCAAACATCGCAGTAGAATTTGCAAAGTTTCAAGACGATATTGATTTTCATTATCAATTAATAATTCAAGTAAAGGTTTAAAGAAAACATAAAATGGAGAACCAACAAAGAACATACGGAAAATTCATTGAAGTTGAGGTTCCATCTCCTTCATCACAAAATACATCGCGGCCATCAACCTTAAATCCTGGCTTACAGAGCAACTCTCAAGCAGTGCGTACTCGGACTGAGTTTACAAGTGGACAGCTAGAGTGTCTCGAAAGAGAATATCAGGCAAGTGATTACCTAAAGAAAGAAAGACGAATCAAGATTGCAGAAAGTCTTCGTCTGACCGAAAAAAATGTGCTAGTGTGGTTTCAAAATCGCCGGAGAAAGGCTAAGAAGGAATCACAATCGAATGGAATTAGGCCTTCAGTGCATCCATATCTTCCGAGGAGAGATGAAAGTAGTCCATCTACAATAATTTCAACACCGCCCTACGAGTCGCCCGAAGCGTCACCATACAAAGTTCAGCAACAATCTCTGTACCACCCAATGGTAATTGGTGGGGCTACACAAATACCTCAGACGATATCGCATGGAGTTGCTTTCGGAGAACTAACACCGCCTTATCAGTCGCCGGAACCGTCCCCTCACAGGGTTCAATATCAAGCTCTACACCAGCAGTGGGACTATTATCAATCACCACATCAAGCTTATCATCAGTTTATTCAAGAACAAAAATGTCGGCTTCCCTACCAGCAGCAGCTTCAATCACCTCATGTGCAGCATAATCAGGTAGTCCAAGCGCCACTTCAGGCACATATTCAATGGCAGGACCGCCAAAACCTAACACTGTCCATAACCCAGCCACCTCAAAATCAGCAGCCAGAACGGCAACACCAACAACAGCAACTTCAGGGAATGCATTATCAAAAGCAGTTGCAACAACAAGCTCAAAGAGAACCTCCGCCCCAAATGCAATATGTGCAGCAACATCAGGAACCGCATAGTCACCAGAACCAGAACCTTATCGAAGAAGCCCCAAATCTTGAAGAAGAAATGAAAGAGCGTGCATTTGAAGCCTACTTCACTCTAATCGAGGGAACTCCAAGACAAATAACGGCTCCACGAATGGATATTTCGTCAGCTTCATCAATCAACACCAAATCAGATGAAGAATTGAAAGAGCAAGCATTTGAGGACTACTTCACCCTAATTGAGGGTACCTACTCGGAGTGAAATAACAACTCAACCCAGCGACACATCATACGGACAACAACGAAATGCCCCTCCGAGTCCTCATCAAACGCTGACAAATTAGTCTCAGCAATTTTCTTTTATTTTTTTATTTTTAAATGAAATTGTTTATTTTTAAATTTATCATGTCATTTAGTATAGAAACTATTTATAGAAAAATTAAATTGTTCACTTGCAGTATTGTATTTGAATAACTTTAAATAAATAATTCTTGTAATTAAATTGTTAAGCTTATTTTTCCATCAAACTACTTTGCCGGCTATTAGGGGGCATTCTTTCAATTGCAGTTGCTTTTTGGGAAGTTCTTCTTAAATTTACAGAAAATATAAAAAAATAGATAACTGAAGAAAGGCTCGTGATTTGATTCTGATGACTGCTTGCCATATAGTGAGCTTCTTAAATATTCTCATATGTAGCTGCCAAAGTATTCACAGGATGTTGTGTAAGCATTTGTCAGAGCCGGCCTTTTCTGCTTTAGTGCCGATTTTCACAGTTGTGGACAGTAGACTTCTGCAGTTGTAGACAGTAGTACCTTTTTCGGGGATATTTAACCCCGGGATATTGACCCATTGGTGGCAACAATTACGTAATTGCGAAGGAACTGGCTTTTTTTATTTCTGGCAAAGATCTGACTTGAAACCGGCTTTTGATTGTGACTCGACAGAAGCGCAGTGCAAGCTCCGATTCTTTGCTAAAGGTTATTTTGCAAGAGGTGGTGTGGTTGATGACTTATAATCCTCCTACCATAACTGTGGGATTTCTTTCCGCGTTGCACTTCAGGAACTCATCGTCTAGCAATTCTGGTCTACCCGAACAAGGTTCGTCCTTTAGGTTGGAATTGCCATTTGTAAACTTTGCAAACTAACGCCGACACTTGAACCAGCTGAGATCTTCCTCCCCATACAATCTGGTGTCTCCAGAAAAAAACAGTAAAATATGCGGTAGGAGAAAAGCGAACTTTGACCACCTGCCAATGAGTAACTTTAAAGAAAAAAATACCGTTTCCCATAAAAACAATCCAATAAATTTAAAAAAATAAAATTAATGTTGTGGCGGCAAAACTCCCAAAACAAACAACAAAATACAATAAAGTGTCATAAAACAGTTGCGTTTCCACGCACCTGTGACGTGAGCAGGTAATAAAATCGTACATCATGCACACGCATACACATACAAATTAGCTATCTTTATTTCTCCCGCAACGAATAAACTTTAAACAGTGATAAATTTTCCATTTTGTTCGATGCCCTTTTGCTATCTTTTTGGCAATTTCATAATTATTCTGATCTTTATCGGAAAAAACCTGAATCAAGTGCGATTTCACAGTGTCATCATTGAAAGTTTTGCCATCCAAAGAGTTTTGCGAAGATGGAAATAAGTGATAATCTGGTGGAGCAAGGTCTGGGCTATATGGTGAATGTAACATCAATTCCCAACGAAGCTCCAATAGTTTTTGGCGAGTGACCAAGGATGTCACTAGATGGCCTAGCGTTGTCCTGGTGAAAAATGACAGATTTTTCATGGACAATCCGAATTGATTGTTTGATTCATTGGAAGCAGCTCTGAATATACCACCACCATACCTTTCCATTGAGAGCAACATCTTCTTTTGGTGGATGTCAGCTTTCGACGCGATCGTTTTAGATTGACGTTACTGTAAACAATCCATTTTTCAAAGCTAGTGATGATTCTTTGCAAAAAAGGACCGATTTATTGGGTCTAAGATGCAAATCGCAAGCGGTTATGCGCTTCGTTAAATGAATTTCTTTCATCGTTCTATGTGCTTGTTACTTTATTGCTACCTCTGGTACAGTTACATGACGATCCGACTCAATTATGGCTTAAATTTGATCATCCTCAAGCTCATCTGGTCGACCTGATCGTTGTTCATCTCTCAGTGAAAGTTGCTTCTAAAGGAAAGTAAGACTGACAGCTATCAAATGTCAAATGGAACAAAATATTGACAGAAGCCATTCAAAAATATGGCCAAAGACATCTATGTCTAAAATCGGCAATTACTTAGTTGCCAACCCAATACATACATAACACGGACCTCTCAACTTCAACTCAACTTTATGAAATATTTCTAGGAATCGCTAAAAGAAAGAAATTAGCTTAAATTGATTTATTGGCGTCCTGCTAGCATAATTCGCAAATTCAAAGGAACGTCGACAATGAGATTAACTTTCCAACCTGTACTACTCCAGGCGGTTGAGCCAATAACCAAATGATCGATAAGAAATATGCCTTAGACTTACTGTTCCCAATGTCACCCCGATTCTTGACAGAATCGTGGCTCTGCCTTGCAAAGTGGTAAAAAGAAGAGAAAAGTGAACTGGAATCTGTAGAACCCCGCAATTAAAAAAGAAGGAAACTGATATTTTTGTTACAAAAGCTTTATTTGAAAGAGTTTTTTTGTTCTTAAATATTGTGCTTAAAAACTACTTTTACAATTCTTCTTATAAATATCACATGTATGTGTTCCAAAAATAAACTTAAAACTAAACATACAAGTTGTTAAAAAATATAATTGTAAAATAAAAATGTTAAGAAGTAACAGTAATTACAGGTTGATTACAATTGTCAAAAGAAATGTTTATATCTGGTATTGTAGCCTCTGGCGTAGCTAACTCTGGTACTAGAGGCATTGGCATACTATTCGTAGTTTCCTTGAACTGAGATATTTGTCCCTGGTAGTCCTTGTCAACTAACTCGTTAAAAGAAACGGATGATGGTGGAGCATTCGTTAAAGCCAAGACCTCTCACATGGAGTAAGTGGAATCTCGATAAACGTTTCCCGACAAATGTCTAAAATTACCAATAAATCATCCGCTTGGGGCTCGTCGTCTATACTGTTTGGATCAAGAAATCCAAGCGAAATGCTCGAATCTATTGAGAGATCCATGAATCTGTCTTGGTCTTGCTGCTCCGTTGGATTCTCGACGCCAAAGTTACCTGACCAAAATTTCTCATCGTTGAAATTCGGGGAATTTTCACACGGACTGAACATTTCTAAATCGGTGTCATTGTTTGAAGTTGATGTTGGTTCGTCCAGAAGCTTGTCCAAAATATTGAAATTTCTTCGTTGGAAAGCATATCTACGTCTGTAGTTGAATTTATTTGATTCGTTGTAGGCTCTTTCAGCACGTCGTCGACAATGTTGCCTACGATACCTTGCAGCTCCTTGTTGTAAGTTTCTGATGTGGCAGAGCTGGTGTTTCCAATAATTCCATCACAAATTGCTTCATCTGTAATTGTTACAGCATTCAGCAAATTCACAGTTTGTTGCTGGTGTTGACCGTGTTGCTGGTTTTGTATTAATATTTCATGCTGATACAATTGTCGGCTACTTTGTCCAAGCGGCTTCTTGTTCTCAATTGGTGGTTGTGTCATGTTTATATGTTGTGCCTACAATTGTTTTCCTGGGCTTGGTGGGAGATGCACTTGTCGCAATTGTTCTAGTTGTTGGTCATCTTGTTTTGGTGTAACAATAGAAATTTAGTGAACTGGATGTTGTACTGCTTGCTGTGGAATAGAAGGGTAAACATGATTTGAATAAGGAGTTTTAACTGTGAGCCTGATTTATCTGATTTTCGAAAGTCCGTCCAATAACTCGCATACGACGATAATATTGACATAATTCGTAGAAAGCAGCATGATCTCAGCGTTATTTTCGCCAGTATTGAGACAGAATTGGCGAATACGAGTTTAACGGTCAACGAGGCAAGACCAATTATATGCTGTCAGGCAAAAGGATACCCAACACCGATGTCCGGACAGGATGTCACCGTCGACAGACATGGCTTGAAGTACCTTGGCTCCTCTATCAATTCAGACAACGACACCAGTACTAAGATCAAAGACAGGGCAATAGAGAGGATCGTGACTCAGGTGGTTCGACGCAAGTCGAAGGTTCAAAAGATTCTGCTGGCTGGAGACGTTCGTGTGCTGAAGTCCAGTTCTTACCCGGACTGTAGCGCCACCTTAGACAGCTCTATGATACGACTCTTTTAAGACATCTAGTAGATTAAAAATTCATAATTTACAATATTAATACGAGTATTGTCTACTATGTATATAAATATGTGGAATATATTTTATTAACTAAGTATGGTAAATTTTGAATAATTGTTCTTGATCATTATAGTTTCGTCTCCCTTGAAGTTGAGATTTTAATTGTAAAGCTTTTTCTTGAAGCCGCCTCCAAATAAATATGTCAGCCATATCAATATTTACTTGTTGCCCCCATCGCAGAACATTAGCGTAGGAACTGGCAATATCGACGGGCTTTATTGGATTTCCAATAACATTACTAACGGCACCTTGCTCAGCTTCGCTTTCAGAACTAAGTTTAAAGGTGTCGCAATGAACTTCTTCTTCTAAATTTGTTCCAATATTGTTCCAATTTTCTATTTCTGCTGTGGTAGTTTGACGCTGAAGTGAAAAAAGGTAATTTCTTTAACTGCTGCGTTTTAATGAAATGGGCTACCTCTGGGAAAACACAGTTCACCATACTTAAAGTGTTTTGCAATGTCAAAACTTCCTCATCTTGCCGCAATCATGAGAGTGGAACTTCATCCTCCTCAACGAAATCTTCGGGACAACTAATTAAAATGTTCCTCCAATATTTTTGAAGCATTTGACTTGAAAGTTCATTCCATGCTCGTTCCAGAAGCATAGTTGCATCAATTTTTTTAGAGCAGTAGTGATGTCTGGACCCCTAGAATTCGAACACATGATGTCGCTCAGCAAGCTATTACGGGAATGGAGCTTTGTTAGACGGATGGGGATCCCTGTCCATCGGTTGTATCCACGGCTTTACATTAGAAGACATAAACATAACCCAAATTCGACCATCTTCCGTTTCTTGAATAAGTTCTTTTGCCGGCAGATGACTTGGAGCATTATCAGGAAGCAAAAGAGCCTTCTTTGGTAAGTTATTAATTGGCAGAGGGATACCGTTCCACCTACAAAGTTGTTCATAAACCAGTTTTTAAAAATGCTTGCATCCATCCAAGCTGACTTAGAAAAGTCATAGCCAACGGGTTACTTTTTGTTGAGGAAGGATCGTGGCTTCTTTGCCTTACCGACAACCAAAGGCTTTATTTTCAACAGTTCTGATGCCTTTGCATAAGCTAGAAAAGTAAAACGCTCTTTCAATTTTTTTCGACCTGGTGTTGAAGCTTCACCAGCGTTCGTTATATCCCAAATTCGGTATATCATGTATTCGTTATATTGGACGTCCACTGTATGTTGTTTTTATACGAGGGCGGGTCAATAAGTCCGTGACTTTTTGAATTTCTGACCTCTTTACTGAAACAGCAACACTGCTCCTGTCAACAGGCATCTGTCAGTTGACTCCTGTCAAAATTTAAACTTGCTGCGTCAGTTAGTTTGTGTTTGAGAGCTATTTTTATCAGACTACTCACTAATTTGAGGAGAAAATGGAAAAAAGTGAATTTCGTGTGCTTATTAAGCATTATTTCTTGCGAAAAAAAACCATTACCGAGACCAAGGCTAAGCTTGATAAATACTATGGGGACTCTGCACCATCGATTTCAATGGTAAAAAAGTGGTTTACTGAATTTCGTTGTGGCCGTACAAGCACTGAAGATGCCGAACGTCCTGGACGCCCAGTTGAGGTCTCTACACCCGAAACAATCGAAAAAATTCACGATATGGTGTTGGCCGACCGAAGATTGAAAGTGCGAGAGATTGTGGAAGCCGTAGGGATCTCGCATGGCTTAGTGGTTTCAATTTTGAATGATCACTTGGGCATGAGAAAGCTTTCCGCAAGATAGGTGCCGCGTTTGCTCACAGTCGACCACAAACGCAATCGTGTAACAACTTCACAAGAAGGTTTGGCGTTGTTTAATCGCAACATGGAGGAGTTTTTGCGCCGTTTTGTAACCGTGGACGAAACATGGATCCATCACAACACACCAGAGAACAAACAACAGCCAAATAGGACCTTTTGAGGACCTCGACAAATCATTTTTTTTGGAAGGGATAAAAAAATTGGAGAAGCGTTGGACAAAGTGTATAGAGCTCAAGGGAGACTACGTTGAAAAATAAAATTATAAAATTAAAAATAAAATATAAATCTGTGTTTTAATCCAAAAGTCACGAACTTCTTGACTCGCCCTCGTACTTTAATAAATACTAATTACAACCAACAGCCCCGTGACTGTGGCGGGAATAATTAACTCCCTCACCAGCCGACCCCAAGTAGGCAATAAATTGATGAGTACTCTTTTGTCTTTTCGGATTGGGATACATGAGTCATACCATAGTTTTGGTGATCGTATGAAATAGCCGAACGCTGCCTTCGTTTTCCTTGTTGAACTGTCTGGCGTGAGCAACGCCTTTGGTGCCCCAAGGCATTCTTTCTTCAATTTGCCAAACATATGTACACGGCTTTTGTCATCCTTTTGTTTTAAGGAAACACAAATTCATACATTTTAATTCCCCATCGGGGAAAAGTGCATTTTTTGTGTTTGTTTTGTTTTCCCAATGTTGTCATAAAAATTTTGTGTCCTCTACTTTACTTGTTGCTTATCTCCAGCTTTCTTTCCTTTCTTTCGAACCCTGATGAGCAGACGGTGTGTGCAGCTTGAACCAGCTGCTTCTTCCAATTTGCCTACAATCGGCTTTGCGAATTTCTTTTATTCACATACCATCATCAGTGTGGTTGCGGTTTTTTCTCTGCAATTTGTTCTCTGTTCTTTTTTTTTTTTTTTTTAAAGTTTGGTTTGGTTGCTGGCATCCCGCACAATAAAATAATTCTTAGTATAAAATCGCGGAATAGTGCAACAAATTGACACTCGGGCGTGGGGCTCCACGTGTACAAAAGTGCCAAAAGTACAGAATGCTTGATCTGTGTATTTTTGGGAAATGCCTGGTGTGTTATTTTTTAAAGATCATTTTATCATTCTTGGTTTTTCTAGATAGAGGGAGGTCAGAGCAAGATCTCGGAGTTATTCATCGATGGATTCAGGAACCCCAGGTCGTACGTACCCTGAGTAACAAGTAGGTTGTATTTTGAATTTCTGATTTTTTTTTGTGGTGCCTATTGCCATACATATATTTATACACATCTGTATTACACATACATATATTTAACTAGTCGAATATTTGTTTGGCTTGTGTGTGAGCTTTATTTTTCTTCCTCTTTCTTTGGTTTTGTTTATTATTCTTCATCTCGTCTGTGAGTGGAGTGGTTTCCTTTGATTGAATTTTTGCTTTCAGTGGTTTTTGCTATCGTTTGCGCATCTACAAATAAGTGTTGCCGTATGTGTGCGTAGGGTCCAAGTAGTATACCACCTTGATCAAAACGTTCCCGGAATTTATTCAGAAAATTAAAAATACAAGTTTATCCATCTAAATCTATGTTGCCCCCTTCAAAGTAATCCCCGTCGACTGCAACACAGTTATGCCAGCGCTTGATCCAATCCTCGGAACATTTTTTATATTCGGTTTTCGGTATGTCCATTAAAACTTCCTGCGATTTTTCCATTACTTCCTCTCGGCTGCTGAAAAGCGTTCCCCGTAGTGGTGTTTTTAATTGAAAAGAAAGAAGTCTCAGGGAGCCAAATCGGGTGAATTCGGTGGCTGCTGGATGGTATTTGTTGCTTTTCGTACCGGAGCTTTGGTGTACACCCGCTCTTTATGAGAAAGCCATCCATCCATCCATCCATTTTTGATAATGTTCGTGCCTCTGCGCCATAGAGCAGAACTGGGATTGTTAAGGTCTTATACCGGGCCACTTTTGTTTTCTGAAATAAGAGTTTGCTAGGCATTTGCCTTCTTAGCCCAAAGAAGCCGCTATTGGATAGAGTTATTGTTCGTTTGATCTCAGAGCTTGTATCGTCTGAACTGCTAGCGGAACCTAGGTACCTCAAGTTCTATCTATCTCCTATCTTCGCCACTTGAAATCGATGAATAAGTGAAGTGTATCGATCTGAAGCTCATCGGTTTCTGCCGTATTGTAAATATTTGGCCAATAATGGACTTTCCTGGCCTGAAGCCACTGATTTGGACCAAACAGGTTGCTGACGAAGGGAGATCTGATGCCTTTGTAGTTGGCGCAGTTCAGAGGGTCTCCTTTCTTGGGGATCGGATGAACAATGCTGCGGTTCCATTTATCGGACATACTTTCGTCCGAGCATGTTTTAGAAATGAGTTGGTGTATACTCCTTACCAAGTCATCGCCTGCCGCTTTGAAGAGCTCGGCAGTCAGGCCGTCCGCTCCAGCAGCTTTGTTGGACTTCAGCTAGATATCGTTATCTTCACTTCATCCAGGTCGGGTCGACGGAATTTTCCAAGTTGAAAGGTTCATTCTGCCTGACAGCGATATTTGGTTCGTCATCGCCTGTATACAGTCTACAGAAATGCTCTTTCCAAATCCTTACCATCGAATGCGACTCTACTACGATGTTCCTTTATTCTTCTTTACAGGCTTCGGTTCGGGGATTGTGTCCGTGGCATGTTTTTTTTAACTTCTCATTCCTGGGATTCTGCTGCATGGGATCTTCCCTAGCATTGCTGGTTCTACACTAGACGCACTAATGGATCTCCCTCCTTTTTATACTCATATGTATTTATTTTGGTGGCTGAACTCTAAAAGCTATTTTTCCCCAAAGAGAACTAGTATGGGCTTTAAGTAAAATTTCGTAGACTGTCTTTTGAAACTCGTGTTATGGAAACGCCATGTGGAGCAATGACACCAGAATTCATTTTATTGACTTTCTCCGTAGCTTCTGTCAGCATCTGAGGAAGGACCGGATTAAATAAGGGGTTCACACCTATGGCACCAACATAGAATGCGGAGGTAGTGTCTCCCATGAGGGCGATAACAAAAGGTCTCACTTCTCGTTAGAAAAACGCGAGGCTGTCTACGAAGCAAAGATATACGCAATCCTGATGGCAACGAATTAATAACGAATGAACTTGAATCCCTACTGGAGGCAATAAGTGTATGACCCTGCGGCGATTTGCCCAAGAATGCGGTAGACAACTGTCGGCTGACTCCTAAATTAACTGCGGACCAAAGTAAAGTAACTTTCAGTAAAGCTATGTAAATTTTTACAGAACTCTCTAAAAGTAAAGTTCGGCATACCGATTACTTCGGGTTTAGAAATGGTAAAAGATCCGCTGTGACCTTACAGTCCGTGCGGATACACCGCGTAGTCCTTTCTACCCATAAATTAGTAACTAGAATTTGAGCAGGCAGTCAATGTCGTTACAATTTTTTAACAAGCAACAACAGCTGTTTTATGGCCCTTAGTTGAATTTGGCAAATTATTGCTTTTCGTCCTTTTTATAAAATCACTTTTGCCGGTAATAAAACCACAACTTTCCAATCTGGGATTAGGAAATGATGTGCTCGAGGTTAGTGGGTGATGCCTACCTACTAATTTACAAAAAAATAAGAACAAGAGATTTCATCCTGTAAAAGATATTTCAAGCTTTGCATCCCAAAAGTACTTCTATTTGAAAAAACGGGACGAAATGGGGTAGAAAAACATCTGAAGTAGTAAAAAGGAGAAAGCAACACACAGACTTTAAATTAATGGTAAACAAGCAGCAACGTAACTCGCAAAACAAAATTGGCATACTCCTTGCCTACCAGTTTGCTCTCTGGTGCAGATAGTTTTTAACACATGTGAGTCCTACTAGTTTAAATCGCCTGTGTAAACGCTAGGTAAGCGTGAAACTGAAGCTTTCCAACACGATTATAGTACCTATAGCACTATGCGTTACCGAGTGCTTACCGCTATTAGATAAATATCTGAGCAAACTCCAGGCAACAGTAATGAATTACACATTAAGTGTAGCAAGATCGGGTCAGATATGAAGGAATACGATCAGAACTAGGGCATAAGAAGTTGATTGTACCAAAAATCGATGAGAGACATTAAGGGTATGGCGCAGAAGAGCTTGAGGGAATCTTAAGCAGCATGAGCCGGGATATCCCGAAGCTACCCTACAGCACAGCATTTGGGAAATGGGGAAATATCTGGAATTACCAATTCAGCGTCGAACGGCAGCTTAAGATCGATACTCATATCTACATTATGATGTTGCAATGTATGAAATGTGACTAGAAAAGGATGGCACTAGGTACCATATCGTTCAGGTCACATTTTACAAGTGAAGATTTTTATTTAACCCACCTGTAGGTATACACCCAAAGGGTTGCAATAAAACCCCTTCAGAATGCAAGTGTTGAATTTCCAGGTAGAAATAAAAATTATTAATTTGAAATGTTAGAGGGACATGGAAGGATATTGCTTACGCAATTAAGGATCCACATAAATAGAAAGTAGAGTCAAGTAATCGGGCATACTACAAACGTATTCAAAGCGGCAAACATCGCAGTAGAATTTGCAAAGTTCCAAGACGATATTGATTTTCATTATCAATTAATAATTCAAGAAAACGTTTAAAGAAAACATAAACACGCATAAAATGGAGAACCAACAAAGAACATACGGAAAATTCACTGACGTTGAGGTTCCATCTCCTTCATCACAAAATACATCGCGGCCATCAACCTTAAATCCTGGCTTACAGAGCAACTCTCAAGCAGTGCGTACTCGGACTGAGTTTACAAGTGGACAGCTAGAGTGTCTCGAAAGAGAATATCAGGCAAGTGATTACCTAAAGAAAGAAAGACGAATAAAGATTGCAGAAAGTCTTCGTCTGACCGAAAAAAATGTGCTAGTGTGGTTTCAAAATCGCCGGAGAAAGGCTAAGAAGGAATCACAATCGAATGGAATTAGGCCTTCAGTGCATCCATATCTTCCGAGGAGAGATGCAAGTAGTCCATCTACAATAATTTCAACACCGCCCTACGAGTCGCCCGAAGCGTCACCATACAAAGTTCAGCACCAATCTCTGTACCACCCAATGGTAATTGGTGGGGCTACACAAATACCTCAGACGATATCGCATGGAGTTGCTTTCGGAGAACTAACACCGCCTTATCAGTCGCCGGAACCGTCCCCTCACAGGGTTCAATATCAAGCTCTACACCAGCAGTGGGACTATTATCAATCACCACATCAAGCTTATCATCAGTTTATTCAAGAACAAAAATGTCGGCTTCCCTACCAGCAGCAGCTTCAATCACCTCATGTGCAGCATAATCAGGTAGTCCAAGCGCCACTTCAGGCACATATTCAATGGCAGGACCGCCAAAACCTAACACTGTCCATAACCCAGCCACCTCAAAATCAGCAGCCAGAACGGCAACACCAACAACAGCAACTTCAGGGAATGCATTATCAAAAGCAGTTGCAACAACAAGCTCAAAGAGAACCTCCGCCCCAAATGCAATATGTGCAGCAACATCAGGAACCGCATAGTCACCAGAACCAGAACCTTATCGAAGAAGCCCCAAATCTTGAAGAAGAAATGAAAGAGCGTGCATTTGAAGCCTACTTCACTCTAATCGAGGGAACTCCAAGACAAATAACGGCTCCACGAATGGATATTTCGTCAGCTTCATCAATCAACACCAAATCAGATGAAGAATTGAAAGAGCAAGCATTTGAGGACTACTTCACCCTAATTGAGGGTACCTACTCGGAGTGAAATAACAACTCAACCCAGCGACACATCATACGGACAACAACGAAATGCCCCTCCGAGTCCTCATCAAACGCTGACAAATTAGTCTCAGCAATTTTCTTTTATTTTTTTATTTTTAAATGAAATTGTTTATTTTTAAATTTATCATGTCATTTAGTATAGAAACTATTTATAGAAAAATTAAATTGTTCACTTGCAGTATTGTATTTGAATAACTTTAAATAAATAATTCTTGTAATTAAATTGTTAAGCTTATTTTTCCATCAAACTACTTTGCCGGCTATTAGGGGGCATTCTTTCAATTGCAGTTGCTTTTTGGGAAGTTCTTCTTAAATTTACAGAAAATATAAAACATAGAAAACTGCCTCTTGTCTTCCTCTTACCTTCCTTCCTTCCTCTTTTAAAATTTAAAATTTTAATGGATTCGTGCCCAATGTGTCTGAAATTGCATCGATTTGCCAGACCTGGCCTTTTCTGCTTTAGTGCCGATTTTAACAGTTGTGGACAGTAGACTTCTGCATTGGTAGCCTTCAGCATCTCACCATACCTTCATCGGTGAAGTCAAACCCTGGGATATTGTGCTTGCGGGTATTCTAGCAACAGTTTCTCTAATCGTAAAATATGCCGTTGGAGAAAAGCCAACTTTGACCACGTGTCTATACTGTTTCTCATAAAAACAATCCAATAAATTTAAAAAATAAAATTAATATTGTGGCGGTAGGTTGTGGTTTTATAATCGGCAAGTTTCCCAAAACAAACAACAAAATACAATAAAGTGTCATAAAACATTTGCGATGTTTTTCCATGCACCTGCGACGTGAGCGATTTTTCTTGTGTATTTGCGCGGAAAATATGCCTACAGTGGGTAAATTCAGGGCTTACTGCTTTGGATGCAGAATAGATGAATCCGCTGATGAATCTGAATATTTTTTTTAAGTTGATCTCAGCTATACATAAAAAAGTAGTTTTAAGAGGCATTCAATGTTGTGTTGTGTCTTTAATTGTTTAAATTCAAAGTTATTTCGATTTTTTTGATAATAGGTACATACATACCTACTTCTCTTCATTTATTTCCTTGGGGTCAGTAGTGACCCCATGCGACTATTTGGGTGATTTAAGGCGCCTAATTATTAATATGTGCACATGCACGGCATATACTGAACAAATAATCTACTTTGTTTTGATCGTGTTATCGCAATTTCACCTAAAAATTTGTTGGCATCGACTTACTTTTCTTTTACCGAACCACTCCCGTGCTAAGCAACCAGTGTGTGGAACTTGGACCAGCGCACACTGGACTACTTTTACTCCAGGGTTAAACCGGGGTAACTTTTACTTCAATCGCACACGAGATGAATATTTCGGGGTAAAATTGTGTATACATATCAACCGATTTTGTTTGTGGTGGGACTTCTGATAATTTTCTCACCTTTAAAATTGACGATTTATGCGTATATATGTTTTACCCCGATGTTCAAGCGCTTCATCTCTGGTTCAAAATTGTACCGCACTTCATCTCCCTCTTCTATAAAACCAGTTTTACCCCGGGGTAACCCTGGAGTAATTAGTCCAGTGTGCGCTGACCCCTTGGAACCAGCTGCTTGTTGCAATTCCGGTTCTTTTGCAATCTTCTTTTAGGCCTCAATTCTCTTTCTCATATTCCCTTTAATTCGTTTACCAACCACCGTCCACCATTCGTGTGATTGCGGTTTTTTTTTCTCTTCACTTCTGTTTTCTTTACGATATAACCATTAATAAAATTTAATAATCGCAGAATTGTGCATCAACATTTCTAATCACAAGTTGTGGATTGCGGCGTCTGTAAGACTCCTAAAAGACATTTCTCCCATCCCACGAAGAAGCTGAGAGCGTTTTTTTTTAACTGAGTGGAAAGCCTTTGAGCAGCTGCCGTAATTTTTCTTTTTCTAGTAAACCAAAACGCTCAAGAAGTCTATGGTTGGTGTTGAAAAGTTTCATCGTCAAATTAATATATTTGCAAACGGTCGCTGCTTGGACTTCTAAGCGAACAGGGATACTTAAAATCGAAATCGAAACAAACTAACCTACGGCCGAATGTGTTATTTGACACTTCTGAAAAAGCGCAATTTTTTATTGGACTCTTGCTGATTGAAAGATTGGAAGCCCAAGCCGCCGAACGTGTTGCCAAAAAGAGTAAGTTTGTCTCAAGTAAATTGTGTTAAAACAATATTATTTCAGAGAATTAATCCTCCTCTTCTCATAAACGTTTGCGGATATTACGTTTTTCTGCTGAGGGTTAAATTCCAAACGGCAGCACGGGAATTATTAATTATCTGATATTACATTGGCAAAAAGCGGACAGATGAAAACGCTCAACCTGTCAATGATGCTGTTCACGCTTCTGATTGTTATTCCAGACACTGGAGGCGCTGAGATATATATTTTTGTGGGTGCACTTTTGTTTTCTAGCGGTGCGGTGGTTGTCCGAATATGGCCACAGAAACAATTTTTTATTTGAAAAATTGGATTCCAAAATTTGTTTCATCAGAATCATAGGAATCCATAAGATGTGCGGTAATAAGAATGTCTACGTGCATCACGGCTGTTCATATGGAAGGAAGGTCGATTGAGGCCTATTGTGTTGGCGCTATTATCTTCCGTTTGGATTTAGTCTTTACCTTTCGATGCTTATAAGAAGTTGACATAACAAATTACGAGTATATACATTATGTTTTAACTGCTTAGCGTCATGAATATCGTTACTGTTGTGGATCATCTTGTAGTCGAACTTCCTTTTTATTTTTAATTTTATTCTTTATTTCAATTTTCCAATTTCGTTCACAATACAAAATATTGAGTTTTGAATTACAAAAATACAGCAATTGAGAAAAAAGAAATAGTTAAGTACATTCTGTTGCCTAAGTGGTAAGTGGTGAATGTACTGTTTGCAACAACAGAAGATAAAAATTCATAACAAATCAAACTATTGCTGTTGAGGGGAGAATTCAATGTGCAAGTAATATTGATCTACTATTAAGCATTAAAAGAACAAAATTCATTAACGAACAATTTATTAATATAAGAATAGGGAAAAGACAAAAGCCATTTCATAATACCATTCATAAATACATTTTTGACTCTCTCACATCTTAGAGAATCTGGAAATATCTGGAAGACGGGGTGCTTAGACAAGATAAAAGCGCCCGAAGTTGACTTTATGAACTGGTGGTACTACCACAACAAGATTCCTGGAGTTCCTGTTGGATATTTGTGAAGAAGAACGCCTTATACTTCCCCTACCTAAAGGATGTTCATCGTCCATGCTCACGTTAGCCTGAAAGGAAATGTACAATAAGTGTCCGTCACAGAATGAAATGAAAAATCTACTTATTTGGACTGTTGTCCTCGACTTAATGGTATTCTCCGGGTTTAACATATACACTTTTGAATGAAGGTTTTCTCTGCAGTTAAATAGGTATTATATATAGAAAGTTTGTATTGCAACAAGTGTATGTTGACAAGGCGATTGTGGGGATTGTAAAATAAAGTCTACAATCGATCAATTTTTCATACTCCGGCAGTTCCTGGAAAGGACTCTAAAAGTCCATATGGATTCTCCCTATGTGTTCATCGATTTTCAGTCCGCATATGACAGCATTAATACAGACGAGTTATATAAAACATTATGAGTGGTGATTGGCCAATGACTCAAATAATGGTGGTTTCCAATTCTTCAATCGCGACCGGCTTATCCATGTAGCCATTGAAATTAAGGTCGCCCCAGAAGAAAAGGTCTTGGGGTGTGATCTGTCTGTCACATAGATCCTTTCACTGGTCCAAAGCGTGAAAATAACTGTTCACCGAATTATTCTTGCAATGAAGCAATGGTTTCACGGGCAGTGTGCCGAGTGGTGCCAAATATCGTAGAGACCAGGGGCTTCAATATAAGCTGGCGAAAACTTAGTTATCATGGCGCGACAACAGGCGCCATTAACACGTAAGTTCTGGCCGGCACTAGTTTTAAAGAAACATGGGGTAATGACTATATAAGCCCACAAATCTCTCCGAACCATTGATTTGTCTAGATAGAAGGGCAGCTCTTTTGGGCCTCTTCGAGTTGCTCGGCACCCCAAAGATCTAAGCTTATTGCCGTGGCATCAGCAAGAAACGGGCTACTACTTTTCCTCTTATATGTAGGTAAGTAATATTCTCGAAGAATGCATAAGAATTGAAAACCAAACCTGAAATGGTGATTGTTAAAGAAGCGAAAAACGAAAGAAGAGTGAAATTGAATCTCTAGAAAGTAAAAAACAGAAAATTGATATTTTCATTATAAAAACTTTATTTCGAAAAAGGTTGTCCAGAGTACCTAAAAAAACACTTTTACAATTATTTCAGTCGGTACATTTTTATCATAAATATCACATGTTTGTATCTGTGTGTTACAAAAATAAACTTAAAACTAAATATACAATTTGTGCAAATGTAAAATAATTATAAAATTGTAAATTGAAAGTGTTAAGAAGTAAAAGTTAATCACAGTTTGATTACAATTGTCAGTCGACTAAAAGCAGTTCCCAAAAGAAATGTTTATTACTGGTATTACATATAGTCTGCGTTGTAGCTACGCCGGTGCTGTGGGCGTAAAAGACGCGGACGGTGGTGGAGCATTCGCAAAAGCCAAGACCTCCTTAATGAACAACTCTTCACACGTTGTAGGTTGAATTTCGATACCGGTTTCCTGACAAATGCTTATAATGTCCATCAAATCATCCGCTGTAGGGGCGTCGTCTTCCTTGTTTGAATCAAGAAATCCAAGCGAAATGTTCGAATCTATTGAGAGATCCATAAAACTGTCCTGGTCTTGCTGCTCAGTTGGATTCTCGGCGCAAAGGTCACCTGACCAAAATTTCTCATCGTCGAAATTCGGGGAATTTTCACACGGACTGAACATTTCTAAATCCGTGTGATTGTTTGAGGTGAGGGATGTTGGTTCGTTCAGAAGCTTGTCCAAAAATATTGTGATTTCTTCATTGGAAAGCATATCTACCTCTGTAGTTGGATTTATCTGACTCATTTCAGGCGCTTTTAGTATGTCGACACAGTCGCCTACGATATCTTGCAGCTCTGATGTGGAAGAGCTGGTGTTTCCAATAAGTGATATTGGTACAACATTCAGCAAATTGAAGTCTTTTTGTTGCTGGTGATGACCGTGTTGCTGGTTTTGAATGTGGACTTCCTGCTGGCACAATTGGTGGCTACTTTGTCCGAGCGGCTTCTTGTTCTCCATTGATGGTTGTGTTCTGCTATCTTGTTCTGTCTGCTGTTGTTTTCCTGAGCTTAGTGGGAGATGCACTTGTCGCAATTGTTCCAGTTTTTGGTCATCCTGTTTTGGTTTTACTATAGGAATTTGCTGAACTGGAGGTGATAGTGCCTGCTCTATAGTGGAAGCATTGATGTAATTTGGATAAGGTTGTAGATGTGAGCCTATTTGGTATGCTGTTTGGTTTATCTGCTGGTGTGGTGGGGGTGGTGAATGTTGAGCCTGGAGCCTTTTCAACTCTTGGAGTTGACGTGCTTGCTCTTTTAGCAATAACTGTGTCTGTTGTAATTGTTTCGATTGTTGCTTCAATATATCCGCTATATCCTTAGGAATAACTTGCACAACTTGCGTAGTTATCACATGCTGCGGCTGTGGTGGTGGCAATTGGTGCGTCTTCTGATTTTCTGCTGATTTGGACTTGAATTGAAGAAATTGTTGTAATTCTTCTTCGGGCGCTTGTCCATCGTACTGGGATTCTTTTACTAGCTGCTTCACATTTGAATTCTTCTGTGGGGCTTGATTTGATGGAAGTGGTACTTTCACGAGCAACTGGGGGTTAAATTCTTTTTGCACTGTCAGCCCAGTAGATTTTATGAATTCTGCTGCCAATGGTTTCACAACTGGGAGTGAATTTTGTCGCCTCTGTTGCGTTATATTTGCAACTGCTTGTTGCACAATCTTTTGAGAAGATGGTTGCCCACTTTTGATAGAGGTACTTACGTAATTTGCAAAGCTCTCCATTTGGGAATTTCGAATTGGCTGTTTGGTGATTTTATTGCCGTTGTCAGCTTTTTTATCCTTTCTTCGTCGATTTTGAAACCAAACCGCCACGTTTTTAACCGTCAAACCCAGCTCATTGGCGATTCTTTCCCCACGACCATCGATTAGATATGCGTGCGTTTTGTACTCAGCCTCCAAACGTTTCAACTGGTCCTTTGTGAATTCGATCCGGGATCTTACTGGGAAGTAACTTAACTTCTGTGATTTTGAAGCCGAGGATGATCCTTGAGATGAAGTTGTTGCAGATGAAGATGATGATACCTCAGACGGTGATGGTGAGGTAGGGTGGTTCTGCTGTTTCGTTGACACGAAGTTAGCGTATGCCATGTGGTATGTTGGAAGCTCCATTTTTTTCCAAAATTGTTTCTTCTCGTCTTATGTTGGATTATTTTTTTAGGGCAAAGGATTCTTGCACTCTGATGTGTTTTATCACAGGGCTGAATGTGGTTTGGCGATGAAAATTTCGCGACGTTCCTTTTTAAGTTCGCCTTCAGGTGACCACAACATCTCTAAAATCCTTCAAAAATTCGTTTATCCTTTTCTAAAATATTTTGTCATATTCGTGTTTAAATGGCCACAGCAAAATACCAAAGGATTTCTGCCGCCCACTACCTGGTCAATTGAATAAATGACATATAACCGTTGACAGAGAGTGTTTTGTTTCAGAAGGAGGTGCAAATAAAAACAACGAATGCCAGGGTGCTATTTGCACAGGTAATATGTATTTTTGCAAAAATACCGAAAATGCATCTGTGTGTCTTGGGTGAACAAAGTTTGTGACATTCAAATGATAGAAGCAATTGTATTCGAGTAAGTATTTGCCTTAGAATTTTACCTCGTCTCATGTGACCACAATATAAAAGGCGTTCGCCGTATAAAAGGCGTTCGCCGTATATTGTGGTAAATTTCCTACTTACTGTCAATTTTCAAAGCTTCCCTCCGCTTGTTATATGCTCGTAGAATTACAAAGTGTTTGTGACACTAATAGCAATTATTGCCAGGACTGGCGAAATTGACAATAGCATTTTGTACGGATGAAGGTTTACTCACCGTAACACTTGTTTTTCTATGAAAACTCATAAGTGTCGAACTCCTAATTTCCTAGTCATTGTAAATGCATACAATCATATTTGGGGTATTAGCTTAAATGACACGAGATAGAGATTTCGCTCGATCGGGATTCACAAATGCAAGGAAGCGAAGCATTGTGGGCATCATTTTGGGAGGTTAAATTCCCAACCAAATGATCAATTGGAAACAAGCGGTGAACAAACTGTTCCCAGAGTGCAATTGAGAACACTGGCATCCCAAATCCTAATCCGATGCATCAAAAAAAAAAATTTAACTCTGATCTGTCAGGAACGTACAATGCCAAGTCCATTCCGCAGAATTCTCTGTAAAGTGGACGGACAGCTCCAATTGCTGCGCATGATGGCGAATCGATTCATACTGGCCCTTCTTAATACTACATCCACAACCACAAACAGCTGTTTGAGTGCTTTTATGCCAATAAGAGTAAGTGCGGTGTTAAAACGTTAGTTATTCCTTCAGAAATAGCATACATTTTAGAGCCGTGAGTACAGCACTTAATACTTAATTCCAAATTCAGGGAGTCCGCAAGGTTTCATTTCAACTATCATTTAGAATTCAATCGCCACTCTCCATAGAACATTCCAGATCGACGAGAAATTATTTAGTCATCTTCTGCGTCCTTAAAGACAGCTTCGACTACCTGCAAGAAAAGGAAAAAAGAAAAAAAAAAGAAAATTAAAAAAATAATTTTATTGCTGCGTAAATTTGCCTGCAGAAAGGACCAAAGGCAATAAAGTGTCATTAAGCACCTGCGGTTCATAAAACATCTGTTTGGCAAAACTTGTTTATAAAATTGGCCGCCTAATTAGTTTTTAGAACTAAATTTTTATAGAACTTCTAAGTTTTAGTGCCGCATAGGAGTGTTTTTATTGAATATTTATACTTGCGCATAGCAAACACTTCTGTAAGGGACTTGGAATATTCGAAAACATTCCAACCCTCAGTGAAATAACCCCGCGAATTTCAGTACTTTTGTTTTCGTGAAAACTTTCCATTAAGATTAATTCTGATCGTAAAACCGGACTTTCCACCCAAATTTATGAATTTCGTATGTTTTTTTGGTGCAGAAACGGCTCCCGTAAATAAGGTGGATCGTGATAAACCGAGATCACGCCACACGCAAAATAATTCGAAAAGTCATGAGTCTTGCAAATTTAGCCGTGAGTCCTTTCATATACAAGGAAATCAAATTAGTCATGCAAACGTGTGGCTTTTCACCCCACCTCCTTGGAAATGAAAAAAAAAAATATTTAAATGTTTTTTTTATTTTATTGAATAGGCCCCCTTTTAGCTTGATACACTTATTCCAGCGAATTTCCAACTTCTTGATCCTGTCCGAAAAGTAAATTTCCGGAAGGTCTGCAAAATACTCCTCCGGGGCATCGATGATTTCCTCGCGTGAGCTTAACCATCTTTCGAGGTTTGAGAAGAGATAATAGTCCGAGGGAGCCAAATCGGGCGAATACGGTGGATGCGACAGCAATTGGAGCTGTAAGTCATTGATTTTAGCCGTGGTTGCGATGCTATTATGCGCCGGCGCATTGTCGTGCAAAAACAAAATTTTCTGATGTTGAGAATTAGAAAACAGGTTTCCATAGTTTCATATAGTAGATAGACCTGCTTTCTTCTTTCGTATGCAGGTTTCTTAAGTCATAATTCGTATTTCCTGAAAACTTACAAAGTTCTTACGTTCCATCATTGAATACGAGAAAGGCACAGTTGTTGTCTAGGGTTTTCTTCAGAAATAACTATGCGACGATATACGTATGTTTTTGCTGAAGTAGTCCGATTCACAAATTCAAGAAATTGTCTCGGCGTTGCAAAGAAGCGAGTTGCTCTGCAGCACCAACAAATTTGGTGGCTTGCTGAAAGGGAGGAAGCTTCATCGTCGAATCCCTCCATATCAGGATAGCTTCCTTAGGGAGCAGAGCGAGTCGATCTCTTTTTTTTGCCGTGGTCGGCTTACATATGTTTAGGAATGGAAGACAAAACAATTATAACAATTAAAAAAAGCGTTAAAAAATATAAATAAAAATACAAAAAAAAAAAACTGAAAAAACAAGGAGATGGGTAACTTTCTGTTAACTTCCCAAAAAAAAGAAAATACCTTTAAAATAAGTTAACTTAAGTACATCAAGAAGATTACAATTTATTTTCGCAAGAATGTATGAAATGAAATGAATGACCTTTAAGTAGACACGTTGTTGTAGCCAGGGCATAGATGCGGATATGGCGTGCACAACAGAATCGCGTCAGGCTACCCTGTCTCGCAAGAGACCACTAAAATCCTTGCCGATTGCGTTTCCCTCAAATTCTTTTAAAATCCGGGACCGTCTATGCAATCTAGAGAACACCAATGGGAATTCTGTCATCGAGCCATCAGAGAAACAACATCTGACGTAATTGGTTTCAAACCCTTACCACAAAGAAAAAAGTCATATAAAGCTGGTCTGCATTACAGGACGAGAGCTACTCGTGAGTTCAACGAACAGAAAAGAAGGGAAGAACATAGACTTCTTAGAAAAAATAAGAAAGAGCACGAGAAGCACGCGGTTGAGGAAATGGAAAGATGGTACGCCACCAATGACGTTCGGGAATTCTACTAAAGCTTCAAAATCAGAATGGAAGCCTGCAAGGACGAAAAACGGAAGTACTACCAAAGTGTAAGAGGCTTACGCTTTAAAACTCGCGCTGTGTTGAGTAAGTCTCATTGTTTTTCTTTATACGTTTATGCTACAGAAACCAATCTGCGCCCCAACATAAAGAACCAGGAGCTGTCTTATAATGTTTTCCGAGATTACGATCATTCTCTTCCTAATATTGATAATCATTTTGCCCTTAAAGATGATTCTCCATGCCGAGGAGTCCTACTTGACTTTTTTCAATTAATTTCAATTAAAATTAAACTTCCGAATGGACGGAATTGCAATCTTACATCTTTGCTATTAAAGCAGTGGATCACTTTATTGACCTAAGTGACTCCATAGATGATATCCTTATCCTTTGTGATTTGAATCTGCCGTTTTTGTTACATGCTTTGTTACAACGTCAAACGCTAGTTCAAGCAAGAAATGTCTATTCATTGATAGGATAACAGATTCAACCCCATCCCAAATAAGTTGCGCCTCTAACTCCATTGGTAGGCAGCTAGACTTTATTTTCACTAGTGATCCTGTTAATTCCACAGTAACACTTTGTCCCTTAACTCTATCAACTATCGTTAGGTTTTACCCCCCATCTTCTCCCCACTTGAGACTACTTCCTCCCCTACTCTCTCTTCTTATAACATCCATAAAGTAACATTAATACCTACCTCAGCAAATTTTCTTTCAATTTTACCAACCTGCCCCTGACATACGTATTCTCAGTCTGTTCTTTACATTGTTGTCTCGCCATAAGACATCACCCACTTTTCGTCTTTGATATAAAAGAAGAGTCCTTGTGAAATAAAAGAAATAAATTAGGGGAGGTTTTCCTCCCGAATACTTCAACTCCTTGGTTGAGGTACACTACACCAAAAACCAACTAGCGGGTCGCGTGTCTCGTCTATTTCTCGAGATTCTTTCGCACGCGTGGCCTACCGGAGTCTTTATCTTCACTTAAAAAAAAAAACAAATCGCTTAAATAGACTACACTCTATAATCTCCTTATACTTAGCTTTTATTTCTTCGGGCGTTGCTGTGCCCCTTTCTGACATAGTCCTTTGTCCTGCTACTCCACTATCCAATCCTACGTCCTTGACCTTCCTTTTTCCTCATTCCCCTTCCTGTCCTTTTTTTCTGTTCACAAACAACTCGCGACTCTACCCTACTCTACGTTACTTGACTTTTCGAAAACAAAAGAAAAATTGCTTTTCGCAATTCCAATTAAATCTCACAAAAAAAACCCAGCTTGACCCTCTTTAATTGCTGGTCATCACAAAAGAGACTTCCAGATCTTTTGTTTGCTTCCACAAACTTCCGCCAGACTCTCAAACGCATTCTCACCGACACTCAGTCACACATACATTTGACTCTAGCGGACCCGACGACGGGGTTTCCAACTCCACGACTAGCAGACTTTGCTAGTGTGTGCTCCCGTGTCCAACTAGGCCTCTCACACATTCCAATTGTTTCCAATTGCACACTCTCATTCTAAACTCCTCAGACACTGAGTTCTCTCCCGCTTCCAGTGATAACTGGGAACTCCACTGAGCGAGTTTATGAGAGCTTGTGGATCCTAGCTATGCCTAGCTATTTCCCTAGATAATGGAATTACATTGAAAATTGCGAGAAGCAATGTT
Source organism: Volucella inflata (assembly GCA_928272305.1). Lineage (NCBI taxonomy): Eukaryota > Metazoa > Arthropoda > Insecta > Diptera > Syrphidae > Volucella > Volucella inflata. The sequence goes on from OV743716.1 coordinate 159,222,222, forward strand.
TCTCTCATTGCTGATCCCCGGTTAATTTTCCCCCATCGAACTAAACAAAATTGCAAAACAACAACAAACGCAAAGGAGAAAGAAAGTCTGATCGAAGGTACATGGGGTGTTGGGACGAAGGAGGAAGGTTGTGTGGGTATAATTCTAATCTGATTATACCCCGGTTTAACCATTCTCTAAACCGCCGCTCCAAACAAAGCTAAGTATATGTGTCTCTGTGCTATATTGCCCCGGGTCCCTACTTACTCCGGTGGATCGGCGTTCAGTTTTGGGGGAATGGGGGGGGACTGACCAATAGCGGGTCATTCCTCATAATTACGTATTTTATTTTTTTGCTTTGTTGGTTTCTGTGGTTTTTTATGTTGTGGGCCTTTCTGCCCGCCTGATATGTTGTTATGCTTTTTGTTTTATTATGTTATTGTTATTGTTGTTGTTTGTTATTGTTGATATTATTATATTTGTTGTCGCTGGTTGTTTTTATCGTTTGTAGTTACAGTTGTTGTTCTTGTTTATATTTATGTTTGTGTATTCCCTCGTTGGAGGCTGCCTCGTAACTTGGACGTCCGCCTACAGCCTCTGCTGCTCCCTTGGTGCACCACCGTCGCTACTCCGTAGCTCCCTCGTTGGGTGTGTACCTATAAAAGAGATCGTCATCTCTTCTCCCTTCAACATTTTTGTGTAAGCATCCACATCGATTACAAGATGTGATGCCGGCAATCCCAAAGCCTTTGTACAACTTGGCTTTCTTTGGGGTGTATGATCCGGGGATCGTCCTCCCCCACCCGTCATCATCGTGTTGGGGTGTCTGGCTAGAAAGGACAGTCCGTCCCCACCCGTCGGCGACTTTCAGACGTCCTCTCTGATGCTGCCCGTTGCGAGTCTCCCGTCTAGCCTACGGGCTCCGACAACGGTGATCTTGGTGGACCTCCTGTCGCACCCTGGGCTCCTGGTTCGTCATGAGTCTCCCTACCGTCCTTAGGGCTTCATCGACCGAACCACATCGTCCTCCTCTGAGGATAACCGCCCGTAAGCCTATGTGGGTCTTTTCCGAGGTCTGTGGTCGCGGGAAAATTTACCGCAACAATTTGACAAATCAAGGACGTTTTGAGTAGCTTAATTTGAAAAAAAATATTAAAACACTCTTTCCCTTTCAGCAAAAAAAAAAAAACACTCTGGCAGTGGCAGCCCGGGATGGGGCTTCTTCTTGACATTCATTTGTGTTGCTCATGTTTTCATTTAAGTCACATCTGAGCGGCGCCTACGGTTTATCGCCGAATCCGAACGGCACTCCTTTGAAGCTTTTTCATAGGCAATTTTACTTTCGGGAGTTTGCCATTGCCCGCCGCAAGGGTGATGGCGATGACTATCGCGCCATCGCCCCTTTCAAGAAATAAGCAGTTAAAATCAGTGCCTTTCGAAATTTAATGCTTTTATCTATCGAAACCAAGTACTTTCCAATCGCATTTTGGTCAGAATTGACGTTCTATCATCCTGTAGCAAATTTCTGTAACAATAGCAAACTGTGGATTCTGCAAGGACATGTCATCGGAGCCACCCATTAATAATATTATATTGCCTGTGGTTTCAGACAAGGAACGGAATTCATTACTTCTGGGGTTACGCCTTAGGTGTTTTCACTAAATTTTATTGCTACCACAACACTAGTACATACATACACACGAGTCGGCAAAGAAAATAACTTTTACTAGTCTTGCACAGAAAATTAAATTTAAAATTTGATAATCAAGTAAACAGTTTTGCATTTGCAACTCTGGTAGGCGCAAGTACTATATTATACGTACACGTGCATATATTTGCACGAATGGCATCCATGTTTGTTTGCCCAGAAATATTTGCTACGTTTAATGATGCTGTTTTTGCAATACTAGGTTAATGTTCGATTTTTCCAGGCAATAAACACCTGGGTCTTGCTGGGTTTTTCCCATAAATATTGTAGCTAAACCATTTTTTTTTACTCTTTGGCAAATTCGACATGGGTTTTGGATGATTAACTTTGAAGTCTGGCGCCTTAATTCAAGATCATATTTTTTTGCCATCGATAAATTGAACAAATAAGAATGCCACATGGATGTGAAGGAATTTTTCTTTGAATGAGAATGTCTTAGAAGGCTACAAACCTGATTTTACAAAAAAGTCTTATAAAATGAGGCAAAGGTTTTGTTGGCAATTTCTCAGTGGTATGATTTTCTTTCCGTTTACAAGTGCGCATATTGCCTTCTGGTCGCTTACTGGCAAGGTGTACTTCAGGAAAATCAATGCTGAAATCTTATATCCTACAAAAGCTAAATGCAGGATTAGCGAGGGTAATATTACTCTCAATACTCGTATAAAACTATTTTGTCTGACTAAAGTTAGTAGTGAGAATACGGAAATTCGGGTTTACCATCATATGATGAGCCATCACTCAAAGGCTTAGAAAACAGATTCCATTGACTTATCTGCAGAACGATCAGCGAATAGTAATTAATAGAGTTATAATCCAATTTATTGACGCCATTGAATAATAGAAGTACAACTTCTAACATCTCCGGGACCCCTATTACATGGTTATTATGCGTGATGCGTACTCCGGGAGCATGTAAAATTGTGAAATGTCCGAGTGAATAGACGTGTTTCTTGGCTCTATCGGTTTAACATTTCGTCTCATCGTTTTTATTAACATATAATTCTCAAGAACCGGCTATTTGTTTTTTCCAACGGCTATTTGTTTTTCATACTACCTATAGTGGAAGTGGAAATTAGTTAAAAATATAATAATTTGTTTCGCAAAAGTGCCGCTCATAAAAAAGAGTTCGTGCAAAATCAAAAATGAGTTTTAACTCAAATACCGCCCCAGTGACTCGGTTGCAGCGCAAACAGGAGAGTGCATCAGATGCAACAATCTCCATTACCCCTAGATCAAGTGGTACCCCAACGTCAAAGAGTGGATTGACTGGAGCATCGAAGTCCAACACAATCACAGCCAAATTGATGGTGAAGGCAAAACAAAACATGCTCACAGATAGACAGTTCATGGTGAAAAATGGCGATGTGACTTCTACTGGTACATTCAACATTAAAAACGGTCTGCAACAAGGTGCGGTCAATTCGCCAATCCTTTTCAACATTTACACAAGCGATCTGATAGGTTCACTTAACCATGCCTAGCGTACGCAAGCGACTTAATCGCGTACAGATCAGGTCCAAAGATTGAGGTTATAAACATTCTTTTGCAAAGTGACTTCGATAAAATTAAACAATATTGCGACGACTGGAAGTTGAAGATTAACTTTCAGAAGTCGGAAACCATTCTGTTTAGGACGCCTTTGTCTGGGGCCTCTGCAGATACCAGAAAGAATTGGCGAAAGTTTCAGATCGTTGGACAACAAGGGCAGCAACTTGTTTGTCGAAATGTAGTCAGATACCTTGGGATTTGGCTAGATCAATATCTATATTTTAACAAACATATAGATGTTGCTCTGGCCAGAGCCAAAGGTGCTTTTGCCCTTACAAAGGGACTGTTTTATAACAGGCAACTCGATGCGAGGGTAAAGGTGATCTGCTACATGGCCCTTATTCGGCCTATGCTTACATTTGGTTGTCCCGTGTGGTTCAACGTGAGAGCAAGTCTTTTGGAAAAGATTCGGGTGTTTGAGAGGGCTTGCCTTAGGGCTTGTCTTCGTTTGTACAGAACACCAGAGTCTGAGTACTTCTTCTTCTTATCCTTTTATTAACCCTTTCCTCGTTATACGAACTTATGCATAACGAGTTTCCCATTTTTACTGCATCGCTGCTGCTCCGCTTATGGGGTTGGCTAATGTCGCAGACCGCAGAACGCGTCTACATAATGCTCGGTCCTGGATCGCTTCAGTGGTTAACCCCAGATGTTGTTGCGCATTTGCCATCTGAGAAATCCAGGAATTCTTTTTCCGACCTCGTTTTCTTACAGTTGGAGTGACCGTAGTTGATAGTGCCTTTCTAACCGGATTTTCCGCAGATCTTCTTTGAACGTGGCAATACCAACTTATTCTATTCGCCTCAAGCTGTTCGGTTACCGAATTCTTTATATGTAGACTTCCTCTTATACGTGTAGATCTAATGCAATCGCGTTTAGTGACTCCACTAGACATCCTTAACATTTTCATTTCCGCCGCCGTCATTTTGTTTTTGAACGCTTCGTACATTGTCCAGCACTGTGAACCGTATATAAGAGCTGGTCTAACAACCGTGGTGTAGAGTTTCCCCTTTAATTTAAGTGGAAATTTTCGGTCGCAAAAGATTCCCGAATTTTCCCGCCATTTCATCCATCCCACACTCACTCTGAGTCTGAGTACATAAAATTCTATCCTAATGAGGTCTTGTACAATAGGGCTAACCTAATAAGAGTGGACATTTTTGTAATTAAATTGACTCGAAGGCACATTGCAAGAGCAATGACCTCGTCGAATAACCTGATCTCTGGGGCTTACCACCCCAATCATATGTATCACGAGAGAGTTCGCTTTGACGGCTTTATTCCTCCAGAAGCTTTCCTCTACCTTGACATGAAAGGTCTGATCCAGGATAGATTAGCGGTGCCGTTAATCTTCCATGTCGCTCGAACAGCTGCGGAGAGGCGACTTTACTACGATAGAGACGTCGCACACAGCAGTGCGGAGCGTCTCCGGTTCAGTAGGGCGGTAGGGAAACGCGACATGAGGGATGTTGCTCAGCAGCACCAACAATTTTGGTGGCTTATTGAAGGAGCGGATTCTACGTCGTCGAATTCCTCTAGCACTAGTTAGCTTCGTTAAGGAGCAGGGTCGACAGCCTAATTTTCTAGCCATGGCTGACTTACATAGATTTAGGTAGGATTAGGATAGTTTTAAGGGGAAAAAATAAAAAAAAAATAAATAAAGACTAAAAATAAAAAAAATAAAAAAAATGTATATATATATATATATATTGTATATATATATATACAAAAAACAAAAATACAAAAAAAAACAATTATAAAACAACAAAGAGATGGGTAACCTTCGGGTAACTTCTTCCCACAAAAAAAAAATATAATACCTAAATGATAAGATAATTTTAAGTAGATTAAGTAGCCTAAGTAGATTAAGAATAATGTTAAGGTAGTTAATAAGTTTTAGTTTAAAGTTTTAAAAGATGATAAAAAAAAATAAGTTAATTTACTAAGTTTTTGTTATAAAATTATTTTCTTAGTTTTAATTGCAATTAATACAACATAATTTAAAAATGAATTGTACGAAACGTCGAAAGACAAAATTTAATTGTTAGGTTTAACTTAGAGTGTCCGCATGGGGCCAGTAAGTTAGAATAAGATAATTTTAATTTAATTAAGCTAATTTTTAAGCGTTTTTTTGTATAGCATGTAAGAGTTATTGAATTGAGTTGAATAAAAATGCATATTAAATGAAAAATGAAAAAAATAAACGATCTGGAATTGCGTTTGGAGAAGATCGAAACCGACTCTTGTGACAAAACGAGTTTTCATGATGACCTGTTAAAACTAAATAAAAGATGTGATCTACTGGAGCGAAAGGAGCTAGCAGCTGATGCTATTCTCTTCGGTGTTCCCCAGTTGTCTGAGGAAAATCTAAAAACAATTTTTCATCACCTCTGCCATTCAATAGAGTGCAAGCCACCGACCTAAGAAACTCTTTTTCGCGCGAGTCGAAGAGATAATACTAATGATCCCCCAATCATATTGAAATTTCAAAGTGCTCGGGAGAGGAATGTAGTGTTACATTCGATCGCGAATCATCGCAAAAGAGAGAAACGACAACTCTGTCTAAATGACGTTGATTTGGAACCTGTTGCAAATGTAAACATTTATATGAACGAGAGCCTAACCGCAAGAAATCGTTCTCCTCTACACAAGGCAACTCGTCTCAAACACAGAAAACAGCTGTTTTCTGTTTACACTAAACATGGAACAGTCATAGTAAGAGAATCCAAAAACGCGAGACAACATAACAATAGAAGACGAAGAAATGCTAAATGCTATAGCCGCACGAAGTCAGGAGGTACACAACGTTCAACTAATATGAAGATTGTTAAGCCTTGCAAAGTACCATTTTTTTATTTAAAATTTAATTTCTATTCTTTAATCTTTCTTCCTTATACTCGTATGCTTTATTCTGTTCTATTCCCCACCTCTCTCACTAGTTCCTTAAACTTTTATTCATTACTTTCTCTCTTCCCTGTACCAAGTAACCTGAACACCTTTTTCCTTTGGACTTTTTCTATTTTTTGTTTCTCTTTTTTCATTTTTTCAAATATGAGTTTTCATCTCATGGTACAAATGTACTATAATCACTTAATTTATTTTAGTTGTTACTCGTGCACTTTATTTGTATTAGTTTTGTTGTATTGTACTCGTATATGTATCACAAATGGTTAATACATTAATAGGACAGGGTGATTCCACTGTTGATTCTAAAATACTAATTGATATTCTCTGTAAACAAAAAAGAGGTTTTCATATATGTCATTTGAACGTCCAAAGTATTAGGAATAAAATTGATGATCTTAGATATGTGTTTAATGATGGGATGGTCGATGTTTTATGTGTTTCAGAAACCTGGTTGGAACCGGATATGTGTGACAATTTGTTTAACTTAGCATATAGGAAAATTTTTCTTAGTGATAGACAACGTAAGGAAGCAGGGGGTGTTGCAATTTATATAAAAACGTGCTATAAATTCAAAATTCTGAAGAAGTCAACTCCAACTGATCTAATGGAATATTTTTTTGTAAAGGTGAGAAACAATAGAGAGAAATGTCTGCTTGGCTGCATATACATGGCTCCAGATATAGCAGATTATAAACTTATAAATGGCTTACTCGAAGATTTCGCCTCGTAGTACACTAAAATAGTGATTTGTGGCGATCTTAACCTTAATGTTTTAGGAAACAAAAATAGACGATTCAAGGAAATGGTAAATTCACTGCGTCTTAACTTTGCAAACCTAAGCCAACCGACGCACTTTGTACCAGATCGCAAACTATCGCTTCTTGATGTTGCTTTAGTATCTGACCCAAATTTAATTTTGCATTATGACCAGATCTTTGCACCTGGTTTCTCTCACCATGATATGATATTCCTCACAGTAGATATATTTCCAGCAGTTGAAACTGAGACAACTTTCAAAACATGCCAATACTCTCGAATCAGTTTAGAGACCCTTTGTAATGACTGTCAGACCTTGGATTGGTCTCCAATTTATAATACAAATGACACAAGCTTCCAAGTTTCCTTTTTTAATAACCAAATTAAATATCTTTTTACTAAACATGTGCCTTTGCGAAGCTTCAAAAAGACCAAAATTAAATTACCTTGGCTCACTCAGGAAGTCGTCGAATTGATAAAAGCTCGAAATTTGCTATATGCCAGATGGAGACGTTACAAATGTATGGAAATTTACAGAGAGTTTAAATCCACTCGAAATGCTGTAACACGACTCTTAAGAAAGAGTAAATCTTCTTTTTATAAAAACAGATTTGAATCATGTTCTTCAAGTTCTGAATTGTGGAAAAATATTCGCCAGATGGGTCTTACCTCGAAAAGAAAAATATCACCTTCCAATAGCATGAATCTTGAAGAACTAAATAAGACTTTCGTCTCGGCCTGCAGAGAGTCAATGCCATTAGATATTCGTAGCTCTCAAAATCTTACGAGCAATTGTACTGATTCGGCTTTTTCTCTTTCTTGTGTAGATGTAGTAACTGTCGGAAATGTTATATTAGGTGTAAAGTCAAATGCAGTTGGTTCAGACAACGTTCCACCTAAATTTATTAAAACTATACTTCCTTCTGTCTTGCATCCTATCACTCACATCTGTAATACCATTATAATGACTTCTGTTTTTCCGGAAAGCTGGAAAACAGCAAAAGTTCTACCCCTTCCTAAATCGCCAAACAGGAACCCGGTAGAATACCGACCTATAGCAATTTTACCGTTCTTAAGCAAAGTTTTTCAAATCATAATAAGTCGACAAATAAAAGCACATCTAAACGCTAAGACCATGATATTGAAATACCAGTCAGGATTTCGTGCAAATTTTAGTTGTACTTCAGCTCTCCTAAAAATCTGCGAAGATTTGCGTGCCGGTTGTGACAATGACAAATTAGGCTTAATAGCGTTTTTCGACTTTTCAAAAGCATTTGACTGCGTGAATCATGAATTTTTATTAAAAAAAACTTAAATATCAATTTCTGTTTGATAACTCGTTGGTTAAACTGATATCTTCGTACCTATCCAACAGATCTCAGTATGTCTTTTATGATAACAAGCAATCTTCGTGCCTTCCTGTCCGTTCAGGTGTACCTCAAGGCTAAGTTGTAGGGCCACTTTTATTCATTTGTTTCGTAAACGATATCTCCAAATGCTTTTCTACTTGCAGCTACCATATATATGCTGACGATGTACAGATATATACAATCTTTCCAAGTGCAAACAAGCATCAAACGGTAGAAATGTTCAACCATGAATTAAATAATGTCTATAAATGGTCACTTAACAATGGTAATTAATGCCGGAAGACGTACAGAGTTTATACCTCCATCTTTTCTGAACCATTCCCCAATCGAATACGTTGACCCCATTAATAATCTCGGTGTCTATTTGAGTTGCAATATGAATTGGAACGTTCATATAAATAAAATTGTTTCAAAAATTTATGGAGCACTCCGAGGTCTTAATCCCACTGCTAACTACCTTCCAACCAATACTAAACTAAAACTTGTAAAGGCATTTACTCTCCCGATTATTCTCTATGGTTGTGAATTGTTCACAAATATGGACCATGGTTTTGCCAGAAAATTAACTGTCGCATACAATGCCTGCGCGAGATACATTTTTAATGTAAAAAGATATGATCACATTTCTGCATATAGCAAGCAAATCGTCGGCTGTTCCTTGATTGGACTTCTAACATATCGTTCAATTTTATTTTTGCGTAAAATTTTAGTAAAGAAAACCCCGGATTATCTGTTCGAAATTGTAAGCTTTCCGAGAAATAAAAGAACTTTACAGCTGGTAGCACCTCGGTGCAAGTATTTAAATACATCTCGGCAATTTTTTTTACATTCAATTCAACTTTGGAATCGTTTGCCCTTAGCCATCAAGCGCATTAGTAACACAAGTTCTTTCAGCAAAGAAGTTTTTAAATATTGTGCTGAAAACTTCTACTAAAGTCCTCCTGTGTATCCCAATTTCCTGTTCTCCCAAATTTATATCTCCGCCATCATAAAAAATAAAATACCTCCCTTTCCTAATCTTCTTTTTAATCTTTCTATCTTATTATCCCATCTATATTTCTTTTCTATTTTTCCTTCTCTATCTATTTCTTAATCTATATTTGTTAGATAGTATTTTATTGTTTCATTTCTTCTTTTTTCTTTTTTTCTTTTTAATTTTTATTTGAAATATTGTTAAAGCTTGTTCCAATTTTTCAAAAGATGTTATAAAATCTTATGTGAGCAATGAATTAGAAATAAATAAATTTGTAATTTGTAATTTGAGCTTTTCCACCCTGCTTAATATTTATTTTCGGCCTATGAGGATTGATGCCATGTATTTTAAAAAAAATATATATACTCGTATCTTGTGCAGATTCGTGTAAATGCTACGATAAAATCAACATTGTATCTTCCCCACAGCTTTGTCTCCTGATATCCCCTCCAATAATATTTAGAAATACTTTGCTTAAAATGTGCAAACCGAAGTAAATAAATCTAAGTCTATAATATGTCTCCGATTCTCCGATTTGCCAACAAAGCACCTAGTAATGACCGCAAAAAGGCGAAGAATAAAAAAAATCTCAACGCATACTCTACTGGTATTCATTTCGTGATCGATTGTAGCACCATAGAGTTGTTAAGACCGCAGTCATCACAACGACTGCAGTTAATTGACTACAAGACTTTTTTTTATAAGTCTTTTGAACTACTCAATGACTGTAACTTAAAAATCACAAAATTACAATCACCAGTCGTTTTGAATATTTCTACTGGGCAGTTAGCTGGAGCAGTCAATTGACTGTAAGTTAAATGACTGCAGTACTTGAGTGACTGTTACCAGTCTTTTAGTCAATTATAAGTCTTCTAAAATTGTTAATCATTTTTGCAGTCAGTTAGTCTTTTGATTGCAGTCAATTAACTTATTATAAACTTACAGTCAAATGACTGCTTTTTAGTCTTTTGACTTCTTTTAGTCTGTTGACGAACATAATTTAGCTTCCTAGAATTGAAATATTTTAATCACCATTTTGAATATAATATCATTATTCACGATTCACGAATCAATGGACCAATGGTATTGTGTAGGAGTACTCATTGCATTCAACCATATTTTCGTAAGAAAACAAGGCCTTCACTTCATTTAGGAATTTTTCTTCTTCTTCTTATCCTTTTATTAACCCTTTCCTCGTTATACGAACTTATGCGTAACGAGTTTCCCATTTTTACTGCATCGCTGCTGCTCCGCTTATGGGGTTGGCTAATGTCGCAGACCGCAGAACGCGTCTACATAATGCTCGGTCCTGGATCGCTTCAGTGGTTAACCCCAGACGTTGTTGCGCATTTGCCATCTGAGAAATCCAGGAATTCTTTTTCCGACCTCGTTTTCTTACAGTTGGAGTGACCGTAGTTCATAGTGCCTTTTTAACCGGATTTTCCGCAGATCTTCTTTGAACGTGGCAATACCAACTTATTCTATTCGTCTCAAGCTGTTCGGTTACCGAATTCTTTATATGTAGACTTCCTCTTATACGCGTAGATCTAATGCAATCGCGTTTAGTGACTCCACTAGACATCCTTAGCATTTTCATTTCCGCTGCCGTCATTTTGTTTTTAAACGCTTCATACATTGTCCAGCACTGTGAACCGTATATAAGAGCTGGTCTAACAACCGTGGTGTAGAGTTTCCCCTTTAATTTAAGTGGAAATTTTCGGTCGCAAAAGATTCCCGAATTTTCCCGCCATTTCATCCATCCCACACTCACTCTGTGGTTTACGTCGTCGTCACATTTCGCTTCCATGTTAACGATTGATCCTAAGTACTTAAAGATAGTGCTTTTCGGAAGAACTATTCCGTCTAACATTATATCCGGAACAGGTCGCAACGGATGCGCAAATGGGCATGTCAAATGCTCCGTTTTTGAACGACTCATTTTAAACCCGTTTCTCTCTAGCGCATTCCTCCATGAATCTAAGGCGTTCTGTAAATCTTCGACGTTATCGCTAAGTATAACTGCGTCGTCAGCGAAGAGAATTGGCGTTACATTTGCTTCGCGCATGCAGTCTTTTAAAAGATAGTCGAATACTACGTTAAAGAGGAAAGGGCTAAGTACGCTTCCTTGATGCACTCCGACATTAACTGGAAATTCTCTCGTTAGTCCAGCAGAGCTTTTAACCGCAGTTTTCACGTTTCCGTACATGTCTTGTATTATTCTAACATACGTTACCGGTACGTTTTGAGATCTCAGCGCGGCCCATATGAGATCCCTAGGCACTCGATCGAATGCTTTCTCGAGGTCGATAAATACCATGTGTAAATCCTTAGACGAATCTCGATGCTTTTCCATTATTATTCGTAGGCTTTGGATAGCGTCCACCGTCGATCTTCCTTCAACATTTAGGAATTTTTCATATTTTACTAATTTTTTTTTTTTTAAATAATTCAGTTCTCTGCGAAAAACACATTTTAATTTACTTAACAAAAATAACCACATGGCACATACTACATAAACCAAACGGCAACCATAAAGTGAAGAAATGAACAAAAACAACAATTTTGTAATTTTTTGTACTTCAACTATTTCTTTTGAATCATTTTGCGGTAAGAATTTTTAATAATTTTTATCTTTGGCTCCCTAATAATAGATTTTAGCCTTTTTTGATATAAGCAGCTTACATTCTCAGAAAGAAACGCCATCATCAATATGCATCACAAATAGAAATATAGCCAAAGCTTTCAAGAAAACCCACACGGCAATCAACAAAGTCGTAGCTGCCTTTGCTAAAGATGGACGAATTTCTGCAAAAAATAGACCAGGACGCCCACGAATCACCAACGAAATGTTAAATAAAAAGATAAAAGATATATCTTCAATTGATCCACTACTATCTGCAAAAAATATTCTAGCCAGAATAAGCAGCGAGGCTATAAAAATACAATCGGTGGACACAATTCGTAGGCGTCTCCATGAAGATGGAGTACGTAAGCAAGGTCAAGATGAGGAAAAGATTAGAGTTTTATCATCCACATGTCTTAAAAAATTATGATTTCTGCGATGAAGTGCTTTGGACCGACGAATCCATGATTCGTATGAACTATTTCTATGTCAGAGTTACGTCTGGAGGAAAAAAGGTGAGGCACTGTCTGACAGGTGTGCCAAACCTACCTCGAAATCTGTTCAAAAGGGCATAATGGTATGGGATGTCTTTCCTCATTTGGAGTAGGAAAATGATCATCCTGGAGGGAAAAGTAACCGCTTCGGTTTACCTCAATTTGCTGAGGGATATAATTGTTCCTGAGGGCAAGCGCCTTATTGGTGAAGATTTCGTGCTTCAGCAAGATAATGCCCCTATACAAAAAGCCAATATTTTGACTAAATATTTTGCTGAGGAAGGTACAGACATTATGTAGTGGCCACCACAAAGCCCTGACCTTTCTCCTATAGAGAACTTATGGGCTTTGCTCAAAATAAAGATTTCTGAAAGGAAACACAAATACGAGTATATCAATGAGCTCAAGGGGAGCATTACCGAATTATGGCCACTATTCAGCGCTGAGTAATGCAGAAAACTCACACGTTCCATGCCACAAAGATTAGCGTCCATGTCATTGAACAATGGCGTGCATTGCATCTATTAAAGTGGGCTGGAAACATATTTTTGCCGCACTTAATTTTTAATTTTGTCCACATATATCATGTTTTTTTTATTCACGTTTACTTTTTTAGAATCAATTGCAGTTTTTTTTGTTTTAATGGAATATAAGGAAGAAGAATTCATTATAACAATAAACTTTAATTTTAAAAAATCAGTGAATGTTTGTTTTTCTTATATGCGTGGAAACTTATTATTGAGGCCCACTGTATTTCGCTGCATCACGATTAGCATAAGTTGATATAAGTGCTGATATTTCCATGCATTTTTTCTTTTTATTTGTTGTAGACAATTCGTATCGATTTTGAATTTGACACTATCAATTGCTTCAAGTATACGTATTTACCAAGGTAGCAATCATTCTGCAGACGCCACACTGTACACAATCGCAATGAGCCGCGTAACTGAACACTCCAATTGCACAATGAATCATCGCTTAAGCTTATTTGGAGCTTATTATTGCTGTAAACAATATTGAAGAAGACCATATTCGGTTTTGAATGAAGTTCATAGTACTCATATAAAAATAAAAACAAGAAGACTTGGGTCCAATTCATTGGATCTGCCTGCAGACACAGAAACTGCCGCAATGGAACTTCTAACTTCGAGTGGTTCCCACAGTTTGGGAGATGACCAATTGGAGAGCATTATTGTTTGTGGCCAGGTTTTCCAAATTACCTATATAATAAGTGAGGTGTTATTTTTCGTAATACTATCTGTAGATTGTAGCTACTCATAAATAAATACTTAACTTATACATAAATGTGAATATTGCTGAAACAAATCAAAAACGTCATTCGTAGCACAAATCAAAAATTTTAAAATTTAAACTGAACCGTCTACCTGGGAACAGTATTTCATACCTTATTTCTGTCCAATCCAGCAGAAATTAAATGTTAAGATAATTTTTGTTTTTGCCCCTCTCTAGTTCAATGATACCGAATTCCATCGGAGAACGAAAGGGATACTTGAAGAATGTAGTTTATGCAAAACAAGGTTGAAAGGTTCAGTATTAATAACATCCAATTGTAAGCGCCATTTGAAATCAAGATATCTGCAAGTTTTTGAAGCATTTATAAAAGAAAAAGGCAAAACAAGCAAAGAAGTAAACCTCGTTTATGACTTTACTACCGATTTTGACTTCGATTTTGTTGTTGTGTCAGAGCTTGACATTGTGCATATTGTACGTAACCTTAAATCGAATGCTATAGGAGAAGATGGAATACCTATCCGTTTTGTGAAGGTTATTTTACCTCACATTTTAAGTTGCCTCACGCACATAATTAAATTTTGCATAACTGCTTCCACCTTTCCTGATTGTTGGAAGTTGGCCACAGTCATACCCGTCCCGAAAAATCCCCAGCCAACTTCGCTAACTGACTTTCGACCTATAACCATGCTTATCAAAAGTCTTCCAAAAAGCTCTGGCTCAGCAAATTGAAAAATACATCCAGCAACACAGTCTGTTATCCCCTTTGCAGTCCGATTTCCGAATTAATCATAGCTGTTCTACAGCCATGGTCAAAATTCTCGACGACATAAAGGTTAACCTTGACAGGGATTGGCTAACCGTGCTATGTTTGCTTGACTCTCGAAGGCTTTTGATAGTGCCAACTATAAGGCACTATGTCGAAAACTTACGTTATATTTCGACTTCAGTGAAAGCTGCCTCTTAGCTGCAGGAGTTCCTCAGGGGTCTATACTTGGACCGATTTAATTCTGTCTTTTTGTCAATGATCTACCTAAAGTCTGTTCTAATGCGGATATCCACTTATATGCTGACGATGCACAGATCTATATTTCCCGACCAATTGGACTCGTTGAGGACTCAGTCGTCAGATTAAATGAAGACCTGTCCAAAGTTCATGACTGGTCTATTTGTAATGGACTTTATCTCAACCCAATGAAATCCCAATTGATGTTGATATCCAAACAACACCTGTATTCCTGAATGACAGACAACTCAATTTTGTTGACGTGGGTACTAATTTGGGTTACAAATTAAATACATCGCTTTCCGCTGTTGACCACATAAAATATGTTATTGGGCGAATCTACGCTTGACTGCGTAAACTCTGGCTCTCATCTAACCTGACGCCTTTAGACACAAAGCTCAGACTTGTGAAAACGTTATTTCTGCCTATAATTGACTACGCTGCTGTTGTCTACTGCAAACTTGATTGATATGATATGATATGATATGATAATGCCTCTCACTACCATAATCTGTTCTAGGTTGTTCCCTCAAACAATTTCTCGACCTCAGATGTTGTGTGTTGTTCATGGACAAAATTATTCAAAATAAATCTCCTACTTACCTATTTGACAAGATACGATTTTCTCAATCTGCCAGAACACTTAATCTTATAATGCCTGCATATAACTATTAAAACTCCTCGCGCCTCTTCTTTATTTATGTTACCAGGCTTTGGAACACACTCCCTTTAACGGCTAAGCAAGCAATGGGAGCTACATTATTTAAGAATGCAACACTGGAACACCTTAAGCAACATCAATAACAACTTTCCTACTTCTTTCTTTCTTTCCTATTTCTCTTTTTTTTTCCTTTTCTACTTTTTTCCTTATCTTTACTTATTCTATTAATATCTTTTACGCTTACCCCTCCTTTTTGTGACTCCTCTCATTATCCCGGATTGCATTTATTATTTTAAATTAAAAACATTAAAATAACTTACCCTTTCCAAATTCAAATGTAATTTATGTATCGGGTTTTCCGATAGGGACTTGACAACTTTGAATTTAATTTGTGAACGCACTCTTTCACTAATCATCAAACTGTCACTGCCAATTTATTCAGTAAACTCAACATTTTCATCATGGTAAAGTACACGAACGAGCAACGTGGTACCGAAAGTTGGTTGTTAAAATGATTGCCGAAAACACTTTGGCAGCATCTTTTGTCGAATGTGAGACATTTAGAAAGGAGATACATTTCGCAAACCCTAATTAACAGTCATGTGTCGCCAATCCGCTGTGAAAGATAGGTATGCATGCATCAATGATTGAAAATGTCAAAAGCGTTCTATTGCAAAACTAATATTTTTGTATTACAGCGGATGTGTGGTCAAGCAAGCATTGTAGTTTTTTTGGTTACACATGCCACTGGTTGAATGAAGCTTTCGAAAGAAAGTCAGTTGCACTTGCGTGCAGACGTTTTTCAGGATCACATACGTTTGACCGAATTTATGATATGATCCCCGAAATTCATACGAAATTCGGATTGAACTGCCAAAACGTTGTAGCAGCAGTAACAGACAACGGCTAAAATTTTGTAAAAGCGTTTAAGGAGTTTGACGATCATGGTGACGATGATGTTACCAACATCGAAGAAATAATTGACGATGAAGCTGCTATTGTTGAATGTCGCAATGAAATCTTCGAAAACTCTCTCCCAAGACATATCAAATACGCGACACATACTCTTAACCTCCTTGCCTCAACTGACTTTTCAAAAATTATCAAGGAAAACACCCAGGCCTTCGTTAAACATCAAAATGTAAGTAAAGTATATACATATGCATATAAATAATAGTTCATTTATACTATATATATAGTATATTTTAAAGATAATGCAAAAATGCTCTAACCTGTGGAATAAGTTAAACAGACCGAAGAGTTCAGAAGAAATTGTTGCTACTTTGTGTTCGCAACTGACATTTCTAGTTTGGTGGTTTCCAAGGTGGAACTCTCTGTATGACTCTGTGCGTGATATTATAAAGAACAAAAACAAACTCAATGACCTATGCAAGAATTTGGGTGTTTCGACATTTCTTGACATTGGGATTGAATATTTAGAAAAGTTTTCGATGGCCATGAAACCAATTGCTGAGGCATTTGATGCTTTTCGGTTTTTTACTACCAACTTTAGCTACAATCCCGATGGACGTAGTGTTGAGTTTGGAAAATGATTTGGTGCGAAGATTTTCTTATCTTACTCCACAAGTTCATGATGATGTCATCGTTGCATCTGTGCTCTGTCCTTCTGTTCAGCTAAAGTGGGTCTCCGCACTTGACCCAAGTTTTAGACCAAAAATCGCGGGATGCAGTACCACAACTCCTAAGAAGCAAGTCATACATACACCTGCGAATAAATATTTCGACTTTTCCATGGCAGGTACAAATTCAAAGTTCTATTTTACATACAGTATTGCTCTTACAAAACACAGGTTTTATACAAATTCACCTAGTTCAATCGTCTTCATCGCTGGAGGTATCAAACAAGTACCCCAATTTGAAAGACAATTTTTTAAGGAACAATACACCCGTACCTTCATCGGCAGCTGTATAGCGGCTTTGTTTTTAGCTGGCCTACTTGACGCTCCGGGGAGCACTTTCAGACCCCAATTTTGAAAAATTGTTTTATTTATTTGAGTTTCTTATACATATTCATTTTATGTTTATCGTTTATTGAAGTTCCAATTTTTTGTTCAAATGTACATGTATATGTATGTGCCTTATTTTTGCGTTTCAGGGATATGCTTATATTTAATTAGTTGTGCTTTTTTCAGTTTTTTTTTTTTCAGAAATTAAAATGTGTTTTTCGCAGAGAACTGAATTATTTAAAATAAAAAAAAAACTTAATAAAATATGACAAATTCCTAAATGAAGTGAAGGCCTTGTTTTCTTACGAAAATATGGTTGAATGCAATGATTACTCGTACACAGTACCATTGGTCAATTGATTCGCGAATGGTGAATATTGATATTATATTCAAAATAGTAATTAAAGTATACCAATTTTAGGAAGCTAAATTATTTAAGTCAAAAGACTAAGAAGCAGTCATTTGACTGTATGTCAAACTAACAATCAATTGATTGCTCCAGTTAACTGCCCAGTAGAAATATTCAAAACGACTGGTGACTGTAGTTTTATAGTGATAGTCATAAGTCAAAGTCTTATCTTTAATTCGAAGATTTTAGTCAATTGACTCCGATTTTCTGATTGCAATACCAAAGTAATGCAGCCTTTAACAGCTTTGAGCACCAAGAACAACAGCAGGAGCAACATCTACAACGAGAACAACAGTAGAAAGGGAACTAGTGTATATATTAATGATTCGCTTACAAAGTACACCCAAGCTCTTCTCGTGAAGGCAAAAGTGAACTGGTGCTAAGTCTTTATGGTTCCAAAATAATAATTAAATTCCTGTTAGAAATGTTGAGGGGGGAAAAGCTATTTCGATCAAAACATTTACTGATCTAGCACTTATGTAGTGCATTTATTTATATGTAAGCTATTGAAATGAAAGATGAGTTTAATTAAGATGAAGATTTTTCTGTTCTAAATCTTATTAACACTAACTGTGAAAACGTTTCTAGAGAGTGTTCCTTTTGCTTAAATAAACTTTTTACTGTGCACCAAAATATCAGTAGCTTCAAAGAAAACTTTGCACTCTTGTCACGCACTTAGATTCTTTTAAATTCTCGTATCTCGTAAAGTAACCGCGAAAAGTGTGTTCTCCAGGACAGGGTTTTTTATAAATACTAATAAAAAGCAAAAACAAAAACACTTACACTTATTGCAATATGCTGAAAAATAACTTGTCGCATGAGTGCTGGGAAGAAGTTTATTTCTGTAGAAATGCTGCGACGATATTCTTGGGTTGCCTAAAAAAGCACATTTCTAGTTGCACTTCTTCATCGCCTTCATAAAAAAATAGTAGAGACTTAAACCGTGAGTCTCTGAACACAAAGTATTAGAAAACAAGCTAAGATTTAAAAGCCGTAGATTTTCAAAATAATAAGAGCTTATGAAAAAAATATAAAAAATTGTGAGATTCAATACACTCGCAATCCTTATTAATGAAACCGTGTTCTCCGACGAACTTTTTATTGCAGATGCATTTAACTACTATTTTACTAATACACATTGCAAGAAGTATTGAACCATGTTCTGTCAAACAGCTTTATAATATTCGTTGGCTGTGCTGGTGTACCTTGGGAAAGAAACAGTTTTGTGTACGAGCCAATTACTTCCTGGGAGATGTTAAGGGCCATACGTGGCTTGAACAATTCCTTTTCGTGTGGAACTGACGAAATTTCAAATTTACTTCTTAAAAAAGTTGCATACTTAGTTGTGGATGTTTTAGCACATATTTTCAATTGTTGTACTTTTGAACAGATTCTCGAGACAAGCTTAAATGCTCTGTTGTTATACCATTATTCAGAAAAGGTTCTGATGCTGAAATCTGCAACTATAGATCCATTTCTCTTCTTTCGGTTATAAGTAAGATATACGAAAAACTTGTAAAAAAATCGGATGGTAAGTTATTTTTTAAACACAACTTAATTCTTTTGCCCTATCCAATCATCCGAAGATGTCATTCTATAGTTCACAACGAGTTAAAAAACAGAAGAGGTAAGAAGTTCAATAAATTATCCTAATTTGGGTGTTCCCCAAGTTTCTACTCGTATTTTGGGACCAATTTTGTTTCTTATCTACATTAATTCCTTTTTTGAACTGAATTTGAAGGGTGCTCCAACTGCTTTCGCGGATGATGTAGGCTTTTCTTATGGCCCATTGGACACAGAGTCTGACTTAAATTGGGATCTTCATTTACAACGAACCTGGTTTAATGAACATAAATTGGTTATTAGTTCCAAAGCTAAAGTTATGTTTTTCAGTTTGTCTTCTACGCAATATTTATTTTCATTTATTTATTTTCACGCACCGAAATGCAAAGGATACAAGCTGTCGAATTGTATAATTCACCTCTCACTTATTGCGGAATCTGAAGCTGTTATAATAAATACTTTTAAATTGAGAGAATAGACGAATTCAAATACGTGGGCTTAAGTAGATTCTAGAATGTGTTTCTCGAATCACACAGCATCTTTGATGCATCTATTACGGAATCTTTCATTCCAAGTTTCAATGTGGAATAACTTGTTGAGGGAGTGCTTACAAGTATAAGGTTAAACCTCTCTTAACACCGAGTCTCCACTTGAAATATTTATTTCAGACCTATTGTCAAACTTATTGTCCGAGCAAATTTTGTCAAGACAATCCATTTTCAAGCATGCGGCGTACTAGAAAGCAACGATTAATTCTTGCCTTGCTGACTTTAAATAAAATCGAAATGTTGGAAAAATTATAAAAAAAAAGAAGACATCGTTTTTGGGTTAATCCATTTCTTGAAGAAAGACAGTTGCATTATTTAGAAACCAATTTGCTACACGATTGGAATATGGATCTGACTACAAAAACTTTTGTAGTTGTACATACGCCGTACATATAATTTTTTTTTTATTTCGTCGACAGTTCTCAGAAATTGTTTGGCAATTTCTTGCCACCACTTTCTATAAATGGCTCTTGTAATTCCACATTCACTCATATTGTTTAAAAGAATTAATTAATTCCAGAGTGTCTCTTTGCAAAATTCTCCAATCAGCCATGTTTTTTCGTGGTAAAATTGACAATCACTGTCAAAATTATTTCAGGGAAATAAATTATTTCAAGAAATTTGCGGTCTCCATTGGAAATTTCAATTGCATGAAACATTTTTTGCAATGAATTATTGCCAGTGGAGACTAAGGGTAGTCTTGACGAAATATATTCTGAGAAAAACATGTCGTAAACGTTTTAAATATCCTAGTTTCCCATTGTTCTTTGATCTAAAAATTCCTCCAGTTCGTCATTTATATTGCTCCAAGATGTTATTTCTACGCACATATATTATTGTGGTCTAGAGAATTGTAACTTTATGAATTGTATAAGAAATAAATCAATATATCTATCTACCTATCTATGTTTCGGGGTTCTCGAGCAACTTGACACAATATACCAATGCGTGAAAACTTCTATTTCTACGAGTATCTAAAAAAATATAAAAAAAAATCTTCGCCGTATGTTTTTACAATTCGTTTCGCACAGCCACTGAGAATTTTAAATTGTATTTTACCGATTTTTTTTTCCTAAATTCTTTTCTTCGTATATGCCCTAAACTCTGGATCTCTCTGCCCGTGCATATTACGGGTATTTTGAACACTGCAAATTTCAAAAATGCTGTTCTACAATATTTTTCCAACATTTACTAAATTTCTCGATGAAAACTCAATAATTTACAGGAATATGCGTTGGATAAATTGTTCCCCGGGGATTCTGGCACCCCAATTTCGAATCCGACGCGTCAAAAACAAAACTGTTGAAAGAAACTAATTTTGATCTGCCAAGAA
Organism: Volucella inflata; assembly: GCA_928272305.1. NCBI lineage: Eukaryota > Metazoa > Arthropoda > Insecta > Diptera > Syrphidae > Volucella > Volucella inflata. The sequence goes on from OV743716.1 coordinate 159,243,318, forward strand.
TTGAGATGTAGGCTTTGCCTTTCAAAGCGGTAGAATGTTTCCCAAGAAAAAATTTAAAAAAACCTAAAATGCTGATTGTTGGAATAAAAAAGAGAAGAAAAGTGAATTCAAACTCCGAAGCAAACAATTTCAAAAAGAAAAACAAGAAAATTGATATTTTTGCTTCAACTTTATTAGAAAAAGTTTTTTTGTTTTTAAATATTGTACTTGAAAATTACTTTTACAATTCTTACAATTCTTCTTATAAATATCACATGTGTTACGAAAATTAAATTTAAAACTAAACAAACAATTTGTTAAAAATATAATTGTAAAATAAAAATGTTAAGAAGTAACAGTAATCACAGGTTGATTACAATTGTCAAAAGAAATGTTTATAATTGGTATTGTAGCCTCCGGCGTAGTCAGCTCAGGTACTAGAGGAATTGGCATACCATTCGTAGTTTCGTTGACCTGAGATAGTTGGCTTTGGTAATCGGACGATGATGGAGCATTCGTTAAAGCCAAGACCTCCTTAATGAACGACTTCTCACGTTGAGTAGGTGGAATCTCGATTCCCGTCTCCTGACAAATGTCTAAAATTTCCAGTAAATCATCCGCTTGGGGGTCGTCATCTTTTTTGTTTGAATCAAGAAATCCAAGCGAAATGCTCGAATCTATTGAGAGATCCATGAAACTGTCTTGGTCTTGCTGCTCCGTTGGATTCTCGACGCCAAAGTTACCTGACCAAAATTTCTCATCGTCGAAATTCGGGGAATTTTCACACGGACTGAACATTTCTAAATCCGTGTGATTGTTTGAGGTGAGGGATGTTGGTTCGTCCAGAAGCTTGTCCAAAAATATTGAAATTTCTTCGTTGGAAAGCATATCTACGTCTGTGGTTGAATATATTTTACTCGTTGTAGGCTCTTTCAGCACGTCGTCGACAATATTGCCTACGATACCTTGAAGCTCCTTGTTATATATCTCTGATGTGGCAGTGTTGGTATCTTCTATAAGGGATATAATCCCATCACAAATTGCTTCATCTGTAATTGGAATAGAATTCAGCAAATTCAAAGTTTGTTGCTGGTGTTGACCGTGTTGCTGGTTTTGAATTAATGTTTCATGCTGACAAAATTGTTGGCTACTTTGTCCAAGCGGCTTCTTGTTCTCCATTGATGGTTGTGTTCTGCTATCTTGTTCTGTCTGCTGTTGTTTTCCTGAGCTTAGTGGGAGATGCACTTGTCGCAATTGTTCCAGTTTTTGGTCATCCTGTTTTGGTTTTACTATAGGAATTTGCTGAACTGGAGGTGATAGTGCCTGCTCTATAGTGGAAGCATTGATGTAATTTGGATAAGGTTGTACGAGTAGATGTGAGCCTATTTGGTATGCTGTTTGGTTTATCTGCTGTTGTGGTGGGGGTGGTGAATGTTGAGCCTGGAGCCTTTTCAACTCTTGCAGTTGACGTGCTTGCTCTTTTAGCAATTGTTGTGTCTGTTGTAATTGTTCCGATTGTTGCTTCAATATATCCGCTATATCCTTAGGAATAACTTGCACAACTTGCGTAGTTATCACATGCTGCGGCTGTGGTGGTGGCAATTGGTGCGTCTTCTGATTTTCTGCTGATTTGGACTTGAATTGAAGAAATTGTTGTAATTCTTCTTCGGGCGCTTGTCCATCGTACTGGGATTCTTTTACAAGCTGCTTCACATTTGAATTCTTCTCCGGGGCTTGATTCGGTTGAAGTGGCACTTTCACGAGCAACTGGGGGTTGAATTCTTTCTGCACTGTCAGCCCCGTAGGTTTCACGAATTCTGCTGCCAATGGTTTCACAACTGGGAGTGAATTTCGTCGCCTCTGTTGCGTTATATTTGCAACTGCTTGTTGCACAATCTTTTGAGAAGATGATTGCCCACTTTTGATAGAGGTATTTACGTAATTTGCAAAGCTCTCCATTTGGGAATTTCGAATTGGCTGTTTGGTGATTTTATTGCCGTTGTCAGCTTTTTTATCCTTTCTTCGTCGATTTTGAAACCAAACCGCCACGTTTTTAACCGTCAAACCCAGCTCATTGGCGATTCTTTCCCCACGACCATCGATTAGATATGCGTGCGTTTTGTACTCAGCCTCCAAACGTTTCAACTGGTCCTTTGTGAATTCGATCCGGGATCTTACTGGGAAGTAACTTAACTTCTGTGATTTTGAAGCCGCGGATGATCCTTGAGATGAAGTTGTTGCAGATGAAGATGATGATACCTCAGATGGTGATGGTGAGGCAGGGTGGTTCTGCTGTTTCGTTGACACGAAGTTAGCGTATGCCATGTGGTATGTCGGAAGCTCCATTTTTCCCAAAATTTTATATGTTGTGTTGTGTAATTATTTTAAAGCACAGGAGTCTTGCACTCTTAAGTTGTTTATCACGGGACTGAATGTGGTTTGGCGATGAAAATTTCGCGACGTTCCTTTTTAAGTTCGCCTTCAGGTGACCACACCATCTTTAAAATCCTTCAAAAATTCTTTTATCCTTTTCTAAAATATTTTGTCATATCCGTGTTTAAATGGCCACAGCAAAATACCAAAGGATTTCTGCCGCCCACTACCTGGTCAATTGAATAAATGACATATAACCGACTTTGATAGCGAGTGTTTTTGAGAGTGTGTGCATGTGTGAAAGCACTATTTCAGAAGGAAGTGCAAATAAAAACAACGAATGCCACGGTGGTATGTATGTGCGAAAATACCGAAAATGCATCTGTGTGCTTTTGGGTGAACCAAGTGTATGCATGTATGTTTTTTCCTTTTGAAATGTAAAATATGCAAGTATTCTACGTCCCTTCATATCGGTATTTGTGCAGTTTGAGGCCGCTCGAACATATACATATATATATTGGCATATATGGAAATAATTCTATGGAGTGAATGTCATGTAATTTATATATGCTCGTATGTACATACATATTGGATGGTTTTCCAAATCTAAACACCAGGTACGGTCAATTTTTACAATCTACTTCGTTTGTCGTCACCTTCTAAATAATTATTTATTAAATGGAATAGATCAAAATTAAAATTTATGAAATCTGAATTTCATGAGATGAAAGAGCAAATATTTTCCGCCTTTAGAAAAATGTTTATGCCACAAGAGAAACCGCAAAACCTATGATGTATACTGAAAATGATTAAGTGGTATGTTCTCAAAAGATCTTGTATATTCTTACATTTGGGGGAAGTAAGATCCGTAAGATTTCTCGTCAAACTGTGATTTCCCTCTTTTTTGGGACCATTATGATTTCAACAACTTTCCTCTGACTCGGAGCATATACTATTCTAAGTGCTGCACTTATTATATGCAGAAGCTTGGTTAATGATTTTAAAATTAACATTTTCTCGGGTTATTAGATCGCAACCGGGAACTTTAATTGGGTTTACTTTGAAAATATCCGTTATATCTTTATCTTCCATTGCATATTCGGTACTATTTTTTTGATTGGTGGCGCAGAAGCCTTAAGCGTTTAATGCCCTTTTTTGCTTTCTTAAGGTAAAAGCGTTTCGTTTTTCTGCTGTCAAACTGCTGCGCCGTTTCGAAAGTTTCGTTGTGATTTTGGGCACGACTTGGTTGGTATTCCTTACAGGCTTTCAATATTTTCGTTACCATTTCCTTCTCTCCTTGATAGAATTAATTCTACGTGGCATATTGAACGATTCTTACAAGTTCATATCATTTACTCGCAAGCAAATTTTTAGCGAGAAACCATTTATACAAGTACTCGTACGATAGCTATCCATATTGGTAATTTAAATATTCGTGGCATATTTATGTTCTGCACTTAGTACGCGTTTTTTTGGCATTTTTTTCAATCATAATAATTTATTTATTTATTTAGCTTACCGCTGTAAATTTCAAAAGTACCTAGTACCTAGCTACAGCAGAGAAAGCATGAAAACCAGGATCAAGCGAATATTCGGTCCTTCCACTTTGTTGTATTACGGCTGTCTATAATACCAAACTCAGAGAACCAGGTCATATAGCTACAGAAATTAGAAATGTGACATTCTTACACAGAATGTGCAAACTAGCGGCATTTGTCTGTCTATTGACTGCCTTCGAATCCCTACTGGATGCGGGAGACTTCGTTTATGTGGATTTTTACCAACATAAGACGGCCAATTTAAGGCGATTTGCGAACGAATGCGATAAATAACAACAGCTACCGATTGCGGCCTGGTTTTACTGCGGACTTAAGCAAAGTAACTTTTAGTAAAGTTATATAAATGTTCGCAGAACTCTCCTTTCTAGGCATTGCCTTATATTTTTTCTATAATGTTTGAATTCTTGTTAGTACCTATGCCAAAATCTTAGCTAATTATATTTGTATATGCCTCCATTTCTTCGGTAAACTCCATGCGATTCAATATATCATAAAAATTTCGTTGTTAGAATCATCAGACAGGTAGTACACAGAAATTTATTTTAGAAATGTCGCAACGCCTTTAAAATATTTCTATAGAGAGTCATAGAGTAAAGAATCGATAAATTTAACAAATTCCCTGTATCGGAATATTTTGATAGTATTTCGGATTTACCAATGGAAAAAAACTCCTGTCCTGTGACTTAATAGTTCGCACGGATACACCCAAAAAAAAACGTTGCACCCCGTTGTCCTTTTTACATATAAATAAGTCACAGGCAGTCAATGTCACTAACAAGATTTTAACAAGCAAAAACAGGTGTTTTATGGCGCTTAATTGCATTTGGAAAATGATTGCTTTTTGTCCTTTATATTAAAATACTTTTGCCGATCATAAAACCACAACTTACCATCCTGGGATTAGGAATTTTATGAGCTTCAGATGTTTGCGCTTTCTACGGATTACTTTTATGGAAAAGTAATATTTAAATATTTTCGTTATATTTCATCGGATATGGGATAAAGAAGAAGATGCTGTACGTACCGATCAAGAGTACGAGTATTATAAAAAAGAATGTCATACACTTGTAGCAAGCATAGTGATGATTTTTTTCTCTTCCTGGATTCTAACTTTATTTAAATCAAAGGAATGAAGAACCGCCTGGCAGATGAAATGCATTGATCATAAATACCAATATTATCAACATTTTTACGATGTCTGAGAAGCTGCTATAACTAAAAATGTAAACACATTTAAGTTCCACGTCCTCAAGTTTGTCGCTACTTAAAATAACGATTGGAAAATGATTCATGTTACAAGATGAGTTTGTTCTTCAATTATTTCGTTGAAATCACGAAAAACAATCGTTACACGTATGAGATGCTCCAATCCTTAACTATAGGAAGCAGACATAACATATAAGGTATATAGTGGCAAACTCTCGCACAGAATCCTTATCCAGTGAAATCGATTAGGCATAGATATGGTCAGTATGAGTAACGCTGCCGCACAAAATGCTGAAAAATGCGGGGCATGATCTCGTTTTCATCCGATTGTCTCCGATGATCCAGGGTGCTTAGTTGGACACTCTGTCTGTCATGGTTTACTATAATTGGTTCAAAATTCTAGCAGAAATTTAAGGATGCATAAACCGTAGATACCAGAGCTAGTTTATGTCGCATAAGCACTTTGTTTCTGTATGTGTAATACACAATTAAAGCTGCTTTATTTTCATTTTATATTCATTTCTCGTTGGAAGTAAGATTCTCAGAACTCCAGGAAAATATTCGTATAAAATCGGACTGGTCCATGAGCTAGAGAAAAATAACTATCGTTCACGTCATTAATCGCCTCCATTGCAGATAGAAAAAAATCCGTGCTTTCATCTAATGCAGACCACTTTCTCTACTTTCATTTTATCATATTTCAGTCTATGTATCGATATCAGTACCGGTATCGACTCGTACAGGTGTCTTGTAAATGCGGATAACCGCAGCAGCCTTAAGCTAAAGAATCATCGTGAGAATGTTGAGGGACGACCGACTACGATTACAAGAGAATCCCAGGGAATTATTTCTTCTCGAGGAGATCGATGCCGCTAGCATTGAATGATTAGAAATTAGCTTTTGGAACGTTCAATTCAAGTTGTCTTGGATGGTTTCAAGTCTGGTATTCGCAGAATAAATGCTGGTCTGCCCCAGGGCCACGTTCTGTCTCCGAAACTTTTTTTAATCTCCATCAATGATCTCTTGTCTGCTACTTTTAATCCCATCTATTCCTTTGCTGACGATAGTACTCTCTGCTTTTCATATTCATTCCCGGACTCACGTCCCTGCTCTTCGGCTGTAGAACGGGAACGGCAGCGTATGATAAGCTCATTAAATTTCGATATTAACAGCATAACCAATTGAGGAACTACCAACAATGCTTCCATAACACAATGCTGTCTGCTGTCGCTAAAGCGAAATTCAAATGCCATTATCCATGAATGGCACCGGAAAACCTTTCCATTTTAGGTATGTGTGTCAATGACAGCTTACGTTGGAATGACCACATATTCGAAGTCGCCAAAAATGCTGCGAAATATCTGGGTTTACTCAATATATAAGGCTTTCATTCGCCCAAAATTGGAGTACAGTGCTTACATCTGGTCAGGTGCTCCTAAGACTTCTTTGCACCTACTAGATAGGATTCAAAACCGTGCGATAAAGCTTATAGGTGATGCTTATATTACCCAGTCGATTGACATCCTCGACCTGCCTCACCTTGTTCTATCGCTATTTTCACCACCAGTGCTCTACAGAAATTACCAGTAGCATTCCGTACCTTCAAACCTTTTACGGTAACACTCGTCTCACTATGAATGTTCATCAGTATACCCCCAAGCCCACTTTCGGACGTACCCTGAAATATCGTGATTCTTTCCTTAGCCGAACAACTCGCTTATGGAATGCCGTGCCGTGCTCTTTATTCCCTAGTCATTATAACCTCCAAACATTCAAGAACAACGTACGTCAGTACCTCTCTTTATAACATTCCTAATTTCCCATCCCCCGCGCTGTATGCAATCATTTTAAGGATGCTAATAGCCCCTTGAGCGCGCGCCAATTATAAAAAAAGAAAAAGAATTGAATTGAACGCAAAGGGACCTAAAATTCAGCGTGCATATTCGAATTTCATTGTCCTTGATTCTTTTGCAAGGGTTGTCAGCAGTAGATCCGTCCATATCCTGGTTTTTGCTTCGTAACCTTCATCTTTTTTCCATGGCTGGGCAGTTACCCCGACGGCACTAACCCCAACCTGGAGCACCAGTTCCATTTAAGATACCCCTAGGGCGAGGGGTCAGTCAGGCCGAAGCCAGTAATCTGTTCGGGGATGTGATCGCTGCTCCAAGACGCTGACTTAGTCTTGGAAACCCTTAAGTGTCTAGCAAAAACCAACGACAAGTGCATCTCCCACTAAGCCCAGGAAAACATATGCAGACACAACATGTAAGCAGAACAAAACCACCAATGGAGAACAAGAAGCCGCTTGGACAAAGTAGCCAACAACTGTGTCAGCATGAAATATTAATTCAAAATCAGCAATACGGTCAACACCAGCAACTAACTTTGAACTCGCTTAATGCTGTACCAATTACAGATGAAGCAGTTTGTGATGGGATTATATCACAGCAACTCTATTGCCTCCGGGACATGCCTCAAGGTATAGTAAGCAACTTTGTCGAAGATCCCGGAATGAATCAGATAAATCAAACTACAGAGGTAGATATACTTTCCAATGAAGAAATATCAATATGTTTGGATAAGCTTCTGAAAGAACCGGCATCGGTCACACAAACAATGACACCGATTTGGAAATGTTCAATCCTTGCGAAAATTCCCTGAATTTCGGCGATGAGAAATTTTGGTCAGATGAACTTTGCGTCGAGAATCCAACGGAGCAGCAAGACCATTTCGCTTGGATTTCTGGATCCAAACAAAAAAGACGACGAACCCCAAGCGGATGATTTATTGGAAATTTTTGGACATTTGTCGGAAGACAGGTCGGATTCGAAATTGGGGTGCCAGAATCCTCTGGTAACAATTTATCCAACGCATATAGTATTCCTGTTAATTGTTGAGTTTTCATCGAAAAATTCAGTAAATGTTGGAAAAATATTGAAAGATAGCATTTTTGAAGTTTGCAGTGTTTGAAGTACCCGTAACATACACGGGCAGAGAGATCCAGAGTTTAAAGACTACTTCGAAATGTTTTATAACAAAGATCGTATAAGTTTTTGCCCAGTTTCGGTAGGCAAACCAGGCCTTACGGAGACGAACATAGCAACCATATGAACGTGATTATAATCACTAATGACAGGTTCAACCAAATCCAGTTTACAATTTTCCAGATAGAGATGGGAAATAGTTTTTATATCAAAATGTGTATGCGACATTGGTAAGAACTTTTACTTAGTAGGAACCCTCTGATAGTTGTGTCCCAGATCAGAATAAAGCAGACTAACAAGATAATCAATATTCTCAATGAACCGAGATAAATAGAGAGAACAATATCATGTTTGCAGGTCAAAGGCAGACCATTTATGAAAAAACATAAAATAATAAAGGTCCCAGAATAGAGCCTTGAGGGACTCCTTGCTAAACGTGCTTACATATAGACAAAGAGTCGCCCTTAACTACTCTTTCCATCCTATTAGAAATAAAACTTCTTACCACTCTAATGGCTTTATCGCTAAATCCATGATTGACCTTGTTCAAGGACTTGGAAAAGCCTAGTAAACAAAGAAATGTTCGAGATTCAACCTCCTGGAGTAATGCAGGTGAGTCTTGTTGTCTTCGTGTTGTTTAAGCGAATTTTCTCAATTAGTATCCTGAAGATGGTTTTCTCATCGAATCGAACTTTGAAATTCTAGAATACGACCACAAATAGAGTCCTATTTTTGTAGCCAGCGCTTTCTAAATGAATTGTGAAACACTTTAAATATTTGCATAACGCGAACGAAGAAATTTCCAATAGAAAGAGAGAAAGATAACGACTGTAGGTTAGTTTTGAATGTTTGCAGGCTAAAATGACTAGAAAATTGAGTACGGCGAGACATTCCACATCGCATTCATTGAAATCCTAGATAGAAAGTGTATGGAGGTTTCGAGGTAACCTGACCATGTGTGGGAATTGTACTACGTCTTTTATAAAATGTTGATTTTGTCAATCGGTGTCCCAAGTTTCACCGTCGTCAATTCAGGACCTCCAGTACTTTGACGACAATATCTGCACAAGAAATTTTTTTTGAAGAAAAAAAACAAGAACATGGAATCATGCCTCATAGGTTGAGAAGAGGATGGAAAAGCTCCCGGAGTACGCATCACGCATAATAAAAATGTAATGGGGGTCTCGGATGGTAGAAGTTGTACTTCTCTTATTCCCATTTCTATTATTCAATGGCGTCAATAATTGGATTACAACTTTATAAATTACTGTTCGCTGTTAGTTCTGCAGATAAGTCAATGGAATCTGTTTTCTAAACCTTTGAGTGATGGCTCATCATATGATGGTAAACCCGAATTTCCGTGTTCTCACTTCTAATTCACACCTTGCCAGAGAGGAACCAGCAGCAAGAAAGCAATACGCGCACTTTCAACAGTTTCTAGAACAACCAAATGTAACCGGAAAGAAAATCGTACCACTGAGAAATTGCCAAGGGAACCTTTGCCTCAGTTTGTGAGACATTTGTTCGTAAAATCAGCATTGTAGCCTTCTAAGACTTTCGAATAAAAAAAAAAAAAAATAACTGAGAAATTTCTTCTTTTTTTTCTCGTGGAAAAAGAGCTTCGTATCGGAATCAGAAATACCAACCTAAGAATTTCGAAGTTAAAATGCATAACATTGTCTTTTTACTTACAGCGGAAGGAATGGATGTAGAGAAAAACTATTGGCAATGATCCATTCATAATTTTACAATTATAATATATGTTACACATCACATTTATTTACAAATTTATTTCATTAGATTTCAACCGTATTATAGAGTAAAGAAACCGGCAGTCAAATACCTTCTCGATGTTCTGGTTCGTTGCCACAGCCTAGGAAACTTTTTGGACTCCCTTCAATAATTTTTGGCGAAGGTTGACTACCAAAAAGTAGTTGGTAAAGAGGGCGACATTGGACTGACACATGCCACATTTAGTTTTAGAAGTTGTATCCACTTTTGAAAGAAAGATTGCGCTATCCTTCTATGAAAAACATCAAATGCCTGGTATTGTAAGATGCATCGATGGAACACATGTTAAGATGATTGCTTCCACCGTAAACAAGCATTTGCATTATAATAGGAGGGGTTGTTATAGCCTCAACGTTTTGCTGGTACTTGAGATGTTCATATTTTATTATTATTCATAGGCATGCGATAATGAAATGCGTACACGTTACGTTGATGCAACATATCCAGAAGCATGCCATGACTTTACGTTCGAACATGGAGCAGGATTTCTCACGAAGCTCAAATTCCTTTTGGCTTTTAGGTGCTTTTAAAAATAATTGGTAGAATTGAAGTTACATTCAAATTATTTACTTGTAATGAAGACGCTTGTTATCCTCTCGAGCGAAGGCTTTTAGCGACTTATAGTTCAACCGAAATCAAATTCAATAACATCTATGCAATTTGTGAAAAACAAATGATGGCGTTTGTTGGGACCAAGGGAGTTGCACTAGAAACCTGAAAAAGCAATCAAAATGATCAACGTATCCTGCGCATTGCTAAATGTATCACATTTAAGCACTATAACGCAGTGTCTTACAATACTAAAACTTCAGCAGTTGGAGTGGAGAAGAAAATGAAACCGAATCATCTGATGGTGAAGATCTTGCTTCGACATTTAGCTCACAATACAGAGCAGTTGCTTAGCGAATACGAACCTAAATAGCAAACCCATTGATTGAACAGGAGATATGAAACTACTATTAGTCCAGTCTCGCTCGTCCAAGCTTTGCCATCTCTATATTAAGCAGTCGTTGTTTGATGTCTATTTTGTTTTCGATTCTATGTTTTATCATATTTTTCATTTCGGAATCATGGCGTTTCATTTCTTACAAGGCCATTTACTGTGGATCTTTTTCATCTTTTTCATGCTCAATTTCTTAGCTTCACCAATTTTGTCACATAGTTCTTGTTGTATGATAAGCTCCTTTCGTTACGTTTCTTCTGCAGTTGAAATCTTTAAGGTTTTCAATTGGTTCATATAGATCATCTGATTTAGCAAGCTTTCAGCTAGCCCAGATTCATCAAGACCTTGAAACTTATTCATATCTGGCAGCGCTTTTTGGCTTTGCCAGGACATTGTCGGTATCTTTTCTTTGTTCGCTACAATCGAAGCCCCTAGCCTGCGTTTCCTATTAGAAGGCAATCCACATTTCTTAGAGTTGGAAGAACCTTCGACATATGTTACATTTTTGCGTCCTAAAAGTTCGTTTTCAACTGTTTTCCATAACTTGTTTACCACTACTACTAGCAAATCTGGATGTCATGATCTTGATTTGCTTTGCATTCGTTGAGTAAGACCTGGTAAACACAAGTCAGTTGGTATTTTAATTATTTTCGACAAGAAAGAAACACTTGCATTATCGACTGGTGAATGTTCTCCTGAAAACGAATGACGGAATATTTTGGGAAAATTTACGTAGAAACCTCTATCGGAATTGTGTTTACGTTGCGAAAATTTTTCGGGGGGGACTGTTATTTACAATAAGGTATAATATTTATGGGGAAAACCCAGCACGAGTCAAAATCAGAAATTTTTGATTTTTAAATAAACTCAGAGGTGTTTATTGCCTGGGAAAATAGAACCTTAACCTAGTATTGCAAAAACACCATCATAAAACGTAGCAAATATTTCTGGGCAAACAAACATGTATGCCATTCGTACAAATATATGCACTTGTATGTATAAAACAAAAAAATAAAAAAGGTACTTACGCCTACCAGAGTCGAAAATGCAAAACTGTTTACTTGATTACCCAATTACGAGATCCTTCCTCTCGCTGATCAGGCTTCTATTTCATTTTCTGTGCAAGTCTCATAAAAGTCATTGTCCTTGCTGACCCGTGTGTGCCGTAGCCATAAAGTTCACTGAAGACTATCTGTTGTTTCCTTTTGTAAAATCAATTTTTATTACATTTGCCTACATGCGTTTTTACTCGCTGGAATTTTGGTCGCCTGTTTGTCTGTTGTCTATCATTAACAATATTAGGATTGTTTTTGTTTTTGCAAATTTGAAAAAGTTTTTGTAAATTATGATTCATAGGGAACGCGTGATAATCATGTGAAATGCTCCCACGAATACAATTCAATCGTAAGATTTGTAAATGATTTCAGTAAATGCAACCGAAAACAACTTAGGGGTATCCGTGTAATGCGTGTCTTCATTCAGAAACCACAGCCAATCATACTCGTACCATGCCATATCCATAGTTTGTTGTTTTCATAGGAATTTGCTACCTATACAAATAGATATGATGATAGACAGTCAACGCTGACCAAAATGCGATTGGGAAGTACCTTATATTTTCTTCTGAATTGGTCAATCACTAGAAAGGATGGCAGACCTATTGCTTTATTGAATAAAACAAGTAGTGCAACGGTAGATATGAAAAGGTCACTAAATTAAGTTAGACTTCTGCAATAATCAATTAAAATTTCAATGTTTTTCTTCTACAAAAGCGAGCTTGGTCTAAGTCAAAAAAAGGATCAAATCTCTAAATGCACTGAAACGGTGTTATAATACTTTTTAAATTTAGCTACTTAGAATGTCTTTGATTTGTCAATTGGTTACCTAACCGTGACAAAAAGATCCCTTCTTAAGACAAGGGAACTTAACCTACAACACGACGTCTTTTTTTCTGGAGGAAAATAGAACTCGGACAAGGAACTGCAATTTCTCGGCGATTTCATTTCCCAGGTTTATGATGAATTTGGAGCTATTTTGAAAGTCCTTTCTTGGCTCAGATTTTGAGCGGAACCATTCTTGAGCACAGGGAAAGTCAATTTCGTATTTTTTCCAATATAGGAGTTGTGATGTCATGCATCAGATAGCATTTCAATACGACTTTTCTTCTTCAACTCCAAAAGGTAAAGATACTACTGTGTGGTTAAGAATGGTCTGTTGGGCCCCATAACGGTAAAGCTATTTACAGATCATAGAACCAATAAGTAAAGTAAAGTAAATAGTTCCCCCAGCTATTAGATCATGAACAACTGAAAGAGAATTAGCTCACATAGGTGGAATTGGAGTGCGACCAAGACCAATATTTCTGCGCATTATATCGGTGGCGAATACAAAATTCTACAATATTACATTGAAAGGGAAAAATGCGGCAAATTGGCAAGTGTTTTTTCCTAGTCTACTGCGTCACGAGAATTTAAGACTGTGCCTGCTGTGGCTGACTACCTTTCTCTCTATACAAGGGTGAATAATTTATAGGTAGTTTCAGCGTCAGCGTTGACGGGTGGGGGAGCACGATCCCGGTGCTTACACCCCAAAGAAATCCTAAGACACAAAGGCTTGAGCAGTTCCACAACCTGTGGATATAAATGGGGGAAGAGATGACGATCTCTTTTATAGCTACACCCCCAACGAGGGAGCTACGGAGTAGCAACGATGGTGTGCGTACGACGAATCAACTTTCAAAGCTCGGTTCGATGGGTGAAGGGATGGCGACTCCTTTGAAGCCAGCACCCCACCGATGGAGCACCAAGGGAGCTGCAGGGACTGTAGGCGGACGGCCAGATTATGAGACAGCCTACAACATTAATATAATAAATAACAATATCAACATATAGGTATAAACAACAATAATAACAATAACAAAAGACCAGACGGGCAGAAAGGCCCACAACGTAAACAAACACACGAAATAAAATGCATAATTGTAGTGAGCGACACAATCTTGATCAGTTCTCACTCCCTCCAAAATCCGAAAGCCGACCCACCGGAGTAAGAAGTGACCCGGGGTAAAGTGGCACTGGTACTGACACTAAGCTTTGTTTGGGGCGGTGATCTAGAGAATGGCTTGATCGGGGTATAATCATGGTTAGGATTATACCCACACAACCTTCCTCCGTCGTTCGAACACTCCATCGATCAGAATTTTTTTTTCTCCTTTGCGGTTGTTTTGATCTGCAATTTCGTTTAGTGCGATGGGGGAAAAACATGCGGAGATCAGCAATAGGAGAGACATTGCTTCTCGCAATTTACACTGAAATTCAATGTCTAGAGAAATAGCTAGTCATAGCTAGCATCCACAATCTTCCATATACTCTCTCAGTGGAGTTCCCAGTTATCACTGGAAGCGGGAGAGAACTCATTGACTGAGGAGTTTAGTATGAGTGTGTACAATTGGAAAGAATTGGAATGTATGAGAAGCCTAGTGGGACACGGGAGCACACACACAAAGTCTGCTAGTCGTGTAGTTGGAAACGCCGTTGTTGGGTCTGCTAGAGTCAAATGAATGTGTGAGTGAGTGTGGATGAGAATGCGTGTGGGAGACAGGCGGGAGTTTGTGGAAACAAAGAAAAGATCTGGAAGTCTCTTTTGTGATGACCAGCAATTAAAGGGGGTCAAGCTGAGTTTTTTTTTGTGCGATTTAATTGAAATTGCGAAATTCTTTTGTCTTCGAAAAGTCAACCAACTTAGAGTAGAGTAGAGTCGCGAGTTGTTTGTGAACAGAACAAAAAAGGACACAAAGGGGAATAAGGAGAAATGAAGCTTAAGGACGTAGGATTGGATAGTGGAGTAGCAGGACAGAGGACTTGGAAACTGTGTCAGAAAGGGGCACAGCACCGCCCGAAGGAATAAAAGCTAAGTATAGTGAGATTATAACGTGCACTGTAGTTTAGTAATTCGTTTTTTTTTAAAGTGAAAATTAAGACTCCGGTAGGCCATGCGTGTGAAAAAATCTCGAGAAATAGACGAGACACACGACCCGTTAGTTGATTTTTTGTACGTTCGGGACTGTAAATAGCAGGTCACTCTGTCGGTGAGTGTACCCCAAGCTTAACTTAAATAAATCGTCGAGCTCAATCGGAGCAGTTATAACGTTGTGTCCCGTCTTTTATTTTCTTTTATTGTCGCATTTTGTTCTTCTTCGGGAAAGAGGGACAAAGTGTTACTGTGTGGAATTAACAGGATCACCAGTGAAAATAAAGTCTGCCTGCCTGCCAATGGAGTTAGAGGCGCAACTTGTTTGGGATGGGATTGAATCTGTTAAACTATCAATGACTAGACATTACTTGATTGAACGGTAACAAGGAGTTGATCGCCCGGAAAGATCCACTTTAAAAGCGTCAGATTCAAATCACCAAAGAAAAGCTTTAAAAGCAAAGATGTAAGATTACAATCCCGTCTATTCCGGAGTGTTTTTTCAATTGAAACAAAGTCAAGTTTAGAAAAATAAGAGATATCGATGAGAATAGCCTTAGAGTCGCAAGTAGGACTCCTCGGCATGGAGAATCAACTTTAGGGCGAAATGATCATCAACGTTAGGAAGAGAATGATCGTCATCCCGGAAAACATTATAAGACGTTGGGAACAGCTCCTGGATCTTTATGTTGGGGCGCAGATTGGTTTCTGTAGAATAAACGTCTAAAGAAAAACAATGAGACTTACTCAACACAGCGCGAGTTTTAAAGCGTAAGCCTCTAACACTTTGGTAGTACTTCCGTTTTTCGTCCTTGCAGGCTTCCATTCTGATTTTGAAGCTTTAGTAGAATTCCCGAACGTCATTGGTGGCGTACCATCTTTCCATTTCCTCAACCGCGTGCTTCTCGTGCTCTTTCTTATTTTTTCTAAGAAGTCTATGTTCTTCCCTTCTTTTCTGTTCGTTGAACTCACGAGTAGCTCTCGTCATGTAATGCAGACCAGCTTTATATGACTTTTTTCTTTGTGGTAGGGGTTTGCAACCAATTACGTCAGATGTTGTTTCTCTGATGGCTCGATGACAGAATTCCCATTGGTGTTTTCTAGATTGCATAGACGGTCCCGGATTTTAAAAGAGTTTGAGGGAAACGCAATCGGCAAGGATTTTAGTGGTCTCTTGCGAGACAGGGTAGCCTGACGCGATTCTGTTGTGCACGCCATATCCGCATCTATGCCCTAGCTACAACACCGGGTCTACTTCAAGGTCTTAACATTCATAAATTCATTTCAATTCATACATTCTTGCGAAAATAAATTGTTATCTTCTTGATGTACTTAAGTTAACTTATTTTAAAGGTATTTTCTTTTTTTTGGGAAGTTAACAGAAAGTTACCCATCCCCTTGTTTTTTTCAGTTTTTTTTTGTTTTTTTTATTTATATTTTTTAACGCTTTTTTTAATTGTTATAATTGTTTTGTCTTCCATTCCTAAACATATATAAGCCGACCACGGCAAAAAAAAGAGATCGACTCGCTCTGCTCCCTAAGGAAGCTATCCTGATATGGAGGGATTCGACGATGAAGCTTCCTCCCTTTCAGCAAGCCACCAAATTTGTTGGTGCTGCAGAGCAACTCGCTTCTTTGCAACGCCGAGACAATTTCTTGAATTTGTGCATCGGACCACTTCAGCAAAAACACACGTATACCGTCGCATAGTTATTTCTGAAGAAAACCCTGGACAACAACTGTGCCTTTCTCGTATTCAATGATGGAACGTAAGAACTTTGTAAGTTTTCAGGAAATACGAAATATAACTTAAGAAACCTGCATACCAAAGAAGAAAGCAGGTCTATCTACGATATGAAACTATGGAAATCTGTTTTCTAATTCTCAACATCAGAAAATTTTGTTTTTGCACGACAATGCGCCGGCGCATAATAGCATCGCAACCACG
Organism: Volucella inflata; assembly: GCA_928272305.1. Classification (NCBI taxonomy): domain Eukaryota; kingdom Metazoa; phylum Arthropoda; class Insecta; order Diptera; family Syrphidae; genus Volucella; species Volucella inflata. The sequence continues at coordinate 159,260,071 of OV743716.1, forward strand.
GCTAAAATCAATGACTTACAGCTCCAATTGCTGTCGCATCCACCGTATTCGCCCGATTTGGCTCCCTCGGACTATTATCTCTTCTCAAACCTCGAAATATGGTTAAGCTCACGCGAGGAAATCATCGATGCCCCGGAGGAGTATTTTGCAGACTTTCCGGAAATTTACTTTTCGGACAGGATCAAGAAGTTGGAAATTCGTTGGAATAAGGGTATCAAGCTAAAAGGGGACCATATTGAATAAAATAAAAAAAACATTTAAACATTTTTTTTTCATTTCCAAGGAGGTGGGGTGAAAAGCCACACGTTTGCATGACTAATTTGATTTCCTTGTATATGAAAGGACTCACGGCTAAATTTACCAGACTCATGACTTTTCGAATTATTTTGCGTGTGGCGTGATCTCGGTTTATCACGATCCACCTTATTTACGGGAGCCGTTTCTGCACCAAAAAAACCTACGAAATTCATAAATTTGGGTGGAAAGTCCGGATTTACGATCAGAATTAATCTTAATGGAAAGTTTTCACGAAAACAAAAGTACTGAAATTCGCGGGGTTATTTCACTGAGGGTTGGAATGTTTTCGAATATTCCAAGTCCCTTACAGAAGGGTTTGCTATGCGCAAGTATAAATATTCAATGAAAACACTCCTATGCGGCATTAAAACTTAGAAGTTCCAAAAAAGTTTAGTTCTAAAAACTAATTAGGCGGCCAATTTTATAAACAAGTTTTGCCAAACAGATGTTTTATGAACCGCAGGTGTTTAATGACACTTTATTGCCTTTGGTCCTTTCTGCAGGCAAATTTACGCAGCAATAAAACTATTTATTTATTTATTTTAATTTTAATTGTTTTTTCTTTTTTCCTTTTCTTGGAGGTAGTCGAAGCTGTCTTTAAGGACGCAGAAGATGACTAAATAATGTCTCGTTGATCTGGAATGTTCTATGGAGAGTGGCGATTGAATTCTAAATGATAGTTGAAATGAAACCTTGCGGACTCCCTGAATTTAGTATTAAGTGCTGTACTCACGGCTCTAAAATGTATGCTATTTCTGAAGGAATAACTAACGTTTTAACACCGCACGGACTCTTATTGGCATGAAAACACTCAAAAAGCTGTTTGTGGTCGTGGACGTAGTATTGAGAAGGGCTAGTATGAATCGATTCGCCATCATGCGCAGCAATTGGAGCTGTCTGTCCACTTTACAGAGAATTCTGCGGAATGGACTTGGCATTGTACGTTCCTGACAGATCAGAGTTAAATTTTTTTTTTGATGCGTCGGATTAGGATTTGGGATGCCAGTGTTCTCAATTGCACTCTGGGAACAGTTTGTTCACCGCTTGTTTCCAATTGATCATTTGGTTGGGAATTTAACCTCCCAAAATGATGCCAACAATGCTTCGCTTCCTTGCATTTGTGAATCCCGATCGAGCGAAATCTCTATCTCGTGTCATTTAATCTAAAACCCCAAATATGATTGTATGCATTTACAATGACTAGGAAATAAGGAGTTCGACACTTATGAGTTTTCATAGTAAAACAAGTGTTACGGTGAGTAAACCTTCATCCGTACAAAATGCTATTGTCGATTTCGCCAGTCCTGACAATATTTGCTATTAGTGTCACAAACACTTTGTAATTCTACGAGCATATAACAAGCGGAGGGAAGCTTTAAAAATTGACAGTTAGTAGGAAATTTACCACAATATAGGGTGAACGAACGCCTTTTATATTGTGGTCACATGAGACGAGGTAAAATTCTAAGGCAAATACTTACTCGAATACAATTGCTTCTATCATTTGAATGTCACAAACTTTGTTCACCCAAGACACACAGATGCATTTTCGGTATTTTTGCAAAAATACATATTACCTGTGCATTCGATGTTTTTATTTGTACCTCCTTCTGAAATAGTCGTTTCACGCATGCACACACTCTCAGAAACGCTCGCTATCAAAGTCGGTTATATGTCATTTATTCAATTGAACAGGTAGAGGGCGGCAGAAATCCTTTGGTATTTTGCTGTGGCCATTTAAACACGGATATGACAAAATATTTTAGAAAAGGATAAAAGAATTTTTGAACAATTTTAGAGAAGTTGTAGTCACCTGAAGGCGAACTTAAAAAGGAACGTCGCGAAATTTTCATCGCCAAACCACATTCAGTCCTGTGATAAAACACATCAAAGTGCAAGAATCCTTTGCCCTAAAAAAATAATCCAACATAAGACGAGAAGAAACAATTTTGGAGAAAAATGGAGCTTCCGACATACCACATGGCATACGCTAACTTCGTGTCAACGAAACAGCAGAACCACCCTACCTCACCATCACCGTCTGAGGTATCATCATCTTCATCTGCAACAACTTCATCTCAAGGATCATCCTCGGCTTCAAAATCACAGAAGTTAAGTTACTTCCCAGTAAGATCCCGGATCGAATTCACAAAGGACCAGTTGAAACGTTTGGAGGCTGAGTACAAAACGCACGCATATCTAATCGATGGTCGTGGGGAAAGAATCGCCAATGAGCTGGGTTTGACGGTTAAAAACGTGGCGGTTTGGTTTCAAAATCGACGAAGAAAGGATAAAAAAGCTGACAACGGCAATAAAATCACCAAACAGCCAATTCGAAATTCCCAAATGGAGAGCTTTGCAAATTACGTAAGTACCTCTATCAAAAGTGGGCAATCATCTTCTCAAAAGATTGTGCAACAAGCAGTTGCAAATATAACGCAACAGAGGCGACAAAATTCACTCCCAGTTGTGAAACCATTGGCAGCAGAATTCGTGAAACCTACGGGGCAGACAGTGCAAAAAGAATTTAACCCCCAGTTGCTCGTGAAAGTACTACTTCCATCGAATCAAGCCCCACAGAAGAATTCAAATGTGAAGCAGCTAGTAAAAGAATCCCAGTACGATGGACAAGCACCCGAAGAAGAATTACAACAATTTCTTCAATTCAAGTCCAAATCAGCAGAAAATCAGAAGACGCACCAATTGCCACCACCACAGCCGCAGCATGTGATAACTACGCAAGTTGTGCAAGTTATTCCTAAGGATATAGCGGATATATTGAAGCAACAATCGGAACAATTACAACAGACACAGCTATTGCTAAAAGAGCAAGCACGTCAACTGCAAGAGTTGAAAAGGCTCCAGGCTCAACATTCACCACCCCCACCACACCAGCAGATAAACCAAACAGCATACCAAATAGGCTCACATCTACTCGTACAACCTTATCCAAATTACATCAATGCTTCCACTATAGAGCAGGCACTATCACCTCCAGTTCAGCAAATTCCTATAGTAAAACCAAAACAGGATGACCAAAAACTGGAACAATTGCGACAAGTGCATCTCCCACTAAACTCAGGAAAACAACAGCAGACAGAACGAGATAGCAGAACACAACCATCAATGGAGAACAAGAAGCCGCTTGGACAAAGTAGCCAACAATTGTGCCAGCAGGAAGTCCACATTCAAAACCAGCAACACGGTCATCACCAGCAACAAAAAGACTTCAATTTGCTGAATGTTGTACCAATATCACTTATTGGAAACACCAGGTCTTCCACATCAGAGCTGCAAGATATCGTAGGCGACTGTGTCGACATACTAAAAGCGCCTGAAATGAGTCAGATAAATCCAACTACAGAGGTAGATATGCTTTCCAATGAAGAAATCACAATATTTTTGGACAAGCTTCTGAACGAACCAACATCCCTCACCTCAAACGATAACACGGATTTAGAAATGTTCAATCCGTGTGAAAATTCCCCAAATGTCGACGATGAGAAATTTTGGTCAGGTAACTTTGGCGTCGAGAATCAAACGGAGCAGCAAGACCAAGACAGTTTTATGGATCTCTCAATAGATTCGAGCATTTCGCTTGGATTTCTTGATTCAAACAAGGAAGACGACGCCCCTACAGCGGATGATTTGATGGACATTATAAGCATTTGTCAGGAAACCGGTATCGAAATTCAACCTACAACGTGTGAAGGCGTAGCTACAACGCAGACTATATGTAATACCAGTAATAAACATTTCTTTTGGGAACTGTTTTTAGTCGACTGACAATTGTAATCAAACTGTGATTAACTTTTACTTCTTAACACTTTCAATTTACAATTTTATAATTATTTTACATTTGCACAAATTGTATATTTAGTTTTAAGTTTATTTTTGTAACACACAGATACAAACATGTGATATTTATGATAAAAATGTACCGACTGAAATAATTGTAAAAGTGTTTTTTTAGGTACTCTGGACAACGTTTTTCAAAATAAAGTTTTTATAATGAAAATATCAATTTTCTGTTTTTTTTTTAATTTTATGCTTTGTACAGAATCAAGTTCACTTTTCTTTCGTTTTTCGCTTCTTTTTAATCACCATTTCAGGTTTGGTTTGGTTTTCAATTCTTATGCATTCTTCGAGAATATTACTTACCTACATATAAGGGGAAAAGTAGGTAATTAGTAGCCCGTTTCTTGCTGATGCCACGGCAATAAGCTTAGATCTTTGGGGTGCCGAGCAACTCGAAGAGGCCCAAAAGAGCTGCCCTTCTATCTAGACAAATCAATGGTTCGGAGAGATTTGTGGGCTTATATAGTCATTACCCCATATTTCTTTAAAACTAGTGCCGGCCAGAACTTACGTGTTAATGGCGCCTGTTGTCGCGCCATGATAACTAAGTTTTCGCTACCTAATTTTGAAGGTCGTGGTCTCGACGATATTTAGCACCACTCGGCACACAGCTTGTGAAACCATTGCTTTATCGCAAGAATAATTCAGTGAATAGCTACGTAATTTCATGTTTGGATCAATAAAATGATCCACGTGACATGTGACAGATCATGGAACATCATACCTGAAGACCTTTTCTTCTAAATGGATAAGCAGGCCGCGATTGAGAAATTGGAGGCCAACATTACTTGAGCCATTGTTCAATCACTGTCATATGCGGACTGAAATGAATGAAAATGAATATTGTATGTAATGTCGAGGAGACTGTGATATATATAGTTGTGCGTATTTTACATTTTCGTGGTAGCCACTGGATGTCAGTTGTTGGTAGAAGAAAAAACAGTTGTCCGATTCGCATTACATGGGCTATTATTCGGAGCTGCGGTCAGTATCGAATTGTATTTGCAAGTTTCTCACTTCGAAATGCAAAAGGTACGTGTACAATGTCCTAAGCAGTGTTGCTCCTTACGTGTCGACTTTCTAGCGTAGACAATTAGGTAAACAATTTCGACAATGTCAACAATGTCAAAAATAACTGTGGCAATCTACAAATAAATATATTCGATAAAGTAATTGCAACTGCATCGCAAGACACGTTGTCGTGAATAAAGAATTTCTTTTCTATATTTTTTTTTCATTACACGAATATACGCATTCTAAATGTAAAATAAAACTAAATCGACCTAAAAACAAAGAGCTAGGTTTTCTTTTAGTGAAAAACAATAATAAATATTCAGCTCTTTGTACAGTGTGCAACTAAAATCATCAGAATACTGCTGAAAACCGTCTTCGCCGACACAGGTAATGCCAATATGGTAAATTTTATTTTATAGTGATATAAATTCTAATTCTTTTATTTATGTTTTGCAATAGAAATGGTTTCGAATGCAGGCCATCAATTGTTACATCTGAATCCGATGAAGCCTCAATAATAGTGATAATAGATGGTGATATCGACGAGCGGAGCTCCGATCTGTCTCAATATAAAATGGATAATGACTATTTCAGAGTCAAACGAATTATGTAAATAAAATGCCACAAATCGGACTACAGGTACATGTAATTTGTATAAATATCAATTCGTAAAAAAACAAAAAAATTGATTGGAAAATAGTAATTCCATTGATACTAAGAGTTTTGCTTCCGTAGGTCCGCTTGTTGGGCTTCTGGCTGTCTTCCTGGGCTGTCGAGATCCAATTGAACGAGGTTTCCACCCAGCAGCAAAAATTAGCACAACTGCAATTGTTTAATGTGTAGCTTCCCAAACGAAACATTGATATTCAGCAGAGCGAGAGTACGTTTGCCAATTATAGTATTCAAAAGACAGTGGTAGGCTAATAGATGCTGCTGAATGGGAACCCGTTGGTACTTGCCGTACTTGTAACGTCCGATATTATTAGAAGAATATGAAGACAAAAGGGGAACGCCAAATACACAGTAATATTATGTAGAATTCATAATTTGCATTGACTGAAGCAAGTACAGTGAGTAACAAGGGAACCTTTACAGGTTTTACATTAACATGATTTTTATTAACAAATTGAATATTTGAAAGGTTTTTGAATTCAAAGCATGTACAAATATCGTGACAGTTATTATTTCAAAACAATGACAATAATAAATTTTACTAGATGTTTGTTTGAATTTACTTCTGACGACCCCGCTTAACGAAATAAGGACAACGACGTCCTGAACAGACCACGAGGAGCCCAACAACTAGTAGACGCCCTTGATTGCTACAAAGTAGATATAACCGCCATCGCCAAGCGCGATGGGATGGCCCGGGCGCAAAAGGAATGAAAAACTGTGATATTTACTATGGTAACTGTTACAAATAGCAAAAACGGCGCTTATATGGATGCGGATTTGTTATACGCTGTAGACTTAAGCATCAAGAGCGTCTCATGATATAAGCCTAATATGCGCACACGCCCCAAAAGAAGGAAAAGACGACGCTACCAAAGATAGTTTCCACGAGCTCCTCGTCCTGGGTGATTTTAATGCCAGGATAGGAAAGGAGGACATCTTCGGTAGCACGATCGAGAAACACAGCCAACATGACACCACGTCTGGAAAAGGACTCAGGCTTGTGGAGGCTATGTCTCTATAGCAAGTACACGATTTCCTCAACTCAATATCCATAAGGAGACTTGGCGGTCTCCGGATCAATAATTCGCAACCTCTTCGAGCGAAAGAGAAGGGAAAAACACCAGCTTCTAAGAAGAAAAAAAGAGCACGAGATCGAGGATATTGAGAGATGCTACTCCAGGAACAATGTACTGAAGTTTTACCAAAAAGTCAAGAGAACGTTTTAGGGGAAAAAATTTTGTACAGGGACCTGTAGGGATAGCGATGGAAATCCCTCAGTAGAATCACAGTCGGTGCTGAGAATATTGAAGAACTACTTCTAGAAACTGTATAACAGTGAGGAGGACCAACACCCCGCTGTCAGGCAGAAAAGGCAAAACCAAGTATTTGCTGTCAACACATACATACTTTGCGTTGACGGACTTTGGAGGAGGGGATTCAACGACGAATTATACGAGCTGTACAACGGCATAGACCTAGTCAGGAGGCTTCGAATTGGACGCCTTATGTGGCTAGGATATGTAGAGCGAATGGACACCGACGATTCGGCCCGCAGAGTCCTTGAATCCAATCCGGTGGGACAACGCAGTAAAGGATGACCTCGCCCTATATGGTGGACACAAGTGGAAGATGACCTCAAAAAACTTGGCGTGCCAAACTGGAGGCAGTTAGCTAACACATTCAAAAGTGTTTATGTTGAACCCTAGCTCTCCTATATTATAGTCGAGCAACACAGCTCAGAAGAAAAGAAGTATTGCACCACGAGATACTCCACAACAGTAACGATATTCATGACGTCCAGCACCTAAAAAATATATAAATTGCTATACAAACTTCTTACCGCATATCTCTTAGAACCATTTGATTTTGATGAAACAAATTTTGGAAATCTTTTATCAAAATAACGAATGTTTCTGTAGAATCAACGACAGGTTGAGCTTTTTTATCTCTCCGCTTTTTGCAAATGTAATATCAGTTTAAATAAATTATTGTAACAAATATTATCCAACCATGCAATTTGACATTTTGTTTATGTGTTAAATAATAGATTGACCATATTTCTAAGTCAAATTTGCTCACTGGATGTGTCAACCAAATATATTTGTTTCTTAGTGTACGTGGATAAACTTCTATGGTTTAGATTCAGAATTAAATGAAAAGTAAGGTTTGTGTATATGATAACTGTCATACTGAGTGGAAATTGAAGCAGGATGAACTTTAACTATTCAATTACGGAGCTCTGCGCGAATTGGAAAATGGTTTCGGTAGGTACTATACCATATGTGTGTGTTTGATACGGTCACAGGGTGCCAATCTTAAAATGGTTAGTATGCAGTGATAATATAACTGTTTTTAGATATTAGAAAAATAATTATCTACTTTGGGTTCTTAACACAACGGAAAAATTGGAACTATTGATAGTTTTAAATGAAAATAAGATGCTTACGAGTATTTAGGCAGATGTGCGCATATGTTACTGTATATATACACATGCCTTACTGCTTTAAAAAAAATCTGTCTTTTGTTGGGAGAGTGATTGAGAAGGGGAACTACCTCACTTTAGTTTTTCGATTCACCCGCAGAACCTCCCATAACATCGGCTCATTCCAATACGAACGCGCACAATATTTAGGGGATTATAGCCAGCAATCAAATGTAGTTATGTATATGCATATGCTTTATACCCTACAGCTTTATTTCGGAAATCAATGGAAAGGGAATGCTACAACAATATGCAAAACCTTAATTTCTTGCCATCCCCATGGTAAAAGGATTATGGCGGCGAGAATTCGATGTACATCATGATTTGTCACCATAATATAGTATAGACACTGCATAATGACATTTAAACCTGTATTTCTGCAAGAAATACTGCACTTATGTAACTGCCAAAGCCTAAGCCATTACGTATCTATTACTCTCTCGCCATGCCCTTTTTAACCATACAGAGTGCTTAAGATTAGTGCATCGGCCCAGCTGACGTACTGGATATCTTACAGCCTCCAAGACACCCCTGTTTTAATGAAGAGTGTAGGCAAGCACAATAACTGGCATAAGAAGCGGGGCTACATAGAAGAACGAAAGCAGCGTAAGTTAGCAATACCTAGACTTGATAATAACAAGACCGATGTGGGAGATGACTTGGTACAGAGCATGCACCAGCTAATTTTATTGGATTTGATAGGAAGAAGATCGTGTACTCAATTCATTAATAAGTAGACCGACTTATTGGTCAAAAGCTATTCAACCCTTTTATAATAGAAACATAAGCGTCGAGAATAGGTTTAGATGTAGTTAAGGGCTAAGCCAAAATATATGCTGCCAACAAGGAGACACCGACAATATCGCCGAATCAGAAAGAACTTCGCAATATAAAGGAATAATCTTTGACCTCCAATTGCAGGGAAAACGCAGTAGCGAAAGACCTTCTCTTAGTTGGCGTGCATAAGTGGATGAGGACGGTTACATTCCTAAAACACAAAGCGATGAGCCCACTAGATGGAAAAGACAGAACACCAAATTTGGAAAAAAGCCGATTTCTTGGGTGACCAGATTGCTTCCATGATTACGGTTTTTGTAGCAACAGCTCCACTGGTGATCTTATGGCACTTCTAATCGTTATTAATTGGAGAACCACCAACGGAGTGGAATGTTATACTTGCATGCTGTCTGCTATCGTTAAAGCGAAATTTAAAAACTCTGCCATTAACCTTGAATGGCACTTGTATCGTCGAAACAGCAGAATTTCCGGTACATAGTGCAAATGACAACGTCAATGACAAATTACGGTGTAATGACCACATATTTGGTGTCGGCAAAATTGCTGCGAAATGGAAATATTTTATTCCTCTCAATACTATATACTCGTATGTAAAAGGCGTTCATCTGCCGAAAATTGGAGTACAATGCCCATATCTAGCCTGGTGCCCTCGAAAACTATTGTCCCTAGTTCGTTCGCATACATGCTAAACAGGATTAAAAACCGTTGAAACTCATAGGTCAAGCTAATGCCTTCAGTCTCCTATATACTTTGTTGTATCACTATTTTCACCATCAGTAATCCAAAAATTTAAACTGTAGCTGTCTGTCCCTTCAAACCTTGAACCGTAGAAGCCGTCTCTCTACGAGTATGAATGCTCAAGGGAGGAACGTGACATCGAATGCGTGGTCCTTGCGACATAGGTAGATTGCCATTGGCATATTTTCTGAGAGTGGAAACCCTCTGGTTTCGACAATACAAGTGTGGAAAATAGCTAGCTGGTTGATCCTATGGTAAGCTCAGTGGTATCCGTAATAAAAAGTGGTAACCGGTGGTGTCATAAAACAAATTATTGCTTCCTTTGATGATTTCAAGCCATCTGGCATTGACGCCATACATCTCCTGGTAACTCTGAAGAAAATCTTTGCTGCTAGTCTAGCACCAAAATGCGTTGATGAAGAAAAGGAGTAGCCCTTATATCGGAGAAGTTGACTGCACGATCGCCAAAGGCTTTCGACAAATCATCCTGTTGAAGAGAATGGAGAGAATGGTCGAGCTCCATGTGTGCAAAACCGCTTTGCGAATGCATCTTTCCACAATGCAGTATGAATCTTTGGAAAATATTGCGAGACTGAGCCTTAAAAGCTGAGCATTTTTGTCGACAGTGATAGCGTT